>CM033735.1:11667745-12934075 GCA_019671005.1 Hibiscus mutabilis | reverse complement strand
AGCTCTTTTGGTATCCCACTTTAAAAAAATGAATTTAGGGTACATAGTTTATGGCTAGGGTTTAGAGAATTAGAGGTAGAGTGTATCTTTTAAGGTGTAAAATTTAGGATTTAACATGTGGAATTTAGGAAATTTAATTTTTTAATATTTTTTTAGTGTGTAGCATAGAAAGGGACATACTTAAGAGCAGAGAATTTTTGTTCGTAAGTAGAGGCTATGTATATACAAGAGCGTATTACTTTCTTTATTAAGGATATAAATTAAAGTACTACGCCCCTTTTCGGTGCCCCTATTTATAGTCTCAAACCAAAAAATTAAGTTTACGATTTATGATTGAGGTTTAAGGTTATAGCTTAGGGTTAAAGTATAGGAAATTAGAAGTAGGGTGTATTTTTAGGGTTTAGAGTTTATAGTTTAGGACTTAAAATTTAGAATTAAAAATTCAAATTTAATTTTTTAGTATTATGGCATAAAAAAACATAGTTTTTTTTTTGTCGACAGTCAATCTGTTCTTTAGTTAATGCCTAAGCAAGGTGCAGTTGCTTTGTTTTGCAAAGGGAAAAGGAGATAGCCTCATGACTACTTTCCACAGTTTGTTTGGTTATAAACTAATTATTTTTAAAAAAATTATAATTTAATCACTCAATTAAAATTTTGTTACAACTTAATCGTTAAATAGTTAAAATTTTGTTACAAATAACTCATTGAATCGTTAAAATTGATACATGACATGATATAATAATAATTTTATTATCAAAACTTAAACAATATATCCATTTGGTTATAATTCAAAATAATTAAATAAATTTAACAACATATTTAAAAATCGTGACACTGCAACCTCTTATAACTTTCGCATCCCTTGCTTTACCTATCAGTTCGATAATCGATATATGAGGTAGCTCGACAGACACAACTACTTCACTAGACAATTGACAAACTAATGGAACATCTCTATTATGGTCTTAATTTAACATGTTAATAGATACAATCACTTCACTAATGAAATATTTAAATATGAAGAGTTAAATTTATTAAATTATTTTGAATTAGGATCAAATTAATAAAATGTAACTTTTGAGGTTAAAACTTTTCTTATAACAAGCAACGTTAGACGATCGTTTTAATTTTAACAAAAGAGTGATATGTTTGTAACAAAATTAAAATTGAGTAATTAAATTATTTTTTAAAAAATAAAGTGACCCGTTTATAACCAAACAAATAATTGAATGAACTAAGATATATTTTTCTTTTTTTATTAAACCAAGTAGTAATGTTTTATTTTTTATGAAGTTGTCTTAATTCTTAATCTATAGTTCAACGGAAAATTTATCCCTTTGATTATAGAGAATGAAGTTAAATTTCATTTGTAAAAAAATATATTTGGTTGTAAAATTAAAAAATAAAAATTAGTAAAAATTTGAAAATATAAAATAATATATTCATTGTTTTATTAAAAATATTTTAGGAAAATAAAATATATATAAAGTAGAAAATGAGTACATTAAATTTTTATTAGATGAAGCAATAGTCGATACATAGTTTGAATACACGAAACAAGATTAAATCAGAACATTACAAGTGTCCCTGGAAAAGAAACGAGGCAAATAGATCAAAAACAAGTGACCACAGACTAAAACCCAGTAGAAGCCACTTCCAGGAACATACAAGTAAGGAAGTCACAAACTTCCACGTTTAGGGAGAAATACATGATTTTATATTAGGATAGGGAAGAACGTATAAAATTCTAAAAAACGATTTAATAAAATTTTTTAAAAAATGAAAATATATTTTTAATAAAAAGTACATAAAAATTTTCTAATTTGCAGTAGCGGCAATGAATACTCCCACTCATATATATACTCATAAATGGAAGGATAAAGCATGCTTAAACTCATTTGAATCCACGTCTTTTTGTAGACTAGTTTAAGCACATTATATCCTCGTGTTTCTAAAAGCATTATTTTCTCATGGTTTTTCTGTGTGCAAAAAGGTATGGATTGGAAGATTGAACTGATACCTAGAGATTTTTTTTGAATAGTTTAAAAGTAATTCATAGATATTTTTAAGATGAATATCATCCGCTTTTTTTACTAGGATACTTGTTGAGTTCAATATCTAGAGATCTTAATTGTGTTGCATATGCTTTTGTTAAAATCGGAATTGATCGTCCAACTATTTTTCTTAGTGTAAGTGGGTGATCTTATTAGTTTTTGATTTGTGGTCCTGATTACGAAAAGTACGTGTCGTTTCATGTTTCGTAATATTACCTAACTTCTCATTACATTCTAAAAAAATATAAGATGATTTGTCATTCTCAAAACTCACTTGAACTTACTCAAACCTGAATTCAAAAAATAAGTTTGACTAATTTTATCATCCCTACCGAGTACTAAAATATATAACATCTATCAAATACATAATTATATTGGAATAAATTACAGTTATCACATTAAAAAAGTTAAATTCAAATATCACATCAACCAAAAAAAACTAAACTACCACATTAGAACAAGTATCAAACACAGATGTGTAAACATTAACCTTTTTAATCATTGATTGGGACTAACAGACTAGCAGAAAGCAAAATTTATGGTAGTTATTTTAACAATAAATGGGCACCTGGATAGTAAGTAATGGAATGTAAATGAGTCCACATTCTTCCACTTTTTTCCTTTTTTAAACGAAGTATCTAATTTGATCATTGATGGGTTTCATTGGTATTCATTTTAAAAGATTCGAGTTTGAGCAGCTTTATCTACGAGATGTGTTATCAAACGGTTATGATAAAGAATCCGGATAATGAAGGCTAGAACTGAAATAATAGAAAATGGCAAAGTGCATAAAGCACTTCAAACCAAAATTAAACCTAATTTAAACCAAGTGTGCAATCATTCTAACCGGTGAAACTATATATTCAACAAACAATCATCTCTTTTGTTCATTCAGTATACCAAACATCACTTGGTAAGTTGGCAATTATTTCTGAACAAATCCAGAGAAAATTAAACTCGTTGAGCTTGAGAAGAAACAATGCTGATAACGAAGACAATTCAGGGTCTTCTTATTCCAGTTTCACTTCTCTTGCTTCTTCCATCCGAAGCAGGTGCCCATCTCTTATCCCTTGCAATTTACACATTCTATCAATTCATCGAATTTTAATTTGCATATTTGTTTGTAGTTGCTGCAACACTTGGAATCTGCTATGGTCGTGTTGCCAACAACCTCCCACCAACCTCGGAGGTGGTCAACATTCTCAAAACCAATGGAATTTCGAATGTCCGAATCTTCGATCCCGATCCGATTACCTTACAGTCATTTTCAGGGACCGGGATCAATTTAATGACCGGTGTTCCTAATGAAGTCCTCCCTTCACTTGCCTCAGGCACGCCTGCATTGGCACTCCAATGGCTCCAAACCAACATGTTCGACCACATTGTTCCGAGTCAGATCCGATATATTGCGGTCGGAAATGAGGTGTTACTCAAAGACCCATTCTATGCTCCCCATGTAGTACCCGCCATGGTTAACATTTACCAAGCACTTAAAACAATAAAACTTGATAATACCATCAAATTATCCTCCCCACAAGCAGCATCCGTGCTCTCCAAATCGTACCCTCCGTCGCTCGGAGCGTTCAATCCTTCTCTTCGATCCGTTTTGCTTCCTTTACTGAATTTCTTGCGCGAGACGGAATCACCATTCATGGTCAATGTGTATCCGTACTTCAGCTACACAAGCAGCACTTCGAATCAGGTATCCTTGGACTACGCATTGTTTAGAAGCAACGACATGGTTCAAGACGGTACGTTGATGTACGGCAATCTCTTTGAAGCAACCATAGATGCAATTGTTCATGCAATGGAGAAAGAGGGGTTCCCGGAAGTTGGGGTAGTTGTGTCAGAGACGGGGTGGCCGAAGGGCGGAGGCAAGGCGGCCAGCGTGGAAAACGCATTGGCGTACAACGAGAATGTGGTGAGAAGGGTAGCGGGGAATGTCGGGACACCGAAGAGGCCTGGGGTGGGAATTGAGGTTTACTTGTTCGATCTGTTTGATGAGAACGGTAAAAATGGAGATGAATGTGAGAAGCATTTTGGGATTTTTGGACTTGATGGGATCAAAGCCTATGACCTTAGATTTAATTCAGGGAATTAAGTTGACGTGTTAGCCAATAAAGAGGATTGATCTTGTTTGTTCAATTCCGGGAACTTGGCAACTTGTTCTAAAAGAGAAGATGAAGGAAGAATCCCATTTTCTAGTTTATCGACATTGTTTTCCCCTCTTTTTGTTAACCAAAGTTGATTTGGATTCTACTGCAGTGAACATGATAAAAATCGAATCGGAATTCAAACATATTTAACTTGTGTTTCCTGATTTAAACGGATGGTCCAATCACATTATATCGATGACAAGACGCCAAATTGTAACTGAACAGAAGCTTACAAATACATCTGCGTAGCCTCGGGTCAAATGGATGAACACGAACCAACTTCATTCAATGCAAAAGTCGCACCGTTAGAGTTACGACCTAAATTCTATTTAGAACTTTTATTTAATATGAAATTGATCAGTCCTAGACAACGGCGGAGCCACCCTTTGAGTAGGAGTGTCATTCAGTGGGGGTGTCATTTTGAGAATATATATATATATATATAAATTTTGTATATAAAAATAAAATAATTATGATTTTAAATGTATATCGACACCAGTTTGAAAATAATTGATACCCTTCAACAGAAAATCGACATCACTCCAAGAAAATTGACACTTATTTTTGTTCCAACTTGCTTAAAATTCTTCCTTCATGAAATTTTTTAAATTTTGACACGACAAACAAATTTTTTTGGCTCCTCTCCTAATCCTTGTGGAACTTTATTTCTCCTTTTGGATATGGGTTAAAGAGTAGGAAACCTAATTTAAGTAGAATTTCTTTCTATGCAGGTTTCCTTTGGAAATAAGTTTTTTATCCCTATAAATAGATATAAGAGATTAAGGGTTTATTCATTCAGTTGTATTCTCTTTTTTTACATAATGAAATTTCTCCTCCTCTGCGCGTGGTTTTTTCACGTAAAATCTTGGTGTTAATTTTATTTTCTACGTTTGTGTTTATTTACTTATCTATTTTACATAGTGAAATTTCCCCTCCTCTGCGCGTGGTTTTTTCCTTTTGAGTTTTTTACGTAAAATCTTGGTGTTAATTTTATTTTCTACGTTTGCGTTTATTTACTTATCTTGTCATTATCGTTTCGATAGTATAACAAATTGATATCAGAGTTTTTCAAGTTACTCAGGATAATGATGACGATGAAGTATGAAATTCCGCTGCTGGATCACAACATTAGGTTTTCACTATGGCAGGTGAAGGTTCAAGATGTTCGTGTTCAGATAGATTTAGATTATGCATTGGATGTGTTTGATAATTTGCCGAAAAATGGTTAGATACAGTGAAGTGTTGCAAGGATCAAAAAGCTTCTTCCCAAATCCGTTTACACTTATCAAAAAACATTTTACATGATGTTCACAAAGAGAAGACAACGGTCGACTTATGGGCAAAATTAGAACAAATTTGCATGAAGAAAACTCTGACCAGCAAGTTGCTCCTGAAGCAATGTCTATACTCTCACAAGTTAACATAAGGTTTGTGTCTTGACAACCACCTAACCGATTTTAAAGAGATTGTCTCAAATTTGGAAATGATGGAGGTAAAGTACAGTGAAGAAAACATATGTTTGATTTCACTTTCCTCATTGTCCGCTTCATATTCGTCTATTAGAAGCATCATCCTACACAGCCGTGATACCCTTACTCTTGAAGAGGTATATGGTAATCTAAATTCGCATGAAAAGATGAAATAACTTACTTGCTCCAAGTTCCAAATAGAGGGTCTCATGGTGCATGGATCGACTAATTTAGACCACGAAAGAAAAGGTGATTGCAATTTTGATGGTCAAAATAAGGGCAGATCCAAGTCGTCAAATCAAGATAAAACATATTATTTTTGTAAAAAGAAAGGTTAAGTTAAATCTAAGTGTTACATATTACAAAATAAAATAAAGAGGGAATCTGACAATCAAGATTAAGATGTTCTATGGAATTGTTCGAACAATTGGTAATGTGAGGCATGTTCCAGATTTGAGAATAAATTTGATTTTGTTAGGTACTTTAGATTCAAAAGGGCACAAATACTCCAATGAAGGTGGAGCTATGAAGATTTGCAAGTGCTCTCTCGTTGTGACGAAAAGACATAAAAGGGTAATCAATTTTTATGTTCTGCAAGGTTCAACTCTTTTAGGTAATGCATCTGCTGTTTCCTCTTTTTTGTCAAATGACGATGTTATTGGTGAAGACGTCTTGACTGAATCAAGTAAAAGAATATTTTGTATTGAACACGACAACAGTGGGCATAACAATTCTGGTAGGTAGAATAAAGTTCAATTTCGTAGACATAATGAATTTAAAAAGAAGAATAAAGTTGAATTCTGTGGGCATAACGGATTTGAGAAGCTTAAGAGAGTTCAATTTGCTACAAGGATAAATAATGATAAAGATAGTATTGCCATTGATGATCGGGGTCATGTTATGCATGATATTGCCCATGATGATATAGTTGTGAGTAAAGTTGACACTAATGTTGATCTTACTAATGTGAAAACTAAATTACCTTGTACATCCAAGCTTGGGCAAGGCTTGGATTCGGTCGATGTTCATTGCTGAAAGCTTCCCATTTGAAGGGACTTTTGGAAGAATATGAGCTCTTGTTGGACAAGACTTCGTGTCAAGGTGGAGATTGTTAGAGTTATGACCCAAATTATATTTTGGACTTTTATTTAACATGTAACTCTACTTCTCATTTTGGATATGTGTTGAAGAGTAGGAAATCCATTTTGAGTAGAATTTCATTTGCGGGTTTCCTTTGGAAACAACTTTTTCATCCATATAAATAGATACAATGAATTAATGGTTTATTCATTTAGTTGTATTCTCTTTTTTGACATAGTGAAATTTCTCCTCCTCTACCCATGGTTTTTCCTTTTTGGGGTTTTCATGTAAAATCTTGGTGTTATTTGTCTTTTCTGTGTTTATGTTTATTTACTTATCTCATTATTATCGTCCCAATAGTATAACATGATACTCAAAACTAAATTTAAAACTTTAGCCATGAAACTCTCCCATCACGCCTGACACTTGCAACAACCCAGAAACTAAAGGGAAAAAAGACTTTACTCAGCCACGCTATCACTATGCCAGAACCTTGTGGAAAGAAAAAAATCCTTATTGTTATACAATGAGGTGATACGAGGGTGGAAAGGCGCAGTCGAGCAAGCTAGTCACAATTTGTGTTTTGAACCTTCCTCCACGGATGCATTAGCAAGGTCTACCGGGCTTCTTTCGCTTACCATGGCGAAGTTGTCGACGATTTCATCTTGATGAAGCGGAGCAAAGATGACGCAAAAAGTGAAGATCAAAGCCAGTATATAAGGAAGAAGTTTCTAAGGGAAAAAGAGACGACAAAGGAGAAAAGTGTCCTCATTTAAAATGCGTATTTTGCGAGGGTCCACACCTGGCCCCAAGAGTGTCAAAAAAGAAGTCAACTCTTAACCATAATTGAAGAAAAAGGGCAAGCTACTTAGAAACAAAGAAAGACGATTGTGAGATCTATCCATATCCTCAACTCCATCAAGGCCAATGTTGCGGTGCCTAAGTCCGAAAAGAAGAGATTGTTGTTTGAGTAAGTGAAGATTATAGGACAATTAGTACGTGCCTTAGTAGACACTAGAGCAATAAACAACTTCAACAAGAAGGTCCTTGAAATAGAGATCAAGATGGTGTCAACAAAGACATATGAACAAGTTACAGACATATTCAAAAAGAGTAAGAGTAGACCAAACTCTAAAAATTTAAGGAAAACACTCGATGTGATCTACAAAACATCTATAGAGAGAAGTCGTTGAGGGGAGTGTTAGAAATCACTGACTTCTCCCATCTTCTAAAAATATCCAAATTGAAATATCAAACATATAATAATAATAATAATACAAAAATCAAATGTTATAGGAAAAATTGGGTTAATATTGTGGGGGGGGATTTTCTTGAATCTGTTGTACATGCAAAATTATTTGACAATCTATAGCACTTTGAACAGTGTTTTTTGAAGACCCTAGGCTTATAACTCGTCTTTTTATAGTACCAAATTTTAATATTAAAAAAAATCTTTGAAGACAAAAGGCTTACAACTCGTCTTGCATGGCATGGTAGTAATGAAAAAAGTAAAGGTATGGCTGAATCGATTTGAAAAAAATAAAGGTGATGGATGACAGGCTGAAAAAAATAAAGGTGAAGCAGGGATTCCCTCGGTAATAAAAATAAAAGTGATAGGGAATCTTGCAATACTGGTTAAAAAAGAATCTCGTAGTATGCATGTATGCTTTGGGTTCGGGAATGAGGTTATATTTTTGTGAATTAGGATTTATAATAGTGTAGTTAAGGTATTAAAAATATTTTTAATTGTGTAAGGGTATTAAATTTGAATTTTAAATGGTTATTAGGGAGATTGTAGGGGTAAATAACAAGAAAAAATTTTGTATTGTTTTGTGTGTTGAGTTTTTTGTGTTAAATAAGTGACGTTAAAGGTAAAGTATGGAAGAAAAACTGAGAAAAAATTTGATTAAAGAGGGAAAAGAAGAAGGAGAAAGAGGAGGAAGAAATTTATAGTAAGTTGATTTGTAAATTTTATTTTTAATATTTAGATTGTTTGTTTATTTTTATTTTAGAATATTGATTTCTGTATTTAATATTTTGATATTTTGATTTCTATATTTTGATTTAAAAATATATATGGTTTGGAACATGCAGAGACGATGAGTAACGTATTTATGGTCGTTGTCCATTGCGATGGACAAATTGTGAAAACTGATATCGATGTCATATTTAAATCTAAAAGCACTACAAAGATGAGGTTTTCAAAAAACATTTCCCTTCAAAAGCCGAAGCATGACATAGAATTGAAAATAGGAGCTGGAGATTGTTGGTTTGCAGTACCGGTGAAAGACATGTCATGATCTAGTCAGATATTTTGCAATAGCTCTTAAAGATGATAATGGTGTTGGAATCATGATTGCAGAGCATGATTCAATAGATATTTAAAGTGTTGAGTTACATGAGAGATATGATGTCCCGAGCTCATCCAGAAATATATTTGGAAGTTCTTATCAAATGAGTTTTGGTAGTGGGGTTGAGGACCAGCCATATAGGTTTAGAGATAGTTTTGTTGCAATGTTGGAAAGTGGGACATCGAGTGTATTTCATCCATATGTCAGGCCTTCGACATTCCCGACTGTTGATTCAACTGTTGATCTGAGTGTTGACATTAACGTTGAAATCTCCAAGGTTGATGAGGAGAAATGCTTGATGATTCTAGTGAAGACGGAGAAATCATGGATCCCGATTTAACTGATGATGACCTTGGTAATGAGCTTGTTTTTTGTGGTGGTGAATTTGTTTCAGCCAAGGATGATATTGCATGGTATGAACCTCATGCTCACATGAACTTAATAGATTATGATGTGATGAGGGCATCTAAATTCCCGGTCCTGCCATAATTATGTGCGGGTCCCTCTGATGAACTATCGATTGGGATTCAATTTGAAGAAAATGAAGAAGCTACATTGAAAATTGATGAGTATTCCATTATAATGCACGTGGAATTCATTCTTAAAGAATCTAGTCCGAGAACTCTATTTGCAAAATGTGTTAAATATGGAGAAGATTGTAATTGGAAGATTCGAGGGTATAAACTTCAAAGGAAAAATGCTTGGGTGATTACAAAGTACAATGGTCTCTACATTTGTTTATGAAATTCCATCAACCAAGACCACTGCCAATTGGACTAAGATGTAATATGTCGCCACGTGAAGATTTTGGTTGAAGCAAATCCAAGGGTTACTATTTCAACGATTATGACATCTATTAAACAACATTTTAAATATTAAATAGAATATGAAAATGGTTGGTATACAAGGGATAAGGCATTGAAAAAGGTGTACGGTAATTATGAGAAGTTGTACAATGAGCTACTGGCTTTATTACATGCAAAGGTATTATTCATTATGGGGACCATAGTGAGGTATAAAGCCTTGGATGCATGCAACCGAGAAGGTCAGCTTCTTCAAGGGAAGAAAATATTCGACAAACTATTTTGGGCGTTCAAGCCATGCATCAAAGGCTTTCTATATTGCAAATGTATGGTCCAAGTCGATGGTACATGCTTGTACGGAAGATACAAACATGTAATGTTGATTGCTGTTACACAAGATGGCAATTGAAATATCTTTTTGATTGCCCTTCGTAATTGTTGATACGGAGTCGGTGGACTCTTGAAAATTCTTTTTGAGTAATTTATGTAAGCATGTCGTTTGAGAATATGGGATTTGCTTGATTTCTGATAGATCAACAGGTATCTTAGCAACAATTGATTGACCAAATAGCCGATGGGCACCTTCGCACGTATATCCTGTGTAATGTGTACACCATATTAGTAATAATGCTATTGAAAAATGGAAAAAACCCTAACTTTGCAGCGCAATTTTAGGCATGGTTGTGCAATTTTCATTTTCTCAAACTCAATTATTTATGTGTTATGATTTTGCCGATGCTAACAGCATATATTATAAAACAGGATATGAACTACTATGACCAAATTCTGAGAGGAACTTGAAAATTTTGATGGAGTACGGAGACGATGTTTGGTCGTGGGCAAATAATATCAAGAGGGAAAGATGGGCCCAATCGTATGATAAAGGTCGGCGATATGGGAAAATGAAACCAACCTTGTGGAGTGCATAAATGATGTATTAAAAGAAGCATGCCATCTCCCGATAGTAAGCTTGGTGAGAGAGACGTATAATAGGTTGGCTAAGGTTTGTTCCGATAAAGGGTCAAAAATCCAAGCTATGATAAATATGGGACAGGTTTGGGCTCTTGATCTTTGTGAAAAAATGGAAAAGAACATGAAACCTGTGAGATCGATGGTTGTTTACGGGTTCGATCTAAATGGAAAGATTTTTTATGTTGTTGATTTCGTACGCAACAATGAATGAGGCCACCGCCAAACATTTTGAGTCAATTTTAGGAAAAGATGGTGTGACTGTGGTGATGTCCAGGCATGGCGATATATATGTAGCATTCAACCGCAGTATATATGTATAAAGGGGTTGACCCATACACCTTTACAGATGAATGCTTTAACTTGCACATGATAATAAATATTTACAACTGTGAGTTCCCACCAATTGCGAATTCACAATATTGACCACCAGTGGAGAATGAGCAACAATTACCGAATCCAACACTCCGTAGAGAACCAAAAGGCCGACCTCTATCAAATCGTATCCATACTAGTACGAATCTTCATTACATGGAGGCATGAGAACCAAAGAGATGTACGAGATATAGCGGTGCACAACATTCCAAAAATAAATGTCCAAATCGACCAAATTACATGGCTATGCCTCGGTGATTTAATTTCACTCTTCGTGGTAAATCTAGTTTCTTTTCTTTATATTTGTATTCGGATGAACAAATGTCCAAATCGACCAAATATTTTATATTTGAATTATTCGTATTTGCGGGATGTGTATTAAAAATAGTTTCTATTGTTATGTCATGCTTATTTTTATTGAAATGCTAGTTTTAAGTTTTGAAACGTTAAAAAATTCAGGGGCTTAGGATTTTTTAAAAAAAATTCAAATAACTATTAATAATAATAGAATTTTTTATGTTAATCTTGCAAATAGAATTAAAAGCAAGCAATGGAATTAAATGTCTATCACATATTCGTCAAATATCTAAAACAATAATATTCAAATTCAAATATTTGTATTACATAGAAGAAGAATCATAAGAAATTATTTTCTATGCAATTTTTGTCCATGTCGGGGTGTGGTAGAATAGTAATGTCGCGGTGGTCATCGATCTCGTTGTGGTCTTTACAGTGCAACGTGTTCCTCTTCATCATAGTTTAACTCATCTTCATCATTGTTCACCTCATCAATAACTAGAGGCATAAGAGGTGTTGTTGTAAACATAATCACCACTATACCCTCCTATTTGTGGTGAAAATGTGGGACAGTAAGACGACATATTCGACATGAAATGTGTCATCCCCTAATAGTCCATGTTTCCGCCAAAGCTCGAGTAAATGAGTGATTGTGTATGATAAAATTCGGGTATGTATGCTTCAGAATCATTCACAACTGAACTCTTGCCCACTGGATTAGCTACCGAGCTCCCGCACACTATTGGATGTACATATGTGGTAGGAGAAGTATGAGCATACATATCTGATGTATCCGAAGTATCAAATTCACTGTGATATTTATCCTCTTGACTCTGAGGTAAGCATGTTGTTCTATTAGATGATTGACCACGACCACCACATTTTTTATAAATCTTCAGCATTCTTCTAATTCTTTTAGAGTAGTCAAGTATGGTTTTCTATTATTACGATAGTAGAACATGTACTTTGAATTATCTGAGTCCAAATCATTAGCTTGAATTGAAGTGAGATATGGAAACAATGCATGTCTGTTGTTCCACAAATCAACGTACTCGACATGTATGATTTCCCAATGATGAAATCCTTACCGCGAAAGTCCATATGATGTAGTAAGTCATGAATCAATAGATTTCCCGGAATGGGGTGGTGGAAGATAAACTACCTCAAGATCCGATCTCCATACTGGAACTCCATAAAAGCAAAGGTGATCATTGGTGTAATCGTACACTAGAGATTGAAATCATACATCAATGCATCTGGTACATTTACGAGTGCACCGTTGTATGGCCTCCAAATAAACTGCAAAAAATATATATGATATAATATATCATAGTAATTAATTACTTAAAAATAACATGTAAAACTAACTTAAATTTGATACCTCATCTTGGCAAGATAAATCAATCTGAGCTCTAAACACTCTCCCATTGTTGTGTGCAAAACTCGTGTAAGCTTTTTTCCCATTCCATCTACATACACATCCAAATAGCATTCCTTTGATTATTTTCAGATAAAATAAAAATATTTTATAATTCAGTAAACTTAAACTTTCAAATCAAATTCAAAATATTACCTATTAACAAGAGGAAAATTCCTTGAACTTTGAGTAACCGTTGTAAAAAATAGAAGTCGTTCCCATGCCCAAGCTTGCAATAACAAGAAACATCCACCAACACCCTTTGCCTTCTCACCATTATTATCTAATAGAGCGGCCTTGCACAACTCACGGTACTAGAACGCCAATATTACTGATCCCCAACTATAATTACCAGCTTTTGAAAACGATGAAAAATATGGTAGATACTGTGTGTGAAAAATATTGCTAGGTTTATCTAGCATCAATATCCCCCCAATGAGATGTAAAAATATGCTCGACTTGCATAACTAATCTCTTCTGGTATATTATCGTCAGTGAGCTTGAATTCTCTCTACAACCAACTCAATTTGATACGGGACTCTTTCACAAAAGTTCAAGTTGGAACCTTGTTAAGGTATTGAAGGCAAAAGACTTACAGGTGAATCTTTAGTATGCTTAACCAATGGACTCCAGTTTATTGGGACCCCGATTAACATAACCACTTCTTCGAGCGTAATGGTACGTTCTCCACATGAAATGTCAAATGTATGAGTTTTCGGCCTCTAGCGCTTAATTAGTGCAGTAATCAATCTAGGAACCAACCTGTAGCCACGAATAAATGTGGCATGAAAAAAGTCCTGCACTTTGCAACCATTGATCCATATCCTTGTGTGGGTGATTACCCCCATGCTTCGGTAATGTTTAAAGGTTTCCTCGGTTGCTTGCATTAATTTAAAAAAATTGTTAATAATAACAAATAAGAAAATAAAATATTATTAATCTCAATATTAAATCTTTTAAAAAAATTTACTATATCATTTTAATGCCATAGTTTTGGGTCTAGGAGTTTCTAGGTTGACTAGACGGTTCGGTGGATCAGGATTAGAGATTTGAGTCGGCTTCGAGATTAAAAATCGGAATAAATATTTTTGGTGTGAGAAAAATATGGGAAAATATCCAAAATTCATTATTTAATATATGGATATTTTTGGTAAAGACAATTTTGAGAAATGGAATTTGGAAATTGGACATTTTGGCTAGTGACCAAAATGTAAAGAATGTAAAACTATTTTTAGTGACTATTTTGAAAAAGGGTCAAATCTTAGAATCTTTAGAGAGAAATTTTACCAAATGTTTTAATTTGATTTTCCTCTTAATTTGAATCATTTTAAATAAGTTTTAATTAGGGAAATTAAAGGGGATTTAATTAAGGAAATGTGGTTATTTTCCTTAAACTACTTTTGACGTAACTTTTCTCTCAAAGTCTCTTCAGCCAAACATTCTCTTTTGCATCAAAGATTTGAGGTAATGATCTTGATTTCTAATGGAATCTTCAATCTTGTTTTCCAAAATCTCATTGTTTTCCTTTGTTTTTCAAGAGTAAAACATCCAATTGAGAGGAAATTCACTTATTAGAGGTATGGTTCATTCTTATCCTCTAATAAATGGTTCTTTACTGAAATTCCCAAGTATTTGATCCTTGTTTAATATTTCTAATGAGTTTTAATGATTTAATTATGGAAATTGGTTAAATCAAGGTTTAATCGATGAAATTGAGTGATATTCATGTTGGATCTATTTTTCTGAATTCCTGATTGGTTTTAATCATAATTTTGATTTTTAATAATGTTAATAAGTGAGTTTTAACATGGGAATCTAGAAACTAAGTGAATCTCTAATTCCTAGGTTGCTAGTGATGTGTTTTTGATGAGTTTGGGTGTTTTATGAATGTTGGAAGTATAAGCATGATATTGAGTTGTTTTTTGATGTTAGTTGAAGTTAATGATGGATTAAACCTTTAGGTTTTGGCTGTGTTAAGTTTGAAAGGAGTTGGATGTTGATTTTGGTTGTTGCGAAAGGGTTTTGGATAGAGTTGTTGGGGGTTAATGTTGCTGAGTCTTTGAATGCATTTTGATGCATTGAATCCTCTGCTTTTATGTGGTTAAATTAGGGGAGGTTGATCCTCAAGCTTGTTGCACCGTTATGGAAGCTTTGGAGGAGTAGTTTGCATCGGCGAACGATGTTTTGCAAAGTCTGTGAGTGAGAGCGTGGATTTTAGCTTTGAAATGGTTTAAAGGTTATTTTGGGCGTTCAAATTTATCTTGAAACACTGGTTTAAACTCAGAAGTATGATGAGATTTCTCATTCGCTCATGCTTTGGTGAATTTTTTTATGGACTTGTTTTTGAATTACATGGTTCATACTTTTTAAGCATGCTTTAAGTATATTTTATACTGATTTTTGATCATATATTGATGATGGATGCGTTGGGAAAATGTTCCATGTAAGTATGAGGAATACTTGTAAATGCATGGTTTAAAACATTGGAAATGGTTTTGTATGTTGCATATAAAAACAGTGAGGAACCTAATTAATAATGAATTATTTTGGCAAGTGATGTGGTTTAAAATGTTATCAGATATAGTTGGATGGCCATGGGATTGATATTGCACTATAAAAAGTCGCCTTGGGTGTTGAGGGGTTTATGTGTACCGAATACTCTACTACGAGTACCCTAACGATTGAGGGGTTATATGGTACTGAAAACTCCCGTTAGTGGATTATACATATAACCGATGATTTGGGTTGTGGCAGTACCCGATTGTGATTGTACCTTAATTTCGGTTGAGATTGTATGAAGTGTTGAGAGGAAACTTGTTGAATCTATGTATCCGATGTGATGTTTTGTAAAGTGGAACTTGGTTATGATCACTTGAAAGCCAATATAATTGATAATGTATCATGTTGATGGATTATGTTGTATAATGTTGATTTATACATGTTTACTCTTTAAGCCTTGCATATGGGATGTTATGAATGAGAGCTTAAATTGAGGGTTAACAAATGGGATTTTGATGTTGATCCATGATATATGTTGCATATGGTTTAATATACATATTTTGTAAATGTTAACTGTATGGTTTGAAAGGCATGATGATGTTTTAAAAGATACTGAAAATGGGGATTTCAACGTGGTTGTTAACCGATTTTAATTGCATTGATGGTGTTGTGTTTTTTGAGCACTCCTCGCTAAGCCTAGTGTGCTTACACTCGCTTTGTCCATTAATGCAGAGAATTAAGGGTTGGAGGCAACAAGCAAGCAAAAGAAAATCCAAGGACTTGATCTACTCGGAAGTATGATTTTTAAACTCGACTAGTTGTAAAAAAGGTAATGGGGTCATTGTTGTTAGGGAGTGTTATTTGCTAAACTCCCATTATGTTCAAGTTATATTACTATTGATGAGTTGTATGAGGCTTTATATGTTTGGTTTGAAGTGGATTTACGTTTCATGCTTCTATTGATTCGGTTTTTAGGAACCATGCCTCTAAACTTTTGGTTGAAGCATGTTGCTATAATTTGATCATGTTGCTCTGTTGTTCTGGCATGGTTTGATCTTTGGATTAGTGGTAATTATGTTTTGGGCATGTTTAATCATGTTTGAATCCATGATTGTATGAGAAACCAGAAAATTTGGTCATTACAGGCTTGAGCATATCGGTACGCGTGGCTTTGTACTGACACAGTAAGCTTAATCCAATGCTGGGTTTTAATACGCGGGCACTTGTATCAGTACGGGCATGAATATTTGGCAAGGTGTACCAATACGCAAAGAGTTGTATTGGTACAATTTTGAGCTATTAGAATCGGAATTTTACAAAATGGAAAAGCATACCGATACACTTGCTCGTGTTCCAATATGGGCTTCAGTGTTTTTAGTTATTGAGACATTTGAGAGTTTTTAATTCTTTCATTTTAGTCCCTGATATTCGTGGATGCAATTTTATGAGTTTGAATGATCGTTTAAGATGGAAGTTGGCAAACAAGTTTGTAACCTGACTCATTGAGGATTGGTTACCTTAACTCTAAGTAAGTCCTTGTAATTTCCTAGATTTGCAATTTGGTCATTAAATTGTAATTACGTGAAATCAGATGTCAACTCGACACTCGACTCAATCGAGGTTTTACCCGATGCCAACATGCTCACCATAGGACATAATGTTGTATCTAGATAAGATAAAAAGAAAAAAATAGTCCTAAGTTCGGTTAATTGTTTTGGGTTTGTTTCGGTAAACCCAATGTTGTATCTACGCACGATGATTGTTATATGTACTATGGTTGTTATATGCTATGTTGGGCGTTATCTTGTGGGATACATTACCTTATTACTACAGTTTGAAATGTTTTTATTTGAAATAAAAGTCTTGGATCATTGCTTGAAGTTGGCCTGATTGTTTTTGTTTTGGTGTAATCATCATGCCTTAGATTTAATAGCACAATGGGACCGAGGAGAGAATTGAGGTCTGGCACAATTGCTACTACCGTTGGGCATAGAAATCAAGAGAATGTTATACCTCTTGGAGGGTTGCCACCTTCTTCCCTAATCCACATGTAGGAGTAGAGCAAGTACCACCTACGCCAGCTGGGCCAGTGTTGGGTGATATGGCGCCTTTGATTTAGGCAATGACTGGAGCTTTTCAAGTTGCTGTTGCTGTTGCTGGAGTGCATGCGACTACGCCAATTGTTGGGCAAACGAGGTTGTCGTTAGAATGTTTGAGTAGTCTAGGAGGAGTTGAATTCTAAAGGTTGGCGCCTGAGGCATCCGAGGGGTGGATGGCTAGTACTGAATGGATTTTGGAGAAAATGGGGTGCAATGATGCCTATAAGCTGAGATGTGTTGTATCCCTGTTGCAGGGAGATGCCTATAGTTGGTGGACTACCGTGATTGCGTCATAGAACCTGGTGATGTGATCTGAGAGTCCTTTTGAACTATTTTAAGAAGTATCTAGGAGTTAGATACTTGGATGAGAAGAAACACAAGTTCATGGCCTTGGTTCAGGGCAGCATGACTGTGGTAGAGTATGAGGTACAATGTGTTCGATTGAGCCAATATGCTCCCAAACTAGTATCGGATGAGAGGTGTCGTTGTGACTGATTCTGTTACGAATTGGTATAGGATGTTAAGACGTATATGTTGGCTTCTAAGAACACTAATTTAACGTGTTGGCTACACGGGCAAAGGATATTGAGCAGAATCTGAGTTTATTAGTTTGTGTGGGAGGTTCTGGCTCTGGTAAGAGAGTCGTAGATTCTGGTTCCAGTGGTGGTTAGTTTAAGAAGCATCGTGATAAATGGTATCCTCCTGATTTGAGGCGTAGTGGAGGTAGTGCTGGACGAGGATTGCAGGGTCAGGATACCCAAGCTAGAGTAAGACATAATACTTGTCGGGTTTGTGGATCGCGTGTGATCACATGAGGCAGACTGTCAACGTTTGGCTCGAGAGGGACAAGCTCTTGTGCCTTTTTTGCTAACTTTTGTTAGAGTTGTAGATCGAGTGATCATTTGAGATGTGATTATCCGTTGTCGGTGGATGGACAGGCCAGGGCACTTGCAGTTGCACTAGAGAGAGGTCGTGGTTGTGGGTAGTTTTAGTGAAGGGATGAGGGTCCGAGGATGGTGGCTCATACTGTTGCTATTTAACCAGAGGGTGGTGGACCTGCGAGGGTGTATGCACATCGCGATGGGCGTAATGACGCCGACGTGATTGTAGGTACATTTACATTGCAATCTTTGTCATTATTTTCTTTGGTTGATTCCAGTTCTATGCATTCATACATCTTGTGTAAGCATACGCATTTGCTTAATATACCTATCAAAGTTTTAGATGTGGGAATGCAAGTAACTAGTTCTTTCGGTGAGACTATTATTGCAAGGAGGTTGTTCAAGAGATACCCTTTGACGGTTTAAGGTCATGTATTTGCGGCTGATTTGACGGAGTTTCCATTTTACAGTTTTGATGTACTCTTGGGCATGGATTGGTTGACCGAGCATAGGGATGCATTCGATTTTGAATCCAAGTGAGTTTCCTTGAAACTTGCCAATGTTTACAAAGTGGTTGTTGTGGGTGAAAATGCTAAGTTCTTATCCAATGTTGTTTCAGCTTTGGAAGCAAGTCATTTGATGGATTTTGGATGTCAGACATTCTTAGCTTATGTTATGAATCTGGGATCAAAGGAGGTCCATGTTCAGGACATCCGCACGGTATGTGGGTTTTCGGGTATTTTTTTCAGAGAAATTATCGGGTTTGCCACTAGATAGGGAAGTAGAGTTTGACATTAAGTTGTATGTGGATACAACCTCGATGTCTATTGCTCCCTATTGCATGGCACCGAAAGAGTTGAAAGAGTTAAAGATACAACTTCAAGAGTTGCTTGATTGAGGATTTATTAGGCCTAGTGTTTTGCTATGGGACGCGCTGGTGTTGTTTGTGAAAAAGAATGATGACACGATGTAGATATGCATCGATTATCAGTAATTGAACAAGTTGACGATTAAGAATAAGTATCATTTTTTGCGAAATAATGATTTGTTTGATTAGTTTAGAGGTGTTTATGTGTTCTCTAAGATTGATTTGAGGTTCAAGTACTATCAGTTGAAAGTGAAAGATATGGATGTGCCTAAGATTGCTTTTCGTACGAGGTCGAGCATTATGAGTTTTTGGTGATGCCGTTTGGTTTGACCAATGCGCTTGTCGTGTTCATGGATATGATGAATCGGGTATTCTATGAGTTTTTGGACCAGTTCATTGTTTCATTTATTGATGATATTCTTGTGTACTCTCGTACCGAGGAGGATCATGATAGACACTTATGGATTATGCTTCAGGCGTTGTTGGATAATTAGTTGTATTCCAAGTTAAGCAAGTGTGAGTTTTGGCTTAGGAAGTTGTCTTTCTTGGGCATGTTGTTTCAGCCGAAGGAATTACGGTTGACCCACACAAGATTAAGGCAGTGATAGGTTGGAAGTCACCTAAGTACGTGTCGGAGGTTCGTAGTTTTCTTGGTTTGGCTAGTTATTACTGTTGGTTTGTGGATAGTTTTTCAAGGATTGCTACTCATTTCACCAAGTTGTTGCGAAGAATGTCCGTTTTGAGTGGACAGAGGATAGACAACAGGCTTTTGAAAAGTTGAAGGAGGCTTTGACACAAGCTCCAATCTTGATTCAACCTGAGTCAGGTGTGCAGTTTTTTGTTTATAGTGATGCGTCATATGTAGGCTTGGGTTGTGTGTTGATGCAAGGAGGGAAAGTTGTGGCCTATACATCTAGACAGTTGAAGGTGCACGAGCGCAATTATCCTACGCATGATCTTGAGCTTTCCACAGTTGTGTTTGCTTTGAGGATTTGGAGGCACTATCTTTATGGTGAGAAGCGTGTTGTGTATATGGATCATAAGAGTTTGAAATATTTGATGACGCAAAAGGATTTGAATCTTAGGCAACGTAGATGGTTGGAGTTGCTTATGGATATGATTTGATGATTGAGTATCATCTTGGAAAGGCTAATGTTGTGGTTGATGCTTTGAGTAGGAAGGTCGCGGTGGAGTTAAGGGTGATGTTTGCGCAGTTAAGTGTGACGCAGGATAGAGGCTTGTTGGTGGAGTTGCAAGTAAATCCACCTTTTTCACGTTTGATTAAGGACAATCAACCTTTTGATGATGCGTTGGTACCGCATGTTAAGGATATCATGGATGGAAATTCGATGAATTTTAACTTTAATGATGATGGGGTGTTGTGTTTCAAGAATCGGATAGTGGTGCCTAATGATGATGAGTTGAGGCGTGCCACTTTGACCAAGGCGTATGCTAGTCCTTTTTCTATGCATCTCGGTAGTGCTAAGATGTATCGAGGTTTGAAGGAAGAGTACTATTGGGTTAGTTTGAAGAAATATGTGGTTGATTTTGTTTCTAGATGCATGGTGTGTCATTGTGTCAAGGCTGAGCATTAGTTTCCTTCTGGGTTGTTGCAACCGTTGAGGATACCAGAATTGAAATAGGAGAGAATCACCATGGATTTTGTGTCTGGGTTGCCCTTAACGCCCACTAAAACGGATTCCATTTAGGTGATTGTTGATCGGTTTACGAAGTGTGCACATTTTGTGCCTGTGCATACCACGTATACCTTGGATAAGTTAGCGGATCTGTATATTGTTGAAATTGTGCACGGGGTGCCCAAATCCATAGTTTCGAATAGGGATCCATGCTTTATAGCGAGGTTTTAGGAGTGTTTGCATCAGGCTTTGGGGACATGGTTAAATTTCAGTACTTCGTATCATCCTCAGATGGATGGTCAGTCTGAGCGTGTGATCTAGGTTTTGGAGGATATGTTGAGATGCTGCATCATTGAGTTCCAAGAAACCTGGGAGAAACAATTGCCTTTGGTGGAGTTCGCTTATAACAATAGTTATCAGGCTAGTATACAGATGACACTGTATGAGGCCTTGTATGGTAGAAAGTGTTGTACGCCTTTGTGTTGGGCTGAGGTTGGGGAAAACATGTTTCTATGCCGGATGTGTTGAAAGACACAAATGAAAAAGTGAAGCTTGTTTGTGATCGCTTGAAAGTGGCCTCGGATCGTCAGAAATCCTACGCGAATTTGAAGCATAGAGAGATTGAGTACGATGTGGTTGATCGTGTGTTCTTGTAGGTGTAACCTTGGAAGAATGTGATATAGTTCGGGCGCAAGGGAAAGCTTATCCTGAGATTTATTGGACCGTATGAGGTTGTGGAGCATGTAGGTCCTATGGCTTATCGTTTGAGGTTACCCCCTAAGTTGGAGAAGATTCATGATGTGTTTTATGTGTCGATATTGCAGAAGTACCGGTCTAACCCGTTGCATGTTATGCCGATGAAGGATATTGAGTTATAGCCGAATTTATCTTATGATGAGGAACCTGTAGAGATCCTTGATTCTAGCAGTAAGGTTCTTCGTGTCAAGACAATCAAGCTTGTGAAGGTGTTGTGGCGACATCGTGGAGTTGAGGAGGCCACGTAAGAGAGTAAGGCAGACCTGTTAAGACAGTTTCCGCATTTGTTTCCTTCAGGAAAATTTCAAGGATGAAATTTCCTAAGTAGGTGAGATTTGTAATGCCCTAGTATTGGGCCTAAGAGTTTCTAGGTTGATTAGACGATCCGGTGGACTGAATTAGAGATTCGAGTCGGATTCAAGATTAAAAATCAAAATAAATATTTTTGGTGTAAGAAAAATATGGGAAAATATCCTAAATTCATCATTTAATATATGGATATTTTTGGTAAACTCAATTTTGAAAAATGGAATTTGGAAATTGGACATTTTGGCTGGTGACCAAAATGTAAAGAATGTAAAACTGTTTTTAGTGACTATTTTGAAAAAAGGGTCAAATCGTAGAATCTTTAAGGAGCAATTTTACCAAATGTTTTAATTTCATTTTCCTTTCAATTTGAATTATTTTAAATAAGTTTTAATTAGGGAAATTAAAGGGGATTTAATTAAGGAAATGTGGTTATTTTCCTTAAACTACTTTTGACGTAACTTTTTCTCTCAAAGTCTCTTCAGCCAAACATTCTCTTTTGCATCAAAGATTTGAGGTAATGATCTTGATTTCTAATGGAATCTTCAATCTTGTTTTCCAAAATCTCATTGTTTTCCTTTATTTTTCAAGAGTAAAACATCCAATTGAGAGGAAATTCGCTCATTAGAGGTGTGGTTCATTCTTATACTCTAGTGAACGGTTCTTTACTGAAATTCCCAAGTATTTAGTCATTGTTTAATATTTCTAATGAGTTTTAATGATTTAATTATGGAAATTGGTTAAATCAAGGTTTAATTGATGAAATTGAGTGATTTTCGTGTTGGATCTATTTTGATGAATTCCTGATTGGTTTTAATCATAGCTTTGATGTTTAATAATGTTAATAAGTGAGTTTTAACATGGGAATCCCGAAACTAAGTGAATCTCTAATTTCCTTGGTTGCTAGTGATGTGTTTTTGATGAGTTTGGGTGTTTTATGAATGTTGGAAGTATAAGCATGATTTTGAGTTGTTTTTGGATGTTATTTGAAGGTAATTGATGGATTAGACCTTTAGGTTTTGACTGGGTTAAGTTTGGAAGGTGTTTGGTGTTGATTTCGGTTGTTGCGAAAGGGTTTTGGATAAAGTTGTTGGGGGTTAATGTTGCTGAGTCTTTGAATGCATTTTGATGCATTGAATCCTCTGTTTTTTGTGTGGTTAAATCATCGGAGATTGATCCTCAAGCTTGTGGTACCGTTATGGAAGCTTTGGAGGAGTAGTTTGCATCGGCAAATGAGGTTTTGATAAGCCGGTGAGAGCGCGGATTTCAGCTTTGAAGTGGTTGAAAGGTTATTTTTAGAGTTTAAATTTAGCTTGAAACGCTAGTTTAAACTCAGAAGTAAGTATGGCAAGATTTCTCCCTCGCTCGTGCTTTGGTGAAATTGTTTTTATGCACTTGGTTTTGAATTACTTGGTACCTACTGTTTAAGTATGTTGTATACTATTTTTGATCATATATTGATGATGGATGCATTGGGGAAATGGTCCATTTAAGTATGATGGATACGTGTAAATGCATGGTTTAATGCATTGGAAATGGTTTTGTATATTACATATAAAAACAGTGAGGTACATGGTTAATAATGAATTATATTGGCAAGTGGTGTGGTCTAAGATGTTATCGGATATAGTTGTCTGGTCATAGGATTAATACTGCACTATAAAAAGTTGCCTTGGGTGTTGAGGGGTTTATGTGTACCGAATACTCCACCATGAGTACCCTAATAGTTGAGGGGTTATATGGTACCGAAAACTCTCGTTAGTGGATTATACATCTAATCGATGATTTGGATTGTGACGGTACCCGGTTGTGATTGTACCTTAATTCCGATTGAGATTGTATGAAGTGTTGAGAGGATACTTGTTGAATCTGTGTATCTGATGTAATGTTTTGTAATGTGGAACTTGGTTATGATCACTTGAAAGCCAATATAATTGATAATGTACCATGTTGATGGATTATGTTGTATAATGTTGATTTATACATGTTTACTCTTTAAGCCTTGCATATGGGATGTTATCCTTGGAAAAAATTAAATTGAGGGTTAACAAATGGGATTTTACTGTTGATCCATGATATATGTTGTATATGGTTTAATATACATATTTTGTAAATGTTAACTGTATGATTTGAAAGGCATGATGATGTTTTAAAAGATATTGAAAATGGGATTTTCAAAGTGGTTGTTAACTGATTTTAATTACATTGATAGTGTTGTGGTTTTGAGCAATCCTCACTAAGCCTAGTGTTCTTACGTTCTCTTTGTCTATCAATACAGAGAATTAAGGGTTGGAGGCAGCGAGCAAGTGAAGGAAAATCCAAGGACTTGATCTACTCGGAAGTGTGATTTTTAAACTAGACTAGTAGTAATAAAGGCAATGGGGTCATTGTAGTTAGGGAGTGTTATTTGTTAAACTCCCGCTATGTTCAAGTTATATTGTTGTTGATGAGTTGTATGAGGCTTTATATGTTTAGTTTGAAGTGGATTTATGTTTCATGCTTCGGTTGATTCGGTTTTTAGGAAGCATGCCTCTAGACTTTTGGTTGAAGCATGTTGTTATGATTTGATCATGTTGCTTTTTTGTTCTGGCATGGTTTGATCTTTAGATTAGTGGTAATTATGTTTGGGGCATGTTTAATCATGTTTGAATCCATGATTGTATGAGAAACCAGCAAAGTTGGTCATTACAGGCTTGAGTGTATCGGTACGCGAGGCTCTGTACCGATACGGGTAAGCTTAATTTGAGGCTGGGTTTCGATACACGAATACCTATATTGGTACAAACATGCAAGGTGTACCGATACGCGAAGAGCTGTATCGGTACGATTTTGAGCTATTGGAATATGAGTTTTAGAAAATGGAAAAGCGTACTGCTACACTTGCTCGTGTACAGATACGGGCTTCGATTATTTCAGTTATTGAGACATTTGAGAGTTTTTGATTCTTTCATTTTAGTCCCTGATATTTGTGGATGCAATTGTATGAGTTTGAATGGTTGTTTAACATGAAAGTTGGCAAACAATTATGTAACCTGGAACACCCTAAAATTGGCGTAGAAATGTTACCACAATTTAAACTATAGGCTAATTGAATTCATAAGTTAATCAATTTAAAGAAGAAAGAACTTTGGCCATCCTTAAGATCAAATAAGTGAAATTAGAACCAAATTGAATTGAAATTAAAACTAGAAGGCTTAAATGGAAGGATGAAATTGTGAACATGCAAAGCTATGAAGATTGCATGCAAAATTCATTAGAAATCAAGGCCTTGACACATGTTCTCATTTGAAGAGAACATGTGCCAATTTTGAGGGTGACTCACGGCAGCCTTGAAGGAAAGATGAACAAAATTGAATCATCATCTTCCTCCCTATGTCATCCTCCATGGCCGATTATTGAGAGAGAAAGGGGAGAGAAAAGCTTCATGCAACACCTTCAAATTCAAGCTTCTTGATTTAGCCTTGATCAAATTTAGCTTGGAGAAGGTATAATGCTTGATTTCAACTTGTTATAGAATGTTTGAATGAGTAATTGATGATGTCTTTGTTGTATAAATTGAATTGGATGATTGTTATGTATGTTAGGGTCATGCTAGCTTTCAAATTGAACTTGAAATTGTGAATACTAGTAGCCAATTTGATAAAGGAAATATATATGGTTGCTGGAAATTTGAGAAATATGTATATGGTTGAAAACAGTCTTGATTAGGGACTGTTTTGATAGAGAAAATGTTTAAGCATGCTAATTGAATATAGAACCCTGTTTTGATCATGTTGGTAGGTGAATTGAGAATTGAATTGAGTAGATATGTTGCTGGAAATGTGAAAGCACCTAATTGGATTAGTTAAACTAGGTAATGGACTGCTCAATTGCTAAATTGAATGTGCAATGTTGATCAAATAGATCAAATTGGGTTCAACATGATAATGACATGTTTTAAGCACATTTCTAGGTGTATTAAACTGACCTAGAAATGTAAGAACATGAAAATGAATTGAATTTCCATGTTAGAATCTTGTTAAAATGAGTTAAGAAGCTAGAAACTCAACCTAGTGTAATCTGCCCAGAATGCTCTGTCCTGGGCAGTAACTTTGAAAAATCACTATAAATTTTATAAAATGAATTTAAGGCTGGAATTTTTATGGACAATACCTTGATGTGTCTAAATTCATTAGGAGAAAACAGAACTGAATTCTGAGTTGTAGAATGAAATGTAGAGAAGAAACACTAGGGACAGTGCAAACTGTCTAGTGTAGCAAATTACCCTGTCTTTAAGTTAAAAACTGTATTAATTGGAAAAGAACTAAAATGCAAGCCTTATATGATCATAAATAAAATTACGTTAGCTTTCCAACGGTGTAAACCAATTGAAATTCCGACGTACAGAATGAAAGTTATGCATGATTAAGTGACTAGAGTACAAGCTGCCTGGCAGCAGCAGTATAGGTAATTGTACACTGTTTTGTGGCAATTTGTAAACTGTTTTGTAAAAAGTTTTAGGACATCGATTTTGCCTTGTATTACATGAACTAGAGTATAGATAATTGTAGTGAAGAATGTACATGAACGTGCTGCCAGATTTGGGTATGATATGTACTTGTAACATTGCCTTGATTGAATGATCATATGATCTTGTTTTGACATGTAATTGTTGTGTAATGTGATAGAACCAGGAGTAAACTTGGTGGAAGAGGATAGAGTGGATCATCCTAAAGCCAAGAACAAAGGAGTGTGGATCCAAGATTAGCTAAGCTTAGAGTATTGTGAGTGTAGTTATCTCTAGGGTTAGGACTAGGTCCTAACCAATGCATGCTTGTTTACATTCTTGAAATGCTTAAATGAACCTAATTATGGACTTGACCTAATAAGGGAAGAATGACTAGTAATGCATGAAATTTGATCACATCTTGAATACATGTTTTATTTGAATGCTAAGCATGTTTAAATGATACATTGGTGCTTGTATGTGTCATGATGTATGTGATCGAATGCTAAAGAACTTGCTTGAGATATTATCTCACCTTGATGAAATGAAACATAAGAATTACATGATATGTGAGCTATGGCTCAAATGACCTAAGGGCCTAATATGAAATGAACTTGATCTTGAAACACTTGAATAAATGGTAATCGAACAACCTTGGTAGCTAGTTGGGCTAGGTAGAAGGGCATGCCTTAGAGTCTAGAGCACATTGTGTCAGGGTGGACTACGGTCCAGGGCTAAGGCCCCTATTTGGTGACAGACGAAGGGTACGTATGTGGTCTTTGGCAACAGTAGGAGGGTTGACCAGCACTACGGTGCATCTTGTGGCGACAGTTGGTTGGAGACTCGATTACCTATACAAACTAAGTACCAAGGGGTTGTTTAATTGATAACAAATGTAATAACAATCCTAAAACACATGTGACTTGTCTTGAAAGCTATGAATAGTATGTTACTTGACATGAAAGCCATGAACTGTATGTTACTTGTCATGTAAGCATGACTTTCTTGATTACTTGTGTTGTAAGCATGATGTGCTTGATTTTTTATATGAATACATGAAGTATGATTCCATGTTCTTGTTCCGTGATAGCCGAATGTTTGAAATCCTTATCTAGGACTATCTTGATGCTTGAAAGCCTTAGCTAGGATCATTCTAATGCTTGAAACCCCTAGCTAGGTTCATTCTTGTTAAATTGACACATAACTTGATATAACAAATGGTTAGATCTAGTTACTACCTCACTAAGTACATTCTTGTACTTATCACTCTCGTTTTCATCTTCTCAACTACAGGATAAAGGATACGAGTGTTGCTTGATCTTGAAGCCTGATTCCTTGAGCTAGAAGCAAGTCACACAAGCTTTGCCTAAGTACGGTTTCATACTTGTTTTGTATATCTCCTAGAATGGTGGCACTAGATTGTTTAGAGTGCAGATTGATCATGCATTTTGGAATTCTTGAGTACTTGTATATATTGTTCTTGAATTGGCCTACTACGTTATGAACCTATTGGCAAGTATGTAATGAACTTAAAGTACTTGTAATGTAAATGATGTTGCTACGCATATGATGATACAAATGAAATGATCTAATTTTTGATCTAGTTTGCTTTGAAACAATCGAATGCCTTGCTTAATGTACATGTCTTGCTTGAAATGGAAGTTGTGTGAGATGAACCATGCTTTCTTGTACTCCATTCGAATGACTTGGACTTATAAGGTCATTTGTATATAAACATACCTTGATGTAAGTATGGTTGTGTGTTTGATTGGTAAAGGCCGAATAGTCTAGTGTGAGTATATGATGATTGCCGAATGGTTAGGTATACAGTATGACTTGAATGGTACTAGTTACATGCTATTGAATGTTTAGATAATCATGCTTAGTAAGTATAGGAATGAGATGTTTAAATGTATAAATCTAAGGAACAATGAAATGGAATGGAATTATGTTGTATGTCTTAGTTCATTCGAATGATAGAGATAAAATGAAGTAAATTGTATTGATAATGTAGTAACCTATAATGTAAGTATAATAGGAAATAATTTAGTGACCTATTCGAATGTCTTAGGTTGAAGTAAGAATCAAAATGTAAGTTGCTTGCATGATAAGTAATGAATGCTTGGTTGCTTGTTAGTTAAGTAACTCATTTAATAAGGACGAGTTATCAATGTCTTGCCTTGTATTGTATTGCTTGCCTTGTCCTTGTCCATGCTTAAGTAACGCTCCCGAGCCGGTTTACTACTAGCCGGGGTAGGGGATGTTATATAACCTGACTAATTGAGGATTGGTAACCTTAACTCTAAGTAAGTCCTCGTAATTTCCTAGATTTACAATTTGGTCCTTAAATTGTAAATGCGCGAATTCGGATGTCAACTCAATGCTCAATTCAATCAAGGTTTCACCCGCTGCCAACATGCTCATTGTAGGACATAATGTTGTATATAGATAAGATAAAAATTTGACCTAAGTTCGGTTAATCGTTTCGGGTTTGTTTCGGCAAACCTAATGTAGCTCGCTCAGTTCGGTATGGCGTCTAGGCCGGGTGGAGGGGGGTTACAATCACCAACCACAACACTAATGATATGTCAATTCTTTAATCTCAACATAGAATTTTGATCGGCATCCTTCTACTAAATTTGCTTGAAATCTTCCTTCCTCCCTTCTACTTCTTCTTTTTGCCTCCAAATATTTACAATTTTAACATACAATAAATTTAAAACACATACTATTAACAACAACAACTTACTAATAAATTCAAAAATTAAAAATCAACCAACAATACTAAGTTAAAAAATTAAAAATCAAATTATTTTATTACTATAATATAATATATACAAATCTGAAAATAAAAAATAAACCATTCGAACAAAAATTTAAAAACAAATTATATACATTTAAAAACTTGCCTTCAAATTATCTTCTCTAAATCTTCTTCTTTATTCAATTTTTACAAACTCTCTTCTACAACTTCCTTAACTTCAACCTCTATATAACTACTAAAAAAATAAACCTCAATCCACTAACCAACCATCCAATCATTAAATATCAACCCACACACCCATTCTCGAAATCTGATTTCTTTTGCAGCCATAAATGTCTGATTTTTTTTAGTTTTCCCCTTGCATGCATGAAAAAAATTAAAGCTGAACCTGCCTTTATTTTTTTCAGCTGTCAGGCTGTATGGGGCATGCATGACCGACTTGCACACCAGCCATCAAGCCTGCACCCACTACCATGCCAGCTGATGAAGACGGAATACAAGAGGGTTGTTTTCATCTTTTTTTCATGAAGACGGGTTTTAGTCTAGGTGTCTTCAAGGATTTTTTAATTTTAGAATCTGATACTATAGTAAGACGGGTTGTAAACCTAGAGTCCTCAAAAAACGATGTTCAAAGTGTTATAGATTTCCAAATAATTTTTCTTGTGCAATAAATTCTAAATTCTTTAGCACAATATTGTGCCTATTTCACTAATGTTCTAGAGCCAATTAAAGTAAAAAAAATATAATAATAAAAATATCTATGCGTAAACCGACTTATCAAGCATATATATAGGCTAAGCATTTGTGTGTGTAGAGTAGAGAGACTGAAGAGTGCAAGTGTGAATGTAAGAGTGCGTGCAAGTTAGGGATGGACACGGGTCGAGTTTTTGGCCTACCCGTATCCAGTCCGAAAATAAATACCATAAACTTGCACTCGGCTCGACCCGACCCGAACATTTCTTTTAAAAAATCTGGCTTGACCCGACCCAAAAATAAATATACTAAACCCGACCCGACCTATAGAAAAATTATTAATTTTAAGGACCTAATTGTAAAAAATGATTCTAGGGGACTTAATCATAAAAAAATTATAATTTGAAGGACTAAATTGTAAATAAAAATTCAAATTTAAGGACCTAATTATAAAAAAATATAAAAGGGGTATTATTATAAATATCCCTAAAAATTAGCAAAAAATTACACAATTAGTTCTGGGTCGGGTCGGATATTTTCCACCTTAAACCCGAACCTGACCCGAGATCAACCTTAATAAAAACCCGACTCGATCTAAATCTGATTTTTTATTAAAAACTTGACCCGATAGGGCCTAGTCGGGTCAGAACCCAACCGAATCGGGTAAAATGCCCATCCCTAGTGCAAGTGTGGCGTGCAAGTAGAGGGTTAGTAGGTGTGTAAGTGGGAGAGAGAAAGGAAATATACTAGTAAGGTATGTGTATGTAATGTTTTTATATATTAATAGAAGTGTTTCTTTCTCTTGTAATTAGAAGTTTATCGGTTAAGCAATTTATTTTAGGGTAAAGTACACCAATCACTAAACTATTCTAAAAATAAAAAAAGATCACCAAACTTTCAAAAGTTACATTATGGGCATTAAACTTTATTTTTTTACAAAATGGTCATTGAACCGTTAACCGTTGTTAACTGGGTTGACATGGCAGTTATGAAAGTTTGTATAACAGAATATTTAATCCTTAATATTTACACATTCAATCAATTTAGACATCAAGAATGGGGGTTAAATTAGAACTAAATTGATTGAATGTGTAAATATGGAGGATTAAATGTGTTATTATTCAAATTTTCGTAATTGTCATGTCATTCAATGAACGACAATTAACGGATCAGTGACTATTTTGTAACAAAAACTAAAGTTTAATGCCCATTATGTAACTTTTGAAAGTTTGGTGGCCATTTTATATTTTTTGAGATAGTTTAGGGACTATTTGTGTACTTTACCCTTTATTTTAAGTACTTAGTGCACTCGAATTAATTAATATATCACCCTTTGCCACCTGAAAGTTATATGGCCGGCTTTGCTGCTTGAAGAGTATATAATTTTTTCTACCGCTTAATTGATTTATGGTCGGCATTGTGGCTTGAGTATTGTTTTGCACTAAGAAATTAGAAGATAAAAGGCTAACCGACTTCAAAAAGTTGGTGTAGCACTAGTTGTCAGTCTTAAGTCCATTCTAGTAAGTTTGTTGGGCTCCTCAGGTTTCCAACATGGCTGATGCACAAAGGGCTATTTCACGATTAGATGGCTTTATGCTCTTTGGAAGTCCAGTCTCGGTGTGTTTAGCAAAATACAAGGCGAGGGATAAGTTTTGGAAGAAAGTTCCTGCTGAAAACTCTCAAGAAAGACTCGGTCGCAAAACAAACAAGGAGTGCTCTTTGACACAAATGCATATTCTAGTTGAAGGTATTGTTGATATAGTATTAATTGAAAAACTGAGTGATTGTGTTATAGGTACCACGAAAAATCCTTACAGTTCTGATATACTTTCAGCCCTCTTAGAAGGTAAAGGGTGGGAAGAGTTTGAAGTTCAGCAGGTTGTAGGAAATCAATTCTTATTAGTTTTGGGACATGATGATATGGTTTCTGAATTCCTTAAGTGGGAATGAGAGTGGTTGTCTGAAATATTTTCAGATCTAAGTCGATGGCATAAAGAGTATTCTCCTAAAAATTACGTGACTTGGGTTGCTGTTCTTGGAGTTTCTTTGTATGCGTGGAATGCCTTCACATTTAACAATATTCTAAATAGGTGGGGGAGATTTTGTTCATTGAAGATGAACAACTTAATGGGAGCGATTTTTCCATCGAAAGGGTAAAGATACTTAGAAACCATTTGGAATTTACCGAGGAATCAATATCCTTGTCTTGTGATGATGTTAATTTTCATGTTCGTGTCAGAGAGTTTAATTTTGCATTTTGGTCTCTCTCTGACATTCCTAAGCTCAATTCTGAAGGTCGCCCTGCGTCGAGTAGAGGCTATGAAAATGGTTCATCTGACTTGACTTAATGTGGTGATAGGAAAGGTGATCCTTCTGGACTAGAGTAGTCGAAAGGTCGGTTGAACGTGAAAGATCTGAACATCCTACAGCCGGTGATGCGTTGCTTCCCGATGTTGATTTAATGCATGGTGTTGAGCAGTCAATGCGGCCATGCAAGATAGATTGGTGCTTAAGTTGGACTTAATGAAATGAGCAGGAGGGGAATCTTTGCATGAGACTATTCCCTATACGTTTAACAGGGATACAACTTTTTTATGCAAAAAATAATGGGGATTTACTTGGGTTCCATCAGCATCTGAAATGGATTGTCTTGGTGGACATGTGTTGATTCAAGACTCACTTGACCATGGTTGTAACCCTCAAAACCCGACCTAAAAGAAATGAGCCGTATTTAAGAAGTCGCATTTAAAAATTTGTCCCTCAAAAATGATATTATATTTAAATATTCTAAATACAAATTATTTATTAAAAACGTTTATGTTCAATAACGTCTCATTTCATCTAAACACGGTCGTTTAACGTTATTTTAAATAAATTGATAAATATCTAAAAATATTCTCACAATGCATGCTAAAACAGTAAACCCCAAATAGATTGTCCAAAGTCTAAAATTACATAAAAGTCCAAAATAATAAAATAAAGTCCAAATATCTGAAATAATCCGTACTGATAAAATAAAAGAAGACTGATAAATCAGGGTCCTCTAAGTACCGCACGCCAAAGTCTGAGTATCTGAAACAAGAACTAAGGGGGAGTAAGCTATAAGGCTTAGTGTGTCTCTAAAGTGCAGATAGTAACATATAACAAGATAATCCGATCATCATGTTCAAACTCATACAAACATTCCGATATACAAATATGTATAAAATGATGCATGAGATACAATGTCATGCAGCCAACTACATCACCGTCTGAAGAGTAAGGTTCCCCATAACCACTATCTATATCGTCACCATGTCCGAAGTAGAGTTCAACCTGAAGGGTGAAACCACTGATCTTCACTGCACACTTTCCCAACCCATATGATATAACATGTTATTCTGATTTCCAGATCTGAATGCATTTTTGTTAATAAACGAAGATGCATGTAAAATAAGTGATATTAATTAATCCGATTCTGATATATGATGCATGGTATGTCATCATACAAATCATGTCATAAATCACAAGTCATACAAATCATGTCATAAGCCACAAGTCATACCAATATACGCGCATACATACATAAAGCACCGAAATTTGTAGCACAAGAAGAGAACACACCTTAGGCAGCTAATAAATCAACGTCGATAGTGTCGTCTCCCACGTTCATCTCTAGAAGCATGCCGTTCAGAATCAGCACCTACAAGGGTAACACTACATAAGGTTCCACTACTACTATGCCATAACACTAATATATAAACACTAAACCAAACTATACTCACGTGAGGATCTCGTAGGTTGTGGTGCAGTAGACCACACTGGTGGAGGAGGAAGAAGGATCTCAATATCCAAATCAACGTCACCTGAACAAATTATTTTCCGAGTTAGATTTCGATATACACAATTTCAAATACTAAGTAAAAATAAATGTAAATAGTAGAACGGTCTTGTAGCGACCATTTTTTTGACTTCCGAAATTGGAAAATCTCTTTTTTGTTCTTTTGGAAAATAAGAGGACTTGGAGTCACCACCGGTCAGTTGGCTAAGGTAGACTGGACACCAGAAAACCAAAGACTCGTGAAATTGGGTTTGGGATTTGGTTACGTGTGGGGAAGGGTTAGCACCCCCACGCCCGCAATCGGTACCAATCATATATTGCTTTTAATCGATGGAAATGTATGAAGTTCAAATTAACATTAATTAAATGTTCTCAATTGGGTATGGGCTCTAGTTAAGTAGGCTTAGTCAAATTGGTGGGTCTGAATTAATTAAACATTTAATTAATAAGAGTGACGATACAACAGACTATAAATTAAACCGACATCGAATAAGTTTGACTGGCGTGTTAATTTATGGTTTGAATTTCGTACATCACCTTTATGCATGATGCAAGCATTTAAGTATGATGTTATGACTTGGTAACTTTTAATTAACATTTACCTTGGGATGGTAAGGATTAATTCAAATATTTGGTCAACATCCATTAAGCCATGATTGTTTTAACTTGATTAATTAACATTTCGTACATCACCTCTCTTTTTTAGGTTTTAAATTGATTAATTACCATGCAATCAAAATATTAGAGGTCATATGAATGACAATTATAAATGCATGTCACATAAGAGCTTAAAAATAAACACACAAAAGCCTCACTGAAGTTCTAACCTAAAAGGCCCAAATTATGAAACATCCAATTAATGATCTAATTATTAACTACGTTAGTCTGATATTACCCCTAAATTGTGGATTATCTTGCCCTATGATAATTAATTTGATCAATCTCGAACTAGTATCCCAATGAGCCAAGGGTACTATTCAAAACGAATCAAGCTAATTAATCATGATTTTAAATTAAATGTCCATCTAAGCCCAATGTCACTTTTATCTTAAAAATGATAATTAAGAGGCGTTCAATTAATTTAAATAATTTAACATTTATCCAAATAAGCCAAAGATAAATTTAAATTCACCAAACTATTTCGAACCTTAAGTTTACTATGGCTCTAAAAGGCAACCCTAAAATCAATTTGATTAATTTAAAGATTATGCCCCAATAAGTCGAGCGCACACTTTAAATTAATTAAATCGAATTACCCTAAACTAACCTAAAAAGCCTAGCCTAGCAAAAACCAAAAAGAAAACCACAAAACAAACATTTAAAACAAAAAAAACTATATTATATGTATTTATCTTTCTAAACTATATATTATGTATAATATGTAAGACATATAATATACATTTAAACCGTATATTATATATATCAAAACCATATATTATAATGTATATTAAAATCATATATTATATACATAAAAACAATATATTGCATACTATAGAAACCATATATTATATGCATATAAAAACTATATATTATATAAAAAACCATATATTATTTATTATATAAAAACTATATTGTATATATTATATATTATAAAAAAACCACATGTTATATATATTATATAAAAACTATATTATATAGAAACCATACACTATATACTACATAAACTATACATGTTAAACCTCATCATGCACATATATCCACAAATCAAGTATAAACTAACATTAGGCTATAAAACTGAAAATAAAAGATGCAAGGCGAAAATAAATATGCATGATGGGGTGGGGTTTACAAAGGGGGTTTTAAGTCTGAATTTGGGACCAGATTAAACAAAATCAGAAGTTTTAGGGCCCAAATTGAGTAAAAAATAAAAAAAGGCAAAATTGCAAGACTCATTGAAACTCCAAGGGCTGCGACCGTATTTTTAAAAGGCAGAAACCCTTCGTGTGTAATAAAGGATGAAAGGAGGGACTAAAGGAGTGATTTCGAAAGGCGGAAGGGCTGCGGGCGTGATTAAGGTGACACAAAGGGATTTAAAGAGTCAAATAACCCATATGTTTTTAAAATAGGTATAAAACTCATTTTTACCAAAAACGGAAAATTTTCCTTCAAAAACTGATAACCCTCCCCACTCTCTTCTTTTCTCTCAAACCTAGATGAACGCTGCCGTTCATCGGTGTAGAAAACCCAGACACTGGCCACCTTCTGTCGTGTCGGTCGGCGACTGGCAAACCAAACCCTAACTCTAAAACACACATCTTCCCCTTCTGAATCTAGATCTAAAACTCATTTTTTTAAAAAAAAAACTCATCATTTGACTCAAAATCTAAAAAAAACCCGAAGCCATCTCTTTTGAAAACACAAGCAAAGAGTTCCCCTTTTGAGAGATTCCCAACCAGCTCACCACTTACGGCTTCTGAATGGAAACTGAACTGTTTGTTACCAGCAGGAATCAATAGACGCGAAGAATATCGAGCGACCACCAAGGTAAAATGAAACCCTAAAACTCTTTTAAAGCATACTTTGAAATGAATAGTAGGGAGAAGATACCTCTAAAATCCTTGAGGCTTTTGTTTTTGTCTATTGATTTCTCTGAATATCCCAGTTGTTAGCTAGGGTTTACAATGGTGTTCAGGTTTCTTTTATAGCCCTTGAATATTACAATGAATTTTACTAATTAAAAACGAATATGAAATCCTATTGGTTGCTTCTGAGTTTTTTGTTTGCATTTGTCTATGGTTTCTGATATTGTCTTTGCCTTTTTTTGGTTGTCTGATGCCCTGTATTTTTCGTTGCATGTTGCCGGTGTACTCGAACAGGGGGGGGGGAGGGGACACAGTCTGTTCGTGGCAGATGGCGTCGAGAAGTTGAACGGTCAACCGTATGGTTCTCGCATGCGCGCGTGGGGGATATGTGTAATCACTCATTTTTATCCGGTTTGTAAATATTGTTAATATATTAGCATAATAATTAACAAGGTATTATTATTGCATGTATACTTGTTATATTATATGTTTACTATATATGTGATTAATGTGTATAAAATATGTGTGTAATATATGTAAGCGCATGCGTATTATACATACTATGTGCGGTGTATGTGTGTCACATGTCACGTACTTTTTAATAGCTTATATATGTACTAGGGTGTATTTGGTTATACTTATTTTGTGTGCATATATGTGTGTGTTTGGGTGTATGTGATATATATGTGGTTTGCATATGCATGTACTATGTATGTTTGTAGTATGTATAATGTTTGTATACTTGCATTAATTAAGTGTGTGAGCAAATATATGTATGTGTGTGTTCGAATGTCATATGGTATATGTTAATTTGCATGTATGGTTATATGCACATAAATTATACATGTGTATATGTTATTATTATAGTATTATTATTATTATTATTGGGTTCAAAAATATATAACAGATCTAAAGTATAAAACCCATTTATAATATCAGTCCAAGTCCACATAATATTACAAAAAAACCCAAAAAATAATATATGTTACAAGCCCATATTGGCCTGACCCAATATCTTAAAAACCCTAAAAAAACCAAGTCTGATAACCTTCTTTATCTTGCAGCCGCCGTCATCTGGGCCGTTGGATCAAGTCTTGATCCAACGGTCCAGATCAGTCCAAGATAATCCAGCTGGCGCGCGCATGATGTCACTCTCCAGACCGCTCGCCCCCTATTCGCGCGTGCGTTGCACGCACGAGACCGTTCATTACCCCTCTGCCACGCGTCAAGATCAAATGTAGCTGCGCTCATTTCAAGGCTCGATCTAGGCCGCTCATCCCCTATGTAATCATAGCCGTTGGATCAGATCTGATCCAACGGCTGTGAATGGATCTAACAGAGGACACCACCACCATGACTCTCTCCACTCATCCACCATGTCGTCGTACCAACCACCATGCTCAGATGCACAAAAAATGAAAATACAGGGTGTCAGTACCAAATCGAACAAGATATGTAATATGTATTATATTCTACAAAAAAAAACAGAGATCGGGACAAGGATATAGAATCCAACAAAAAAGTGTATTATCACCAGTTTTTCAGAAATACAAAAAAGGAACAACGCAAGTCTAGTGGTATTTTCCCTTTCTTCTTTTACTGCATGCACATCTTTCAAAAGGTACCAACAATATCAAAAAAAAAGTAAAAGGTGTCGGTTCTTACCCTCGTCAAAAAGTTTCCCACCGCCGGTAATAAGCTGTAAGGCTCTTAAGCCAAACACGGTGAACCGGTAAAGGGGAGGGGTTGTTTGGGTCTTGGTTTACAAAACTTTTAAAAAAAAAGGAAAATGTTTCGGCTTTTGTTTTTTAGATCTAGGCAAAAGAGTGAGTCCTAGTGTAAATCTAAGTTCAGATTTGAGTTCAGTTTGAAGAGATGGTGGTTTTGAGGGTTTCTTTTGGTTCGCCGGCTTTGGCTAGCGGCGGCCGGTGGCGGCCGGGACGGCGGGGAGTCGCCGATTTCTGGGTTCATCAAGGTTCGGCTCTATGGATTCAGAGAGAAATAAGAGCTTTGCTCTTAAGGGTAAAAAAATGGGGAAAGGGTCGATTTTTAATTTGATAAATGTGATATATAGCGTCCCAATATTTTCAAAATGGGTTAATTCGGGCTTAAGGGCTCCCGCGTTTATGATCTTTTCAAACTGAGTCTGTCCCTTGGTTTATTCACAATCCTGGTCCCTCGTAGTTTTTAAAATCTTTCATTTTCGTCCCTTAATCAAATGAAATCAGTTTTCAAATGGTCAAATTACGCCCCAAGGACTTCCGCGTTTTTGAAAATTTCATTTCAAGCGTGCCGCATGGGTATTTTACAGCCCCGGTCCTTTTAAGTTTCCTTAGGCTTGTAATCACGTCCTTAAATCGAGTTTTATTTCCTTTTAATTTTCGCCTTTCTGTTTTATTTCTTAGCGTTTCAGTCCTTGTTTTTATGTTCTAAATATTCATTGCTTACTTGTGTTTTATTTGTTTTTTTAGCATGTTCTATTACTTGTTGTATTCATAAATGTCATGCTTGACCGTGTTTATTTATGTTTTAGATAGGTTGTTTTCTTTTTATCATTTTGCCCATATTCATTTTTTATCATACTTTAGTTTGGTTTTCATGGCATGTTTATGTTAGTATGTGTTTTATGTTTTTAGGTTACATATTAGTGTGTTTTTGTCATGTATAAGGCCATGTTTTTATTTATTTATTTGTGTATGCATATTATATCATATGTTATGTACTAGGTATTAGTTTCTTTGTTAACATGTTGTTTTGATTCGTGAAATTAACATCATAATACATTTATGTCATGCATATGTTACATTGTGTTTTTATTTTTAATATATATGTATTCTTGAAGTATGTATTTTTTATTTCTCACATGTCTTTTATTTATGTCTCGTTGTTGTTATTATTATTATTATTATTATTATTATTATTATTATTATTATTATTATTATTATGTGCTATGTTCGTGTTGTTATCATATTTGTTTAATTTTGTGATATCCATGTTTTTCATTATTTATTTTGTCTTTTACCATGTCAATGCGAATGCATGTTTCCAAATTATTTCTCTAAAGTTGCATAATGGAATATAAATTGTCAATGTGGTGCCCTTTTATCCGAGCGTAAACGGGGCCAGTATCAGGCGTAGTGATAGTGGTTGGGTGTTTACTCTCGGATAACGGGGCCTTTAAAATTTATTCGCAATTATAACCGAATCTTAATTTAATCGTCACTTTAACCCGGAAAATCTAATATTAATAAAGCGGTAACTATTAAAGTACCAATTTTGGGCGGCGTGGGGGTGCTAATCCTTCCCCATCCGTAACCGACTCCCGAACCCAACAGTTTTTAAATCTCTGGTTTTATGGTGTCCGGCCTACCTAAGTGGCCGGTGGCAACTCCCTTTCTTTAAATAAAATACGGTATTTTTAAAATCCCACGGAATAAATATTTTTATATCCGAAAAAATCACAAACACTTCGAAAACACTCGTTTTTTAGCGGAAAAAAGACATCGCTACAATATGAAAGATCGCGCGTGGATCGCATGCGCACAGGAGATGATCAGGGCCGTTGATGACACCTTTGATCCAATGGGTGAGGGGCTGCAGCGCTAGGGCAAAGAGAAGTGGCTCTTAGGGTTTCTTCCATCATGGCGATCTGGACCGTTTGATCAATAGCTAGATCTAACAGTCCAGACGTGGCTACGCGAGGATAACAATAAGAGGCATCAGATTAGGGCTTTAAGGTTTATTTAGCTATGGGCCCAAACGAGCCAAATATATGTAATACATTTTTTTGGGTTTTAAAGATTGTAAAAGGACTTTTATTAATAAACATGGGCCTTTGTTTAATATTAATTGTTATATATATTGGGCTTTTGTATATATTTTAATTAGTCTTTTTTGATTTTTTAGTTTAATCATAATAATAGTACTAGCGATACTAATACTACATAATAACACCAAGATAATATAAAGGATATTAATAATAAATACACTATTAATTATAATAATACTAATAATATTTTGGGGTTTTTTCATCATATATATTAATAATCTTTTCTGGTTTTTCGGCATATACTATAAATAAAGCCCTTTGCTACGAAATATAATAACGAGATAACCCCCAGAAAAAATTAGCGATTACAAGTCTTTCGGGTTTGAATTTGGGAAAACAGACAACAAATTTGGAATTAGGACGTCAAAAAACGTAAAGGTGACTTTGACTGAAATAGTCAATGCCAAAAGTCAATGATAATGTCATCAAAAAGTCAACATTATTGTCATTGGGTCAAAATCAACGCTGATGTCATTGCTAACATCAATGATGACATCATCTGATCAAAGTCAACGCTTACGTTATTGCTAACGTCATCTGGTTCGATTCAGACAACAGGTATGCCGGTTCAGTTCAAACAACGGTTCAATTCAAGGTTCGGTCTAGTTTAACCTACTAGACCGGTTCGATTTTCATCCTTAGGCTTCTTAAAGCCCAACAATTAGACAAGGGAGACAGGAGTGTCAGGTTCCACACTTGGGCATCATTCTAATTTCCCAACATCCTTATTGCATACATCCAATCAACCTTAAGGTTACCAAACCCTTATAACAGCACGACTAGATCTGCAACACGGCGGCAGCTCACCAGAGGTCATATTCTAACAACCACAAATGGTCAAATCCGACCAAAACATAAGGGAAGAAGGATTAAATCACAACCTAAACAAAAAGGAAACTGATACAAAGACCACACAGGCTTACCCAACTCACAAAGACAAAAGGACGGCGGCGGATTAAGGGATTTCCGAAGCAAAAATGAAAGGCTTTTGCTATAATTCTGATCAACTGATGGGGAGGGATGGCAAGGTGACGACTGGTCTTTGATCAGAAAGCAAAGGGGATTCGAACGGTGGTTTCAATTTGATGAACAAACGACATTAAGCCCCTTACCAGAGCTTGGCCGGAGCAAAAGAGGTGTGAGTGGCTATCTACAATGAGAGATTGAGAGAGAGTGGGAGAGAAAGAGTTCAGTTCGGCTGCAGTTCAAAATGAATGGGAGTTGAAAATTCATTAGGGCTAAAAAGAACAAGTATATACCCAAATAATATGGGCAAATTACATAATAAGGGTCCCTAAGGTAGCCCGCTTTTTAGATTGGCCCCAAAAGTTCTAAATTTTCCAATTTAGTTCTTAAAACCAATTAGGGTTTTAAGATCAAAATTCCTAAATTATTAGGGTTCAAGAATTAGGGATTTGATAATTAGGGCTTTTAATTTAGGGGAAATTGGGGTCTTACAACTCTCCCCCTTAAAAGAAATTTCGGCCACAAATTTTACCGGGATCAAAGAGGTGCGAATACTGATCTTTGGCGATGGTCTTGGGCTCCCATGTAGCCTCATCATGACCATGATTACGCCACAAGACCTTGACCATCTTAATGGTCTTCCTCTTAAGAACCCTCTTGTCCTGTGCAAGAATCTCAACTGGTTCCTCATCAAAATGCAAGTCAGGACAGATCTCAATATCCTTCACTAGAATAATATAAGACAGATCAGCACGATAGCGTCTCGACACAGAGACATGGGAGACATCATGAATCGAGGAGTAACTTGCCTTTCTGACCAAAATGAAGTACCTTCCTCCACGAAGATACTTTCAAGAAAACCTCATCTCCCACATCATACTCAATATTCTGGTATCTCAAATCAGTATAAGACTTTTGCCTATCAAAAGTGGCCTTAAGTCGACCTAGAATCAATCTAACATTGTGCTCAGCCTCATGAACAATATCTGGTCCCAACAATCTGTGCTCATTAAGCTTAGTCCAGCCAATAGGTGTACGACACTTACACCCATACATAGTCTCATACGGTGCCATCTTGATATTGGGGCAGTGACTATTATTGTAGGCAAACTATGCAAGTAGTAAGAAATCCTCCCAGCTGCCTCTATAATCACCAACACAACCTCTCAACATATCCTCAATGATTTGAATTACTAGCTCGAACTGACCATCAGTCTGCGAATGATAAGAAGTACTGAAGTTCAACCGAGTACCTAGAGCGGTATGGAGAGACCCCCATAATTTCGTTGTAAACCTCGAATCTCGGTCAGAGATGATGGACAACGGTACCCTATAAAGTCGAACAATCTTAGAGATGTAGAGCCGAACCAACTTGCTTAGAGAATAATCAACTCGAACAGGTATGAAGTACACGGACTTAGTTAAACGATCAACAATAACCCAGATCGAACCCTTCTTTGACAGAGTCAAAGGAAGACCACTAACAAAGTCCATAGTCACATGATCCCATTTCCACTTAGGAATCTCAATGTACTGTAATAACTTAGACAGATGCTGATGCTCTGCTTTAACCTTCTAATAGGTCAAACACTTCGATACAAATCCGACAACATCCCGCTTAAGACCCTTCCACCAATACCTCTCACGAAGATTCTTATACATCTTGTCCCCACCATGATGTATAGAATAAGGACTGTAATGGGCCTCATGAAGAATAACTTGTTTTAACCAGGAATTTATTGGGATGCAGTACTGACCTCAAAAACACAAAACACCATCCTAAACAGTATATAAATATAGAGATGTACTTTCTTCCACCTCTTTTATACGGTGCATAAAAACAGATCACTAGGCTACTAATCTTGAATATTAGAAATTAGAGTAGGAATAACCTAAAGTTCTACCATAATACTGCCATCCTTATACAAACTCATCTGGGCAAACAAAGCTCTTAAATATGAAATAGCATTACGACTCAAGGTGTCGACAACCACATTAGCCTTGCCTAGATGATACTCAATCTCGTATTCATAGTCCTTGAAAAGCTCCAACCAACGACGTTGTCTTAGATTAAGCTCCTTCTAGGTGAGGAGATATTTTAGACTCTTATAGTCTATATAGATATAACATTTCTCTCCGTAGAGATAGTGTCTCCAGATATTAAGAGCAAAGATCACAACAACAAGCTTGAGGTTATGGGTAGGGTAGTTGCCCTCATGCGTTTTCAACTATCGAGGCGCATAAGCCACTATCTTCCCATCCTACATCAAAACACATCCCAAACCAGAGTGAGAAGCATCATTGTAGACGGTGTAAGCCTTTCCAAGCTCAAGCTGGATCAAAACTGGTTCTTTAGTCAACACAGTCTTAGATTTCTCAAAACAAGTCTATTGGGCCTCAGTCCAGACAAAAGGGACATTTTTTCTTAGAAGTTTAGTCAACAGAGCTGCAATAATAGAAAAGCCCTCAACAAACCTCTGATAATAGTCGGCTAAACCCAAGAAGCTTCAGATCTTAGGGACATTCTTGGGCTGCTTCTAGCTTATTATAGCCCCAATCTTCTTCGGATCGACCTTAATACCCTTTGCAAAAACTATATGCCCAAAAAACATAACCTCTGAGAGCCAGAACTCACACTTGCTGAATTTTGCATATAATTGCTTCTGCCTTAGAGTTTGTAATACACTTCGGAGATGTTCCTCATGTTCGGCCTCAGATTTAGAATAAAATAGTATATCATCAACAAAGACCATAACAAACTGATCAAGATAGGGTTGAAACACCCTATTCATCATGTCCATGAATGCAGTATGAGCATTAGTCAATCCGAAAGGCATTATAAGGAACTCGTAATGACTATAACGTGTTCGAAAAGCTATTTTGAACATATCAAAATCCTTAACCTTGAGTTGGTAATAACCATATCTCATGTCTATCTTAGAGAAAACTGTTGCACCCCAAAATTGATCGAAGAGATCATCAATACGAGCAAGGGGATACTTATTCTTGATAGTTAGCTTATTTAGCTTTCGGTAGTCGATACAGAGTCAAAGTGTCCCATCATTCTTCTTCACAAATAGAACATGAGCTCCCCATGGTGAAACATTGGGTCGAATGAAACCTCTATCTAGCAATTCTTGCAACTGTATCTTTAACTCTTTAAGCTCTTTTCGTGCTATCTGTAAGGTGCCATAGACACAAGAGTTGTACTCGAATAAACCTTGATGCCAAATTCAACCTCATCATGTTTTGGCGGTACACCAGGAAATTCTTTCGAAAATACATTGGGAAAGTCTCTCATAACTCAGATCTTATCCATCCCAGAATCAGACTATCTTAGATCAAGAATGTAAGCAAGATAGGCAATAGAACCCTTCTTGATCATCTTTTCAGCTTTGAGAGCCGATATAACATTAGATACAAAACCTATGCGCTCTCCAACAAAAACTACCTCACGATCATCAGAAGTTTTCAGAGTTGCCTTCTTTTTTTCACAGTCTAGATTGACTCATTGAGCATATAACTAGTCCATACTGAGAATAAGATTGAACTCCCCAAAGGGTAATTCCATTAGATTGGCTGGAAGGATCTCCATTTGTATCTCAAAAGGATAATTTTTGTACACCTTGGTAACCTCAACTAGATTTTCCACTGAACTATGTACAGTAACAGCATTAATAGTATCCTCAATAGAAATTTCAAGTCCCCTAGATACAGATCTCGCAACATACAAATGGGTCGAACCATTATCAATGAGTGCAAAATAAAAAATAGAATGAATAGAAAAGGTAGCAACAATAACATCTAGCTCATCATGATCCTCATGCCTCTTGGTAGAATAAAGAAATATTGGTTGTCTCGCCCTTGATCCAACTGATCCTCTACTCTAAGGAGGCCTACCCCTACCAGCGGTACCCAAAGCAGCAGGTCTACCCTATTCTCTACCGCTAGCAAAAGTCTGTACAGATGCCTAAGACTAGCTCGGAACATAATCAGAATGAGGAGAAAATGGACAATCCTTGAAAAGATTCTCAAAAGAACCACATCAGAAACAAGCCCCCGATCTACCTCCTACAATCACCCGGATGCCATTTTTTACAAAAGGAACACTGTGGCACCCCACAAGAACTAGTCGACCCCCCAACACTGGCGGTTGGAATAGTAGAAGTTTCAGGTCTAGCTTTAGAATAACCCTGATGGTTGAACTCATCTCTGACCCTCTTTTTCCTAGACTGATTCCCTTAACTATTCTGAACTGATATGATCGATTGCCTCCTAGCTCAATCGGTACCTTGAGATTCTTGTTGTTTCTTCTCTACTTCAATCCGCTCAGTAATCCTAGCCCGTTTAATAATCTCTTTATACTATGTATCCAAATGTAAAGCGACACTAGTCTTAATCGAAGTTTGCAGCCTTTTTAGAAACTAGTCACATTTTTCTTTCTCTATGGTCATTAACCTCGGGACATACTGGATCAGCCTCGTAAACTCTATCTCACAATCATTTACGGTCATGTCATTCTCCTTCAGATTCATGAAATTATCCTGACACTTTGCTAAGTACTCTGGTCCAACAAAATGGTCTCGAAATGACTGTCAAAAATAATCCCAAGGGATCTGACTGGCTGAAACAACATTTTCCTCAGCCTCCCACCAATTTTGGGCTTCACCCTACAATAGTGATACAGCCACCCTAAGCTTCCAATCAGCGATACAATTCATATCAACAAACAAACGCTGAAGCTTCTTTAGTTAGTACTCTACATCAGCCGGATTCGTACCCGTCTTCCCATAAAACATAGTCATCCCTATAGCTAAGAACTCGATAGATATGGGTCTCCTAACACCCTCAAACTGATGGTGGTAACGAATCAACTCTCTATACACTATAGCCGTATCCATGCCCACAATCTCATTGTCTCTAGAATCATGCGAACCATCACTTTAAGTCTGCTGAACAAGTAGAATCCCACTACCAGCCTGATGTAATCTAGTCTGCTGAGCTCGAGTCTGATCCCCAGGCTGCTCCTCTCCAGCAGCATCATGAATATCATCTTGGTTATGTGGCCGATTCACAAGGGGGAACATTACTCTCTACAACAGTTAGGGGTGTGCAAAACTCGACTCGACTCGAAAAAATTGATTTTTTTCATTTTCAAGTTATTCGAGTCAAATCGAATAACTCGGAAAATTTTTGAGTTCGAGTCGATTTCAAAAATTGAAATTTCAGAAAACCGAAAAATCGAATAACTCGAAAATATTCTCCTTTATTTATACGGTGCGTTTTTGAAAGAATAGTTCAAACTTTCAAAACGGTGCATTTTGAAAATATCCTCCTTGTTTTGTTTTTCTTCTTCGGTAGCCATCACCCATCTATCGTCCCTTCCTGCAAATCCCCAATTTTTTATAGACCTAAACCTAATCCCCATTTTTTTTTAAAAAAATATCCTCCGAGTTCGAGTCGATTCTGGTTTCTACTGCGTCAACGTCAACGCTACGCAGATGATCTCCGAAGGATTCGTAGAGACAACCCTGACCTATTGATGACAATGGTAGCACCAGTAAAGGTTGTAGTGCCTCCCTGGGGCTGAACCATTGGTTCCATTGGTGCCATTAACACTTGCTAATTGCTATAGGTTGGGTTTCTGACATATTCTCCGACTCCATCTGATTCTTGTGTTTCTTTGTCTATTTTGATATTGTATTTGGTTAAAAATTCGTTACATTAGAACTCAACATATACGTATCTATGAACCAACATTAGTAGAAATGTATGGCTTCTTTGATTGAAGAAAGCAATTCTCTTTTCTGGGTTGTTGTTATTATTAGTATTATTATTATATTCACATTGTTGTCGTTCATGCAAAGGAAAGACTAGGAAGTAGGAAGTTCTTGTACCTTGGATTTGGTTTGGATCTTTTCTTAGCATGGAAATGGTTATTGTTTATACTTCTTAATTCCACATTTGGGTCAACTAAAATACAAGATCTATGGACAATGAATTTTGATAATTTATTTGTACTTTACTTCTTTATTTGGTGATTGCTTGATTAGTAGCTAGATGGCTAGTGAGTTATGTCACAAGTTTATGACCCATAGAATAATACCATACAGTGATACAAAATACAAGAATGCCTTTTCTTTCAGAGGTTATAGCAGATCTGAAGTTTCCTGATATTATGGCAAATCTACAATGTGGTTCTTCCATTTCCTTATGTTTTAGCAAGTCTTTGCTGACTGAAGTTCGAAGAAGAAAAAAGATAAAGTCGATAAATTTTATATTGTTCTGTATTTGTTCCTAAAAGTTAACTTCAGTACGTGTTTCTCAAATAAAATACTTGGGATATAAGATAGGGAACCAAAAAGAAAAAAAGAATTGAATTTGGGATTTTGTTTCCTGAAGATTTGTTTACCCTTTGTTATTATGGAGACAATAGGTGTGTTTCGATTGTTATTCTTAAATATTTTTCGTATTTTATAATGATAAAAGTATATGGAAAAAATACACAGGTTAGGTAATCTTAAATATTTTTCCCCAACCCAGCCAACAAAATTAAGCTTCTTCCAATGCCTTTGCAATGTCCTCATATGCTTTCTTGTCATGCCTATTTATGCAGGGCTGTTGTTCTTTTTTCCTGCTTTCTTTTTACATTTTAGAAGAACACCATATTTATACAGGAGGACCATTAAGCTTGGCAGACATTAAGGTAAGAAAACAAGACTTGCTCTAGTATTGCTTCTTGAATTCTAGCTTGGATACCATTAATTTTTTTAGACTTGCTCTAGTATTGCTTCTTGAATTCCAGCTTGAGTAGGATTATATTTCTTGTCTTCATATAATAGTCTTATATTTTGATTTTATAGATGAGTGAATCACAAGGACAAGGAACACAAAGCTCTCAAAGTTCTTCTCCTTCTAAAGTCAGTGACCCAACATCAACAGGTAAAAAAGGTGTTCGAAGGACACAACAACCAAGAGCACCTTGTTGGAGCCATTTTAGTAAATATGAAACTGAAGATGGGGAGAAGAGGGCAAGATGCAATCATTGTGACACAACTTACACCATGGAAAATCGGGGTTCCACAACCAGTCTGAACAACCATTTGAAGACGTGCTTACAAAAACCTAAAGGTAATACTTCGGATCTCAAGCAATCAGAATTAGCATTTGCTAAGGTTGGGAGTGGCTCTGAAAGTGAAACGAAAATTTTTTCAACTTGGAAGTTTGATGGAGATGCTATTAGAAAAGCATTGATTCGTATGATAGTCGTTGATGAGCTACCCTTTCGAATTGTAGAGGGAGAGGGGTTTAAGTCATTTCTTTCTATTGCATGCCCAAGATTTCATCTCCCATCTCGTTTTACAGTTAGAAGGGATTGTCTTGATTTATTCAATTCCATGAAGAGGTTATTGAAGAATTCGTTTGATGAAGGGACGGGTAGAACATGTTTGACAACTGACACTTGGACTTCACTTCAAAGGGTATCTTGCATGGTTCTAACAGCACATTGGATAGATGAAGACTGGATGTTGCAAAAGAGAATCATAATTTTTTGTCCAATATCTGCTCATAGAGGTGAAAGCATAGGTCAAGCCCTTGAAAAGTGCATTTGGGGTTGGGGGATCGAAAAGGTCTTCATTATTACAGTTGACAATGCATCCGCTAATGGTGTTGGCATTGAGTATTTGAGAAAGAAATTGAATCACCGAAATACTTGTGTTGCAAATGGAAAATATATGCATATGAGATGTGTTGCACACGTTATTAATCTCATCGTACAAGAAGGTGTTAAGCATGCTTCTGTGTTTGTTGATCGAGTTAGAGCTGCTGTGAGGTACATAAGAGCATCACCATTAAGGATGAAAAAATTCTATGATCGAGCAAAAGAATAAATGATTGATACTAAAGCTCGTTTGCAGTTAGATGTGCCTACTAGGTGGAACTCAACATATATGATGCTGCATGTGGATGCAAAATATGAGCATGCATTTGATTCATATGCTCGTGATGACAATAGCTTTTTTCTAGACCTCACAGCTGGAAATGGAGTTCCTACATTTGATGATTGGGAAAATGTTTGAAGATTTGCAAAAATTCTACTGCCTTTTTATGATCTTACATTGAAAGTGTCCGGATCATTGCATATCACCTCTAATTTTTTTGTGAAACAATGATAGAAGTACACTGGTTGCTTGATGAATGGATGAATTGTGATGATTTAGACATAGTCACCATGGCCTCTAAAATGAGGGACAAGTATAATAAGTACTGGGGTGATGCCACAAATATGAACTTTCTAGTTTACTTGGCAGTCATCTTAATTCCGCGACGTAAAATGGGCTTTGTGAACTTTGGGGTACACTTGCTTTTCCCTAATGTTGCCAGTGAGGTTATGAAGATGATTGAAAGAGATTTGCATTGTTTGTTTGATGAATACTCTTCTATTTCCAGGAGTGCTAAGGTCTACGAAGCTTAATCAAGTATTCCCACGAAATTTTCCATGTCTACGGAATTGCATCAATCAAAAACAAGTTTGGCCGTGCAACAATATCTTTTGAAGAAGCAACGAGTTAGTTCCAAAAATAAATCTGAGTTGGATAAATATTTGACTGAGGAGGAAGAAGAAAACAACTTAGCTTCATTTGATTTGTTATTGTGGTAGAAAGTGAATAGTCCACGATACCCTATACTTGCACATATGGCTGGAGATGTTTTCTCTATTCCTATCTCGACAGTTGCCTCAGAAAGTGCATTCAGCACGGGGGACATGTTCTAGATGGTTTTCGAAGTTTATTAACTTCGACTATGGTTGAAGCTTTGATTTGCACTCAGGACTGGCTTCAAAAATCCAAGGATTCCATCAACCTTGATGAGTATGTTGCGGAACTTCAAGATATGGAAGATGGTAATGTTTTATTTTGATTAATAAAGTTAACTTTTTTTACATCATTTATGTTTTAAAGCTATTTATAATTTAACTAACATATATATTTTTAAATTTGTTAGATTTATCTAGAATACCCGAAAATCAAGATTTTTTTTCAAAAATGCCGATAGTGCACGAAGAAGAAGTCTAAGGTATTCGACAATATAATTCAAAAACTCGAGAAGAAGTTTGTTGCAATTTCCTTTTTTGAACTGTTTTATTTTTGTTTTCATTGATTTGTATCTTTGACATGCGTTGTTGGATTTTCTAAACTCTACTGTGTTATTTGGTTTAGTTATTAATATATTTTGGGCATTTCTTTTCCTCCTTCCGCTATCTTTAGTATCGCATTGGCCTTACCTAGATAAAAAGGAGGTTTTAACGAGGCCCATAATTTATTGAAATGACGTATTTATACCTTAGGTATTCGGATAATAATAATAATATAATTCAAAATCTTATTTACACATGTGAAAAATAATATGAAGAAATATGTATGTAGATGTAAAGAGAAAGTCGTTTAAATTAGAATCAAATTTTGTACATAAACTCGAAAAATCGAATCGACTCGAACTCGAATCGAAAAAATTTCAAATAGAGTTCAAGTTGTAAAATATGATGCGTCAACTTGAATAACTCGAAATTTTTTGACTCGACTCGCTCGAACGCTCACCCCTAACAGCAGTGGTACGACCTTGACCACAGCCTCGGCCACGACCGCTATTGATCACTAATCTAGAGCTCCTACGTGGTGGCATGGTAGTCTATCTACAAAAGGAAAGAATCTTAAGATTATAGTCAGTGCTTGGAGTTTCTATTCAAAATATAACCATTCTTTTTTAATAAATAATTTTCCAAGAATTTCTATTTTGCTTGAAAATATTTATTACACATGCAAAAATCATTTCTGATTTAAAATTAATTTTGAGCATCCCAGCCTAAGGGTTTGGACCTAGGTTCTGATACCACTAAATGTAATCCCTTAAACCTGACAGAAAAGAAATGGGCCGTATCTAGGAAGTCACGTTTGAAAACTTGTCCTTGAAGATATGATGTTATATTTAAATATTTTAAATACAAAATATTTATTAAAAATGTTTATGTTCAATAATGTCTCATTTCATCTAAACACGTCCGTATAGCGTTATTTTAAATAAATTGATAAAGTATCCGAAAATATTCTCACAATACAAGCTAAAATAGTAAACCTCAAATAGATATGTCCAAAGTCCAAAATTACATAAAAGTCCAAAATAATAAAATAAAGCCTGAATATCTGAAATAGTCCGTACAGATAAAATAAAAGAAGTCTGATAAATCAAGGTCCTCCAAGTACCATACGCCTAAGTCCGAGTATTTGAAACAAGAACTAATGGGGAGAAAGTTATAAGGCTTACTGTGTCTCTAAAGTACAGATAGTAACATATAACAAGATAATCTGATCATCATGTTCAAACACATACATACATTCTGATATACAAATGTATATAAAATGATGCATGAGATACAATGTCGTGCACCCAACTACATCACCGTCCGAGAGTAAGGTTCCCTATAACCACTCTCTACATCGTCACCATGTCTGAAGTAGAGTTCAGCCCGAAGGGTGAAACCACTAATCTTCCCCGTACAATTTCCCAACCCATATGATATAACATGTTATTCTGATTTCCAGATCTGAATGCATTCTTGTTAATAAACGAAGATGCATGTAAAATAAGTCTGATATTAATTAATCTGATTCTGATATATGATGCATGGTATATCATCATACAAATCATATCATAAATCACAAGTCATACAAATCATGTCATAAGTCACAAGTCATACCAATATACATACATACATACATAAAGCACCGAAATATGTAGCACAAGAAGAGAACACACCTTAGGCAGCTAATAAATCAATGTCGATAGTGACGTCTCCCACACTTAGCTCTAGAAGTAGGCCGGACAGAGTCAACACCTACGAGGGTAACACTACATAAGGTTCCACTACTACTATGACACAATACTAATATATAAACACTAAACCAAACTATACTCACGTGAGGATCTCGTAGGTTGTGCAGCAGCTGACCGCACTGGTGGAGGAGGAAAAGCCTCGATATTCAAATCGACGTTACCTGAACAAATTATTATTCGAGTCAGATTTCGATATAAACAATTTCAAATACTAAGTAGAAATAAATGTAAATAGTAAAATAGTCTTTCGGGTTCGAATTTGTGAAAACGGACAACGAATTTGGAATCAAGATGTCATAAAATGTAAAGCTGACTTTGATTGAAAAAGTCAACGATGATGTCATCAAAAATCAACGCTGGCATCATCCAATTCGATTCAAACAACGGGTCAAGCGGTTCAGTTCAGACAACAGTTTGGTTCAAGGTTCAATCTAGTTTAACCTACTGGACAGTTCGATTTTCATCCTTCGACCTCTCAAACCCAACAATTAGACAAGGGAGAAGGGATTATCGGGTTCCATACTTGGGCATCAATCTAATGGCCCAACATCCCTATTGCACACATGCAATCAACCTTGGGGTTACCAAACCCTTCTGACTGAACGATTAGATTAGCAACACGGTGACGGGTCGCTAGAGGTCATATTCCAATGACCATAAATGGTCAAATTTGACCAAAACATAAGGGAAGAAGGATTAAATCACAACCCAAACGAAAAGGAAATTAAGACAAAGACCACACAAGCTTACCCAATCACAAAGACAAAACAACGGCGGCGGTATAAGGGATTTCTAAAGAAAAATTGAAAGTTTTTGCTATGATTCCGAGCAACCGATGGGGAGGGAAGCCAAGGTGACGACTAGCCTTTGACTGGAAAACAAAGGGGAGTCAAACGATGGTTTTGATTTGATGAATGGACGATGTTAAGCCCTTTATCGGAGCTTGGCCAAAGCAAAAAGGGTGTGAGTGGTTATCTAAGAGATTGAGGGGGGAGAGAGAAAGAGTTGAGTGCAGCTGTATTTCAAAACGAATGGGAGTTGAAAAGCCATTAGGGCTGAAGAGAACGAATATATACCCAAATGGAATAGGTAAATTACGCAATAAGGGTCCCTAAGGTAGCCCGCTTTTCATATTGGCCCTAGAAGTTCTAAATTTTCCAATTTAGTCCTTAAAATCAATTAGGTTTTTAAGATCAAAATTTTAGGGTTTAGGAATTAGGGTTTTTAATTTGGGGGGGAAATTGGGGTGTTCACTGGTTCACATCTTGGTGATTATCATGTACATGTTGAGATGATGTTCTCGGAAGGAAATAATGTTTTATAAGCAACTGAGCTAGGTGTGAAGGAAGTTGTAACTGCCTGAGCCTTGGAGGATGTTAGGTCAATGAGGTTTGTATATGAGGCTATAATGGAATATTGTGAGATGTGTAGGAAAAATTATACAATTGCAAAACAAGATGTTAGTAATAATAAGCAAAATAAATAGAAAATAACACAAAAATAAGTTGGTTTACTGTGCTGTGGTAAAAGCCACTTCCTTAAAAGCAATTTTGCCCGAATGGTGTAATCATGATAATGGATGTTGCCCCTAAGTGTTAACTCTCTTCCAAACTTCAAGAGAAAAAATGAAATCGGATTGAATTTTGATTCAAATTTATAAAAAACAATGAATCTGAGCTCTCTATTTATAATGCAAAAGTAGGGACAAATCAGTAAATAAAAGAAGAATCGGTTATCATAAAAATCCAACTGCCCCTCTAGTATTTACTATATTTAGAAATAAAATCTTATTTCAAATAAATAAGATTATTTATTTGCATTATCCAACAAGATGATCCCCTGAGCTAAGAATGGTTGCTTTTGGACCGAGAGTGTTGATAAGTTGAATAATGCCAAGTTTGATAGTGATGTAATTGCATATCAAGCTCATGTTGAAGAACTCGAGAGTGCAATGTTGTTTCCCGAGTTTCAAGGCTCTCAGATTAGGAAGAAATATGTCTCCCTTTTTGATCTACAAAATGAGCTTTCTCGGTGAAGGAGAAATCGAGCCTTTAAAAAAAGTAGGAAACTCGAAAAGAAGAATTTTTCAATAGATTTATCCAACCATTCGCCTTCGGACTCTGATATTGTCAAGAATCAAATCCTTACCAAATCGGCAAGGAAAACACTAGATCTTAGAAAAAACTTGAGTTCAATTTATTGGGAATGAGGATGATGTGGTCAAGGAGCCAGTAAGTTTAGTAGTACAAATTAAAGATTAGTCTCAGTAGCTTGGTGGTTTGGGTAATTCTTTTTGGTCATGCGTTTATGTAGCTTTTGCCTTTCTGTAGGTAGAATTGAGTTTCTAGATGAGGTTGTTGGGAAATCATGATAATATGGAAACTTTGAGGCATATATTCAATGGGTAGAGATGGAGAATCGAATCATGAATTTACGTCTTCATATTCTACTCCATGAGATCTTTACAATGATATCTCATATTCTCAAATTGGTTGAGTGATGAATGAGAAATTGATGCTCAAAGTAGGCAACTTGCAAAGATTGGTGAGGAAATAGTAAGCTTGAATCCTACATAGGTTAGAGACCAAGTGTGGGAGGAGTATATATAATGGAACCAACCAAGGAGTTATTGAATAAGCTTACCAAAGATTGTGTCTTGTGTGCAAGCATGACTTGGGTGAATGTGAATGTTTGGACTGGTTAGGCTTAGCATGGACTTGTTAAAATTTTAGCCCAAATTCGAAATCCTCATCCAAGAATCAGTCAAATAATTTGAAATTCAAAATAGATTTTGTGAATTTAAATATTCTATATTTAAATAGATTTTATCATATAATATATTTTTTGAATTTGAGTTCAATTGTGATTAGAACTCTAACTTTGCTTATCCATAAAAGGAGGCTTCAGCAAAGAAGAGAAAACACAATTCACAACAACGAATATTGCAAGCTAAGAGCATTCCCTCTCAACTCTCCTCATTTTTCTAAAAATCATCATGCATTTGGTTTTAATTTTTTTCCACAATGGTAGAAGAAGACAGGCTTCCAATTCGTGATCTCTGCATCTGTGCTACTACAGTTGATAATTCTGTTGTTGTATCCTGAGAGATAGACTTCCAACGTTTCTTAAGCATCATAGGAGCGGACAAATCAGTTTTAAGGAAATTGTGTGTTACACATGCCTCAACAAATCTATTCATCTGAATTGTTGCTCGAATACAAGTAAACAGTTCTGATTTACTACTTTAATATTTGATTTTTATTTTGAATATTATTTAATTTAATTTTATGATATGTTCAATTTAATAATAGATCAATATTTATTTTATTTTCTTGGATTATTAACTCCTCTTTTCTAACAATCTTAAGACAGAATTCGTTTTAAGTTTTAATCCAAGGCGAACAGATGATCAGTGGTCCATACCACAACAAGGTTTAACCTTGTTATTTTAAGAATTTCAACCACCAAATTAACACCACTAATTTTGGTAAGATTTTGCCATATTATTATTTTTTATTCCTATTTTAAAGGTTTGACTTTTATTAGGAATTTATTAAATATATATCTTGTGTCTTTTATTAATAATTTCTTTTGAGAAATTTTATAGAGACGAACATGATATCTAGAAGAAAGTTTAATCAGTTTTGAAAACTGAAATCTTGTAAATAATTCATTTCATGATTTAATTCGTTTCGTTTCAATGAATTTACTTTATTTCTTTTTCCAAACAAGAGACAATTTGAATAAATTTAGTTTATTCATTTTGCAGTGAACATATCTATTTTAAGGAAAAAAATTCATTGAAAGTAACAATGGTTACATATTTTGTTTTAGAATTTTAATTATGTTGGATAAAAAAATCGAAATAATCGAGAATTGGTTTTCTAGTTATGTAAAACCCTGAAAAAACAGTCTAGTAAAAATTGGGTTCCAGCGATCGAAAACCTATACCGAAAAAGGTCCAAATATTGCATTGATTTTGACCGTGTGGTTAATTACATTGATATTGGACTCTGATTGAGTCAAATTATTGATTAAGGACCTTATTGATTATATTGAAAATTTTATTAGTGACTAAATTGTAAAAATTGGAAGTTTGAGGGAAAAAGTGAAAAGTTTGGGGAGTTAAGGGACCAACCATGTAATTGGCCCTTCCCAAGCCTCATCACCCATTACATGGGGTGCTCAAAATACTTTTCTTCACTTGAAGGAAAGCTTTCTGCTATTAAAATTTAAATTAGGAAATAAGAAGAAAGTTAGAAAATTGCCCGATTAGGAAAGAAGCAAAATCTTAGTCATCATCTTCTTCCTTTGTAAGCAAGCACCACCATTGGAGCTTGAACTTTCTTCGATCCATTGATTCCATTGGATAGTCATCGATTTGGTAAGCTAAAGCCCCTAATCTATTATTCCATTTCATGGATATTGGATGTTTAATTTTAAGTTGAAACTATTGAACACTTAAGCTAAACCATGGGAATTTAATAGCTAATAGCTATTTTAAGCTTAGATATCAATTCCGATGTTGTTATATTGATTATAACACTTCCTATTGTTTCCACCTAGTTCAAGAGTTGGAGAAGGAAGAGCTACTACCTCCATCAAAGGATAGGAACAAGGGAGTGATCATCTGAGAGTTGTAGGAGCTTCAGAAAGCTAGGTGAGTGTAGTCGGAGTCTCGGGAATAGTCTTGGTGCCTTTCCCGATTTTATTGACATTGAATTAGCATAACTAACATTGTGTTTAGGGATATTGCATCGAATCTATTTGGAGACTACATTGGTAAGCTTTGGTAAGCTATTACATTGAAATAGATAGAAACATTGTTATTGCCATTGTCATCATCAAAACATTGAATTATAGAAGCATCGACCATTGAACATTGATATTGTCATTAATATAACCATTTTTATAGCTATTGCCATTGTCATTGAACATTGATATTGATATCATTATTACCATCGAAATATTGTTATTGGTATTGTTACCGAACCTTGGATTCGAAAGAACTTTTGATACAATTGGCATGTCATAGAATTCATGAGCTCATTGGTACGGGTGGACTATGGTCCTTGGGCTACGACCTTTGTTGTAGCGAGGAGGAGGGATGATTTTTTAATCGGTCAATTGGCGAGGCGAAGGAACTAGACCATTCATTGATTTGGCGAGGCAGAGGAATTCGTGTATCCACTATCTTGATTTGGTCTAAGGAATATTGTTTATATATGTTAAATATGCTTTAAAACATGATTTATAGCATTGTCATTGTTGAAACATGAGTTTGAATTGCATAGTATTATAGTTGACATTGTTTATGACTACCTCACTAAGCAAAGTATGCTTAATGCATTTCATTTCATGCATTTCAGGTTAAAGAGGTTGTTGTTGCGAGATCGGGAGTATCAGAGGTTTTTGGCAAGTCACAACGATCCCTAAAGTAATGTTTATCAACCCTACAAACTCCTAGTATGGTGGCATAATAGTTAGACAAGTCATATTTGACCATTTTGATGTATATATGTTATATATGGCTTGTGTATGGTTAAAGGCTTAAAATAACCCTTTTGAAAATGCCTAATATTGGTAAAATATGCATATTTGGATGAAAAAGGTAAAATCCTAGCAAATGAATTCACATGGCTATGAAATTTGGCATGCTAGTAGTTTCTGACTAAATAAATGTGCCTGTAAAATTTCATAGGATTTGAATATTGTTTGATTGGTCAAAATGTATAAAAACCAGACTAAAAATGTCATTACAAAACCAAGTGTATCGGTACGGGTGGTGGCATATTGATACCTTTGTGTAATATTGGTCATAGGCGTATGGGCGTACCGATACTACAATGGTAGTACCGGTACGCAAAATCAACACTAGAATTTTGGATAACAAAGGGGTACCAGTACGGAATAGGGTCGTACCGATCCCCACATGCTTAATTTGTAAAAGGGGATTCGATATGGATACAGGGCGTACCGATCCTCGATACTTGAAACCTCCGTACCGATACAGCTAGGGTTGTACCGGTACGAGAAATCGTTACTGGAATTTTTAAAATTAATAGTTGAGCATTGTGTACCGATATGAATGAACCTTGTATCGGTATGAGATCACCGAACCTAACGATATTACCAATCATGAAGCAGACATACCGATACGGCCTTCCCGAGTACTAGTACCGATATAGGTAAATTTGCTAAAAGCTATGGGAATAAGTTTGGTAATTTATGAAATAGTCACCGTTTATTAAATGGTACAATTGACTAAGTAAATGACCTTTGATTGGGATAAAAAATTATATGCTCTCTGTTTATTGGATGACTTTCATATTGGTAAGTTTAATTTTTGGGAGGGACCTTTAAATTACTAAAGTTACATTTTAGTCCCTAAACATTGTAAAAGTTTAAATTGGTCCAAAATGGAAATTAGCATAGGATCGAATTGTTGACTTTATTTCATTTTCATTATTTCATCAGATCTCTATATATTGAACAATAACATTGTATTGGTCACCGTAACAATCATTGGTAACATACTCTGACCCGGTTCTCTACCAGGCCTGGAAAGGGGTGTTATAGATTATTACAAAATTATTGTTAATTTTGGTTTGGAGAAGGAAACACTCTTAAACGGATAATTGAAAAGAAAATCTATTTGAAAGTTCATGTCTAAGATTGTTTCTTTGAAAAGGCTTGGTTTTTCAGCGTGCCTAGTGCACCACCTCTCTTTTCATAAGTTACCTACTAGGTGCATTGTTCATTATTATTCTTTCTATTAAACCATGTAAACTTTTGTTTAGGTTTTTTAGTTTACTAAATTCCTAACGTGTAACAAAAGTTGGAAATTATGTTTTTGTTTCTAGTTTTAGTCTTTGGCTAAATTCTTAATGTTTAACAGATTCATAATATTCTATTTCTAGTTTGTAAGTATGTGAGCGAATAGAAAAACCAGTGAAATTCATTGTAAAGAATTTCAAAACATGGAAAAAAAAGATTTTGCATATTTGGCCATGATAAACATGGTCAAATATTTGAAGGATGATTCTCCTATTGTTAGAAAGGATGAGGTACATATTTTTACAACCTTCAAATGTTGCTAAGGTAAATATTGCTTAGACAAATATTAGCAGGACAAACGTAGTGGAAGTCATAAAAGACTTCAAGAAAACAAACTGTGTACCAAACGGTGTGTTCAAGAAGCAAATTTCATGGGAAATGCTTTAAATTGTCGTAAGATGGGGAACAAGTCTTCGGACTATAGACTTTTAAATGAGGTAACAATTGACATGGCAAATTGTTGTTTGAAAAGGATACATTTATTACCTTCATTAATGATAGCACAAAATAGTGTTATGTGTATGTAACACCCTCGACCTGGATGTCACATTTGGGCCTTAAGCCAAAACCCAAAACCATAAAATTTCCAACTCGGTTTAGCCCAAACAAGGTATTTTCCAAAAATATTAAATTCAATAGTTGAAAATATAGATAAACAATTTAAATCATTACAAAGGAGCTCCACTTTAATTTAAAATAATTAAGCCTTTGAATTGATTTGATAAAATTTCAAAATAAGAATTACGGATTCCATCACGTAGGGTCCTATGAATACATAGCCCACTAAACACAAGTATCACACTTCGAAGGTCACCACATGCTAGAATCTCGTACCGGTAGTGCTCCACGATCCCACGATCCAACGATCAACCTACGAACGAAAACAATGATTCCGAGCGCTAAGCTTACAAAGCTCAATGGTACACATCTATTCTACTATACTTCATGCTAAACATAAACATAAACATAAACATGCAAGCTAGCACGAGAAATAAAGAGAGATAAATAAACATGTGGCGCTACTACTAGTCACCTAAACACATTCTCTCAATATAGCAAAATCATTATGCATGGCACACAAGGCCCAACCATACTAATAACATGACAATATAACATCATATAGATATGGGGCTACCTCTAGCCACCAAGTCCTATAGCATAGTAAGAAAGCATAAGCTTCTCGTATAAGATTTATACCATAATATATGAGTGAGGCCCGGTCCCACTAAGCATCGGGATCATACACTCTGAGTAAGGCCCAATTCTACTAAGCATCGGGTTTATACACTCTTTGGGGTGAGGCCCAATACCACTAAGCGTCGGGATTCATACACCCATGCTCGGAATCTCTCATCAAGCATCTTCGAATGAGTCTTGGTCCTACTAAGCATTAGGTTCATACATTTGGAAATATTTAACCATGGTGTTGCAACACACTGGTATCTAAATCCCACCAAACAATGGTAACTCAATCATCTAGGTGTCCATATCATCACATAGCAAGGACACGTCTACCACACAACATACAACATCACACGGTCCACCAAGGATCCCCACGTTTGCTATTATCATCAAGTCACCCAAAGTTTACCAAGTTATTAATTATCATGGAATTGTACATTAATCATCCCCATTAATTATCTTTATTAATCCATATTATCTCATTAATATTCCACGTTAATTCCCATATTTTTATTGTCATTATAGATTATTTCGTTCAATAGGTATCCCTTGGGTACCCGTACTCATAGGTGTATCGGTATTAATAAAGCTTACTGTAAATCCTCAATTCCCACAAGCACTAGTATGGGTCGTATCGATATGGCCCTTAATCGCGTACCGGCACAGCTGAAGCTCATACCGATACCATATACACGAGTTTGTACTATTTCCTTAAATTACAATTTTACAACACTTTATTCGATCCCTAAAGCTTATGAAAGTCATTAGGGTTTGTTTACTAACGTATTCCATTAATTAATATTAATTATCGGCTTCATGATCATTTAATTGAATATTACCAATAATCAGTACATTTAATATTATTACCATCAAATTTCATCAATCTATTCGAATCAACATACAAGCCATCACAAATATTTCAATTAGTCAAATAATCATACAGGAATACCAAAAGACCCTAAATGGTCTAAAGCCTCTATAAGTCTCATCATATTCATAGCATCATCATGTGTCTCATCGATATCAAATCTCATATTATCGGTATACAAACATGCATATTTATAAACAACCTATTTTGCAGACACTAGCAATCAAAGCAATCACATTTATGATGCTCATGAAGCAATAGGAGTTTGAGGTGTACTAACCTTAAGCCGATATTGATAAAATCCTCATTCGAGCTTCCTAAATATTTCACTTGATCCGAAATTCGATCCCGAATAATTCTCGTATATCAATTACTACTATATGTATCACTTAATCACATACTTTAATGAATTCTAAGGGCCAAATACATAAAAACAGCTTATTTGGTTCAAATTAGGCGAAACAGACTATGCCAATAGACTCAGAACGTCGAGAAACCGCTAAATAAGGTCTCCTAGAAAAGTCAATGTTGGTCAACGGTCAATGCTGGTCAACGACAGCAATAGCGGAGTGCTCAACGACGGCTAATAGGCCAGCTCGGGCTCGGCTCAGCAGGCCGACTTGGCGTCTTAGCTCAATGGCTTAAGCCCAACAGCTCGGCTCAAGCTGAATATAGATGCCCAGTGCAGCTGAACCATGCCCACATGTAAGGGCGTCGCGTGTAGGCTGCTCTGGTGGCCGAACAGCGATGGCGAAATCCCAGACCGGTTGTCTTCAAGCTGGTGATTCTGATGATGGCCTCTGTTCTTCATTTTGAGCCTTCTAACCCCCTCAACTCAACAACCCAAAACTTCTCTTCTTCACCCTCTCTGACGACAGCTCCGGTGACGACGGTGCTGGTATCGACAAACTCGTCTTGATGAGGTGAACGCAATGGCGGTGGAGGTGTTAACAACGGACAACCCGATATCCATAGATTGGAGATTAAAACCCTCTTCCCTTACTTTCTCTCATTTCTTCTTCTCTCTCCCACTATCCACTTTTTCCCTTTTTTCTTTCTTCTCCCTCTTCATAATATCTTTCCCCTCTTTTTCCACCAACAACCATATTTAAAATTCAAACTCTCTTCTCTAAAATAATGAGCCCAACATAAAAGCCTTTAACTTAGTCTTCCAAAATAAAGCCTCATAACTCGGGCCTAAGATCTGATTTACTAGCCCGAGAATTGGGTCGTTATAGTGTATTTTCTTAAAAGCAAAAATGAAGCTATAAAAAATTATTCTCTATAAGCATGATGTTGAAACTCAAACTTAATTAAAGAATTAAGATGGGGGAAACTCTATATGAGTAAGGTTGGTACTATAATGTGCCTATCATGTAGGGGGAAGTTGTTCTATCAGCTAATTATCTTTTAAATAAGGTTTCCCACCATTAAAGAGATAAGACACCTATGAGTTATGGAAGAGAATAAACCCTTCCTGCAAGTACTTAAAATGTGGGGGTGTCTTGCAAAGGTAATATCCCCATTACCGAAGCAAACAGAAATAGATCCCCAAAACGGTGGATCGTATTTTATTGATCATGTAGATCATAGCAATACATATCAATTTCTTGTGTGAATCATATAACCCTAAGATTCACTAGAAGATGGAATCAAAGAATGCATGTTTCTTTGAAAATGTATTCCCTTAGAAAGTTAGGGAGTTGGTGTTCAATGAAACGAACTTTAAAAACTATCAATGAAGATAGTTCAAATGTTCAACAAAAGGTTGAACCTAAAATACTATCACGATGACAAATAAATGTGAAAAATGTGTGTATGGCAAACCTACTGACATTAGGATATATGATCATATGTTGATGACATACTCACTGTTATAAGCAACAATGAAATGGTAAAACGTATCAATGGCATGTTAAATTCAAGATTTGACATGAAAGATATGAGACTATATGACATGATTTTGGGCATCCAAATCAAACGATCACATGAAGATCTTATAATGACTTAGTCAGACTATATGGACAAATGCTTGATAAATTTGGCAAGGATGATTCCTGTAACACCGTCGAACCGGATGTCACATTTGGGCCTCAAGCCCAACCCAAAACCATAAATTTTCCAACTCGGTTTAGCCCAAAAAAGTATTTTCCAAAAACATTAAATTCAATAGTTGAAAATATAGATAAACAATTCAAATCATTGCAAAAGAGCTCCACTTTAATTTAAAACATTTAAATATTTGATTTGATTTAATACAATTTCAAAATAAGAATTACAGACTCCATCACGTAAGGTCCTATGAATACATAGCTCACTACAAACAAGTATTGTACTCCGAAGATCACCACATACTCTCGTACCGATAGTGCTTGACGATCCTACGATCCAACGATCAACCTACACACGGAAACAACAATTCTGAGCGTTGAGCTTACAAAGCTCAGTGGTACACATCTACTCTACTATTCTTCATGTTAATCATAAACATAAGCATGCAAGTTGTAATACCCCAAATTTTTTCTCAATTCTAAAACCCTAAAATTTAAAAATCCCTAATTAGAAAACCCTATCAATTGAGAATTTTAGGGTCCATTTGGTTTTAAAAAAATGTTTTTTTTATTTTCTGTTTTCATTTTCAAAAAATAATTTTCATTTTCAGTTTTCTAAAAATTAAAAAATATGTTTGGTTAATAGAGATGGAGAGTTATTTTCAAAAAATGAAAATAGTGAAAATGTGTTTGGTATATAGCTTTTCAAAATAGAAATGAAAAAAAATAATTATTAAATAATTGAAATAAAATATAGTTAGAAAATATTATAACAATAATAAATAAATAAAATATGAGTAAATAACCAAATTTTTAAAAAAAAAGACATTAGAATGATTCGAACCCGGGTTAAAATTTAAAAATCTTTGTTTTCATATTTTCCATTTTCCTAAAACATTTTCAATGAAAATAATGAAAACATCTTTTTTTATGTTTTTAAATTTTCACTTATTTTTGTTTTCAGTTTCTAAAAATCATTTTTTATTTTCACAACCAAACACGTTTTCTTCAATGTTTTTCATTTTCTAAGAAAATGAAAACGGACTCCATTCTCTATAACCAAACACGCCCTTAGATTTGGGAATCCTAATTTTGTAGAGGGGTTGATTTGTAATTATTGTTCATTTTGAGAATTGTATTGAGAGTAAATCAAAAGCCAAAGGCTTAATTGGTCAAGTGGAAGTTTAGGAGACCATATCGTAGGTGAGTATAGCTTTAGAGGACTTATTGTGCCATTTCAACCTTTTCTACGTGTTTATAAACTAAATTTCATAAACCCTATTTTATTATTTTCCTTTTGGCCGCCTCTTTCCCCACACCTCTCTCGAAACTCTCTCGTTCGTTTGCTTCACCTGAATCCCCATCAAAATCAATCACACAACCTACCCGACCCGAATATCCATATTCACCGTAGCTAAACCGTACGAGTCCCTTGGTTGTAATTGATTTCCAAGCCTACGCAAGGTTAGTTGATCACTGTTTCCAAGTTAAAACAACTATTCATAGCATTGTTTTACAATATTATATATATATATAATATGTTTTTTTGTTATCAAATCAACTTGTCAGTAAGTTAATTCATTGCAACATTAGTATATTTTGTTTCCCTTCAAAATAAGGCTCTAATAGACCCCCAAACGTTGAACCACCAATGTTCTCGATTAACATTCGCACCACCCCTAACCGTCGAAACCTCCTAAAAATTGAGAGCACCCAACCCGACCCCTAATCGATTTGTGAACTGTTGAGAATTTGTTATTGGAACATTAGTATATTTTGTTTCCCTTAAAAATAAGGCTCAGATAGACCCCCAAACATTGAACCACCAATGTTCCCGATTAACATTCGCACCACCCCTAACCATCGGAACCTCCTAAAAATTGAGAGCACCCAACCTGACCCGTAATCGATTTATGGACCGTTGAGAATTTATTATTGTCATGAGTCTGATGAACTGCCACCTCCTTCGCTTGTTCGATCTAACTGTGCATGTACTACGAAGGCTACACGTTAGTATTCTTTCATATTAATATTAGTGTTTAGTTTGGTGGCATAGTGAGAGATTTTTTATGTAGAGTTTGATATCGTAGGTTCCAATTCAGCTAGGCTCAGTACTAGACCTAAACGTGAGAGGCGTTCTTCTCAACGTTAGAGCTATTACTGCTTGAGGTGTGTTTTCTTACTGTGCTACATGTTTTCTCTGTGTTGGTGTTTTACACCTTATGTAATTATTTATATGCATTATGGCTTGTATATTTGACATCACTTGCATACGATTTTAGAATGTGTTAGTGTTTTCTCTGTGCTACATTTGATTTATGAAACATCGGATTTACGGAACTATAATTTATGGATTTATGGATTATGATTTATGAAGTATATTTATGAAATATCGGATTTATGGAAATTTGTTTTATGAAATTTGATTGTTAAACATCATATATGTATGAGCATGGGTTGGGATTTGTACGGGGAAGTTCAGTGGTTTCACCCTTCAAGCTAAATTCCACTTCGAACAGCGGACGTAGCGAGGAGGTTATGGGAACCTTCCTCATTTTTGACGGACGTAGTTGGGTGCATTGCATTACGCTTGTAATATTATACCGTTTGTTTTATTTTTAAAGAATTTTTAAAAAATAATATTATGTTTTATGATTATGGTTTTTCTTGCACTTTAGAGACATGTTAAGCTCTTTAGCTTACTCCCTCATATTATCCTCTTAAAGATATCTTTGGACCTTAGACGACGTGATACTTGGAGGATCTTACTCTTATCAGGTTATTTTATTTTTATTTTTTTCAGTACGAAACTATTTTTAGTTATTCAGATCATCATCTATTACTTTGGGACATTGATGTAATTTAATACTTGGGGGACTATTTATGTTTTCGGATTATTTAAGCATTCTTGTACTATGATTTTATTTCATAGATTTTATTTAAACATTCGAATATTTATTATGACATTTATGTTTTTATTTATTATAAGATATTTATTAAATTATTGTTATTTTATTTTAAATTAAAGTATAATTTTTAAAATTGTTTTTCTTGAGGGTTAAGTTTTCAATCGTAACTTTCTAAATTCAGTGTTTTCTTCTGGGCCGGGTTTAGGGGTTACAAAAGCTAGTACGAGCAATAAGGAGAGATAAATAAACATGTGGTTCTACCACTAGTCGCCTAAACACATGCTCTATCATGCAAAGCATCATACATGGCATACAAGGCCCAACCGTACTCGGGATCTCGCCAGATCAACCGAGCAAAAGCATGCCAAGTCATACCATAAACATGGAGTGAGGCCCGGTGTCACACAGTCTCAGGAACGTACATTCTCTCTGGGTGAGGCCCGGTGTCACACAGTTTCGAGAACGTACACTCTCTCTAAGTGAGGCCCGGTGTCACACAGCCTCGGGAACGTACATGCATACTCGACATCTCTCCTCGAATATCATCAAATAGGGCCTGATGTCACATAGCGTCGGGAACGTACATTCGACATCTCTAACCATGGTGTTGCAACACTCTTTCTCTGGGTATCTGGATCCCATCAATCAAAGGTAACTCAACCAACCAAGTGTCCAAACCGCACAAAGCATTGACACGATTACCAAATGACACACATCTTAACTCGATCCACCAAGGATCTCCTATGGTTGCTATTACAACAAGTCACCCAATTAATTTTACCAACTTGTTAATACGTTATGGAATAGTGCATTAATCATCCACATTAATTATCTTATTAATTCATGTCATCCTATTTACATCTCACCTCAATTTCTCATCTTTTTATTAGCATTATAGATTATCTCGTTTAGTGGGTATCAATACTCGAACACGAGTATCGCAAGGTATCCCTAGGTATTGGTACTCACACGTTTACCGATACTAATATTGCTTACTGGAAATTCTAGATTTCCACAAGTACTGGTACGAGTTGACATGTACCGATATGACCCCAAATCATGTACCGGTACAGCCAAAGCTCGTACCGATACTCTATACACGGGTTCACATCATTTGAGCCTAGCATGGACTTGCCAAAATTATAGCACAAATTCGAAATTCGCATCCAAGAATCAGTCAAATAATTTGAAATTCAAAATAGATTTTGTGAATCTGAATAATCTATATTTAGATAGATTTTATCAAATAATACCTTTTTTTAATTTTGAATTTGAGTTCAATTGTGATTAGAATTCTATCTTTGCTCGCCTATAAAAGGAAGCTTCAACAAACGGTGAAAACAGAATTCACAACAACGAATATTGCAAGCTAAGAGCATTTCCTCTCAACTCTCCTCATTTTTCTAAAAAAAAAAACCATCATGCATTTAGTTTTCATTTTTCCATGGTGATAGAAGAAGGCAAGCTTCCAATTCGTGATCTCTAGATCTGTGCTACTGCAGTTGATCATTCTGTTGTTGTATCTTGGGAGACAAATCATCATGCATTTAGTTTTCATTTGATTTTTCTTTTCCATTTCTCTCTTTTTTTTCATTTGAATCTCACATTTTCTAATTTTCTCTCCTTTTCTTCTTGCATGCAATCTATATAAGATTTAAATGAATATGAGTTTCAAGTGTTTGATATTATTTATTCTTATATTAATCTCGTAAATTTTGGTGTTTATCTAACTATTAACTTCTTTTTTCCTTTGTCTAATTCTCTCTTTGTTTGGTTTTTTGGACATTTTATTTAAATTTTCGTAACAAAACTTTTGTTTGTTCTATGTTTTAATAATTCAGAGAAAATGTGATTGTTAATTTTCGAACAAAGTGGGAATGATGGAGATCTGATAATCAAGCTTGTTTGGTGGGTGAGAAATCTGAAGAAAAAAATGTGAGAAAAAATGGAATCTATTCATTTTAAGACGATGAGAATTTTCACTCCAAAGTCGGAGTGGGTGGAACACCATCTAAAGTTAAGGCAGATCAGAGTCGGTTGGAAGAAACTGATTTTTCATATCAAGATTGAGGCAGGGCCGTATTTGAGCCTGGGCATGAGAGGCACTAATTTTTACAAATACTATCCTATATAAATGTCATGACCCATAATTTTAATAAAACATCACTCTATATAAACACATGGCCCATAATTTTTCAATCAAATCTGGGCCCATAATTATATAAAACAACTTTAATTTTTACCGTTTATTAGAAAGCATTTAATGAATCCATTATCACTATTCTGTCGGCTTCATTTTCCAAGAGCACAGTTTTAATTTTTAACCAATTAATGACATAACTTTAATTAATAAATAATAACGGTAATAAGGCTTTTAAATAACTAAAAAAACTCTTCATTTGTGGATAGCAATTGGTAGGCAAAATAATAACGGTAATAAATTTTAAATTTTTCTATAAATATTCTTTTCATTGATTTATTATTCACATTTCAATTTCTCACTCATTTTCCTCTTCCAATTTTCTTATTTTATTTACTCATATTTTCACAATTATTATTCACATTTCAATTTCTCACCCATTTTCGTTTATAATTTTTAATTTGATACTTCAAAAAGACAAGAATTCATCTATTCAATTAGATTGTAATTTGTGAGATTGGTTGCCGATATGCTATATTCCATCAGGTAATTTATTTTTTTTAATTTCGGCAATTATAATTTATGTTTTGAAATTTTGAATTATAGAATACATAATTTTCATTGTACTTTTATATTTTATGATAATATTTTCTTTTATTAATTATGATAAATTGATAATGTAGGCGAGTACGTGTTGCATCACCGATTAGTTTATTCAAATGTGAGCGAGAGCTTCATCGGCGAGAATTCAGGTGCTATCATTTTATACTTTTTGCTTCTTAATTTTTCTAATATAATGTTATCGCGAAAACATGCTTCCAGCAGTAAAAAAAGGAATAAGAGAAAACAAACACAAAAATTAATAGATTCACAAAAAGGAGCTCTAGATAATTTTTTTCCAAAACGAATAGAAAAACCTTTAGATAGTGATGAGTTGAGCGTAAATGAAGATACTATTGAACATTCTAATGAAAATTTGAATAATGACAATCCCCTCAATGACGATACTACTAATTTGAATAATGAGCATGATAATGTACTTGATGGGTCAAATACTGATGTTGGCATTGATGAACACATACTCCCTCCTTTTGATATCTATGACCATAGAAATTGGGGTGTTCTTGATATTAAAACTAGAGACATTTTTATTGAAAAAAAAGGTCCATTAGAGTATTTAATCTCACATTTCCTAAGGATAATTTTTCTAGACATTTTTCATATTCCTATTTTTTCTAGAAAGTTAAGCAGCGGAGAAACTCTTAATAGAAAATGGTTGGTTTAATCTAGACATGTGGATAAAGTATATTGTTTTTGTTATAAATTGTTCACTTCTCAAAATAAAAAAAAGTCTTTTAGCAAATGATGAAATGAATGATTGGAAGCATTTGAGTGAGAAGCTCAAACAACATGAAAATAGTGTTGAGCATATGACTAATATGAATGTTTGGAATGAAACGAGAATAAGACTAGATAAGAATAATGGTATTGATAAAGATTTGCAAGAAAGAATCTCAAAAGAAAAGGAACGTTGGAGACAAGTTTTAATAAGAATAATATATGTTATGAAATGTCTTGCCAAAAATAATTTAGCTTTTTGTGGATCTAGTGGAAAACTTTATGAGGATAGTAATGGTAATTTTTTGGGTTTAATTGAAATGATAACTAAATTTGATTTAATAATGCAAGATCATGTTAGACGTATCCAAAGTCAAGAAATTCTCCATCACTACTGATAAGTGTTAAAAAGTACTATTTTTCTTACCCTTTTTACTCATATTATTGTTAGACTTAGGCCCATATTAGTTGCATAATTAGCCATTCATGCATTAATCCATGTTTCCTCCCATCGTTGAGCTTGATTACATAACTTGGTAGTTTTTGTGGGAAAAGATGCTGCTTTGGTGTGTTTTGTGTGTATGTGCAGGATCACTTGCCAAAGCAAGGCTAGAGCTAGTTGCCAGGGCAATGCATGAAGGAGACGCCGAGCTAGTTGCCAGGGCAATACATGAAGGAGACGCCGAGCCAGTTGCCATGACAATTGTCAACAAGAGCAAAGGTGATATGGTAGTCGAAATTGATGACTAGACAAGCCCAAGATGACGTGGAGCAAAGCCCAAACCCAAAGGAATTTGATTTCCATGCAGAGATTAAAGAACAGTTAAATTCCAAGAAGATAGGAGAAGTTCTAATATGAATACAATTATAATAAAGAATTATATTCTTTAAAGATAATTTAATTCCAACTTAAACTCCTCCTCAAAGAAGGACTTTGGCCTAGCCCTATAAATATGAAGGAGATTTCGACAATCCATAGAGAAAAAGAGAGGGGAATTTCGACAACTCCAAGGAGGGCAAGAGGAGAAAATTTTCGACAAGCCTCCTTCTTCATCTTTTTCTTTCTTGTTCGATTGGGTTCATGCTAGGGATTGTTTATCTTGTATTTCTTTGGAACCTAGCCATAAACTAAATCTACTTGGCTATGATTATTGGTTTTGTGGTTGTGAGAAACTATTGGTTTTTGTTTAGGTAATAAGAGTTTGCACTTTTCTATTTCAAGGTTTATTCATTCTTGGTTCTTATTCTTGTTTGCGAGTGAATTGGGAGATGATCTCGTGATTTCATCTATTTATCTAATATCGGGAGAGTTAGATTCAAGAAACGAATGAATATGATCTTTATTCAATCTATTGATGGTGAAGATTAATCCGGCTTAGGAATAAGTTAAGGATTTCAATGGCTAAGAGGAGCGCAAGATTGGTTGTTGTTCACCCTTGATTCACACAGGGATGTATTATCAAGGCATGCACAAGTAACTAGAGTTTCAACTTAGGGATAAGGAGAAACCATTGAAGAACGCTCTGCTGAACCTTGAAGGTTGCTGCCCAGACGCGCAAGTAGTTGTCCAACTAGTTGCCCAGGCAACCATCGATTAGTTGCCAAGGCAACCTCGTTGTGCAAGTTGCCACAGCAACTGAGTTGCCCGTGCACTCTTTTACCAAGACGATCCAATCGGCTATCACACCTCAACTCACGATAACCTGGCTTATCTCTCTCTCATTCGATCTCATCTTTTCATTTACTTTATTTATTTCTAGATTAGTTATTAGTTAAACTCCCATAATCCTTTATTTGTGTTTTTTTCTTTTTATAGTGCAAGAGACTAGATTCTTGAAGTGGCACCAATCCCTGTGGAGACGATATCTTTTATACTCTAAGTTGTTGGCCACTTCTAGTGGTGATTGCCTTACATTGCTCATGGCCAGTTCCTCTTGCGACTTCAAACCCGCTCATCAAACAAAACTCCACAAAAAGATCAAGACGAACCTAGCGGCAAAGCCTCAGATGCTGAACCAGGAATTGCCGCGGCAACCGGCAATAAGCATGCCTCGGCAACCGACGATAAAGACGCATCGGCAACTTATGAAAAGCATACCTCGGCAACCCTAGTTGATAACGCCTCGACAACTCCAGTTGTCCCGGCAATGCCGTCAATCAGGTTTCAAACCAATGAAAGGATCGAAGATATCCGACTTCCACCACCATTCCCACAAAGGTTGAAGCGACAAAAGCAAGAATACCAATTCAAGAAGTTTCTTGATATCCTAAAGCAAGTCCACATCAACTTGCCATTGGTGGAAGCAATTGAACAAATGCCAAACTATGTCAAGTTTCTTAAAGACATTGTGTCCAAGAGAACAAGGCTAGGAGAGTTTGAAACAGTTGCCGCAACAGAGGGATGCATGGCAATGTTGCACAATCGTATGCCACCCAAGTTGAAGGATCCCGGAAGTTTCACAATAACCTGTTCTATTGGAAATCACTATGTCAGGAAAGCATTATGCGACCTTGGGGCTAGCATAAACTTGATGCCTAAATCGGTTTTCCAAAAACTAGGAATCGGGAAGGCAAGACCTACAACAGTTATGCTGCAGCTAGCCGACAGATCCTATGTGCATCCAAAGGGAAAAATTGAGGACATACTGGTAAAAGTTGATAAATTTATTTTTCCCGCTGACTTTATTATTTTGGATTGTGAAGCAGATGAACATGCACCTATCATTCTCGGGAGACCATTCCTAGCAACAGGGAGAACCTTGATCGATGTTGAAAAGGGAGAACTCACAATGAGGGTGAATGACCAGCAAGTTAAACTAAATGTGTTCCAAACACTAAGGCATGCCGATGATCCAGAAGAATGCCAACTTCTTCATGCCACGGCAGAGTTTAACTTCGACGAGGAATTTAGTTGCCTCGGCAACTACATTACCGATCAAGAGGAACCTGAGGAGTATGAAGAACCGGTCGATGAGGAACAACAAGAAAAGGCAAATTGGATAGTCAATCGACCAGGAAAAGAAGTTGATCAAAATGTTGATGCTACACAAGAAGACAATAGGGAGGAGGACGCGGATCTAGAGATATGCGATGCATTCCTGGATGAACAACTTTTAGTTACCTCGGCAACCATGGATGTGCACGCCTCGGCAACCCTCGACGCCGCAGCAGCCTTTGACGCGTACGCCTCGACAATTTTAGGAGCAGTCGCCACGGCAGCACATGCCTCGGCAATACCCTGGTATGCAGATTTAGTTAATTTCCTTGTTTGTGGTATTTTACCTTATGGCATTACTCACCAAGGGAAGAAGCAGTTCCGCCATGATGCTAAGCATTACTTTTGAGACGAGCCTCTTTTTTTTAAACAATGTGCAGATTAGGTTATACGCCGATGTGTCCCTGAAGAAGAGCAACAGAATATACTCCGGCAATACCATTCTTCACCCTATGGAGGACATTTTGGAGGAACTCGTACCGCGGCCAAAGTTTTGCAATTCGGTTTGTATTGGCCAACTTTGTACAAAGATGCCCAAGACTTTTACAAGCAATGTGATCGTTGCCAGAGGACGGGCAATATCTCTAGACGACATGAGATGCCACTCCAGAACATCATCGAGGTGGAATTGTTCGATGTGTGGGGGATCGATTTTATGGGACCTTTCCCATATTCATTCGGCAACCTCTACATCTTACTTGTCGTCGACTATGTGTCTAAATGGGTGGAGGCAGCTGCAGTTCCCAACAACGATTCCAAGACCGTGCAACGATTCTTGCAGAAAAACATATTTACACGGTTTGGGATGCCAAGAGCAATTATCAGTGACGAAGGCAAGTATTTTGACAACAGACTAATTGCCAAGATATTGCAACGCTTCGGCATATCACACAAGATCGCCACGGCATATCACCCACAAACCAACGGGCAAGCAGAAATTTCCAACCGGGAATTGAAGGGTATACTCGAGAAAGTTGTAAATCCCTCAAGGAAGGATTGGTCATTAAGACTAGATGACTCACTTTGGGCATATCGCACTGCATTCAAAACACCCTTAGGTATGTCCCCCTTCCGACTTGTCTATGGCAAGACATGCCATCTACCGGTGGAAATCGAGCACAAGGCATACTGGGCAATCAAGACCGTGAATATGGATTGGGAAAGTGTCGGACAAAAGCATTTGATGGATCTCAACGAGATAGAAGAATTCCGTGCACTCGCCTATAACAATGCACGAATCTACAAGGAGAAAACAAAGCGATGGCACGACAAGAAACTATTGCCACGGCAATTCATGCCAGGGTAACTAGTTCTCCTATTCAATTCTAGGCTAAAACTTTTCCCGGGAAAGCTGAAATCAAGATGGTCGGGACCACTCGAAGTCGTCAAACCATTCTCCCATGGTGCTGTGATAATCAAGTCCATCTCTGACAACCATGAATTCAAAGTTAATGGACAAAGATTGAAGCACTACAATGGTGCCTATGTGGAACGTAACAAAGAATTGGTCACTTTAGGAGATGCATGAGCATGCTCTCCTTTCAATATTTTCTTTTTCTTTTTCTTTTCATTTTTTATTTTTAGGTGATATTTTATTTTTCTTCATTATTTTTAGTTTTCAGGTTTTCTTTTTCACAACTACTATGCTAAGGAAATTTACTACCGAGATCCTTGCCCCGGCAACCAATAAAGCAGTCACCACGACAACCTCAACAGATGATGCCACGGCAACCTACTTCGTGCATTCACAAGCTGACGCCACGACAATCAACCCTGAAGATGCAACGGCAACCAAAACTAAAGACATCCCGGCAACCACTGCAAAAGCCAAAGGTAAAGCACCTATGCCCGAATCAACTCCTACAGAATCATTTTCTGATTTTTCAGATTCGGACGAGTCCTCCATTGCACCAACAAAGACCGCACCAATTGAATCCTCCAAACGAAAAGCCAATAACACTGATGAAGAGGACGATGAGGACAACCCCGTACGAGGATCGATTCCACCACCGACAACAAGAAAACAACCATCACGTTCAAGCAAGAGAATCAAGACACCGACCAAAAGGAAACTAATCATCTAAGATGACGAACTCTCACAGTAAGTCCTCGTATGCATTTTATTTTTTTCGTTATTTTTATGCATACATTGAGGACAATGCCTCACTCGAGTTTGGGGGGGATTGTTATTAGTAGTTACCATGTTTAGTTACATTCATCTTAAGTATTACATTTAGGATACATAAATTGCTTGCCATGCCTTTAATTGAAACAAGAATTGCTTAGATTTGATGAATATCCGATGATGACTTTGCCAATGCACTTAATTGATAGAATTTTTATTCTAGGATAACCATGGAAAAACTTAGAATTTTACTATGATGCTAAATTTGATGAAACACTGTTGTGGCTTGATTGATTTAAGGAATTCTAGTAAACTTAGGTTGATAATTAACAAATTGGGGGATTAGAATAAAAATTGGATGAATGCTAGAGGTGCCCGAAATTGGCTCTAGCATGTGCTAAAAAAATTGATCACTAGAGGTGCCCGAAAAATGGCTCTAGTATGTGTTAAAAAATAATTGATCACTAGAGGTGCCCGAAACCGGCTCTAGTCGAATAAATTAACTTAAGAAAACTAAAAACAAAACACTAGAGGTGCCCGAAACTGGCTCTAGTTAAAACATGTTAAAAAAAACCCAATGAAGTAATTTGAAAACCTATTGTTTGCATAGAATCCGAAAAATCAACTTGCACACAACTCCGCACACACTCACAAGCATTATAGTTTGATTCCGAGTAACTCCTAAGTTTTCTGAAAAATAAAAAGTCAATCATACTTTGTGCCCCGGTTCAGAGAATTGAAATCAAGTTTAAAGCTAAGTTTGTGAAAATTGAAGTCTTGGCAGGTAATTATGAGTTTGCATTGCTTGAGGACAAGCAATAGTTCGAGTTTGGGGGTGTGATAAGTGTTCAAAAGTACTATTTTTCTTACCCTTTTTACTCATATTATTGTTAGACTTAGGCCCATATTAGTTGCATAATTAGCCATTCATGCATTAATCCATGTTTTCTCCCATCGTTGAGCTTGATTACATAACTTGGTAGTTTTTGTGGGAAAAGATGCTGTTTTGGTGTGTTTTGTGTGTATGTGCAGGATCACTTGCCAAAGCAAGGCTAGAGCTAGTTGCCAGGGCAATGCAAGAAGGAGACGCCAAGCTAGTTGTCAGGACAATACATGAAGGAGACGCCGAGCCAGTTGCCATGGCAATTGTCGACAAGAGCAAATGTGATATGGTAGACGAAATTGATGACTAGACAAGCCCAAGATGACGTGGAGCAAAGCCCAAACCCAAAGGAATTTGATTTCCATGCAGAGATTAAAGAAGAATTAAATTCCAAGAAGATAGGAGAAGTTCTAGTAGGAATACAATTATAATAAAGAATTATATTCTTTAAAGATAATTTAATTCCAACTTAAACTCCTCCTCAAAGAAGGACTTTGGCCTAGCCCTATAAATATGAAGGAGATTTCGACAATCCATAGAGAAAAAGAGAGGGGAATTTCGACAACTCCAAGGAGGGCAAGAGGAGAGAATTTTCGACAAGCCTCATTCTTCATCTTTTTCTTTCTTGTTCGATTGGGTTCATGCTAGGGATTGTTTATCTTGTGTTTCTTTGGAACCTAGCCATGAACTAAATCTACTTGGCTATGGTTATTGTGTTTTGTGGTTGCGAGAAACTATTGGTTTTTGTTTAGGTAATAAGAGTTTGCACTTTTTTATTTCAAGGTTTATTCATTCTTGGTTCTTATTCTTGTTTGCGAGTGAATTGGGAGAGGATCTCGTGATTTCATCTATTTATCTAATATCGGGAGAGTTAGATTCAAGAAACGAATGAATATGATCTTTATTCAATCTATTGATGGTGAAGATTAATCCGGCTTAGGAATAAGTTAAGGATTTCAACGGCTAAGAGGAGCGCAAGATTGGTTGTTGTTCACCATTGATTCACGCAGGGATGTATTATCAAGGCATGCACAAGTAGCTAGAGTTTCGACTTAGGGATAAGGAGAAACCATTGAAGAACGCTCTGCCGAACCTTGAAGGTTGCTGCCTAGACGCCCAAGTAGTTGCCCAGTCAACCATCGATTAGTTGTCAAGGCAACCCCGTTGTGCAAGTTGCCACGGCAACTGAGTTGCCTGTGCACTCTTTTACCAAGACGATCCAATCGGCTATCACACCTCAACACACGATAACCTGGCCTATCTCTCTCTCATTCGATCTCATCTTTTCATTTACTTTATTGCTTTCTAGATTAGTTATTAGTTAAACTCCCATAATCCTTTATTTGTGTTTTTACTTTTTACAGTGCAAGAGACTAGATTCTTGAAGTGGCACCAATCCCTGTGGAGACGATATCTTTTATACTATAACTTGCGACGTGTATACTTGCACAATTACGTAGCACTTATTACACGCAACAACTACCTTGGTCTTCAAATTCAAAATGAATTGATTTCTCTTTTGGCCCATAGTGTTAGAACTTCTATGATAAGGATCGTTAAAGAGGCAAAATATTTTTCTGTTATCTTTGATTGTACCCCAAATATGAGCCATCAAGAACAAATGAGTTTGATAGTACGATGTGTAAACGTGTCAAGTAATGAAATAAAAGTAGATAAATTTTTTTAGAGTTCTTACATGTAAATGATACGTCTGGGTTGAGACTTTTTACTAAATTGTTAAGTGTATGCAAATCACTTGATTTATATGTTAATGATATTAGGGGTCAAGGTTATGACAATGGTTCTAATATGAAAGGAAAACACCAAGGAGTTCAAAAGAGGTTACTTGAAATAAATCTGAGGGCTTTATATATGCCATGTGCTTGTCATAGTCTCAATCTCACTTTATCGGATATGGCACATTTTTGTGTGAAAGTTATTTCTTTTTTGGAATTGTGCAACGCATATACACATTATTTGCAAGTTCTACTAAAAATGGAAGATTTTAGTAGATAATGTTAAGAATTTTACAGTGAAATCTTTGTGTAACACTCGATGGGAGGGTCAAGTAAAAAGTGTTAAAGCTATTAGATTTCAAACACCTCAAATAAAATTAGCTTTGTTGGCATTATATAACTCTAGTGATGAAGATGCCAAGACAAAAAGTGAAGCGGAAAGTTTAGCTAATTCTCTTGCAAGTTTTGAGTTTTTACTTAGTTTAGTGATTTGGTATGAAATTCTATTTACTATTAACAAGGTTAGTAAGAAATTGCAATCTAAATCTATGTGCATTGGAACTACAATTAAAGAAGTAGAAAGTATAATGTTATTCTTTGAGAAATATAGAAATGAAGGGTTTGAGTCTTGCATGAATATTGTCAAAAGCCTTGCATTTAATATGAATATAGAACCAACACTTCCAATAAAAACGTCATGTTTTAGAAGAAGACAATTTGATGAGAATGACGATAATGAAGAAGTACAATCACCCGAAGAATCTTTTAGAGTCAATTATTTTCTTATGGTTGTAGATTTAGCTCTAAGTTCTTTGAAAAATAGATTTGAACAATTAGTTTTATTTGATAATATTTTTGGGTTTTTATTTGATTCCAAAAGATTAAAATCTTTGAGTAATGAAGAATTACAAAAATCTTGCACAAATTTTAAAACTACTTTTTCTCATAATGATTTGTCTGATGTTGATGCAGATGATCTTTTTTCAAAATTGAAAGTGTTGCAATTGACTTTACCAAATGAGTTAATGTCTGCATTTGAAATTCTCAAGTTCGTCAAAGTTGCGGATTGTTACCCAAATGTTTCAATTGCTTATCGAATCCTCTTAACTATGCCAGTGACAGTTGCATCTACTGAAAGAAGTTTTTCAAAGTTAAAATTGTTGAAAACCTATTTGAGGTTGTCAATGTCACAAGAAAGGTTGAATGGTCTAGCCATTTTATGTATCAAGAAAAATATGTTGGACCATATTGACGTAAATACCATTATTAGTGATTTTGCATCTAGAAATGCTCGTAGAAATTGTTTTGTATGAGTAGTTGAGTGTTTAATAATATTTATTGATGTTTTTATATTTGAATTTGATGTTAAATTAATTTATCTTTGTTTACTCTCAAATAGATTTTTTCTACACTTATGATTAAGGGCCCAATTTTTAGGTTCATCCTAGGGCCACCAAAGTCTTAGAAACGGGCCTGGATTGAGGTGGCTGAAAATCTATTCCACCTCATCCCGTGTTCATCCCTGTCCATAAACTCTTGTATACACATGTCTTCATCAAGTTACTAAATTGAGATTTAATGGAAGACAATTGTTATACCAAAATAACAAAATTAGTTGTTAAAAAATTACCAATTTTTTTTTTACAAATTATAATTTTAATCCTAATTCTACTTAGAGGGGAAAGAACACTCTAGGTGAAAGAAAGGAACCAATCCCAATGAAAAGGCATAATAAATTGGATTGATAAGTAATACCACTCTCAGACTCCGATGCTCTTAATGAGTCTATAAACCATGACCTAAGAAAATATGAATTAATAAATCAAGTTACTTTACAGAATAAAATAATAATTAAGAAGTAACATTTTTAACAATAAGCTGACATCCATTTGATAACAGAAAGCATGAACAAATCAAGAGCAAACAAGAGAGGAACAAAGGGGAAAAGAGAAACAAACAGAACAAACAAGAGCATCAAACGACTCCAACAAACAAACATACACTAGAAGAAGAAAAAACATAACAGAAGCAAACAGGGGATGGGAACAGACAAGGGAGGCACAACCATCCCTAAAGCAGAAGGAACCGGAGCACAGAAGCAGGAGCCAACATGGTCATTTGTCATCTACATGTCCACCCCGGGGATCACTGAAGCATGAAAATGATGAAGGTGATGTAGCAGGATGTTCCATCAACAACATCGCACACAGATCTAGGAAAGCGATAAAAGATGGGAGAAAAGAAAGCTGGGTCAGAGCTCAACGCCAAGAACCTTCACACGCTGGGCGAAGGAGGACAGAGTCTCTGAGAAAATCGAGCCCACACAGAGGTCCACGCTGAAACCAGAGAAAGAACGGAGAGAAAAGAGGAAAGACCTCTCTTAATCATCCTCTTCCGTAGATTCATCTCTCAAAATAGGCCCAAAGCAGAGTTGAGGTCGCCGGAAAAAGCTCTTATCGAGCAAGCTAAACGGGTGTGCCAAAACACAACGTCGGAGAAGACGGGAAAAGACAAAAATAAAAGAAAGAGAGAAGCAAGGGGAAGAGAGGAGAAAATATAAACAAGAGAGGGAAGAGGCCGGCCGATGAAAGATAGGCTTAAAAGAAAAATTCTAAAAAAAGAGAGAGATGGTTTGAAAAGAGAGTGCGTGTTATTTTGGGAGAATGGAGTTACAGCTACGAAGTAACCTTTGAACTAAAGTACAATTTGCTAATGTCATCCTTTTAAGAAGAGTTCTTTTCATCTCATCTCTCTCCAGTCTCATTTCTTTGATTCTTTCATTACAATACATATTTCTTGACTTATCAGAACACAAACTCGTCTCCACAGCTAAATTTCATTTTATAATGATCTAAGAACATCCCAACTTATTTCACCTTCCTACAAGTATCATCTCCAAGTTTGATCCACAGACAATCGTGCTAAACGTAATTATATTAAATTTAGTATGATATTAGATAGATAATTTTTAGGCTTAAATGAAAAATAGATGCTCAAAGTATGCCATTTTTAAAATGTAGGTGCCTAAAATATTTTTTTTTGTAAAAATAGGTGTTCAAAGTTTCAGAAGTTACAATTTTAGGCGTCTAACCGTTAATGGGTGTTAAAAAATTAACCCAACAATACTTGACACGTGACACTAATTTGATTGACGTTCGGCTTCACGCCGTTTGCCGTTTTTGGCGACGCCGTGTTGAGGAAAATGATCGCCTTGATCTGGCGACCAAAGGAGTGTGCTTAGGGGTGGCGATTGGCGGTGGAAGCAGCGACGATTTGGGGTTTAGATAATTTTAGGGATTTATGAATTGTTTTGTAAAAATTATAAAATTTCGAGATTTTATGAAAAATTGAAAGTCTTTTTGGTTTTAAAATTTTAATTTTAAAAAAATAAATTAAATATGTCACGTGTCAAACATTGATTGCCTAAAATTCTTTTAACACCATTTAACGATCAGAAATCTAAAATTGTAACTTGTGAAACTTTGGGCACATATTTTTACAAATAAAATACTTTAAACATCTAAAGTTTAAAAAAATATAGCACTTATTTTTCATTTAAGCCTAATTTTTATTACAACGAAATTATTTTTCATAGTTAATGTAATATTAGATAGATAATTGTTATTACGCAATGTGGGATCCGATAGAATTGTAGGTAAACTTTAAACCTTGTTTCATTATCTTCATTACTGATACTGATAGGAGGAAACCCATATTCGTATATCTTCTAACTTGTATCTCTATGTTCCATATATGGTACAATCAATACTTCCATTCTCGTCTGAATTACTGTTCAGTGAACAGTAAATCTTATCCCCGGCAGAAGATACGCGGGTGGGGAGCTTTTGCTGCATTTTATAGACCGTCAAGCCATCCCGACACTGCTTCTCATAGCTCATGAATGCACCTAGTGCCCCGAGAAAATCTTCATGCCGTAGAAACATTGCTTTGGCCTCACCTTTGGACCTGTAGCATTGCATTCCAGGGAAGAAAGCAAGAAAATTCATTGAAACTCGAGGAAGATCGATATTGATAAAAGGGGAAAATATTATAATGCAATAGCTTCTAGGCAACCGGACCTGGAGTCTACAAATGGAAATATGCAGGCAGAGGATCACTGTTAGGATTTCAAGGAAGCTCTTTGTTCCTCCTTTTCTTAATAGACATTTTCAATTCTACCATTGTAACAAGTAGCTCTCCAAGGAAAGCCCTAACTTTTTAATTTTCACTTGAGAAAATGAAATCATTTTCAGCTATCAGCATCAAGTGTTGAAGAATTATCATTTGAGTTTCACGAAAGGGAAATATAAATGCGATGAAGACTACATATAAATAACTAACACTTCAACAATTACCAGAAATTAACAGCGACTGAGATAGTGTCCATAGTATAGGTATGACCCTGAATGAAAAATCCGGCAAAAAATATCCGCTTAAGGCCAAATCGAAGTGCGTTCAAGTATGATATCTGGGACAAGAAAGGAAAATGAAGCCAACAGAACAACTATTAGTATTAATTATAAGCCACAGGCATGATATGTGTAGCAAATACTAACATTAATTCAGAGAATAGCTAAAACATTGATTCTGCAACAAAATCAATTAGGCAGAACAGGAATCTGGAATTCTTATCCACCAAATGAGTCTCGCTAATACATGGAATGATTGTAGAAGGATAGATCAGGCAAGAAAAGTAATATATTTCAACATTGACGCCAGAATCCATACAGTGATACAAATTTTCCACTTTGGCTGGCAAGCGTCAGCCGTCAAGGCTTGCACTGTTTTAGGATAAACATTTGATTTACCAATTACCATAGCCACAAAACCATTATATAAACTAACCTGACCAATATTATTTGAAATCATTCGTAAAAGGGAGCGGGAGATGTCTTCGGGTTTGTATTCTTCCACCTCTTTATCATCAGAAATGGCCTTGCCAAAGCTGGAAGCAATTGTTGTTGGCGAGAGACCAATCTATAGTAAAACAGTTGTGAAGCAGTTTAATTGGTTACATGCCAAAAAGTCAAAGATGGTAATTTAGAGACTTTTATGTGTTGAATCAAACTGAGGTCCTACTGTAAGAAAACTCCAATATATATACATGATACATTGATCTGGAGAATGGAGGTTAACATACTCCAAGTTAGAATAAAGACATCTTCGTACCTTTGCATATTCAGTTCCACCATAGATATCGCCAACAAGCATATCTATAACTCTATTATTTCCGTGATGACTTAGCTCCAGTAACTCATCAAAACTGTGACAGAAAAGATATTTGTTTACATACAATAAAACACAACATCAAAGAAAATCAAAGAATAGGCTAAACAATCAGGACATAATAATTACTTCTTGCACTTTGTCAAAAGCCTTCCCAAACCCCAATAGGTGCCACCTCCAAGGCTAGTTCCACTAACTCTCTCAAACTTGCCGTCTCCATCCACCTATATACCAAAATAATGGCAACCAACTATACATATCAAAAACTTGAAATATTACAAAAGTAATTTAGATGACAAGAATACCTTTATCATGCTAACACCAGACCCGATGTTAACAAGAAGATAAGGATATAAATCATTAGGGTCAATCTGAACAAATTCCTTCCGACCATCCAAGTATGTAAAAGCTTCTTGGTGAACTGCCTATCAAAGAACAATGTGCAGATAGATGGTAACAAAAAAAAAAAACGTAGAGGCAACGTGCTTACTTCCATAGAACAATGTCACCGAATATGGAAAATTAGAAATGTATTTCACTGTCATGCATATTTCGTATTGATAAATATATTCCTCAGCCCTAAAGGGAAAAGAGACTGCAGGAAGGGTCACTCTAAGGTGTCAAACCTCCTAAGAAAGCCAACTAGAACAGTCTCATAGATAAACCAGTTAGACATGCTGCTGAATATGGATAGATTATCTAAAGGCAAGGGACATCATGTTAAATTCTCCATTTACTTCATATGATCTGCATTGTTGTTGAGAATATCATAATCATGACAGCCAAAATCAATACAATATATTTAACAAGCATGAGGGAAAAATATTAGCACACACATATATTCAAGAGGACAACAGATATGATTGGCTTCACGATAATCGGACATAAAGTACTACTTGAAAAGAATTAAGAAAGACTCTAATTTGTGCATACCAACAACATTTATGCAGTATTAGAATCCCACCTTAAGCAAAAAATTAGCACCAGTCACAAGGCACTCCATTTCATCTTCCTTGTCAAGACTGAGACCGAGCTTTTCTTTGAAAAGGTCAGCAAACTTGAAAGCACCACCACCTGTTGCCTGCAAACAGATATTAGCGGTTTAAGGTATCTTTATACTGCAAACAGTCCTAAACACATGACTGATACAAGCAGGTTGAGAGGAACAGGCACTCAAAGCAGTAAATAGTTATAGCATTGACAAAACGGTCAGAAATGAGAGGGGTGAGTGGGTGAAGAAAAATAACAATGGCTAGTGGCTACATGATAGTAATAAAATTTATCAATTATTACGAATGGGTACCTCCTATCAGTTTATAAAACAGATTATCTACGAACATTGAACTCCTTTGAAAACCAGAGAAATACTAATGAAAGTTTTACCTTTATAAACATCTTGTCACTCAAAGAAGCAGTGCAACCATGGAAACCTGAATTCACATTTGTTGATGAGAAAATAAACTTAAGCAACATCAGAATAAAATAAGCTTCAAAAGCATATTCAATTAATATTCAAGGACAACACCGTCTAAGGAATGATGATTACAACACCAATCTTCCCCATATAGTAGTTAACTACAAGTAGTAGCCAACTAAGAAGATCCTATCACTTATCTTAACAGTGCATGATGCTGAAATATAACTAGGGTTTAGTCATGAACAAGCCAAAGCTTAACCAAATATATCTGGACCCGGAATTAACTTTCATTGAGCTAAGTAAGCCCCCACCCCCAAGAAAAAAAAATTTCACCTTTGTCCCCCTATATGAACTTTTTTTAAAATTGGTTTATTTATGAATTCCCCCTACTTTCAAACATTTATGTTTTGTCCCTCCCAACCCCAAATCCTGGCTCCGTCCCTGAGTAAGTCTGCATGTAAAACTAAACTAAGCAAATCAATCATCGTCTAAACTCAAATAAGATCCTCTGATCCCTATTATTTAGGTCATGTGGCTAAGTTACGCACTATTGTCGTTGGCTATCATACTGCCTCTTAGAATTTAAGAAACACGTTTCTTGAGAGCCACTCCAAAAAATTATGATATTCAAGGAAAACCCTGTATGAGGAATGATGAATACAACAAAGTACAAACGAAAGTAAACATACCACTGAGGCGAAGTTTCATGGAGCTAAGGAACTCCAACCAATCATTTATCTTGCTCGTTTCGAACTTTGCGAAATGAAGCCTTCCTTCAAGAACAGGTGGACCGTTATCACTCTTGGAACAAAGACTATCATTTTGAGACCTTAGCTCATCATCATCATCATCATCTCTACAGCTATCATCATATCTACAGAAATACACCAATTTGATCAAAGAACCTGACAACCAACATAGATGATTGTAATAAGTTGTATCTCTGAAATTAAATTGTTGAATACTCTAAATGTTAAATGGTATGTGAAGTAAAGACATACTTTAAATGTATCAGTCCTTTCTTTTCAGTATATATGAAATATTATTAGAACCATTAGACCCTAAAGGTCAAACTCTCTTAACAACCGTTAGATCATCTTTCAAACAGTTAACTAAAAAAACTAAAAAGTCCTAATGAAGAATTTTTAAAAATACTAGAAGCAATACTAACAAAAAAGTATATAAAGTGGAAGCAAAGTAGGTTTGAAGGCACAAAAAGTAACACAGTTCAGCAAGCAAACCCACGAAATTCAACCCAGTAAATGCGAAGAATCTAAATCGGGTGACAAATTGGTTCGAAAGGGGGTTTAAAGAAAAGCAAATTCGAGAAAATTCAAAGATCAAATGACAGAAAACAGACCTCCAATGTCGAGGGCCAAATGAGATATTTGAGTTTGGGGTTGAGAATTTCGTTGGTTAGACGCATCGGGTAGAAGATCCATTCTTTACCTTCACAATTTTGAGCTTAGAAAACCCAGAAGAAAAGAAAGATAATTTATAGAAACAAGAAGGGATTTGGTGGAAAATTGTCGCTGATGAGATCATCAATCTCGTAATAATTATGTTTTTTTTTTCATTTGTCAAAATCGACGTGATTATTATTCCACCACCTACAGTACTGGTGGCGTTGAATCACCAAGCTGAATTTTCTTTCTTTTTGTCTCTTTTTTCTTGGAAAATAATGGTGGGAAAATAATAACGGACATGATTCGTTGAATTTATCAGTCAAAGAGCTTGTCTTTGACCTTCTTCAACCTTTCAAGTTTCATTCATGGCCGTTCCCTTTTGCTGTTAGCATCAATCCGTGTCTTTTTTAGTTTTATTCCGATGTTTTTATCCATTGATTATTATAAGATGGGTAAACTTGATGGTTGATCCTTTTTATTTTTGGTTTGTTTGATTTTGATCACTTACATTGCCCATCTATATCATTTTTGTATTGAGCGTTAACTCTTGTTAATCAAAAGATTTTATTTTTAATTTGACTCATCAACTTTAAACAAAATATAATTTAATCTTAAAATTTTAATAAAATATTAATTTAACTCATAAACTTTAAATAATTATTAATTTGACCTTAAACTTTAACTATACCCCTTTACCGTCAGCTGCCGCTCACCTTATCACCAGCCATTGTCGACCGTGTCGGCACGACCATTCAACCCCAAAATTGTCAATCTACTCATTTTTTTTACCTCCTAAATGTGAATTCGGTTTTCATTTCATAAAAAATGCCCTAACGTCTACAAATCTATCTTGATCCATCGAATACAAAAGAGTTAACTTTATATTTTAAATTAATATTAATTTTAACACGTCATTTTTGCGTGATTAAATTTTACTTTTAATTTCTTATTTTCAGTTGTATTTGGAACTAAATTTTAATTTTAAATAAATCAAAACAAAATTGTGATTTAACAATCTAAAAAAAATGCTGATTTGAAATGCGATTTAGGGTCCGTTTGTTTCATGTAATTCATTTTACGAAAAACATTTTCCTCGTTTTCCTATGGTTGGTTGACGTAAAATAGGTTGGTCAATGTAATTCATTTTCTTGGTCAACATATTTTCCTTTGCATTTCATGCAAAGTGTTTTACGGTTTGATTTTCCGTAAAACAAATTCCTAATTTTTTACTTCAAGGCATCAACCCTAAACCCCAAACCTTAAATCCTAAACCATAAACTCTAAACCCAAACCTTAAACCCCAAACCATAAACCTTAAACCCTAAATCCTAAACTTTGAACCCTAAACCTTGAACTCTAAACCCTAAACCTTGAACTATAAACCATGAACTATAAACCCTAAACCTTAAATTATAAACCCTAAACCCTAAACCTTATATACTAAATCCTAAGCCTTAAACCCTGAACCCTAAACTATAAACCATAAACCTTGAAACTTAAACCCTAAACCTTGAAACTTGAACTCTAAACTTAAACCTTATACCGTAAACCTTAAACCCTAAACTATAAACACTAAACCTTGGACCATAAACCCTAGACTCTAAACCTTAAACCCTAAAACCTAAACTCTAAACTATGGACTATAAACCCTAAACCCTATGCAAGAGGGCTGTCTTATTTATGAATTCGATAACATGTGTAGCTGCAATAGAGCATGTCCAAATAGGGTTTTGCAAAATGGAGTACGAGTGAAATTGGAAGTCTTCAAAACAGAGAATAAGGTAACAAATTTAAATTTTGGTTGTATTCTAAAGCTTTGTTTATTGACATTTCTTCATGTTGATCTTTAGGGTTGGGGAGTCCGGGCTAGTGAACCAATTTTGAGTGGCACGTTTGTGTGCGATTACATTGGCAAGATTTTTGATGTACTTAAAAAATAAAATATTATAGTATAATTTAATTTTTTCAAAAAATGAAAGAAAAAAAAAATCAAGAAAAATTTGTAGTGCGTTTTTTTATTAAAATAGATTTCAAAAAATATTTTCAAAAAAATTTACCAAACAGCGGAAAATGAATTACACAGCATCATCCAAACACAAGAAAATGCTTTCCGTAATATGTTTTTCAGAAAATGTAATTTACTTTCCAAAATTTATTTTCCAAAAATAATTTTTAGTGAAACAAACAGACCCTTAGCAACCCATAAATTTCAAATAAAATTTTAGACGGTGAATGAAATGATCACTTTTACATGTATTTTTTTTGACAACTTAAAAGATTTGTTTTTGGTTAAACGTTGAGATCACCGGAGCTTTTGTTGGAGTAGATTGTCTATAAAGTTATCCAATTAAGTCAAAGTCATAAATTTTTCATTGGGGGATGGGTGGACTGGATTCCAAATTTCCAACACAAATCTAAAGAAATAACTGCACACTTCAGCATATTTAAGCATTTGCACTGCACACTTGGCATCAAAACAATGCAAGACGGTACCTAGAAAATGTGAAAAATCGAAACATATTGAAAACTAAAACAGTAGGAAGATCATGCTCATCCCAATATTTGATTTTTCTTATATTTACTCTTCAATAATTAGATGTTTTTAGTTAGGGGTATATTCAAGTTTAGATACTTACAAGATAATTTTACAGTAAATGTCATGTACAATAATGTACTACTATTTACGTATATAGTATATCGCAATATACTATTAACTATTTTAATTAGTTTTGAAATTTTAAAGACCGAAATTGTTATTATCTTCTTTTAGAATAAAATCTTAAAAATAATTTTTATATTATTTTTTTATATTTTCTTTTATTTTTAATTCAAAAAATAATTAAACTTTTATTACTATAATAATTTATACATTCACTTTAATTTAAGGGTAAAGTTCACAAATGATCATTAAACTTTGATCAATTATTCACTTTAGTAACTAAACTTCTAATTGCTTCAATGCTACCATTTGTCAAAACCATTTTAACACCGATAGAATAGCTTGGACAATTTATTTTGGAAATTAGAGTTTTCCTGTTAAACTTTGATTTTGAAAAGATTTGGAGTTGCCATCGGCCATTTTGGTAGACTGGACACCATAAAAACAACTAGAGGTTCTTTATTTAAGATTAGAGTTCGGAAGTCGATTACGTGTGGGGAAGGATTAACACTCTACAAACCCCCGAAATCAATACCTTTAATTTTGCGTGGCATTTTGGAATAACAAATCAAATTTAATTTAATCATTTATTATTAACTGGGTTTATATTAAAAATGGAAACATTCTTTTTATAAGGAAATATATTTTTGCTTCGAATATAAAATTAGAAACACCCCTATACTCTCAGGACATCACCTTTCATATTCCAAAAACATGTCCCCACTTACAAAACGTTTTTATGCATGATTAATTATGGTATAGTTCATTTTAAGTGTTAACTTTAATAGGCACTAATTTAATTAGTGGGTTATTTATCTATGAATATTGTTTAATCTAAAGTTTACATGGGATAACACTCAATTACTTTTGAGCACCATCCGTAAATAAACTTCAAATTTATAGATAATATTCCCTATCAATTAATTATTCTAATTGTTAAAGTTATAATCAAAATTGAGGCTCTTATTTAACATTTTCTAGGGTTTTAATGAATATTGAATATTCTACTTAAGATATTGAATAACGTCTCATTACTTTAGGACACCATTCAAACTAAAACTCCAAAATTTCTCAATCAATATTTATTAATTTTTTAAAATTATCAATCCTATTTGAATTATTAAAACCCTAATTAAAGAACCTAAGACTATGGCTCTAATTTAAATAAAATTAAGCGTTTAAATTCCTTAAATGATACTATATGCTTTTAATTAAATCTAACAATTAATAAAGCAATTAAATAAACAAATATATTAAAGAAAGGACTAAATTAAAAATAAACTTGTAATTTTGATTTTATTAAGAAAATGGGACCTAATTGGAAGATTAGAAAATAGGGAGACAAAAACACAAGGATCCAAACTCCTAGGTGCAGATCTAAGATTCGATCCAGTTCGAACACGTGGGTCAAGCCTGACTCGACACCAAAACGGTGTCATTTAGACTCGGCTTTATAAAGCCTTCCTCAACCTCAAATTTTCCTTTTTTTCTCAATATTTCAGAAACCACTTTCTCTCTAACCCTACTAACCTCTCAACCTTTTTTTTTTCTAAGAACATCTGTGCTCAGAAAACTCGATCCAAATGAATCAAAACACTCAATTTCAGTTGGTGTTTTTCATGTGTTCATCGTAAACTCGATGAACACGACCATGGTCCGTCGTAGCCTCAGTCGCGATGATTTTTTCGACAAAGCTCTGATTGCCTATTGTAGTTCGCCGGCCACCGCCTAATATTTTTGATCATCTCTGACATAGCTCCGACAGTCGTGAGGTGATTTTCAACCATCGTCAAGCGAATTTCGGCCACTACCTTTCGTCGCATGTGATTTCTCGTCGCCTATCTCGAAACCAAAAATCTCTCTTCTTCCGTTCTAAACTTAAATTTAGTCCCGATCTAATAAGAATTTGGGCTTTGAGTGGGCTTTCGGGTTTTACATATGTAAATAGACTTTTCATATATGTAAATCGACCACTAGATTGGATTTATTTATTTAGGTTTATTTATTTAAAGAGAAATATGGTATATATATATATGTTGCAATGACATTTTTTTAATTCGTATTTCGATGTGTCGAAGTTTTTAGCTTTTTCTTGAAAATATTTATTTAAAGGAGGATTTCTTTAAAATCGTATTTGGAAATAAAAGATTGGAGTCACCACCGGTCACTTGGGTTAGGTAGACCGGATACCAAAAAATAAAACAAGAGATTCAAATGGGTTTGGGAGTCAGTTACGAGTAGGGAAGGTTTTGCACCCCATCACCCCCAAACTTGGTACCAAAACAATTATCGTTTTATTAATATCGAATTTTGCGAGTTAAAGTGGCGATTAAATCAAAATTTGGTTATACATGCGAGTAAATTTTAAAGGCCCTATTATTCGAGAATAAACGAAAAACCACCACCACTACAACTGGTACTATCCACCTTTACTCTCGAATAAAAGGGCATCGCATTAGCAACTTATATTTCGGATGCAATGTAATAACATGGTAAGTAATGAGAAAAACATGAAAGACATAACAGGAAAGCATAAAATTATGGCAAAAACATATAAATAAAGGCATGAAACAAATGAATAAACAAAAAGTCCAAAAATTATATAATATAATATTATACCATATAAACTATATTACATGTATAACGAAATGTTAGACATATATAGATATACGTACAAATGTATTTAGATACATAAAAACTATAGTTTAGGTTTTGGCAGTAGCCACACATATACATATATATCAAAACTACATATCATATACAGATGTATAATATATATATATATATTTCAACCATATATTATATGTTAGGAAACGTCGATACACCCCATGGCGCATCAAAAAAATTGTCCGGCGTATTTCACCAGTGATTCATGTACGAGGAACGAATTCGGGGTGAAAAGGGATGAAACGTTACCTTAATTAAATTTGAAAACCGCAGGGAGTTAGGAGAATCCAATTCTTCTAGCACGATATCGAATCCAAGTCTTCACAATAGAGTTCCAACCTCTACACAGTCCACCCAAACGAAACAAACAATATTTTCTCTTCTCTAACTGTTAGAGAGATTTTTTGCAAAAGCATACTTTGACTGCTAGACCTTATGCCTTTATATAGCATTCAAAATCCTAATTCTAATTAAATTCGGATTCTTTAAATATACAATATATTTAACTGAATATAATTAAATATGTAGAATCTGATCTACTTCAATCAGGTATATATATATATTAGTAGTATTTGATAATTATAATAATTATGTAGTATTAAAATATATATAAACGAAACTATCTATAATTAAAATAATCATAATAATTTTGATTTTTACTTATTTCATGCACAACAAGTTTGTACACATGCTATCTAGTCGTTATTTGTTCGTTTCAATCATATGGTGCGACCCTTGTAGGTTCATGCAACGTTAGCGGTAATATCTAGAACAATTCTAATGTTACAAGCAATGAGTGGCATCTAGCAATACATCATTCATACATAAGTCACAGGAAGTCGTGATTCGACATAACCTTTTTTCGTGATTAACTCTTTTCATGTATTACATCCTTTTGTCCTTATATCTAGATCTGACACGTCATAGAATAATCACACGTGTATAGTCCATCTAATATTTCTTGATATCTTGAGTAGACTATTATAAACGAATAATTATGATATCTCATATCAATTTATTCGAGCATGGCCATGCATTCCTAGTCTCACTCAATCAAGTGGCCTATGATATTACTCCTATTATGTAGGAGGGACAAATCCTATCTTGATCAACCATATTTCGCTACATAGATTGCAACATATCCAGTATTAGTCTTTATAGCATAGTCAATTATGACACACGTTTGATTGTATCAAAATATGTCACTCACAATGTTGAGATAATGATGATCTCAAGTCTAATGATCATACATGTAGTTATCGTTATGAGCAATGTTGTGACTGTCACATAATAATCCAAGAAACATGCTCATAGCGGGTCAATCTAGTATGTCGTTCTCTAACACATACTTTTGTATTGATTTTGACATCTCCATGTCAATGACAACACTTTGTCATCAACCAACTACATATTAGTCTTAATATATTATTGTTGTCCATGCCCACAATAATACTCGACTAAGGACATTCTAAGACTAACAATATCATTCTAAGGACTTTACTATAATCCAGTTTGTTTATAAACACACAAAATAATATTGAAATAATAATAATGGCTTTATATTAATAAACAAGATAAAATAAGTATGTCTTTTACAACCATTTCATGGTTGGCCTTCGGGCATACTCCAACATTATATACTAAATGAAAACCATATATTATATACTAAAACATAATATATTTATCAAGACCACATTATGCATATATCTACATCATAACAAAGCAAGAATACTAAACACCAACAGCAAATAAGACTGAAAATTAAGATGCAAGACAGAAATTAAATATGCATGATAAAAAAGGTAAACAAGGGGGTTCACCACTGGATCTAGGACTAGATTAAAACAAAATCTGAAGCTTTGGCAGGCCAAAAGGGTATTAAGCCATTTAAAAATGAATTAAGCATAAAAAAGGATGAAATTGCGAAGCACTTTGAAACTCCAGGGACTGTGGCTGTAATTTTGAAAAGCAGAAGGACTGTAAGGGAAATTATAAAGACACATAGGGATCTAAAGGAGGATTAAACCATTTTTGATGTTTTAAAATGAGTATAAAAGACAATTTTCAGCCGAAAATTAGACTCTTTGCCATTTTAAAATCTGTTATACCCAAAAAGAAAATTCCCCTTTCTCTACTAGGGTTTACGAGCGAACCCAGGAACTATCGCTTGCCGCCGCGTCGGCCGCCGCTTGCCAGTAGCCTACGAACTCTAAAATGAACCAAAGTAACTCTCATTCTCACCCTAAAACCAAATCTAAAACCTTGATCTAAAAATAATAAATAACCCTTTTTTAATACCAAAATCAGATTGAATCTGAAAACTCCTTTTTTGTTTGAATCAAAACCCCATTTTGTAAAACAAACAAAACCTTTAGCCCCTCACCGGTTCACCATGCATGACCTCGAAGGAGGCTAAGGGGCTTATCACTAGTGAGGAAGCGTGACATATCAAGGGAAATCGAAAGGTCACGAGGGTAAGAAACAGAAACTATAACCCCCTTTATTCTACCCCTTTTTGTAATCGAAAATATGCCAAAAGAGATGGATACCTCTGAAATCCTTGAGGTTTTATACTTTCTATTGATACTCTCCCAAAAATCCCCCCTTCTTACAACTGTTTAGGGGTTCTCTTATACCCCTAATTTACATGCTTTTTTTATAAAATAGAAACCGAAATTGAAAACTATTCTATTAGTTGTAATTGCTTTCTTTTGGCCAGATTCAACTACTTTTATGACTTTGCCGGCTAATACTCTGTATTTGTTGGTAACCTCTTTGACATTCATCCTTCGTGTCTCTTTGCATGGCGTGGCTGAACGTGAGGTGGAGGGGACCATAGGGAGGAACCCTTACGGTTGTTTTGGATGCAATGGTTTATTTGAGCCCTTGATGAATTCCTGATCGAGAGGCTGCTCGGATTAGAGGATAAACAACCAGGATGCTGTGGATTCAAAGCAAGCTGCATCCAACGGTGGGTGATGGCTCCGGTCACGATTTGATGGGTCATGGTTCTCCAACGGGTAACACGTGGGTCTTACGCGGAAGATGAAACAGCGGTCGTGTGGCAAACGCGCGAGTGAGGGGAGCTAAAATGTTATCTTGCAGGGGCATATGCTTTACGCGACAATCCAATGGTCTTAGGGCCTTGATTTGGACCGTCATATCATTCCAGATCTGACGGTGGATATGTGGCTACGCCAAAGAAGATAGGGAATTAGGGTTCTATTATCAAGATTAGGATTTAATTAGTTAGCTGGGCCTTTATCGGGCTAAAATGTATATGTATAATTTTGGGTTTTAAAGTTTGTAAATGGACTATATATATTAATAAACTTGGGCTGCTTTATTTATTTCATTGGTATTTTGCTTTGGGCTTTAACTATAATAATAAAAAGGATAATAATAGAGGATGAACAATACTACTACTATTACTACTACTAATGATAATACTAATAGAAAATAATAATAATAATAATAATAAATAGATAAATAAGTAAATGGGTTAAAACCCAGACAAAAATAGTGATTACAATTACCCCTCTTTGCTCATTCTTGTAAAAAAGGAATAGAGCAAAGATCAAAAGCACTAATTTTGCCCCACTTCCCTAATTGTAGCCTTGGAATTACAAGTTCTTCTAAAACCTTTTGTTTTCCTCAGTTGATTCTTCAAAATGCGAACTCTTCGATGCCTCAATTTTTGTCGCGTTGGAATGAAGAGAAGCAGTATCTCGCTTAAAGACTATTGGAATACCTTCAGACGATGCCCCAATTTTTGATCGTTTTGGCATCCATACAAGGTTTAACATCATGCTCGAATGGCTCACTGATGGCCTGAAGGACTTTAAAAGTGGTATCTTGCTTAGAGACTACTAGAATACCTTGAGACGATGCCCCGATTTTGATCATTTTGGAATCTAGACTGTAAGACCTATGATGATATTGATATAACAAATATTTTTCAAGGACTTAATTGGAAAGCAAACAAATTTTTAAAGTGTCCCAAACTGACAAATATTTTAAAGCATATCTGATTCTAAGTTAAAAACTTAAAGCCCTAAAATTTTTCTAAGTGTTTTAAAGGTCAAACTATAGAAATACGCCTAGGTGTATCGATATGCCTCTAAGCATATCAATACAATTTTTGAAACATTGGCCACTGTAAGCATCCGTTTTGATACGACTCTTTATGTATCGATACAACCTTCAAATGGGCTAAGTATTTTCCTCAGGTGTTTCGATACGTTTACATTCGTTTCGATACGGCCTTTATACTGGTTTAAGTTTTATGCATTGCGTACTAATATGCCACTAGATGTTTAGATACACTTCAAAGATTTTCTCAAATATCATCATTTAATGACTTAGCCGTTGGAGTCAGTTATTGAGAAAGGCCAATTTTAAAATGCCGTTGGACCCATTTCGATACACCCTCAAGATGTACTGATATAGGTTCAGGCAGTAGCTCAAGCGAGCAAAATTGCATTGATACAACTTTTCCCGTATTGATACGCCCCTTTAGTTACACTAAGGCTGTACCGATACACTTCCCCGCGTATCGATATGCCCCTGTTATTTTGTACACAACGGCTATTTCTTCTTATAGATAGGTATCGATATGAGCCTTCGTGTACCAAAACAAATGGTTGATGAAGAGCATTAATTGCGAAGAAAATGCATCCCAATGGCTACAATAATGATCTCAACCACCCAAACGGCAAGAAATCAATGCAAGGGTATAAAAGCAAGCCTCCAAAGCACCAATAACAACTATTGAACCTTCAAGCAACATCCAAACCTTTGTGCCTTATAGAGTCATATCTTTGTACCCAACTCATTGGAGTTCTTCGTTGTAAATCTTTGTTTAGAGTTTGGGGAGTGTTTTGATTGTAATTGGGCAATATCCATCTTGTGAGAGATATTTTTAGATTGCCAACTTCTTCTTTGTATTGAGAGATTTCCTGGGTCAATCTTTGGGTAGAAAGATTGACCGATTGTAAAGCTTACCTTCTAATCCTAGAAAAGGGGAAGAAAATCTAGTGGATTTTGTTTAAAATCCTTAGCGGGAGCTAAGATAGTGGATGTAGAGATTGTTAGAAGCTTGAACTACTATAATTGCTTTTGTCCTTCATTTTTCAATTTCCAATTTGCTCAATCAAGTTTTTAAATAGCCAATTCACCCATCTCTTGGCCAAATCTCCATCATTTGATCCACTCAACAATTGGTACCAGAGCTTAACTCTTTGAAGGCTTAACATCCACAAGAGGCGATCCTTGAAGAGTGTTGATCATCCATCTATTCATTACCATGGCATCTACCTCCGGGCAAAATCTATACGAGTCACAATCGATCACAAAGCCATCTTACTTCAATGGGGATAACTATCCCTATTGGAAGAACCAGATGAGACTCTTCATCAAATCCACCGACTATGTCCTTTAGGATGTAGTAGAAGATGGACTAGCCATTCCGATGAAAAGGGATAATGAAGGAAGACTTGTTCCAAAGAGAATGGTGGAGATGATCGATGAAGATCGAAGATGGACTCCAAATCAACGATAAGGCCCTACACATCTTATTTTGTGCACTCGGTCCCGACATGTATGCCAAGATGTCTTCGTGCACAAGTGCAAAGGAGGTGTGGGACAAGTTAGAGACCACTTACGAGGGCACCAATGACGTGAAAGAGACCAAGATTGGGATCCTCAATCTAAGCTATGAGAACTTCAAGATGGAGCCGGATGAAAGCATCTCCAAGATGTTTGACCAGTTCTCAGTTAATTTAAATGGTCTCAAGGGCTTCAGTGAGATCATCCCCGAAGAAAAACTTGTTCGAAAGCTACTATACTCTCTTCCCAAATCATGGGTTGGGAAGAGAACTGTAATTATCGAGGCAGAGAACTTGAAGACGTTGAAGCTCGATGAAATAGTAGGATCTCTCCTTACTCATGAGATCATAAAGAAAGGAAGGGAAGAGGAAAAGAAGATAGAACAAAAAATAGTAGAGAAGAAGGAGGTGGACAAGAAGAAGCATGGTATTGCTCTCAAAGCTTTCTTTGAGGAGAGCGATTAAAGCGAGGAGAAAGACGAAGAGATGGCCATGTTGGCCAAGTGGTTTACCTGGTTCATGAAGTCCAACCATGGAAGAAAATTCAATAGAAAAGGGGATTTCAAGAATAAGATCAAAGAAGAAGAGAAGGACCAACTCATTTGTTATGAGTGCAAGAAGCCCGACCATATTCGCACCGATTGCCCTCAACTAAAGAAGAAGAGCTTCGGGAAGAAGAAGAAGCTCAAATGGCAACTTAGAGTGACGAGGAATCATCCGAGGATGAGGAGCATGAAGTGGCCAACCTTTACCTTATGGCCCTTGAGGAGGAACCAATGGTAAATTCTAACTCATCATCTTTTACTTATGATGAACTATATGATGCTTATGATGAGTTATAAGATGTTTACGACGAATTGGTAGAAAAATAAAAAGAGTCTATTTGAAAAACAAGAAAAACACTTCCGATTTGAAATTTCAAAATGAGTCTCTTTCAAAAACCAATTTCCTAATTGGAAAAGAAAGTTTTATATTTGATAAATCTTTCAAATGAGCTTAAAAAGAAAAATCTCAATTTAGAAAAACTTCTTTCTGATTTCCAAGATTATCACACAAAGGAGGTGGATACTCTTAAAACTTCTCTTACTATTGGGAAAAATATTTTTGAGAAGGGTAGTTCTTCAAAAACCCAATATGTAAAGAGAAAGACTTTTAACCCCAAACAAAGAAGTTTTCAAAAGCAATCTAGAACTAAAAGAGTTAGGAGTGTATGGGTTCCTAAGGAACTTATAGTTTCTAACAATATGAATGCTATTGCTTCTTGGATTCCTAAGGGAACCAAGATTTTGGGAACTAATACTCATGGACACAAAATGATTTGGGTACCAAAATTCAAAACTTGATCTTTGTTTGTAGGGGGAGCAATGCTACAAGGTCAAAATCACAAGTCAAAATTCTTGGTACCTTGATAGTGGTTGCTCAAGACACATGACCAGAGACAAGAGTAGATTCTTAGAGCTCAAACCAAAGAGTGGAGGAGTAGTGACTTTTGGTGACAACTCCAAAGGCCACATTGAAGGAATTGGCTCCATTGGTAATCTCTCAACTACTCTTATTGAAAATGTTCTTTATGTCAATGGTCTTAAACATAATTTGTTGAGCATTAGTCAATTGTGCAATAAGGGTTTTAATGTTCTTTTTTATGCTAATGAGTGTAAAATCATGAACATTAAAACAAATCAAATAATGCTCATAGGTCATCACACATGTAATATTTATATGGTGCATTTAGATGACATACATACATCCAATGCATGCTTTGTGGCACATAATGAAAATGATACATGGTTGTGGCATAGGAAACTAAGACATGCTAGCATTAGTGTTTTAGAGAAATTGGTTTCCCTTGATCTAGTAAGAGGTTTACCTAAGTAAAGTTCTCTAAATATAAATTTGTGATGCATGTGCCAAGGGTAAACAACAAAGAATCTCATTTAAATCCATTAATGATGTTTCTCCTAATAGATGTTTACAATTGATCCATATGGGTCTCTTTAGGCCTATTAGGACTATGAGCTTGGGTGGTAAGTACTATGCATATGTGTTAGTAGATGACTATTCTAGATATACTTGGGTTCTCTTCTTAAGTACAAGGATGAGGCTTTAGAAAAATTCATCACATTTTCAAAAATCACCCAAAATGATCTTGATCTTAAAATTTCACATGTTGGAAGTGATCATGGAACCGAATTTCAAAATATAGGTTTTGAAGATTTTGTAATGAAAATGGTATTAGCCACAATTTTTCTGCTCCTCGTACTCGTCAACAAAATGTGGTAGTTGAGAGGAAAAATAGAACTTTAGAAGAAATGGCTAAGACCATGCTTTGTGAAAATAATTTACCTAAATATTTTTGGGCAAAAGCCACTAATACGGCTTGCTACATAATTAATAGAGTAATGATTAGGCTTATTTTGAAGAAAACATCTTATGAGATTTTAAAATCCGAAAAGCCTAAAATTAGCTATTTCCATCCTTTTGGTTGTAAACGTTTTGTTTTAAACAATGGAAAAGATAATTTAGGTAAATTTGATGCAAAAAAGTGATGAAACTATTTTTCTAGGTTACTCTTCAAACTCTAAAGCCTATCGAGTATTTAATAAAAGAACTTTGGCTGTAGAAGAGTCTATACATGTTGTTTTCGATGATAACCTCCTTTCGAGGAAAGAATCTTGTGATGATGATGTAGGGATCATTGAAGCCATTGGTGGAGGACAAACATCAAAGGTGGATGAGATTCCAAGCAAAGAAGATGAAACACAAGATCCACCTCTTGAAGCCTTGAAGGACTTGGCTCTAGAGGAAAAGGAGGTCACCTACCCAAGGGAGTTCAACTATGTCAAAGGTCGTGAAATCTTGGGTGATCCATCCAAGGGGGTAACCACTCGATCCTCTCTTAGATTAATGAACCATGTAGCATTCATTTCATGCATTGAGCTTAAAAATATCAAAGAAGCATTAAAAGATGATTTTTTGATATTGGTTATGCAAGAAGAATTAAATCAATTTGAGAGGAGTAAAGTTTGGAAATTAGTTGATAGGCCTAGTAATCAATCTACTATAGGAACTAAATGGGTCTTTAGAAACAAACTAGATGAGATTGGTAACATAGTGAGAAACAAGGCTAGACTTGTTGCTCAAGGTTACACTCAAGAAGAGGGAATAGATTTCGATTAAACATATGCTCTCGTGCTAGAATAAAAGTTATTATGATGCTTCTTGCATTTGCATGCTTTCTTGAGTTCAAGCTTTTTCAAATAGACGTAAAAAGTGCTTTTCTAAATGGTTTTTATAAATGAAGAAGTGTATGTAGAACAACCACCAGGTTTTGAGGATACAAAATTTCCAAAACTTGTTTTCAAACTCACTAAAGCTTTATATGATTTGAAACAAGCTCCTAGAGCTTGCTATGGAAGGTTTTCAAACTTTTTGATTGATAAAGGTTTTGAAAAAGGCAAGGTGGACACTACACTTTTAATTAAAAGATATGGAAAAGATATCATAGTAGTTCAAATTTATGTAGATGATATTGTTTTTGGTTCTACTAATGAATTGTTTTGCCAAGAGTTTTCTAAGCTAATGCAATGTGAATTTGAGATGAGCATGATGAGGGAGATTTCATTTTTCTTGGGGCTCCAAATCAAGTAAAAGAATGATGACACCTTCATCAATCAAGCAAAGTATATAAAAGACATGCTCAAGAAGTTTGGCTTGGAGAATGTGAAGCATCAAGCCACACCAATGAGCTCATCTATTAAGCTTGACAAAGATGAAGGAGATAAGTGTGTCGATTCTAAGCTTTATCGTTCAATGATTGGCTCTTTGCTTTACCTTACCACAAGCAGACCCGATATCATGTTTTGTGTTTGCTTGTGTGCTAGGTTTCAAGCTAGCCCTAGAGAATCGCACCTAGTAGCCATTAAGAGAATCTTTAGATACCTTAGAGATACACCTAGTTTAGGCCTTTGGTATCCTAGAGAGTCATCCTTCAACATTCATGCTTATTCGGATTTGGATTATGGGGGAGGTAAGATAGATAGGAAAAGTACCTCCAGAACATGTCAATTCCTAGGTAGTATGCTCGTATCTTGGTCCTTTAAGAAACAAAATAGCGTAGCCTTATCTACCACCGAAGCGGAGTACATATCCTTAGGGAGTTGTTGTGCTCAAGTCCTTTGGATGAAGCAACAACTCTTAGACTATGGTGTTGAATTACATACCATACCCCTTAAGTATGACAGTACTAGTTCCATTTGTCTCACTAAGAATCTCATCCAACACTCTAGAACCAAGCACATAGATATATGACATCATTTCATTAGAGATCATGTCTTGAAAAATGATGTAGTTCTAGAGTATGTCGATACCTTGAACCAATTAGCGAATATTTTTACTAAACCATTAGATAAAGAATGTTTTGGACCCTTAGGAGAGAGTTAGGTTTAACAAGCCTTCCTTGACCCTTTAGAGTCTCAAAAGACCAAAAATTTGCTTGAATTGATTTGATTGCCATGTTTATGTAATTTGTGCCTCTTGATGCATCTATGCCTTTAGTTAGGGGGAGCTCGTCTCTATTCTTAACCTTCATATTGTTCATACATCATATACATGCATTTCAGTTCAAGTAAAATTAAACTTTTGAACAACTTGTGGCCCAAAATGAATTTTTTGGGTTATTCGTACCGAAACGGGTTAAAGTGTATCGATACACCATTCTTGACTCAACCCAGATTGCATTTCACAGTACAAATGCATCGATACGTATCCAAACGCATCGATACGGGCTCAAGAACATGTTTCGATATAAGTAGGTCTGTATCGAAATGGTCCCTATATTCCGACACACCTATATCGATACGCCATGTGGCGTATTGGTACGCGCGGGCACTGAGTCTTTAAATAAGCCTTTAATGAGAATCCAACTTTAAATCAATCTCTTTAAACCCCTTTTCACCCGAAACCTTAACTTCTCCAACTATAAACACCCTTCAAATCATCTTGTTTTTCACACAATTTTTTTAGGGTTTTTGTTCAACAAACCAAGTCTAAGATCTCTCATCAAATTGGTGCATTTTCATCCATCCATTCTTCCAATTTCCTCAAATCAAGGTATAAACTCTTTCTTTTTCCTTTTTATTTTAGTTTAGTTTAATATATTATTTTTTAACAATTTTTTGTACAAAAAGTATACTAATCGTATGGGTTTTAAAGTATTTGCAAAAATTCTCTCTAAATCTGAATTTTTTTCGATTCGAATATAAAAATTATACCCTTTATTTTTAAATCTGTTTTTTTCTAGATTTCTTTTTACCAAAATCTTTCTAAAATTATATTGTATAATTTATCATTAATACCATGAATTTTGGATTACATATTGGATTGAATTTGATGATTTATGCATACATATGTTTTGTGCCTTAACATATTTTTAGATTCGATATGGCACCACGAAAAAGAGGTCGAACAAACGAGGTTGGTGAGTCTTCTACTGAAGATAATTCGGCACGTCCTAATCTCAGTATCATTTATCAAAAGACTTTTCAAACCCCTGTGGCTCTAAACAACTTCAAGCAATACCAAAATTATAAAATCCGCCGCGAAAGAGTGACATCTATCCTTTTTTTAGATTATGAGCGTTTCAAGTTCAAATACCGTCCTCTTTTAAGACGTTGGAACTTTATGTCCTTTTTGTCAATCCCCGGGTTTTTGTACCATAATCTTGTTTTGAGTTTCTTTACCAATACCCGGTGCATCCCCAACCAAGACCGTACTAAAGTTATTGCTATTGAGTCTTTCTTAATGGGGAAGAAATTTCATATTGATGTTCAAATTCTCGTTAATGTTTTTGGGTTCGAAGATGAAGACTCACTGGGACATGTTCTTGGCGGTTCTGTTAGGGTTCTAGATACTCATGATCACTTCTTGCATCTCATGATCACTTGGTGGTTTCGGCCACCCGGTGGAAAGTTTTCCACTATTCGCCAAGTGGATGACTTTTGGATTCGATGCTTTTGTGAAGAGAAGCAGCCCAATCTTGCTCGAATTATGTTTGCGGAGCTAGTCTACCTTATCCAACATCGACACACCTCTCTTGTTGCATCATTCACTTATGGGACAACTTTGAGTTACATGTTCACTCAGTTGAAGATTGATTGCTCGCCAGATCTTTCTGAGCCTCTTATCGATCCCATGGATGAGTGCTCTCTTGTTCTTTCAAAGTTCCACTATTTTAATGGTGAGTGGTTACGTCTCGCTGAGCTTCCACACGATGCGATTCCTGAAGTACCAGAAGTTCCGCGCTAGCTATTCCTCAAGCTCCGATTGCTCTACAGGCTATGGAAACTCACATGGCTTATCTTAATGAGCAATTCACTTCATTGAGGACAACCATGACCAAAGGGTTTGCGGCTATTGATACTCAATTCACTTCCTTAGAAGATCGAGTTCAAGCCATATAAAGCCAACAAGGTTCGATGGACATATCACTTACGGCTTTCCATGGAGAATGGAGACAATCTCAAGCTACTCAAACCCATGATGAAAATGAAGATCAAGACGAGGATGACGAGGATGCTCCCTAGACATTCATTTCATTGCATGTCATATTAGACTTTTTCTTTTATGCACCTATGTTATTTACTCTATGAACCTATGCTTTGATTTTAGTTTTTGTTTGGATTTGGATTTTGTTGCCTTAATGATATTTATGTTTCTTAGATGCTTTGAATTATGATAAGTATGTTGCTTTGAATTATCCTTTACTATCATTGATTTTGATCTAACAAAAAGGGGGAGAATGTGTATAAGCTAAATTTTTTCAAAACCTAGCTTACTTTAAGGGGGAGTAATTTTAAAACACTTAAAAATTTGCTTTGGGTTTTGTTATATCAAAAAGGGGGAGATTGTAAAACCTATGATGATTTTGATATAACAAATAATTTTCAAGGACTTAATTGTAAAGCAAACAAATTTTTAAAGTGTCCCAAACTGACAAATATTTTAAAGCATATTTGATTCTAAGTCAAAAACTTAAAGCCCTAAAATTTTTCTAAGTGTTTTAAAGGTCAAACTATAGAAATACGCCTAGGCTTATCGATATGCCTCTAAGGGTATCGCTACAATTTTTGAAACATTGGCCACTGTAAGCATCCATTTCGATACGACTCTTTACGTATCGATACGACCTTCAAATGGGCTAAGTATTTTCCTCAGGCGTTTTGATACGATTACATTCGTTTCGATACGACCTTTATACTGAGTTTAAGCTTTAAGCATTGCGTACCGATACGCCACTAGGTGTTTCGATACGCTTCAAAGATTTTCTCAATTATTAGCATTAATGACTTAGCCGTTGGAGTCAGTTATTGGGAAAAACCAATTTTAAAATGCCATTGGACCTATTTCGATACAGGTTCAGGCAGTAGCTCAAGCGAGCAAAATTGCATCGATACTACTTTCCCGTATTAATACGCCCCTTTAGTTACACTAAGACCGTACTGATACGCTTCCCCGCATATCGATACGCCCTTGTTATTTTGTACAAACAACTCTTTTTTTCTTATAGACAGGTATCAATATGGGCCTTCGTGTACCGATACGGATGGTTGATGAAGAGCATTAATTACGCGAAAAATACAGCCTAACGGCTACAATAATGATCTCAACGTCCCAAACAGCTAGAAATCAATGCAAAGGTATAAAAGAAAGCCTCCAAAGCACCAACAACAACTATTGAACCTTCAAGCAACACCCAAGCATTAATCCAAACCTTTGTGCATTATAGAGTCATATCTTTGTACCCAATTCACTGGAGTTCTTCGTTGTAAATCTTTGTTTAGAGTTTGGGGAGTGTTTTGATTGTAATTGGGCAATATCCATCTTGTGAGAGATATTTTTAGATTGCCAACTTCTTCTTTGTATTGAGAGATTTCTTGGGTCAATCTTTGGGTAGAAAGATTGACCAATTGTAAAGGTTACCTCCTAATCCTAGAAAAAGGGGAAGAAAATCTAGTGAATTTTGTTGAAAATCCTTAGTGGGAGCTAAGGTAGTGGATGTAGAGCTTGTTAGAAGCTTGAACCACTATAATTGCTTTTCTCCTTCCTTTTTCAATTTCCAATTTTCTCCCTCAAGTTTTTAAATAGACAATTCACCCCCTCTTGGCCAAATCACTATCATTTGATCCACTCAACATAGAAAAGGATGAACATCATGCTCGAATGGCTCGCTGATGGCCCGAAGGACTTTAAAAGCGGTGTCTTGCTTAGAGACTACCAGATACAAATCTTTAATGTGATCTACCTCCTTAACATAAAGTTGCAGATCAAAATCTTTGCTAGTCTTCAAATACCTGTTAAAAATAAACAAAATGCTTTGATGGTATGAGTTAGCATGCTCCTAACATAGGGATGCCTGACTAAGTATGATGCGTGAATTATGACATCTCAAAATTGCTCAGACGCTTTCACTTTTCAGGTTGGTCGATCTTGACCTTCTCATTGCTTTCTTCTTCTTCTTGATCTCTTTTGGCTTTCTGCCTTTGCCGAATCTTCATCCTTTGTCTCGTCTTGAAAGAGGACTGCTAACATTCACTGGTCAGAAAAGAATATAACACTTCTCATAATGTTCATTATTGTAACACTGCCCCACTCGACCTGGGTTCAACTATTTTCTTGTCCTTGACTCATCATGACGAGCTTTCCTCTATCTCAACACTAGGGCAAGCACATGCCCCCAAGTCCCTGAAATTTTCTTTTAAGTTCATTTCAATTCTTTATTTTTCAAAACCAATCAAAGTATTTTGGCAAACACTTGCGTTAAGTCTCTGAACTATCTAGCGTATGAAATCTTGCTACTATCCTCACCATAACTACTGGTGGGTTATTCCTTCATGTTTGGTCGATCATTTGTATCTACGACCTTACATTCCGAATTTTATCCCTAAAGTAATGCAAAGAAATTTTTTGTTTATACATGATGATTGCTGATCAATATTTCAATGAGGATGCTTTTGGATTAATATACAAGTCCTAGCAAACCAAAATCACAAAAAAGAATAGGGTTCCCCGGATATCGAATGTAAGAGTGCGTCGGATTCAACCTTTCGGTGGTCATGTTAAGAATAGCTTGTGTCTATGTAGTCACTGACTGTTGTGGCAATATTTAGAAATTGTGAAATTCTTCACAGATCGTTCGGTTCATCCTCATGATTACCGTATCGCTTGATCCGTTCGAAAACTACTCCTTTTAGTTCTCATTATTTTTCTCCCATCATAAGTGTGTTCAAGCTTACCGGACTTGTTTAACTGATGGAGTGCAAAAATATCATTCTAAGAATAAAATTCTAAGTGCATGTGTGTTCTTTTGATTGCAACTAGCCATTACTATATCACATGTCTTCAAAGATACATCTCTGACGCCATGGTATTGGACAGGTGGAGCATAGCTCCTTATTAGATTTGTCACCCCCACAACTTTATTAGAGTGCTCTGAGACTTATTCGATTGTTTATTCATTCATTCATTTCCATCTTTCATTTTTTCATTTTTCATTTTCATTTTTTTGGATTTCATATTCATTTATATTTTTGGAGCTAGTTACAATCCACGTATTCTTATTAGGGCATAGAAGACTACGCTTAGAACTTCAATTTCAAGCAACTCCACTTGGTTAAACTTGCCTAGTTCACTTCACTTTTTATGAATTTTGGAGATTTTTCTTTCATCATCGAACATCATCAAATGATTAGTAGTCTTGCTTTTCGAGCTTTACCGACCAGAGATTAAGAAATCACACCTCATCATTATCACAACATTCGATTGATGTTTGCATCAATGTCACATCATGCACGTGATATATGGGGACCTACGAGGGTAAGAAGGGATATACATGTATGTGCTCTTGATTTTAAGGTCATTTTAAATGGTATGAAAAATCTTGCCATGCCTCTGTCCTAATACAGCTCCAACGACATAGTCGATGGCATTGTAACCCCATCGACCCGACCTAGACGCTAGATTGAACTGAGTGAGCTACATTGGGTTTTGTCAAAACAAAACCTGATATGATTAACTAAGACTAGGTCCATTTTTTTATTTTTATCTTATCTAGATGCAACATTATGACCTAAGGTGAGCATGCCAGTAGCAGGTGAAATATCAACTAATTCGGGCATCGAATCGACATCCAATTGCAAGTGTTTGCAATTTAGGGACCAAATTGCAAATCTAGAAAATTACGAGGACTTAATTGGTTTTGAAGTTACCATTCCTCAATCAGTCAGGTTACATGCTTACTTGCCAAAACCCAGCTCAAAACAATCAGCCAAACTCATTCAATTGCATACTTTAGAACCAAGGACCAAAACGAAATAATCTCAAAACATAAAACCTCCTTAACTAGCATAACGCCCAGCCGTACCGATACGGTCCCAAGGCGTATCGTTACGTGGGCTACACGAACCTAAATCAAATTCTAGTGGTTAAAGGGTGTACTGATACACATTCCCGTGTACTAATATGAGGCCACCAAAAGCACATACTCGTACCGGTATAGAGCCTCACGTATCGGTACGCCTGAACATGTAATGTCCAAAATTGCTGGTTTTTCTCTCGAACATGGATTCAAACATGTCTTAACTCAACATAACATATATACAACTAAACTAAGGATCAAACCATGCTATAAACACAAGGTAACATGATCAATTCATGAAGAGGCACTTCAATCACAATTCTAGAGACATGCTTCCTAAGAACCATCCAACTCAACATTCAAAAAGAGATTCAAGGCACATTTCATCATAGGCATCACATCAACAACCTTTTAGCAACACTTAAAGTATGCTACCATCACAAAAGTATGGTCATAAGCATTTATAACCAAAATGCATACTAAGGGTAAACCACAAAGCATAAACTCATGCTCACAAATCATAAACAATCATGCCTCAAAACCAACCACAAAGGCCATCAACCCACAACAATTAAACCATCACAAAACAACCAAAAATCCAAATTACAAATCCCCTAAAACATGGTAACACATTGCCTTATTTGCCGAATTTAAAATAAAGTTCTCATACTCAAGTAAATGACTTGATCTTGGACCTTCCTTGCCAAACCAATGCTACCCCTTAACTCTATTGCTTTGCATCAATGGGAAAAAGAGAGCGTAAGCATAATTTCTTAGTGAGGATGCTCATATAAAACATTGTTGCAATTGGAAACCGTTTAAAAGCCATAAAACATCTTGTTTCCCAAAACAAGCTTACTTCCAAAGCATTAACACAATTGTTCAATTATCAACTCATGCTTAACTACCCAAACATTTCACATTTGATTAAAAATTCATTTGAAAATGATAAACCCTTTTTTTTCAAACATGCTTAACTACCTAATCATTTTTCTCATTTTTTTCCAAACAAATCATTCATAGCTACCATATGCATCATAATCATTTATAAAACTCTTTTATCATATATTGGCATTTAGAGTGACCCAGATAGACTTACCTCTATCCACGGATAGCACTACCCCTATCTATACATGTTCAGATACACGGATTCCCTTAATGGCACTACCACCATGTAACCCCCTAGACCCGGCCTAGATGCTAGACCGAACCGAGCGAGCTACATTGGGTTTTGCCGAAACAAAGCCCAAAACAAATAACTAAACTTAGGTCCCCTTTTTTTCTTTTTATCTTTTCTAGATGCAACATTACATCCTATAGTGAGCATGGTGACAGGGGGTGAAATCTCAACTAAATCGGTCGTCGATTAGACATCCAATTATGCAACTTGCAAATTGGGGACTAAATTGCAAATCCAGAAAGTTATGAGGATTTAATTAAAATTTGAGTTACTAAACCTCAATTAATCAATTTACATGATTGCTTGACAAATTTCTGCTCAAAACGATAATCCAAACTCATACAATTGCATTTAAGAACATCAGGGACCAAAAAGAAAGAATCAGAAACTTCAGGAATCACATTAACTGAATTAACGGCAGCCCGTGGGGTACCCATACCGATTCGGTGCTTCAATCCAACAGGGCGTACTAGTACGAGGCCAAGATGTATCGGTACTCGGGCTTGGTTGCAAAAAGTGGATTTTCTATAGCTAAAGCCCGTACCGATACGACATTCCATGTACCGATCCTAGGCCAACATCTAGACACCCGTACCGATATGAGGCCCCGCATATCGGTACGGCCTGACCTCAAATGCATACTTTTCTAAGGATCAAGCCAAGCCAGATCATCAAGAAATCATGCTTAAAACATAACAACATTCTTCAATCAAGAATCTAGAGGCATGCTTCCTAAAAACTCAACCATCCAAAACTCAAAACATAAATCCACATCAAAACCAACCATATAAAGCCTCATGCAACACCACAACAACCTTATAAACTTGCACAAATAAGGAGTTTAGCAAATAACCCTCCCAAACAACAATGAACCCTATTGCCTTTATTACTACTAGTCTAGTTCGAAAACCATACTTTTGAGTTATTCAAGTCCTTGGATTTTCCCCTCGTTTGCTCGCTGCCTGCAACCTTTAATTCTCTGCATTGATGGACAAAGAGAGCGTAAGCATACTAGGCTTTGTGACGAGTGCTCAAAACACAACACCATCAATGAATTTAAAACCAGTTTCCAATTCACAAGAGTTCATCATTTTAAAACATCTTTTCAAACACATCATGCCTTACAAACCATGCACTTAACATTTCCAAAACATGTATATTAAACCATATCCAACATGTATCATGGATCAACAACAAAATCCCATTTGCTACCCTCAATTTAAGTTTTCTCATACATAACAACCCATATGCAAGGCTTAAAGAGTAAACATGTATAAATCAACATTATACTACATAATCCATCAACATGATACATTGTCGATTACATTGGCTTTCAAGTGATCATAAACCAAGTTCCAATTTACAAAATATTACATTGGATACACAGATTCAACAAGTGTCCTCTCAACCCTTCATGCAATCTCAACCGGAATTCAAGGTACAATCACAACCTGGTACAACCATAACTTAGTCATCGATTAGACCCATAACCCACTGAAGGGAGCTTTTAGTACCATATAGCCCCTCAACCGTTAGGGTACTTGTGGTGGAGTATTCGGTACACATAAACCCCTCAACACCCGAGGTGACTTTTTATAGTACACTACCAATCCTATGGCCGGCCAACTATATATGATAACATTTTAAACCACATCACTTGCCATGTACCTCATTGTTTTTATATGCAACATCAAAACCATTTGTAATGCATTAAACCATGAATTACAAGTATTCCACATACTTACATGGACCATTTTCCCAATGCATCCATCATCAATATATGATAAAAATCAGTATAAAACATACTTAAAACATGATTAAACAGTAGGTACCATGTAATTCGAAAACAAGTGCATAAAATCAATTTCGCCAATACACAACCGAGGGAGAAATCTCATCATACTTACTTTTGAGTTTAAACCAATGTTTCAAGCTTAATTTAAACTCCCAAAAAAACCTTTAAACCATTTCAAAGTTGAAATCCGCATTCTCACTCACCGACTTCGCAAAACCTCGTTCACCGTTGCAAACTACTCCTCCAAAGCTTCCGAAATGGTGTCTCAAGCTTCAGGATCATCTTCCCCTAATTTTACCAAACAAAAACATAGGACTCAATGCATCGAAATGCATTCACAAACCCATCAACAAGAATTCACAACAATCCTTCTCAAACTCTAACCGAAACCCCTCCACAACAACCGAAAACAACATCTAACACCTCCCAAACTTAACCCAGCCAATACCTAAAGGTTTAATCCATCAATTAACTTCAATTAAAATCCAAAAACAACTTAATATCATCCTTACACTTGCAACATTCATTAAACACCAATAACTCTCCAAAAACACCACACTAGCAACCTAAGAAATTAGAGATTCACTTAGTTTCAAGATTTTAATGTTAAAACCATCTTATCAACATTATAAAACATCAAAATCATGATTATAACCAATCAAGAACTCAGAAAACAGATCCAAAACGAAAATCACTCAATCTCATCAATTAAACCTTGATTTAACCAATTTTCACAATTAAATCATTAAAACTCATTAGAAAACATTAAACAAGGACCAAATACTTGGGAATTTCAATAAAGAACCATTGATTAGAGGAGAAGAACAAATACCTCTAATGAGTCAATTTCCTCTCAATTGGATGTTTACTCTTGAAAAACAAAGAAAGACAATGAGATTTTGGAAAACAAGATTGAAGAATCTATTAGAAATCAAAAGTTTAAAAAATTAAGATCATTACCACAAATCTTTGATGCAAAAGAAAGTCTTTGGCTGAAGAGAAGTTGAGAGAAAAGTTTGAGAAAAGAAGTTACGTGGACTGTATTCTTAGGAAATAACCACATTCCTTAATTTATTATCCTTTTAATTTCCTTAATTAAAACTCATTAAAAATAATCTAAATTAAGAGGAAAATCAGATTAAAAAATTAGGTAAAATAGCTCCTTAAGGATTCTAAGATTTGACAATTTTTAAAAATAGTTACTAAAACAGTTTTCATTATTTACATTTTGGTCACTAGCCAAAATATCCAATTTCCAAATTTCATTTTATAAATTTGATTTTACCAAAAATATCCATATATTAAATAATGATTTTGTAGATATTTTCCCCATATATTTCTCACACCAAAAATATTTACTCCGATTAAATCTCGAATCTGACTCGAATCTCTAATCCTGGTCCACCGGATAGTCTAATTAACCTAGAAACTCTTAGGCCCAAAACCGGGGAGTTACAACTCTACCCCACTTCGAAAATTGTGTCCTCGAAATTTTACCTCAAGGAAACAAATGCGAAAACCATTTCATAATGTCCGTCTTACCCTCCCACGTGGCCTCCTCAACTCCATGATGTCACCACAACACATTTACAAGCTCGATCGTTTCACCACGAAGAATCTTACTACTAGAACCAAGGATATCAATAGGTTCTTCATCAAAAGACAAATTTGGCTGCAACTCATTATCCTCCACTGTCATAACATGCGATGGATCCAACCGATACTTCTGCAACATCAACACGCGAAATACATCATGACTCTTCTCTAACTCAGGAGGCAACCTCAACCGACAAGCCACAAGATCTACACACTCCACAACTTCATACGGTCCAATAAACCTCAGACTAAGCTTTCCCTTACGTTCGAACCGCATCACCTTCTTCCAAGGTGCCACCCTCAAGAACACGCAACCCCTAACAACGTACTCAATCTCTCTATGCCTCAAATCCACATAGGATTTCTGAAGATCCGAGGCTGCTTCCAAGTGATCACAAACAAGCCTCACTTTCTCATTCGTATCTTTCAACACATCCGATATAGAAACATGTTTTTCCCCAGCTTCGGCCCAACACAAAGGCGTACGACACTTCCTACCATACAAGGCTTCATACAGTCCCATCTGTATACTAGCATGATGGCTATTGTTATAGGAAAATCCACCAAAGGCAACTACTTCTACCAAGTCCCTCTAAACTTAATGACACAACACCTCAATATATCCTCAAAGACTTGGATCACACGTTTAGACTGACCATCCGTCTGAGGATGATACAAAGTACCAAGATTCAACCGTGTGCCCAAAGCCTGATGCAAACACTCCCAAAACCTTACTGTAAATCGCGGATCTCTAACCGAAACTACGGACTCGGGCATCCCGTGCAAACGCACAATCTCAACAATTTACAACTCTACCAATTTATCCAAGGTATACGTGGTATGCACAGGCACAAAATGTGCACACTTTGTAAACCAATCCATAACACCCAAACATAATCCTTTTTAGTGGGTTTCAACGGCAACCTAGACACAAAACCATGGTGATTCTCTCCTACTTACATTCTGGTATGCTCAACAGTTGCAACAAACTGGAAGGAAACTGATGCTCAGCCTTGACACGCTGACACACCATGCATTTAGCAACAAAATCAGCCACATCTTTCTTCAAACCAACCCAATAGTACTCTTCCTTCAACCCTCGATACATCCCAGGACGCGTAGCAAAAGGACTAGTATGCGCCTCGGCCAAAATGATACGCCTCATCTCATCATCATTAGGCACCACCATCCGATCTTTAAAACACAACACCCCATCATCATTAAATTGAAAATTCATCAGATTTCCATCCATGATATCCTTAATAGGCAATAACAATGCATCATCATAAGGTTGTTTTTCCTTTATCAATTGTGAAAAAGATGGCTTTACTTGCAACTCGACCAAAAAGCCTCCATCTCGCGTCACACTTAACTGTGCAAACATCGCCCTTAACTCTACCGCAACTTTCCTACTCAAAGCATCAGTCACAATATTAGCATTTCCATGATGATACCCAATCGTCAAATCATAATCTTTAGGCAACTCCAACCATCTACGTTGCCTAAGATTCAAATCTTTTTGAGTCGTCAAGTATTCCAAACCCTTATGAACCATGTACACAACACACTTCTCACCATAAAGATAATCTCTCCAAATCTTTAAAGCAAACACAACCGCGACAAGCTCAAAAACATGCGTAAGATAATTGCGCTTGTGTACCTTCAATTGTCTAGATGCATAAGCCACAACTTCGCTAGCGATGCAACAATTTTAGAAGATTCCTCAACAAGCCTCCATATTAATCCTCTAAATCTAGAAAACCCATGTACTTCTAACACCAACCTTGGTTGCTTCAAAACTAGCGCAATTCAACTTCCAAGAACCAACCTTTAACACCTCCTACAAACTTTGAGAACTCCAAAGAACCACATTACTAAAGCTACTTACATAAGCTACCTTGCTTACACCATCACTCCATCGACCCTCGAAAAGTCATTCATAAGTGTGAACATATGTATGCATGATTATTTATATGCCCTCATAGATGTCTATGTGTATGTATGCAAAACCTCTAATGTCATGCCCAAATGTATGCATATACTAACATATTTAAATATATACATATAGGTGTTTTTGCACTGTGCATGTTCATCTGTTCACACTTACTAATAATATTCTCAGAACCAGTATTCCTTCCAACATGCCAAAACTCGCACTTACCCAAATAACATTCGCTTCTCTCAAAAGCCTGCTAAACCATTCATACTTGTCGATCAAGACCCTTCTTGGTACCTTTGCACACGAGAATAACATCAATACACACAACATCAAACTGATCCAAAAACTCGTGGAATACCCGAATCATCATATCATGAACACAACCGGTGCTTTGGTCAAATCAAATAGAATCACCAAGAACTCATAATGTTCGTACCTTGTACGAAAGACAGTCTTAGGCACATCCACATCCTTTACTTTCAACTAATAATACCCAGACCTCAAACCAACTTATAAAACCCCGAAGCACCTCTAAAATAATCAAACAAATTATCAATCCATGGCAAATGATACTTATTCTTAATCGTCAACTTGTTCAGTTGCCGATAATCAATGTATATTCGTATCATGTCGTATTTCTTTTTCACAAACAACAGTGGCACACCCTACGGGGAAACACTAGGCCTGATAAACCCTTGATCAAGTAACTCATGAAGTTATGTCTTTAACTGTTTCAACTCCTTTTGACGCCAAGCGATAGGGAGCAATAGACATTGGAGTTGTATTTACATACAACTCAATGTCAAACTCAATCTCTCTATCTGGTGGCAAACCCGACAACTCTTTTAGAAAAACACTCGGAAACTCACATACCATGTAGATATCCTGAACACACACCTCCTTTGATCCCAGATTCAAAACATAGGCCAAGAATGTCTGACATGCAAAATCCATCACACGACTCGCTTCTAGAGTTAAAATAACATTGGGCAAGAACTTAGCATTCTCACCCATAACTACCACTTCGTAGTCCCAGTAAGTTTCAAGGAAACTCGCTTGGATTCAAAATCAACCATAGCCCTATGCTCAGACAACCAATCCATGCCTAAGATTACATCAAAACTATGAAACATCAACTTCATCAAATCAACCGCAACACATGACCTTGAACCTCTAAAGGACATCTCCTAAACAACCTTCTTATAGCAATCGTCTCTCCGAAAGAACTAGTTACTTACATACCCACATCTAACACTTTTGAGATGATTGCTCGATCTACACTCCAACAAAAATTAGCAACAACAAGCGTAGGAGACTATCCCTCACGAGCCAAACGTGGATAGTCTCACCTCATGTGATCACGCGATCCACAAATCCAACAGGTATTATCTGCTACTCTAGCCCAGGTACCCTGACCCTGCAATCCTCGCCCAGCACTACCTCTACCTCGTCTCAACTCAAGTCGATACCTTTAATCATGATGTTTCTTAAACTGACCACCGCTAGAACCAAAGTCCGTAACTCTCCTACCAGAGCCAGAACCTCCCACAAGAACTGATAAACCCTGGGTATGCTCAATGTCCTTTTGCCCGTGTTACCAACACATCAAAATTGGTGTAGTCAGAAGCCAACATATATGTCTTAACATTCTGTACCAATCCGTAATAGAATCAGTCACAGAAACGCCTCTCATTCGGTACTAGTTTAGGAGCATACTGTCTCAATCGAACAAATTGTACCTCATACTTTGCCGCAGACATACTTCCCTGAACCAAATCCATGAACTCACATTTCTTCTCATCAAGCATCTAACTCCCATATACTTCTTCTTAAAGGCAGTTCGTAAGAACTCCCAAGTCACATCATCGGGTTCCAGCTTGCAGTCACGGTAGTCCACCGTCCATACACATCTCCTTGCAATAGGGATACAACACATCCCAGCTTATGGGTATCACTGCATCTTATTTTTACTAAAATCCAATCAGTATTGGCTATCCACTCCTCGGATGTCTCGGGTGCCAACCTTCTGTACTCAGCTCCTCCTAAACTACGGAGGTGCTCTAATGGCAACCCTGTCTGCCCAGCAGCTGGCGTAGGCACATGCATTCCAGCAACAACAATAATCAATCAATAACAACATTCCAACAATCATAATCTCATCCCAATTATCACAAACTTGGCTCTAATACCACCAAATATAACCCCATCGACCCGACCTAGACGTCCGAATAAACTGAGCGAGCTATATTGGGTTTTGCCGAAACAAAACCCAAAATGGATAACTAAGATTAGGTCCATTTTTTCTTTTTATCTTGTCTAGATGCAACATTAGATCCTATAGTAAGCATGCCGACAACGGGTGAACTCTCAACTAAATCGGGTGTTGATTAGACATCCAATTGCTCAACTTGCAAATGCGGGACTAAATTGTAAATCTAGAAAGTTATGAGGATTTAATTAAAATTCGAGTTAACAAACCTCAATTAATCAATTTACTTGCTTTCTTGACAAATTTTAGCTCAAAATGATAATCGAAACTCATACAATTGCATTCAAGAACATCAGGGACCAAAATGAAAGAACTAGAAACTTTAGGAATCACATTAACTGAATTAACGACAGCTCGTATCGATAAGCAGGGTACCCATACCGATATGAGGATTCAATCTAATAGGGTGTACCAGTATGAAGCCAAGGTGTTAGGATGATCAATTAATTCGATTTGGCCAAGAGGGGGCTGAATTGATAATTTTAAAAATGAAAGGAAGCAAATGGAAATATAAAAAATATGACACAAGGATTTATAGTGGTTCAACCTTCTAACAAGGTCTACATCCATTACCTTAGCTTCTCACTAAGGGTTTCCAACAAATTCACTCAAAATTTCTTCCCCTTTTCTAGGCTAAGGAGGGAACCCTTTAAACAATCAAAGCTTTGATCAAGCTCACTCTTTTACAAGAAAGTGTTTGCAAACAGAAAATATCCTCTCAAAGGTGTTTTTTTGCCCAATACAAGATCACTCAAAATCCATGACTTGAATAAAATGAATATAATCAAAGACCACTCAAGTGGGTTACAAGATTTGACTCTAATAGGCTCAAAGATGTTGGATTTTTGCTTGAATGCTTGAAAGTTGATCAATAGTTGTTATTGCAGCTTTGGAGACTTGTTTATATACCCTCTCATTGATTTCTAACCGTTTGAGTAGTTGAGATCATCAATATAGCCGTTGATTTGCTTTCTTCGTGCAATAAATAATGTTAGGTGGCCAGGCGTATCGGTACCTGCCATAAGAAGAAAGAGCCATTGTACAGAGTGTGTATTGATATGCGGGAGGGTGTATCGGTACGAGAAACTTATTTTACAAAGACGTAACAATACTGTCTGTACAATATCAGAACCATTTTTGCTCACTAGAATCTAAAGAAAAATTCTATGAAAAATTGTATCGGTACGCTTAAGGGCGTATTGGTACGGTATAACTAATTCAAGCTTATGGTTCCAATAAAACTGACAAGGTAACGGTCGAATAAAAAATGTAAAAGATTTAATAAAACTGAACACCCCGTATTGGCACGAATGAAAGTGTACCGATACTCAAAGCATATTTGGTTCCCAGGTATGAATGGCATACCGATATGGCTATACGCGTACATGCCGAATAGCTATTTTGTATAAAATCATTTTTCAGTAGCTAAAAATCATATCGATACGACCAAGGGAGTATTAGTACGCCTGGACCAAAATCAGCTATTTGAGTACAAAAACACTTAGAAAATATTTGGGGTTTTAAATTTTAACTTATAATTTTGTGTTCGAATCCCTGTCATTTTGTGAGCAATTTTGAGTACTTAAAAATTTATTCAATTTTACAAATAAGTCCTTGAAACTCTTTGTTATATCAAAATCAAATTTTGTTTTACACAAGGCTTATCAGTATGTGGGCTCGGTTGCAAAAAGTGAATTTCTAGTAGCTAAAGCCAATATCGATACGAGGCCAACATCCAGCACGAATGTACCAGTCATTGGCCAACATCCAATACACATGTACCGATACAAGGCCCCGTGTATCGGTACAACCTGACGCCAAATGCACACTTTTGTTGGTTTATCAAACAATTAAAGAATCGAACGTGCTTCAACCAACCATAAACATGTAGTGTAACACCCTCTACCCGATTCGGAAGGAAACCGAGATCGAAGATGTCCCCAGAACAAAACATGGGAATTAATAGCAAAATCATCGAAAACAAAGCTTAGAATTAATTATTGAATCGTAAAACTCTCGCAAGATGTGTCAAGCTAAAAGAAATTCTTAAAACATTATCAATTCATTCATATTTCTAAATTTTCAAGTTTGCACAATACACTTGTTACACACATTTTTTTTATCTTGACAAGAAAGTTATTTAGTCAATCACCAAATATCATTGAGGCCTATTTTATACTTTAATGGCAATTACACCCTTGCTACTCATATAATCAGTTTAATCGCATATCATGTTTTCGCCAAGGTCATAAACGTCCTTTTAAAGTCAAAGCTTATCCAATTTCTGAACATCACATGTATGATACTTATTCAAATTGACATTAAAGACAATTTTGTAAAAGTATTTATAAGGTAACAATATTAGCATATGGTGATTAAAACAATGATAACTTCACCAAAATCATTAAAGGTCATCTTTACTTTAGGAAGAAAGGTTTAACTTTTAACTAATAACCTATAGTGTATCAGAGTCATTTTAGATCTCTTTACGGAACAACTATTTCTTGTGCAATTCATGAATTAATGATCTCATTGAATTCAATCAATTCCGAAGACACCTTACTCAATTATTATACTTAATATGCATTTACATGAGTCAGAGTTCTGAGCATATGAGAACATGATTATTTCTAGAAATGTAATTAATTTAATTCGAGTTATTGCATTTGTTTCGAGGTACTCAAACCAATCATACATGATTTCTTATTGTGAATTGATATCATACTAGTTTAATATCTTAACTATGCGCATATACTTCTTAATCAATTCTAAGGTCCCATGTTAAGGGATTCATATCTTAGAATGCTTGTGAATCATACTACAAAATACACATTCATTCATTTGAACCAAATAAGGTCTCAAACACACAAGAATCTATATGACAAGTCTTAAATCTATATCTTATGTGCAACCATTTCCATAATCAGAGAAACATCAAATCTAGTTACCTACTCCATAACTTTTACCATTCATATCGCTAGTTTAGTCATATATATTCATACATATCGAGCATAATACAAAACTATTAATTTAAGTCCTAAATCATACAATACCACATTTTCACATATGAAACATGTATGCTTAGTTCATATGCCACCTTATAGGTTTTTTGACAAAGAAAGCATAAATGATACTCGAAAATCTTGGAAAGAGACTTGCAACCATTGTACACGATCGAAACACAAAGCTTCTTTAATCATGAAAATGCATGACAATCAATGTATTAGGCTTATATAGCAATCCTCCTATTCAACTACTTCAACCATTTCCGAGCACCTTATGTTATGGGGGCGTTCGGGGATTCAATTTTTTATGTATGATTTGATTTCTCGTGCACTACCCCTTATAATTAATTGGTTTCAAATATAAAAAATATTTTCTTGTATTGGTCCATAATCTGACTTAGGTAAATCCATGAACTCAATTCGTTTATTCTTTTCTATTTTTACTAGTCATTTGAACTTGAACCATGAATTGTCTTATGGCTCATCTAACAGCTAGAACAGTAACAATGAAAATGGCTCCCTCTTTAGTGAGATTATATGAACAAATGCCCGAACCTAAATATGTTATTGCTATGGGTGCGTGTACAATTACAAGAGGGATGTTCAGTACTAATTCTTATAGTACTGTTCGAGGGGTCGATAAGCTAATTCTTGTGGATGTCTATTTGCCAAGTTGTCCCCCTAAACTTGAGGCACTTATAGATGCTATAACAAAACTTCGTAAGAAAATATCTCGCAAAATCTATGAAGATAGAATTAGATCTCAACAGGGGGATCGGTGTTTTACTACCAATCACAAGTTTTGTCTTGTACGCAATACTCGTACTGGAAATTATAATCAAGGATTACTCTATCAACCACCATCTACTTCAAAGATTCCTCCTAAAATGTTTTTCAACTACTAAGTGAGGTAGTGACCCTAAAATAACAAAGTATAATAACCATGATATTGAGTGGAAAATCAAAGAATACAAGTATAATATAGCATTATGGGTTTATATCTTAGTCTTAGTTTATACAAGGCTTTAGTTATTGGAAGTTTTATCGGAGTTCTTATTCTTTCAAAACTTAATCGAAACTTCTTGGAGTTTTTAACTGAGCTCTTTCGAATTTCTTCGAACTTATTAGAGTTCATAACTTATCTTATTGGGGTCTTATCAAGGCTTATCAAAGTTCTTATCAAGTTTCTTACAAAGTTTATGTCTTTAAATTATTTTCCTTGGCTCACATTTGGACATGTGTAGCATTGATATAAGATTCACTTAGCACAAAGCAATGGCTAGTTTATGACATAACAGACCTAGCTTCTCCTCTCTATCCAACCAATTGTCACTAATCTCCTTACCATCTCCCCCGTTATCTCCTACTGTCGCCAACATATCACATATATGGGGTCGTCAACCTTGAGTCGTAGCTCGTAGACCGTAGTCTTAAAATATCAAATACCATGTCAAAGGATCCAAGGGCTTCCATTATAAGGCAACACTTACATATTTTATGCTTTGCGATTTAGCAAAGTCTTATTTAGAATTTTATTCAAAGGCTTATGAAGCTTTCATTGATATTTTATGACAATAAGTGAGCTTTTAATTCCTTAGGGCTTAAGAGTTCAGAGGTTTATTGCATAAAGATTTGATCTTAATACTTGGTGTGTTTTCTTTCTTTTTGTTTAAGCAATTAATTCCAAAGAAGTTTCTTATTGTCTCAAGATTATTCAAGGCTTATACAAGGTCTCTCTTCATTCATATCAATCGTAAAATATTATAGCACAGCTGTAATACCTGTATTTTGTCTGGGGTACATATATATTATAAATAAATATAAAGACCAAATAGTAAATAAATAGATAAATATCCATTCTATAAAAAATAAACCCAATATCCATATAAAAACATCCATTTTTTTACATCTCAAAGCTCAAAACTCAAAAGCCCAATTTTTGATCCTAAAAAGATATTCTCGCCCAATTTAGAGCTGAACCTAATCTGTTTACAACCCATTATTCCTAAACAAACACAAAAAAACAATATGAAATTAAGTTTTCCGCCCAAATCTATCTCTAAGGGGACACGTGGAATTTGTCCATTGGTCCAAACCCTTAAGCACGAATCTTGGTTTCCTTCTCTGTTGACGTCATAGCTGTGATGTCATATATGACGTCATTTTCCATTTACTATAAATAGGAAAGAGAGGATTTTTTTTAGATCATTAAGTGCTAATAATGATAATTAATAATAATAATAAATATAAAGAAAGAGATAGTGTGTGTACCGGGAGTTGAACTGCTAGTAACCGAGGAGACAGCGGTCATCTGAACTATCGCCGCAAAGCCGAACCGTCGTCGGGGAGATTGGAACTCCCATTTTCATCACCGATGAGGTAAAAATATTTTTCGATCACATTACCTGCAAAATAAACATGAACAAGTTAGTTTTGAAGCCAAAATAATGAAAAAAAACAATGAAGAAAAGTAGAGATGGTAGCCAGAATTATTGTTTGAGTCATTGGTGATGCCTCAAGCACGACAGAGTAGAAAATGAGAAACTGGGATGGGTAGTTAGATTTAGGTCGGGGAAGAAGGGTGGTTATAATAAATCGGGTGTAGATCTAGGTACTTAGGGTTAAAAAATCAGAATTTTATGGCGATTTAGGGTTTTAGAGCGATGGAGCACGACAACCAAAAATTGTTTTACGGTCATCAGAGTGAGGTTAGGGATGACCGGTGTTCGTCTGTGGCGGTCGGTGAACAAGTAATGGTGGTCGGAGTTTAGCGGATGAAGATCAGACGGCAGCGTGGACAGTAGAGTTTGGTCGGTGTTCATAGTGTTCATCCGGTCCTTGATGAACTCGGATGAACACTATGCTAAAAAGGGGTTGTTTGATCCGTTTTGCTGGGTTTATCTGAGTAATGGGGTGTTTGTTAGAGAGGTTTTAGAGAGAGGGGGACTGATAGAGAGAGAGCAAAATCCAAAAATAGAAAAAAGAAAATGAGTAATTTGATAATACCTTTATATAAGCACGGGATTCGGGCCTGTAGGCCCGCGTATCCCTGACGCAGCCCGTGCCCTTCTTCCTCCAGTTTTGTAATCTGGCACTTCATTTTTGATATGTTTTAATTTAGTCACTAATTCCTTGTAAATTGGTTCTACAATTTCGGTAATGATTCAATTTGGCCCTAAATTTCTTTTGTTAATACTTTGATTAATGCATGGTTTCAAAATATTGCATATAGTATATTGTTATATAATAAAATTCATTTAGATACAATTGTTAGAGCCCTAGATACTAAGTTATTTAATTAAGAATTGAATAGGTGAGATCATTGTAGTAAATAAATGAGTATTAAAAGGGAAACTTTTAAGTTCTAATTTGAATAGTGTCTCATTATAATGAGATGTTATTCAAGGGGGCTTTAAGTAGAATATTTGATACTCATTTTAATTTAGAATATGGAATTAATTTAGTTAATTAAATTGAAGCCTTAATTAGGGTTAGAACTTAAATAATTAGATTCACCAAAAATTAGGAATATTGTTCAATTTAGGGCTTAAATATGAGTAGTGCTCAAGCAATTGGGTGTTATTTCATAAGTACCCTAAATTAAATAATATTTATAGTTTTTAAACAATTCAATTAATTAGATCATTCTAAATTAGAACTTAAAATTTACAAGACAATAACCAGACATGCATTCAAACCTTTTATGTTGGGATATATTTTTTGAATATGAATCGAGGTGCCCTACAGTAACTTTGTAACACCCCTTCCCGGCCTAGTAGAGAACCGGGTCGGAAAGTGTTACCGGAAACTTATTCGGAGGTTGAAAGCCTAATCGGAGTTCGGAATCTTATTCGGAGTGTCTTTCTTTTAAGACCTGTCGACTAACTTATTAATGTCTTTCTCAAATTGAGGTCAATTTTAAACTTTTTCGAACTTATGGACTAATTTGCAAATATTAAACAAATTAAGGGTCTTTCTTAGAATTTATTTTTTCAAATATTGAATCGATCTTATCAATTATTAGCCTGTGAAATTTCGTTATCAACGGGGTCATTCACCTATCCAATTTGACCATTTAAAGTTTAGTGACCAATTTGTAAACTATTTGAAACTGTAGTTTAAGCCTTTTAACAGAATTAACTAACACCGTACCGATATACATAAAACCGTATCGGTACGCAAAGCCATATTTCACAATTCCAGATTCAAGGGTAACAAGTCCGTATCGATACATCTAAGCCTGTATCGATACACGTTGACCAAGGTTGACCTGTTTTGGTGCAGTCTAAGGTCGTACCGATACAATTTATTTCCCAGACCTTACTTCCAATATTCGTACCGATACATCCCTTTGCGTATCGATATGCTCTATTTTTTAACAAGCCCAAATATGCAAGGACGTATCGATACAACTTGACCCGTATCGATACGTCTGTCTTGTAATGACAGAATTCATCTAGTTTTTGTTCGAATTAACCCGTTAAATGATGTCCAAATGCCATGAAATTTTACCAGCAAGTTATTGATCCATAATTCTATTAGCATGCCAAATATTAGAGCATTTCGAATCCATTTACCAAGTTTTTACCGTTTAGTGTCCTTAGGCTCACTTTAACTAGTTTCTTTATTTTACAACCACACCATTTACCTAGCTTTTTAGTACTTATACACTTTAGGGGCATTACATACATATCAAAATAGACCAATGTAACACGTCTAAGCCCTATGACACTTTACTATTAGTTCAAAACAAAACGTAAGCATACATGTAATTGGTGGGAGTGACTTGCAACTACAGTAACACAATCGAGGCTTGGATTGCTTCAAGGTCCTGAAATGCATGAGAGACACGAATGTTAGGCTTACATAGCCTAGTGAGGTAGTTATAACAAATGCAATCGAGTTCTTTAATGATATGTAAACATGTAAGCATGCTTGAATGACACATAGACAACGTTAGCATATAAAATTCATGCATGACATAAACATATAGAAATTTCATATATCAAACTCAAAACACGTATTCTTCATTTTCCCCTTGGACATAGAAACCAATGGATACGCAGATTCCCATGTACGCCACACATATCAGAAATAGCCCTTAGCCTTAAGCTGTAGCTTGGACTGTAGTCTAATCCCTTACTTAGTGAGCTCAAATAACCCTATGGCAAGCCAATTGTATCCAATGTTCACAAGTTTCCAAGGTTACATATTTCATCATAAAACTTACCTTGTGCCCGTAGGCCATATCATGTCGGATCACAAATTAAGCCTTGGCTCCAACTCACATATCATACTATTTCAAACATCATAATAATTCCCATGGATGTCAAATGTTAACATTAAACATTTTTCATATATAACATATAAAAAACGAATTATAAGGCATCAAAACGCATCAAAAGCAATAGAGTGACCTTACCACCCTGACCATATGAGATTCATACCTTGTAAGCTCTACTTGAGCTACCCAAATGAATACACAACGTAAACACAATTCAAATGCAACTGGGATGACACCTAGTCAATCACGAGACACAACTACACTCACATAGTACTTGGAGACTTCAAGGTTCTCGGATAGTGATCCCCTTGCCATTGGAAGAATTTAGAATAGCCGAAAGTGAAGATGGCTTGTCTTCCACCACTTGAGCAAGCTACAAGCTTTTAAATGGCTTATTGAAATCATGCAAAGGTCAAAGATTGGATCGAGGTACTTGCTTGAGCTTGAGGAAGAAGATGACAATGGAGGTGTGTGCTTGGCTTCTTAATGACAAAGGTGAGATTGGGTTTCGGGAGATTCAAAACAAATGAAGAAAGCTTTTTCCTTGTTCTTCTTAAGGTGACTAAAGCCTCAATCATTCTCCACCTTATCCTTAGCCAATATGAAGCTTTCCCTTAGCAAAGGGTTTGCTTAACCCATTAATTAATACATTTCTCAATCCTTTCCAACTTTTAACAATTGGTGACCAATTGTCATCCTTTTCAAATCATTCTCACGTGGAGGGGTAGCAAGCAAGTAGATGAGTCATCCCCTACTTCCAATCTTTTCAATTTGGTCATTAAATCGATTTAGGCAGGGACCCGTATCGATACACCTTATGGCCGTATCGATAAGGCTAAGCTAAGTTAGGTAAGTTAGTTAAAAGTAGTTAGGCCGTATCGATATAGGTCCTACCGTATCGATACGCCTTGCCCAGATTTAGCATTTCCAGCATTTTCAATGAAACCCCTAACTTCCATTCTTTACAAAAAGGTCCAACAACTTCAATTAAGCCCAAAATAACTCTATTACATCGGAATTGGTTATAAGGATCAAGCAATTACATTATTCAAGCATAACCGGTACAAATTTCCAATCAACAAAACCTAATTCTGACTAGGCCAGTTTTTAGGGTGTGACAACTCTCCCCCTTAAGAAAATTTATCCTCGAATTTTCACTCTAACTGAAAATATGAGGATACTGCTTCTGCATTGTTTCCTCTGGCTCCCAGGTTGCTTCTTCCACTGAGTGACTTCTCCAAAGAACTTTTACTAGAGGCACAGACTTGTTTCGATGTCTCTTGACTTCTCGTGCGAGGATCTACAATGGTTCCTCCTCGTATGTTAAATTGAATTGTATTTCCACGGATTTCAGGTTGATCACATGGGAAAGTTCAGACCAGTACATCCGTAGCATAGATACATGAAAGACATTGTGAATTCGACTTAACTTCTCAGGGAGAGCTAGTCGGTAGGCAACAGGTCCAACTATCTCGATCACCTTGAATCGGTCGACGATGACTTAGCTTCCCTTTTTTGCCAAAACGAATTATCTTCTTCTATGGAGATACCTTAAAGAAGGCCTTCTCACCAACGTCATACTGAATGTTCATTCTTTTCAAATCACATAAGCCTTCCGCCGATCAAATGTAGCCTTGAGCCGGTCACGAATTATGGTTACCCTTTCTTCGGTTTCTCGAAGTATGTCAGGGCCTAACATTTTGCCTTCACCAAGCTCAGTCCAACAAAGAGGAGTTCTACATCTCCTTCTATAAAGAGCTTCATAAGGAGCCATTTGAATCGAGGCTTGATAACTGTTGTTGTATGCAAACTCCACTAATGGTAAGGACTTTTCTCACGTATCCCTGAAATCAATAACATAAGCTCGTAGCATATCATCCAGAATCTACACGGTAGAATCGGGGTTGGTACAAAACACTTATACATGTGAATATAAGAGATATAAGGTTACCTGAATAACCCTTTCAGATTAGCCATCATTTTGAGGGTAGAAAGTAGTGCTTAGGTGCACTCGTGTTCCTAAAGCCTCATGTAAGGTTCTCCAAAATCGGGATGCAAAACGCGAATCGTGGTCGAAGATGATAGATACAGGAACTCCGTGCAAATGGATGACTTCATGAATGTATAACTTAGCAAGTCTAGGCAAGCTAAAATTTATTCTCACTAGAAGGAAATGAGTAGACTTAGTGAATCTGTTTACAATGACCCAAATAACATTATTTTTATTCGGTGGCATTGGTAGACCACTTACGAAATCCATCGTAAAGGTTTAGAAATTTTAGAAAAATCTTTAATGAAATGGCGGTAAAAACCTGCATGTCCCAAAAAACTTCTTATACCTTTTACACTTGTAGGAGGTGGCAATTGTTTGATTACCTCCACTTTTACCTTGTCAACTTCCAGGCCTTTTCTGGTCACTTTATGACCTAGAACTATGCCTTCCTTCACCATGAAGTGGTATTTCTCCCAGTTCAAGACCAAATTAGTCTCAACAAATCTCCTAAAAACAAGCTCTAGACTCTGAAGGCATTTCTCAAATGTCTTGCCAAACACCAAGAAGACATCCATGAAAACTTCTAGGTTGTTCTCAATCATGTCAAAAAAGATAGACATCATACAACGTTGAAACGTTTCCAGAGCATTACATAGTCCAAAGGGCATTCTTTTAAAAGCGAATATCCCATATGGACAAGTGAAAGTGGTCTTCTCCTGATCTTTCGGAGCTATGGAAATCTGATTATATCATGAATAGCCATCTAGGAAGTAATAGAATGCCTTACATACTAGTCTGTTCAACACCTGATTGATGAAGGGCAGTGGAAAATGATCTTTCTTGGTGGCATTGTTCAGCTTCCTATAGCCCATGCACACTCTTCATTTGGTAATAGTTTTGGAAGGAATTAACTCATTGGTGCTATTTTGAACCATGGTCATGCCACATTTCCTAGGCACACATTACACCGGGCTGACCCACGAGCTATCAGAAATAGGATAGATTATCTTGGCATCAAGCCATTTGGTAATTTCTTTTTTCTCTACCTCTTTCATGCTAGGGTTCAATATTCTCTAGTCATCAACTATTTTGCCATGATATTCTTCTAAAATTATTTTGTGCATGCAAATGGTTGGACTTATTCCTCAGATATCAGCCAAGGTCTATCCCAACGCTTGCTTGTAATTGCTTAAAATTTCTAGCAATTTTTCCTCCTGATCATTAGTTAGATCAGCAGCAATGATCACTAGCAATTTTGAGTGTTTACCTAAGTAGGTATACCTAAGGTGGCCTGGCAACTATTTTAGTTCCAATTCAGGTGGTTCTTCAATGGATGATTTAGATGCCTTGATTTCTCTGCCAGCCAACTCTAGTGGCTCTAGCTGTCCAAAATAGCTTACTACTTCTTTCTACATGGTTGTTCCTTTAGTGTCCTCACTTGTCTCTTCTTCACTATCTAACTCGTTGGCATCATCATCAGTATTTTGGCACAGCTTTGCCACGTCGACATTAAAAATGGACTCCATCATTTCATCAGCTTGGCATTCCTTGAATTTATCTACCATTTAAGAGCTTGAAACACATTTAAATGTAACATGTTGATCATTCATGTGCATAGTTAATTCACCTTTTTGAACATCAATCAAAGCTCTACCTATGGGAAGGAATGGCCTGCCAAATATAATTGGGACATTAACATCTGCCTCATAATTTAAAATGATAAAATCAGTCAGAAATATGAATTTGTCTACCTTTAGCAACACATCCTCAATCATAACTCTAGGATATGCAAATGATCAATCTGCCAACTGAAGTGTTATTGTGGTAGGCATTGCTTTGATGCCGAGCTTTCTGAAAACAAACATTGGCATCAAATTGATATTGGCTCCCAAGACACACAGTGCCTTACCCGTGAATCTATTGCCAATGGTACAGGAAATAGTAAAACTTCTTGGATCTTTTAGCTTTGGTGGCAACCGATTGAGTATCATTGTAATGTATCCCTCAATGAGAGCTATAGTCTCGAAATCACCCATTTTTCTTTTCTTGGCCAATATGTCCTTCATGAATTTAACATAGTTGTACATCTACTCGAGAGCTTCCACTAATGGTATATTAATCTGCAATTGCTTAAGGGCTTATATGAAGCGTTTAAATGTTGATCCTACTTGTACTTTTGCAACCTTTGTGGAAATGGTGGAGGTGGATAAGCAAATGCTAGCTATGTCGATTTTGCCAAGGGTTTACTGGCATCCGGCTAAGGTTTGGCATTAAACTAAGGTCTGGCATCACTTATGTCCACTTCTTTCTTCTCTGGTTCTTTTGGTTTATCTACTGGTCCCTTCTCTTCCTCCCGGCAACTAATTGGCTGCTTGGCAGTTGTCTCAGCCTCAAATTGTTTGTCATTTCAAAGAGTTACAACTTTGCATTGTTCATTGCCTCTATGCCTAGCATCCTCTGTATCATTTGGCAAAGCTTATCGGGTTTATTATTGAGTGCACTGGTAATCTATCTAATTTGTACCTCCAACTTTCGCATAGATGCTACCAAACTCTGGACAGTTGCATCATTCCTCTCCATGTAATATGTCAAAGTCTGCTGGTTGTTTCTTTACCCTGCATAAAAATTGCTTTGCACCCTCTATGCATTTTGATTGAAACCTTATTGCGCATTGTTCTGACGCTAGGCATTGTATTGGCTACCTCCATGATTTCCCCAAGCTAAATTTGGGTGTTGTCTCTATCTTGCATTGTAAGTATTGAAATTAGGATTATAATTAAGATTAAAATTACCAACAAAATTTACCGACTCAGGGTTTGTAGGGAAATCTTCCATGTGATGATCCTCTCCACATATTGTACAGAATGGGTCTAATACCTTAACTTCTTGGGATTCATTACTCTTTTGCAAAGTTCTCACCATGCTAGTAAGATTGGAAATCTTAGCGTGGATGGATGTAAGTTCATCTATCTTTAATTTCTCACCAGTTTTAGTCTCGGTCCCATGTCTGGTAGTAGGATACTCGAAATCATTAGTTGAAATCCTCTCAAGGATGCCAACTTCCTCTGTATAGTTTTTGTTAAGCAGCGAACCATTTGCCAAAGCATGGACAACAGTTATGGCTTGTGCAATGAGTCCATTGTAGAAGGTCTCCATCTGGGTCCATTTTAGGGATCCATGCATGGGACACCTCCTCCACGGGTCCTTAAATCTCTTCCAAGCATCATATAGGGTCTCATCATCAACCTGCCTAAACGTGATGATCTTACTCTTCAATTTTGTAGTGAGTTTAGGTGGCTAGAATCATAGCAAATATTTCTGGCATAGATCTCCCCATGGGGTGATAGAACTAGGTGACAAAGAACTTAGCCACGTTTTTTCTTTATCTCTCAGGGAAATTTTAAATAATTCTAACTTTATTGTGTCTTCTAATACTCCAAGCTATTGAAATAGCTGGCAAACCTCCATGAATTGCTTAAAGTGTTGCCTCGGGTCTCTAGTAGGTGCTCCATCAAATTGTCCTACATTCAAAAGCGTTTGTATCATCACTGGTTTGAGTTCAAAATCTGGTGTATTTACCTCATGACCAATTAGTCTTGGCATCAAATTGTCTATTTTTGGTGACGAGTGTTCTCTAATAGGTCTCTTTTCCTCCACATTAACGGCTGGGGCAGCATGAGCGGACAGTATCTTATTGTGAATTGTTGGACTTCCCTGATTGTTTGGGTTACCATCTGCTCTTTCATTTCCTTGTTGATTCATCTCTTGAACTTTTTTCTTTAACCTTCGTAAGGTTCTTTTGATTTCTGGGTTGTATGGCCAATCTTCCACCATAGGGCGGTTTCTGGTCATACACCAATCAAAACAAACAAATAAAATAAATGAGTAAAAATCAAAACAATAAATTCCATCACGATCCCCGGCAATGGTGCCAAAAACTTGTCGACCTTGCTAATGCATGGCAAAAAATAGAATATTTAGTGTAAAAGTGCAAAAGAATAGTGCCAAGGTGAGTCTTATGTGTGCATGTATACACGGTCAGCAATTAATACTGTAGTAAGCTAAGTATCGAATCCACATGGATTGAACAAGAACTTATTTGCTCAATGTTCACTTGTTTGAAAAAAATAAAAGTGTTTGAAGTGTTTTGGGTTTTAGATTAAAAAGATGGCAAAAAATAGTGTAGTGAAAATGAAAACAGTCTGGCAATGAAGTGTTCAATAAAATGATGAGCGTTGGCAAGGGATGCCTGGAATTCAGGCTAGATATGTCATCCTTTAATAATGTCTTGCCTTGGTTTATTGCCGAGCTGATTAAAGATAGTATTGCCTCTGTCGATAGCAATACCCTAAGTTAACCACGAATAAACCCTTATATGTCTATAGTAAAGTTTTTCATTAATTAACTTGATTAAGTGTCAATCTTTGTTCCTAGGAGGTAGACTGACTTCTGAAGTAAGTTCATTTACTTGAACATCTTCTGTCGAAGCTTCTCGCCTTAGTATCTGGCAACAATTCTTGCCCCTTAATTCTATTAAGATATTAAGGTGCAATAAGCATACAATGCCAACTGTCATATGGTAATAGATTAAGAAAAATTATGTACTAGCAGATAGAAAATAATATCAAGGCATTCTGATTATTAAAAACCAAATATAAAATAAGTGTTAATTGCAAACATCCCTAACCAACTGTAAAAGCTTAGTTCATGGTTGGAGGTTCATCCACAAAACATCATCATTTCAAAATAAATAAAAAAAACTAAGAGAATGGGTAAGAAGTAGATTCGTCGATGTAGTCCTTCAAATACTCTAGAGCTCTTGGTCTTAGCTGGTTGAACCATGTCGCCTCTAGGTTCACCACGGTGCAGCCTCTCTCCAATCTTCTCTCCTCAAGTGGTTGTTTGATCTTGTTTAAATAGGCTTGTGTGGAAACCCTAGGATAAGCTTTTGAGTTTGAAATTTGAATGCGCAAGGGATAAGACGGGTGATCATCTTAACTAGATTTGAATCCTAGGGTTGAGGTCTGCAAGGTCTAAAGAAAAATTTGACCGGTCAGGGGACGTCAATCTTTTACCAGCCGAGCTTGGTATCGTTTGGTCCATCTGTGCCAACATTACTTCGGCAATTCTCTGTTTCCTTTCCTGTGTTCTGCACCAGCGCGTCTTTGCCAAACCTACTTGCCTGTGTCCTGCACCAAAACCAGCAAAATAACCCTTCACACTGGCAATTGAATAGCTCTTAAACTCCTTATGTAAATGCATGATTTTATCATCTAAATGCAACTTAATTGTACTTAAAGGGCAAGCTAGTAAAATAAGCATAAAAACAGTACTTTTGAGGAGTTAACATCTATACTTGTAATTCAATTCTTTATAAAGTTTCAATAAAATATAAAAGGAGTTGATATGGGATTTAAACATTTAATCCTATTATGGCATTTGTTAGGAAAAACGCCACTAAAGTACGTGTTTGTAGCGGCGTTTGATAAACAAATGCCACTAAAGTATGTGTGTAACACCCTCGACCCGGATGTCACATTTGGGCCTCAAGCTCAAACCAAATCTATAAAATTTCTCAACTTGGTTTAGCCCAAATAAAATGCTTTCCAAAAATATTTAAAGCCAATGATTTAAAAATAAATATATAAAGGATTAAAACGTTACAAAAGGAGCTTCAATTAAATTAAAACATTTGAACATTCAATTTGATTAATACAATTTGCGAAATAGGAATTATAGACTCCACCACATAAGGTCCTATGAATACATAGCCCACTAAACACAAGTACCGTTCTCCGGAGATCACCACATACTAGAATCACATACTGATAGTGCTCCACAATCCCATGATCCAACGATCAACCTATGCACGACAACAACGATTCCGAGCGTTGAGCTTACAAAGCTCAATGGTACACATCTACTCTACTATACTTCATACTAATCATAAACATAAGCATGCAAGCTAGTACGAGCAATAAAGAAAGATAAATAAACACGTGGCGCTACCACTAGTCGCCTAAACACATGCTTTCATCAGCAAACATCATACATGTCACACAAGGCCCAACCAAGCCCAAGATCTCAACAGATCATCTAGGCAAAAACAATTATCAACAACAACAACTCTAGAGTGAGGTTGGGTCACATGGCATCGGTACATACACTTCGGGTGAGGCTGGGTCATAGAGTATCGGAACATACACCCTTTCTCTGAATCCTCCCTCGAGCATCTACACACTGGGTGACGTCGGGTCACGTAACATCAAAACATACTCCATACTCAGAATCCCCCATCAAGTATCTACGAATGAGACATGGGTCACATAGCATCGATAACCTCTATCCAGTATCTTTAACCATAGTGTTGCAACACTCTTTCACTTGGTATCAGGATCCCGTCAATCAATGGTGACTCAACCACACAAGTTTCCAAACGGCACACAACATTGACACGATCACCATACATCACACATCATTACATGTTTACCAACTCTATGGTTTCTATTAATTGTCAAATCGTCCATTTCGGTTTACCAACTTGTTAATATATTATAAAAGTCTACACCAATCACCCTCATTTATTATCTTTATTAACCCATATTATCTCATTATCATCCCACGTAAATTTCCACTTTTTATTAGCATTATAAATTATTCCACTCAGTGGGTACCGATACTCGAACATGAGTATCGATGCGGTACCTCGAGTATTGGTACTCATATGCGTCCCGATGCTAATATTACTTACTGGAAATCCTAGATTTCCTCACATACCGGTACGGGTCAACCCATACCGGTACAGACCATAATCGCATACCATTACGGCCAAAGTTCGTACCGATACCATATTCACGGGTTCGTACCATTTCCTTAGATTATGATATTATAACGCTTATTCGATCCCTAAAGCTTATAAAAGTCATTAGGATTGGTTTACTAACGCATTTAATCAATTAATATTAATTATTGACTTCATGAAAAATTATTCTAATATTACCATTATCTATCCCATACACATAATTTCAATCGAATACATCAATATTCATACTCTAGCACCCAATCAACATAACACATAATTCAAATAGGTATCACATTGATATACGATTATCCGAGCAACCCTATACGAGTTAAAACATATCTTGAAGCCTAATCATTGATCTCATAATTATCAAGCCTCATAATACCGGTCTCAAATCAAGCTTATTAATCATCTACAAATTTTGCAGGTATTAACACACAAAGAAATCACACTTATGATGCTCATGAAGCAAAAAGAGTTCGAGGTGTACTAACCTTAAGCTGATATCACTAAAATTCTCATTCGAGCTTTCTGAATATTCTATTTGATTCGATATCTAATCCCGAATAGTCCTCGTATACCAATTAATACCATAAGTATCACTTAATCACATACTTTAATGAATTTGAAAGGTCAAATGTGTAAAAATAGCTTATCGGGTTCGAATTTGGCAAAACAAATTGCGCCAATGGATTTGGAATGTCAAGAAACCCTCAGGTAGGATCCCCCGAAGAAAGTCAACGCCCGATTAAAGTCAAAGTCAACAACCTTGGTCAAAGTCAACAGTCAACCCAACTGGTCAATAGTTCAGGCGATCCAGTGCAGCGCAGGTGCACAAAAGATATAGTGCACCCGCGGCCAGTGGTCCTATGAGCGCATGTGCAGCGAAGCATGGTGCACTCTAGCTGCTGAACAACAACACTCTTAAGCGCTAGAGAGTGCGACCCGTGCGGTGGCCGAACGGCAGTGGCAAGCTCCAGTCTAACATATTTTTGGCTGGGGAATCTGATGATTGCCTCTGTTTTCGATTTTGAGCACTCAAACATGGCTAACTCGCAAAACCTGAACCTTCTTTTTCTTTACCCCCTATAACGACAACTCCGAAAGCAATTCCGAGACCATCGGCCAACTCGTCTCGATGAAATGAACGTGGTGGTACCGGATGTGTCTAAAAAGGATGATCAGTCGGCAACTAATCGGGGTTCTAAACTCTCTATCTTCTTTTTCTCTACATTTTCTCTCTCTTCAAAATATCTCCCCTCTTTATTTTCTTTCTCACTTTTCAGCCACCTTTAATTCAAATAACACTCTTTCTAAGAAAAATGGGTAAACTAATTATTCAACACCTATCTTCCCCCTTGTTCCCACTTAGGCTCCCAACTTTAAATTCCTTATTCATTTAAGTCCTTAATTTCATTTAAATCAGGCTTCAACTTAAATATTCTTTATAATTAAAACACCAAATTAAAAGGTTCAAAACCCAGATGCTAGACCTGATATATTAACCCAAACTTTGGGTCGTTACAACTCTCCTCTCTTTAATGAAAATTTTGTCCTCGAAATTTGTTCCCATTAATCAAAGGGAAAACTAAGACTTTAATAACTTTTCCAATATCACCATTATTTCCCACTACGCTACTCTGATCTCAACACTTATCAATGTAACCCTTGTCTTCTAACGGTACAACATAATCTCAACCGATTCTTCCCTTAGAAGAAATACATTTTCGCTCGATACATAACGGATGACAAACAAAACCCAACGGTACCCTGACAAAACATCACACGAATACGTCATCAAAGAAACTTAATTTATGTTGTAGAACACAAAAGATTAATGCACGAAAAAATCCTTCCACAACTCTGTATGATCTAAAAAGATCAAAAGGTTAAATAGTTGCTTCATCCAAAACGAGACGATTTCTCTCGTGGTGATTCCCTAAAGAAGACTCTAACTCTGATGGCATCCCATATCTATAACATTCATTGCCCGATGCAAGACTTTTGAAAACAAACAACGTCTCAACTCACCTCAAACATTTGCCTTAAATTCGGCCTGATAACTCATATTTGCAACTAAAGCAGCTTTTGTAACTCGGTTTACGCATGAGTCTTAGACACCTAACTACATCGCGTCTCAAAAACATGTCATCTATACCATCACTCGAATCTGTCATCGCATGCAATCCCACCAAGGGATAAGGTTCCATCACAAACCTTGAATCTCATATCAAAAGGTAACATGTACGCACCATAGTGTCAGACAACCAAACCCGCAAACAAACCAAGCAGACTTTCTATTTGAAACTCTACTTGCCAAAATATCAAACGATTCCCACCATGGACTTATCATTACATCAACATAATCCCAACAAAATTGTGCACTCACAAACCTTTACAAGATTCACGGTCATCCATTTAAATTTTTCTTCGAGAAAAAACACCAAAACATCACAATAACTCTGAAGAACTCAATGTTAGAATCCCAACTGATGGTAAGTCAAACACTTATCATTATCTCAAACACACGACTCCAAACTATCTCCAAAAATAAGCGGCAAAAGTTGGTACAAACTATAGTTCTGAAAATTCACCATGTACTGAACATTGTACTATGAAGGAAGAATCTCTTGTCTTGATATATCTTTCTCTATAATTCCCACAACAGATCTCAAAGTCCATCAGGACCCAAATTCAATCAGAACACTATATCCTCGTAATTATAATCTGATGCTAATTCTCACGGCTTCCAAAGTTACTCGATCCTCAACTTGGAGCTTAACCAATAAAACACACGGGTACCAGTACTGATCGATCAGCACTGGCACCAGATGAATCGAGTACTAGTATCGTATAGAACTAGTATCAGTACTCCTTCACATGACCATCACTTAAAAAATTCACTTTACTTAGGTGGTGATCGATCAAACATGATCAACAACTCTTAATTACTTCGACTCACGTCGTTGTCCAAATCTCAAATTCCTTAAAGACCAAGTACCCAAAACTTCGCATTGTTGAGGTAGGCACATCATTCCCTCTTATTACACAAAAATACAGTCCTGGACAAAACATCCTCAAAGATCTCGAAATCTTACCCGACATTAATCGGGTCAGCACCACTGTCACAACAAAATGGTCTCACGCAACTCAGATCTCTACCAATGTCCCTTGGTTCTTTCCAAGGAAATTGTGATACAAAGCAAAAGCATTTACAATGTCTCAAAGTCAAACCCTTGCTACCTTAATTGATTACATGGTGACTAACATTTCCCATTCACAAGGTCATTATCTCGTCAACGCTCATATTTCCATATTCTTATACATTCACACGTATCACGCAAAGCAATCAAACTTATATTCAAGAACTTATATTCGAGAGACAATATAGTAGCCCCTCACCTTATCATCGTTAAAACACCTCAAACATCACTGCAGACATAAAAATTTTCCACGACACATCCTAAAAAGAGAAATTCTCATTCCAAAATTCATTTCAAAACTACAAGCCTTTAACAATTTAACTATGACCATCTTATTCTCGAACCAATCCCATAAAAATGCACGGGTACTTCACAATCGATTAAACGAGTCATCCACCTTAGGAGACACGTAACGGTCTTTCACTGTCACATGACAAATACCGACAATTTAAGCATCACTTCAATGAATCAACTCTTACTAACGAACAAGTTCAGTTATCCCTTGGGCAAAACACTTGGACAAAAGAAACCTCGTTCAAGTTACACCTTTACAACTGAATCTCCGACTTTCTCAACTAGGTTGGTGTCCTCCACGCTGGCATCAACCGAACAGTCAAACATGCCTCACAACCCCGTTGTGTCATTCTCAAAATGGCCACCACGAAAATCACAATAGAAGGGCAACAATCCAAACATTCTCATTACCAAAGGTTGAGTTCCCTCGAGGTCTCAAAGACTCGAGCCCACTATCGACATTACTGGCTAGCATCACGCTTGATTAATCAAAGCAATTTCCAAGGTGCAACAATTCCCAAGAAGGTAGCTCTATCAAACCCGCATAACATCTAACTGCGGTCACACTTTAACAAATGAATGTATCCTAAATCCAATATCTCCGAGAAATACCTCTAAGAAGGGCGATGATACATCCCAAGTATCAGCATGACTCATTTTAAGCAAACAAAGGGTCCTCCAACTAACGTGCATTTCCTGATCAACTTTGAGAGCGGGTTATCCATACTCGCATCACAAACGTTATTCACGTATAACAATGAAGATTCCTTGCCAAAAACTCTCATAATGTATTCGAAGACTTCAAAACGTATTCAAAACATAATAAAGACACCATTTAGGTGGCTGAAGAAAGACATCTCCTCGACTCTAACATCATTCAACCAACTCGCATCTCAAAAATCTGGGATGACCTCGCTCCCAAAATCGTTTCTATGAGTGGCTCAAAACTTTACTCGTCTTTCTCGGCCATGATCATAACCATCTTAGTGTCACAACATTGAACGCACCATCAGGATTCTAGTCTTAAGGAGTACGAACTTAATTTAAGGGCTTGTATTCACTAGACACCTTACTAAAACACCTATACCACCCTGGGGTTTCTTAGAATCGGCTAAACATATGCTCTGATACCACTAAATGTAACACCTTCGACCCGGATGTCACATTTGGGCCTCAAGCCCAAACCAAATCTATAAAATTTCTTAACTTGGTTTAGCCCAAATAAAATGCTTTCCAAAAACATTTAAAGCCAATGATTTAAAAATAAATACATAAAGGATTAAACGTTACAAAAGGAGCTCCAATTAAATTAAAACATTTAAACATTCGATTTGGTTAATACAATTTGCAAAATAGGAATTACAGGCTCCACAAGGTCCTATAAATACATAGCCCACTAAACACAAGTACCATACTCCAGAGATCACCACATGCTAGAATCTTGTACCGATAGTGCTCAATGATCCCACGATCCAACGATCAACCTACGCACAAAAATAAAGATTTTGAGCGTTGAGCTTACAAAGCTCGGTGGTACACATCTACTCTACTATACTACATGCTAATCATAAACATAAGCACGCAAGCTAGTACAAGCAATAAGGAGAGATAAATAAACACGTGGCGTTACCACTAGTCGTCTAAACACGTGCTCTCATCGGCAAACTTCATACATAGCACACGAGGTCCAACCAAGACTAAGATCTCAACAGATCGTCTAGGCAAAATCTCATATCAACAACAACAACTCTAGAGTGAGGCCATGTTATATAGCATCGGTACATACACTCCGGGCAAGGCTGAGTCACAAAGCATCGGAACATACACCTTTGCTCAGAATCCTCCCTCGAGCATCTACACACTAGGTGAGGTCGAGTCACGTAGCATCAGAACATACACCCATACTCGAAATCCCCCATCAAGTATCTACGAATGAGGCTCGGGTCACTTAGCATCGATAACCTTCATTTGGTATCTCTAACCATGGTGTTGCAAAACTTTTTCACTAGGTATCTAGATCCCATCAATCAATGGTGACTCAACCACACAAGTTTCCAAACGGTACACAACATTGACACGACCACCATACATCACATATCATTATATGTTTACCATCTATGGTTTCTATTAATTATCAAGCCATCGATTTCGGTTTACCAACTTGTTAATATATTATAATAGTGTACACTAATCATCCTCATTTATTATCTTTATTAAACCATATTATCTCATTATCATCCCACGTAAATTTCCATCTTTTATTAGCATTATAAATTATTCCACTCAGTGGGTACCGATACTTAAACATGAGTATCGATGCGGTACCTCGAGTATTGGTACTTATACGTGTCCCGATACTAATATTACTTACTGGAAATCCTAGATTTCCTCACATACCAGTACGGTTGATACACAGACCCTAATCGCATATCAGTAAAGCCAAAGCTCGTACCGATACCCTATTCACGGGTTCTTACTATTTCCTCAGATTATGATATTATAACGCTTATTCAATCCCTAAAGCTTATAAAAGTCATTAGGGTTGGTTTACTAACGCATTTAATCAATTAATATTAATTACCAGCTTCATGACCATTTATACGAATATTACCATTATTTATCCCATACACAATTTCTACCAAATACGTCAATATTCATACTTTAGCACCCAATCAACACAACACAAAATTCAAACAAGTATCACATAGATATACGATTGTCCGAGCAACCCTATACGAGTTAAAACATATCTCGAAGCCTCACCATGCATCTAATAATTATCGAGCCTCATAATACCGATCTCAAATCATGCTTATTAATCATCTACTAATTTTACAGGTACTAACACAAAGAAATCACACTTATAACGCTCATGAAGTAATAGGAGTTTGAGGTGTACTAACCTTAAGCCGATATCACTAAAACCCTTATTCGAGCTTCTTGAATATTCCACTTGATCCGATATCTAATCCTAAATAGTCATTGTATACCAATTAATACCATAAGTATCACTTAATCACATACTTTAATGAATTCGAAAGGTTAAATACGTAAAAACAACTTATCGGGTTCAAATTTGGCAAAACGTACTATGCCAATAGATCTGGAACGTCAAGAAACACTAGATTAGGGTCCCCCAAAAAATTCAATGCTCGGTCAAAGTCAACGGTCAACCCAGCTGGTCAATAGTCTAGATGATCCAGTGCAGCGTAGGTGCACAAAAGCTACAGTGCACCCGCGGGCAGTGATCTTGTGTGTGTATATGCAAGGGAGCATGGTGCACTCCAACTTCTGAACAATGCCCACTCAGAGGTGTCGAAGAGTGTGGCGGTTCCCGGTGGCCGGACGGAGGTAACAAGCTCCAATCTAACATATTTTCGGTTGGGAAATCTGATGGTGGCCTCTGTTTTTTATTTTAAGCACTCAAACATGGCAAACTCGCAAAACTTGAACACTAATTTTGAGACCAACGGCCGACTCGTCTCGGCAAAATGAATGCGATGGTACCGGAGGTGTCTAAAACAGATAATCTGTCAACAACAAATTGAGGTTCTAAACTCCCCTTTACTTTTTCTCTCTATTTTCTCTCTCTTCAAAATATCTCCTCTCTTTATTTTCTTTCCCACTTTTCAGCCACCTTTAATTCAAATAACATTCTTCCCAAGAAAATGGGTAAACTAATTATTTAACACTTATCTTACCCCTTGTTCCCACTTAGGCTCCCAACTTTAAATTTCTTATTCATTTAAGTCCTTAATTTCATTTAAATCGAGCTACAACTTAAATATTCTTTATGATTAAACCACCAAATTAAAAGGTTCAAAACCTAGATCCGATACCTGATATATTAACCCAAACTTTGGGCCGTTACAATGTGTCTATAGCATCATTTGTCTAACAAACACCACTAAAGTACGGTTTGTAGCGGTGTTTCTTCAAAAATGCCACCATATATTAGTCTTTCATGGCGTTTGCTCAAAAACTGCTAAAAGTGCCGCTAAAAATCTATTTTTTGTAGTGTTATCATTTTCTTAAACAAAATTTATTTATATTTTGTTTCTTTTTCTTTTATCATTCAATGATTGTTGATAAAATCTGATAGGCTCGACTCACTCCAACCAATTGTGCCAAGAGGGTTGAATTTGCTTACTAAATGAATTGGCTAAAATCGAAAAATTGTGAACAATATTGCACGATAATTTTAAAGTGGTTCGACTACCCAACCGAGTCTACATCCACTACCTTAGCACACCACTAAAGATTTCCCAATTCACTACTATAAATTCTTCCCTTTTTACCGGCTTAAGGGGTAACCTTACAACTCTATCTTTTTCAATGGCTAAGATAGAACCACTCTAGTTTTTCCTTAGGCTAAACTAGAACCTCTATGTTTTTCAAGGTAATTGTGCAAACAAAGAAACCTCACAATGTGGGTGTTTACAAGATTGAAGCTCGCAAGAGTGTAAAGAATAAAAACAATTAAAACACTCTCTATACACTATATACAAGAGAAATGAAGAAAATAAGACTTAAAAATAATTTTCTTGATCATGACGCTTGGATGTGTTCTCTAACCATCTTCAAGTGTCTCAAGTCTTCTTTTAAATTGTGGAATGAGCTACTAGCCATTTATATCTATTGGGGATGGTTTGGAGTCGTTGGAAAACTTTAAAACAAAGCATTCAATGCTCACCTGCATATAAGTTTCGAAACTACTCAAAGAGTTTTGAAACTCTTTGAGCCGAATTTGAAAATTTGACCGTTGGAGCCCAAGTTTCGAAACTTACTCAATAGTTTCAAAACTTGAAAACTGTCTAGAATCAAAAGTTTGGAAACTTTTCAAAAGTATGGAAACTTCCGTACAGAAGTTTGGAAACTCTTGTAAGAGGAAGTTTCGAAACTTCTGGTAAAGTTTGGAAACATTACTCCAGAATTTTCAAGAATTAAGTAGTTTTGACTTTATGAAAATATTTTAGGTTAAGGAATGAGTCAAAACACTTAGAAAACAGTTTTAAACATATTTTTCAAGTTTTATGGACTTTGAATTATTTTTGCAATATTTGAATAAGTCCAAAAACATTTTTCATTGAGTTATATCAAAATAAATATCTCAACATTCTCCCCATTTTTGATATAACGTAACCACTTGAAAATTTGTTTTTGAAAATCTCCCCTTAGAAAAATACTTATAGAAAAAGAGAAAAAATTAGAAAAATATTAAATCTCCCTTTTTTCCTTTCAAAATTAAAATTTTTAAACTTATCTATCCCTTTTTTTGTTATATCACAAATAATTCAAATCATTTAAATTAAAAAATAACAATGGAGAGTAAGATAAATCATTTTTTAGACAAAAGCTCCCCCTTAATCAAAGCATTCCATTTAAAAATTTGGTTCCATGAGCACTCCTAATACGAGAAATAGAGTAATCAACATCGTTTTGATTAGCTTTTGAAAACATGATGAATTTTTCTAAAGCCTTATCCTTGGTACTTAAAAATAGAACCTAAGTAAATCTAGAGTAATCATCAACTAAAACAAATGCATATTGTTTTCCACCCAAGCTCATAGTCCTAATAGGGCCAAAAAGATCTATATGGATCAATTGTAAAACTTTACTAGTAAAAATATCATTAATAGGTTTAAAAGAAACTCTTTTGTGTTTGCCTTTTGCATATGCATCACAAATCTTATCAAGAGAAAACTTTATTTTTTGGCAAACCTCATGCTTGCATGTCCTAGTTTTCTATGTTACAACCAAGAATCATGATCATCTTTTGCAGCAAAACATGTGTTTGAAATATAAATGTCATCTAGATGCACCGTGTAAATGTTTCCTATGCGGTGACCAATAAGCACAATTTTTTTGGATTCAATGTCAATAATTTTGCAACCATTTAAATCAAAGAGGAAATTAAAACCTTTATCACACAATTGACTTATTCTCAAAAGATTATTCTTAAGATCGTTGATATAAAAAAATTATCAATGAGAATCAAAAAGTAATTACCAATTCTTTCAATGTGGCCTTTGGAGTTGTCACTGAAAGTCACTACTCCTCAACTTTTTGGTTTTAGCTCCAAGAATCGACTTTTGTCTCCAGTCATGTGTCTCGAGCATCCACTATCAAGGTACCATGAGTTTGCACTTGAAGCTTTGGACTTGTAGCAATACTCCTCCTATAAACATAGAATCAAGTCATGATATTTGGTACCCAAATTCTTTTGGTTCCATGAGTATTAGCACCAAAAATTTTGGTTCTCTTGGGAATCCAAGAAGAAATAGCATCAATATTATTAGAAGTGACAAGTTCCTTAGGAACCCAAACACTCCTAATCCTCTTACCATTAGAGGGCTTTTGGAGGCCTCTATGTTTGAAGCCACTAAAGTTTCTTTTCGCATAGTTGGGTTTTGAAGTTGTTACTTTTTCAAGACATGATTTCCCAACATTGTTCAAAGAAGTCACCAAATTCCTTTTGGTGATCATCATGAACTTTAGAAAGAAGGTTATGCAAATCTTGATTTTTCTTTTAAAAATCATTTTGTTTTGTTTGCAAATCCACAACCTTCTTCTCAAGTTCCAAGTTGGTTTTGGATAAGGAATCATTTTGGTTTTTCAAATCATAAATTATTTTCTTGTTTTTCAAAATCGATTCATTATACTTTACCACCAACTCATCATACACCTCCTGTAACTCATCATAAGCTTCTTGAAGCTCATCAAATGTAAAATCAAAATTAGATGAGTTTTAGGTTACCTTAGGATCTTCTTCCAATGCCATAAGACAAAGATTTGCTACTTCTTGCTCCTCCTCATCGGATGAGTCCTCATCACTCCAAGTAGAAACATGAGCCTTGAGCTTCTTCTTCTTTCTAAAACTCTTTTTTTAGATGGGGACGATCGAACTTGATGTGTCCCGGCTTCTTGCACTCATAGCAAATGATTTGGTCATTCTCCTCTTCTTTTTGTTTGTTCTTGAAACCCTCTCTCTGGTGTAACTTTCTTCCCTGGTTAGATTTCATAAACCTTGTGAATCTCTTGGCTAGCATAGTCATTTCTTCATCTTCTTCCTCACTAGAATCGCTCTCCTCTTGTGAAGCTTTGAGAGTAATCCACATCTTCTTCTTCTCTATCTTCTTTTCTTTTTTTCATCTTCTTTTTCTTTCTTCATAATCTCATGAGTGAGAAGAGACCCCAAGAGAGCATCAAGACTCAAGGTCTTGAGAGCCTTGGCTTCGATGATGGCGGTCTTCTTTTTGTCTCATGACTCGAGAAGAGAATAAATAAGCTTTCAAACAAGCTTGTCTTCCAGAATGATTTCTCCATATCCCTTAAGCCCATTTACAATGACAGAGAATCTATCAAACATTTTGGTGATGTCTTCATGCGGTTCCATTTTGAAGTTATCATAGCTCAAATTTAAGAGTCCAATCTTGGTCTCTTTGACATCATTTTGCCCTCGTATGTAACCTCAAGCTTGTCCAATATCTCATTTGCACTCATGCAAGAAGACATCTTGACGTGCCCATCCGGTCCAAGAGCATAAAAGAGTATCTACGTGGCTTTGTTGTTGATTTGCATCTTTCTCTGATCTTCATCAGTATACTCTTGCCTTGTCTTAGGGACGTGCCGATCACCTTCTTCCTTCATCAGAATGGATAGCACATCTTCCACTACATCCCAAAGGAGGTAGTTGTTGGATTTGATGAAGAGCCTCATCTTATTCTTCTAATAGGGGTAGTTTGCCCCATTGAAGAAGCGTGGTTTGGTGATGGATTGTGACTCATAGAGGTTGTTTCCAAAAGTAGAGGTCATGGCTCAATGTGTTGATTGATTGAACACCTTAGGATCGACTCAAGAGGGTATAAATCCTTCTAATGAGTGTAGCTCTGATACCAATTGCTTGGATGAATAATCAATGGTAAATGGCCAAGAGGGGTGAATTGGAAAATAAAACTTTTGGTGGAAGCAATTGGAAAGATAAAAAGATTAGGACATAAGATTTATAGTGGTTCAACCTTCTCAACAAGGTTTACATCCACTACCTTAGTTATCCACACTAAGAATTTTTCAAATCCACTAGATTTGTTTTCCTTTTAAGGCTAAAGATAACCTTACATTTCCCTTAAGACTTATACCCCCAAAGTCTTAAGAATCTCTCACAAAGAGAATACAAATAGAGCAAACTAAAAATCCTCAAAAAGGCTAGGTGTTTACACAATTCTAGGCTCACTTAAACCCCAAACTTGAATAAAATAGTTACAAATGAAATCTCTCAAGTGAGTTTACAAGATTTTACAATAAAGGCTCAAAGATTGTTGGGTGTGTGCTTGAATGCTTTAGACTTGGTCAATAGTTGTTGAAGCAGCTTTGGAGGCTTGATTTTATACCCCTCGTTGATTTCTAGCCGTTTGTGTAGTTGGGATATTGATTATAGCCGTTAGACTTCATTTTTTCCCACAATAAATGTTGTCTGCCAACACTGAGTATTGGTACCTGCTATAAGAAGAAAGAGCAGTTGCAATAAAGGGGTATCGATAATCGAGAAGCCTTATCGATACGAACTGTGTATTTTACAAAGGGTATCGATACGATAAATATCGTATCGATACTTTGCTCACTAGTATCCATGAAAGTTTATGATTCAAATAAACTATGAGGGTATCAGTACGCTCACAAAAAATCGTATCAATACACCTATGAGGGTATCAGTACACGTTAACTGATTTTCAAAGTTTATGATTCAAATAAACTAACAAGGCAACGGTCAAAAAATTATTACAAAGATTTACAAAAATTTTAATCGTCGTACCAGTACGCATGAAGCAGTACTGATACTCGAAGATAATTTTGGTTATCAAGTTTAAAGGGCGTACCGATACGGCTACACATGTATCGGTACTCTATAGCCAATAAGTATAAAATGAAATTCCACTAGCTAAAATAGTATCGATACGACCTAAGGCGTATCGGTACTCCTATACCAAAATGGTTGTTTTTTAGTACCAAACACTTAGAAAAACTTTGGTGTTTAATATTTTGACTTAGAAAATATTTTTAAGTTTGAGTCCTTGTTAATTTTTTAGTCTTTAAAAGTCTATAAAAATTTATTTCATTTTACAAAATAGTCTTTGTTATATCAAAATCAAATATAGGTTTTACAATTAATTGGTATTATAGCTCCACTAATTGGAAGGATTTACACCCTCTTGATTGGATCCTAAGGTGTTCAATCAATCAACATATTGAGTCATGGCATCTACTTCCGGCAACAACCTCTGTGGGTCACAATCCATCCTATTAAAAGAATAGGATGAGGCTCTTCATCAAATCCAACGGCTACCTCCTTTTGTGATGTAATGGAAGATGAGCCATGAAGGAAGAAGGTTACCGGTGCATCCCTAAGAGAAGGCAAGAGTATACCGATAAAGATCAAAGGAAGACAAAAATCAACGACAAAGTCATGTACATACTTTTTTGTGCTCTTGGACCGGATAAATACGATAATATGTCTTCTTGCACAAGTGCAAAAAAGATATGAGACAAGCTTGAAGTTACATACAAGGGAACAAATGATGTCAAAGAGACCAAGATTGGACTCTTAAATTTGAGCTATGAGAACTTCAAAATAGAAATGGATGAAGACAACACCAAGATGTTCGATAGATTCTTCGTCATCATCAATGGGCTTAAGGGCTATGGAGAAATCATTCCAGAAGATAAGCTTGTTCGAAAGCTTATTTATTCTCTTCCTCAGTCATAGGACAGAAAGAGGACAACCATCATTGAAGCTAGGGATCTCAAGACCTTGAAGCTTGATGCTTGATGCTCTCTTGGGGTCTCTTCTCACTCATGAGATCATGAAGAAAGGAAGAGAAGATGAGAAGAAGAAAGAAGAGAAAGAGATGAAGAAGAAGAAATTGAAGAAGAAGAAGATGGAAATTGCTCTCAAATCTTCACAAGAGGAGAGCGATTCTAGTGAGGAAGAAGATGAAGAAATGGTTGTGCTAGCCAAGAGATTCACAAGGTTCATGAAATCCAACCGGGGAAGAAAGTTTCATCGAATAGAGGGTTTCAAGAAAAAGAAAAAAGAAGATGAGAATGACCAAATCGTTTGCTATGAGTGCAAGAAGCCAAGACACATCAAGTTTGATTGTCCCCAACTAAAGAAGAAGAGCTTCAGGAAGAAGAAGAAGAAGCTCAAGGATCATGTTGCTACTTGGAGTGATGAGGACTCATCCGATGAGGAGGAGCAAGAAATAGCAAATTTTTGTCTCATGGTATTGGAGAAGGATCCTAAGGTAACCTCAAACTCATCTAATTTCAATTTTACATTTGATAAGCTTCAAGAAGCTTGTGATGAGTTACAAGAGGTGTATGATGAGTTGGTGGTAAAGTATAAGGAATCGATTTTGAAAAACAAGAAAATAATTTTCGATTTGAAAAACTAAAATGAGTTACAAGAAGTGTATGATGAGTTGGTGGTAAAGTATAAGACATCACCAATATGTTTCAAGAACAAGAGGTGTCTATAGAACAACATTATTTGCGTGAAAATGGAATATGTTTTTATTAACATATCCTTATCAGTGATACTCTGACCACATAACTTCAATTGTGAAGTAATTTAAATCACATCTGAGTTATATTCACTAACTGAATAACGATTTATCATGTTTGTATTCACTTCAACAAATTCAATAATCTCATGAAATAAAATCATGTTGGCATTCCCTGAATGACTCTATAAATTTTTTTGGATCAAGACGAATTTTCGTTACATGAACTTGAGAGAAATCTATAGTTTTGATGAAGGGAAACAAATATAATCAAACAAATCTATTCGAATAAACATAATTTGAAAAAACATACCTCTATAGATTTTATCTTGAGTCAAGCCATGACTTTTTCAATACGTTTAAACATATCACGTAAAACTTAAAATATGGTTAAAATATCAAATCTCATTAATAAAATAATATAAAAAATAAATTATGATCCATAATTGCAATTCCTGGGATTTGATCTCTAATTAGCGAAATCACGTTAAACATATCACTTGTTGGGTTCACATTTTATTCTTTTTAATGTCGTTAGTATTAACTTTAATAAAAAAATTGTTAAACATATAATCAAAAATTATTAGGACAGGACAATAGCCAAATAATAATCGAGATGTACTGAACTTAATTTAAGAATGATTAAAAAAGGCTTAATTGTTAAATGAGTGCCCAAACTATACTTTTTTCTCCATATAGGTGTCTGAACTATATTTTGGGCAAAATATGTGCATAACGTTTCATTCCGCGAATCATTTAAGGTTTTTCTTTCAAACGTCGTTAAAAAAATTTTGTCATCCAATCAAAACATGACAAGTGGCATGTTTTTTATATTTTTTTAATTTCTGGATTTCTTTAAAATTTTAAATTTCTTTAAAAACTCTAAAGTTTTAATTTATTTCAATTAAACCCTCAAATCACATCTCTCTCACCGTCCAGCATCCCACGTAAGTCAGTGGTTCATCGTTCACAGCCCAAAGCATCAAGTACCTCACTGTTTAGCATACACCATCCTCTACTGTCGGTGGGAACCCAATCAACCTCAATTTTCTTCATTGTTGAGTGTTCATCAAATGAGCAATCAACAGCTCATTCGTCATTGTTTGACGACGGGATGATGGAGTTTTCAGTAGAGGGTCGGATGAAGACAATGGTGATCGGTGGTGGTTGAATCGGTGGTAGGAGTGGAGAAATTTAAGGATTTAAGGTTAGGGTTGGGGGTTTTAGAGAAATTAAATATTGCTAGGTTAAGTAAGTATATTTTATATTTTATTTTTGGATTTTTGGATTTTAATTTTAGAAAATGATCAACCATGTCAAGTGTTCGAATTTCATTAGATAAAAAAATAACGCATGTCACGAAAAAGCCTTAAATGGTCATTAGGCACCTATTTGACCCAAAATATAGTTCATGCACCTATATGAAAAAATGTATAGTTTGGACACTTATGTGGATGTTAAGCCATTAAAAAACATACTAGAATTTTCAAGATAATTTGAATATATAGTGGATAGGGGGTGTTCAATCTGTCGGTTCAGTTAACCGACCTAACCGAACTACCCAAAATTCAATAACTGGTTTTTTTAACCATTAACTGAGCCAAAAATTTGTTCAAAATTTTTTAACCGAACCAAAAAAAGTTCGATTAATTCGGTAGGTTTTCAAATTAACCGAAATTTTTTATAAAATTTTGGATAAATTACACAAATGGTCACTAAAGTATGTTAAAATAATTTTTTTAGCCACTGAACTTTTAAAAATTATAAAACAACCATTAAACTTATCGAACTATTACAAAATGGTCATTGCGCGTTATAAATTAGTGATAAATATTAAAAAGTTTAATGACCATTTTGTAATAATTCAATAAACTTAATGATAATTTTGTGCTAATTTGATTATGTTTAATGATCATTTTATAATATACAAAAAATTCAAAGATTATTTTATAATTTTTAAAATTTCAATGACTAAAAATAAATATATGTAATATATATAATCATTTTATAATATACAAAAAAATTCAAAGATTATTTTATAATTTTTAAAAGTTCAATGAATAAAAATAAATATATGTAATATATATAATATTTAATATATAGTAATTTCGGTTAATTTAATTATTTAACGGATTTCGAACCGAACTAACCGATAATCGAAGTTTGAAAAATCATTAACCGTTAACCGACTGAACCTAAAATTAACAAAAAAAAAATTCAGTTCGGTTGTTTAATTCGATTAAAATCAAACTTTAAACACCCCTAATAGTGGATGTAGTCACCAATATTATATTGAAATTCTTTTCAAGAATGACCAATAAGAATTATGGTAGTTGAACAAGATTGTGCTGATAACGAGTTGTAAATGAAGTTAAAGAAGAACAAAAACAAGAGAGATAGAGACTAAGAAAGAAACTTGTATTATATTTTCAATGTGAAGTTATGTACAATACTTTCCCTAAACTCTATAATTATAAGCATAAAAAAACCTTAATTCTAATGGTTATTAAACTCTAATAATAAAAAACATTAAAGCCTTCTTCGGTACATAAATATACACCATAAATAAATATTTATAACAATTGAGCATTAAATTTATAATTAGATATTTAAAACTTTTATAAAAAATTAAATATCCATTTAAGTTGCGAAATTGCATGACCTAACGAAACAACCGTTTAATAAATTTACCCAAATAAAAACTTCTAAAATTGTTACCGTTTCCTTCGGTAACTTCAAAACTTTATTACTATTACTTTAAAAAACAAAAGGCTTATATATCATATTAGTACCTCAAGTATATCAACTTTTTCATTTTGGTACTTAAAGTATTTTTTGGTCAAAATAAGTACTTAAAGTATACTTTTTAGTTAAACTAGGTACCTGAAGTATAATTTTTTGTCAAAATAGGTACTTAAAGTATTTTTTCGTCAAAGTAAGTATTTAAAGTATTTTTTTGGTCAAAATAGTTATCTAATATTTTTTGTTCAGAATAGGTATCTAAAGTTTTTTTAGGTCAAAATAGGTACTTAAAGTATACATATTTTTTATATAGGTTCCTAAAAATTGTCATGTGATATTAATTAAAAGGACTATTATCCTATACACTGGCGGTAAATTTTTTTTGTTTCTACAATCGCCTCAATTATAGGGTTTAGGGTTTTAGTTTAGGATTTAGAGTTTAAGGGTTTAGAATTTAGGGTTCATAGTTAGAATTTAGGATTTATGGTTAGGGTTTAAGGTTAGAGTTTAGGTTTTAGGGTAATATGGGTAGGGATTTAAGTTTTAACATAGAAACTTAAAATTTTATCAACAACCCCTAAATTCAAAACTACTTCACTTAAACCCCTAAAATTTAAACCCTAAACGGAGTCTCTAACCCCTAAAACTAAGGCGCTTGTGTAAAAAAATTTCCGCAAGCGCTTGTGTATAGAATAATTACCTTAATTAAAAAATAAATTATGTGCTTATTTTAACAAAAAAATATATTTTAGGTACTTATTTTGATCAAAAAATATACTTTAAATACTTATTCGGACGAAAAAGTATTTTAGCTAACTAATTTAACTAAAAATATATATTTTAAATACTTCTTTTAATCAAAAAATACTTTAAATATCAAAATAAAAAAATTTATATACTTTAAATACTAATATGATATATAAGCCAAAACAAAAACTACTTTTCTTCTTCACTCTCCATTGTTTCTACCACCCATTATTTATTTATTTTATTATTTTCAATAATTCTATGCCCTTTCTCTCTCTTTCCCCTTCTCTAAACGTTCGTTCCTTTGCTTTGTTTTCTTTGGAATCTTTCTCTCTTTTTTAGCCCAATTCTCTCAGATCCTAAACGATCGCTTCTCCTCCTTGATTTCTTCCCGTAAGCGTTTTATTTTGAGGTACGTTTTTGTTTTTATTTTTATTTTTTGACTCGCTTTTCTTGTGCTATTTATTGTGTTTTGTTTATGTGTTTCCCTTTTTCTTTTCTGGGTATATGAAGATTGGTTTTGAAATTTCAGGATCTGGGTTGTTGCTTTTTGTTGGATTTGGAATCGATAGTGCTTTCATCTCGCGCAGGTAATTTGTTTCTTGATTGTGTGAGTCTTTCACGCCGTTGATATGCTTTGTTTTGATTTTTTTATAAAAAAAGTTTCTTTTTCATTTTATTATGTAGGGAGATTCATCGGAATCGTCGAAGAGCTTTAAATCTCTCCGTTTGTGTAAAGATTATTACCGTTTGATCAAGTTCAAAGCTGGATTCGTATCTCTGGTTTTCATATTTTTTTTCTTTTCTTGACTTGATAGTTTCCTTTCCCCCAATCAATTCCCAGGCTTCTTTTTTATCCGGGGTTTACCTTTGTTTACTATATCTGAATATCATGGAAATTCTTTGTAAACGAAGGAACCCTTTTTTCTCTTTGAGATATCAGTAATTTTCTTGGAAGGAATATCCATGGTTTCATTCTTATTTCTTTTGAAGCTTGATTCTTGAGACCATCACCAAAGCATTGGTGCGATCTTTTATTTACCCTTTCCACTGTGTAGAATTTACTTTACTGAGGTAGAAGAAGAACTTTACAAAAGTGATTTCCCTCCTCTAAGGTGTTTGTTTGACACCTTTTGTATTTGAATTTCTAAAGATTTTTTTAATAGAACATGGGGTTTGCTAATATCCATGTGCTTGAACTTTCGAGTGATTAACCATGCGAGGTCATTGTGTTTGAGCTTTTGAGTGATTAACCATGTGAGGGTCCTTGTGTTGTTTGATAGAACATTGGAATTAGAATTCCATTTAATTTGAACCTCATATACGGAAGACAAGTACAAGATCAGTTTGTTTCTTTTTTCCTGAATATATAGATTGGACATGTATTAGTTGTGTATTTTTTGGTGATAAAAGATTCGTTTGGGCAGTATAATTGGACATTACGTTATGGCAGTATTGAAGACCTAGACAATGAACCCTTATCTTAGACTCATTGTGCTGTATTTTTACTTCAATGATTCATTATTTATAATTGGAGTTTAACTGTATTTTCCTTTTTTGGGCAGGCAAATTCTCAGTTGTGGGTATTCCTCAGAGAGCCAAATCACAGTAATTTAGGTTTTATATAGGAAAATGTTAGGGGGCAACAACAGTAATCCTGTGCTTCCTATTTTCCTTGATGAGAATCATCTTCAATATCAGAATCAGACTAATGCATCAAACCAGCTGCAGTTATTTGGAAGCTGTATGTTATTTTTCTTTTCACTTTATTTTTGCAATTAGATTATTTTCTTTAATTATTTCTTTCACTTCCCTATTTTGGGTACCATCCTCTTAAATTTTCATTGGTAACTGATTCATACTTTTTTTAACCTGCAGTGCCTGTTGGGTGCCATGTTGATCCTGTGAATTATTTGGGAAATGAACAATTCACTCCCATGATTCGACCCAATAAAAAAGGCAGAGAAATCGAAGATATTCAAAAGCAGAAAAAGCTACAAATTTCCTTGAATTATAATGTTTGTAAAGAGGAAGCTGACTGTTCAGCTGGCATTCCAAATCCTATTGCCGTGTCAACTGGCTTACGGCTATCGTATGATGATGATGAGCGAAATTCAACAGTGACTTCTGGTAGTGGAAGCTTGACGCAAGGACCATCAATGATCTTGTCGCTTGGTGATCATGTTAGAAGTGAACTTGATCGTCAGAAAGAGGAGTTTGATCAGTACATCAAAATTCAGGTATTATTGTGCTACACCAATGGAAATAAAATGTCTCAGGGGCTTTTTAATTACAGATTCGTTTTTTTTTTTTTTTTTTGAAAGGAACAGATTTGAATTAGTTTAACTACAATCAGATTCGGTTTTTTGAAAGTCCAAACTACGGGTTGCTGGTCTTCTAGGTTGGTTTACTGATACATAGCATAGTGTTACCTAATACCACGTATATATGTTGATGCATTTGCTTTTGGCTGGACCAAAGGCACTTGATAATTTCCTTGTTTGCATTATTTCAGATGAATCTGCTGTTTGGATTTATTCACTTTTAAGATCCAAACTTCTGTCGTGACAATGACATAATATTTGCATTTCATGGTCAATACATTTTATATGCTCATGGCTGTTTGTGTTATGCTGATGTTAAGATGCTTAGGAAGGTTAATCAGTTTATTATTCTAATCAAAAGGTTTTTAATAGAACTATGTAATTGGATATCAGTTTAAATCTGTTGACATGATTTTGTAATTTATGGTTCATTTTATTCTCTTAATAGGAAGAACACATGACAAAGGGAATAAGAGACCTGAAGCAGAAGCACATGGCTTCTTTCCTCGCTGCTATTGAGAAAGGTATCAGCAAGAAGCTTAGGGAGAAAGACATAGAACTAGAGACTGTGAATAACAAGAATAGGGAACTGGTTGATAGAATAAAGCAGGTGACTGCAGAAGCCCAAAATTGGCATTACAGAGCAAAATACAACGAGTCGGTTGTTAACTTGTTGAAGAGCAACCTTCAGCAAGTAATCTCGCAGGGTGCTCAACTGGGGAAGGAAGGTTTCGGAGACAGCGAAGTCGATGATGCCGCCTCATATATCAATCTGAACAACTTTCTCGTTGCTGCAAAAGGTATTTCCAGGGGCACGAAGGAACATGTCATTTGCAGAGCATGCAAGGCAAAGGAGGTATCCATTTTGTTGATGCCGTGTCGGCATCTCTGCTTATGTAAAGACTGTGATTTATCAATCAATGTTTGCCCTGTATGCCAGGTAATGAAAACTGCTGGTGTCCAAGTGTACTTATCCTAGAACTGTGAAGTGTGAAAGCAAAATTCTTGAAAGAAAGATGAAAAATATATACCCTTCCCAGCAATTGCCCCCTTTCTCCTAAGCTGAGACAATGTATGAAAAAGTAGACCATTTTCTTGAAATGGAGTTTGCGAAAAGCATCCTTTGTTCAATCCCCAATCTTACATTTTGTCTGTTGGTTGTGTCACAATGCTAGGTGTTGTTGCCCATGCCTTGATAGTACGCTCTGTTTTTTACATCTTTATTCGACAATATTGTCTTCAGTCTTTTTTGTCGATCCTATCTCCTAACTCTTATACAATATAACTATTATCTTATAAACTAGCGGCGTTATTTAAGATTTTAGTTTAGATGTTTAGGTGGTAGAGATTAGAATTTAAAGTTCACGGTTAGAATTTAAAGTTTTGTTTTTAGGTTTTAAGGTTAGAAAATTAAATTTTATATTTTAGCTTGAAAATAAATATGCTTGTGTAAATTTACACTTGTAGTGCATTAAATATTCATCAAATTATTATTGAAAATTGACAATTTCGTGATTTCCTCCAAACAGCACAAGCCAGCAAGAGGACAAGAACCTGAGAAATAGATAAACTCGACTCACCATATTTCTTGTGGTTCTAATCAATAAAATCTATTTATTTCAAAATAACTTTTAAATAACCACTCACTCTTTATTTATATGCAATAAATAGATGAAGATTTACTTTAAAAAAAATAAAATGGATAGACATTATTGGTTGAGACCACATATGACGTGGTGAAGCAGATTTATCTAATAATTTTTCTAAAAACCTTGTACCTTGTAATGGTGCTTATTGAGTTGAGCAGTTCGCAAACAACTCGAGCTTGGCTCGTCAAAACTCGGTTAACGCTCAACTCGAGTTATCTCAACTTAAAATCGAGCTCGACACAAGATCTTAGCGTGTCAAGTCGAGCAAGACTCAACTCGACTTGATAAGTTCGTGAGCAGCTCGTTATTTTTTTATAAAGTTTTTTATGATTTTTTGGTGGCAACCTTAAAATATTATGTTCTAAGAAAATTAAATACTATATGAAAACTCTAGAAAAGTTCAGTGAATTGCTAAGAAATTTACCCATAAAGATTTTAAAATTTTAAAATGTTTTGTATTTTTCGAGAATTTAAAAAGTTAACGTGTATTGATAAGAAATTAAATTATAATAGTGAGTCTTTCTTTTTTTTATTAAACTCTTTTTATTATTACTTTATGCATCAGAGTAAAAAAGGGGAAAAATTTTTATTTTTTACTTCTCATATAAAAAATACGATTAAAAATTAAAATCCTAAAATTCCTAAGGTATTTTCTTTTTTGTTGTGCATCGGAGAACGTTGAGAAACTAAAAAGAATCTCATGCTCGAATATCGACTTCATCTCTAACTCAGTTATGACAGGTTCGTTTATTTATCTCTTCAGACCTCACATTTTTTCTGAATTTTTATGTTTATATTAAACTCTAATGGTATCACTAGATTTTACATATATTTAAAAAAATAAAGTAAAAAAAGTTGAGCAAAATTTTATCAAACTTAATAAGTCGAGTAACGAAAATTTTTAACTAATATAAGTCGAACACTACTCAACTTACGATATTTTGCTAAATAAACAACCATAATGCCTTGTTTGCTTTATCCCAAATGAACCAAACGGCAATCATTAACTAAAATATATTTTTGGTTATGATTAGTATTTTAATATATATATATATAAAAGATTGTCATATATTATTTTTTATATACTACTAACATTCAAATAATATTTTTTTAACAATTTTTACGGAAAGAAAAAGAAAATTTTACTTTTACTGAGTTTTAAACCCACAATTTGAAAAAGTAAGAGGGTGTCAACTTAAAAACTTTATCCACTTATTCTAAAGATTATTGACAATATTTAATAAATATTTAATATATATTAAATATAGAAATATATATATATATGATAAGGTAAACTAATCATTAAAAATCGTATGGAGAATATTTTACAGATTTACCTGTTATATTTTCAGAAAATTTGTTCTCATTCAGTGAATCGATATGAAATGCATTGAACTGCTCTCTACTCCCCTTGTTTAACACTGACACACAATGAACTAAATTAAACTGATATATATATATATTATTTAATGGATATAATGATGTGCTATGGTAAAAATGGCCAATGAAACATATCTTTTATATATTATTTCCTTTTTAATCATTTTACATAGATACGGGAATAGATTATTATTATTTTAAAAATGGATAGAATAGTAAAACAAACTTAAAATTTTAAATGCAAAACCCTAAATCGAATAATAAAACATCATGTCTTTTATTAGTAATTAATGATACATAAAAGAAATGCACAATTAGATCATGTAATAAATTAATTAATAAAACCCCAACCCCTTTCATAAAACATTAGCTCTTTACAAAAAGAAGGAAACACGTCGTTTCACGTTCGGTCGGTTGCTATTTCTTTCCGTTTGCATTGCTCCCCTGTTCTCGTATTTCTCAACATCAATTTCTGGGGTGAGTTTCTTCTTCTTCTTCTTCTTCTAGGATTTTTATGGAAAATGTTGTTTAGTTTTGTGAGTGAGTATCCGGCAATCACCATCATCAAATCTTTTTCTTAGTCCATTAAACAAATCTTTTTGGGTTGATGTTACTTTTTCAGAAAAACTCGGAATAGCGATTAAAATAATAATAAAACCAACTTTTGTGTTTAACGTTCCTTGGCCTCCAAGTTAGTCCACCCCGGTGTATATAAACACAACTGAGACTGGGTTTTCTGATTTCTTTGAATCCAGGCTTCCGAAACCATGAAGGCATCAATCCGAATTCTTCAGTTTCTGTTGATATTTCTCTCAGTTTCAACAACATGCCAGTCCTGGAGTTTTTTCTCGTCCTCCTCCAAACCATCTCACACTCCTGAAGAAGTCTCCCGGGGCGAATTCTCCATGGATGGCCTAACCGATGAGAAGGGATTGAAGTTGCTCCAAGATGCTCAAACCAGGTTGGTGGGGGCAAATTCTTGCTGGAGAAATGCCTACGGACATCTCCTCTCCGGCTGCAAAGACATCATCGCTACATCCGAGAAACGTTCGAGGTTTGCTTGGCATTTAAGCGATTGTTTCCAAAAGGATTCCGGGAGACCACCTTTCCCGTTTTGTCACACGGATTCCGCCATGGTTGATTGCCTGAAAAAGTTAAACGACTTGGAACACAAGGTTTATCTTGACTTCTGGCTTGAGACCAATTCAATCTGTTACCAGTTACAGTTGAGTAAACCCTTTTTCTTACAAAACCCAATTTTTTTTTTCCTTTTTGATGTTTAAAATTGCTGACAGGAATTTGGGTCCGTCTTTTGTGTTGTTTTTATCAGGAATCAGGCGTTCAAGATTGAAACAGAGAGACTCGTCAATGAACTCAAACACTCAGCGCAATATACACAGGACAAACTAGATTCTATAGAGGAAACAACGAATGTCGTGTTGCGGAATTCGAACGAGATTGGTGATTCCTTGAATGCGATCGATGTTCGAATCCATAACATTGATCAGACGACTCAGGGTTTAGAAGGTTACATGGAGAGTTTGATTCAACATACGCAGACGGTTTACAAGCAAGCTTCAGATATCGCGGATTCGCAAAGAGAGTTGCGTGAAGGCCAGGCAATGATGAGTGATCAACTCAAGGAAGGAATATCGATGCTTGATGGCGCTTACAAGAATTTGGGGTATCAAGTGGATAGCCTGAGAAACGAGGCCATTGCAATAGAGAATGAGATCAACAAAGTTGGAAATTCACTGTCTTCAAGCATAAACAATCTGAAAACAACAGCAGATGATATTAGAGATAAGGCAGGAGCCTCACTAGACAAGCAGCAGCAACTTCTAGAAGGGCAGTCGACCGCGCTCGATGGTCTTCGGTTTCTTGCTCGATTTCAATCCGAAGCTCTGGAAGAGAGCAGGTAAAGAGAATTCATCAAAAATACAATATCAAACTCGGTAACTTCAATGATTTTGCTTAATTTTTTTTTTATGATTTATAGGAATACTCTGCAGCGGTTAGCTGAGTATGGCCGAAAACAACAAGAGGAGCTTCTTAAACGACAAGAACAGCTTCAACAAGTCCATGATCATTTGGTGGAGAATTCCAAATCAATATTGGCAGCTCAGGAGGCTTTCGAATCAAAGCAAGCAAGCATGTTTGTTGCACTAGACAAGATATTTGCTCTGCACAATGCCATGCTGCTGGAATCAAGACTAATTAAAGCTTTCATTATCTACTCTATGTCAACCTTCATCATCTACATGTTCACCAGCACAAAGCAAACATATCCCGTTAGAACAAGGCTGTATATCGGTACGTCTACACGAATTTTGCCTTACTTTGACATAATTTAGTCGTAAAACCTCTCTCTTTTGGTTGCATTGCAGGACTATGTGCTACATTATTGATAGAAGTCACTGTCCTTCGCTTCACAGCTAACGATGATATCGAACAACAAACATGGATGATAAATCTGGTTAGGTCACTCTATGTGCTTGTTGCTTGCATTCAGATTCTATACGCCATTTGCACGTACAGGTAAGCCCAATTTATGTGGATTGCTTACTTGCTTGGTTGCAGGATTAAAAGAGTTGGTCATAATGTGCAGGGACTATGAGTTTTTGAACCATCAGATGCTATTAACATTGATGGAGAAAGTGGATAACATGCAGAGGAACAAAGCATTGACTTGGGAAACGGGTGATAGTGAGGTGGACTGGTCTTCTTGGGTTGATGTAGAGTTGCCGGAGGACGTGGACAGACTCGAAGACCCCGACTTTGTAGTTCGAGAAGAAATCGGGGAGAGTTCCATTTCGACTTCTTCGAGCACAAGAAGATATAATCTCCGCCATCGCAGATACTGAAACCTTAATAGATTTCATTTTTACATTGCAAGAATGTATAATATCCTAATTTCATTAGTACTTGGTACTTGTTGGTAAGAATGTATGACACCCTAACTTTAAATAAAAAGAAAATTCGAGTTTCAATCTAATCATGAAAGGGCACCTTTTTTTATATATAATTTTACATTTGATGGTAGCGTTTAGAACAAATCAAAGGCTTATTTCACAAACCTGGGCCTATTATTCCCCATTAAATATCATCTTTTCTAATAATATTGATAGAAATACCACTTACATCAAATTATTTATGAAATAACATTCAAACTTAGCCCATCATATTTGGCCGTAAATACAAAAGTTTTAAGGGTAAATTACATTCGTGACCACTCAATAATAATGACCACTCAATTATAGGCCTGATTCTATTTTTGACCATCAATCTTTAAATTTTATTAATTAAATTACTCAACTATTTAATTAGTATCAATTAAGTTTCATGAAAATGACAAGATAGTTCCAATCATATGGTCGGAAAAATAACAAGGTAAAATGCCCATAGCAAGGCTCAAACCTGGGTATTGCAAGGGGAAAGTCACGCCTTCTTTAACCACTAGGTCAAATGTCTTACTTCCAATTTCCTGCAGGGTTAGGTAATTCTCAAGACTCTCATGCCAAGAGAGGTAAAAGGAAATCATCTGTATTTTAAATTGTGGTCATGGAAGAACCCATCGTGTGAGTTTTCTGCACAATCGAGAATATCATGGTCTAATGACAACCCTGAAAGGAGATTTATTAGCTGCAAAAACCATAGAGTTTAGTGCAGAATGCTTGCCGATTTTTCTGTTGGCAATATCACAAAAGGAGCAGCTGGATTCTGACTTGTATCATAATATTATTATTTTTCATCATCACTTCCACTTTATTCAGTTATGAACACCGCTAAACAAGAGAGTTTGGCAGTTCTAGTATTAAATCTTTAGCTTCCTCTAGTTTTTCGCGTCTACCTAAAAGACCAACTAATGCTCAAGATTTGGGATCAAGTCACAATCTTTACTCATTGTAATGCCCGAATTTAATCCGGGCCTATATATATAAAAGTAATATGAAATGAATAAATAAATATACAAATAAATAAGTAATTAGTATAAATAAATAAACTCAAAAAAGTAGTCCATATACAAAAAATAAGTCCATTTACATATATAAAATCACAAAAGCCCAATCTAAGCTCAATTACATATGTTTTCCGCCCATTCTGATATCCAACAAAACCAAATATCCAATTTTCCCGCCTAAAACCGCCACGTGGCAGGCACCCATTGGTCCAGAAGCTTATTAAACGGATAATAATTTTCTTGGCCGCTGATGTCATGCATGTGACGCCAGCGATGATGTCAGGACGCATTATAAAGAAGTAGAGAGAAAAAGTTAGACGACAATTTGTTGAGTGGATCAAATGATAGTGATTTGGTCAAGAGGGGGTGAATTGGCTATTTAAAAATTGAGGGAGCTAAAAGGAAATAAAAAAAAATAAGGACAAAGGAAATTATAGTGGTTCAAGCTTCTAACAAGCTCTACATCCACTACCTTAGCTCCCACTAAGAATTTTCAACAAAATCCACTAGATTTTCTTTCCCTTTTCTAGGCTTAGGAGGTAACCTTTACAATCGGTCAATCTTTCTACCCAAAGATTGACCCAAGAAGTCTCTCAATACAAAGAAGAAGTTGGCAATCTAAATATATCTCTCACAAGATGGATATTGCCTAATTACAATCAAAACACACCCCAAACTCTGAATAAAAATTTACAATGAAGAACTCCAATGAGTTTGGTACAAAGATATGACTCTATAAGGCACAAAGGTTTGGATTAATGCTTGGATGTTGCTTGATGGTTCAATAGTTGTTGCTGGTGCTTTGGAGGCTTGCTTTTATACCCTTGCATTGATTTCTAGCCGTTTGAATGGTTGAGATCATTATTGTAGCCGTTGGGTTGTATTTTTCGCGTAATTAATGCTCTTGATCAACCATCTGTATCGGTACACGAAGGCCCGTATCGATACATGTCTATAAGAAGAAAGAGCCATTGTGCACAAAATAACAGGGGCGTATCGATACGCGAGGAAGCATATCAGTACGGTCTTAGTAAAAAGAAAGGGGGTGTATCGATACGGTAGAAACCGTATCAATGCAATTTTGCTCGCTTGAGCTACTGACTGAACCTGTATCGGTACATCTTGAAGGTGTATCGATACGGGTCCAACGACATTTTAAAATTGGTCTTTCCCAATAACTGACTCTAACGGCTAAATCATTAAATGCTGATATTTGAGAAAATCTTTGAAGCGTATCGAAACACCTAGTGGCATATCGGTACGCTATGCTTAAAACTTAAACCCAGTATGAAGGCTGTATCGATACGATTACTTAGCCCATTTGAAGGACGTATCGATACTGAAGGAGCTTTATCGAAACGGATGCTTACAATGGCCAATGTTTCAAAAATTGCATCGATACGCTTAGAGGCGTATCGATACGCCTGGGCGTATTTCAATAGTTTGGCCTTTAAAACACTTAGAAAAATTTAGGGCTTTAAGTTTTTGACTTAGAATCAAAAATGCTTTAAAATATTTATCAGTTTGTGGCACTTTAAAATTTGTTTGCTTTACAATTAAGTCCTTGAAAAATATTTGTTCTATCAAAATCATCAAAGGTTTTACAATCTCCCCCTTCTTGATATAACAAAACTAAAGCAAATTTTTAAGTGTTTTGAAATTACTCCCCCTAAGAGTAAGCTAGGTTTTGAAAAAAAAATAGCTTATGCACATTCTCCCCCTTTTTGTTAGATCAAAATCAATGATAGTAAAGGATAATTCAAAGCAACATACTTAGCATAATTCAAAGCATAATCTAAGCAACATAAGTATCATTAAGGCAACATAATCCAAATCCAAACAAAGCTAAAATTAAAGTATAGGTTCATAGAGTAAATATCATAGGCGCATAAAAAGAAAAGTCTTATATGACATGCAATGAAATGAAGGTCTAGGGAGCATCATCTTCATCCTCGTCTTGATCTTCATCTTCATCATGGGTGTGAGTAGCTTGAGATTGTCGTCATTCTCTATGGAAAGACGTAAGTGATATGTCCATCGAACTTTGTTGACTTTCTATGGCTTGAACTCAATCCTCTAAGGAAGTAAATCGAGTATCAATAGCCGCAAACCCTTCGGTCATGGTTGTCCTCAATGAAGTGAATTGCTCATTGAGATAAGCCATGAGAGTGTCCATAGCTTGTGGCGCAATCGGAGCTTGAGGGGCGGCTGGAGGCGAAAATTTTGGTACTTCAGGAAACGCATCGTGTGGAAGCTCGGCAAGACGTAACCACCCACCATTAAAATAGTGAAACTTTGAACGAACAAGAGATCGCTCATCAATGGGATCGGTAAGAGGCTCGGAAAAATTTGGCGAGCAATCAATTTCCAACTGAGTGAATAGGTAACTCAAAGCTGTCCCATAAGTGAATGAAGCAACAAGAGGGGTGTGTCGATGTTGAATAAGGTAGACTAGCTCCGCAAACATAATTCGAGCAAGATTGGGCTGCTTCTCTTCACGAAAGCATCGAATCCAAAAGTCATCCATTGGGCGAATAGTGGAAAACTTTCCACCGGATGGCCAAAACCACCAAGTGATCATGAGATACAAGAAATGATCATGAGCATCTAGAACTATAACAGAACCACCAAGAACATGTCCCAATGATTTTTCATCATCGATTTCTTCATCTTCGAACCCAAAAACATTAACAAGAGTTTGAACATCAATCTGAAATTTCTTCCCCATTAAGAAGGACTCAATAGCAATAACTTTAGTACGGTCTTGGTTGGGGATGCACCGGGCATTGGCAAAGAAAATCAAAACAAAATTACGGTACAAAAACCCGAGGATTGACAAGAAAGACATAAAGTTCCAACGGTGTAAAAGAGGAAGGTATTTGAACTTGAAACATTCAGAATTTAAAAAGGGATAGATGTTACTCTTTCGCGGTGGATTTTATAATTTTGGTATTGCTTGAAGTTGTTTAGAGCCGTTGGGGTTGCAAAACTCTTTTGATAAATGACACTGAGATTAGGACGTGCCAAATTATCTTCAATAGAAGACTCTTCAACCTCGTTTGTTCGACCTCTTTTTCGTGGTGCCATATTGAATCTGAAAATAAGTTAAGGCACAAAACATATGTGTGCATAAATCATCAAATTCAATCCAATATGTAATAAAAAATTCAAGGTATTAATGAAAAACTATAAAATATAATTTTAGAAAGATTTTGGTAAAAAGAGATCTAGAAAAATAGATTTTAAAAAATACGGTATAATTTTTATATTCGAACCGAAAAATTCAGATTTTTGAAAGAATTTTTGTAAATACTTTAAAACCCATACTATTAGTATACTTTTTGTACAAAAAATTATTAAAAATGGTATATTAATCTAAACGAAAATAAAAAGGAAAAAAAAGAGTTTATACCTTGATTTGAGGAAATTGGAAGAATGGGTGGATGATAATGCACCAATTTGATGAGAGATCTTAGACTTAGTTTGTTGAACAAAAATCCTCAAAAATTTGTGTGAAAAACTAGAGGATTTGAAGGGTATTTATAGTTGAAAAAGTTAGGGTTTCAGATGAAAAAGGGTTTAAAGAGATTGATTTAAAGTTGGATTCTCATTAAAGACTCAGCGCCCACGCGTACCAATACCCCACATGGCGTATTGATACAGGTGTGTCAAAACACAGGGACCGTTTCGATACGTACTTACCTATATCAAAACATTTTCTTGAGCCCGTATCGATAGGTTTGGACGCGTATCGATACACTTGTGTTGAGAAATGCAATCTGGGTTGAGTCAAGAATGGTGTATCGATACACTTTAACCTGTTTTGATAGGAATAACTCAAAAAAATGCATTTTGGGCCACAAGTTGCTCAAAAGTTCAATTTTACTTGAACCGAAAAACATGTATATGACGAATGAACAGGATGAAGGTTAAGAATAGAGACAAGCTCCCCCTAACTAAAGGCACAGATGCATCAAGAGGCACGAATTACATAAACATGGCAATCAAATAAATTCAAGCAAATTCTTGGTCTTTTGGGACTCTAAAGGGTCAAGGAAGGCTTGTTAAACCTAACTCTCTCCTAAGGGTCCAAAAATATTCTTTATCTAATGGTTTAGTAAAAATATCGCTAATTGGTTCAAGGTATCGACATACTCTAGAACTACGTCATTCTTTAAGACATGATCCCTAATGAAATGATGTCTTATTTTTATGTGCTTGGTTCTAGAGTGTTGGATGGGATTCTTAGTGAGACAAATGACACTAGTATTGTCACACTTAAGGGGTATGGTATCTATTTCAACACCATAGTCTAAGAGTTGTTGCTTCATCCAAAGGACTTGAGCACAACAACTCCCTAAGGATATGTACTCTACTTCGGTGGTAGATAAGGCTACACTATTTTGTTTCTTAGAGAACCAAGATACGAGCATACTACCTAGGAATTGACATGTTTTGGAGGTACTTTTCCTATCGATCTTACACCCCCATAATCCGCATCCGAATAAGCATGAAGGTTGAAGGAAGAGTCTCTAGGATACCAAAGACCTAAATTAGGTATATCTTTAAGGTATCTAAAGATCCTCTTAATGGCTACTAGGTGAGATTCTCCAGGGCTAGCTTGAAACCTAGCACACAAGCAAACACTAAACATGATATCGGGTCTACTTGCGGTAAGGTAAAGTAAATAGCCAATCATTGAAAGATAAAGCTTAGAATCGACACACTTACCTCCTTCATCTTTGTCAAGCCTAATAGATGAGCTCACTGGAGTGGCTTGAGGCTTTACGTTCTCCAAGCCAAACTTCTTGAGCATCTCCTTGATATACTTAGCTTGATTGATGAATGTACTATCCTTTGCTTGATTTGGAGCCCCAGGAAAAATGAGAGCTCCCCCATAATGCTCATCTCAAACTCACCTTGCATTAGCTTAGAAAATTTTTGGCAATAAACCTCATTAGTAGAACCAAAAAAATATCATCAACGTATGTTTGAACTACTAAGATGTCATTGCCATATCTTTTAATAAAAAGTGTAGTATCCATCTTGCCTTTTTCAAATAAAAAGTTTGAAAGCCTTTCATACCAAACTCTAGGAGCTTGTTTTAAACCATATAAGGCTTTGGTCAATTTAAAAACATGATTTGGAAATTTTGGATCTTCAAAACTTGGTGGTTGTTCAACATACACTTCTTTATTAATAAAACCATTTAAAAATGCACTTTTAACATCCATTTGAAAAAGCTTGAAATCATGAAAGGTGCAAATGCAAGAAGCATCCTAATAGCTTCCATCCTAGCTACGGGTGCATAAGTTTCATCGAAATCTATTCTCTCTTCTTGAGTGTAACCTTGAGCAACAAGTCTAGCCTTGTTTCTCACTATGTTACCACTCTCATCTAGCTTGTTTCTAAAGACCCATTTAGTTCCTATAGTAGATTGATTACTAGGCCTATCAACTAATGTCCATACTTGACTTCTCTCAAATTGATTAAGTTCTTCTTACATGGACAATATCCAAAAATCATCTTTTAATGCTTCTTTGATCTTTTTAGGCTCCATGCATGAAATAAATGCAACATTATTTATAATTTTAAGAGAGGATCTAGTGGTTACCCCTTTGGATGGATCACCCAAAATTTTACCACCTTTGACATAGTTGAAGTCCCTTAGGTAGGTGACCTCCTTTTCCTCTAGAGCCAAGTCCATACAACATGTATAGACTCTTCTACAACCAAAGTTCTTTTATTAAATACTCGATAGGCTTTAGAGTTTGAAGAGTAATATAGAAAAATAGTTTCATCACTTTTTGCATCAAATTTACCAAAATTATCTTTTCCATTGTTTAAAACAAAACATTTACAACCAAAAGGATGAAAATAGCTAATGTTAGGCTTTTTGGATTTTAAAATCTCATAAAATGTTTTCTTCAAAATAGGCCTAATCATTACTCTATTAATTGTGTAGCAAGCTGTATTAGTGGCTTTCGCCCAAAAATATTTAGGTGCATTATTTTCACAAAGCATGGTCCTAGCCATTTCTTCTAAAGTTCTATTTTTCCTCTCAACTACCTCATTTTGTTGAGGAGTGTGAGGAGCCGAAAAATTGTGGCTAATACCATTTTCATTACAAAAATCTTCAAAACCCATATATTTTGAAATTCGGTTCCATGATCGCTTCTAACATGTGAAATTTTAAGATCAAGATCATTTTTGGTGATTTTTGAAAATGTGATGAATTTTTCTAAAGCCCCATCCTTAGTACTTAAGAAGAGAAGCCAAGTGTATCTAGAATAGTCATCTACTAACACATATGCATATGACTTACCACCCGAACTCATAGTCCTAATAGGCCCACAGAGATCCATATAGATCAATTGTAAACATCTATTAGTAGAAACATCATTAATGGATTTAAATGAGGTTCTTTGTTGTTTACCCTTAGCACATGCATCACAAATTTTATCTTTAGAGAACTTTAGCTTAGGTAAGCCTCTTACTAGATCAAGGGAAACCAATTTCTCTAAAACACTAATGCTAGCATGTTCTAGTTTCCTATGCCACAACCATATATCATTTTCATTATGTGCCACAAAACATACATTGGATGTATGTATGTCATCTAAATGCACCATATAGATATTACCTATGCGATGACCTATGAACATTATTTGATTTGTTTTAATGTTCATTATTTTACACCTATTAGCATCAAAAAGAACATTAAAACCCTTATCGCACAATTGACTAATGCTCAACAAATTATGTTTAAGACCGTTGACATAAAGAATATTTTCAATAAGAGTAGTTGAGAGATTACCAATGGAGCCAATTCCTTCAATATGGCCTTTGGAGTTGTCACCAAATGTCATTACTCCTCCACTCTTTGGTTTGAGCTCCAAGAATCTACTCTTATCTCCGATCATGTGTCTTGAGCAACCACTATCAAGGTACCAAGAATTTTGACTTGTGGTTTTGACCTTGTAGCATTGCTCCCCCTACAAACAAAGATCAAGTTTTGAATTTTGGTATCCAAATCATTTTGGGTCCATAAATATTAGTTCCCAAAATCTTGGTTCTCTTAGGAATCCAAGAAGTAATAGCATTCATATTGTTAGAAACTATAAGTTCATTAGGTACCCATACACTCCTAACTCTTTTAGTTTTAGATTGCTTTTGAAAACTTCTTTGTTTGGGGTTAAAAGTCTTTCTCTTTACATATTGGGTTTTTGAATAACTACCCTTTTCAAAAGTATTTTCCCAATAGTAAGAGAAGTTTTAAGATTATCCACCTCCTTTGTGTGATAATCTTGGAAATTGGAAAGAAGTTTTTCTAAATCGTGATTTTTCTTATTAAGCTCATTTGAAAGATTTACCAAATATAAAACTTTCTTTTTCAATTTAGAATTGGTTTTTGAAAGAGACTCATTTTGAGATTTCAAATCGGAAATGTTTTTCTTGTTTTTCAAAATAGACTCTTTGTATTTATCTACCAATTCGTCATAAACATCTTGTAGCTCATCATAAGCATCATATAATTCATCATAAGTAAAAGATGACGAGTTAGAGTTTACCATTGGTTCCTCCTCAAGGTCCATGAGGCAAAGGTTGGCCACTTCATGCTCCTCATCCTCGGATAACTCCTCGTCACTCCAAGTTACCGTTTGAGCTTTGAGCTTCTTCTTCTTCTTCCCGAAGCTCTTCTTCTTTAGTTGAGAGCAATTGGTGCGAATGTGGTCAGGCTTCTTGCACTCATAACAAATGAGTTGGTCCTTCTCTTCTTCTTTGCTCTTGTTCTTGAACTCCCCTATTCTATTTAATTTTCATTCACGGTTGGACTTTATGAACCGGGTAAACTGCTTGGCCAACATGGCCATCTCTTTGTCTTCCTCATTGCTTAAATCGCCCACCTCAAAGGAAGCTTTGAGAGCAATACCAAGCTTCTTCTTGTCCACCTCTTTCTTCTCTACTCTCTTCTCTTTTCTTTTCTTCTTCCCTTATTTGCTTCATGATCTCATGAACGGTATCGATACATCTTGAGCTACTAATTGAACCTGTATCGGTACATCTTGAGGGTGTATCGATGTGGGTCCAACTACATTTTAAAATTGGTCTTTCCCAATAACTGACTCTAACGGCTAAATCATTAAATGTTGATATTTAAGAAAATCTTTGAAGCGTATCGAAACACCTAGTGATGTATCGATATGCTTTGCTTAAAACTTAAACCCAGTATGAAGGTTGTATTGATACGAATGTAATCATATCGAAACATCTGAGGAAAAATACTTAGCCCATTTGAAGGACGTATCGATACGGAAAGAGCCGTATCGAAATGGATGCTTACAGTGGCCAATGTTTCAAAAATTGTATTGATACGCTTAGAGGCGTATCGATACGCCTGGGCGTATTTCAATAGTTTGGTCTTTAAAATACTTAGAAAAATTTAGGGCTTTAAGTTTTTGACTTAGAATCAAAAATGCTTTAAAATATTTGTCAGTTTGAGACACTTTAAAATTTGTTTTCTTTACAATTAAGTCCTTGAAAAATATTTGTTATATCAAAATCATCAAAGGTTTTACACAATTATTGCACAATCATTACATCCATAATTGAAGGAGAGAGAGACTCACCGAAGTCGAAAAGTCACCTGAAAATTGAAGCACTCGCTGAAGAGGATGATCAAAGTCACCGCGCTACCACCGGAGTTCATTAGAAGGTAACTCTCTTTTCAGATTTCATTTCTTGCAAGCAAACATAAAAAATAACTATTAGATCCTAGTTTTTAAACAACCAAAACAACAACAAAAAAAGTAAAAAGGAAAATGAAGATCAAATTTTATCTTGTTTGGAGTTCGGCTGGTGAGAGATTTAGGCTTCTGGCAGAGTCGAAAATGGTAATGAAAAGGCTAGGGTTTCGGGTAGCTAGATTTAGGTGGGGGGAATGGGTGATTCAGACGAATCATGTCATATATCTAGGTTTAGGACGGTGAAATAGAGCTTTTGGGGAGTTTAGGGTTTTGGCGCGATGGAGAAACATCGGTTGAAAATCGCCTCGCAGTGACCGAAAATCGCCTTGTGGCAACCGAGGTTCGAATCTCGGTGGCCTACGAACACCGAAATATGACCAGAGGCTAGAGACTAAGGATCAAAGGGCGGTTATAGTGGCGGAGTTAGGCCGGTGTTCTTGGTGTTCATCATGTTATTGAAGAACAAATATGCACACCAAGCAAAAGCTTGGTGTTTTGATTGAGTTTGAGGGAGGATTTCTGGGAATTGGGTGTTTGTTGGGGGAGTTGAGGGGATTTAAAGAATGAAAAAAAGTGGAAAATCAAAAAAATGAAAAAAAATGGGATATCCAAATGAGACCTTTTATAGACGTCATCCGCAGGCTCAGGGGCTTGCGAATCCTCGCAAACCCCCGCAAGACCCCAGATAAAGCCCGCGTCTTTCTTTCCTTTTTCTTATAATCCAGCTCCCGAGTTTTTATTCCCTTCAATTTAGTCACTTTTCTTTGTAAATTGGTTCTTCAATTTTGATAATAATACAATTTGGTCCCGAAATTTCTTTGTTAATTTAATTACCTTGATTATTGTTTGATTAATGCATGGTTTTAAATATGGCATATAGTATATTGTTAGATAATTAAATTCATTTAGATATAATTGTTCGAGCCTTAGATACTAAGTTCTTTAATTAAGGATCAAATAATTAAAATAGGTGAGATCATTGTAGTAAATAAATGAGTATTAAAAGGGAAACTTTTAAGTTCTAATTTGAATAGTGTCTCATTGTAATGAGATGTTATTCAAGGGGGCTTTTAAGTAGAATATTTGATACTCATTTTAATTTAAAATATGAAATTAACTTAGTTAATTGAATTAGAGCCTTGATTAGGGATAGAACTTAAATAATTAGATTCACCAATTAAATTAGGAATATTGTTCAATCTAGGGTTTTAGTATGAGTAGTGCTCAAGCAATTGAGTATTATTTCATAAATACCCTAAATTTAGTACTATTCATAGTTTTTTAAAACAATTCAATTAATTAGAGCCTTTTAAGTTAAAACTTAAAGTCAATAAGACAATAACCGGTCATGCATTCAAACCTTTTATGTTGGGATACATTTTTGAATATGAATCGAGGTGCCCTAAAGTAAATGGGTGCTTCTAATCTCATATTCATTCCAAAATATATTTCCTTATAAAAGGATATCTCCATTCAGAATTTAAATTCATTTAATAATTATGGTTAAATTAAATTTGAATTATTACTCTTAAAATGCCACGTAAAATTAAAAGGTACCGATAACAGGCGTTTGAAGGGATGTTAATTCTTCCCCACACGTAACCGACTCCCGAACCCAAATTTTAAAGAAAAGAATCTCTGGTTGTTTTTATAGTGTCCGGTCTACCAAAGTGATCGGTAGCAACTCCAAACATTTTTTAAGATTAAATAAAAGGAAAATCAATTTTTCATGGTTAATTAAATGAAAAAAAAACCTGATTTAATAAGAAACAAAATTTTAAGATAAAATGAATTAAAAGGATAAAATGAATTAAAAGGGTTAAAATCCTATTTTACAAAATATATGGTCTAGCTATTTTCACACCGTGGTTAAAAATGATCACGACACCCATCATCCTGAAATCTTGCAATCCTCTCTCAACTTGATCAGTGTGACTACATGAAGGTAAAACAACAATGAAAGTTGCTGAAATAGGTTTTACATTTTCCATCAGCATCAAGTCAAAAATCTCAAATGCTGATTCATTCTCTCCAATTTTTTCTGTTAACAGAAATCATTGCATTCTAAAATGTCGGATCATCAGGTAGTGAAAGAAAATAAATTAGGGATTTTAGAAATCTAAAATGGGGTTTAGCGATTAAAAGTGGTGTTTTTATTAAAACTACGTTTTGCATCCGAAACCAACCTAATTTTACTTTTAAAAAATAATTACGTAGAAAATATAATGTTTACTAAGCCAAGTCAATGACTTAACAAAAAGAGTCTACATGTCATCACACCGTGTTGAGATAATTAATCGGTTGTAGAAAACTAAGAAGAAGGGTGAATTGATAAATAAAAAATTTAAGGGAAGCAAATGAAAGATAGAAAAAGTTAGACACAAAGAATTATAGTAGTTCAAGCTTCTAACAAGCTCTACATCCATTACCTTAGCTCCTCACTAAGGATTTTAAACAAATCACTAAGAATTCTTCCCCTTTTCTAGGCTAAGGAGGCAACCGTTACAATCGATCAAAATTTTCTACTCAAAGCTTGATCCAATTCACTCACTTTTACAAGAAAGAATGGCAAATGTAGAAAGACCTCTCAAAGGTGAATAATTTGCCCAAATACAAGTACTCTCAACCCAAAACTTGAATAAAATGAATACAATTGAAGGACACTCAAGTGGGTTACAATATTTGACTCTAATAGCTCAAAGATGGTTGGATTTGTGCTTGAATGCTTTAGACTTGTTGACTTGTTGTTGTTGAGGCTTTGGAGACTTGATTTTATACCCCTCATTGATTTCTAATCGTTGGGCTGTTTTTTCCCCGCAAAAAATGCTATTCGGTAACCTACCATATTGGTATACGAGGAGCTATATCGGTACCTGCCATAAGAAGAAATAGACGTTGTACATAGGGGTATCGATACGCTTGAGGGGCGTATCGAAACGGATATGGTATAAAAACATTATTCGTATCGAAACGGCTAGACCGTATCGATACGGTTTTATTTCACTGGAATCTGAGGAAAAAGTCCTTGGAAATATGCATCGGTACACCTAGGGGGCGTATCGATACGATGTAACCAATTTTCAAAGTTTGTTGATTCCAATAACTGACAAGGCAACAATCATATTTTAAATGCAAAGATTTTGAAGATCTTAACACCCCGTATCAGTACAGGTGAAGTCGTACCGATACTCGTAACCAAAAATATAAACCTAGATGAAGGCCATATCGAAACGGGCTTAACCGTATCGATACGAGCTTAACCGTATCGATACGAGCTTAACCATATCGATACAATTTTGTAATTAAAATCTAGTAGCCAAAAGGCCTATCGATACACCTAAGCGTTTTTGGTTATTTGAGTATGAAAATACTTAGAAAAACTTTTAGGGTTTTAAGTTTTTGACTTAAAAACATTTTAAGTTCGATTCATTTTCATTTTGTGAGACTTTTTGAATACTTAAAAATTTATCCAAATTTAGAAATTGGTCCTTAAATACTTTGTTATATCAAAATTAAATGTAGGCTTTATGATCTCCCATTTTTTAATATAACAAAACCATAATAAATTTTTAAGTAAGTTTAAAAAATATTCCCCCTTTCTTTAAGGCTAAAAGATTTGATTTTGAAAACTTTAAAAAAATTAGCTCTTTTTACTTCTCTCCTTTATGTTAGATCAAAACCAATAGGATATAAAGGAAAGATATAAACATTAAATGCACTCCAAGCATTAAGGAAATATCATAAATATTATTAAAATTCAAAGCATAATATTTAAAGCAACATTAAAATCCAACTTAATTCCTAAGAACATAAACCGAAACAAATAAACCAAAGCATATGAGTCTATAAAACAAAGACATAGGTGCATAAAACATAAATCCTAATATGATATGATATGTCATGAGATGCAAGAAGCTTAAGAGTCATCTTCATCATCTTCTTCTCTATCATCTTCATCTTCATCTCAGGGTGTTCCTTCTAAGAGATTGTCGCCACTATCCATGAAAAGCGGTGAGAGATATATCCATAAAAGCTTGACGATTCTCAATGGAAGTAACTCTTTCCTCCAAAGATGTAAAACGAGTGTCAATAGCGACAAATCCGGAGGTCATGGTAGAGTCCAAAGATGCAACGCTAGTGCCTAAAGATGCAAACTTCTCGTCGAGATAAGCCATGAGAGCATCAATGGAAGGTTAGATTACCAGAGCTTGAGGAACCGCTTGAGGAACTGCTTGAGGAGCCACCACTGGATCAGGTTGAGCACCACGAGGAAGATTGACATTCCGAATCCGTTCTCCATTATAGTATGAGAACTTTGAGCAGCGGAGAGAATGCTCATCAATAGGATTGGTGAGAGGTTCGGCAAGATCATGAGAGCAATCTATACCAATCTTATGAAACAGTAGCTCAAAGTTGTGCTATAAGTAAATGATGTAACAAAAGTTGTATGGCGATTTTGCACGGTGAATACAATCTCAGCAAACATAATTTGAGCAAGGTTCAGACGCTTACCCTCACGAAAGCAACGAATCCAAGAGTCATCGACTTGGCGGATTGTTGAGAAATTTCCACCGGATGGGCGAAACCACCAAGTGATAAGCAAGTGAAGAATGCGATCATGAGCATCAAGCACGGTCATGGAGCCACCAAGAACATGTCCCAACGAGTCCTCATTATCAATTCTCATATCCTTAAAACCCAAAAATTTTTGCTAAAACCGAAGAATCTTTTTGAAATTTCTTTCCCATAAGATAAGATCCGATAGTAACAACTTCGGATCTATCTTGGTTATAAATACACCACGCATTTGAATAAAAGATAAGGACAAGATTTCGGTATAAAATCTCAGGTATACTTAAAAATGACATGAACTTCCATTGATTCATTAAATCAAGATATTGAAATTGGAATATTTTAGAAGACAAGAAAGCAATAGAAACAACGCGCTTACGGCAAATTTTGTAACCTTGGTAATGTTTAAAATGATCGATGGCATTTGGAAAACGAGGTTCATTAAAATAATTTTGAAAAATATAAGTGAGGTTGGGTTTGGTACCATCGTTTTCAAGATTAGAATTTGAGGATTGTCCCAATTCTCTTCTTGCTCTTTTCTTAGAAGCCATAACAAAACCTAAAATCAAAATCAAACCACACAAAAATGTATGCATAAATCATCACATTTGATCCAATGAACAATCCAATAATCAAGGTATTGTAAAAACCTATATTGTATAGTTTAAAATCATATACAAGTATAAAAAGGATTTTTGGTAAAATAAAATTTGAAAATAATGTTGAAAAAATATGGTATAATTTTATATTCTAACCAAGAATTTTCAGTTTTGAAGAAATTTTCACAAAAACTTTGAAAAACATGTTATATACATACTACAAATATAAACTTTTTGATGAAAAACAATATACAAATAAAGATTAAAACGAAAATAAAAGTAAGTAGGGTTTATACCTTGAATTATGATTAAGGATGAATGAGGAGATGATGCACAAAACTTGATGATTTTGCTTGAGTTTGATGTGAAAACCAAAAGCCCTCAAGAGATTTTATGATTTGTGTGAAAATCAAAGGGGTTTGATGGGTTTATATAGAGGAAAAACGTATCTAGAGTTTGAGAGAAAGTTAGAATTTGATTTAAAGTTGGAAACCTTCTTTTAATGCCCATTTAACTCTCTAGTGTCTATATCGATATCCCACATGTGCGTATCAAAACAACATTCTGAAATGAATTTTAGCCATTTCGATACGTGACCCTGTTTGGTACAGGTCAACCTATACCGAAACTGTCTCATGATACCCGTACTGATACACATTATCCTGTATCAGTACCCCTGAGCCAAAAATGTCATTTTTTGACTGCAAGTTGCTCAAAAATTTTGATTTTACTCGAATCGAAATGCATGTGTATGATATGTGAACATCATGTATGAACTAAAACTGATGCATACTCCCTCTAGCAACAAGCATAGATACATATAGGAGCAAAAACACATAAGCAAAGAAATTAATTAAATTCAAGCAAAATTTAACACCAAAAAGACTCTAAAGTTCAAGGTATGCTAGTTAAACCTAACTCTCTCCTAAGAGACCAAAAATTCTCTTTGTCTAAAGATTTGGTAAAGATAGCCGCTAATTGGTTCAAGGTGTCTACAAATTCTAGAACAACATCATTTTTCAAGGCATGATCTCTAATGAAATGATGTCTTATTTCTATGTGCTTGGTTCTAGAATGTTGGATAAGATTCTTAATGAGACATATGGCACTAGTGTCATCACACTTAAGAGGGATGATACCTACATCATTTCCATAATCTAAAAGTTGTTGCTTCATCCAAAGGACTTGAGTACAACAACTTACAGCCGATATGTATTCCGATTCGGTGGTAGATAATGCTACACTATTTTGTTTCTTTGAAAACCATGATATGATCCTACTACCTAGGATTGACAAGTACCAGAGGTACTTTTTCTATCTTACAACCTCCATAATCCTCATCCGAATAAGCATGCAAATCAAAAGAGGAATCTCTAGGATACCAAAGTCATAAACAAGGTGTGTCTCTAAGGTATCTAAAGATTCTCTTAACGGCTAAAAGGTGTGATTCTCTAGGACTAGCTTGAAATCTAGCACACAAGCAAACACTAAACATGATATACGGTCTACTTGCAGTAAGATAAAGCAAAGATCCTATCATTGATCCATAAAGTTTTAAATCAACACAGTTACCTCCTCATCTTTGTCAAGCTTTATAGAAAAGCTCATTGTTGTGGCTTGAGGTTTCACATTCTTCAAGCAAAACTTCTTAAGCATATCCTTGATGTACTTAGCTTGATTGATGAACATATCATCCCTTCCTTTATTTGATTTGGAGTCCCAAAAAGAATGAGAGCCCCCTATCATGCTCATCTCAAACTCACCTCGCATCAACTTAGAAAATTCTTGGCAGCAACTCATTAGTAGAACAAAAAATGATATCATCAATATAAATTTGAACTACTAAGATGTCTTTGCCTTTTCTTTTTAATTAAGAGTGTAGTATCCACCTTTCCTTTTTCAAAACATTTTCAATTAAAAAGTTTGATAATCTTTCATACCAAGATCTAGGATCTTGTTTCAAACCATATAAAGCTTTTGAAAGTTTGAAAATATGGTTTGGATATTTTGGATCTTTAAAATTTGATGGTTGTTCTACATACACTTTTTCATTAATAAAATCATTTAGAAAAGCACTTTTTACATCCATTTGAAAAAGCTTGAATTCATGATAACATGCAAATGCAAGAAGTATCCTAATAGCTTCTATTCTAGCTACGGGTGCATAGGTTTCATTAAAATTGATTCCTTCTTCTTAAGTGTAACCTTGAGAAACAAGTCTAGCCTTGTTCCTCACTATGTTACCACTCTCATCTAATTTGTTTCTAAAAACACATTTAGTTCATATGGCAAACTTATTACTAGGCCTATCAACTAATGTACATACTTGACTTCTCTCAAATTGATTTAGCTCTTCTTGCATAACCAATATCCAATAATCATCATTTAATGTTTCTTTGATATTTTTAGGCTCTATGCATGAGATAAATGCAACATTACAAATATTTCTAAGAGAAGATCTAGTGGTTACCCCTTTGGATGGATCACCCAAAATCTCACCACCTTTGATATAGTTGAACTCTATTGGGTAGCTCACTTTCTTTTCCTCTAGAGTCATATCCTTCAATGCTTCTAAAGGTGGATCTTGTGTTTCTTCTTCTTTGGATGGAACTTCATCTACCTTTGATGATTTACCACCATCATTGTCTTCAAAAATTTCTACATCTCATCATTACAAGAATCTTTCCTCGGAAGGAGGTTATCATTGTAAACCACATGAATAGGCTCTTTAACTACCAAAGTTCTTTTATTGAATACTCGATAGGCTTTAGAGTTTAAAGAATAACCTAAGAAAATAGCTTCATCACTTTTAGCATCAAATTTGCCCAAATTGTCTTTTCTATTATTTAAAACAAAATATTTACATCCAAAAGGATGAAAATAGCTAATGTTATGCTTTTTGGATTTTAAAATCTCATAAGGTGTTTTCTTTAAGATAGCCCTAATCATTACTCGGTTGAGAATATAGCAAGCCGTATTAGTGGCTTATTCCCCAAAAATACTTTGACAGCTTTTTTCACAAAGCATGGTTCCAACCATTTCTTCTAAAGTACGATTTTTCCTCTTAACAACCCCATTTTGTTGAGGGATGCGAGGAGCAAAAAAATTATGGCTTATACCATTTGAGTTACAAAAATCCTCAAAACCTAAATTTTGAAATTCGGTTCCATGGTCACTTCTAATGTGAGAAATAGAATGACCATCATCATTTTGAGTAATTTTTGAAAATGTGATGAACTTTTCTAAAGCCTCATCCTTGATACTTAAAAATAGAACCAAAGTGTATCTAGAGTAATCATCTACTAAAACAAATGCATATGATTTTCCACCTAAGCTCATAGTCCTAATAGGGACAAAAAGATCCATGTAGATCAATTATAAAACTCTACTAGTAGAAACATCATTAATAGGTTTAAAAGAAACTCTTTTTTGTTTGCCTTTTGCACAAGTATTACAAATTTTGTCCAAAGAAAACTTTATTTTAGGCAAACCTCTTACAATATCATTTGAAACCAATTTTTCTAAAATACTCATGCTTGTATGCCTTAGTTTTCTATACCATAACCATGAGTCATGTTCATCTTTTGCAACAAAACATGCATTTGAAAAATAAATGTCATCTAAATGCACCATGTATATGTTTCTTTGCGATGACCAATAAGCACAATTTTGTTAGTTTCAATGTTGATAAGTTTACAACCATTTAATTCAAAAAGCACATTGAAACCTTTATCACAAAGTTGGCTATGCTTAAAAGATTATGTTTTAGACCGTTGACATACAAAATATTGTCAATAAGTATGGAAGAGTGATTACCAATGGAACCAATTCCTTCAATATGGCATTTGGAGTTGTCACCAAAAGTCACTACTCCTCCACTCTTTGGTTTTAGCTCCATGAACCGAATCTTGTCACCAGTCATGTGTCTCGAGCATCCACTATCAAGGTACCACGAATTTGCGCGTGTAGTTTTGGCCTTGTAGCAATGCTCCCCCTACAAACAAAGATTAAGTCTTGATTTTTGGTACCTAAATCATTTTATGTCCATGAGTATTAGCTCCCCAAATCTTGGTTCTCTTAGGAATCCAAGAAGCAATGGCACTAGTATTATTAGATGTGATAAGTTCTTTTGGAACCCAAACACTTCTAATATTTTTTTCCTCTGGATGCCTTTGAGAAGCTTCTTTGATTGTAGCCATTGAAGTTTCTCTTCACATAGTTGGGTTTTGAAGAACTTTCTTTCTCAAATTTTTTCCCAACTTTGTTTAAAGAAGCTTTAAGATCATCAACTTCCTTTTGGTGATCATCATGAACCTTGGAAAAAAGGTTGTAAATCAAAAACCTTCTTTTTAAGTTCGGAGTTGGTTTTAGATAGAGAATCGTTTTGGTTTTTCAAATCGGAAATCATTTTCTTGTTTTTCAAAATTAATTCCTTATACTTTTCTACCAAATCGTCATAAACCTCTTGTAACTCGTCATAAGCTTCTTGATGCTCATCGAAAGTGAAATCAAATGTAGATTAGTTAGAGGTTACCTTAGGATCCTCTTCAAGAGTCATGAGGCAAAGGCTGGAAACTTCTTGCTCCTCTTCATCGAATGATTCCTCATCACTCCAAGTAGCAACGTTTGCCTTGAGCTTCTTCTTATTCTTGAAGCTCTTCATTTTGAGTTGGGGGCATTCGATTCTTATGTGCCCCGGCTTCTTGCACTTAAAGCAAATAAGTTGATTATTCTCTTCCTCCTTGTTCCTGTTCTTGAAATACCCTTTTCGATGGAACTTTCTTCCCTGGTTGGATTTCATGAACCAAGTGAATCGTTTGACTAGCATAGCCATTTTTTCATCTTCCTCCTAACTAAAATCGCTCTCTTCTTGTGAAGCTTTGAGAGCAATTTCTATCTTCTTCTTTTCTATTTTCTTCTTCTTGACCTTCTTCTCTTCTCTCTTCTTCTCATCTTCTCTTCGTTTCTTTATGATCTCATGAGTAAGGAGAGAATCCATAAGAGAATTAAGCTTCAAGGTTTTAAAGTCCTTGGCCTCGATGATAGCAGTTCTCTTTCCATCCCAAGACTCGGGAAGAGAGTAGATGAGCTTCTGAACTAGCTTGTCCTCGGGGATGATTTCTTCGAAGCCCTTGAGACCATTTACAATGACAGAGAAACGATCAAACATCTTGGTGATAGTCTCATCGGGCTCCATCATGAAATTCTCGTAGCTCAAATTGAGGAGTCCAATCTTGGTCTCTTTTACATCGTTGGTGCATTCATAGGTGGTCTCGAGCTTGTCCCATACATTCTTTTCACTTGTACAAGAAGACATCTTCGAGTACTCATCCAGTCCAAGTGAACAAAAGAGCATGTGCAATGCCTTGTCATTTATTTGCAACATTCTCCCTTCTTCATCGATCATTTCTTGCTTGGACTTGGGAACTTGCCTTTCACCTTCTTGCTTCATTAGGATAGATGGTCCATCTTCGATTACATCCCAAATGCTTGAGAGGCATATCGAAATGGGTATGGTATAAAAACATATCCGTATTGAAACGACTAGGCCGCATCGGTACAGTTTTAGCTCACTGAAATCTGAGGAAAAAGTCCTTAGAAATATGCATCGATACGCCTAGGGGGCATATTGATACGATGTAACCAATTTTCAAAGTTTGATGATTCTAATAATTGACAAGGCAACAATCATATTTTAAATGCAAAGATTTTGAAAATCTTTACACCACGTATCGGTACAGGTGAAGTCATACCGATATTCGTAACCAAAAATATAAACCTAGATGAAGGCTGTATCGAAACGGGCTTAACCGTATCGATACGATTTTGCAATTAAAATTGCAGTAGCCAAAAGCCGTATCAAACACTCTAAGAGTGTATCAATACGCCTGGGCGTTTTTGGTTATTTGAGTATGAAAATACTTAGAAAAGCTTTTGGGGTTTAAGTTTTTGACTTAGAAACATTTTAAGTTCAATTCCTTGTCATTTCATGAGACTATTTGAATACTTAAAAAATTATCCAATTTTACAAATTGGTCCTTAAACACTTTGTTATATCAAAATCAATTGTAGGTTTTACACACCGTTTAGGTTTTAACCGTGGGGTGGTATGATTGAGCCTAAAATCAAAGTTCAATGTTAAAATTGGACCAATTAAAAGTTTGTTTTTTAAATTAGAATCAAATTAAAACAAAGTATAAAAGTAATGAATCAATTTGTTATTATGTCAATTTTTGTGAATTATCATATCACCGACTAGTAAAATTTTAATGACAACGAACAATTTATTATTATTTTTTAAGTAATGTGACCGTTTTGTAATTTTTCATAATTGTAGTCGGGGTACTATGTAAGTTAGTTTAGTCTAAAAAATATATGCTAAAGGGGTTATTTTGCTCCCGAGTTTGACTCAAATTAGCAATGTTGCCCCTCGCGCGAAAACGTGTTCAATTAGGCCCTTCAGTTCGCACATTGCAGCAAATTAGCCCATTGACCAATGTTGACCGTTGTAATACTGACATGCCAGTTAACGGTGCTGACGTGACAGTCAACTATGCTGATGTGGCGGTCCACGATGCTGATGTGGCAGTGCATGTGTGTTGATGACATGGAAAAGGGCCTGAATTGATTTTTTAAACCGAATTTGAGGGCATAATTCAATTTTTAGACGAGTTCAAGGGCATAATTCATTTTAATTAAAAGTTTGATAACTTATTTAATATTTAAGCTAAAAATAAAAATTTAAGAAATTATTAAAATTTTAAAATTGGATAAATAATTTGTTTAAATTTTAAGTTAATTTAATTAATTTTTGAATAAAATTAGATAAATAATTTGGTTTTTCAAGTTGGACTTTTATAAATGGAACATATGAAAAATCGGTTAACAAATTGATGTAAATATCCTTTGGGTCTCTGATAATTTTAAAATAAGCAAAGTGAGAACTTTCACAAAAAATCAAAATATTCTTCGATTTTTAAAAAAATCCATAAACTTAATAAAAATAAATAAAATATTTAAAAAATTATTAAAAATAAAAACTAATATAAAAATTAAAAAGTGTTAGAGATTAAAAATGATAAAATATAAATTTAAAAATGTTTATAAAGTATTAAAAATCGAACACTTTCATCGAAAGTCTTTGACTTCGTCAGTCTGAGTATTACCATTCGTTAAACAAATTTTAAGTAGAATCAACCTTGTATTAAAGTAACAATAAAACTCAAAATTTTCCCCCGCTTTTCTACATCAAATTGATGCTCATTAATATTTGATGTAAAAAAATATTTTTTTTTGTTTTTTCTACTTTAATGCAAGGATGATTCCTTTGAAAATATGCTCAAAGATTAGTATTCGTTAAACAAATTTTAAGTAGAATCAACCTTGTATTAAGTAACAATAAAACTCAATTTTTTTCCGCTTTTCTACATCAAATTGATGCTCATTAATATTTGATGTAAAAATGATTTTTTTGTTTTTCTACTTTAATACAAGGATCATTCCTTTGAAAATATGCTCAAAGATTAGTAGGCTTATCATATCCAGAAACAGTCGTAGACTTTTCTGATGGTTTATAAATATTTTAAAATTTTGAGTTTTTATATTTATAAATTTTAAGTATTAAAGATGGAACACTTTCATCGAAAAAGTCTTTGACTTCGTCAGTCTAAGTATTACCATTCGTTAAACAAATTTTAAGTAGAATCAACCTTGTATTAAAGTAACAATAAAACTCAATTTTTTTCTGCTTTTCTACATCAAATTGATGCTCATTAATATTTGATGTAAAAATAATTTTTTTGTTTGTTCTACTTTAATACAAGGATGATTCCTTTGAAAATATGCTCAAAGATTAGTATTCGTTAAACAAATTTTAAGTAGAATCAACTTTGTATTAAAGTAACAATAAAACTCAATTTTTTCTGCTTTTCTACACCAAATTGATGCTCAGGATGATTCCTTTGAAAATATGCTCAAAGATTAGTAGGCTTATCATATCCAGAAACAGTCGTAGATTTTTCTGATGGTTTATAAATATTTTAAAATTGAGTTTTTATATTTATAAACTTAATTTTTTAAATTCGTTATAGTATTTTTATTTTTTAATATTTTATGATATTTAAATATTTTTAAATTTTTTTAAATTTTTAGAAATTTATTATTTTTTAGCTTAAAGATTAAGTAAGTTGTCGAACTTTCAATTAAAATGAATTATGTCACTCAACTCAGTAAAAATTCTAATTATGACTTCGAATTCAGTTTAAAAAAATCAATTCAACGCCTCTGCCACATCATCATCACACGTGCACTGTCACATCAGCATCGTGAACCGCCACGTCAGCATAGTTAATTGCCACGTCAGCACCGTTAACTGCCACGTCAGTAACGTTGGTCAAAGGGCTAATTTGTTGCAATGTGGAACTGAAAGACCTAACTGAACACATCTTCGTGCGAGAAACAATATTGCTAATTTGAGTCGAACTCGAGGCAAAATATCCTCTTTAGCCCAAAATATGTGATAATGTGGTGTGCACTATAAACGACGAAGTTTAGAGGAAGCGGCCGCACCACCTATAGGCAAAGTTAAAAACCCCGTGAGAAGGTTCGTATAGAAGAGAAGGGGAGTAATTGAGAGAGAGGTAGGGCAAACTTACCAGCAAGTAGCCGAGCAAGATGATCATCCCAGTTCGTTGCTTCACCTGCGGAAAGGTATTCTTCTTTGCTTTTCTTCCTTCTCAACTTGATTTTTGGGTTTCGCTTACTTTGTTTGTTTCTTAAGTTGCAGTTTTGTTTTGGTTATTTTGTAGGTCATTGGCAACAAATGGGACACTTATCTTGATCTCCTCCAGGCCGACTACACCGAAGGGTTTGTGACAACCTCAGCCTCCCTTTTTTAATGATTTTGAAGAAATTAAGTCTTTTCTTTGATGAACAATCTCTTGTGCCCTAAACTTGTTTTCTGGTGGTTTGTGTTTGTTGTTTTTAGCTGGTTCTAATTTTGTTATCGTGTTCGTGGTTGCTTGATCGATATTCTTTAGGAGCACTTTTCAGGAATATTTAATTTTGATGCTTAAGGCGTTTAAGATTACTATGCTTCTGCTTAAACCTTAATAGTCAAACATATCTGCCTTTTCCCCCAAACTCTCGGCTGTGTAGAATTTGATACACGTTGTCCATTAATTTGTTCATTCTGTTTAATGATAACCGGCCCTATGTTTGTTGCATGATAACCTTTTTGGTGAAATAGTCAAAATAGCTCCCGCTTGTTTGCCTTCTGAAATCAGTCTAGGAAAAAATAGAAAACCAATAGTTAATGCTCTCATCACGTTCTAAATTAGAGTGCTACTTATTTCATTCGAAAGATTCATACACTAGGAGCTGCTTTTGAGCTACACCGAGAGCCTTTCTCTAAGGTTTTCTTTATTTGGATAATTTGGATGTCTCAGTGATTTGTGTGATCCAGAAACACTCAAATTAGGAACTTTCTGTAGCAAGAGTTTGGTTAAAAAAAGAGGTACTAGTTTTTTATTTCGAAAAATTAACTCGTAGGCATAACTCTGACAAGGATATGATAGGGAACTGGAAGGCTGCTTGATTGTTAAGGGAAGATGAGCGTTCTGGAAGTGGAGGGATATATTGGTAAAGAAAGAACTGCTTTAGCTTCATAAAAGTCAATCCTCATTGCTTTTTAGCAATTTAAGATCTGCATCTTTCCAGAATCATGTTCTGGAATCATTCATTTCCGTTGGCTTCTTTTGTACCTGTACCATTTACTGAATTGAACATCACTAAATGGCACACACTCATTATTGAAAGGAGGTTGAAGGTAAACCATTGAAACATCAAGTTTTATCCTCCCAAAGTTGAGTGGTGGAACTACTGACGGAGTTGTACCTGTTCCCCCCAATGCAAACTTATTAAAGTTGGTTAGTTTATATACATATATATATATATATATATGGAAAAAAACTTTAATACACAGGCTGTGTAAATTTTAGTTTACACACGTGCCTTTTAGTTTTAGGGGTTAGGGTTGGTATTGAATAAACTGTGAACTGTTTGACCTGCAGAGATGCTCTTGATGCTTTGGGATTAGTTCGATAGCTGCAGGAGAATGCTTATGACTCATGTTGACCTCATTGAGAAGCTTCTGAACTACAACAGTAATCTATTTATTCATTTTAGGGCTGGCTTTATTTTGGTATTCCCTTTCCCTGACTCTGCTTTTTTTTGGGCAGCATTGGAGAAGTCAGAAACCAGTTGAGGAAACATGTAGTGCCTGTCCAGAATTCTCAGTTTTGTGTAAGTGGACTATGGTCTTCGGTTTTAGTTCTATGATGGATACCTGTATGTACGAAAACTATGTGGGATTTGAAATGCTGAAAGTGATTGGAAAGTTATACTGTTTCCTGGGATAATTGTGTGGTAAAATACCATGATTAATGAATGTGATGGTTTAGGTATTTATCCTGAATGTGGGCATAATTTGGATCCACGTAGTAGCAGGGAACAACTTTCAGTTTTGTTAGTTGCATGGCTACCAGCATGTTTAGGAAGTGTCGTATATTAATGGGAACCTTAACAATGAGATCACTTTTGTTAGTACTAGTACTAGGCTAGTTGTTATGAGATTGCATTAGGTTACAAGCTAAGTACTGCTAGTCTGCTAGTGTCATTTGGAGGGAAGCAAACCAATAATTTGAATTATTGTTTTCTTTCTGCTTGTGTTGGCTGTTAGCCAGCCGGGCCTTTCAAAAATCTAGGTCTGTATTTATTGTTCAGATCAGTTTGGTCCATTTTAATTCGACTTGGTTTGGTTCTTGGTTTTTTATACTATTTTTGAGTTTTGTTTTTCTCATTTTATTTCGACAAAATGATTGTTTTACAGGTTTTGACTAGGGGTGTAAATGAACCGAGCTTGAACGAACAAGACTATGTTCGTGTTTGTTTGTTTATTTTTAAGGGTGTTCATGTTCGGTTCGTGATCGTTTAAATTTTTGATGTTGAGTCCGTGTTTGTTTAAATTTTTAATGTTGAGTCAGTGTTCTTTTATTTATTTTTTAAAGGTGTTCATGTTCATTTGTTTAGTGTTTGCGAACGAGTTCGTTTAAGTGTTTGCGAACGTGTTCGTTTTAGTGTTTGTGAACGTGTTCATTTAAGTGTTCACAAACGTGTTCGTTTATATATTAAGTAATGTTAATTAAGTTAACAATAAATAAATAAAACAAAAATAACAGAATAAAACTTACATTTTAACATGAACTTATATAACATACTTAGCAATAACAAAAAAGTATTAGTTAGATACATCCACAAGCATTTGCATCATATAAACGAACTTATAAATGAGTTTGTGAAGGAGCTTATATACGAGCCTATAAAGGAGCTTATAAACGAGCTTGTTTGTGAATATAAAAAAATTGAATATACTTTTGTTTGTGTTCGTTCGTTTATTAAACGAACATAAAAATTTTGTTCATATTCGTTTATTTAAATTAATAAATGAACGGTTCATTGAATACTTTGTTCATTTACACCCTTAATTTTGACTTTATTTGATCAAGTTTCAAAGTTGTTTTCTAAAAAATATTTTTCAAACAAATCAAAGTAATTAATATACTATTATTACTATTTGAAATATAAAATATCTACTTTTATATGCTTGAAAAATAGTTATGAGTTCAATAAATAAATAATTTTTGATTTAGTTTGGTTAACCATGCTTTTTAAATTTGTAAAGCATTAACCGTTCAAATATTACAATTTGGTTCAATTTTTGGTTCATTCAATTTCTTTCTTCTTCGTGTTGGCTGAGAAGATAGTTTTCCGTTTTTGTAAAATACACCGGTTGTCATCAAACTCTTAGGTTGTATTTATTTTGATCACTAAACTTTTAAAATTTTTATTAGTCAGCTAATTTTTTATCTATTTTCATTTTAATTTTTCTCATTAATTTTTGTTAAAAAATACTGACGTGATATGTTGTCTTCTTCTTGAACCTCTTTCTTTTTCTTTCCCAATTTTTTCATGCTCTATTTCCTCTCTTACAGCTCAACATTTTTAACTTGGAAAAACCGTCGGCAACTGTGATTCGACTCAAACATGCATTTATCAAAGATAATGATTCGCTATCCTCTTTTTTGTTGGGCTTTTTTTGGGCTGTATAGTGTAACTTAGATGTAAGCACATTCTCGGCTCTGTACACCTTTTGTCCTGCATCTAGAACAAATTAAATTACCTCGTTAACATGCCTAACATTTGTTCACTTCTACAGCATTTTTTATATTAAAAAAATCAAGAAAATGATATTTCCTTTCACATAACATAAAACAATTTAAATTTAATTATACTATAATCAGTTCTGCATCGCTTTTTCCCCTGCACCAAGAATAGTTTAAACTACATCAGTAATGTCTTAACATTTGATATCTTCTACAGCAATTTTCTTTTTCTTTTAGAAAATTCAAAAAAAATGATATTCCTTTTACATAAACCAATTTAATAACACTATTATCAACTCTGCCACGCCTTTTCCCTTAACGTAAGAACAATTTAAGGTACCTCATTATTCATTAACATGTCTAACACTTGGTCGCTTCTACATCATTTAAAAAAAATCCAAATAAATGATAATCCTTTAATCTATTGTTGCATTCGCGGTGACCTACAACAAGGAATTAGAACTATTGTTGCATTCGCGGTGACTTGCAACAAGGAATTAGAAGGGTAGTACACTTAGTGTTGATAATGTTGATGCTGCTTAGGAACTTATAACAAGAAAAATAGAGTAAGAGAAAATAGGGAAAAAGAAGAAAGAAGTTGAGGAAAAAGATAGCGTGCCATGTCAGTGTTTTTAACGGAGATTAACGGGAGAGACCGAAATAAAAACGGACTAAAAGTTGGGTGACCTCAATAAAAATTTTAAAATTTTGGTGACCAAAATGAACGTAAAATAAAAGTTCGGTGACCATTAGTGTACTTTACCCTTTCTGTTTTGGTTTCGTTTCTATAATAAACAATTAGGTGTATGGGGTGATTTGACTACAAAATTAACCTAACCATTTAGTTGTCTGTCCGTTGTATCGCTGCTACTCTGGCTCTTCCAACTAATGTTTCCAACGTTCCTAGTTCTGAGTCCGGTAATTTCAGTTCCCTAAATATTTAATATATATGACATTTGTATTTAAAATTTTAGTTATTTAATTAATTATATTGAGCTTGCTTTTAGATTAATAATATGAGAAAAGCACAAAATGTGACAGAATTTTCAAGGAAGACTGTAATCACTCATTTTCACTTGTAAATATATTAATATTCCATGTATATTTATTATATGAATGTTACTAATATAAGGTGGTGTGTGCATGTATAAGCTATGTATACGTATTAGGGGTGTATGTATGTCGCGTATGTATCTAGAGTATGAGCGTATTTGATTAATATATAGATGTTATGTTAATTATATATATGTATGGTTATACGTGACGTATACTAGAATATTATATAAATTAATGATTGTATAATAAGTATACATTTTCGTATATACATGTATTGTCATTATAATTATATTATTATTAATATTATTGGGCTGGTAAAATGAAAAAAATTAAATATATATTAAACCCAAATAAACATGAAGTCCAAGTCCAATTACAAGTTCAATTACAAGGCCCGTTTGGCCCAAATCAATCCCATTTAATTACAATGTGCGGGGGTAGCGGGGCGTTGGATCAAGATCGATCCAACGGCCACGATGCAACCGAGGTTAAAAATATCGCCAGCGCTGTGTCCCACACGTATGGACCGCTCGAGTGCCACGCGCGCGCGTGTGGTCCACGCTACGACGCTTTAATATCCCACGCCGCGTAAGATCCACGCGCTCGACTCCTCGATCGCGGAGCTCCACGCGGCGAAATCGCCGCCTCATCAAATCGAGGCTTCATCCAGCCGATCGTTCTTCAAGCCATCTCGACCGTTAGATCGATCCGATCTAACGGCCGAAAACGCCTGGTCGTCACCGAAATGACCACACCGCCACCGCGCCGATATTCAGTCCCGCGTTGATTATGCCAAAGACAACAAGCAAAGTGTCGGGTTCAAGATCTGAAAAAAGGAAGATGCAACTTGCAACCAAAAAACAGAGGCAATAATATATATGAAACGGGTCATTTGTAACGGGATTTTTAGAAGGGAGAGGAGAAAAAAAATAGGAGAGTAAGAACAAAAAAAAAAAAAAAAAGAGATCTTGTAATACAAAAAAACTCAAAGTTGTAAACATCGAAGATAATCAAAAGGCAGTCCAGTGGTAAATTTTTGTCTCTTTTTTTTTTACTTGTTTTTTTTTACATGCATATACGAAAGATTAACAAAAAAAACAGAAATAAAAGAGGAGAGTAGTCTTACCGAGTCGTTTGTGGGTCTTCCCTTCCTCAGTGATAAGCCTTTCGGCTTCAACAAGCCAGATCTGGTGAACTAAAGGGAGGGGAAGGCCCCCTTGGTAGTTATATTTTAGGTTTAAAACTCTTTTTTTTGGTTCGTATTTCTTAGATCTAGGGCAAACAGGGATGTATCCTCTGAATCCAACCACGGATTCATGTTGAGGACGAAAAGAGGGTTATTTTGGTGTGTTTTGGAGACTGCCGCGCCACGGTTAGCGGCGGCGGGCAAATGAGAGAACACGGGCGCCGACCGGGATTCTGGGTTTCATGGGGATATTTGAGAAAAATGAAGAACGGTTTGGGTTATGAAAACCAAAAATGAAACAAAGAAGGGAAAATGGGTCTCGGTCTAAAAATAGGCTTTTTATAGTTATTATTATTTTTGAAATGGGTAAATTACACACTTAATCCCACCGCGTTTTCAACATTTTCATTTTTGTCTTGCCGCATGGTATAATCACAATCCCAGTCCCCCTGATGTTTCAAAAGGTTACAATTTCATCCCTAAATTACACCGAATCAGTTTCTGGATGGTAAAATTACACCCCTAACCATCCCGCGTTTTTGAATTTTTTACTTTGGGTCTGCCCCTTGGTCTAATTACAATTCTGGTCCTTTTAGGTTTTGTTTGTTTCGCAATTTCGTCCCCAAATTACATATTATTGTTCTTTAATTTCTGCCACTGACTTTTGTTCTTCTTTCATTTTAGTCCTGTTTTCTTTGTAAATATTATTGTTCGTATTATAATCGTATATATTGATATCATTTTATTTTATGTCTCTCGTATATGACTCGTATTTTATGTTTATATGTATATATATGTGTTAAGTATGACATTCATGTTTTTATCCGATTATTCGTATTGAAGCATGTTATGTTCTAGTTGATTCGTAAAAAAAGCATGTTTTGTATTTTTTACGTATTGCATGTTTCCTTGGTTTTTAGGTTACGTGTTAATGTGCCTTCTTTCATGTATAATATATTGTTCATATATGTTGAAATATGTTTTATTACCAAGATGCATGTCTTTTTGAAATATTTGTTCGCCTATATGTACTTATTCCTCGCCTTGTTATTTTGACACATGATAGTTGTTTTTATCTATTATTTAGAATAATATGTATATATATACATGTCTTAGTCTAAAATATCATTCATGTTAAATTAGTATTCTGGTATGTCAATATTTATTATGTTTAAATATTTTGCCATGTTTTACGTTTTTGCCACTAAGATTGCATATCAAGATATAACTTGTTAATGCGAGTCCTTTTATCCGAGCGTAAACGGGCCAAGATCAAGCGTAGTGATAGTGGTTGGGCGTTTATTCTCGGATAACGGGATCCTTAAAATTTATTCGCAATTATGACCGAATTTTAAAATAATCGTCACTTTAATCCGGAAAATCCAATATTAATAAAGCGGTAATTATTAAAGTACCAATTTTTGGGCGGTGTGGGGGTGCTAATCCTTCCCCATCCGTAACCGACTCCCGAACCCTGTCTTTTTGAATCTCTGGTTTTATGTTGTCCGGCCTACCTAAGTGGCCGGTGGCGACTCCATTTTTATGAGGTTTTTGTAAACCCCACGGAATAAATATTTTTAAAAAATCACAAACACCTTTCAAACACCTTTCAAAAATCATCGTTTTTACCTAGCGATTTAAAAGAAAGGGGACATCGCTACAGATGGCGACTCCGCTGAGGACATTTTTGTTTTTAAAAAAAAAACAAATGAGAGTCAAGCTTTTAAAATAATTACTGTTTTACTAATATTGGAAGTTCCGGATTAAAGTAACTATTAAATTAACATTCGGTCATAATTGCGCGTTTATTTTAACGCATTTAAAATATGGCATATAAACCCGTCTTTTTAAGTGGGGGGAAAACGCTAATGCTTTCGTGGAGATATCGTTCTCCCGTATGGGCCTAGCAAGTACCTTAAGGGCTCGAGTACCTTATGCTTTCGTAAGGATATCGTTCCTTCGTACGGGCATAAGCGAATGGGTCCCCCTGAATTGAACCCGGTTGAAAGGAGCCTATAATGGGTGATGATCGGGGGCCTTGCTACCCTTAGTAGGGGACAGCAAGGACAATTCGGGTACCTCCTAGAACCAAGACTGCATGTAGAGAATACATAGAAGCCTACCCATTTAGAGCCATGCGGATAACCTTAGGTTTTAGACGGGATAAATAGGGTTGTTTTGTGTGTTTATTCTGTTTAATTTTGTCATTTTATCTATATATTTATCAATTTTATCTGGTACTGACTTGTTTTCTTTTCGCTTTTTGTTCTTTTTCGCATACATCATTGCATTTGCATCAAATAAAGGTACTGGATCAAGTGGTTTGCCTGATCAGAAAGTCTTTCACCATGGAAAAAAGGTGTCTTAGGAAAGAAGAGATTAATTTATCAGTCAGACGTTGGTCAGAAGTCAGCCAGAAAATCCAAGGGGATAGTTTGCCTAACGAACGCGTAATAGCTGGATATACCTATGTGAGTCTCCAACAGAATGACTTGTGGGATCTTCAAAGCATTTGGGAAAGATGGGACCGAAGACTACAGGACTTATTTTGCAATAGTTATGGCGACATCGCACAGCTGTTATATGTTCGGATTAACCAGCCCCTACTCCGAGCTATAGTCCAGTTCTGGAATCCGGCTTTTTGCTGCTTCACCTTTAATGGGCAGGACATGATGCCTACGGTAGAAGAATACACTGCTTTACTTAACCAGAAAAATATCCAGGAAGATTGGATCTACGCGAAGCCTCCAAGGAATCAGAATTACACTGCGAAACTCAAAACCTTTGCGGGAATGAGTGACGATTGGGTTAGTGGCCTCCTTCAAATCCGAGGAGATAATACAGCCTTTGCATGGGAGAGTATTCGGGACATCATATCGACACATCCAGATGAGGCAAAGAAAGTGGACCTATTCGCTTTAGGAATATATGGCTTGGTGATCTTTCCCAGAGTACTCGGGAACATTGACATAGCCATTCTAGATTTGTTTGAACGGGTGAAACGAAAAGCAAACCCAGTACCAGCAATCTTGGTCGAGACTTTCATTTCCTTAAACGCTAGCCGGAAACATGAAGAAAGACGTTTTCGAGGCTGCGTACAGTTATTACAAGTATGGATCCAGAGTCACATGTGGAAGACGCCGACGCAGGTCCTGCCGGGGATATCCTTCCAAGGTTTTTCGCCTTTACGAGAATACTTAGCAAAGGAATGGCGAGAGGATTTGAAAACAAAAATGTGGACCAGGTTCTTCAGGAACATTCAAGATGAAGACATAGCATGGAGGGTCCCATGGCTCGGTAAAGTTAATTATTTTCTATACAGTTGTGGTGACTTCAACTGGCTGATGATGTTGGGATTGCATGGAGGGATCGCTTGTGCTCCGCTTTTAGTGTCTCGGCAGTTCGGATCACGACAGTTCATTCCCAATACCGCCGGATTAAGCCAAACTGAATTTCTTTTCAAAGGAGAGTTCAAAGGAAAAATTCAGACCATCATGAGGGCTTGGGATCATTGTTATCGGATCAGGGTGGAAGGAGATACCGAGCACATGACTACCCCAGATTACGATCTTTGGAGACGTTTGAGGGTTAATGATGTGATTCCTAAATCTGATCAAGGACCAGCAGTGTCACTCGAAGAGCTTACAAGGGTGGTACCGTCCGAAGCCGACATCTTAAGGAGTGAACTCGAGGAAGTTAAAAAGAAGATGGACATCCAACAGACCCAACATGCGAGCGAGCTCTATAAAGCAAGCTTAGAAGTTGATGAGCGAGACGGGATCATTAGGCAATTGAAGAAATTGAATGCAGAATTAAGCGACAAAAATACTCTTTATCAAAAAGATGCCCTCCTGTTACAAACAAAAATACAAAAGGCCGGCCGAAGTCAGTTCGTAGCTGTGGAAAGAGAAAGAATGAACGACATCCGTTTGATGGAAGAAGAACGAGAAATTAACAAAAGAGCGATCGAGAAAGAGATTGAAAGTTGCCGTTTGGCTATAGAGGAAGAAAAACGGTCCGCCAAGAAGGCCGTTGATCAGGAGAAAGAAAGATTCAGACAAGAAATCAGCAAGGGGAAACAAGCTGTCCATCATGAGAGAGAAAATGTCGTCGTATGGAAAAGAAAATCCATGAATAGCCGAAACAGACTGTTAGAAATGCAGAAACTGTACGATGACACTATTCAGAGATTGGAGCAAAGCCAAAGTCAAAATGATGAATTAAAAGGAAAGGTGGCGAAAGTTGAACACTCACTTCGAATGTACTGCCGCAGGAATAACTTCACTGAGCTGCAGGAAAGAGAACGAGAGGTGGGTATGTTACAAGCACGGATTGGGTCCCTTGAAGCAATCGTGGAGGATTACAAGGAAAGAATTAATGTGTTCGAAGAAGCTGCAGCCGGAGGGGACACCTATTGGCAGAAGAGATTACGCGACGCTGCTCGGATGGTACAGGACAGAGACCAGTACTACGCAAACCTAATGGTGGACATACAGCGAGTCGCCAGACATGTAAATGATTTAGCTGTCGAGGCTGAATCACTCCGACCTTTCATAGCCCCGGGAATGGAAGAAGCTCCTAGGTTCCTCAAGCTGCTCAAGGCAATTGGAAAGTTAGGAGATAGAGCTAGAGTCTATCTATAGGACTCTGTGTTATAATTAGATCTTTTGTACTAGGGATCTTTACTTTGTAACACGAATTTTGTTGTAATCAAGACCCTTTAATTCCCGTGGAAGTAGTTCAAAAGGGTGATTACCAGCGGAATCAGTTCCTTGTCTGCATGCATTCTTGCATTTGCATCATAACATTCACATCATTGTACATGCATTTATTTTTTGCAACCATATTAACAATATGAATATTGTGGCATTGTATGTAGCTAACCCGCAATCATTCATCACCTATACTTTACCCGGCTACAAAGAAAGCTCATGGAAGAAAGAATAACCAGTCTAGAAAGAGGGCAAAGAGAGCTCGAGACAAGGCTTGAAGAGGCCCAGAGAAGCCTTAGTGATCAGATTGCGCAGTCACAAACATCTATAGTTTCTGACATAACTGCATTACTAGCAAGAAGTCTTGGAAAACGAGTAGAAGGAGAAAATGTTCAAGAACCAGAAGGTACCCAGGCTCACTACAAGGTTCAACCAACTGCACCAAACCAGGCTAGGAAGGTGTATATTGACCCTGCAGAAATGTCTTCCAAATTTCAAATAGGGGCTCCCGAGACTCAACCCTTGATACCAAAGCACTTTATGAAGAAGAAGTGCGGACCTAAATATGGTCGAAAGAATTAGGAATGAGGTAGAGAAAAAATGGGAAGAAAGATTTCGCCTCATGGAAGAAAAATTTAAAGCGTTACAATCAAATGAAGAATCGAAAACGACGCTAGTGACCTAAGTCCGTGTCCGATCTTGTCTTGCCGCCAAAATTCAAAACGCCAGAGTTTGATAAATATGACGGAACCACATGTCCTTCTCGCACACATAACGATGTATTGTAGAAAAATGGCGACTTACCATAAAGATAAAAAGCTCACGATCCATTGTTTCGTGATAGTCTAACGAGCGGCGTTACGTTGGTACACTCGCTTAAGCAAAACGAATGTTAAAACATGGAAAGATCTGTCTAAAGCATTTATCGAACAATACAAACATGTAATGTACATGATCCCTAGCAGAATTATGCTAGAAAATATGGGGCGTAAGTCCAATGAAAGCTTGCGACAATATGCCCAAAGGTGGAGAGAAAGTGGCCGCCAAATCCAGCCACCTATCCCGAGCATGAAATCACGCCATTATTTGTCAATACTCAAAAAGGGCACTCTTCGATCGCCTCATTAATAATACAACACACGTTGTTTTGCCGACTTGATCGTAATCGGGAGTCTCTCGAATCGGCAATTAAGAGCGGTATAATTGATGGTGGGGAAGGGTCTCAAAGTACAACAAGAGAAATGAAGTAAACACCACCAAAGACCTATACCGCCAAGAACTTCACAGTCTCACAGCCACAAGCACCTGTGGGAAAAACACAAAATTCGAATCAAAGAGATGAGAGAGTCACCGAGAAAGGATAAAGAGAGGAGAACTTTCACTCCCTACCTGTTTCGCACACGTAACTTTATTCCCGCTTATATGAAGCGACTGGTCCGCCTTACATCGTTGCTCTGTCAATCCACCCTTCCCGCCTTGGTATAATCCAAGCGCGCATTGCGACTATCACGGCGGTACCGGACATCCCACCGAGAACTGCCTTTGCCTTCAAAAAGCTTGTACGTAACTTAATCGATTCGGGATATTGAAGTTTGAAGAGCCAAGCGTAGCCAACAACCCGCTGCCCAATCATGGGAGCAGAGGGGTAAACGCCATAGAAGAATGCTTTACCGGAGGATAAAGGATGACGTGTCGTAAATCAAGTCTCCTTTACGGTGGGTATTTCAACAATTATGCATGGCTCGTGTGATCAACAAAGGCATGGTAATAAGACGTAAGGAATGTGGAAAGTATTGCGAATTCCATCGATCAAGGGCATGATATCCAAGAATGTGAATAGTTCAAGAAATTGGTGCGTTTGATGAATGAAAAACAAATTGAATTCTTTGAGGAACCCATGGGGAAGGGATCAGACGTACACATGACAGATAGCCCCAAAACTAGATACGGGAAGGATAGACCTTTTATTATCTCTCCTAGGATAGGGAATGCAGGTGTCTCCCAAGGAGAAACCAGCAAGATAAAATCCCAAGATCGCTATTTCAAAGACCATCTCCATTCCCATTCAAAAATATGCGACAAATTCCCTGGAATTATGCTGCAAATGTGACCATGCCAGAAAAATCAGAACACGAACAGGTAAAAGAGCCTACGCTGGAAGACCGACAAAGCCAGAACAATGTGAACGTTGGTGAAGCGCAGCCATTTCACAAGGAGCGGCCGATGTTATTCCTCCGAGGCTTTGAGAGCAAATGAAAAAAGATAGGGGAAGAATACAGCAGAATTAGCCTTACGCAGATATTTGGAGAAGAACCTCCCAAAAGATAAATGAACCGTAAATCGAGGCCCGTGCCAAAGAATTTCTAAAGTTCTTGAGACATAGCGAGTACAAACAGAGTGGAACAACTACGAAAACAACCGCCAGATCACAATCTTTGGAATTACTCTTGAGTTCGTAGAAGCATCGGGAGACGCTATTGAAAAGTCTTGAATCAAACTTTTGTGCCCCAGACATTTCAGAATAAACCCGGACATGATAGTAGGGCATATTACCGCCTATAATCATATCACATTCAAGATGATGAGATCCCGAGGGAGGAAATGGGTCTACCAAAGCCCTTAACATCACTACCCATTGCAAAGGGTATGTATTACCAGCGCATTGATCGACAACGGGTCAACATTGAATGTCTTGCCTATGGTAACCCCGCAAAAATTGCCAATAGATGGTTCGCACCTAAAGCCTTGCTACAACTCGGTAAGAGCCTTTGATGGTACGCAAAAAAGGAACAATGGGGAAAATTGAGGTGCCCCTATTGATCGGACCAACCAATATGTGATCGATTTTGTGGTGATGGACATAAAACCATCTTACAAACCGCTATTGGGAAGACCGTGGATCCACTCCGCAGGAGTTGTCCCATCATCATTGCATTAGAAATTAAAATTTGTAGTTGAAGGCAAATTGGTCACCGTAGAAGCAGAGAATGAATTTGTTGCTTCCGTGACATCAGACACCCCCTACATTCAAAATGATGAAGATGCTGCAGAATGCTCGTTCCGAGCATTAGAACTAGTAAATGCCACATTCGTTTTAGAGGGAAGCCGGATCCCCTACCCCAGGTTATCTAATTGTACTAAGATGACCGTCGTAGAAACTCTGGGCCGAGGAGCCAAAATAGGAAAAGGGCTGGGAAAGAAATTACAAGGAAACCTGAGACCCAAGAATATGATAACCAAGAAGGATCGTTTGGGCAAGGTTATCAACCAAGTGTCCAACAGAAAAAAAGGAATATAAGAGGAAGGAGGAGCAAAGAAAAGCCGGATCTAAAGGAGAGGACATTCCGTGGAGGTCGATATCCTTTCCTAGTTTGAAAGCCACTTTCATCTCCGGAGGGTTCTACCAGCCAGTCAAGATATTGGAGAAGCAATGAAGAAAAATGATGAACTTAACCAGAGGAAATGCTCAAGAAATCATTTGAGGAGATGTACATCAACATGATAGCCGAAAAGGACCGTGGCAAAAAATGTTGACCAACATCCGCCCTTGCCATCCCGGGAAACACTTGATAACCGGAGCTGCATTGATCTACCAGTAGTTTTTAGAATAGATCGTAGTAATGCTCAATCAACCTTTTTGTTTTTGCCCATAGACAATGGGGATCTCTTGTATGGGGCACCTATGTTAACTTTTTTGATTGAAATGAAAATATCCCCACTTTCTTAAAAATGACCAAAGTCTCATTTATTCCATTCATGCATTCTTCATGTTCATTCCCTTCATGTAAAGCCGTCTCTTTCCCAATACAATTCATTCTCATTTATTGCAGGTCGCTCATGATTGACGATATGAATGATACCGGATCCAATCTCGAGTAAATTTCAATGCCCCGAGGTCTCGTGAGGAAATTGAGGAAGGATATGATGAAATAGAAATTGAGGTCCCGAAAGAGTTAAAGAGAATGGTGGACGACGAAGAAAGACAGATTATGCCCCACCAAGAAGAAACAGAAATTGTCAACTTGGGGACTGAAGAAGCGAAAAAAGAAATAAAAATATGAACGACGATTTCCTCAAAAACCAAGCATGAACTGATAGCCCTACTTCAGGAATTCAAGGATGTCTTCACCTGGACTTATCAAGATATGCCAGATTGAATACCGACATAGTGGTGCACAAATTGCCAACCAAATCGGAGTGCAAACCAGTACAGCAAAAACTTCGAAGAATGAGGCCAGATATGTTGTTAAAGATCCGAGAAGAAGTGAAAAAGCAATTTGATGCTGGATTCTTGGAGGTAGCCAAATACCCCGAATGGGTTGCAAACATTGTACCAGTACCAAAGAAAGACGGGAAAGTTCGTATGTGTGTAGATTATAGGGATCTGAATCGAGCTAGCCCAAAAGACAACTTCCCTTTGCCACATATTGACACATTGGTTGACAACACCGCAGGACATTCATGGTTTTCCTTCATGGACGGCTTCTCAGGGTACAACCAGATAAAGATGGATCCTAACGACATGGAGAAAACCACATTCATAACCATGTGGGGCACTTTTTGTTATCAAGTGATGCCGTTTGGGCTAAAGAACGCTGGGGCAACATACCAAAGAGCAATGGTGACTCTCTTCCATGATATGATGCACAAAGAAATAGAAGTATACGTGGATGATATGATTGCCAAATCCCGAACAGAGGAAGAGCACCTACAGAATTTGAAAAAACTATTCCAAAGACTACGGAAGTACCAACTAAGGCTCAATCCTGCCAAGTGTACCTTCGCCGTTACTTCTGGAAAACTCTTAGGGTTCATAGTAAGCAGAAGAGGGATTGAGATTGACCCGAATAAAGTGAAAGCCATCCAGGACCTTTCACCACCCCGCACGCAGAAGGAAGTCTGCGGTTTCCTGGGGAGGCTGAATTATATCTCTCGTTTCATTTCCCAATTAACCAATCAATGCGACCCGGTCTTCAGACTTCTTAGAAAAAATAGTCCTGGCGTATGGGATGAAGAATGTCAAAAAGCCCTAGAAAAGATCAAAAAGTACCTGACAAATGCTCCAATTTTAGTCGCACCAGTACCTGGTCGACCACTAATTCTCTACTTAACAGTCTTCGAGAGTTCAATGGGATGTGTACTGGGGCAACACGATGAGTCAAGAAAAAAAGAGCAAGCCATCTATTACCTAAGCAGGAAATTCAATGATTGCGAAACACGGTACCCGCCAGTGCAGAAGCTGTGTTGTGCTCTAGTTTGGGCTACCAAGCGGCTCAGACAGTACCTGTTGTACCATACTACCTGGTTAATATCCAAGCTAGACCCATTAAAGTTCTTAATGGAAGCGCCAGCGCTAACGGGAAGGATGGCCCGATGTCAGATGCTCTTATCCGAATTCGACATCGTATATGTTAATCAGAAAGCTATAAAGGGGAGTGCCGTAGTAGATTTCTTGGCTAGTCATGCTTCGGATGAATATGAGGCATTGAACTTTAGTTTCCCAGACGAAGACTTGATGTGCATCACAACCGAAGAAGAGATTTCAGATGATATGTCATGGAAACTTTACTTCGATGGAGCCTCCAACGCCCTCGGACATGGGATAGGTGCAGTGCTAATTTCACCTGAGGACGTCTATTATCCTTTCACCAGCAGATTGGAATTCTTCTGCACAAACAATATAGCTGAATACGAAGCTTGCATCATGGGACTGAACTCAGCCATCGAAAGAAAGGTTAAGGAACTTCGAGTGTTCGGAGATTCGTCCCTAGTCATTTACCAATTGCGCGGGGAGTGGGAAACCAGAGACCCGAAGTTGGTCAAATATCACGAATGGATCCAAGAGCTCGTCAAAAAGTTCGAAAAGGTCAGCTTCAATTACCTACCCCGAGAAGAAAATCAGATGGCAGATGCATTGGCAACCTTGGCATCCATGTTTAAAACAAACACCGGGGCAGAAATGAAGCCCATTGAGATGCAGACGTTTGAATAACCTGCTCATTGTTGTAACATACAGGAAGAGATTGACGGAAATCCATGGTACTATGACATCCTGCAATATGTCAAGCTTCAAAAGTATCCAGAAGGGGCAAACGACAATGACAGAAAAGCGCTCAGAAAATGGCAACAAAATATATCCTAGATGGGGAAATCCTATATAGGAGAAGTCATGATCAAACATTGCTGAGATGTGTGGATGCCCGAGAGGCGAAGGAAATCTTAGCTGAAGTACATGACGGGATCTGTGGAACGTAAGCCAACGGGCTGTCTATAGCCCGGAAAATTATGAGGTACGGTTATTTCTGGTTGACCATGGAGAGAGATTGCATCGATTACGCCAGGAAATGCCACAAATGTCAAATTTACGCTGACAAGATTCATGCACCCCCATCGCCTCTACACACCATGAATTCTCCGTGGCCTTTCGCAGCATGGGGCATGGACGTCATCGGGCAAATTCATCCGAAAGCCTCCAATGGCACCGTTTCATTTTGGTCGCCATAGACTACTTCACTAAATGGGTAGAGGCAGCGTCTTACGCCAATATCACCAGGACTACAGTTTGTAAGTTCTTAAAGAAGGAAATTATTTGTCGATACGGATTGCCAGAAAGGATCATCACCGACAACGCTTCCAATCTGAACAACAAAATGATGAAGGACGTGTGCACTCAATTCAAGATAACACACCATAATTCCACAGTCTATCGTCCTAAAATGAATGGAGCAGTGGAAGCAGCAAACAAGAACATAAAGAAGATCATAGCGAAAGCTACGGATACCTACAGGGATTGGCATGAGAAGTTGCCTTTTGCCCTTTTCGCCTATAGGACGTCCATTCGCACATCAACGGGGGCAACGCCCTACTCCTTGGTGTATGGTACCAAAGCAGTACTCCCAATTGAGGTAGAGATTCCGTCCCTCCGGGTCTTAAACGAAGTAAAACTGGAAGAAGCTGAATGGGTGCAGGCCAGATTCGACCAGCTAAATCTCATTGACGAAAAAAGACTAAAGGCCATTTGTCATGGTCAGATGTACCAAAAGCGGATGGTGCAGGCTTACAACAAAAAGGTGCTCCCAAGAGAATTCTCAAGAGAATCCTCCCTATCCAGAAAGATTCTCGAGGAAAATGGACGCCCAACTGGGAAGGACCGTACGTCATAAAAAAGGCCTTCTCAGGAGGAGCCCTGATCCTAACAGAAATGGACGGGGACGAGCTGAAAAATCCCATAAATTCTGATGTCGTCAAGAAATATTATCTCTAAAAAAAAATTTGGAGAGCTCAGGACGAAAACCCGAAACCGGGCGTCTTGAAGCAAAGGAAGGACTCGAGTTGAAAACCCGCAAAGGACAGCTCCGGTAAGTTGAAAAGTTGAATATCCGAAGAGAAGGGCATCTTCATGAACAATGTGAAGAGAAGGCTTCAGGCAAAAAATTCTACACCGGTTGAAAGGGTCATGTATCATTCATATCGAAGATAATGAGGGATCTTGTATTTTCATACTTAACTCATGTGTGTCATACCTTTCTTTTCAAGATATCTCGAAGCCCTTAATCGTAATAAAGCCGTGTTTTTGAGCATCCATTCCTGGCCTTCTTGTCAATTTTAGTCAAATATGATAACATAGGCTTATAATGAAACAGGAGATTTCGGAGCATTACTATGATTTAACCTTGAAAATGCAGGTGATCAAAGAAAATGATGTTAACCCCGCCCTCCAGTTCCCTACATAATGGCTAGGGAAGGTGAGAAGCTTTAAACAACTAGGTAGGATGACCAATGGCACATGTCCTATCTATCCAAGGAAGGCACACGAGATAACAAAAGAGATCTCTTGGGTGAAAACCAGAAGGGCACAAAAAAAACTCTTTAAAGTGAAAACCCGAAAGGGCGCTTTAAAATTCCAAATCATAATTGGAGAAAAAGAAAGGTTGAGATGGTTGAACCTGACAGTGAGGCGGAGTATCGATGCCTGTAAAAAAGAAAACGGACGTCAAGATCAAATAAGGACCAAAACAAGCCCACCCAGAGATTGACTCTCATGCATCATGAATGGTCAAGCATCACTAGAATTAGGAGCATGTCAATTCATTCATTTGTCATAGCATTTTGTTTTCATCTCAGACAGGTATCTACAGATCCAAAGAGACATCGAAGACCATCACGGTGTAAATCCCAAATGAGAAGACAATGTTTTTACATACAAAAGACACATCTTTTCAAGCTCCAGAGAGAGGTTATATATAGGAAGAATCCTTCTCTCTGAAGTTTCAGAAGCTGAAAGTTCTATATAGGAAGGACTGACAGCTCCAGGGTAAAGACTCGCAGTTCTATATAGGAAGGACTCCCAGTCAAAGTAATTCACCCATGACACGCAAGATTATATAGGAAATCCTGCTGTGTCGAAAGCGAAGAGTTTTATATAGGAAGGGCTCCGAGCTTTATTGTCTTAGAGTAAAAGGTTCTATATAGGGAGAACTCAGTAGCTCAAATTCCGAGATGCCAAAAAGTTCTATATAGGAAGGACTGATGGCTCCAAGGTGAAGACTCGCAGTTCTATATAGGAAGGACTCCCAGTCAAAGCAATTCACCCATGACACGCAAGATTATATAGGAAATCCTGCTGTGTCGAAAGCGAAGAGTTCTATATAGGAAGGGCTCCGAGCTTTATTGTCTTAGAGTAAAAGGTTCTATATAGGAGAACCCAGAGCTCAAAATTCCAGATGCCAAAAAGTTCTATATAGGAAGGACTGATGGCTCCAAGGTGAAGACTCGCAGTTCTATATAGGAAGAACTCCCAGTCAAAGCAACTCACCTATGACAATGGGTTATATAGGAAACCTGTTGTGTCGAAAGCAAAGAGCCTTATATAGGAAAGACTCCGAGCTTCATTGTCTTAGAGTGAAAGGTTCTATATAGGAAGAACCTGTAGCTCTGAGATTTCAGACGCCAAAAGTTCTATATAGGAAGGACTGGTGGCTCCAGGGTTTGAAGACTAGCAGTTCTATATAGGAGGAACTCCCAGTCGGAAGAATCCATCAGTAACGCAGAAAGTTTTATATAGGAGAAACCAGCGTTGAAGGCGAAGAGTTCTATATAGGAAGGACTCCAAGCTACACCGTCTCAGAATGAAAGGTTCTCATAACTCGAGGCTTCAGAGTGAAGGGTTCTATGTCGAAAGAGCCTGTAGCTCCAAGATCGGAAGGTGACGAAGCTCTATATAGGAAGAACTTACGAACCTGAAGATTCAGCCAAGGAAGAGCGGAGATGTCCAAAAGAATTCGTTTTTCCAAGGCTACAAACAGGGAAGTCTGATAAAATGAGTGCTTATGAATCTTTGCTTTGTTTCCCATTCCATGAGAACAAGCAAAGAGGGGCAAATCAGAATCACTCATTTTCACTTGTAAATATATTAATATTGCATGTATATTTATTATATGAATGTTACTAATATAAGGTGGTGTGTGCATGTATAAGCTATGTATACGTATTAGGGGTGTATGTATGTCGCGTATGTATCTAGAGTATGAGCGTATTTGATTAATATATAGATGTTATGTTAATTATATGTATGGTTATACGTACGTATACTAGAATATTATATAAATTAATGATTGTATAATAAGTATACATTTTCGTATATACATGTATTGCTGTTATAATTATATTATTATTAATATTATTGGGCTGGTAAAATGAAAAAAATTAAATATATATTAAACCCAAATAAACATGAAGTCCAAGTCCAATTACAAGTTCAATTACAAGGCCCATTTGGCCCAAATCTGAATCCCATTTAATTACAATGTGCAGGTAACTGTGGGCCGTTGGATCAAGATCTGATCCAACGGCCATGATGCAACCGAGGTCAAAAATATCTGCCAGGCGCGTGTCCCACATGTATGGACCGTTCGAGTGCCACGCGCGCGTGTGGTCCACGCGCGGACGCTTTAATATCCCACGCGCACGTAAGATCCACGCGTTCTGACTCCTCGACTGCGGAGCTCCACGTGGCGAAATCTGAAGCCGTCTCATCGAATCGAGGCTTCATCCAGGCCGATCGTTCTTCAAGCCATCTCGACCGTTAGATCAGATCTGATCTAACGGCCGAAAACGCGCGTCTGGCCGCCGGCGAGAATGACCACCACACGCCACCGCGCCGATATTCATCCTGCGTTGATTATGCCAAAGACAACAAGCAAAGTGTCAGTTCAAGATCTGAAAAAAGGAAGATGCAACTTGCAACCAAAAAAACAGAGGCAATAATATATATGAAACGGGGCTGTTGTAACGGGATTTTTAGAAGGGAGAGGAGCGAAAAAAAATAGGAGAGTAAGAACAAAAAAGGGAAAAACAGAGATCTTGTAATACAAAAAAACCTGAAAGTTGTAAACATCGAAGATAATCAAAAGGCAGTCCAGTGGTAAATTTTTGTCTCTTTTTTTCTTACTTGTTTTTTTTACATGCATATACGAAAGATTAACAAAAAAAACAGAAATAAAAGAGGAGAGTAGTCTTACCAAGTCGTTTGTGGGTCTTCCCTTCCTCAGTGATAAGCCTTTCGGCTTCAACAAGCCAGATCTGGTGAACTAAAGGGAGGGGAAGGCCCCCTTGGTAGTTATATTTTAGGTTTAAAACTCTTTTTTTGGTTTGTATTTCTTAGATCTAGGGCAAACAGGGATGTATCCTCTGAATCCAACCACAGATTCATGTTGAGGACGAAAAGAGGGTTATTTTGGTGTGTTTTGGAGCTGTCTGTGGCGCGGGTTAAGCGGCGGCAAGAATGAGAACACTTCTGTGGCCGGCCGCCATTCTCGGGGTTTCATGGGGATATTTGAGAGAAAATGAAGAACGGTTTGGGTTATGAAAACCGAAAAATGAAACAAAGAAGGGGGAAATGGGTCTCGGTCTAAAAATAGGCTTTTTATAGTTATTATTATTTTTGAAATGGGTAAATTACACAATTAATCCCACCGCGTTTTCAACATTTTCATTTTTGTCTTGCCGCATGGTATAATCACAATCCCAGTCCCCCTGATGTTTCAAAATGTTACAATTTCGTCCCTAAATTGCACCGAATCAGTTTCTGGATGGTAAAATTACACCCCTAACCATCCCGCGTTTTTGAATTTTTTACTTTGGGTCTGCCCCTTGGTCTAATTACAATTCTGGTCCTTTTAGGTTTTGTTTGTTTCGCAATTTCGTCCCCAAATTACATATTATTGTTCTTTAATTTCTGCCACTGACTTTTGTTCTTCTTTCATTTTAGTCATGTTTTCTTTGTAAATATTATTGTTCGTATTATAATCGTATATATTGATATCATTTTATTTTATGTCTCTCGTATATGACTCGTATTTTATGTTTATATGTATATATATGTGTTAAGTATGACATTCATGTTTTTTATCTGATTATTCGTATTGAAGCATGTTGTGTTCTAGTTGATTCGTAAAAAGCATGTTTTGTATTTTTTACGTATTGCATGTTTCCTTGGTTTTTAGGTTACGTGTTAATGTGCCTTCTTTCATGTATAATATATTGTTCATATATGTTGAAATATGTTTTATTACCAGTATGCATGTCTTTTTGAAATATTTGTTCGTCTATATGTACTTATTCTTGCCTTGTTATTTTGACACATGATAGTTGTTTTTATCTATTATTTAGAATAATATGTATATATATACATGTCTTAGTCTAAAATATCATTCATGTTAAATTAGTATTCTGGTATGTCAATATTTATTATGTTTAAATATTTTGCCATGTTTTACGTTTTTTCCACTAAGATTGCATATCAAGATATAACTTGTTAATGCGGAGTCCTTTTATCCGAGCGTAAACGGGGCCAGTATCAAGCGTAGCGATAGTGGTTGGGCGTTTATTCTCGGATAACGGGATCCTTAAAATTTATTCGCAATTATGACCGAATTTTAAAATAATTGTCACTTTAATCCGGAAAATCCAATATTAATAAAGCGGTAATTATTAAAGTACCAATTTTTGGGCGGTGTGGGGGTGCTAATCCTTCCCCATCCGTAACCGACTCCCGAACCCTGTCTTTTTGAATCTCTGGTTTTATGGTGTCCGGCCTACCTAAGTGGCCGGTGGCAACTCCATTTTTATGAGGTTTTTGTAAACCCAACGGAATAAATATTTTTAAAAAATCACAAACACCTTTCAAACACCTTTCAAAAATCATCGTTTTTACCTAGCGATTTAAAAGAAAGGGGACATCGCTACAAAGACTATTAGTGGAATAGCTATTGAGTTGCATTATGTTAAATAAATCCAGATTTTGAAGATAATATTGGCCAAAATATTAATAAAAACGGTCGTGTCTTGATATATTGGGTAATGTATAAGTTGTAACTTCGCCAAACACCTCTTGAAAATTTTACCTCCGAAGACAATACTATCGTCTTCGCGCCACGCTTCAAGCAGCATGAAGCCGTCCCATGCCCCAAACACCACGGAGCCTAGAGCCCTTCCTCTGGACACTTTTTACATCTCCGAACTTATAAGCTCCGAAGACCATTGCGTTGAGACAAGACAACCATCAAGCTCGACTGAGCTCGTAACCTAACAGTAGATCTATTACCTGTTAGCCTATCAATAGCCATCACTAGGCCTGACACGGTCTCATCAAGCATCACTCCATTTATAGCTCCAAGTGGATATAAAATACCCCCAAGACCAAAGACAAAATGGATGATCCCCTGACAATTCCCACTCTTGCCCAAATGACTCTAACCACCCATTTTACACTGTTTTAGACTCTCGCGTCCCAAGTCAACCAGGGGCGAACCTCCTAACTCAACGACCAACCATGGTCCGTTGTGGCTCTCAGCTCGTACCGCGACGGGTGAACTACTAATCTCCGCCTCAAAACCTTCATTCGGCCACCATCTTCACCTACTTGTTTGGTGTCGCCAAAATCAACATCAACAATTGGTGCAGTGAACGTGGACAATGCCCGGCGATCAGAATCAATTAGAAGGTTAACTCGAGTTTCCCTCACACTTGATCTTTCTGACTAACGAAGCCAATGTGAAGATCGGTGACAACGATCGAAATACTACTATCACGTTCGAAGACTACCTAAAAAGAAAAAGAACCAGAAAAGGGTCGTGTGACACCGCCCGCTTGGTTTTTCTGGCTAATAACAACGAAAAAAAAGCCTTGAACATCTTCATGTGAAAGAAAATGATACATATGGTGTTTACCCTCAGCGCCTCCAAAGCGCGTCGAGCCCACGCTTTGAGGGTCTATGAAGAACCTCCACCATCAGCCTCCGTAAAAGCGTTGTAAGTCCGTACATCAATGAAGACATCTAACATGTCTATTTAAGTGTTTCAGGGAGAATATTACGTGCCGCCAACCTCAAAATCTACAAGCAATGGCACTATCCTCCGTAAACGCTTTTAGCCGACATGAGCGTCAATCCTCCTCCAGATGGCACTGAGCTGTTCGTTTCAGCGTTAAGATCTATATAAACGTTACCACAAAGTACTATGATCTTATAAAAATGATTTCTCCACAATCATTCTTCCGCAAATGATCTCCATCACAAAACTATAAGGTACACGGGCTAGCCCATAGGTACATAAAGCACCCTAGAGACTTGGTACGTCCCACACAAGTGTTTGAACTACTATAAATGCCAGAATAGTCACTGCTACTGATGAATGGATGAATGATAGCACCAATAAGTAAACTTGGGCATGCAATGAACTTCGTCGGGCAGGTTAAAACACCTCTACCCACCTTATATTTCGACTAATTTTACTGATATCAAAGCTGATACCTCCAACATTTCAACTGATTCTATAATATCGAATACTTCGATCGTTTCTACGAATATTGAAATCGATATCTTTGAAAATTGGACTACTTCTACAATATCTCTAAGTTGTGACTAATTCTACAAGAATAGCGATACCTCCATCCACCCAGTGCCACCAGCGCTGCGTTTCTACAAGGACGTAGAGATGCCTCCGTTCATCTGCCCAAACTTTGGCGGCGAAGGTTTGGCGTTCCGCTATTGAAGCGGTTCTGTTGGTGCATACCAGAGCTGCCTCGGTAGCTCGGGGATCAGAGAGAGAAAGCTCTGGAAACAAAGAGAAGACAAAGAAGAAGAAGAAGACCTGATGGTTCATTTGTTGTTGAGAGTGTGAAAAGTGAAAGAGGGTTTGAGTGAGAAGAAGATAAATTGATGAAGAAAGCTTGACATAGAGCTTCAATGGCGTCGTAGCACAACCGGAGGAAATCGGTAAGTGAAAACCGCGTGAACTGACGCGTCTAAAGGGGAAGACACAAAACCAGGAAAGTGTAGGTAGAAGTTAGGGGAGGGACCACCTTTGACCTTCCCTTGTTTGTTTCAGATTTTCAGTTATGAAACTGACGAAATTTTACATTGGCAATCTTCGGACAAAATTGTTCCATGACTCTTGACTTCAACATTTGAGATTTTGTCTTCTTCCTTGGCTATCTGAACATTTCATTCAGATTTATGCATTGCAAAACGTTGTAAATGATGCAGTGAGGGTATATAAAAAAATACACCATATCTCTAATTCTCTAAACTTTAAGTCTAAATTTAGCCTTAAACTTTAATTTTAAACCTAATTTTTTATAATATAATAGCATAAATAGGGCACCAAAAAGTGAGCAGTTGATTTCTATTCTATAATTATAGGCACTGCAAATGAATTTAACAATCATAAATCATGGACGATTTTAAATTTAATTCTTTAGGGTTTTAAATTTTTAAAATGGCAAAAAAATATCCAAAGTATTATAAAATTAGTCGTTTTTCTTACGAATATATGTCTTATTTGGCAATTATCGGATAGCTGATAGCGAATTACATTAGCTGATAGCTGATTGCATTAGTTGATTTGACTAGCAGATTGTATTAGATGATTGTATAAAAATGTTTGCTAAAATTAACTAATAGCTTATAGCTGTTTGATTATTTAAACAAGCAAAATGACGTATAAGAACATGATTATTATTTAATACTTGTTTGAATAGTTTATTAGTTATCAATATTTTATATCTATTAATATTAATTAGATTATAAAAAATAATTTTTTAATATAACCCTACTAAGCATATTTGAAGGATCTATATATTAATTTATTATTTATATAATTATTTTTAATATAATTTAATTAATTATTAAATTTAAATACAAATATAAATGTGTGTGAATAAAAAAAAATATTAGTTTACAAATAAATACCTGAGGATGAAGAATTATAATAAAAAGATTAAATTTAGGTTATTTTGAAATTTTTTATAATTATTAAGGTAAAATAGTCTTTATAACTCTTATGTCAAAACTTTTACTTTCAGCTTTTTCAAAATTAGAGGTTTCGCTCCAATCCGCTATTCCTATATGTTATTCACCAAACATTCAAATAGCGGATTTGACTGGTCAAACCTCTAATATTAGCTCAAACCTATAATTTTGGCTTAAACCGCTATTTACTAAACATAGCCATAATATTTTAAAATTTTACTTAAAAGTAAGGCTGTCTCGGAAATTTTCGAGCCCCTGAGCAAAAACTAAAAAATGGACTCATATATAACGAAAGCATATCTCATTATTTTGAACAATTGATTTAATATTTTTTAAGTCTTACCTGCAAAATAAGTGACCAAAATATACATATTTTTTTGATTTAGATGCCTAAATTTTTTTTGGTCAAGGTAAGTGTCTAAAGTTTATTTCATTGTCATATTAAGGTAACACACGTTAATTTTTTTTTAAAAAAATAAAATTTTAAACACATAAAACAAAAAATGTTTAGTTTGGGCACCAACCTTTTAAAAAATTAGACACCTAAAACAAAACAAAAATGGGCACTAATTTTTATTTTATTTTCCTTTTTAACATTCGTTACCTAAAATAGCCACAGAGTAAATTTTAGGCATCTATTTTGACAAAAAAACACTTAAGGGACCTAAAGTAAAAACGAGGTATAGTTTGCGTATTTATTTTGTAGATAATATTTTCTTTAAAAACCCATAAAAATATTAAATCTTGTCAAAAACATTATTTTCGTTGTTAGATTTATTTATTTAGGAAGGGGAATTAAATTTTTACCGCTAGATTAATTTATTTATTTGACAAATTAAAAAAACAAAAAATTTAAAAATATAGATAATTAAATTCTAGGGGCCCTAGGCTATTTGGGACCCTGATCGATCGCTCAGGGTGCTCCCTTTATAGTCGACCCTGCTTAAAAAATTCGAGAATTACGCATTTTATTACAAGTATTATAACTTTTTAAAGTAATTATTCAAAAGATACAAAAATATAAGTTTGAATATATGAGAAATTTTTATAGGTTTTGTTTGGAAAAAACTTTTTGAGTCAAATTAGAGGTTTGACCAGTCAGATCCGATAATTTAGATGTTTGGTAAATAGGTGATTGTAATAGCGGATTAAAGTTAACGGTTATTAAAATTATATTAAAAAGATAATTTCACAAATAAGAAATTAATATATAGATCCTTCATATATGCTTAGTAATGATATTAAAAAAATAATTTTCATAATTTAATTAATATTAATAAATAGAAAATATTAATAACTAATAAATTATTCAAACAAATATTACATATAATAATGTCTTTATATATTATTTTGTTTGTTAAATGCTCAAACAATTATCAGCTATCAATTAATTTTATCAAACTCTCTTATACAATTAACTGATGCATTCGCTAATCAAATCAACTAATGTTATCAATTATCCGTTAATTATCAAACAAAAGCATAGTATTGCGAGTACCTACTCAAATGCTTACAATATATGTAACAAAATATGAAATTCTCGTAACATTTTAACTAAATACTCAAACTATTATATGTTCGTAAGAACAATGTGTACTTTTACAACATTTTGATTAATTACTCAAAGTTTTAAAAAAATAAGTTTGAATATTTCAATAATTTTTGTATTGTTACAAGTAATTACTTAAAAGTTACAATATTTTTAACAAAAATGTATAATTCTCATAACTTTTTAAATAGCTATTCAAAATATTACATGTTCGTAAGAAAAATAAGTGATTTTGTAACATTTTGAGTAATTACTCAAAAAGTTACGAAAAAATTTTAAGTTGAATATTTGAGAATTTTTTGAAACATTATGATTGTTTACTTAAAAAGTTACAGTTTTCGTAACAGAATCTGTAATTACTTTAAAAAATAATTACTCAATTATGTTAGTATGAAAGTGGGTAGTTTTTTTAATTTTTTGAGTTTTTTAAAAATTAAGTTTAGAGCAAGTATATTTGGTTAGTTGGTCAAATTGTTCATTTTTGTTCTCTTATATTTTTTTAGGTTATAGATTTTAGACCTAACATGAGCTCTCTCTTTTTTTTTTTATAGATTCTCTTATTTTCTTCTCTTTAAAGATTAAGATTAAAATTTGTCAAAAAAAATTAAGTTTAGATACTTGAGAGTTTTTTTTTATAATAATATGAGTAACCACTCAAAAAAGTTATTGTAACGATGAGTCTGTTTTTGCGTCTTGGGTATGAACTTTGGGTGGCCCATTAGATTTCACTTATACTTGTGGGACTAAAGGTTTTGAGATCATTATTGGTTTGGTCTTGGCCCAAATATTATGGATGAGATTTCTTTTAAAAATCATATCATTTTTATAGTCTGACATACAACAAAATAGTATATGATACCAACCGAAATGTTACAAAATATTAAATTTAAAATATTACTTACAAATTAAAATGTTATTTTTTATAATATTTTAGGTTGGAGTTAAGTGTAGATACTTACAACTTCTGATAATATTTTAGGTTAATGTAAGTATCAAAATTTTGTTTTTAAGTATCAATACTTGTCGTGAGACCACCAACTTAAAATGTTATAAAAAGTATAATACTTTAAGTTGGTGGATAACATTTTAAGTTCTGTATTTTGTAACATTTCGATTGATGTCGCACTGTAATCGTAGCGTACCCTGCTGCATCCTAGAATCGTCCGAGAATTGGAGACAAATGGACAGAATAACTTCTTTCCCTGCAGACATCTTGCTCCTCTTACTCACGATTGCTTCCCATGTCCATTCTTCATCTTTCTTCTTCATTTCCTTCATTTACCTCCATTTTAAAACTTGAAAATCAATATCTCTAAGGTGGGAACTTTTTCAAGTGGTGCCCCTCAACCAAGTGTATCAAGGTAACCTTCACCTTTGTCATCTCTTGACCATTATTTTGAGCTGATCAAATTCTTCATGAATGAGGCTTGGGATCGATCCAAGTTTAGTAGGGGTTTAGAAAAATGATGAGCTTTTCTAACCATTCTTCTTTTCCTATTATGTTTTTTTTTTTTAATTTGTTATACTTTCTAACAAGTAAAGATTACATTTTTAATTCTTTTTATATTCGGTTCAAGCTCTCATTGAAGTTGGTAAATCCTTCATAGTCAAAGGTAAATGAAATCTTCTAGAATTTAGTGGAAGTCTCTTTTGCTACTTTGGACTGGGATAATACACTCATTACTCTCAGTATGCTTCATGATTCATGTAATGAGTTTTTGGATGACTTAAATATGTGCTATGTCATTTGTGTTCTTAACATGCTTTTGAAGCTCCTTTAATGGTGAAACGTGTGTTAATCATTTAAATGTTCGTTTGAAGCTTTTAATAATCGCCTTCGATGTTAAAAAGGTTGATAACTCCGTAAGAGGATTATATTTTATGTCCTCTTACTTGAGTTACTGGTTGTATTCAAATAATAGTGGTTGCACTTAGTAACATTTTGCATGTATTTTCGGAGTTTATTCTTGAGTTTTAAAAGATTTATAAATTGGTAGTTGGTTGGTGGCGACTTGTGCAGGTAACTGGGGTTGGAGCAGAGGAGGAAGCAGAGCGAAGCTTTTGAAGAGCAAAGAGCTAACAAATGCTACAACAAAAGGTAAAAATTTATTCTTTTAAGCTTAAGGTTACTTTTGGAAAAGAATTAATTAAATCTTTGAATTTTTCTTTAACCAATCAAGCATTCAGACTAATAAATTGAATCAATTAAGTGTTTTTGACTATTTTTAACGATTTTTTTCTTAAGATGTTACAGTCACATGACATGCATATGACATTTACATATTTTTTAGAGAACTATTTTTTTATAATTTTCATTAGTTTTTTTTAAAAATTAGAACTTTTGCATAATTTTTTAAATAAAATTAAAAATTTCAATAGACAACACTGCAATACGACACATTGCATCAACTAATTTAAAAGAACTGTTAAACTTAACTGTTAATATTGATTAAAAAGATAAATTAATAAAATTTTAAAATATAAAAATTTAATTGGATGAAAAAAAAATTAAAGACTTCATAATTTTTTCCTTGAAAAATTCAAGGGTATATGACACCCAAAAACCTTATCTTTATTATAAAAGGGTAAAATAAGTAAAATATTAACATGTGAACTCATAAACGAGGCTTTTTTGGTGAATAATTAGAAACATCCCGAACATATATGTGTATCTTTCATTTTCATATCATTATGTTTTTTTTCTCTCAAAGAGACATTACATTCTCAAGATAAATATTAAAATTTAAATCTACACAAAATATTTTCTTCCTACTTCTTTATTCTTTTCATGTTTCATTTTTTTTTTCAAATCCATGCTCATAATCTTATCCACTCAACCTAAATCAATTATATGAATTTAATTATTCATTAATTTTTTGCTATAAATTTATCCGGTGAAAAAGCAGATAATATTCATCTTAAGAGACTCTAGTTTAAATAATTATAAAAATATCTTTTTCATCCACGTTTATTCTTTTAGATAAATATGTTGTTTTATTATCTAAAAAAGCAGAAATGTTACAATCCAACAAATACAAAACTAAGAGCTACAATCTGAATTAATGGTGTTAATTATTTTTTTGATTAAATAAAAATATATTATATTTTCAAAACAAATGTCATTCGAACTAATACAAAATAAAACAACATAACCATCATTGATCATTTAGTCAATTAGAATATCTCATTCATCCAAGTTTAATATTCTGAGTAATATAAATAAAAAATTATTTCTTTTCCAATTAATTTTTCATGACACCTATAATTGGGCCTCTGGAAAAATAGCCTGCGAGAAGAGCTTAAGGAAAGAAATATGTTCGGGAATTCTTTTTTTAGCTTAAGGTACTAAAAGTTCCGATTTTTTTAAAAAATTAATTAAACTTTTAAATTATTTTTACACTCAATTAAGTTTTTGAATTCTAAATTTTCAATAATGTATTCTTTTAACTAACAAAATCCGTTAATCCAGTTAAAACGATAATTTATCCTATTAGAATTTTCACGTCTTATCGTTTCATGACACGTTGATATGACATATATGAATTAAAGAAATTTTATTTTATTAAAACAATTAATTTTGAAAATAAAGTAAATAATTAGCACTTAACGATAAAAAAATATAAAAAACTAACCCATTGATCCCAAAATTTCCAAATTAGATTGTTATTTCATTCTTCCTTTTTGTTCTTCCATTAGTTGGCGTCAGTAAAATCAATTTCTTTATTTCTATGTGAGTCAACGTCGGATTAGTATAAATCTTTGCTATAATTCATTCTCTTCTAGCTTTGTCGCTTCATCTAAATTATTTATAAATTAATTCTAAAACACTTCATCTTTACTGCTACAAAATAAATTTACTACTTCATCTATTTGAAAAAAATTTGTTGTACAATCTCATTTAAATAACATGATTTGTTTAATGTAAATAAGTATGTTACTTGATTTTATTAGAGTTACAATACTAAAGTCTTTATATAGGAGGGACTCATAACTCGAGGCTTCAGAGTGAAGGGTTCTATGTAGAAAGAGCCTATAACTCAAAGATCGGAAGGTGACAAAGCTCTATACAGGAAGAACTTACAAGCCCGAAGATTCAGCTAAGGAAAAGCGGAGATGTCCAAAAGAACACGTTTTCCCAAAGCTACAAACAGGGAAGTCTGATAAAAATGAGTGCTTATGAATCTTTGCTTTGTTTCCCATTCTATGAGAACAAGCAAAGAGGGGCAACTGTAATCACTCATTTTCGCTTGTAAATACATATTAGTATTGCATGTATATTTATTATATTATATGCATGAGTGTTACTAATATATATATAAGGTGTGGTGTGTGCATGTATATTATAAGCTATGTATGTATACGTATTAATGGTGTATGTGTGTCGCATATGTATCTATAGAGTACGAGCGTATTTGTTTAATGTGTGTAGAGGTTATGTTAATTATGTGTATGATTATATATATATGTATGTTAGTATGTTACATTAATGTTTGCATGTGTATTCGTATGTTACACTTATATGGGTGTGCGTAATGTATGTATGTAACGTCAGATTATTATTATTATTATCATTATTATTATTATTATTATTATTGGACTAATGTAAAATAAAATCTAAAATATAAAACCCAAATATTATAATAACAGTCCAAGTCCATATTATTACAAGATATATATATGTAATTTACAAGGCCCATTTTCGGCCAGCCCAATCCCATCTAATTAACCCTAAAACCCTATATGATATCTAATATCATATTTTTCTTTCTGTGATTGAAGGAGGGCCATTGGATCAAATCCGGATCCAACGACCACGATCGGCTGAGAGAGCCGTCCAGTAGCGTGAAACACACTTCGGACCGTTCGATATCTTACGCCCACGTGTCGTCATCTCCAAAGAAACACCACGCGCTTCAGAATGATCGGGACCGTTCATGCCCCAAGTGATCCTAACCGTTGGATCAAAACGATCCAACGCCCAAAGCAGATCGGCCAAGAATCTTCTTCGCCACATGGTCGCATCACCGCTCACTTTCTTGCCGCCAGTACAATCTCACCGCCCTCACCAAACCCGGACATGCAAGAAATAAATAAACAAGTCGGATCAAGCATGAGTTACGAGATTTCATATCCAATCGATTTGCTCATCAACAGTAAAGATCAGATCTACTCTTATTATTATTGGCATGTTGTAATAAAAAAAGAAAAATCGAGGGGATAAAGGAGGATTCGGTGAGTTTGTAAAAGGGGGGTTTTTTTTTCAGATCGAAAAAAATAGAAAAAAGGGAATCTGAATCGAAAAAAAGGGAGTTTCCCAGAAAGGTATTGTTGCTTCTTTCTTCCTCTTTGCATGTTGAGTGAAAAAGGAATAATATCAAAGGAAAAAGAGAGTGAGGAGAGACGTTTACCTTAGTCACCGGCGAACCTCCCTTGGCCGGCAATAAACTCCATGTAGTGAGGGGAAGTTTTGGTTTCGGTTTATACAAAAGAAAAACAACTTGTTTCGGTTTTTTTTCTAGATCTAAGATAAGGGTTTCTTTTAACTTTAAAAATCAGATTTTTAGGTTCGGTTTGGAAAGGGGATCGCTTTAGGACGGGGTTCGAGGCCCACCGGCGTCGGCGAGCGTCAGCTGGTGGCCGTCCAAGTAGGCCGGTGCGACCGAAACGTCGCCGGATTCTGGAAACGATGGTTGAGTTCGCGATGGACTCACGAACGCATATGGTCTAGATGAAAACTTAGGGAGGTTTCTCGGTTTTTTGGGGGAAAATAAACAAAGGAAAACTTGTTTCTTTAGAATGAAAATGGGAAATGATTAAGGAAGAAAGAAAGAAGCCGGATTAGATGTGTAATGGAAGGTCCTTCCATGCTTACGTTCTTTTCGTTTTGGGTTTACCACGCGGGTAAAATACACTATCGGTCCCTCTGCGTTTTCGAAAAGTCTCAATTCAGTCCCTAATTTTGTGAAATTAGACTTTTAAATGGTGAAATTACCTCACCAGTCCTTCCGCGTTTTGAATATTTGTACTTTAGGCTTGCCCCTTGGTCAAATCACATGTTCAGTCCTCCTAAGCTTTCTTGGTTTTGTAATTTCGTCCCTAAATCGCATATTACTGCCTTTTAATTTCTGTTTCTTATATTTATTTCTTTTCATTTCAGTCCTGTTTCATATTTAAATATTCATGTTCATTTATTATGATCGTATATGTTGATGCAGATTTTTGCCTTTTATATGTCTCTTGTATATGCCTTGAGTTTTTATGTTTACATGTATATGTGTGTTAAGTTTATAATGATTATGTATCTATTTGTTCGGTTATTCGTATTAAGCATGTTATGTTCTAGTTGACTCGTACACGGTATGTTTTGTATTTTTGTATGTGTGTATGTTCTCTTAGCTTTTTAGGTTATATGTTAGTATATTTTCTTTTATATATATGATATGTTGTCCATATATGTTGAAATATGTTTTATTACTAGCATGTATGTTTTTTTGAAATATTTGTTCGTCTATATATGTATTTATTCCTACCTTGTTATTGTGGCATGTGAAGTTTGCTTTTATCTGATATTAAGCTTGGTATGTATATGTGTATTTTAATTGCGTATTTCATTTATGTTAGATTAGTATTCTGATATGTGAATATTTACTGTTTTTAAATTATCTGCTATGTCTTATATTTTTGTCATTAAGATTGCATATGGTATATAAATTATTAATGCGGTGCCCTTTTATCCGAGCGTAAACGGGGCCAGTATCAGGCGTAGTGATAGTGGTTGAGCGTTTATTCTCGGATAACGGGGCCCTTAAAATTTATTCGCAATTATGACTGAATTTTAAAATAATCGTCACTTTAATCCGGAAAATCCAATATTAATAAAGCGGTAATTATTAAAGTACCAATTTTGGGCGGTGTGGGGGTGCTAATCCTTCCCCATCCGTAACCGACTCCCGAACCCAATCTTTTTGAATCTCTGGTTTTATGGTGTCCGGCCTACCTAAGTGGCCGGTGGCGACTCCAATTTTTAAAAATGCGGTTTCTTTAAAACCCCCACGGAATAAATGTTTTATATCAAAAAATCTCGAACGCCTCTCAACACCTTCGAAAAACCTCGTTTTTTTAGCGATAAAAAAGACATCGCTACAATGTTGATATGACATATATGAATTAATGAAATTTTATTTTATTAAAACAATTAATTTTGAAAATAAAGTAAATAATTAGCACTTAACGATAAAAAAATAAAAAAAAACTAACCCATTGATCCCAAAATTTCCAAATTAGATTGTTATTTCATTCTTCCTTTTTGTTCTTCCATTAGTTGGCGTCAGTAAAATCAATTTCTTTATTTCTATGTGAGTCAACGTCGGATTAGTATAAATCTTTGCTATAATTCATTCTCTTCTAGCTTTGTCGCTTCATCTAAATTAATTCTAAAACACTTCATCTTTACTGCTACAAAATAAATTTACTACTTCATCTATTTGAAAAAAATTTGTTGTACAATCTCATTTAAATAACATGATTTGTTTAATGTAAATAAGTATGTTACTTGATTTTATTAGAGTTACAATACTAAAGTCTTTATTTGAACTTAACTCAGTCTTGTTAGGGATGTCTCTCAAATTCTAGCAGTATTACACTTAACCTGCTTGATGAATTGTTTCAGTGGATTATCCTCTCTTTTTTCATCCCCTTATTCCAATAATATATATAATTTATTATGTCTTTGTGGAAGTCTTTTTCTAATTTATCATGGATCAAAACAGGACTCGAATCATACAATTTATCATGTTTTTATGTCAAATCTCAATTTAAAGTTAAATTTATTTTATTTTTTTTTGTTTTTGATAAATAAAGAGAAAAATCTGTTTGTTTTTATTATGCAATTTGAAGTTAAATGTTTGTTATTGTCCTATTACCAATATTTGGATCTTTATATTCTTGAGAGGAAAATGCCGATCCATTTTTTAGAACATTAAAACTTTATATAGAACATATCAATTTGCGGTTGTATATTATGTTACTGTCTCTTATATTGTCTAAAAATTATTCAATACTCGAGTATTTTTTTATATATATTTCAGATTTAATATATATTGAAATTTGATTTTTGAAACAAAAATTTCATACTTCTACCACAAGGACACTTGTCGGTGCATTACAAACAATTCCATAAAGTAAATTTCATGAATGGTAACGAAAGCTTTTAATTCAAATATATAATATATAGTTGGCCAATTAACTTAAAAACAATGTAGTGTCTAACAATTGTGGAAGACATAAGTTATTTAAAAAATTTAATTCATTCGGAATTAAGAGTCATTTTGTAAGATGTTAAGTAAAAAGGTAATTATACCTGCATTTGTAGTAGAAATATAACAGCAACACAATAAAATGGATAGTAAGCATCACAATCTTGACTTCATTAGATCCTTATGGTCTTATACTTCCTTGATGCATATGAATTTTTTTTGTTGAAATTGTCTAGCAACCTTCTTTCTCTTTCAGCTCAAACTAGGACCTTCTATCTATGTTGAAATTGTGAAGTACGAGCTCCAATTTTTTTGGGGCAATAATATGTGCAGTAATGATCCTTTCATCACTCATACCAGGTTGAACGAATCCGAGTAAAGATAAACATCTAAAGATGATTTACACCTTTAAAAACAAATTAACATAAAAAAGTCTATATGCAATGTAAATTTAAATAATGTTTAAGTCTCACCTTCATTACTCTTTTACTATTTATCTTTGTACAAGTAAAACGGTGTTATTTTTCACCACTGACAAATACATTCACAAATATATATTCAAGGTAACGTAAACAAATACACATCCATATAAAGACTCGTAAAAAAAAAATAATGCACTGAGTGAAGTATAACTATAATTTATAGACTGTGAGCAAACTTTTTCTACCATAAATATGAGAATTTTACAATCAAATAAAAAAAAATAGGGAAACTTTCATCAAATATCAGATCAAGATGGTAGCTTTTTGACATAATAAATATTAAATCATTATAAAAAAAAAAAAACTTGATAACAAAGGAAATGAAATATGAACTAAACTTAATTATAAGCGGCAAAGTTAGAAAAGAATGGATTATGATTTGACTAATTTAACATTGACTCACAGAAAAATAGAGAAGATGATTTTACCGACGACAACTGATGAAGGAACAAAAAAAATGACAATCTGATTTGGAAATTTTGAGATTAATAAGCTAGGGTTTTTTGATTTTTTGATCGTTAAGTGCTAATTATTTACTCTAATTTCAAAATTAATTATTTTAATAAAATAAAATTTTATTAATAATTAATTCATACAATGCTATATGAGCATGTCATGGCTAGTATAAACGGCGTGACATGGCAATTCTAATAGGATAAATCAACATTTTTAACTAGATTAACGGATTCTGTTAGTTAAAAGGGTACAACGATGAGAATTTGGAGTTTAAGGGTTTAATTGAGTGTTAAAATAGTTTAAGGGCTTAATTATGTTTTTTAAAGTTTAAGGGTTTTTAGTACTCATAAGCCATTTTTTTTTAGTAATATGCATATCTATCTTATAGTCTATATTTGGGGTGCGAAACTATCATTTCTAACTATATTATTTTAAAAGTTTGAACTCGCGTCCTTACCTTAAAAATGCAATATGTTTTTTAAGTATGGAATGTCTTAAGTAAATGAGAAAAAATTGAAAAAATGTTACATTTTAATTTTAATTGCTCTAAAAGATTCACATTAGATTTCTTTAAAAAATTGTTAAAAAAATAAATAAGTTCGTTAATAATGCAAAAGCTTATGTTCCTGTTTGACAATTAGTTGATAGCTGATAGCGGATTATATTAGCTGATAGCAGATAGTTGATAACATTAGCTGATTTGACTAGTAGATTGTATTAGCTGATTTGACTAGCAGATTAAATTATCTGTTTGTATAAAAGTGTTTATAGAATTAACTGATAACTGTTTGATTATTTGTACAAGTGAAATAACATATAAGGACATAATTATATTTAATATTTGTTTGAATAATTTATTAATTATTATTATTTTATATCAATTAATATTAATTATATTATAAAAATTATTTTTAATATCATTATTAAACATATATAAATGATGTATATATTATTTTTTTTGTAAAATTATTTTTAATATAATTTTAATAATGATTTAATTTATATATATATATATATTAATTTTTTATTTATAAAATTATATTTTGAATATAATTTTAATAATTATTAAATTTATATGTATATATTAATTTATTATTTATGATTTTTTTTTAATTTTATTATTTATTTAAATTTATGTTATTTAGAAAATTACAATTATCAAGGACAAAAAAGTCTATACAAGTCTTTTATCAATCCTCTGATTCAAAAAGCTTTTAAAATGAGCTTTTTCAAAAAAAGAGGTTTCACCTCAATCCGCTATTACATTTATCTATTTACCAAATGTCTAAATTAGTGGATTTGACTAGTTCTCTAAAAATAGTTTAAACTTTTAATTTTAACTCAAAAAGCTGATTACCAAACATGACTGAGAATGAAAAAAATTATTTGTATAACACGTAAGAATCAAATATAATAAATGTAGCAAACAAGTATTTAACCATATGTAATAATATAACGTAAGTTAAAAATTATTGAATGATTTGATTATTAAAGAGTAAAAATAATTTTCATAAAAAAATATATGTAATTGTCAAATATTAAATTAAAATAGATAAATAACCTAAAAAGAATTAAAAAGGCCAAGAAATATAAAAAGAAAAGGGTCAATTACCGTAAATTCCTTGACGAGGACGATTGAAAACCAAGAATTAAAAAGGCCACCGTTGACGGAGCACCCCACGTGCTTCCTTCCCTCCATTCATTCTCGAACGTGACAAAATGACAAATCCCGACGCCGAACTTTTTGGTACGTGTCCTTAGCCTAACCCTCCACGTGTCCATCGGCGATGAACACTCGCCTTACGCAACTCACGGATGCCTAATTTCGACAGTCCCCCACTTTTCACTCGCCGGAGAGATTAAGCCTCCATTAATTTATAAACACTCCGTCTGCTAATCTTAAGAGAGAATAACACAATATTATTATCTAAAAGAATCGACTCTTTCAAGGTGTTCTTTCTTTCATAAATTCAATCTCTCAATAATTCCAGATTCTTACTAGCATTTATAAGATTTGAATTGATTCTGTTTTCGTTTTGCGAAATTATCGAATAATTATTATTGCGCTCCGTAAGTTTCGTTTTTTGTCCTGTTAGTATCGGATCATCATGGATTTGGAAAAATGGAGCGCGATTAGCAATGTTATTCTAGTAGCATTGGATTTGTATCATTCTGAAAAAGGAAATGCTTGTTAATTTTTATATATAGTTTTTTTAGTAACTGTTGGAATCCGATTTCTTCAGAGATTCCAAGTCTTAACAAGGAAGATGAGTAATAGCGTTGGCCAGAATTTGGTGCAGCAGCATTATTTCCTCGGTCCTGCGGTTTTAGCGCGTCAAAACAAACTCAAAAGTTCTTCTGGCGCTCCTAAAAGTTCCGTTTGTGCCGCTGCTTCCCTGAAGAAATCGTCTGCTCAGCAGCGCAAGTTTCAGATATCTACTAAGTTTTATGGCAACAGATTGATCTGTAAGAGGAAACAGAAATTAGCCACGGGGAGCCACCGGGCTTTTACGTTCAGCCCTCGAGCCGTATTAGCTGCTGATCCGGGTTCCCAGGTAAAAATCTTTTCTACTCTTGTCGCTATGGATGAAAATTCAAATGGTTTATTCGAACAATAAAAAATATTATATCAGATTTGGAGTGGATTCACTTTGAATTATCTGAATCCTTCTTATTTATGCGTATACGAACTCAGATATTCGAATCTTCTAAATGTTTGAACTTTGTTATTTAAATTTTACCGGATTCAAATATTTGAAGTATAATTTAAAATTTATTTATTTTTAGTATGATATCTAGCTGATAATAATATTTAATTCAGATTGGAATAGTAATATTCGGATAATTTGTAGATAAAATATATTCAGATTTTAAGATAAATTTGCCATTCTACTTGATGCTTAGCTCATGCGTGCATCTTTCTCATTTTCTGAATTTTAGATTTACATCTGCATGACAATTATGGTAGTTAATTTGTAAAAGAATGGATCTCTATATAATTAAATAACATTTTATACTTTTATATACACAAGATTATTGAACCTGAAAAGCATTACTGAAACCTTTTAATCTTTAATTTGAAATTATGCTTTGGTGATAAAATCAATTTTTTGTTTGTGTTATTTGGCATAAAACGTTGTGTACTTTTGCTAAAAGATGTTCTGTTCATACATTTGAAGGAAAAAAAAATTATATCTGAAGTAATTTCCTTCTTCAGAAATCTGCATGTGCTAGTAGGTTTATTAGCAATCATTTTGTTGTTTTATATAAATTTTTTGACTAATTCTTACTTTGCCGCAGCAACTTGCGAGATTCAACGTTGATGGCATTGAATTGCAGGTAAGTTATTGCTTGGTTTTAAATAATTTTAGCTATACTCTGCATAAGCCACAAGTTCAATTGACCTTAACTTGTTAAGTTATTGCAGGTTGATGCTAGTGCTCCTATATCAGGGTCTATTACACAAGTAAATATTAGAATCATGTATCATAGTGATTCTTTGCTGTTGCATTGGGGTGTGAAATGCGGTGGAAATGAGTAAGTTCTCTTGCACCAGTTAGTGGTATATGAACATTAGGTTGATCGTGGCTTCATGTGTTTCTTTTCTTTCTTTCTTTCTTCTTTGGCAGAAATTGGGTACTTCCGTCACGCCAACCAGAAGGGACCATAAACTACAAGCATAGAGCCCTACGATCTCCATTTGTGAAGGTTAGCATCAATAAAGACTATCACAAAAGTTCTCTTTTGATCAATCCAAATATATTCCTTTTGTCTACAAATTGTTTTTCTGTAGTCTGGCTCCGGTTCTTATTTGAAGTTAGAAATTGATGACCCAAGAACACAAGCTATAGAGTTTCTCATATTCGATGAGGCCCAAAATAGATGGCAAGTATCTCTTGTTGCTTACCATGTTCATGACATTTAAAAATTAGAAGGTTACTTAAAATGAATTTACTGTTTCCCCCCATTCTCTTTCCATTTGTAGGATAAAAAATAATGGTCAGAACTTTCACGTCAAGTTACCTCAGAAGGAGACAATGATTTCAAATATTTCAGTACCTGAAGATCTTGTTCAGGTTCAAGCATATTTGAGGTGGGAGCGAAAGGGTAGACAGATGTACTCCCCAGATAAAGAGAAGGCAAGTAATAGGGTCCTTTCTTCTTGTCCAATTGTTCAATTTCTTCACTTGTCTCAAATAACTTTCCCTTGTCACAGGAAGAATATGAAGCAGCTCGTGTTGAGCTGTTGGAGGAAATTGCTAGGGGTGCTTCCGTGGATGACATCCGGACAAAACTAACAAAAAAAGGTGGACAAGAATTTAAGGACACAGCTAATAATGAGAAAACAAACAATAAGGTTTCAAAGCAACCGCAGAACCAAAGACATTTTAGTGCAGAACGGATTCAGTGCAAGCAGAGGAATCTGATGGTGCTTCGTAATAAGCATCCAGTGCAACCTGTAGTGGGAAGTACCTCTGTTGAACCAAAACCACTGACAGCAGTCGAAAGCTTTGCTAAGAAATTGGAAATGGATGGCAGCCCTGTTATGAGCAAGAAAATTTACAAATTTGGTGAGATGGAGGTTTTGGTAAGATAACTATGTTCCTCTGACTTTGCCTTCTCTCTTTAAGGATGTTCGCATGGAAAACCTTTTTAAAGTTTTTGACTCCTTCCAAATATTTCAGGTGCTTGTCACCAAAGCTTCTGATAAGACAAAGATTCACATAGCTAGTGACTTTCAAGGACCGCTTACTCTTCACTGGGCGCTATCTGAAAAAGCTGGAGACTGGCAGGTAAGATCCCTTAAACTGTTACGCTCCTCGGGTAGACTTTGGACTTGATTTGCTCTTTCTTTCATGTATATCTGAAACTAGTTTATGCAAACATTTTCAGCCACCACCTTGCGCTGTTCTCCCTCCAGGTTCAGTTTCTTTGGGTGGAGCTGCTGAATCAAAATTTTCAACAAGCTTTTCTGATGATCTTCCTATACAGGTTCAATAAGTAGATTTCAATCTGATCTTGTGTGCCTTGAGAATGAAGTTCTATAACCGAGATTTAAAATATAACAAGTTACAAAGTTCTTTTCCTGTATGCATATCCTGAAATCATCTTTAGGTGCAATGCATCGAGTTGGAGATCAAGGATGGTAATTTTAAAGGGTTGCCATTTGTTCTTCTGTCTGGAGATAAGTGGATAAAAAATAATGGTTCCGACTTCTATGTGGAGTTCAGTCAGAAAATCAAGCAGGTTCAAATTCCTGTTCATGAATTCAGCCAGGAAACTTTTGGTTTATCATATTTTGCGTATGTTATTTTTTCAGTTTGATGTGTGTTCCTCTATGATTAACTGAACTTTTCTTGAAATTTTAAGGATGCTGGTGATGACAAAGGTACTTCAAGGTTTTTGTTGGATAGAATAGCAGAACTGGAGAGTGAGGCGCAAAAGTCTTTTATGCACAGGTCAGTGAACTCTGAGATGTAGACTTCATTTAGATTTTACTGTTTCTGGTTTATGATATTGCAGAGTTGTCAGAACTTTAGTTATCCTTGTAGCATGCAATACCAAGATCGCTTTGCTGTTAGCTTCTGGAAGTCTACGAGGGAACAACTATAACATTCTCAAAATGCATGATAATCCACACACACATGTATATATATTATATATATCAGTGCGTGTATTCCCTTCTCTTGCACTGTAATGAATATCACTATGACACCTTCCACCCTTTGCTTTGATGGTAGAGCTCTTGAAATCCCTTTTTCTCTCTTGGGAACTCACAAGTTGTTGCTGTGTGTCTCGTTTTGGATCCTTCATATCTTTTTAATGGATTCATTCTGAAAATAGAGATTGAAATTTATAAAATCCTTGAATTTCTGTTAATGTACTCATATTTTTCTTCACATGTGACCTTGCTGAGTTCTGTGTTATATTAATTATGTTCAGTTGTCCCTTCTTCAAGGAATAAATCTTTTCTGTTTCCCTTTTTAGGTTTAATATTGCGTCAGACTTAATGGATCAAGCCAAAGATACTGGTGAATTGGGCCTTGCCGGGATCTTGGTGTGGATGAGGTTTATGGCTACAAGGCAGCTCATATGGAACAAAAACTACAATGTGAAACCACGGTACATACAGATTAGACTAATTGACTTGAGATTATTAGTCAACTTTATTGTACTAATTTTCTGCTATCATGCATGACGATTATAGTAATGCAAATGTAGTTGTTATTTGTATATTGTGCAGGGAGATAAGTAAGGCACAAGATAGACTCACTGACTTGCTCCAGAGTACTTACATCAGTCGTCCACAGTATCGTGAGCTTTTGCGCATGATTATGTCTACTGTTGGTCGTGGAGGTGAAGGGGACGTGGGACAGAGAATTAGGGATGAAATACTGGTCATCCAGGTCAATCTTGAAGAACATGTTAGTCTTTTTTCAACTTTTGTTATTTTATATTTACACGGGGCTATTATCTATGTATTTTAGAGAAACAATCGATGTGAGGGAGGGATGATGGAGGAATGGCACCAGAAGTTACATAATAATACTAGTCCAGATGATGTTATAATCTGTCAGGTAGCAGATGTGTATTTAGTGAAAATTCATAAGTGGTTTCCATTAGCTAACAGAACATATGCCTGCAGGCACTGATCGACTATATCAAAAGTGACTTTGATATTAACGTCTACTGGAAGACACTAAACGAGAATGGAATAACAAAGCAGCGCCTCTTAAGTTATGACCGTGCTATCCATTCTGAACCAAGTTTTACGAGAGATCAGAAGGACGGTCTTCTGCGTGATCTTGGAGATTATATGAGAACCTTGAAGGTCTGTCTTCTTAAATGTTTATAGTTGCCTTCGCTATGATGTTCTTGATTTTTCATCAGTGCCTTTATGCATGGAGGAGGATACTACAATAGGCACCCTTCACCCAATGGTCATAAGTTCCTTGGCTGTACTTTTATCTCACTATCATAGAGACTCCCAATTTCTCTTTTGAAGCATAAGTTTATGTTTGTCTGCTGTCTCACGCTGTATTAGTTTTCTTCAATTCTTTTGTCCTTTGCCATATAGATGATGTTTCACTATATTGATAATTTCTTTCTAATTGTGGTGTATGCCTAGGCCGTTCATTCTGGTGCAGATCTCGAGTCTGCTATTTCTAATTGCATGGGATACCAAGCAGAGGTAATATCAGAAATAAGGTAAAATTATATTAACAGATTATTATTGCCAGCATTTGACAAAAGCTTTCTCTGTGTTCAGGGTAAAGGTTTCATGGTCGGGATGCAAATAAACCCCGTACCTGGCTTGCCCTCAGGATTTCCAGTAAGTTGATCTTCGGTTTCTTTCAAATGTTTCAAGGGTTTTTTGTCCCCAGAGGTGATAAAAAATCAGTGTTCCACTTATAACAGGAATTGCTTCGGTTTATTCTTGGACACATCGAAGACAGAAATGTAGAAGACTTGGTTGAGGTGTGTGGCATTAGATCAGAAATCTGGAATCGACATCCCTTTTTATTTTCTCTGATTTACCGTCTTTCTACCCCTTTTTCTACAGAGCTTGCTTGAGGCTCGTCAAGAGCTTCGACCATTGTTGAAGTCTTGTGACCGTCTGAAGGATCTATTGTTTTTAGACCTTGCTCTTGACTCTGCAGTTAGGACGGCTATTGAAAGAAGTTACGAGGAGCTGAATAATGCTGGACCAGAGGTAAATCCTGTCATCTTCAACGTATCATCTGTTCCAAATATTAATACTTCTGTACAGTGCTCTTGACTTATTGGTATCTCTATCGTATGATGTGGTTGATGATCTTAGTTATATAATTTTGTAAATGAAATCCTGATTAGGTTCTTGTGCATCCTGCAGAAGATCATGTACTTCATCACTCTGGTCCTGGAAAACCTTGTACTTTCATCAGATGACAATGAGGATCTGATATATTGTTTGAAGGTAAAGTACTCTATCGTCATACAAATTCTCTCTGTATGTTTACAACATGGATAATAGCTGTTACTTCATTACTCATGCAGGGATGGCAACATGCCATAAGCATGTGCAGGAGTCGAAGTGGTCACTGGGCACTGTATGCAAAATCAGTACTAGACAGAACTCGTCTTGGACTGACTAGCAAGGCTGAGTGGTACCAGCGTATTTTGCAACCGTCAGCAGAATATCTTGGAACATTGCTTGGAGTAGATCCGTGGGCTGTATGTTATTATTTTTTTAAATCTCAATACTGAATGGTCACTTTAACTTTTCCATCACTCTCTACATCGATCCCGTTTACCAAAAATGGAAGGTAAAGTGCAGTCTTATTTTCTACCAGATCAACATATTTACTGAAGAAATTATCCGTGCTGGTTCAGCTGCTTCTTTATCCTCACTTATTAATCGACTTGATCCTGTCCTTAGGAAGACTGCTAATCTTGGCAGGTGGGTATATAATCATCAGTCTGCTAACTGGCTCAATAATTAGAAAATATTAGGAGTGAAACAATTTTGTATACAATTAATGCCTAGGCTTGATTCATACAAGAAGATTTTGGCCTAGGATTAAAGAAAGACTTGTCTGTAGACTTCCCGAAACTTACTAATGCAAGCTGTCATGTCTTGCTACAGTTGGCAGGTTATCAGCCCAGTTGAAGTTGTTGGATATGTCGATGTTGTAGAAGAGCTGCTTGCTGTACAGAATAAGTCTTACGATCGGCCTACTATTTTAGTGGCAAAAAGGGTAAAAGGAGAAGAAGAAATTCCGGATGGCACAGTTGCTGTATTGACACCTGACATGCCCGATGTTTTATCACATGTTTCCGTCCGAGCAAGAAATTGCAAGGTGATTTTCACGTTCCTTGTTATTTCTCCATAGCTGATAACCGACCATGTAAGAAATGACGGGCTAATACCAACTGCAGGTTTGCTTCACTACATGCTTTGATCCTAATATTCTGGCTGACCTCCAAGCAAAAAAAGGGAAATTGTTCCGCCTAAAACCGTCTTCTACAGACGTAGTTTATAGGTAGTGCTATCTCTAACTTGGTTCTGAATGTCTAATACATTAAAAATCATGATACAGAACAAAACAAATCTCTTGTTTTTAATTCAAATTTATCAAAAAGATAATCTTGTTTTTATATAAGCAATAGGTTATTTGAATTTTGTTCTCTTTTTCGTGCATCGAGTTAGTGAGGTGAAGGAGGGTGACCTAGCCGGTCATGTAACTTGAAGGGAGGCGGTGGTCCATCATCTATTACTTTGGTCAAAAAGCAGTTTGGCGGTAAATATGCGATATCAGCAGAGGAATTTACACCTGAAATGGTTAGACTTGCAAAAACTTATTCTTTGCATGATATAGCTCTGAACTATGTTCGTAATGGTTTATGTCTAAATTACGCATGGGACATTTTCTCTCTACCAGGTTGGTGCTAAATCACGCAATATCTCATATCTAAAAGGAAAAGTACCATCTTGGATCGGAATTCCCACATCAGTTGCCCTTCCATTTGGAGTGTTTGAGAAGGTTCTCACCCATAAATTAAACCAGGTTATTCTCATTCTGAACTCGGATAATATTATCTTCAGCTTTCTTAATGATTGTGTAGATGCAATTTGTTTACAATGACCTGATTCGTGGGTTAAAGTTTATCCTAATCTCTTCCTTTTATTTCTCAGGGGGTGTTTGAGAAGTTGCAAATTTTGAAGAATAAGTTGGGAGAAGAAGACTTTGATGCACTTGGGGAGATTCGTCATACGGTTCTGCAGCTGGCACCACCACCCGAATTGGTATGCATTTTATCTGTCGAGCTTAAGATGTTTCACAATTAGTCGGATTGATGTCAATTTCTTATTACCTTCAGGTGAAAGAGCTGAAGATCAAGATGCGTAGTTCCAGAATGCCTTGGCCCGGAGATGAAGGTGAACAGAGGTGGGACCAAGCATGGGCTGCTATAAAGAAGGTCTGGGCTTCGAAATGGAACGAGAGAGCATATTTCAGCACCAGGAAAGTCAAGCTAGACCACGACTACCTTTGTATGGCTGTCCTGGTTCAGGAAATAATCAATGCTGATTATGCGTTTGTTATCCATACTACTAATCCTTCTTCAGGGGACTCATCAGAGATCTACGCCGAGGTATGAATCACCCGGTTATCACTTTCTGTCATGCTCGTTTAATTTTTTTCACCTCGGTGAAAGAAAATGGAATTATTTGTATTCTGTTGGACATAGGTGGTGAAGGGTCTTGGAGAAACTCTGGTTGGAGCTTATCCGGGTCGTGCTTTGAGTTTTGTTTGCAAGAAAAACAATCTCAACTCCCCTAAGGTAAAACATGCCTGCAGATTTGATAGTAGATTTTAATAAACATGATAAAATAATATTACATTTGATCACAATGCTACTATCATATCCACTAACAACTTCCAAAACATTTTAGGTGTTGGGATATCCAAGCAAACCGATTGCTCTCTTCATAAAGCGTTCGATTATCTTCCGCTCTGACTCAAACGGTGAAGATCTAGAAGGTTATGCTGGCGCCGGCCTTTATGACAGGCAATTCACTTCCAAATTCTTGGTCAATGTCTTGACATTTTATTATTCGGCGATTCGTAGTAAGCTTTGGTTTTAAATGCAGTGTGCCGATGGATAAAGAAGAGGAAGTAGTGGTCGACTACTCGACTGACTCGTTGATAAACGACGGCAAGTTCCAACAATCGATCTTGTCGAGCATTGCTGGTGCAGGAAATGCTATAGAGCGACTGTACGGGTCCCCACAAGACATTGAAGGTGTGATTAGGGATGGCAAGGTTTATGTTGTCCAGACAAGACCCCAGATGTGATCCCTTTTTGTTCTTTCTTTCTTTCTTTATTGTATTAATTACTGTTTTCTGAAAGTACTCCTCATAAAATGAGGGATAAAAAAGAGAGAGAAAATAATGAAATAGCAAATGAGAATAAAAAAAGGGGAAAAGGATAAGTTGGTATGTATGTATAATAAGATGTATGTTACAGGGTGGCCGATTCAGTGTTCGCTTCTCTGTAATTGGTATTACGATAGTTGATTACCTGTCAAGTGAAATAATAAAGATATTTCCTCATTTATTGTAACATCTCCAACCCGGTTTAGAAGATAAACCGGATTAGGACATGTTATCGACAAACAAGCAAGCAATTATAATTGATTGCTACCTTTCGTGTAACGATTTTGCAAAGAGAAATCAGAGAGAAAAAGAACTTTTAACTAAATTTAGTCCTAAAAAGGTTCATTTTGAATATCTAGAGTGAAATTAGTCATGTGAGTATTCACAAGCATCATCTACAAATAAGATTCATCAATGATACTTGGATAGGTTATTAAGACCTTCAATATATAAATGTATACTCGATTATTACTAATCTTGATAACTTAAGGTTTCTTATAAGAGTACTAATCTTAGATAGGTTATTGAGACCTTCAATATATATATACATACTCGATTATTACTAATCTTGATAACTTAAGGTTTCTTATAAGAGTAACCACTAGTGAAAACCATGTAAGATCTTTAAAGTAAAAAAAAAAACTCACATCATAACAAAAGAACTAGAACCATTTGACCTGTATCATCATCAATGGTTTATTAATTCTTGCATGCTCACATCTTCTAAACTAACCGGTTGGTTATTCAACTAATCTAACCATTTATCCATTATTTCGAAAGACATGTCCATATTTTATCTACTTCCTAATCATGCACAAACTCAAGATGATCTATGTTCCTTATCACAAGCAACGATAAAATCATTCAAGACATGCTAATCATTCCAGGCATGTATCAAGAGGCGTTTTATCCAGCAAATTAATCAATCAATAATGAGCAACCAGAAATAATAATAAAGGCCCCTTAATACAACTTAATGCTCCTGAGAGCTTCATAAACAAATATACATGCCACATAGAATCAATATGCTTATGCAAGTCTAACTAGGTGCCACCATCCTAGGAGTAAATAAGAGGTTGGTCCAAACTGAATGAGATTTCCAGCATTTGTGATTAGCTCTGAAGCAACCTGAGGTCTCATCAAACCTGCAAGGAAATAAGAGAACACATTGTAAGCATATGCTTAATAAGGTAGGGATAATTTAATTCGAACATGGTTCCCTTAATCCAAATCAATTAGCTTTCTGAACTACCACTAGAGCACCCGGTATGTTCCACTCTAATCATGTAATTTCTCAATTCAGTCAACAAGTATCAACCTTAATATTTTATTAAAAATTACCACCAGCAGCCAACTCACGCTCATTACCAGATACTTACGTTAAATCTGAAATATCCGAACTTTGTTCAGAAATTAAATTAATTATTTTACAAGACACTGCTTATCATAGCAGTGTGCCGAGATATCCTATTAAACCTTGCATTAGAATATGTTTCCTTTCGATTGAATTCTCAATTCATATTTTTCTTATCATAAGTTCTTTCTTCCCATAGAGGACTATATCCAATTTATTACCATTCTTGACAAGTAATATAATCTTTACAATACGTTTATAAACTTTTTTGGATTTATTTTCTTCAGGGATTGTTATTACCAGAATTACTCAATGCTCAAATTTTAGCATGTTAATTAGGTTTTTAAGGGTTAGACCATCCATCTCTACCATTTTATAGGTATATTTAATGAACTTGCTATAAACAAGAACAATTCACTTTTACACTGCTAATTCCGGTCATTGAGTCACATACTTCTAAACTTTAGATCAAGAGATAATCATCTAACATTACTATTCAGATGTTAACATAGCACCGTTTTACTTATCAAGTAAATAAAGTCTTACAAAGAGATTTCATACCAAACATAACTTCAATTCAAGCTAACAATATATCCAATTTGATAAGTTGAGCATAGCTCCAAGATTCCATAACCAAAAGTATATATAATAGATTATAATCAGAAGTGAGCATAGTTGCAAATTCATATTCTTAAGTGAGTAATTCCTATAACTTTGCTTATCATTTGTATATTATTGTATGTATTCTTTTGACTACATAATATATATCCATTTTCCCTTCATAATCGAATAATATCAAGTATGACGTAGGTTTCTATCAATTAAGTACCATTCGCTCTAGCATGAAATTCATGGCAATCCACACATAGTCAACCACACCTAGCTTTCAAGACCAGCACAAATTTCTTAGTATCTCAAACGTCTCAATTCGTGAGTACTTGTAATAGAATGCATACCTTGTAGTCCAAGCATAGAAGCTCATGCACCATTTAACTTGATGATTCAACAAAATAAACTAAACAAAATAGCATGCTCAGGATAGTTTCGATCTATCCCAAGACTTTAACTATACTCACCTCTTATCCCGACGTTACACTTGAATTCTCGCTCGATTCTTGCCACTTCATTTAATCATCCCTAGTTTCCCCAAATCTAAACATAACAATAAGGTAACTATATGTATTAGAATCAACTTTAACATTACTCATTTGTACCTACTCATACCATCAAGTATAAGCTAAATTTTCACACAAATCAAATTACTATCATAAGTATGCACATTCAAGTTTATCCAAACAGCCTTAAATCTATTTACTTGCTCCCAAGACAGTCCACAATTTTACATATTCAAGCAAACTAATCAATATCACAAGTATGTACATTTAGTCATTTTAAAACAGTTTCTAAACTCCAATCTTTTTAATCGAACTGTCTGGTTACAAATATATTCAATGGTCCATCAAAGCATCACATAAATTTCTAGTTTTGTTCATTAAAAACAATTTAATCTAAGCCTAAGAACAACACAAGCTGGGCAGATTCAAAAATCTGATTTTAAACTACTAAAACAGTCCCTTATTTTGGCTAGATAAATTCATTGTTTTTAGGTTGTTCTAAAACAGTTTTGACTACCCTATAACAATCCAAAATGAGTGTTTTAACACAAATTTTGTCCAGCCAACATTGATTTACAGTTTCGTGTACAAACAACACCTAACTTGACACTTACAAGTATCAAAACTGCTCAAAATTGTCTTTCATGCTTACTGTCTTTGCAACCATGTCTTTTATCACTTATACACATTCGATTTGCTTGATTTTCTGCTTTACTACCCAGCAGCGTTTTACTAACTTAAATCATTACTATAATCCAGTTATCAATCCGTGAGCAAGCATGGAATTTATATCCATCTATTCTAGCAATTTTCACCATCTAGACAGCCCACACATATATACAAAATTGACATTCGAAACAATCTTTTACAATTCCAAGTTGACACTGAAACCAGACTTTACTAGACCTCAAAATTCATCAATTTAGGACCAGGTTTAATTTGATTTAAGCATCACCCAAACATCCATTCTATACTCGGTCAAGCTTCAAAACAAACATATACATTTAGCTATCTATCCAAAATATTTGCTAAACATGATGTCTCAAACACAAGCAATTTCCCCCACAAAATTAAGTACTCTATACACATTCCATGCTTCAATTCACAAGAGATTAAAAGTAACAAGATAACTTACTCTTATTTGATTATCAACAGCACACAAAGGTGAAATTCAAGATCCTTCAAGCATCGATTTTTCCTAGCAACTTCAAACTCACATTTTCTCAACTTCTTTCTCCTAGATGGTTCGGTGTTTTTGGAAGACAAAGGTTTCAAGGATCATTTCTCCTAATGACCGGTTAATGGAAAGCATTAACATCACCATAGGACGTGTAATGTCCCCACCAAAGATTTCATTTTGCATGCAAGTCTCGCTTTCTAATTATATTACTATTTGGTCCATGATGATTCGGCCACTCATTTCTTGACTCTTCTCCATTTGATCACTATAATAAGCCATAGAAGTTATTAGTGTTTAAGGCATTAAAACATAGTTTTAGTTCTAAATATTCAATTCTACTAAGCCCGTTTTTAGGGTGTTACAATTCTCTCCCCTTTAAAAAAATTTCGTCCTCGAATTTCTTTAGGATGGTCAACGAGAATACCTATCCTTAAAAGCAACCTCAATTCAAGAGATGTAAGTCTGGCAAGGATTACCTAAAATACTTCTTCAACTTATCCATCATACAAATCTCAATCTCCAATTCTTATGACAGGAAGTCATAAGACTTAAACAATCAAATCCTTGTTCGAATTTATAGCTATGGTATTTAAAATTTGTCAGCAATTTCATGAAATATTTATCACAACAACATCAAACATTCTATTTGATCTTTTCATTTATTTAACTTTATCATGTCCTCAATATGCCCACATAACACACATAAGATAGTCTAGAACAGGCTCATTATTTCACAACCGGTATTATAACAAACATTACACAACTAACGATAATCTTTACTTTAATTTTATACCCTCTCGCACACAGGATCATTTCTAATCATTCATTGATTGCTTACAAGTCATAACATAAACATCAAACAAGCATTTTACTACTTCACTAACTTAACAATCGATAGATAATTATTCAAATTCACTGATTAACATGACTTAGCTAACAAGTAACCACAACCTAGTTAATAGCTAGTCTTTTATCTCAAAATTCATACAATCAATCATGGGTTCGGCATCAATATAGTGTTTTAACTCAATATATCCATTCTAAATTAATCAAAACATTTAGCTCACAGAAAAGTCACAAATTTCCTATTCACATTCATACATAATCAATAAGATAGTCATGCATTTCAACCATTCATTCAAATTTTTAGGCATCACCAAGCTTCATTCAAATGTAGCCGCCGGTGTTCGATCAAAGGTGGCCGGATTTTGGATTTTTTGGGTGAAAATACAAAAGGATTTTTTTTTAAAAAATCTTAGCCCCTTTTAGACCGATTTGGGTATTTTGAGAGGGGGATTTGAATTACAGATCTAAAAAGAAATTGAAAAAGGCATTTTTTAATTATCGTCGCCGACAGACGACGACCAACGCTGGTGGTGGCGGCCAGCACGAAGGTCATGAAAAACACGAAGAACAGTTAAGAGGAAATGTGGGGGTGGATTTTGATCCATTTTCGGATCCAACTTTCAAAAGAGAAATTTTTATTTTTGATATTTATAGTACCCAAAAACCTGACCCGGATCTAAGTTTAAACCCGCGCCTATCCATGGCTTTCGTGCCGCAAGCCCCCTGTTTTGCAATATTTGCATTTCAATCCTTTTTGCTTTTAGTTTGACTTTTAAATTTTATTTCTGTTTAATTTAGTCACTGTTTCTATTTTAATTTAACCTTCTTTTTAATTCTTTCTCTTAAAATTTATCCTAATTAATAACCTCACTTTTAAATTCATTACATCCTTTTTATTAACCCTTTTTATATTAATTAGTTTAAATGTTTTGTATTCATTTAATTTTACAATTTAAATTAGTATTGTTTTTTTATTTTCATATATTTTATTAATTTAATTCATTTCCCCAAAGCTTTAAAATTCTAGTATCTTTAATTAAATCTCTAGTTTAGATGCAAACTCTAGGATTAAGTTCTTAAAAGCCTTAGTTAGATCCTTGAATTTGAGAGAATAAAAAACTTTTCTTCACCTCAAAATCATAAAATACACTTAATTATATTTGAACCATAATAGGTAAAATTCACTTAGACAATTTTTATGGTTAATAATCATCAGCTTAGAATAATAAAAGCTTTAACACACCAATTGCTTCTTTAATCGTTTGCTTAAAAAGTGGAATTTAATTAAAATGGTGTCATACCAAAATGAGGTAACGGGTTAGTGCTAGAGATATTGGCGGTGATTAGAGTTTACTCTCCAGATGGTAAGGCCGTTAAAATAGAATTTTATTCATAAATAGACAATAAGATAAATTATACATTAACTTGCAAATTCCGACATTAAAACATTTTGTAATCGACAGAGTACCAATTTTTTGGCGCTGTGGAGTGCTAACTCTTCCCTACACGTAACCGACTCCCGAACTCGTTTTTATTTTTTCGCAGACCAAAATTGTCGTTTTAATAAAATGATTTTATTAAAATAACCCATTTTAGGTGATCCAATCACACCTTGAAAAAGAATTGGTGATGATTTCGTTGTTTTGTGTTTTTAAAACGTCGAGCCAGAGAAAAAAGGTTGTGACAGATTGGCGGCTCCGCTGAGAATTTTTTTGTTTTTACAAAAAGAGAGTCAGACCATGAGCCGATTACACTCTATTTTAATGTTGGAATTTGTGAAGTTCGTGTAAAATTTAATTTAATTGTCCATTTATGAATATGATCTCATTTTACGCATTTAAAGCTTGGTTATCAGCTCTATACTTGAGCTTCGTCCCGATCGTTTAAGTGAGGGGAAAATGCTATTGCTCTCGTGAGAATATTGATTCTCCGCATGGGCCTAGCAAGTAGCTTATGGGTTCATATGCCATATGTCTTCGTAAGGATATTGATCCTTCGCATAGACATAGGAAAATAAGTCCCCTTGAGTTGAACTTGATTCGTTTAAAGCCTGTAATGGGTGAGAATCAATGGCCTTGCTACCCTTAGTAGGGGACATCGAGGACAACTCAAGGACCTTTCTAGAAGAACCAAACCACGTGTGAATCTAGAAGCCCACCCCAATAGAGCCATGTGGAAAACCATAGGATTAGAATTCAGTCAAAATTATTTTGCAAGAATAGTCCATGGAGACATGTCCAGAAATGTTTGAATGCACTGCCCAGTTATTATTTATACAATGAAAATTATTTTGGACCTTTTATGTTTTATTTTTGTTTTTAAAGAGTATTAATCCTTTCTTTTTCTTGTTTTGTATATTTGTTTGTTGCATGCATCTGATATCTAGAAGGGGTCGAGTCTAAAGCACGTTGCTCAAGTAGAAAATAGTTTTTCACAATGGATAGAAGACTCCTTCGGATAGAAGAAGATAATACGAGTGTATGTCACTGGTCCGAGGTCAAATAGCGGGCACATAGAGAACATCATTCAAGAATACATGACAAAGATCTTGGTCCCCAAAGATATCAATGAAGGGACAATGACTATTGGTTTACTCGTCTTAGGGACAATGCCATGAGATTCTAGGAGCGTGACAAGTTCGACAAGAATGTCATGACCCAAGTCCAAGATGTAGAAAGGCATGTGATGATGTTGGCCAAAGAAGCTTCAGCTCTACGCCAGTATGTTAGGCCAATTGAGGAAATGGGGCCGAGACTCAAGTGGCTGATCGAAGAGATGAAAGAGTTGGGTGCTCAAGCTGAGATGTGCTTGTCGTATAATTCATAATCTTTTGTAATAAGGAACTTCGACATCCAATAAAAAACTACTTCTAGAGCAATACCTTAATGGAATTGATGGCCCTTCGCCTGCATTCATGCATTTGCATTTGTTGTTTGTTTGCATTAGTTTATGTTATGATTATTGCATACATACACATGTAATAGAAAGATTAATAAATTTTATTCAAGTAGCAAGATTCTGCACAAATACAGTACTCGAGCTATGACTACAGAAAACAAGTCGACAACTCTAGAAATAAGCCACAAGAGTACCCAAGATAGACTCGATAAAAGGGAGAAAAAAGGAAGAAATCGTACAAGCTCATAGAAACATTGTCATCCAGATAGTGGACATGTTGGGATTCAAGGACCCCAGGAAGAGGAAAGGCGGTTGAAGCCATTGATGTTTTGTCGCCTCAATCCATGATGACCTGTGAGACATTTCCACCAAATGGGAGGTTCCATATCCGCATGGTAGGAACCTCAGCTCATATTCTAGCAAGGTCTAGAATAAATTATGGAGAGAACCAGGGTATTGAGGTTCTCAATAAAGCAGCCGACATGGCCAAAATGAATAAGAAGCTAGAAGACCACTGTGCCAAGCTCAAAGAGATCATTAGAGCCATACAAGGAGGAAACATTTATGGTAGCGCAGACGCTTGGGATCTAAGCTTAGTGTCTGACTTGGTGGTTCCTCCAAAAATCCAAAGTTTTTGACTTCGAGAAGTATGACAGGACCACTTGCCCTTTGGCGCACTGGACCATGCATTACCGCGAAAATGTCATTGCACTTGGAAAACGAGAAACTACTCATCTATTGTTTCCAAGACAGTCTATCGGGGTCTGCTACCTGATGGTATACTCAATTAAGCCGGGTTAGCATATGAACTTGGAGAGATCTATTAAGAGCTTTCTTTGAACACTACAAGCATGTGACAGACATGATCCCTAACCGGTCCATTCTGCAGGATATGGAACAAAGGCCCAATGAGAGTTTTCGCCAGTATGCCCAAAAGTGGCAAGATATGGCAGCCTAAGTTCAACCTCCATTGTTGGAAAATGAGGTTAATCCAATGTTCTTGGAGACTTTAAATGGTCCCTTCTATGACCGTATGTTAAACCACGCTACCAAAGGTTTCGCAGACATGGTAATGAACGGAGAGTTGATATTGATGGCCATCAAAAGTGGAAGACTCGAGGAAGAAGAATATAACGAGCGCCTATAACCTGAACTACTCCGACAATAGAATCTTGTCGCGAAGTTGACAGGTCGAGTTTGGCTGGAGTTTATCCATGCCTTCCTGGAATAATGCTTAATTTTCCTAGACAATGTTGGGCTCATACTTAGAGCCAACCCTTTTGCTTTTGCCCACGAGCATTAGTGATCTTTTGTAAGGGTTTCTATGTTATTCTACTTGTTTTAAAGATACATTCCCTTTATTTTCTCAAGTGGAAAACATTTCATTTTTTCTATTTTCATCCATTTCTCTTCGAAAATTCATCTTTTAGCAAAGTCCCTATTATTCATTGTATGAATGATTCTTGAATCTAATCCAGAGATAAAGGGGCAATAAAGTGTGTGCAAGATTAATAGGGAGATCCTATATATATATATATATATATATATATATATATATATATATATATTGATTGAGTTTTCCTTTCAGACATTGTTGTTGAGATCTTTGAATGAATTGATAACTTTAAAACATCTACCAACTGAAGACTGTTTCTCTTCGATGATATTTGTGTGTGAAATGACATGTGGCATTCCTTCATTTCCCTTCACGAATAAAAAAATGAGAAAATATCCATTGTTGTCCTTTTTGAGCCTTATATTTTTCTTGTGATTGAAACCTAACCAAGGATCACTCCCTACACTGAGGGGCAGAAAGGATGAAAGGTTATTTGCAAGCGAGAAAAAAAAGCATATCAGATCAAGTTGAATGTCCTAAATTCAAAATGAAATGACAAAAAGAAAAAGAAAAATAAGGAAAAAGAAAAAAAGGAATAAATAAAAGATGAAAGACGAAAGAAAATTTTAAACAAAAAAGGCATCTACAAAATCCTTCAAACGAGGCATGTGCCAGAAAAGGAAATGAACTCTTGGGTGAAAACCCAAAATGAGCAGTCTAGAGTGATACAAAGAATAAAAAGAATGAAGATTTCAACAAGAAAGAATTTGTCCCTTTTGAGCCTTATATTTTTCTTGTGATTGAACCTTAACCAAGGATCACTTCCTACACTGAGGGGCAGAAAGGATGAAAGGTTGTTTGCAAGCGAGAAAAAAAGCATATCAGGTCAACTTGAATGTCCTAAATTCAAAATGAAAGGACAAAAAGAAAAAAAAGAAAAAAAGGAATAAATGAAAGCTGAAAGACGAAAGAAAATTTTAAACAAAAAAGGCATCTACGAAATCCTTTAAACAAGGCATGTGCCGGAAAAGGAAATGAACTCTTGGGGTGAAAATCCAAAATGAGCAGTCTAGAGTGATACAGAGAATAAAAAGAATGAATATTTCAAAAAGAAAGATTGATCTTTGGTTTAATCACCCTTAAACATGTATTTGAGCCTACATACCCTCTAAAGACCATTTGGATAACACATGAATATCTGAGAAAAGAGTTTGTTTTCAGAACACATTCCCCTAATTAAGTTAACATTTCTTCAAGGATCTCTAAACTTCTAATGTCTGAATGAGATTAGAAAAGTGGGAATATTGAGATTTGGGCAGTGAGTGAGTTAAAGAGAGCCACCTAAAAGCGAGACACTATCTGATTGATGGATTCATGAATCGTTCATACTATAAATTTTGGGGCATCAAACTTGGCTCTTTTCATGTTTGCCAAGACTTTTTCCTGTAAATTCCCATTTCTAGCCTTTGTTTTTGCATCTTACAAGTACATTGGCATAAGTTCATGAAAAGAAAAAGATTTCTTGGTATTGATCCCAAATATAGGAAACTAGGGGCAAATGTTCGCCATTGTATCAAGAAATGGTGAAGTGGCTCCGCAATAAAGATGATGACAATTGAACCTCAGATTGAATGGGGGCATGTAACACCCCCTACCTCGGGTTAGTAGGAAACTGGTTCGGGAGCGTTACCAAGCAAGAACAAGGCAAGGAAAGGTGAACTCAACCCTAAAAGATGAGTTCCTTAACTAACAAGCAACAGGGTATTCTTAACTTATCAAGCAAGCAAGCAATGTGCCAATTCTTACCATTTGGCATTTACCATTTCCAATGTACATGTAACATTCATGCCATTCAATCAAGTATACATTTATTCATGCAAGCATACGAATAACATTGTTAAGCTAGGACATGATTAATCCATTCAATTACACACATATGCGCAGCAACAATCTTTATTTACATGGAATTTGTGTTCATTACATTTTTTAGTCTTAACAACTATGTTCTTAACATGGAAGGTCCATACAAGAGCATATATATACAAGTACTCAAAACATCAAGTAGCCATGTTCATGCATATATACAATCCTCCCAAAACAAACAAGATGCATGGTCTAGTCCTAGCTACATATATATGTCTAGGTGCCACCAACTAGGAGAAATACAAAACAAGTATGAAATCATACTTTAACTTTGCCTTTGCCTTGCTTCGAGCTCAAGAAATCAGGCTTCAGGATCAAGCAACGATCGAATCCTTTATCCTGTGGTTGGGAAGGATGAAAACAAGAGTGATAAGTACAAGAATGTACTTAGTGAGGTAGTAACTAGTTCTAACCAATTATTATATCAAATTAAGTGTCAATTAGTCAAGAATGATCCTAGCTAAGGATTTCAAGGCATTCGAATAGCATAAGAAGCAAGAGACAATGAATCATAATTCATGCTTTATCCATTTCAACTAATCAAGCTATTCATGGTCACATATCAAGTAGTCAAGCAATTCATGCTTACATAACAAGAAATCAAGCAATTCATGCTTACATCACAAGAAATCATGCAATTCATGCTTACATGACAAGTAATCAAGCTATTCATGCTTATTAGCTCATTTATTATCTTTTTAACATAATTATTGGTTCATAGTTTGTCTAGGTAATCGAGTCTCCAACCAACTGTCGCCGCAAGATGTACCGTAGTACTGGTCAACCCTTCTACTATCACCAAAGACCACATACGTACCCTCCGTCTGTCGCCAATTAGGGGCCTTAGCCCTGAACCGTAGTCCACCCTGACACAATGAGCTCTAGATTCCAAGGCATGCTCTTCTACCTATTCAACTAGCAACCAAGGTTGTTTGATTATAATTCATTTATTCAAGGATTTCAAGATTTTCAAGTTCAAGATCATGTATCATTCAAGTGTACAAGTTCATGTCAAGCATTATCTTTTTCAAGAGTCATTTCGAGTATTGCATGGCAAGTTTATACACGCATTAAGCCCTTAGGCCAATAGAGCCATAACTCATCATTTCAAGTATTTATTGCATCATCTAAGCTAGCACTTCAAGCATTCGGTTTAAGCAATTGGTCACAATACCATGTCATACATACAAGCATCAATGTTACCATATATACATGCTAGCATTCGATTTATACAACAATTCAATGATGTAGTCAAGTTTCATGTATTATCTTAATTCATACTTCCCTTATTAGGTCAAGATCATATTAAGTCCAATTTAACAATACAATAATTTAGACATGCATGCTTTGGTTAGGACCTAGTCCTAACCCTAGAATAAACCACACTCACAATACTCCCCAAGCTAGCTAGTCTCGAAAGACTATTCCCTTTTTCTTGTCCCTTGAATGCTCTACTTTAAATCCTTCTCCAAAGTCCCCTCATTGCTCTAGTAAATCACATAGATAGAACAATGTCAAAACATGTAATCACAAAGTCATACAACATGGCAGCAAGGTTAATACATTATATATACAAGACATATAGCATATTCATATACACACCTTAATTCACATTACCAAACTGCCTACATTCCATATTAAAGAAAAACAGGGCAGCAATTAAACTGTCCCAAAACTGTTTGCAAAATAGTTTACTATACTGTATACAAAGCTGTATACAATTACCTAGACTGCTGCTACCAGGCAGCATGTACTCTGCTCACTTAAACATGCATAACTTTCATTTCGTACGTCGGAATTTCAATTAGTTTACACCGTTAGAAAGCTTACTTAGCCCTCTATCTAACCATATAGACCTTGCATTTTAATCCTTTGCCATTTAATACAGTTTTTGTCTTAAAGACAGACCTATTGCATTACTAGATAGTTTGCACTGTCCAGAAATTTTCATTTCCAGAATCCATTCTACAACCCAGAATTTAGTTCTGTTTTCTCCTAATGAATTTTAGACATGTTAAGGCACTTTCCATAAAATTTCCAGCCTTAAATTCCATTTATACAATTTATGGTGATTTTTTGAAGTTACTTCCCAGAACAGAGTATTCTGGGCAGATTACACTAGGTTAAGTTTTAGCCTCATATTCATTCAAGCAAAGATTCTAACATTATAATTCAACTTATATATTTATTTATACAAGCTTAGATCAGTCCAATTTACCTAGCAATATGATCAAAATAGGGCAGCATATACAATTAAGCATGTTTACACATTTTTATCTAGCAAAACAGCCCCTAATCGAAACTAGTTTCAACCATGATCCCTATTCTCAATTTCCAGCAACCCATACACATCTCTTTAGCATTTTGATTAATAACACTCACAATTTCAAGGACCATTACAAGCTAACATCATTTTAACATGCATAACAATCATCCTATTCAAATTAGGCAACAAGAATATCACTAATTCAAGATTCAAGCATGTAATTGAAGTGAGGAACCAATCACTTACCTTCCCCAATGTGAATTCTTATTCAATTTAGTCTTAACCGTGGCTTAATCTCTCAAGGTCTCTATGGATATCACTCAAGCTTTCTCTCTTCTCTTTCTTTCCTTCACATTCGGTTTTGGCCAAATGAGGAATATGAAGTCTTCCTCTATAGTGGCCGATTGTTCAAGGAGAGAAGGACATGTATAAGGTCCACCAACCATTTTAATTCCACCATGCAATGCTTAAGTTTTGCCTAATATTCAAGATGGTCCTTTTAATTTCGGCACTATACTTGTTGGCTATAACATCTTAGCCCTTTAGTTATCTGTTAGCTAATGTTCTTTCCTCTTTAATTTGATTACTCAGTTTAGGGAGCAATACAAACTAATCACTACAATTCGAGTATCATTCTTTTAATTTCCTCAATTAACTCCCAATTCTTTTAATTTGATTAGCACATAATTTAATTAGTCAATAGCTTAGATAGTGGTAACCTTCCTAGGCCTGGTTTAGGGTGTTACAATTTTCCCCTCCTTAAAATAAATTCGTCCTCAAATTTACCTGAATCGAATTGGTAAGGATATTGCTTTCTCATGATTTCTTCAGATTCCTAAGTTGCCTCTTCTATCTTTTGATTTCTCCACAAGATCTTGACAAGAGGAACGATTTTGTTCCTGAGGTTTTTAACTTCGTATTCAAGAATCTGAATTAGTTCCTCTTCGTATGACAAGTCAGGATTCAACTCTACTTCTTCAGGCTCAAGGACATGGGATGGATCAGACCTATATCTTCGGAGCATAGACACGTGAAAGACATTATGAATCTTGTCAAATTCACTGGGTAGAGCTAATCAATAGGCCACTGGCCCTATCCTTTCAATGATTTCAAACGGACCAATGAATCGGGGACTAAGCTTCCATTTTCTTCCAAACCGAAAGACTTTCTTCCAAGGGGAGACTTTGAGGAAGACTTTGTCTCCAACATTGTATTGGATGTCTCTCCTTTTCAAGTCTGCATATGCTTTCTGCCTACCAAAGGCTACTTTTAATCGATTGTGAATGATCTTCACTTGTTCTTTGGTTTCTCTGAGCAATTGAGGTCCCAATAATTTGTTTTCTCCCAGTTCAGACCAACACAAGGGAGTTCTACATTTCCTTTCGTATAGAGCTTCGAAGGGAGCCATCTGTATAGATGTCTGGTAACTATTGTTGTAGGCAAACTCTATAAAGGGTAGAGATTTCTCCCAGTTCATACTGAAGTCTATAATACAAGCACGTAGCATGTCTTCAAGTACTTGGATGATTCTTTCAAATTGTCCATCTGATTGAGGATGGAAGGCCGTACTAAGGTGTACTTTAGCTCGTAGAGCCTTCTGCAAGGAATTCCAAAATCGAGAAGCAAATCTGGTGTCACGATCAGAAATTATAGTTGTAGGTACACCGTGTAATCGAATCACTTCACGGATGTATAGCTCAGCTAAAGTTTCCAAGCTCATATTCATTCGAACAGGGATGAAATGAGTAGACTTTGTGAATCTATCAGCAATCACCCATACAACATCATTCTTTCTTGGAGTGGAAGGAAGACCAGTAACGAAGTCCATTGTAATCTAATCCCATTTCCACTAAGGGAATTCGATGGGTTGGAGCAGTCCAGTGGGGACTTGATGCTCGACTTTAACTCTTTGACAAGTTAGGAACTTTGAAACAAAGTCTGTGATAGTCGATTTCATGCCTAGCCACCAGTATAGTGGCTTTAGGTCATTGTACATCTTAACCAATCATAGGTAAATCGAGAAAGAGCTTTGGTGAGCTTCTTGTAGCATCTCTTGTTTTAGTTCCTCATTGTTAGGAACACATACTCTATCTTTGAAATAGAGGAGTCCATTCGACTTGAGGGAGAAGTTAGAATTAGACTTAGAGTCTAGCTTGGACATGATCTTCTGAAGATCTAGATCAATTTGTTGGAGTTCTTTGATTCTCGAGATTAGACTAGATTGAACTTAAAATTTAGATAGAAATTTTTGTCCCTTGAATAAATAGAAATGAGCATTGATAGCCAAGGAAGCTACGAAAGAATAAACAATACCATTAAGGATGATTTTCGAATAGTTACTTGCAAGACAAGAAATGTTTAATTCAAATGGTTACTTGCAAGTCAAGAAATAAACATTTCGAATGAATTATTCTAGGATTTAGATTTAAGGGTTTACCCGAGTATGGTCTGCGACTAAGGGCATCAACAACCATATTTGCATTCCCCGGATGGTAGTCGATAACCAAATTGTAGTCTTTAAATAACTCTAGCCATCTCCTTTGCCTCAAATTTAAGTCTTTCTGAGTTAGGAGGTATTTGAGGCTATTGTGGTCTGTGAACAAGTTGCATTTCTCCCCGTAAAAGTAATGTCTAAATATTTTGAGAGCAAACACAATGGCTGCCAATTCTAGATCGTATGTAGGCTAGTTTGACTTGTGTGGTTTTAGTTGCCTTGAGGTTTAAGCTACCACTTTTCCATCTTGCATTAGGACACAACCTAGCCCTAAGTGAGATGCATCACTATAAATAGTGTATTTCTTGCCCGATTCTGGTTGGATGAGAACCGAAGTATGAGTCAGGGCTTGTTTAAGTTGATCGAAGCTTCGTTGTTGGTTCTCTGACCAAACAAATGGTGTTTGTTTACGGGTTAGCTTGGTTAGGCTTGCGGTAATAGAGGAAAAGTCTTTAACAAACCTTCGATAATACTCGGCTAAACTGAGAAAGCTTATGACCTCACCAACATTCCTCGGAGGTCTCCAATCTAGAATATACTGAATTTTCTTCGGGTCTACTTTAATTCCTTCTGCTGAGATGACATGGCCAATGAATGACACTTCATTTAGCCAGAATTCGCATTTAGAGAACTTTGCAAACAATTGATGTTCTCGGAGAGTTTGTAATACAATTCGAAGGTGTTTGGAATGTTCTTCATTATTTCGAGAATACACCAGGATGTCATCGATGAAGACGACCATGAACTTGCCGATATAGGACTTAAATACTCGATTCATGAGGTCCATGAAAGCAGCCAGAGCATTCATTAACCCGAATGGCATTACAAGGAATTCAAAGTGGCCATATCGAGTAAGAAAGGCTGTCTTGGGTACATCTTCTTCTTTTACCTTCATTTGATAATATACTGATCGAAGATCGATCTTTAAGAACATCGAATCATCCTTGAGTTGATCGAATAGATCGTCAATCCTTGGGAGAGGATATCGATTCTTGATAGTAAGCTTGTTCAATTGTCTGTAGTCAATATAGAGTCTCATAGTCCCTTCTTTTTTCTACACGAACAAGACTGGAGCACCCCAGGGAGAAGAGCTAGGCCGAATAAAGCCTTTGTCTTGTAGCTCTTGGAGTTGCTTTTTGAGTTCCTTCAACTCAACAGGTGCCATCCGATAGGGTGTGATGGACACCGGAGTTGTTCCAGGTTGAACTTCGATCCCGAACTCTATTTATCTGGTTGGAGGGAGACCAGGGAGTTCATCAGAAAAAACATCAATGAATTCAGATACAATTGGCATACTAGGTAAGCCGAATTCAAGTTCATCTTGTAAGACCATAGCAGCAAAGATTGAAGTCGGTTTCCTATCAATTAGGAGAATGGATTCATTTCCTAAACCCTAGAGATAAAGTCTCGTATTTTGGTAATCTACCCAGGCTTTATGCTTGCTTAACCAATCTAGTCCTAGCATTAGATCAAACTCACAAGTTGGCAATATATATAGATCAATAGGAAAGGTATGTTTCTAATGGATAGGGGACAACTTCTACAGATAAGGCTTATGTTTGTAATCCCCCTATTGGATTCGAGACTAGTAGGCTTTGTTTTACAATTTCAGGCTTTAAGTTCAACTTTACAATCAAGGTTGAACATACAAAAGAATGAGTGGATCCTGAGTCTATTAAAGCATAAACATGAGTCGAATTTAGCTCAACTGTACCTGCTATGACATCGGGTGATTCTTCATCTTTTTTCCCTGAATGTTGTAGATTCGAGCAGGAGCCTGAGATTCTTGGTGAGTAAGGGCATCCGAATGGGGTCTCTTGTTCTTCCCCTGATTTCTGGATTGGGCTTGTCTAGGGCCTTTGTTTCAAACAGAGGGAGTTGAGCTAGCATTTGCAGGAGCTCGATTCGAAACCTTGTTAGGATTCTGAGGACAATCCCTGATATAGTGATTGGAGGCTCCATATAAGAAACATAGATTATGTTGAGTTCTACATTGGCCAATGTGGTGCTTATGGCAGAACTTGCAAGTAGGATATTGAGCAGCTTTACTGAAATTCCCCGTACTATCAACAAAGATGATCGGGGCTGAAGAGTTGGATACAGATTGGAGTCTCAGTATGTAGTTGCTCTTCTGAACATGAGTGTAATTCGAAGAGTGTTCTTTGGAGTGTTTAGACTTCTTTGACTGCCAGTGAGGCTTGTCATCATTCCTGGATTGTTTATCTTTCCAGGATCTGCCACTCTTGCATTTCTCAGAGGCCATCATCTTCGCCTCGGTTGCAATAGCCCGGTTCACCAAATTCTGGAAGTCAGTGATACCCAGGGCAGTGAATATTGGACTCAGTTCATCATTCAGTCCATCGATAAACATCTGTCACTTGTCAACATCAGTCTTGATGTATTATGACTTGTACTTGCAATATTTGCAAAAATCGCTCACATATTGTTCGATGGGTCAGCCACCTTGCTTGAGGTACAAGAAACGTTTCCGGTATTTGGCAAGGTATTGCTCCCTAATATACTTCTTCTTAAATTCCTCGAGGAAGAGTTTCCAAGTAATAGATTCAGTAGGAGCAGTCAGGGTAGTGGTTTCCCACCAGCTCAGAGCTTTATCTACCAACAGGGCTATGGCATATTCGAGTTTGTGTTCTTTAGAACAGGGTAATTGATTGGTCAGGATTCGATTAGTGACCTCTAACTAGTACTCAGCTACTTCAGGATTGGCTTCATCAGTGCCAGTGAAGGTATAGGCCCGGTGTTGAGCCAGCTTGTCAATCGGGGCTCTATTTGGAGTAGCAGCAGCATGAGGAATATGATGGTCTTGTTTCAAAGTAGTTACAAGATGATCGAACATCTCTTTCATACTTTGAAGGCATTCTTGCTGTATAAGATTTATAGCATGAGCTTCCTGTTGAGCAGCAACTTGGGCTCAGGGTTAAGCTTGTTGTTTTGGAGGATTCTACTCCATCCTCACACTATCTCCTTCATTTGAGGAGCCTATGGGACTTTCATCGTCTCGAGCAAGCCGTGTTTCAAACATTCTACGTTCAAATAGAACAATTAGGAATTCAGTTTAGTTAAGCAAAGACACAAGCTATACAATACAAGTCTCCTAGGTGGCACAAGTATCCTATATGATGCAAGAGAGCCTGGTTTAGTCCTAGAACCGACTAAAAAGCTCTGGTACCAATAAATGTAACACCCCTACCCCGAGTTAGTAGCAAATCAGTTCAGGAGAGTTACCAAGCAAGAACGAGGCAAGGAACGGTGAACTCAACCCTAAAAGATGAATTCCTTAACTAACAAGTAACATGGCATTCTTAACTTATCAAGCAAGTAGGCAATGTGCCAATTCTTACCATTCGGCATTTACCATTTCAAATCTACATGTAACATTCATGCCATTCAATCAAGTATACATTTATTCACGCAAGCATACGAATAACATTGTTAAGCTATGACATGATTAATCCATTCAATTACACACATATGCGCAACAACAATCTTTAATTACATGGAATTTGTGTTCATTACATACTTTAGTCTTAACAACTATGTTCTTAACATGGAAAGCCCATACAAGAGCATATATATACAAGTACTCAAAACATTAAGTAGCCATGTTCATGCATATATACAATCCTCCCAAAACAAACAAGATGCATGGTCTAGTCCTAGCTAATATATATGTCTAGGTGCCACCAACTAGGAGAAATACAAAACAAGTATGAAATCATACTTTAACTTTGCTTGTGCCTTGCTTCGAGCTCAAGAAATCAGGCTTCAGGATCAAGCAACGATCGAATCCTTTATCCTGTGGTTGGGAAGGATGAAAACAAGAGTGATAAATACAAGAATGTACTTAGTGAGGTAGTAACTAGTTCTAACCAATTATTATATCAAATTAAGTGTCAATTAGTCAAGAATGATCATAGCTAAGGATTTCAACGAATTTGAATAGCATAAGAAGCAAGAGACAATGAATCATAATTCATGCTTTATCCATTTCAACTAATCAAGCTATTCATGGTCACATATCAAGTAGTTAAGTAATTCATGCTTACATAACAAGAAATCAAGCAATTCATGCTTACATGACAAGAAATCAAGCAATTCATGCTTATATGACAAGTAATCAAGCTATTCATGCTTATTAGCTCATTTATTATCTTTTTAACACAATCCTTGGTTCATAATTTGTCTAGGTAATCGAGTCTCCAACCAACTATCACCACAAGATGTACCGTAGTACTGGTCAACCCTCCTACTATCACCAAAAACCACATACGTACCCTCTATCTGTCGCCAATTAGGGGCCTTAGCCCTAGACCATAGTCCACCCTAACACAATGAGCTCCAGATTCTAAGGCATGCCATTCTACCTATTCAACTAGCAACCAAGGTTGTTTGATTATAATTCATTTATTCAAGGATTTCAAGCTTTTCAAGTTCAAGATCATGTATCATTCAAGTGTACAAGTTCATGTCAAGAATTATCTTTTTCAAGAGTCATTTCGAGTATTGTATGACAAGTTTATACATGCATTAAGCCCTTAGGCCAATAGAGCCATAACTCATCGTTTCAAGTATTTATTGAATCATCTAAGCTAGCACTTCAAGCATTCAGTTTAAGCAATTGGTCACAATACCATGTCATACATACAAGCATCAATGTTACCATATATACATGCTAGCATTCGATTTATACAACAATTCAAGGATGTAGTCAAGTTTCATGTATTATCTTAATTCATACTTCCCTTATTAGGTCAAGATCATATTAAGCCCAATTTAACAATACAAGAATTTAGACATGCATGCTTTGGATAGGACCTAGTCCTAACCCTAGAATAAACTACACTCACAATACTCCCCAAGCTAGCTAGTCTCGAAAGATTATTCCCTTTTGCTTGTCCCTTGAATGCTCGACTTTATATCCTTCTCCAATGTCCCCTCCTTGCTCTAGTAAATCACATAGATAGAACAATGTCAAAACATGTAATCACAAAGTCATTCAACATGGCAGAAAGGTTAATACATTATATATACAAGACATATAGCATATTCATATACACACCTTAATGCACATTACCAAACCGCCTACATTCCATATTAAGGCAAAACAAGGCAGCAATTAAACTGTCCCAAAAATGTTTGCAAAACGCTTTACTATATTATATACAAACTGTATACAATTACCTAGACTGCTGCTACCAGGCAGCATGTACTCTGCTCACTTAAACATGCATAACTTTCATTCCGTACGTAGGAATTTTAATTAGTTTACACCATTAGAAAGCTTACTTAGCCCTCTTTCTAACCATATAGGCCTTAAATTTTAATCCTTTGCCATTTAATACAGTTTTTGTCTTAAAGACAGACCTATTGCATTACTGGACAGTTTGCACTGTCCAGAGATTTCATTTCAGAATCCATTCTACAACCCAGAATTTAATTCTGTTTTCTCCTAATGAATTTCAGACATGTTAAGGCATTGTCCATAAAATTTTCAGCCTTAAATTCCATTTATACAATTTATGGTGATTTTTCGAAGTTACTTCCAGAACAGAGTATTCTGGGCAGATTACACTAGGTTAAGTTTTAGCCTCATCTTCATTCAAGCAAAGATTCTAACATTATAATTCAAGTATATATTTATTTATACAAGCTTAGATCAGTCCAATTCACCTAGCAATGTGATCAAAATAGGGCAGCATATACAATTAAGCATGTTTACACATTTTTATCTAGCAAAACAGTCCCTAATCGAAACTAGTTTCAACCATGATCCCTATTCTCTATTTCCAGCAACCCATACACATCTCCTTAGCAATTTAATTAATAACACTCACAATTTTAAGGACCATTAAAAGCTAACATCATTTTAACATGCATAACAATCATCCTATTCAAATTAGGCAACAAGAATATCACTAATTCAAGATTCAAGCATGTAATTGAAGTGAGGAATCAAGAATTTACATTCCTCAATGTGAATTCTTATTCAATTTAGTCCTAACCGTGGCTTAATTTCTCAAGGATTCCATGGATATCACTCAAGCTTTCTCTCTTCTCTCTCTTTCATTCACATTCGATTTTGGCCAAATGAGGAAGATGGAGTCTTCCTCTATAGTGGCCGATTGTTCAAGGAGAGAAGGACATGTGTAAGGTCCACCAACCATTTTAATTCCACGATGCAATGCTTAAGTTTTGCCTAATATTCAAGATGGTCCTTTTAATTTTGGCACTATACTTGTTGGCTATAACATCTTAGTCCTTTAATTATTTGTTAGCTAATGTTCTTTCCTCTTTAATTTGATTACCCGGTTTAGGGAGCAATAAAAACTAATCACTACAAATCGAGTATCATTCTTTTAATTTCCTCAATTATCTCTCAATTCTTTCAATTTGATTAGCACATAATTCAATTAGTCAATAACTTAGATAGTGGTAACCTTCCTAGGCCCGGTTTAGGGTGTTACAGGGCATCACTTTGCATTAAGAACGTAAAAATACATGTGATCGAAGAGTATAAGGTCCACCATGTGTCAAGCAAGACCCGTTCATAAGATGTAGCAAATCGAAAAATCCTTAAAAACACGAAAAATGGGATAAATTTGTGCCCAGTAAGTAATTCATGCCATCAAATTAGGGCAAATTATACCGACCAAAGGTTCAAGATCCTTGGCTTTCATAAGCGCGGGAGGAAGAGATTAAAGCGCCAATATCATTCAAAGACATTCAAGGTTGCATTGGAATAAATGTCCAGCGACGTTAAAGTTTTCATTTAAGCTTCAGAGAAGATGCTAGAGATTTCATTTCTTCAACCAGACAAAGGCTAGAAGAGTGTTGAAGAATATGAGGACAAAAGAGCAGTCCTCCTAATTAGGAATTCAAGATAACTGGATTGAGTGAGCAAATATGCAAAGATCATATGTTTCCTATGAAACACAAAAGATAAAATGACAAGGCATAGCTGCCTGTCTGTGCTGAATGAGCAAATGTGCACAGAAGTAAAAAAACCAAAGGAAAAAACCAAAAAATAAAAAAAAAACAAAAAGAGAAAAAGACATGTATTCACATACTAGACATCCCTATAAGCATAATTGTTATAAGCATTATCATTTCTGCAGGATTTTGAATTGTCCCAAAGTTGACATGAGTTGGTTACGTCCCATGTCGCTTCATTTTTAAGCTGGAGGCATTAGTTGGTTACGTTCCTATGCCACACTTTTAAAGTAATCAGTTGACTCCATTCCTGTCACTATCTTCAGATGATGGCATTAGTTGGTTGCGTCCACATCAAGCAGAAGGTATTAGTTGGTTATGTCCCCATGCTCTGCTATTTAAAGCGATCAGTTGACTCCGTTCTTATCACCGCCTTCCGAAGTTGACATTAGTCGAAGTTGACATTAGTCGATTACATCCCCATGTCACTTTGTTTTCAAGTTGGAGGCATTAGTTGGTTATGTCCCCATACCCCGCTTTTAAGGTGATCAGTTGACTCCGCTCTTGTCACTATCTTCAGATGATGACATTAATTGGTTACGTCCCCATGCCACATCAAGCAGAAGGCATCAGTTGGTTACTTCCCCATGTCGCTTTGATTTTTAGTGAACCCGCCTATCTGTTCAGTCATAAGGAGAATGAAACCTTGTTGTGATGTCCAGCAAGTTTGCAATTGGTGAAAATCAATGCCTATTGTTCTTTGCTCTATCCTTGTTTTACCGAAATGAGCAAAGAGAGGCAATTGTTGACACTAGATTTTCACCCCCTTTATTATTTTTATTCCTATTATTTTTATTATTTTTATTATTTTTATAATATAGTAGTATTATTACTATTAGTTGTTAGTTAAAACTCAAAAAATAAAAAGAGTCCATTTCAAATAAAAAAAGGGTCCACTAATATTAAATAAGAGTCTATTACATTGGTGGCCCATTTGGCCCAAAGAGTAAGAACCAAAAATAACCTAGTTGACCCCCTTTTATCCCTTTTGCGCAACTGTCTTCTGACCGTTAGCCCATAAGAGTAAGATCCAACGGTCTAGATTGGATCAGGAGGAAGGAGGAGAGTCTTCCCACGCGCTTGTCATCCACGCGCCTCACTTTTTCAGGCACTTCCAGATTTGATTGACTCCCGCATCTGCCCCGACTGTCCATGCATTTGCCGAACCATCCCGAGGCCACCGAGTGACCCCATGACAGTGCCGCTTCCCTCCTTGGCCGTGGTTCACCAGTGACCGTCACACAACCCCTCACCATTCAAAAACATAAAAAGGGAAGGCAATCAATCATCAAATCAAGAAATAAAGAGGAAAGTTAATCCCTAAATCGAATTGAATATAGAAAGAAGATAAAAGAAATCGAAGCCAAATCGAAATCAAGGACAATCAACTAAAGCAAGGAAAGTATCTATCGGATTTTAGGGATTTTTTATTCCAATTTTCTTTGTAATTTTGGTATGTAAAACCCTATATAAACACATCAAATCCATAGTAACACCAACTACTTGTACACGAATTCTTCAAGCAATAATAGGCAGAAACAAGCAAGATTTATAGGTACTTTCATCCTTTTGTAATTATTTTATATTTATTTTTGAATTTGGAAAAGAAAAAGGTAATCTTTTTACTTTTTGAGTCGTTGTCGCCGCCGGTGTTCGACCAAAGGTGGCCGGATTCTGGATTTTTTGGATGAAAATACAAAAAGATTTTTTAATGATCTTAGCCCCTTTTAAATCGATTTGGGTATTTTGAGAGGGGAATTTGAATTGCAGATCTAAAAAGAAATCGAAAAAGATTTTTTTTTAAATTATCGCCGACTGAATAACCACTTTAGTCCTATTCCTTTTTTGAAGTATTTTAACATAACGTTTTATTTGGGTCAAAATAACCCCTATGCGAATGAAAATTATTACTAATGATAAAATGGCTTGAAATGACATGATAAACTCACATGTCAGTGCACACCGCAATAACAGTGTCATATAAATAAATATGTTGATTTTATAGAACGACATGAATCAAAAAATAATTTTAAAAAATTGTACAACATATAAAATATTCTTTTCTTCTAACATGTCATTCTGTCAATTAAGTTTATTGTTTATTGTCAATTAACTAACAATTTTTATTTGTAGAGAGATCATTTTGACCCAAAATAAAATGTTGAAGGTTAAATTGCTTCAAAAAAAAATAAAGACCAAAATAACTATTTAATCAAACATAAATCCACAATATCCGTCTCTTATCAGCCTAAATTTAACAATGAATGTACACTGCTTCATTTATTTTTAATACTGGTATCAGTGATCGTATGTGTCGTTCAGATTTTTTTATTAACAATGAATATAAAATTTCTATAATTAATCTTATAAAGAAAAAAACTTTTCAACAATTTTTATAATTAATGACAAGGCATTGGATATTTTTGCTGCCCACATCCTTATACAACATTAGATTTGCTTGCATTTCCAACTCCCTTCCTTCGCCAATACATTCAAACAATAAAATCATCCACAAAACAAATCACAGTATTCAATGTGTGGTTTGATAAGGGGAAAAATTGGTGTTGTTCTTCACGCACCTAATCAGATAATTAAACCAATTACATAAAATATGAAACGGATAACGTTTTCTACGACCAACCGCTCTTTCATGCTCTTCACAAGGGCTTTGTTTATATCAATTATCAACAGCTTTCCTTCATTCGTTATGTCCCTTCATCTAACTCGCGTAAAACGCGGGGAACTGGAAATCTTGATACAAAAGAATGATGGCTCTTAAATAAGTCTTAGTTCATACTCTCCAGCCATTGTAATGTACCGTACCCATGGAAGTGCCTGGTAACCACTTTTCTCAATAATCTTCAGATACCGAACCTACAAAACCCCGATATGTGTGTAAGAAATATTACCAAAAGAAATGCAAACACTGAAAATTCCTGTGGGTTAACGATTGTTTCAATTGAAGCGTACTGAAATGACAATAACATCATGGACGAAAGAAAAGGGAGATAACAATTTTGACTCTGGAGTAAAGATGAAGACGAGAACAAAAATAAATAAAATGCATTTGAAGGGCATACCTGTATCCCAGAAACGGTAAAATACGGAATTTCAAACTTAACACGTATAGGAGCTTTTCTCTCTGGAGTTGCCTCTTCATCTGTTATGCTAGGAAGAGTAAACTCGGCCCTCAACATATACTCCTAATGTTATGAATTTCGAAAGTATGAGTAACCATGGCTAGACAGAGAGCTTTCAATAAGTCTGTAGTAGGTAGATGATACCTTGCCCCCAGGAAAAGATCTTATTTTCCACATTAGTGCATCATTTTCAGGTGCATACGCTGCAGATCCCATTGATGTACGAATATTTGGACTAGAAGCATCAGCAGGCACAGGCACCGCAATCTCAACATTTGTAGCAGTACTGTAAAGAATCGTTGTGTCTTTGTGAGCACTTACTAATCTAACCGTAAGATAAGCTCACCTACATATCCTTGAAATTAAATAAAGAGACCAGTACATAGTAATAGGGACAAAAACCCCAATACCTACGCTCCTTGTATTGACTTCTAGCCTTCACCATAATCTCCACACGGCTTCTTGAATGTTTTTCAACTTGAGCTTCCACCCATATGAGAGGCTTTACCTGAAAAAATAAAGAGCAGAAATAATCATCATTGCCGTGTCAAGAAATAACTGTCTGGCAGAAAGAAAGAAAGAAGGTAGAATGAGAATTCAGATGCCAAAGGTCCACCTGAGTACTTAGTCTATATGTCATGAGATCAAAGGACCCATCAGGAGGTATGAAAGAGATAGTTCTGTCATTTTCGAATCGGGCCAGACGTACACACCTAGAGCAAACCATTCATGGGAGGGAAATTTGCAACATCAGATTCAATAGCTGTTGCAACCAAAGCTAAAAGAGAACAATCAGAACAAGTGTTCAAGTAGAAAAGAATGTTAATACATACTGATGAAACTTTATATCCTCCAAATCAATTGCCTTTCCCTTTGTCGCTCTGCCTTGCGCCTCAAGCAAGACTCTATCATTTAGACCAAGCTTACACTCGGGCATACCACTGAAACAGATAAATTGCAACCAAATAAATGAATAGATAGCTCAAATAAGAACATCCATAATGAAAAGACATTTTGTTTATGCCATAACTATCAACACAAATTAATTGTCTGGACCATGTCTGTATACATTGAGAATTATGAGATCTATTATGCTGTATATATAAAGAGGCTTAAACCCACACTTGTGAGGAGCATCCTTTGGCTCAAAGCAGATATCTTGCACGGCGACACCTAATTTTGAAGCTTTTGTCAGCTTTGACTAAAAGATTTCATAATTTTGTCCCGCAAAAGGGGCCTCGTTATTATTGATCTAAACCTCTAGATATATACCATACTGGATCTTCACAATTTATCAATGTGGTATTGGAGGCATTATCCAAATTGTAGAATGTTGTAAATTTGGATCCAGGTCAAATCATATAAATCCTCTACCAATTCAATCAGCGTCACCTCCTTTCCGCCACCATAACCCCCAATCTCCCCCCCCCCCCCACACCCTGCCAAATAAAATTCACATGCATCAACCTATTGATTTCAACTTGCAAATTTGTTGACAATGAGATTTGCTACACTAGTCACTTTATTAGACACGCAATTAATCCGTTAACAAAAATAACCACGTACACTCAAAAATAAAGAGTGAAATTGAGATTTGGGATAAAGTATATTCCCTCAAGACAAACCATAAATTTCCAAATTATCACAAAACAGACCTCAAAAAAGTTCTCATCTTCAATGCCCCAACAACATCGGACCTAATTATTTGTCCATTGCTGTTGACAAGTATGTTCACGCTTTCAACCACATCCAAGAAAACCTGAAATGGAGGATAAATCTTCATAACCTAGTGTCTGAAGACATTGATAAATGACTCAAAAGAATAGCCATAAAAAACAGCCACATACTTCATTCTTCTTGTAGTTTATTCCCTCACTCCGCCAAGAGACTGCATTTGTAACAGCCATCGGAGGCCTCTGCGTAACTTCCATCCTATATGCATCAGTCTTAATAAATTCGCTAAGTATTTTTGCTTCTGTGTATTGAGGATAGCCGAAATTCATAATCTCATCAAGTAACTCGTACTGCCAAAGGCATAACAAAAATAGCCAATTGCAAAATATATTAGTATGAATTACAAACCACTATCATCTAACGACCAGTGCAGGAACTATTTAACCTAAAAGAGAAAGAGTTCGTTTCCCACATACCACTACAACGAAGTTATCCCTAAGTGATTCCTCTTCTAACTCCTCAAAATAATGCTTAAAAACCTGGAATAATAATTCAGATCCGTGTAAAGAGTCAAAGATCATAGACCATCAATAAAAACAGCAAAGGTAAACAGCTCAATTCAATTGAAAATTTCGATCATAAAAAAGGCAAGAAACTACAATTACCGAATTGCGCTTACATCAACTACACGGTGCAGGAAGAATAGAAGACTGGCGGCATTGCAATTTTGCCTCGTGGCGGTCAACAAGTAGACGTTGCTGTGCTGTATAAACATGTAAGTTACTCCATTATCGTACACCACTGGATCTTGAGACTGTGGATCTCCCTAAGAATCGAATCCAAAAGAAAGAAAATCAACAATAAGCTAACCAATTTCAGCCTCATTAAAACTTAAAGCAGATTCGAATTGCAAATAGGCAAATTCAATCATTTTCCAAATAAAACAATTAAATCAATTAGCAGAATAATATAAGAGTTATCCTAATCGAAATTCGGAGAATATAAATATACAAAACAAAAAAAAAAAAACAGAAAAGAGGAACCTCTTTTTCGATGAGTTTGGTGAAGAAGCGTTCAGCCTGTGTGGCGGAGACGTCTCCACGGTAGTCACGCCACACGAGGACGCGGCCCTTTATATCTAGAAGAAATAGTGCCGATACGGCCCCCGCCATTTCCTTGTTCTTTTTTTGGTTATGAAATTATTTGAATTATCCGGCAAATCCCTAGTGATTTTGCAGATCGGAAGGGTGGAATTGAAGGGTTTTGTTGAAGATCTGATTGAATCAGGGCCGTGGATCGATGCGAGAGCAAAGATCAAACGAAGGTTGTAGCGATGTCTTTTCTCGCTAAAAAAGGTGGATTTTCGAAGGTGTTTTTGAAAGGTGTTTATGATTTTTTGATATAAAATATTTATTCCGTGGGTTATAAAAAAAACTGCATTTTATTTAAAGATTGGAGTCGCCACCGGCCACTTAGGTAGGCTGGACACCATAAAACCAGAGATTCAAAAAGACAGGGTTCGGGAGTCGATTACGGATGGGGAAGGATTAGCACCCCCACACCGCCCAAAATTGGTACTTTAATAATTACCGCTTTATTAATATTGGATTTTCCGGATTAGAGTGACGATTATTTTAAAATTCGGTCATAATTGCGAATATATTTTAAGGGTCCCGTTACCCGAGAATAAACGCCCAACCACTATCACTACGCTTGATACTGGCCCCGTTTACGCTCGGATAAAAGGACTCTGCATTAACAAGTTATATCTCGATATGCAATCTTAGTGGCAAAAACGTAAAACATGGCAAAATATTTAAATATAATAAATATTGACATACCAGAATACTAATTTAACATAAATGATATTCTAGACTAAAACATGTATATATACATATTATTCTAAATAATAGATAAAAACAACTATAATATGTCAAAATAACAAGACAAGAATAAGTACATATAGACGAACAAATATTTCAAAAAAAAAACATGCATACTAGTAATAAAACATATTTCAACATATACGGGTCCACATATCGTACAAAAAGGGTAAACACACTAACATGTAACCCTAAAAAACAAGGAAACACACACATATAAAATACAAAAATACGCCATGTACGAATCAACTAAAACATAACATGCTTAATATGAATAACCGGATAAAAGACGCATGACCATTATAATCTTAATACACATATATATGTAAACATAAAATACGAGTCATATACGAGGGACATAAAATAAAATAAAATTATAGAATACATCAACATATACAATTATAATACGAACATTAGTATTTACAAAGAATACAGGACTGAAATGAAAGAAAAACAAAAGTCAGTGGCAGAAATTAAAGAGCAATAATATGTAATTTAGGGACGAAATTGCGAAACAAACAAAACCTAAAAGGACCATAATTGTAATTAGACCAAGGGGCAGACCCAAAGTGAAAAATTCAAAAACGCGGGATGGTTAAGGGCGTAATTTTACCATTCAGAAACTGATTTGGTGTAATTTAGGGACTAGATTGTAACCTTTTGAAATATCAGGGGGACTGGGATTGTGATTATACCATGCGGCAAGACAAAAATGAAAATATTGAAAACGCGGTGGGATTAAGTGTGTAATTTACCCATTTAGCAAAATAAAAACACCTATATAAACCCTCTTTTTAGCCGAAACCAAATTTTTGGCCATTCGTTTCATTTCTTGATTTTCATATAGCCTATGTTCATCTTTTTTTTTCTCTCGTTTGTTTTTATAAAACCCGAAATCCGGCGGCCGTCGCCGTATTCTCCATCGCCCCGACACCGCTTACACGCGCCCAGACGAGCCTCAAAATACACCAAAACAACCCCTTTTCGTCATCAATACGAATCCTAGGTTGGATTCAGAGGATATACCTCTATTCGCCTTAGATCTAGGAAATACGAACCAAAAAAAATATTTTTTTTAAGACCAAAACAAAACTACAAAGGGTCTTCTCCTCCCTTTAGTTCACCAGATCTGGCTTGTAGAGGCCGAAAGGCTTATCACTGAGGAAGGAAGACCCACAAACAACGCCAGGAGACTACTCTCTTTTTTTGTTTACGTTTTTTATTCTATTTCGTATATGCATGTAAAGAAAACAAGTAAGAAAAAGAGACAAAAATTTACCACTGGACTGTCTTTTGATTATCACTTGACTGATTACATTTTTTTTTGTTTCTACAAGATCTCTGTTCTCCCTTTTTTTGTTACTACTCTCGTTCCTCTCCCCGTTACAAAAGTTCCGTTTCATATATATTATTGCCTCTGTTTTTTTGCAAGTTGCATCTTCCTTTTTTTCGATCTCAATCGAATCAATTTTTGCTTGTTGTCTTGGGCATGTTCGAACACGGGATCCCGAATATCGGCGCGGTGGCGATATGGACGATTCGCCGCCAGACGGCGTGTTCTCGGCCGTTAGATCGGATCGATCTAACGGTCGAGATGGCTTGAAGAACGATCGGCTGGATGAAGCCTCGATTTGATGAGGCGGCTTCGATTTTCGCCACGTGGAGCTCCGCGATCGAGGAGTCGAACGCGTGGATCTTAGGCGCGCGTGGGATATTAAAGCGTCCGCGCGTGGCACTCGAACGGTCCATACGTGTGGAACACGCGCTGCTGGCGATATTTTTGACTTCTGGTTGCATCGTGGCGTTGGATCGATCTTGATCCAACGGCCCACGATCCCCGCACACATTGTAATTAGATAAGATTGATTTGGGCCAACCGGGCCTTGTAATTGGACTGTAAATTTATTTGGGTTTAATATATTTAATTCTTTTCATTTTGTTAGCCCAATAATAATAATAATATAATTATAACAGCAATACATATACATACGAAAATGTATACTTATATTATACAATCATTAATTAATATAATATTCTAGTATACGTACGTATAATCATACATATAATTAACATAACATCTATATATTAATCAAATACGCTCATACTCTAGATACATGTGCGACATACATACACCCCTAATACGTATACATAGCTTATACATGCACACACCACCTTATATTAGTATCATTCATATAATAAATATACATGCAATATATTTACAAGTGAAAATGAGTGATTACAGTTGCCCCTCTTTGCTTGTTCTCATGGAATGGGAAACAAAGCAAAGATTCATAAGCACTCATTTTTATCAGACTTCCCTGTTTGTAGCCTTGGAAAAACGAATTCTTTTGGACATCTCCGCTCTTCCTTGGCTGAATCTTCAGGCTCGTAAGTTCTTCCTATATAGAGCTTCGTCACCTTCCGATCTTGGAGCTACAGGCTCTTCCTATATAGAACCCTTCGCTCTGACATCCCGAATTATGAGTCCTTCCTTTCACTTTGAGACAATAAAGCTTGGAGTCCTTCCTATATAGAACTCTTTGCTTTCAACGCTGGTTTCTCCTATATAAAACCTTTTGCGCCACTGATGGATTCTTCCGACTGGGAGTTCCTCCTATATAGAACTGCTAGTCTTCAAATCCTGGAGCCGTCAGTCCTTCCTATATAGAACTTTTGGCGTCTGAAATCTCAGAGCTACAGGTTCTTCCTATATAGAACCTTTCATTCTAAGACAATGAAGCTCGGAGCCTTTCCTATATAAGACTCTTCGCTTTCGACACAACATGTTTCCTATATAACCCTGTGTCATAGGTGAACTGCTTTGACTGGGAGTTCTTCCTATATAGAACTGCGAGTCTTCACCTTGGAGCCATCAGTCCTTCCTATATAGAACTTTTTGGCGTCTGAAACCTCAGAGAGAAGGATTCTTCCTATATAGAACCTCTCTCTGGAGCTTGAAAACATGTGCCTTTTGTATGTAAAAACATTGTCTTCTCATTTGGGATTCACACCGTGATGGCCTTCGATGTCTCTTTGGATCTGCAGATACCTGTCTGAGATGAAAACAAAATGCTATGACAAATGAATGAATTGACATGCTCCTAATCCTAGTGATGCTTGACTATTCATGATGCATGAGAGTCAATATCTTGGTGGGCTTGTTTTGGTCCTTATTTGATCTTGATGTTTGCTTTCTCCTTTTTTACAGGCGTCGATACTCCGCCTCACTGTCAGGTTCAACCATCTCAACCTTTCTTTTTCTCCAATTATGATTTGGAATTTTAAAGCGCCCTTTCGGGTTTTCACTTTAAAGAGAGTTTTTTTTGAGGGGGTGCCCTTCTGGTTTTCACCCAAGAGATCTCTTTTGTTATCTCGTGTGCCTTCCTTGAATAGATAGGTCATGTGCCATTGGTCATCCTACCTGGTTGTTTAAAGCTTCTCACCTTCCATAGTCATTATGTAGGGAACTGGAGGATGGAGTTAACATCGTTTTCTTTGATCACCTGCATTTTCAAGGTTAAATCATAGTAATGCTCCGAAATCTCTTGTTTCATTATAAGCCTATGTTATCTTATTTGACTGAAATTGACAAGAAGGCCAGGAATGGATGCTCAAAAACACGATTTTATTACGATTAAGGGCTTCGAGATATCTTAAAAAGAAAGGTATGACACACATGTGTTTAGTATGAAAATACAAGATCCTCATTATCTTGATATGAATGATACATGACCACATTAACCGGTGTAGAATTTTTGCCTCAAGCCTTCTCTTCACAATGTTCATGAAGATACCCTTCTCTTCGGATATTCAACTTTTCAACTTACCCGAGCCGCCCTTTGCGGGTTTTCAACTCGAGTCCTTCCTTTGCTTCAAGACGCCCGGTTTCGGGTTTTCGTCCTGAGCTCTCCATTTTTTTAGAGATAGTATTTCTTGACGGCATCAGAATTTACGGGATTTTTAGCTCGTCCCCCGTCCATTTCTGTTAGGATCGGGCTCCTCCCGAGAAGGCCTTTTTACGACGTCGGTCCTTCCCGATTGGGCATCCATTTTCCTCGAGAATCTTTACGGATAGGGAGGATTCTCTTGAGTACCAGATCCCCTTCTTTGAATTCTCTTGGGCGCACCTTTTTGTTGTAAGCTGCACCATCCGCTTTTTGGTACATCGACCATGACAAATGGCCTTTAGTCTTTTTCGTCAATGAGATTTAGCTGGTCGGTCGAGTCCGCCTGCACCCATTCAGCTTCTTCCAGTTTTACTTCGTTTAAGACCCGGAGGGACGAAATCTCTACCTCAATTGGGAGTACTGCTTCGGTACCATACACCAAGGAGTAGGGTGTTGCCCCTGTTGATGTGCGAATGGACGTCCTATAGGCAAAAAGGGCAAAAAGCAACTTCTCATGCCAATCCTTGTAGGTATCCGTAGTCTTCGCTATGATCTTCTTTATATTCTTGTTTGCTGCTTCCACTGCTCCATTCATTTTAGGACGATAGACTGTGGAATTATGGTGTGTTATCTTGAATTGAGTGCACACGTCCTTCATCATTTTGTTGTTCGATTAGGCGTTGTCGGTGATGATCCTCTCTGGCAATCCGTATCGACAAATAATTTCCTTCTTTAAGAACTTACAAACTGTAGTCCTGGTGATATTGGCGTAAGACGCTGCCTCTACCCATTTAGTGAAGTAGTCTATGGCGACCAAAATGAAACGGTGCCCATTGGAGGCTTTCGGATGGAGTCTGCCTGATGACGTCCATGCCCCATGTTTGCGAAAGGCCACGGAGAATTCATGGTGTGTAGAGGCGATGGGGGTGCATGAATTTTGTCAGCGTAAATTTGGCATTTGTGGCATTTCCTGGCGTAATCGATGCAATCTCCTTCCATGGTCAACCAGAAATAACCGTATCTCATAATTTTTCGGGCTATAGACAGCCCATTGGCGTGCGTTCCACAGATCCCTTCATGTACTTCAGCTAAGATTTCCTTTGCCTCCCGGGCATCCACACATCTCAGCAATGTTTGATCATGACTTCTCCTATATAGGATTTCCCCATCCAGGACATATTTTGTTGCCATTTTTCTGAGCGCTTTTCTGTCATTGTCGTTTGCCCCTTCTGGATACTTTCGAAGCTTGACATATTGCAGGATGTCATAGTACCATGGATTTTCGTCAATCTCTTCCTGTACATTACAACAATGAGCAGGCTTTTCAAATGTCTGCATCTCAATGGGCTTCATTTCTGCCCCGGTGTTTGTTTTTTAAACATGGATGCCAAGGTTGCCAATGCATCGCCCATCCGATTTTCTTCTCGGGGCGGGTAATTGAAGTGACCTTTTCGAACTCTTTGACGAGCTCTTGGATCAATTCGTGATATTTGACCAACTTCGGGTCTCTGGTTTCCCACTCCCGCGCAATTGGTAAATGACTAAGGACGAATCTCGAACACTCGAAGTTCCTTAACCTTTCTCTCGATGGTGAGTTCAGTCCCATGATGCAAGCTTCGTATTCAGCTATATTGTTTGTGCGGAAGAATTCCAATCTGTTTGGTGAAAGGATAATAGACGTCCTCGGTGTGAAATTAGCACGCCCCTATCCCATGTCCGAGGGCGTTGGAGGCTCCGTCAAGTAAAGTTTCCATGACTTATCATCTGAAATCTCTTCTTCGGTTGTAATGCACATCAAGTCTTCGTCTGGGAAACTAAAGTTCAATGCCTCGTATTCATCCGAAGCACGACTAGCCAGGAAATCTGCTACGGCACTCCCCTTTACAGCTTTCTGATTAACATATACGATGTCGAATTCGGATAAGAGCATCTGCCATTGGGCCATCCTTCCCGTTAGCGCTGGCGCTTCCATTAAGAACTTTAATGGGTCTAGCTTGGATATCAACCGGTAGTATGGTATAACATGTACTGTCTGGAGCCGCTTGTAGCCCAAACTAGAGCACAACACAGCTCTCTGCCTTTGGCGGGTACCGTGTTTCGCAATCATTGAATTTCCTGCTTAGGTAATAGATGGCTTGCTCCTTTTTTCTTGACTCATCGTGTTGCCCCAGTACGCATCCCATTGAATTCTCGAAGACTGTTAAGTAGAGAATTAGTGGTCGACCAGGTACTGGTGCGACTAAAATTGGAGCATTTGTCAGGTACTTTTTGATCTTTTCTAAGGCTTTTTGACATTCTTCATCCCACACACCAGGATTATTTTTTCTAAGAAGTCTGAAGACCGGGTCGCATTGGTTGGTTAATTGGGAAATGAAACGAGAGATATAATTCAGCCTCCCTAGGAAACCGCGGACTTCCTTCTGCGTGCGGGGTGGTGAAAGGTCCTGGATGGCTTTCACTTTATCCGGATCAAAATCCCTTTTCTGCTTACTACGAACCCTAAGAGTTTTCCAGAAGTAACGGCGAAGGTACACTTGGCAGGATTGAGCCTCAGTTAGTACTTCCGTAGTCTTTGGAATAGTTTTCTCAAGTTTTGTAGGTGCTCTTCCTCTGTTCGGGATTTGGCAATCATATCGTCCACGTATACTTCTATTTCTTTATGCATCATGTCATGGAAAAGAGTCACCATTGCTCTTTGGTATGTTGCCCCTGCGTTCTTTAGTCCAAACGGCATCACTTGATAACAAAAAGTACCCCACATGGTTATGAATGTGGTTTTCTCCATGTCGTTAGGATCCATCTTTATCTGGTTGTACCCTGAGAAGCCGTCCATGAAGGAAAACCATGAATGTCCTGCGGTGTTGTCAACCAGCGTGTCAATATGTGGCAAAGGGAAGTTGTCTTTAGGGCTAGCTCGATTCAGATCCCTATAATCTACACACATACGAACTTTCCCGTCTTTCTTTGGTACTGGTACAATGTTTGCAACCCATTCGGGGTATTTGGCTACCTCCAAGAATCCAGCATCAAATTGCTTTTTCACTTCTTCTCGGATCTTCAACAACATATCTGGCCTCATTCTCCGAAGTTTTTGCTGTACTGGTTTGCACTCCGATTTTGTTGGCAATTTGTGCACCACTATGTCGGTATTCAATCCTGGCATATCTTGATAAGTCCAGGCGAAGACATCCTTGAATTTCTGAAGTAGGGCTATCAGTTCATGCTTGGTTTTTGAGGAAATCGTCGTTCCTATTTTTATTTCTTTTCTCGCTTCTTCAGTCCCCAAGTTGACAATTTCTGTTTCTTCTTGGTGGGGCATAATCTGCCTTTCTTCGTCGTCCACCATTCTCTTTAACTCTTCCGGGACCTCAATTTCTATTTCACCATATCCTTCCTCAATTTCCTTTGAGACCTCAGGGCATTCGAAATTTACTCCAGGATTGGATCCGGTATCATTCATATCGTCAATCATCATTTTCTTGTTGGACACTTGGTTGGTAACCCAGCCCGAAACGATCCTTCTTGGTTATCATATTCTTGGGTCTCAGGTTTCCTTGTAATTTCTTCCCCAGCCCTTTTCCTATTTTGGCTCATCGGCCCAGAGTTTCTGCGACGGTCATCTTAGTACAATTAGATAACCTGGGGTAGGGGATCCGACTTCCTTCTAAAACGAATGTAGCATTTACTAGTTCCAATGCTCGGAACGAGCATTCCGCAACATCTTCATCATTTTGAATGTAGGGGGTATCTGATGTCACCGAAGCAACAAATTCATGCTCTGCATCTACTGTGACCAATTTGCCTTCAACTACAAATTTTAATTTTTGATGCAATGATGATGGGACAACTCCTGCGGAGTGGATCCACGGTCTTCCCAACAAGCAGCTGTAAGATGGTTTTATATCCATCACCACAAAATCGATCACATATTCGGTTGGTCCGATCAATAGGGGCACCTCAATTTTCCCCATTGTTCCTTTTTGCGTACCATCAAAGGCTCTTACCGAGTTGTGGCAGGGCTTTAGGTGCGAACCATCTATTGGTAATTTTTACAGGGTTACCATAGGCAAGACATTCAATGCTGACCCGTTGTCGATCAATACGCCTGGTAATACATACCCTTTGCAGTGGGTAGTGATGTTAAGGGCTTTGGTTGATCCCATTCCTCCCTCCGGGATCTCATCATCACTGAACGTGATATGATTATAGGCAGTAATATGCCCCACTATCATGTCCAGTTTGATACTGAAATGTCTTGGGGCACAAAGTTTGATTCAGCACTTTTAATAGCGTCTCCCGATGCTTCTCTGAACTCAAGAGTAATTCCAGCACGGTGATCCTGGCCGGTTGCTTTCGTAGTTTTTCCACTACGCTGTACTCGCTATGTCTCAAGAACTTTAGAAATTCTTTGGCTTGGGCCTCAGTTACCGGCTCATTTATCTTTTGGGGAGGTTCTTCTCCGAATATCTGCGTAGTGCTAACTGCTGTACTCTTCCCCCATCTTTTTCAGCTGCTTTCAAAGCCTCGGAGGAATAACATCGGCCACTCCTTGTGAAATGGCCTGCCTCACCAACGTTCACATCGTTCTGGCTTTGTTGGTCTTCCAAATGTAGGCTCATTTACCTGTTCGTGTTCTGATTTTTCGGGCGTGGTCACATTTACAGCATAATTCCAGGGAATTTGTCGCATATCTTTGAATGGGAATGGAGATGGTGCTGAAATGATGATCTTGGGACTTATTTTGCTGGTTTCTCCTCGGGAGACACATGCATTCCCTGTCCTGGGAGAGATGATAAAAGGTCTATCTTTCCCGTATTTAGTTTTGGGGCTATCCGTCATGTGTACGTCTGACCTCTTTTTCCCCATGGGCTCCTCAAAGAATTCAATTTGTTTTTCATTCATCAACTTCTGCACCAATTTCTTGAACTCGTCACATTCTTGGATATCATGCCCTTCAGTCTGATGGAATTCGCAATACCTTCCACATTCCTTCTGCCTTATTATCATGCCTTTGTTGATCACACGAGCCATGCATAATTGTTGAAATACCCACCGTAAAGGAGACTTGATTTCTGACACGTCATCCTTTATCCTCCTGGTAAAGCATTCTTCTATGACATTAACCCCTCTGCTCCTATGATTGGGCAGCGGGTTGTTGGCTATGCTTGGCTCTTCAAACTTCAATATCCCAGAATCGATTAAATTATGCACAAGCTTTTTGAAGGCAAGGCAGTTCTCAGTGGGATGTCCAGGGGTACCGCCGTGATAGTCGCAATGTGGCTTGGATTGTACCAAGGCGGGAAGGGCGGATTAACGAGAGTAACGATATATGGTCGGACCAGGTCTGCTTCATACAACTGGGAATAAAGCTCTGAGTATGAAACAAGTAGGGGAGTGAAAGTTCTCCTCTCTTTCTCTTTTCTGGTGACTCTCTCATCTCTTTGATTTGAATTTTGTGTTTTTCCCACAGTGTGCTTGTGGCTGTGAGACTGTGAAGTTCTTCAAGCGGTATAGGTCTGCTGGTGGTGTTTACTTCATTTCTCTTGTTGCACTTTCGAGACCCTTCCCCACCATCAATTCGCGCTCTTAATTGCCGATTCGAGAGACTCCCGGTCCTGATCAAGTCGGCAAAACACTGTGTTTGTGTGTTATTAATGAGGCGATCAAAGAGTGCCCTTTCGAGTATTGACAAATAATGGCGTGATTTCATGCTCCGGGATAGGTGGCTGGATTTGGGCGGCCATTTCTCTCCACCTTTGGGCATATTGTCGCAGGCTTTCATTGGACTTCTGCCCCATATTTTCTAACATAATTCTGCTAGGGATCATGTCTGTTACATGTTTGTATTGCTCGGTAAATGCTTTAGACAAATCTTTCCATGTCTTGACATTTGCCTTGCTCAGCTGAGTGTACCAACGTAACAGCGCTCCAGTTAGACTATCCTGGAAACAATGGATCAACAACTTTTCGTATTTATGGTAGGCCGCCATTTTTCTACAATACATCGTTATGTGTGCAGTAGGACATGTGGTTCCATCATATTTATCGAACTCTGGCGTTTTGAATTTTGGCGGCAGGACAAGATCAGACACCAGACTTAGGTCGCTAGCGTCACTTCCTGATTCTTCATTTGATTGTAACGCTTTAAATTTTTCTTCCATGAGGCGAAATCTTTCTTCCCACTTTTTTTCTACCTCATTCCTGATCTTTTCGACCATGTTTAGGTCCGGCACTTCTTCTTCATAAAGTGCTTGATGATCGAGGGGTTGAGTCTCGTGTGCCCCTACTTGAAAGCTAGAAGACATTCCTGCAGGGTCAATATACACCTTCCTAGCCTGGTTTGGTGCAGTCGGTTGAACCTTGTAGTGAGCCGGGGTACCCTCTGGTTCTGGAACATTTTCTCCTTCTACTCGTTTTCCAAGACTTTTTGCGAAGAATGCAGTTATGTCGATACTATAGATGTTTGTGATCAAGCTAATCTGATCACTAAGGCTTCTCCGGGCCTCTTCTAGCCTTGTCTCGAGCTCTCTTTGTCCTCTTTCTAGACTAATTATCCTTTCTTCCATGAGCTTTCTTTGTAGCCGGGTAAAATATAGGTGATGAATGATTGCGGGTTAACTACACACAACGCCACAATATTCATATTGTTAATATGGTTGCAAAAAATAAATGCATGTACAATGATGCGAATGTTATGATGCAAATGCAAGAATGTATGCAGACAAGGTATTGATTCCGCTGGTAATCACCCTTTTGAACTACTTCCACGAGAATTAAAGGGTCTTGATTACAACAAAATTCGTGTTACAAAGTAAAGATCCCTAGTACAAAAGATCTAATTATAACACAGAGTCCTATAGATAGACTCTAGCTCTATCTCCTAATTTTCCAATTGCCCTGAGCAGCTTGAGGAACCTAGGAGCTTCTTCCATTCCCGGGCTATAAAAGGTCGGAGTGTCTCACCTCGACAAATAAATCATTTACATGTCCAGCGACTCATTGTATGTCCACCATTAGGTTTGCGTAGTCTTGGTCTCTCGTCTGTACCATTCGAGCAAAGTGTCGCGTAATCTCTTCGCCAATAGGTGTCCCCTCCTGCTGCAGCTTCCTCGAACACATTAATTCTTTCCTTGTAATCCTCCACAATTGCTTCGAGGGACCCAATTCGTGCTTGTAACACACCCACCTCTCGTTCTCTTTCCTGCAGCTCAGCGAAGTTATTCCTACTGGCAAGACATTCAAGTGAGTGTTCGACTTCCGCCACCTTTCCTTTTAATTCATCATTTTGACTTTGGCTTTGCTCCAACCTTTGAATAGTGTCATCGTACAGTTTCTGCATCTCTAACAGTCTATTTCGACTACTCATGGATTTTCTTTTCCATACGGCGACACTTTCTCTCTCATGATGGACAGCTTGTTTTCCCTTGCTGATTTCTTGTCTGAATCTTTCTTTCTCTTGATCAATGGCCTTCTTGGCGGACCGTTTTTCTTCCTCCATAGCCAAACGGCAGCTTTCAATCTCTTTCTCGATCGCTCTTTTGTTAATTTCTCGTTCTTCTTCCACCAAACGGATGCCGTTCATTTTTTCTTTTTCCACAACTATGAACTGACTCCGACCGGCCTTCTGTATTTTTGCTTGTAATAGAAGGGCATCTTTTTGATAAAGAGTATTTTTGTCGCTCAAATCTGCATTTAATTTCTTCAATTGCCTAATGATCCCGTCTCGCTCATCAACTTCTAAGCTTGCCTTATAGAGCTCGATCGCATGTTGGGTCTGTTGGATGTCCATTTTCTTTTTAACTTCCTCGAGTTCACTCCTTAAGATGTCGACTTGGATGGTACCACCCTTGTAAGCTCTTGAGTGACACCGCTGGTCCTTGATCGATTCGGGAATCACATTATTAACCTCAAACGTCTCCAAAGATCGTAATCGGGGTAGTCATGTACTCGTATCTCCTTCCACCCCGATCCGATAACAATGATCCCGTGCCCTCATGATGGTCTGAATTTTTCCTTTGAACTCTCCTTTGAAAAGAAATTCAGTTTGGCTTAATCCGGCGGTATTGGGAATGAACTGTCGTGATCCGAATCTGCCGAGACACTAAAAGCGGAGCACAAGCTATCCCTCCATGCAATCCTAACATCATCAGCCCGGTTGAAGTCACCACAATCAGTATAGAAAATAATTAACTTTACCGAGCCATGGGACCCTCCATGCTATGTCTTCATCTTGAATGTTCTGAAGAAATCGGGTCCACATTTTTGTTTTCAAATCCTCTCGCCATTCCTTTGCTAAGTATTCTCGTAAAGGCGAAAAACCTTGGAAGGATATCCCCGGCAGGACTCTTGTCGGCGTCTTCCACATGTGACTCTGAATCCATACTTGTAATAGCTGTGCGCAGCCTCGAAAATGTCCTTCTTCATGTTTCCGGCTAGCATTTAAGGAAATGAAAGTCTCGACCAAGATTGCTGGTACTGAGTTTGCTTTTCGTTTCACCCGCTCAAACAAATCCAGAATGGCTATGTCAATGTTCCCGAGTACTCTGGGAAAGATCACCAAGCCATATATTCCTAAAGCGAATAGGTCCATTTTCTTTGCCTCGTCTGGATGCGTCGATATGATGTCCCGAATACTTTCCCATGCAAAGACTGTATTATCTCCTCGGATTTGAAGGAGGCCACTAACCCAATCGTCACTCATTCCCACAAAGGTTTTGAGTTTCGCAGTGTAATTCTGATTCCTTGGAGGCTTCGCGTAGATCCAATCTTCCTGAATATTTTTCTGGTTAAGTAAAGCGAAGGTATTCTTCTACCGTAGGCATCATGTCCCGCCCATTAAAGATGAAGCGAAAAAAAGCCGGATTCCGTAAATCGGACTATAGCTCGGAGTAGGGGCTGATTAATCCGATATATAACAGTGTGCGATGTCGCCATAACTATCGCAGAATAAGTCTTGTAATCTTCGGTCCCATCTTTCCCAAATGCTTTGAAGATCCCACAAGTCGTTCTGTTGAAGACTCACATAGGTGTATCCAGCTATTACGCGTTCGTTAGGCAGACTGTCCCCTTGGATTTTCTGGTTGACCTCTGACCAATGTCTGACTGACAAATTAAGCTCTTCTTTCCTAAGACACATTTTTCCATGGTGAAAGACTTTTTGATCAGGCAAACCACTTGATCCAGTACCTTTATGCGATGCAAATGCAATGATGTATGAGAAAAAGAACAAAAAGCGAAAAGAAAACAAGTCAGTACCAGATAAAATTGATAAATATATAAATAAAATGACAAAATTAAACAGAATAAACACACAAAACAACCCTATTTATCCCGTCTAAAACCTAAGGTTATCTGCATGGCTCTAAATGGGTAGGTTTCTATGTATTCTCTACATGCAGTCTTGGTTCTAGGAGGTACCCGAATTGTCCTTGCTGTCCTCTACTAAGAGTAGCAAGGCCCCCGATCATCACCCATTATAGGCTCCTTTCAACCGGGTTCAATTCAGGGGGACCCATTCGCTTATGCCCATACGAAGGAACGATATCCTTACGAAAGCATAAGGTACTCGAGCCCCGAAGGTACTTGCTAGGCCCATACGGGAGAACGATATCTCCACGAAAGCATTAGCGTTTTCCCCCCACTTAAAAAAGACGGGTTTATATGCCATATTTTAAATGCGTTAAAATAAACGAGCAATTATGACCGAATGTTAATTTAATAGTCACTTTAATCCGGAACTTCCAATATTAGTAAAGCGGTAATTATTTTAAAAGCTTGACTCTCATTTGTTTTTTTTTCGAAAAAACAAAAAATGTCCCCAGCGGAGTCGCCATCTGTAGCGATGTCTTTTCTCGCTAAAAAAGGTGGATTTTCGAAGGTGTTTTTGATTTTTTGATATAAAATATTTATTCCGTGGGGTTATAAAAAAACCGCATTTTATTTAAAGATTGGAGTCGCCACCGGCCACTTATGTAGGCCGGACACCATAAAACCAGAGATTCAAAAAGACAGGGTTCGGGAGTCGGTTACGGATGGGGAAGGATTAGCAACCCCACACCGCCCAAAATTGGTACTTTAATAATTACCGCTTTATTAATATTGGATTTTCCGGATTAGAGTGACGATTATTTTAAAATTCGGTCATAATTGCGAATATATTTTAAGGGTCCCGTTACCCGAGAATAAACGCCCAACCACTATCACTACGCTTGATACTGGCCCCGTTTACGCTCGGATAAAAGGACTCCGCATTAACAAGTTATATCTCGATATGCAATCTTAGTGGCAAAAACATAAAACATGGCAAAATATTTAAATATAATAAATATTGACATACCAGAATACTAATTTAACATAAATGATATTCTAGACTAAAACATGTATATATACATATTATTCTAAATAATAGATAAAAACAACTATAATATGTCAAAATAACAAGGCAGGAATAAGTACATATAGACGAACAAATATTTCAAAAAAAAACATGCATACTAGTAATAAAACATATTTCAACATATACGGGTCCACATATCGTACAAAAAGGGTAAATACACTAACATGTAACCCTAAAAAACAAGGAAACACACACATATAAAATACAAAATACGCCATGTACGAATCAACTAAAACATAACATGCTTAATATGAATAACCAGATAAAAGACGCATGACCATTATAATCTTAATACACATATATATGTAAACATAAAATACGAGTCATATACGAGGGACATAAAATAAAATAAAATTATAGAATACATCAACATATACGATTATAATACGAACATTAGTATTTACAAAGAATACAGATGAAATGAAAAAGAAAAACAAAAGTCATGGCGAAAATTAAAGAGCAATAATATGTAATTTAGGGACGAAATTGCGAAACAAACAAAACCTAAAAGGACCATAATTGTAATTAGACCAAGGGGCAGACCCAAAGTGAAAAATTCAAAAACGCGGGATGGTTAAGGGCGTAATTTTACCATTCAGAAACTGATTCGGTGTAATTTAGGGACTAGATTGTAACCTTTTGAAATATCAGGGGGACTGGGATTGTGATTATACCATGCGACAAGACAAAAATGAAAATATTGAAAACGCGGTGGGATTAAGTGTGTAATTTACCCATTTAGCAAAATAAAAACACCTATATAAGCCCTCTTTTTAGGCCGAAACCAAATTTTTGGCCATTCGTTTCATTTCTTCAGTTTTCATATAGCCTATGTTCATCTTTTTCCCTCGTTTGTTCTTATAAAACCCAGAATCCGGTGGCCGGCAGCCGTATTCTCCGCCGCCGGCCGCCGCTAACCGGCGCCGACGAGCCTCCAAAATACACCAAAACAACCCCCTTTTCGTCATCAATACGAATCCTAGGTTGGATTCAGAGGATATACCTATATTCGCCCTAGATCTAGGAAATACGAACCAAAAAAATATTTTTTTTAGACCAAAACAAAACTACAAAGGGTCTTCTCCTCCCTTTAGTTCACCAGATCTGGCTTGTAGAGGCTGAAAGGCTTATCACTGAGGAAGGGAAGACCCACAAACAACGCCGGTAAGACTACTCTCCTTTTTTGTTTATGTTTTTTTTATTCTATTTCGTATATGCATGTAAAGAAAACAAGTAAGAAAAAGTGACAAAAATTTACCACTGGACTGTCTTTTGATTATCACTTGACTGGTTACAATTTTTTTCCCTACAAGATCTCCGTTCTCCCTTTTTTTTGTTACTACTCTCGTTCCTCTCCCCGTTACAAAAGTTCCCGTTTCATATATATTATTGCCTCTGTTTTTGTTGCAAGTTGCATCTTCCTTTTTTCAGATCTGAACTGACAATTTTGCTTGTTGTCTTGGGCATGTTCTGAATACGGGGACTGAATATCGGAGCGGTGGCGATATGGACGATCGCGCCAAATGGCCAGACGTATTCTCGGCCGTTAGATCGGATCGATCTAACGGTCGAGATGGCTTGAAGAACGATCGGCCCGGATGAAGCCTCGATTTGATGAGACGGCTTCGATTTCGCCACGTGGAGCTCCGCGATCGAGGAGTCGAACGCATGGATCTTACGCGTCGCGTGGGATATTAAAGCGTCGTCGCGTGGACCACACGCGCGGCGTGGCACTCGAACGGTCCATACGTGTGGAACACGCGCGCTGCGAATATTTTTGACTTCTGGTTGCATCGTGGCGTTGGATCGGATCTTGATCCAACGGCCCACGATACCACCGCACACATTGTAATTAGATAAGATTCAGATTTGGGCCAACCGGGCCTTGTAATTGAATTTGTAATTGGACTGTAAATTTATTTGGGTTTAATATATTTAATTCTTTTCATTTTGTTAGCCTAATAATAATAATAATATAATTATAACAGCAATACATATACATACGAAAATGTATACTTATATTATACAATCATTAATTAATATAATATTCTAGTATACGTACGTATAATCATACATATAATTAACATAACATCTATATATTAATCAAATACGCTCATACTCTAGATACATGCGCGACATACATACACCCCTAATACGTATACATAGCTTATACATGCACACACCACCTTATATTAGTATCATTCATATAATAAATATACATGCAATATATTTACAAGTGAAAATGAGTGATTACAAAGGTAAGTGTAAAGATGGGGGAGCTTCTTGCTGAAGCTGAATCATGGAAATGGAGAACGGTGACTTCAGCTTTCTTCCTGCAATTGCTTTTCCTTCTTCGTCAAATGTTTTTAGACCAACTTTTGCAATCTTTTTACTGTGGTGAATTCTCTGACGCACCAATAGCCTTTTTATTTTTATTTTTATTTTTATTTTTTATTCTTACCGTTCTCCCTTAGTACCCTGTTTAAGATTGTTTTTGAAGTCGAAAGTATTTTTAAAGTCAAAAGTAATATTAAGCAGTTAATTTTTAGAGGAAAAATATCGTGCTTTTCAACTCAAGTACAAAAATTAAAAGGCTAAATTATTGTAATGCTCCCTTATGTTTGGACTGTGTATACTTTTGTTCACTGATTTTAAAAATTAAATTTTATGCCTATTTACGTTTTTGGGTGTAAACTTATCCTCACTGAAACGTTTTTCACCGTTAAGGGAAATAGATTTGGCAGATTAAAGGTTAATTAATAAAAAGCTTAATAATCAAATAGGTGCCCAAACTATGCTTGTGGATCACTTTTGGTGTCTAAACTATTTTTAGCTCTAAATAGGTGCTTAAAGTTTCAATTTTGGTCATTTTAGATGCCTAAACGTTAACTACCATTATTTTTATTAATTTTTTTTTATTTTTATTTTTATTTATTTTTAACTTAATTTTTTTATAAAAACCCTAAATTTCCCAAAACTCACAAATGGCCCCAAATTCGAAACCCCTAACTTCCCCAACCGAATCCACCGCCGATGGTTACCAAGATTGTTTCCCCCAACCACCCATCGCCGGTAAACGGCGGTAGGTGTGTCGATCGGCTTTCTAATGTCGAAAGAAGCCAAAATCGCGAAAGGAAGTCGTCAACACACCTACCGTCGGTTATCGACGATGGGTGGTTGGGGGAAACGATTGTGGTGGTCCGACGGCGATGGTGGTCTCCGGTGAGGTAGTAAACGGCGACAACGATGGTAATTTGGGATTTGGGGTTTTGGGTTAGGGATTTGAGACTGTTTTGTAAAGATTTAAAACTGTCAACTTTTTTAGAAAATTGAATTTTGAATTTTATTTAAAAATTAATTAAAAGAAATTAAAAATAAAAAACATGCCACTTGTCACAATTTAATTAGCTAACAGATTTTTATTAACGGTTAGACACCTAAAATGACCAAAATTGAAACTTTAGGCACCTATTTAGAGCTAAAAATAGTTTAGGCACTAAAAGTGATCTACAAGCATAGTTTGAGCACCTATTTGGGTATTAAGCCTTTTATTAATTAACCTTTAATCTGCCAAATCTGCTTTCCGTTAAATGTTAACGGTGAAAAACTTTTCAGTGATGATAAGTTTACACCCCGAAAACATAAATGAGGATAAAGTTCAATTTTTAAAATCAGTGAGCAAAAGTGTACACAGCCCAAACGTAAGTGAGCATTATGATAGTTTACCTAAATTAAAATTTCTAATTTTTGTGGTTGGAAAAATATTTTTGGGTGTCAAATTATATTTTTAACCTTCATTTGTTATCTAATGCGTTTATTTTATAGTTGATAAACTTATAATTTTTTAACAAGATAAAATTATAAGATTAATAAATTATTTGTTAGTTTAAAAATTATATATCTTTTCATGTCAATTTTTTAAATAAAAACTATTTTAAATTTTATATATTTTCATCAAATACGTGCAATTTTAAAATAATATTTATTAGTTAATAAAATATATTTTGTATTTTTATCATTGAAGTTGATATATTTCATATATTAGTAAGGATAATTTTACAATAAATGACATGTACCGCAATGTACCATTAACTGTTTTAATTAGTTTTAAAATTCTAAGGACCGAAAGTATTATTATCCTTTTTTAGAATAAAATCTTAAAATATAATTTTTATATTATTTTTTCAAATTTTCTTTTATTTTTTTATTAAAAAAATAATTAAACTTTTATTACTATAATAATTCATGCATTCACATCAATTATTCAATTTGGTAACTAAACTTCCAATTGCTTCAATGTTACCATTAAACTTTTAGTTTTGTTTCAATTTGGCCACTGACCCATTAACCACCGTTAAAAGAGTGTCGTGACTGTTAAAATATTTTGTATGATAACACATTTAGTCCTCCACGTTTACACATTCAATTTAGTCTTAATTCGAAAGAAATAATAAATGTAACCCTCGTTATTTCAATTTGATCCTATTTTTATTAGAGATAATTTAATATTTAGTTATTTCTTTGATAAGTCACATATTTACTAGTCGATAAGTCGCATATTTTGATTAACTTGACTTTATAAGGATTGTTTAATCCAAATTTGAGACAGGTCAAGACAAGTTTTAAGAAAAATAGGATTAGAATCTGTAAGGATATTTGTTTTGATATAATAATTAAAAAAATAGTTTTAGACTAAATTGAAAAGAATTCAAAAATATTTTTAAGTCCAAACAACTTGAAAATATGTTTGAGAAGGTTTCAAAAAAATTTGAAGTATTTTTGAAATGTTTTAAAGTAGCCAAACCTAAGTTCTTAGCTCAAATGTATCGATACGGTATACCCCATTTCGATACGTCTTAGGGTTTCAGCTATAGTCTATTTGAAACTGCCAAAACCTGTACCGATACAGGGCTTGCCCGTATCGATACGCCTATGTGGCCAAAACCCCCAATGGCTGTTTTCCCAACGGTCATTTAAATTGTGGGCTATACCGATACATTCCTAAGTGTATCGAAACACACAAGCTGGAAAGAGCTCAGCGACTAGTTTCTGAAGAACACGTACTGATACGGCTACTCGCGTATCGATACGGTCAGCTCTAGAACTACATTTATTGCTGGAAATAAAAGCCCCAACGGCTCCAATTCACCCCCAAAGGTCTCCAAAGACTAAGAACTCAATTGAGAGTATAAAAGGGACCTCAAATCATCTATGGAAGACTAATGATCCTCAAGTCAACAACATTATGATGCAAAAATTGTTTTAGTGCTTAAATTTCCATTCCTTGTATAGGCAAACACTTGTGAGCTCAAATTGTCAATGTATGCTAAAGTGTTCTAGGTTTTGGGTGAGAGCTTTAGTGTGCAAACATCAACCTTTATAGAGGGATTTCTGTTTGCTAAGTTTTCTCTTGTTTGAGAGAGTTCCCAAAGCTTGGTTTGTGAGCTTTGGATGCTAGACTTGGGTTGTGAGTCTAGGTTGTAAAAGGTTGCCTTCTAAGCCTAAAAAAAGGGGAATAATTCTTAGTGAATTGGTGAAATCCATGGTGAGGAGCTAAGGTAGTGGATGTAGGCTTTGGTTAGAAAGCCAAACCACTCTAAATCTTGTGTCTAATTTGTCCATCTTTTGCTTTCACCATAAACACCCAAAAATCAATCTTCTCCACCACTTGGCAAGCATAACAGTTAAGGGATATCGAGCTCCTCAATTGGTATCAGAGCAAGGCTCAATCGAGTGGATTAACATCCTATTGAGGCAATCCTGGCAAGCTCGATCAACCAAAAAATCAACCATTTTCAATGACGCAATCAATCGATAGGCCACCATTCTTTGACGAGACCAACTACCCCTATTGGAAGAATAGGATGATATACTTCATCAAGGCCAAAGACTACCGCCTTTGGGATCTTGTTGAAGATGGACCGTTCGCAACAAAGAAGACAAGATTGGAGTGCGGATGACAAGAAGAAGATGGAACTGAACATGAAGGCATTGTACATTCTTCTTTATGCACTTTGCCCGAAAGAATATGCTAAGCTCTCTTCTTGTGAACATGCCAAGGAAGTATGAGACAAGCTTGAAGTCACAGACGAAGGAACAAACAAAGTAAGAGAGACTAAGATTGGTCTTCTCAACCTTGAGTATGAGAACTTCAAGATGGAACCAGATGAAGACATCATAAAGATGTTCGATAGATTCTCCACCATTATCAATAGACTTAAAGGATATGGAGAAATCATTCCGGAAGATAAGCTTGTCCGAAAGCTCATTTACTCTCTTATCGAGTGATAAGACTCAAAGAAGACCTCCATCATCGAAGCTAAGAATCTCAAGACTCTAAAGCTAGATAAACTCATGGGGTCTTTTCTCACTTATAAAATCATGAAGAAAAGAAAAAAAAGAGAAGAAAAAAGAAGAGATAAAGAAGATGAGGAAGAAAAAGATCATGGAGCTAGGCATTAACGTGAATATCATTGCTCTTAATTCCTCCACAAGCCATCAAGAAGATTCAAGTGAAGATGAAGAGATGGCTTATCTCTTCAAAAAGTTTACCTGGTTCATGAAGAGCAAAATGGAAAAATCCAAGCATGAATCGAAGAAGAAGATGAAGGATCCCCAAAAGAACAAAAAATGCAAAGAGACGAGGCACACCAAATAAGATTGCTCTCACTCAAACATAAAGGGATCATCTTCAAAGAAAGCATATGTGGCAACATGGAGTGATAGAGACTCCACCGATGAAGATGAAGTTGCTCATCTATGCTTTATGGCCCTCCAAGAGGGTGAGGTAACTTCTAACTCATCTTGTTCAAATTCATATACTTTTGATGAGTTACAAGAATCCTATGATGAATTGGTTTTTGAATTCAAGGCTTTATTTTCGAAAAATAAAAAGATGATTTTAAAGTTGAAAACTGAAAATTATTTGTTTTTAAAAACCAATTTAGAGTTTGAAGCAAAAATGAAAGATTTTGAGCTTAAAGTCTCAAGTTTACAAAATTTGCTTCAAAGTTTAGAAAAAGATCATCAAAAAGAGATTGATGATCTTAAGAAAGAAAAAAGATTTGATTTCCAAAGAACTTGAAAAGAAAAACAATTTGGGAAAATCAATTTTTTATCAAAGACAATCTAGTGCCCCTAGATTTATTAAAGGAAAATGTTTTAGAAGTATTTGGGTCCCAAAAGGACTAATTACTTCAACTAAAAAGGATGAAATTGCAAAATGGATTCCTAAGGGGACTAAACTTTGTGCTACTAATGCCTATGGATCTAAAGCAATTTGGATACCAAAAATTACTTGGTTGTCTTGTTTTAGGTGTGATGGAGAATGATCAACAAAGTACAACATTAAGGGGGAGCTCCATACACACAAGGAAGAACGCTTGAAGAAGGAGACTTCACATCCTACCTTGGTTCAAGTGTGGTAAAAATTAGTTGAATTTTGTTTATTTTAATTTGTTTTATTTTAATTCAACTAGTCTATCATAAATGTTAGACTAACATTTGATGATGCTTTGAGTAAGGGGGAGCCAACTTTTAACAAAAAAAATTTGTCAAATATTTTTGTTTTAAAAAATCTCCATTGTTATGGATTTAAAAGTTTTCAAACTTTGGTGGCCGGCAAACCCCAAAACCCTAAAAAACAAATCCTTTTCTTGATTCAAACTCAAATCGAACCTTTCTCTTCGAAAAACTTGACCTCCTTCCTCTTTAAAATCCCAGAAACAAATCTCTTAAAAAAAACAAAGTCGAAACCAAAACCCTTTGGGCTAATCTTCCTTCCGGCTCACCATACGCGGCTTTGAGAAGACCGAGAGGATTATCTCTGATGAAGGAAAACGAGCAGACACGACAAAAATGCAAACACCAAAGGCATAAAATAAAACCCTAATCTCTATGTATGTATAGAAATAAAAATATAGTAGAAAATATACCTTAGAAGATTTTTTTCTCTATTCCGTATTGCTCCAAATCCCAATTACAGTCTTTACAATTGTTTTAGGGCTTTGTTTATATACCCTCAATATTACATGCTTTTTAGAAACTAGAAAATACAATCAAAAATTCCTATTAGCTGCCGTCTTTTTGGCTGAATTCATGTATATTTCTGCTATGGTTGGTGCATTTTCGATTTTGCCAGGTGATTCCCTGCGTTTTTGATAACCACCCTGACATTCGTCTTTTTTGTTTGTTTGTGTGACATGGCCGAACGTGAGATAGAGGGGACCAGAGGGAGGAAGCAGCTCGCCGACAAGGCTGTTGATGTGGATGTGCAGTAATAGCATGGCCTGCGCAGAGTTGGGCGGTGAGCTCCATGCTCGGCTGAGAAAATGAAAGGGTGGGCGGTGTTGCACACGCGCGAGTAACGGAGACGACAAGCCGCATGTGCGGCACGTGAGGAGCTGAAGAGCCATTCTTAGTTAGATCTGGACTGTCAGATTGGATTTGATCCAATGGTCCATTTACGGCTGTGCAAAGATGAAGAGCCATCAACTTAGGGTTTAGGTTTAAACTTGGGCCAAACGGGCCCTATGTGCGTGTTATATTTTTTTGTAAATGGGATTTAAGATTTGTAAATGGACTTTATTTATATAAACTTGGGCTTTATTTCTATGTGTATATTCATGGGCCGATAATGTATGATTTTTTATTTATATAAAGTGTATGGGCTGATATATTTTTATATACATAAATGGGCTTTTAATAACTTTAAACTTTGGTATAAAATATAACCATAATTATAATTATAATTATATTAGATATAGATAAAACTGGATAACGATAGTAATAAATAAATAATGGTAGTAAAGGAGATAATGAAATAACACTTGTAACATTTTTTTGAATTTTTGATGATGACCATATATATATATAACTAAGGGTCTGATTATATATATAAGCCATTATTTAATTATACTAGTAGTGGGCTAAAATAGAAATCTCTTTATTAACAAAAAGAGTAAAATAGGCCAACCTCCGGACAAAATTAGTGATTACAGCTACCACTCTTTGCTTATCCTCGTAGAACAAGAATAAAGCAAATACCATAAGCACTAATTTTGTCCTACTTCCTTGTTTGAAGATTTCAAGCTGCGAGTTCCTTATATAGAACTGTTCACCCTTCATCTCCTTAAAGCCTGGAGCTATGAGTATTTGCCTCCCTTGCTCCGAAGTCCTTGAGCTACGAGTATCTGGCCCTTTCGCTTTGAAAACACCAAGCTTGAGTATTTGCCACCCTCGCTCTGAAGTCCTGATATAGCGAGTTTGAAATCTTTTGCTTGAAATCCTTGAGCTATGAGTATCTACCTTATTCGCTCTGAAATCCTGATGTGGCGAGTTTGAAATCCTTCACTTGAAGTCCATAAGCTTTGAGTATCTGCCTCCTTTGCTCTGAAATGCTGACGTGGTGAGTCTAAAATCCTTCACCTGAAATCCTTAAGCTTTGAGTATCTGCCTCCTTCGCTCTAAAATCCTTGATGTGGAGAGTTTAAAATCCTTCGCCTAAAATTCTTGAGCTATAAGTATCTGCCTCATTCGCTCTAAGATCTTTGAAGCTGCGGGTTCCCCCTAAATAGAACCTTTCACCTCGAAATCCTGATGTTGCGGGTTTGAAATTCCTCACTTGAGATCCTTTTCGGGTTTTCACTTTGTGGTTTACTCCTCATCTCAGGAAATACTTGGTCTAACCTTTGACTACCTGTAAAAGAGATGAAATGTTGTAATGGACTGAGATAGCATGCTCCTAAGCTAGGGATGTCTAATTAGATATGATGCATGAACAATGGGATCTAAACATTGCTTCGGTGCTTTCACTTTCATGTTTAACCTTCCTTGGTCTTCTTTTTTCTTCTTTAATCTTTGACAATACTTTATATCATATTCGGGTTCAACCACCAGTCTTCTCCATTTTGAATTTCTACTATAAAGCGCCTTTTTCAGGTTATCACTTTAGATTTGTTTTCTCTTAAAACACCCTTTTTGGGTTTTCACTTCAGAGGTTTTTCTTTTTATTTCTCTTTTTTCTTTTCTTCCTTTTTTTCTTTCTTTCTTGTCTTCGTGGGTGCCCTTTCAGGTTTTCACCTAGAGATGGTTTCTTTTTCATGATCCTTTTGTCTCCAAACAACATGCTTGAATTCTGATTTGGCGGGAGCTTGTCATCTTACCCTAACCTAGCAATTGAAATCTCATATTGGTTCAACTTTAACATAATTCTTTATACCACCTGCACTTAAAAGGTTAGAACATAGTAATACCAGGAAATCTTTTGCTTTTCATAAATCTATGTCAACCAACTTGTCGGATGCTTGTAAAAATGATAGAAGAATGTATGAAATAATACTTCATTAATATTTCAAAAGTTTGAGGTAATTCGAAAGTCATGCAAACATGGAAGAAAAGGAAAACAAAGTATGATGCTATGTCCCAATCATTGACTGTATGAATGATGCGAAAGCCCATCAACCAAAGTAAATCTCTTGTTAGAAATTCTCTATTAAAACCCAACTCCTAAGAAGGTTTAACTTTGGGGATGCCTAAATTTTGAAAATTATCTAAGCCACCCTTTTCGGGTTTTCAACTCAAATCCTCTTTTGGTTTTAAGAAGCCATTTTCTGGTTTTCATCTTGAACCCTCATTTTTCTTTTTTATACCTAAATTGCTCTTTTTAGGTTTTCACCCTAGGTATTTTATTTTGCAAAGCGCCCTTACGGGTTTTCACTCCGCTTTTCCCTTTTTTTCATGCATAGTACCTCTTGACTGAATCAGAATTTATTGGATTTTCAACACCCTTCCATCCATTTTTATTGGGATCAACGCTCCTCCAAAAAAGGCCTTTTTAACAACATAAGATCCTTCCCAGTTAGGCGTCCACTTTCCGCGAGAATTTCTTTGAGTTGGCAAGATTCTTTTAAGCACTAGATTCTTCTCTCAGAATTCTCTTGGGCGAACCTTCTTATCATAGGCTCGCGTCATCCTTTTCTGATACATTTGACCATGACTAATGGCTTTCAGTCTTTTCTCCTTAATGAGGTTCAACTGGTCAAATCGATCTTACGCCCACTTGGCTTCTTCTATTATTGCCTCGTTTAAAATTTGAAGCGATGGAATTTCTACTTCAATATGTAACACTACCTCTGTTCCATAAACCAATGAGTATGGCGTTGCCCCTATTGAAGCACGTCCAGACGTTCGGTAGGTAAATAGAGCAAATGACAACTTTTCATGCCAATCCTTGAAGGTGTCTATGGTCTTTGATATGGTCTTTTTGTTATTCTTGTTGGCCGCTTCTACCGCTCCGTTCATCTTGGGATGATAAGTAGTGGATTTATGGTGTGTTATTTTGAATTGCTCGTACATTTCGGCTATTATCTTGTTATTTAAATTGGTAGCATTATCGGTGATGATCATTTCTAGCAGACCATAGCGACATATGATTTCTCTCTTTAAAAACTTGCAAACTGTAGCTTATGTGATGCTAGCATACGAAGCGGCCTCTACCCACTTGGTGAAGTAATCAATGGTTACTAGGATGAATCGATGCCCATTAAAAGCCTTTGGGTAGATTTGGCCAATAATGTCCATGCCCTAAATGGCGAAAGGCCATGGTGAATTCATGGTGTGAAGTGGCATTAGTGGGGAGTGTATCTTATCGGCATCGATTTGGCATCTATGGCATTTCTTCGCTTAATTGATGCAATCTCCCTCCATAGTTGACTAGAAATAACCATATCTCATGATTTTTCTAGCCATTGAGAATCCACTAGCATGGGCTCCGCACAAACCTTCGTTGACTTTCGTCAAGATGGTTCTAGCCTCTCGATCATTGGCACATCTTAACAACATCTGGTCTTGGCTCCTTTTGTACAAAACCTCCCTATCTAGAACGTATCATGCCGCCATTCTTCTAATGGTTCTTTTATCATTCTAATTGGCCTCTTTGGAGTAGATTTGGAACTTGATATACTGAAGAATATCATGGTACCACAAGTCAACATCCACTTCTTCTTCCAAATTGTAGCAATGAGCCGATATTTCGAATATTTGTATCTCGATTGGCTTCATTTCAGCTTCAATACTTGCTTCAAACATTGCAGCCAATGTTGCTAAAGCATCTACCATTTAATTATCTTCCATCGGGAGATAGGTGAAGCTGATCTTTTCAAAGTTTCTGACTATCTCTTCGATCAAGTCGTAATACTTGACCAACTTCGGATCTCTTGTTTCCCACTCTTTCCGGAGCTGGTAGATTACCAAAGAAGAATCTCCAAAAACTTGGAGCACTTTGATTTTCCTTTCAATGGCTGCATATAAACCCATAATACAAGCCTCATACTCGACTATGTTGTTTTGTACAAAAGAATTCTAATCTACTGGTGAAGGGATAGTACACATTTTCTGGAGAGATTAACACTGCCCCAATTCCATGGCCCAAGGCATTGGATGCTCCGTCGAAATAGAGTTTCCACGACTCATTCTCCAAAATAGTCTTATCTTTGACAGTTATGCACATCAACTCTTCATCAAAAAAATTAAAGTTCAAAGACTCATAGTCGTCCGACGCACGGCTTGCCAGGAAATCCGCTATAGTACTCATTTTTATCGCCTTTTGACTCACATATAGTATGTCGAATTCAGAAAACAACATTTGCCAACGGGCCAACCTTCCATTTAGTGCCTCTACTTCCATTAAGATTTTTAATAGATCCATCTTGGATATCAGCCAAGTAGTATGATACAACATGTATTGCTTGAGCCTTTTGGTAGCCCATACCAGAGCACAACACAATTTTTGAATCAGTGGGTATCGTGTTTCACAATCCGTAAACTTCTTGCTCAAATAGTAGATTGCTTTCACTTTCTTCCCAGACTCATCATGTTGCCCTAGAACACAGCCCAACGAATTCTCAAAAATCGTCAAGTATAAGATCAAAGGTGTAACACCCCCTTCCCGGCCTGGTAGAGAATCGGGTTGGAAAGTGTTATCGGAAGGCATATTCAGAAATTAGAAACTTAATCGGAGTTCGCAACTTATTCGGAATGTATAATTAATATCTTTTACGTCTTATCGAACTAACTTATTAATAGCTTACTCAATTTAGGGTCAATGTTAAACTTTTTTGAACTTAGGGACTAAATTGTAAATTTTACAAGTTAAGGGTCCTTAACTAAAATTCATGTTATTAATCTTAAATCTAACCTTATAATTAATAGCATGTGAAATCTCGTTACAAACAGAGGTCTTTTACCTATCGAATTAGACCATACAATTTCTGGTGACCATTTTGTAATCAAGGCAAAACTATGTTTTATCTCTTTTGATAGAGTTAACCACTACCGTATTGAACACTTAGGGCCGTATCGGTACGCTAAGCCTAATTTTCAAATTCTAGATTCAAGGGTGATAGGTTATAATTATATACTCTTTGTTGTGATTAATTCCTTCACATTTTAATATATTTTGAGCTTAATTGTGGAAATTATGGTTGTTTTGATATATGAGGTGAAATATGGATGCAAAGGTGAAATTCAACTCAAGAGCATATTTTTAGCTTCCCATGTGAAAGTCAAGTCTTTTGGAAGATAGCAAAAATGAGTAGACGGTTATTTTCGATAAGGCGTGACCACGCATTGTGACTGATGCACGATTGGTGTCTAACATAAGAAATCTGAGATTTTGAAGCAAATTCGTGATGGAGCCCACTTTTATGGTTATTTCCATTATTTTGGAAGTATTGGACCAAGAATCAATCTCTTTTATTAATTAAGATTTTATTTATTTAGATTTTCTTTTATATTATCTTTCCGTATTTTATTAAAACTCAATTAAAGGAGAATATCTTTTTAGGGTTAGGGTTTTTGCTCTCTATATAAAGAGCTCATTAGACCTTCTAGAATCCATCTCATCTTGGACAACACTTCCTCTTCGTCTTTTGTTGTTTTCTTCCACTATGAGTGGCTAAGGCTTTTATTTTCGATTCAAGGGTGAAGTGATTCCGCTGAAATTTTGTGAGGCTTGTACTAAACTTTTATTTCTCCTTTAATCCAAGTAATCTTTTTTTCTTGATCTTATTTTCATGAATGTTTGATATTTTTTAAATTGATGCCTTAATTCAATATTGAATGTTCTATCGCTATCCATGACGCAAGTAGCAAAGGGTAAGGCTCATGTTTTGTGTTCGTTAGACTACACATCACGCATGATAGACCATAGGGAAATAAAGATACAAAATTAATTTGGTTGGTTTTGTTTTAGTCATTCTCGTTGATCTTAATGCTATCATTGAATTTATTTAATGGTATGTTTCGATTTGTATGCTTATTGTGGTGTTCCCCAAGTAGACTAACCGATTATAAAAGGAGAATAAATGCTTCTTGTGGTGTTCCCAAGTAGACTAATTTCTTTGATACGAGAAATTCATCTTTAGCCTATGAACAAAGTTACGGTTGGACGAAAATCACACATTTGAATTGGAAGTTCGGTACGATCGATTTTTGTTAATTTTAATATTCAGCTTTTAGTTATTTTCTCTTTTGTCTTTAATTCAACAATCCAAACACCCCCCAATTTTAGTTTTATTGTTTTAACATTGGGATTCTAGGTTCAGCTCTCTTGGAATTCGACTTGATCTCACTATTACTACAAGTTAGTATAGCTAAATTAGTTTTATTTTGCAGGACTTCGACAATCCTGTCAAAATTAGCGCCGTTGCCGGGGAGCTATTTTTAGTTTCTCATTGTTTATTTTATTTTTTTATAACCCGTTCTTCTCAGATTTCTGATTTGCAGTATATTCTTGAGATTGAGAAGACATGGCGTAGATTAAGAAAAGAGACTAAAGAGAGGAAATGTCGTCTTGAAGAAGAAGCTAAGATAGATTTGACTATCGTTCATTTATCTATTTTGAAGAAGTAGAAGAAAGATTGGCGAACAGAACTCTCAAGGAGTTAGTCGCACCAGATCTAGATCAACAACCTTTATGCATTACTTTTCCTAATTTTGAAGGTGATTTTGAATTAAGGTCTGGCTTAATTCACTTACTTCCCTCTTTTCATGGACTCGCAGATGAAGATCCTTATAAACACTTGAAAGAGTTCCATATTGTATGCTCCGAGATGAAGCTACATGGAGTCACCGAAGAGCAAATCAATCTAAGAGCTTTTCCTTTTTCTTTAAAGGACCAAGCAAAAGATTGGCTCTATTATCTACCCTCCGGATCAATTAGGAAATGGAATGGGATGAAGAAATTTTTCTTGGAGAAGTTCTTTCCCACATCTAAAGCCGCCAACATTAGGAAATAAATCTATGGCATCAAGCAGCTCAACGAAGAAACTTTGTACGGGTATTGGGAGAGGTTTAAGCGATTGTGCGCTAGTTATCCTTATCATCAAATCCCGGACCAGTTTAATCCAATACTTCTATGAAGAATTGTTGCCAATGGATAGAAGTATGATCGATGCAACAAATGGAGGAGCTTTAGTGAACCTCACACCTGAAGAAGCCAAATAGTTAATTTCAAACATGGCTAAAAATTCCCAGCAATTTGGTACAAGAATGAATAGATTCGTTAGTCAAGTTAGCGAGGTAAGGATTGATTCTCTTGAAAATAAAATTTCTGATTTAACTACTTTGGTTCGTCAAATTATGATTTAACTACTTTGGTTCGTCAAATTGAAATAGGGCAAGTACAAGGAGCAAAAGTTTATGGAATATGTTCGATTCAAGGACATTCTATAGATATGTGTCCTACATTGCAACCCAATTCGGTGCAAGAGGCTAATGCTCTTGGTGGATTTTCTGGTCAAAACCAAAGGAAGAACGATCAATTTTCTAGTCATTACAACCTAGGATGGAAAGATCACCCGAATCTAAGTTATGGGAATCAAGGAGGACAACAAAGATATGCCTCTCAAAATTTTGTTAAGCCAAATCAAGCATCGACACAACGATCTTCGAGTTCAAGTATGTCATTAGAGGATATTGTCAAAAGTCTTGATGACTCTACTTATGAACTTCGACAGGAAACAAAAAAATTGGGCAATCAAACTCAAGCGTTTCAACAAGAAATGAGGGCAAGCAATCAAAATTTGGGCAATCAAATTACTCAATTGGGTACATCAATTAGTAAATTGGAGGCTCAAAATCTTGGAAAATTACCTTCCCAAACAGAGGTGAATCCAAGAGAAAATTATAGTGCAATTTCATTGAGAAGCGAAAAGGAAATTCCTTCGGGATCTATTTCATGTGAAAAAACTAAGATAGGTAAGGAAGAGGAGGAAATCAAAGTTCCATGCAAAGTTTCACCAAAGGTAACTTTCGACCCTCCATTGTCTATTTCACCTCACGCTCCTTTACCTCTCTTTCCTAGCAGGTTGTATAAACCAAAAGAAGATGAGCACAAGGAAATTTTGGATACATTTAGGAAAGTTGAGATCAATATTCCATTGGTGGATGCTATCAAGCAAATTCCTAAATATGTAAGATTTTTGAAGGAATTATGCACAAGAAAAAGGAGGTTGAAAGAAAAAGAGAGTTCAAGTAAGTAAGAATATGTCGACAACCTTGCAAAAGAACATGCCAGAAAAATGTGGGGATCCAGGTATATTTTCTCTGCCTTGTGTTATTGGTAATAAAAAATTGACCATGTTATGTTAGATTTGGGAGCTTCAATAAATGTCATGCCATTTTCTATTTACAAAGAATTAAAATTAAATGACCTACAAAAGACGGGTGTGGTAATTCAATTAGCTGATCGTTCTTACACACTTTGGTGAGATTTTGAGCCTAAAAGTAATTCATTATATCTTTCTTCTTGTTGAGTGTGTCAAACTTAGCGCGTTTATTCTAGAACTTGCTTGTGAATGCATTTTGAGATCACATTTTTGGATTGATGTTTTAAGATGATAAGGAAAATTAGGTTTAACTCATTTCTTAGACTTTCAAAAAGCCTACCCATATGTCTTCCCCCTAGTTAGCCAATTTGAGCCTACTTTCCCTTTTCTTTGTCTTACCACATCTTAACTCAAAGCCTTTTTGTTTGTTATCCATTCTTTTTGCTACCCTTGTCAAGACATGAGGAAAATGTTGTTCCACAAAAAAATGAAAAAAAGAGAAAAATTGAAGTTTGTTCCTTGATTGAAGATATTTAGAGATATGTTTGTAAATGCAATTAAATGTCACTTCTTCAAATAAAAAAAATTCTTAGTTCCTAAATGAGACGTGGGAATAAATTTTCATCTTTGTTGGTAGTATGTTAGATGTTGTTATGTGGAATTGACATTACTAACTCTTGTCTTGACTCAAAAACCTTCATTTTTGCCTTTTTACCATACCCCTACCTAAGCCCTATTACAACCCTTTTAAAGACCCTTTGATTTTTGCATCAATTCATATGTAGTGGTGGAGATTTGATTCACTTGCAAGATTATGGTAATATCGTGTTATGTTTTGATCTGGAGAGTTAATTACATCCTAAACACTTTGAGAGCATTGAGTGAAACCATGTGAGGGTGTTAAGTCTTGCTAGCCTTGATATTAGTAGATTGATGAGATGTCTGATTTTTGTTCCAAACTTTATCCTATGAATGCTCATTGTCTTGACTGTTATTATGATTCAAATCCTTGATGTATGCTTAGCTTTATTGGTATTGTGGAATATTAAATGAGATGAAAGGAGGTAGATGAGAGACTTATGATGTTGAATTGAGGTATGCTTGAGGACAAGCATGAATTAGGTGTGGGGGAATTTGATACGTTATAATTATATACTCTTTGTTGTGATTAATTCCTTCACACTCTAATATATTTTGAGCTTAATTGTGGAAATTATGTTTGTTTTAAAATAGGATGTGAAATATGGATACAAATGTGAAATTCAACTCAAGAGAATGTTTTTAGCTTCCCATGTGAAAGTCGAGTCTTTTGGAAGATAGCATAAACAAGCATAAGGTTATTTTCGATAAGGCGTGACCACACCTTGTGACTGATGCGCGACTGGTGTCTGACATAAGAAATCTGAGATTTTGAAGCAAATTCTTGATGGAGCCAACGTTTATGGTTATTTCCATTATTCTGGAAGTATTGGACCAAGAATCAATCTCTTTTATTAATTAGGATTTTATTTATTTAGATTTTCTTTTATATTATCTTTCCTTATTTTATTAAAACTCAATTAAAGGAGAATATCTTTTTAGGGTTAGGGTTTTTACTCTCTATATAAAGAGCTCATTAGACCCTCTAGAATCCATCTCATCTTGGACAACACTTCCTCTTCATCTCTTGTTGTTTTCTTCCACCATGAGTGGCTAAGGCTTTTATTTCCGATTCAAGGGTGAAGTGATTTCGCTGTAATTTTGTTACGTTCCACATCTTTGTTACGTTCCATATGGGCACCGTTATAGTGCTTCAATCTTTGTCTATTAACTTTGAATTCATGTTCGTCAGTGGTGGACTTTATTATCACGGCACCATGGGAGAACGATTTGACTACTTCAAATGGTCCCGACCATCTTGATCTCAATTTTCCCTGGAAAAGTTTCAGCCGAGAATTGAATAAGAGAACTAGTTGCCCTAGCATGAATTGCCGCGACAATAGTTTCTTGTCATGCCATTGCTTTGTTTTCTCCTTGTAGATTCATACATTGTCATAGACGATTGCGCGAAATTCTTCTATCTCGTTGAGATCTAGTAAACACTTTTGTCCAGCACTCTCCTAATCCATATTCACGGTCTTGATTGCCCAATATGCTTTGTGCTCGATTTCCACCGGTAAGTGACAAGTCTTTCCATATTCACGGGGACATTCCCATGGGTGTTTTGAATGTTGTTCGGTAAGCCCAAAGTGCTTCGTCTAGTCTTGAAGACCAATCTTTTCGGGAAGGATTGACAACCTTCTCAAGGATATTCTTCAGTTCCCGGTTGGAAATTTCGGCTTGCCCATTAGTTTGTGAATGATATGTCGTGGCAATTTTGTGTGACATGCTGAAGCGTTGCAACATCTTGGTAATACGTCTGTTGTAAAAGTGCTTGTCTTCATCACTGATAATTGCTCTCGGCATCCCAAACCGTGTAAATATTTTTTTTTGCAAGAATCGTTGCACGGTCTTGGAATCGTTGGCAGGAACTACAGCTGCCTCAACCCTTTTAGACACGTAGTTGACGGCAAGTAGAATGTAGAGGTTGCCGAATGAAGATGGGAAAGTTCCCATAAAATCGATCCCCCATACATCAAACAATTCCACCTCGAGGATGTTTTGGAGCGGCATCTCATGTCGTCTAGAGATATTGCCCGTCCTCTGGCAACGATCACATTGCTTGTAAAACTCTTGGGCACCTTTGTACAATGTTGGCCAATACAAACCGGATTGTAAAACTTTGGTCGTGGTACGTGTTCCTACAAAATGTCCTTCATAGGGTGAAGAATGGCATTTCCAGAGTACATTCTGCTGCTCTTCTTCAGGGACACATCGGCGTATAATCTGATATGCACATTGTTTAAACAGAAGAGGCTCGTCCCAAAAATAATGCTTAGCATCATGAAAGAACCGCTTCTTCCCTTGGTGAGTAAGGCTATAAGGCAAAATACCACAAACAAGGAAATTAACTAAATCAGCGTACTAGCCAAGACAACTAGACTTGCCGAGGCGTGTGCATCTAGAGTCGCCGAGGCATCAAGGATTGCCAAGGCGTGCACATCAGTGGTTGCCGAGGCATGTGTTACCATGGCAACTACTTCCGTAATTACCGAGGTGTGCACATCTGGAGTTGCCGAGGCATGCACGTCTGGAGTTGCCGAGTTGTGCGCATCTGAAGTTACCGAGGCATCAGGGGTTGCCGAGGCAACTAACAGTTGCTCATTCGGGAATGCATCGCATATCTCTAAATCCGCGTCCTCCCTATTGCGTTCTAAGCATGACAAGTGATCGGCAACTTGATTCTCTGTTCGTTTCCTATCCTTAATTTCAATGTCAAACCCTTGTAAAAGTAATATCCAACGAATCAAACGAGGTTTGGCATCCTTTTTAGAAAATAGATACTTAATTGCCGAATGGCCCGTATGAACAATTACCTTTGTACCAATCAAATAGGATCGGAACTTGTCAAATGCAAAAACTACTACTAATAACTCTTTCTTTGTTGTTGTATAATTCACTTGGGCACTATTAAGAGTCTTACTAGTGTAGTATATCACATGAAAAATCTTACCTGTGCGTTGGCCTAGGACTGCTCCTACCGTGAAATCACTTGCATCACACATGAGCTCAAAAGGTAATGTCCAATCGGGTGGAACGACAATGGGTGTCGAGGCAAGCTTTTCCTTTAGGGTTTTGAATGCTTGGGCGCAAGATTCATCAAAGTTGAAGACTTTATCTTCTTCAAGCAAATTACACAAGGGTTTAGTAATCTTAGAAAAATTATGAATGAACCTCTCGTAAAAACCTGCAAGTCCAAGAAAGCTTCGGATTCCTTTAACTGAACTTGGTGGGGGTAATCTCTCGATCACGTCCACCTTGGCTTTGCCTACTTCGATTCCCTTGGATGAAATCCTGTGGCCGAGCACAATTCCTTCATCTACCATAAAATGGAACTTCCAATTAAGGACTAGATCGGATTCTTCACATCTTGCCAACACCTTCTCTAAATTATCAAGGCAACTGTCGAAGTCATTACCAAATATGGAAAAATCATCCATGAAGATTTCAAGGAAGTCTTCGACCATGTCTGAAAAGAGTGCCATCATGCATCTTTGGAAGGTTGTCGGGGTATTACACAATCTGAACGGTATTCTTCGGAAAGCATAAGTATCGCATGGGCATGTGAAGGTTGTCTTTTCTTGATCTTTTGGTGCTATGGCAATTTGATTGTAACCTGAATAACCATTAAGAAAACAATAAAATGGTTTACCTGCAAGATAGTCAAGCATTTGATCAATAAAGGGTAATGGGAAGTGATATTTCCTTGTGGCTTTGTTTAGCTTTTGGTAATCCATACAAACCCTTCAATCGGTCACAGTCCTGGTTGGAATGAGTTCATTGTTTTCATTACTTACCACCGTTATACCTCCATTTTCAGTACACATTGTACTAGACTTACCCATGTACTATCAAAGATAGGGTATATTATGTCATCGCCAAGCCACTTGATGATTTCTTTCATTACAACCCCTTTCATGGCATGATTCAGTCTCCTCTGGGCCTCAATTGAAGGTTTGTGACCATCTTCCAACAAAATCTTATGCATGCACACTGTCGGGCTAATTCCCTTCAAGTTGGCAATTGTTCACCCTATTGCCTTCTTGTGTAGCATCAACATGTCGATTAGCTTCTTTTCCTGCTCAGGCTGTAACTTAGAGGAAATAATTACATGCAATGTATTATCGGTTCCCAAGTACTTATATTTTAGTTGCCATGGCAACTGTTTCAACTCAATAATCGGTGGTTGTTCAATGAAGGGCTTTTCGAGTTTACCTTTCTTACCTGAGTAATCCAGTGGTTCAAAGTATGTATCTGGTCGATTGAGTAACCAATTTGCCTCTTCTTGTTGTTCTTCATCGATCGGTTCTTCATACTCATCAGGTTCCTCTAAATCGGCAATATAGTTGCCGAGGCAACTAAATTCCTCGTCGAAGTCAAACTCTGCCGTGGCATGAAGTTGGAATTCTTCTGGATCATCGACATCCCTTAGTGTTTGGAACACATTTAGTTTAACTTGCTGGTCATTCACCCTCATTGTGAGTTCTCCCTTTTCAACATCGATCAAGGTTCTCCCTGTCGCTAGGAAGGGTCTCACAAGAATGATAGGTGCATGCTCATTTGCTTCACAATCCAAAACAATAAAGTCAGCGGGAAAAATAAATTTATCAACTTTTACCAGTATGTCTTCGATTTTTCCCTCTGAATGAACATAGGATCTGTCGGCTAACAGTAGCATAACTGTTGTAGGTCTTGCCTTCCCAATTCCTAATTTCTGGAAAACTGATTTAGGCATCAAGTTTATACTTGCTCCAAGGTCACATAATACTATCTCGACATAGTGGTTTTCGATGGAACAAGGTATAGTGAAACTTTTGGGATCTTTCAACTTGGGTGGCATGCGATTGTGGAACACGACCACCCATCCCTCTATTGCGACAACTATTTCAAACTCTCCTAACCTTGTTCTTTTGGACACAATGTCTTTAAGAAACTTGGTATAGTTCGTCATTTGTTCAATTGCCTCAACCAATGGCAAGTTGATATGGACTTGCTTTAGGATATCAAGAAACTTCTTGAATTGATATTCTTGCTTTTGTCGCTTCAACCTTTGTGGAAATGGTGGTGGAAGTCAGATATCTTCGATCTTTTCATTGGTATGAAATCTGATTGATGGAATTGTCGAGGCAACTGGAGTTGCCGAGGCATCATCAACTGGAGTTGTCGTGGCGTGCCTATCGTTGGTTTCCGCGGCATGCTCATCTTGGGCATGTTTATCATTGGTTACCGCGGCATCAGCAACTGGGGTTGTCGTGGCATTTCCTGGTTCAACATCTGAGGCTTTACCGTTGAGTTCATCTTGTTTTTTTTGTGGAGTTTTGTTTGATGAGCGAGCTAGAGCCTCCTTAATTTGTCGACCACTTCTAGTGGTGACTGCCTTACATTGCTCGTGGCCAGTTCCTCTTGCGACTTCAGTATCGCTGGGTAAACCTCCTTACGGTCTACTATTCAAGTTTTGAGCAAATTGTCTGACTTGAGTTTCCAATGATTTGATTGTCACCTCTTGGTTTTGCAATCTCATCTCGGTCCTGTTAATAAAAGCAACAGTTCTTTTTATGAAGTTACTATTCTCAGCCATATAAGATTCAGTTTTCAACATAAAAGCATTGAGAGAATTTTCCAAAGAACTAGATGTTGTCGGCTGTTGCTGTGGCAACTGTTGCCGTGACATATTCTGTTGGAATCCCGATGCTTGTGCATTCTGATTGTTCTGGTTCAGAGCATTGTTAGGATTACTCCATGAAAAATTTGGGTGCTTCTTCCAAGCTGGATTATATGTGTTGGACATCACATTGTTGTTCCGATTGTAATTCCCCACATAAAAGATGTACTCTAGATTCTGCATGCATTCAGAAGAATTATGGTTACCACCACATAACTCACAAAAGGAATCTACTACCTTGACCTTCTATGTGGTGTTTTATTTCTGCATGTTCTAGACCATCTTGGTTAGAGTGGCCAATTATGCCGAAATTGAATCTGATGATCCCAGTTCATGTATTCTGTCTTGGCGTCTAACTCTTCCTCTTCTAGCAGATGAGAACTGATAATCATTCTTGGAAAACCTATTCAGAATTTGCATTGCTTCTTCCGGTGACTTGTCTAGGAGTATGCCGTTTACCGAGGCATCTAGCATCATCCTTGTTGGTGTATTCACAGCGTTGTAAAACATTGTTACTTGTGTCCACACTGGGAATCCGTGTAGGGGGCATTTGTGTAGAAGTTCTTTATATCGCCCCCTAGCCTCGTACATGGATTCATCATTTGTATGCTGAAAAGAAGTAATTTCGTTACGAAGCTTATCTGTCAGATTTGTATGATTAAATTGAGCAAGGAAATCAAGAAAAAGATTGGTCCAAGATCCTATTTTTCCGATAGGAATACTATTCAACCATGCTTTCGCCCTATCCCTCAGTGAATAAGGCAATAATCTTAGCCGTAAAATATCTGGAGTGACTCCTTGTATTTTGAATGAGTTGTAAATCTCAAGGAAAGATTTAAGATGTTGCCGTGCATCTTCAGTTGCTGAGCCACCAAATTGACCAATTGTGTTGATCATATTGAACGTCACCAGTTTTAACTCAAAGTGTTCGGCTTTAATTTTAGGTGTGACAAGTCCTGGATTAAGTCCTTCAAGAACTTCCTCTAGATAGTCTTGAATAGTTATGTTTCGTGCAAAAATCACTCCACCTCCTGCTGGAACATCCTGATTCATATTGCTATCTTGATTAGCCATTGCTACTCTTAACCTTTGTCTGAGTCTTTGCAAGGTTCGTTCAATTTCTGGATCAAAGGGATATTCTGGTGTAATCGGTCTCGCCCTTGTCATATACCAATGCAAAACTAAAGTTTGTTAACCCTTCAAATTTTAAACAATAAAAATAAAAGTGCAAGAAAATAAAAAACAAAGTCGCTATTGCCAATCCCCGGCAACGGCGCCAAAAACTTGTTGTGCGTAATAAGTGCTCCGCAATTGTGCAAGTGTACACGTCGCAAGTTATAATGTAAAAGATATCGTCTCCATAGGGATTGGTGCCACTTCAAGAATCTAGTCTCTTGCACTGTAAAAGTAAAAGAACACAAGTAGAGGATTGTAGGAGTTTAAACTAACAACTAAACTAGAAAGTAATAAAGTAAAAGAAGATGTAATCAAAAGAGATGAAATAGGCCAGGTTATCGTGAGTTGGGGTGTGATAGTCAATTGTATCATCTTGGTAAAAGAGTGCAAGGGCAACTCAGTTGCCGTGGCAACTTGCACAGCTGGGTTGCCTTGGCAGTTAATCGAACGGTTGCTTGGGCAACTGGCTGGGCAGCAACTTCAAGGTTCGGTAGAGCGTTCTTCAATGGTTTCTTCTTATCCCTAAGTCGAAACTCTAGCTAATTGTTCATGCCTTGACAATACATCCCTGCGTGAATCAAGGGTGAACAACAACCAATCTTGCGCTCCTCTTAGCCGTTGAAATCCTTAACTTATTCCTAAGCTGGATTAATCTTCATTAATAGATTGAATAAAAACAATACTCATTCGTTTCTTGAATCTAACTCTCCCGATATTAGATAAATAGATAGAATTCGAGATCCTCTCCCAATTCACTCGTAAACAAGAATAAAAACCAAGAATGAGTAAACCTTGAATTGAAAGTCCAAACTCTTATTACCTAAACAAAATCCAGTTGTTTCTCACAACCACAAAACACAATAACCTTAGCCAAATAGATTTAGTTCATGGCTAGGTTCCAAAGAAACACAAAACAAAGAATCCTTAACATAAACCTAATCGAACAAGAAAGAAAAAAAGATGAAGATGGTTGAAGCCTCTTGTTGAATTCTCTCCCCCTTGCATCCCTTGGAGTTTGACGGCTTGGTCCTCAATGTATAAAGCTAGGTCAAAGTCTTTCTTGAAGAGGAAGTTAAGTTGGAATTAAATACTTTTAAAGAATATAATTCTTTATTATATTTAAATTCATTCTAGATCTTCTCCCATCTTCTTGGGATTTAATTTCTCTTTGACCTCTTCATGGAAATCAAACTCCTTTGGGATTTAACTTTGCTCCACGTCATCTTGGGTTTATCTAGTCATCAATTTCGGTTGCCATATCATCTTATCCCTTATCGACAATTGCTCTGGCAACTAGCTCAGCATCTCCTTCACGCACTGCCCTGGAAACTACGTCGGTGTCTCATTCTTGTATTGCCCTGGCAACAAGTTCCATCCTTTCTTTGGCAAGTGATTCTGCACACACAAAAATAACTATCGGCAGCACCTTTTTCCCACAAAATTAAGCAAAATATGATATCAAGCTTAACCACCAAGGAAACAACGCAAACATGCATGAATGGATAATAATGCAACTAATATGAGCCTAAGTCTATCAATAATATGAATAAAAAGGGTGAATAAAATAGTACTTTTAGACACTTAACACCGTCTATCGTGATAATTCTTGCTACTACTTCCAAATAGTGTAAGTAGCAAAATGTAGTTGCTCCAAAGTCAGTCTTGGGTACACTTGGATCTCTCTTCTAAGGCTTGCTTTATGGTCCTTGAGTTGTTGAACCTCGATTTCCAATTCCTCGACACGAACCCTTATGCTTGAAGAGAGACTTTTCCAAATAGTTCACCTGATTTTTCAAGGCTTCACTTTGATGTTGTTCCTTCTCGAGCTGTCTTGAGTGAGAGGACCGTAGATTCTTCATCTCTTGTGTTAAAGCGAGCACTTGTTCCTTGTGCTCGTAATACATCCTTTTGTAGTTCTCGACTCTCGCATTCTCCTCTTTGATTCGAAGCTCCAACCCTTCGCTTGGTCCTTCTTTTGCGACTTTCTTGCTCTTGTTTAGCCTTTGTAGTTTCTGGATCTCCTCTTTTTCCAACTTAAGTTCAAGTTCCAACTCATCGTTCTTCTTTTGCAAAGCCTTAATCACCCCCTCAAACTGTATCTTTTCTAATTCAAAGTCAAACTTTTCTTGGTTGGCTTTCTCTTCGTGCTTGAGGTACCTCTTTTGCTCATCTTCAAGTTGCTTTCTCATCAACTCGGCCTCGATAGGAAGCGTGGTCAATCTCTTCTCCATAGTCCTCCTTCTATCGAGATTCAACTGAGGACTCGATTGAATCGCCATACTTCGTATTCGGAGGTGATGGTATAAGAAGCACTCGTGATCCTAACCTGTCTTGAATTGTTCCAAGTCGAAGAAGCATTATACACCACCGTCTTGTAGCCTTTCTCTTTCTCATAATTCATGTTGAACTCGTTTAAACCTTTGGTGCTCGGCACAAATTGCTTTAAACCATACTGTCTCAAAACTATAAGAGGTGCGTAAGCTATATGCCCCCAAAGACCAAGTAGTGGTACCCAAGAGTGTACTCCGCATCTATAGAGATATTTTTTGCCAATAGCCATGGAGCTCTCCAAACTATGTCCTCCTCTTTTAGATTTCGGAGAACATCTAACCAAACTTCATTGGATGTTCGCGTTGGCCAATCCCCCTTTCACAAGAATTCCTCCAATGGTGAGAATTTGCCGTCATAGAGAGGTCTTGAAAAACTGACATCTAACCATAGGTGACTGTAGAACCAAAAGGTCAAAAGCTGTGAGCATCCTTGGAAGCAACATTCACCGTTCTCCCTACAAAACCTCAAAGATCAGCAAATTTCAGCCAAAATTATGGGTATCGAATAGGTCCCGCTGCTCAAACGATCAAACAAGTCCAAAATTGACAGGTCGATAAGCCCTAATGATCGAGGAAAAAACACCAACCCATAGATCAATAATGCAAAGAGGTCTCGCTAAACTCGGCCCACGAGATGTACAAAAGCTAAGGCTAGGATTCCCTCCCACTTAAGATATTCTTTCTTATTCCAAGTGGTAACTTGATGTTCAACCCAAGATGTCAATGTGTCCGAGAATCTACTAAGCTTGCCTTGGAAGGCTTTATTCTTGTTAGGCTTAGAGTAGACCAGATTCTTGTCAATCTTCTTGCAATTTATGAGGGCTTGATATTCTTCAATTGTAGGGGTCAAATCAAAGTTGCCGATGGTAAAACAACTATAGGCGGAGTTCCAAAATCTGAAGAAGGCTTGTAGTAGTGCCTGGTTGACCCGAACATCTAGCAAGCATGCAATATCGCCATACTCTTTCTTAAAAGTACTTTTCGTTTCAAGATCCCAACTGTTCCATACCAGCTTCAACTCGGACAAATCATTAAATTTCGTGTTCATGAATGTCTCGGTTGCCATTGCTGACCTAAACTCGGTAGAGATATTATCCCCATCATGTAGTTGCTCTCCTTACGGCCATGTTTGCACATCGGAATTCTTTTCATCATTGCTACGAACCAAATCTCCCATTGACCTAGTTTTAATTTCAGACTATTTCTAACTCAATGTTCTCTTCATGATATGACAAGATATGCAAAACAAAAAGGTAAAATGGGAAAGGGAGGAGATAAAAAGAAACATGTTAGTCATAAGAGAAACAAAATAATGGAAACGAGAAAAAATAAACATAAACTAATTAAGCGATAGGCAAATAAAGAAAACCCTAAACGCATGAATTCTAGTTCGCTAAAGTTATCTGCATGGCTCTAACGGGGTGGGCTTCCTAGATTCTCACACATAGGTTCGGTTCTAATTAAGGGTAACTGAACCTATCTTATTACCTACTAAGGTAACAAGAACCCCAATTCTGGCCCATTACAAGCTTGCAAATTGGTTTTGGTTCGAGGGAAAGCACAACCTAATGACATGGAGGGCTGCTCACGTGTTAAAATGTGTGGATTCCGGAAGTGAATTACCGACCCGTGGAGGGCTACACACGTGGGTATGTGGTGTTTTGGGTATAGATCTTGATGAACATGGTGCAACACATGTCGGTGATTCCTTAGAAATTAAATGAAAAATTAATCCGAAGGCCACCAATTATCAAAGCCCGTGCAATCAATGTCACATTTTCAAGAAAGAATCAACCTCACTAAAGTCAATTAAAATTTCAATAATTTCCATCATTAGAAGCAACAAATATTTTCTTGGCTTAACTCTCTTTTTGTTTTAAAAAAAACAAAATCGATCCCCAGCAGAGTCGCCATGCTGTAGCAACATTTTCTCGTATCTTTAAAAAATTATAAGTTCCATAATTTCGGTGCTATGGTTATCCCCAAATCATTATTTGAAACTTTAGTTTAAAGGGATTTCTTTTGAAAATTCGTATTCTTTTGAAAAAAACTTGGAGTCGCCACCGGCCACTTGGATAAGGTAGGCCGAACACCACAAAACCATAGATTCATTTTGAAAGGGTTCGAGAGTTGGTTATGTGTGGGGAAGGATTAGCACCCCTATCACGCCCAAAAATCTGTACCAAAATATTTGTTGCTTTTAAAAGGATGGAAATAATTGAAATTTATATTGAATTTAATTAAGCGTACTTAATTGAAAATTGACCTTAATTGGCTTTATTAAATTGGTGAGTTCGAATTAATTAGACATTTAATTAATAAGGTTGACGATACATCGGACCATAGATTAAACCGACATCAAATAAGCCTGACCGTCGTGTTAATTTATGATTCGACTTTCGTACGTCACCTTTATGCATGGTGCAAGTATTTAAGTATGATGTGATGATTTTATCATCTTTTAATTTTACCTTGGGATGGTAAGGATTAATTCAAATATTTGGTCAATATCCTTTAAGCTCAGACTGTTACGACACAAATATCGGAACTAATAAATACCTTATTTTTATGATTTAGATTAATTAATGCAAAATAAATGGGTCACATGAATGACAATTAAAAAATGTCACAAAAGGGCTTGAAATTAAACGCGCAAAAGGCCCACCCAAAACCATAATCTAAAAGGCTTATATGAAATTTAATTAATGATCTAATTAGTAACTAGGTGAATCTAATATTAACCCTAAAGTGGTTAACCCTGAAAAACTAGAGAACCCTAACAATTTATGGATTATCTTGTAACATGATAATTAATTCGACCGGTTTTAAACTAGTATTCCAATAAGCAAAGGATACTATTTAAAACAAATCAAGTTAAATAATCATGGTTTTAAACTTAAATGTTAATCTAATCTCAATATTAATTTTATCTTAAAGGTAATTAAGAGGTGTTCAACTAGTTTAATGAATTTAACATTTATGCCAATAAGCCAAGGGTAAATTTAAATTCATTAAACTAATTCGAATCTTAGGTTCAACTACAGCTCTAAAAAACTAATCCTAAATTAATTTAAAGATTATGCCCATATGAGACGGGCGCACAATTTAAATTAATTAAATTAATATTGCCTTAATATAATCTAAGATCTTAACCGAACAAGCCCAAAGCCCACCTAAACTAAACAAACCCTAAGCCCAAAAAACATAACAAGGCCTAAACCACCTAAACTAAGCGTATACTAAAAACCCACATAAAATATAAATATATTCTATACTATATATAACAAAAATATATTGCATATTTAAAACTATATTGTATATGTTATAAAGCTATGTCTTATATATATTATAAAAACTTATAGTAAATAGATATAAACTTACATCATATATATTTAAAAAACCTTATATATATGAAACCTTATTATATATATTACAAAATAACTTTATATTATATATATTATTATAAAAAATATATATTATATATTATAAAAAACTATATATTATATGTATAAAAAACTACATATTATACCTATTATACATAAAACATATATTATATACATAAAACATTATATGGTATATGGAAACTATATATTATAATAAACATACATACACACACATATATATATATATATATATGCAAAAAAAAACAATACAATAACCATATATTATACTACCAACGACAAATCAAAGGATTTAACAACTTAAAACAAGAACAATAAGATTAAGCAAAGGCTGGAAAATAAAATGCATGAAAACATGGACATATTAACACTGAAATTTGGACCAAAATGCAAAGAAACAGAATCAGGGAACCAAATCTAACAACAAATAGTTTTTAATTTAAAAGCAGGGAAGAGATTAAAATAAATTGAAACAAATAGGGACCTGGGAAGGAATTTTAAGAGGCGAAAACTCTTAAGGGGCGTAATTTGCCCACACAGAGGGACCAAAGGGGAGATTTAAAGAAGCAGAAGCCCTTACGAGCGTAAATAAGTGGACGCGAAGGTCCTTAAAACACACTTAAATCATTTTGTTTTGAGAGCTGGTGTTCATCTCGGCCACCGTGATTCATAGAATCTGACCGTCACTCTGCTGTGTCGACCACCATTCGCCGGTGGCCGGCGAACTCCAAGACCCTAAAAAACAAACCCTTTTCTCGATTCAAACTCAAATCGAACCTTGCTTTTCAAAAAACGTGACCTCTTTCCCCTTTAAAAATTCAAGAAACAAATCTTTTTTTTTAAAAAATGAAGTCGGAACCAAAATCCTTTGGGCTAATCTTCCTTTTCGGCTCACCATACGTGACCTTGAGAAGACCGGGAGAATTATCGTCGATGAAGGGAAAAAGCAGACGCGACGGAAAGGCAAACGCAAAACCCTAATCTCTATGTATGTATCGAAATAAAAATATAGGAGAAAATATACCTCAAAAGCTTTTCTTTTTTTTCTCTATTCTGTATTGCTCCAAATCTCAATTCCATTCTTTACAATTGTTTTAGGGCTTTGTTTATATACCCTCAATATTACATGTTTTTTAGAAAATAGAAAATACAATCGAAAATTCTATTGGTTGCCGTCTTTTTGGTTGAATTCATGTGTATTTCTGCTATGGTTGGTGCAATTTCAATTTTGCTGAGTGATTCCCTACATTTTTGATAACCACCATGACATTCGTCCTTTGTGTTTGTTTATGTGAGATGGACAAACGCGAGATAGAGGAGACCAAAGGGAGGAAGCAGCTCGCCGACGAGGCTGTTGACGTGGATGTGCGGTAATAGCACGGCCTGCATGGAGTTGAGCGGTGAGCTCCATGCTCGGCTGAGAAAATGAAAGGGTGGGCGATGTTGCACACTCGCGAGTGGGGGAGACGACGAGCCGCGTGTGTGACGCGTGAGGAGATGAAGAGCCATTCTCGGTCAGATCTGGATCGTCATATTGGATTTGATCCAGTAGTCCATCTGCGGTTGCGCAATGATGAAGAGCCATCAACTTAGGGTTTAGGTTTAAACTTGGGCCAAACGAGCCCTATGTGTGTTATATTTTTTTTGTAAACGGACTTTAAGATTTGTAAAGGGACTTTATTTATATAAACTTGAGCTTTATTTATATGTGTATATTTATGGGCTATTAATGTATAAGTTTTTATTTATATAAAGTGTAGGGGCTGATATATTTTTATATAGATAGATGGGCTTTTAATAACTTTTAACTTTGGTATAAAATATAACCATAATCATAATAATATTAGATACAGATCAAACTAGATAACGATAGTAATAAATAAATAATGGTAGTAAAGGAGATAATGAAATAACACTTATAATATTTTTTTTGAATTTTTGATGATAACCATATATATAACTAAGGGGCTGATTATATATATAAGCCCTTATTTAATTATACTAGTAGTGTAAAGCTTTTTATTAACAAAAAAAGAGTAAAACAGGTCAACCTCCAGATAAAATTAGTGATTACAACATCTTATCAGACATATTTTTTAGGAAAAGAGTAATAATCCCGTGACAAATGGTATCGGAGCGACCCTTCGACTGCCGATTTCTCGCCGAATGCCCATGTGTGAGATAGGCATGGGGGACAACTGTGACAATTGGCCTATCACGAGTGTGGTTGATCCATGACGATGTCATCACTAGGTTGAGTGGGGAAGAATGCCATGCCTGGAAAGAGGCATGAGCACTAATTCCACATCGAAAAGGAAAAAGAATGTCTTGAGATATATAAGCGGTGATATTGCATATGCTATTAGACATGTTTTTTAGGAAAAGGATAATGACCCCGTGACAATATGCTTGTCATCAATAATAAATAAGGATTTATTGTAATTTATTTTCGAATTAGTCACTAAATTTTATATTTTACGAAATAAAACTTAATTTTACATTTTGTTTCTATTTTAGTAATAGTTTTATAAATTACATAGTGTAATAAAATATTATGGATAAAAGGATGGACTTTGTGGCGCAGCTGCTGTGAAATCTCTTAATCCTGCGTAGACATCCACAAGTTAGTTCTTTGTGGCGCAGCTGTTGTGAAATCTCTACACCCAACTTAGTTATCATACCTCCGGTCCAAGCAAACAAACCTAAGACTCAAGAGAATGAGCTTCGTATCCAAAGAAATTAGGAAGATCAAGCGGAGCTCCAACCAATCACAAATGCAGAAAATGATTTGACCTTTACAGACTCTCGTACAACCAGCAAGCTCAAAACATCGATCCCTTTCCTCTGAATTAACCACCTCAAAAGAAATAATGTGTAATAATACGGTGATGTAGGTGTTGCCCAATATTCATGCTAGGGAATCCTCGATGCGCCTCGGGAAGGTGACGGCGGCTTCTTCGTTACCTTAATGCCTCTTAGGCTTCGGTTTCGAACCAAATCACCTCTCCTCACTGTAACCGTCACGTTCCCAAAAATAATAGAATAAATAAAAGATGACTCTAAAAAAGATGAAGGACCGACAGTGGATGAAACCGATAGTTTGATAATTATTGCTCTGAAATTGGAGGATGGTTTTGAACTCCAATTTAATTAGGTGAAGGGATGCAGATAGTGACAAAACTGAAAAAAATAGATTATTAAAGATAATGTTAAAATTTAAATTACATATCAAAATTTGAAAGAATGTATAAATATTTTTTAAAAAGTAATATTAAATTTATTTTTAAATATTTTTATATATAATTTTTTTCAGACCCACTTCTGGATGCAGGGAGAATATTTGTTTCCTTTTTGTTTTATGATGGTAAATGGATCAAATACTGTGAATCACAAAATTTTTATTTCTTTTATTTATTCTGTTTCAGCTTTTTAGAATATTCAACTGCTTGAGATAGAGTTATACGGGTGGCATCTTAATTTCTTTTAATTGGGCGATAATAGCAGTGCAGTTGATGAAAAAAGATGGTGTGATTAATTGGATGATTGTAACAGGAGTAAAATTACTTGTCCCTTCTATTAAAAAAAATTCCTTGCCCCTTTTAATATTTTTGGTACAACTCATGTTCGTACCTGAAATTTTAATGGTTTAATGAATCTAAAAATTAGACCCCTAATAATAAGTATTAGAAAAAATTAATTTTTAAAAGTAGCATACTAATAATAAATAGGGAAAACTACTCAAATAGTACCCCAACTATTGCCGAAATATCGTTTTAGTACCCAGCTATTTTTTTTAGCAAAATGGTACCTAACGTTATGTTTCGTTTTCAAAATAGTACCCCGCCATTAAAAATTAACAGCATGCTGTCTAGGAGAGAGAAAAATCACACATGGTAGCTTGCCATGTCATTTTCTCTCTCCTAGTCAGCATGCCACATGTGCTTTTTTGATGATTTTAGTCGACGTGGCATGATGACTAGGAGAGAGAAAATGATGTGGCAGTCTACCACAAAAAATAATAACATAAATCAAATCTAACCTAACCTTAAACCAGCCCATACCCTAAATCTGTCAAGCCCATACCAAATCTGACATATCTAACCGCTCAACCATGCCCCTGTCTCTGCCAAAACTGGGATTTCAACATCAAATCAACACTCCCTCAACTTCTATATCAGATCTGCAATCACAAATAAAAAGGAGGCTGATAATCAAAAATCAGGGAGAGAAAAAAATAGAAGGGTTTTCATTTCAAAAAAATTGTAAGAGGAAGAAAAGGAGTTCTAAAATATTTTGTAAGGGTTTCGAAAAAAAATGTAAAAAATCAGAAAAGAGGGAATCAAAAAGTTTTCAAGGGTAAGAAACTTAGAAATCTGTTTTGAACTCGTTCTATTTCGAAATCTAAGTTTTATTTATTTTTTTCCATTCGAACCAAAAAAGAGGGAATCAAAGTTTACCGGGCCGGTTGAAGTACCGCCGTATGGTTTCCGTGACACCTCCGCCACGAGGCCATTCGGCCGATGACCAGCACGATGACAACCCTTCGAATGTCGCCGTCGGTTGAAATGTTTGAGAGGGAAAGATGAAATCCCTTTAGTTTTTTTTTTTGTTTTTATAAAATCTAGATCGAATGAAAAATAACCCATGTTTGATTTTAAACCGGCCAAAATGAAACGACGTCGTTTCAATAGCCCTGACCCGCGCGGTGACCCGGATCCGGGGAAGATCCGCGTTTTTTGGTTAAGGGGCAAATTACGCGCGTAGTCCCTCCCTTTCTTCCACGTTTTCACTTCTGCCCATAGAATAATCCCGCATCTAGTCCCTGTATTTGTTATGCGCTTTTAATCTTGCCCATTTGTGCTTTATTTGTGTCTTTTATTTTGCATTTTGTTCGATTTTAGTCACTGCTCTGTTTGGCATTTAATTTTTAGCACTTTTATTTTATGTCATTTATGTTTCTGCCCATGCATTTTATATTTTGTTCATTTTAGTCTTGTAATATATATATTTTTCGTGCCATGTAATTTAATGTTTGTGCATTTTAGTCCTTAATTTGTTATTTCCATGTTGTTTTATGAATCAATGCATCATCATCATCATCATCATCATCATTATTATTATTATTATTATTATTATTATTATGCGTTAGATTTGTTTTATTTATGCGATTGATATTTATGTATCTATGTTAGTATTTATTTATATGATTATCACATTGTATTTATTTATGTTAATATTTGTTTTCTAAGATTGCATTTCAGAATATAAATTGTCAATGCAGTGCCTCTTTATCCGAGCGTAAATGGGGCCATTATCAGGCGTAGTGATGGTGGTTAGGCGTTTATTCTCGGATAATGAGGCCTTTTAAAATTTACTCGCACATATAACCAAATTTTATTTTAATTATCACATTAATCCGAAAAGTCTAATATTAATAAAGCGGTAATTATTAAAGTACCAATTTTGGGCTGTGTGGGGGTGCTAATCCTTCCCCATCCGTAATCGACTCCCGAACCTATCAATTTTAAATCTCTGGTTTTTACGGTGTTTGGCCTACCTAAGTAGCCGGTGGCGACTCCATTTTTAAATAAAACACGGTTTTTTAAAACCACGCGGAAGACATCATTTTCAAATAAAAACCATATTTTTTAGCGAGAGGGACATCGCTACAGATGGCGACTCCGCTGGGGATATTTTTGTTATTTCAAAAAAATAAGAGAGTCGAGCTTTTTTCAAATAATTACCGCTTTATTAATACTGGAAATTCTGGATTAAAGCGACTATTAAACTAACATTCGGTTATAATTGCGAGTTTATTTTAACGCATTTAAAATTTGGCATATAAACCCGTCCTTTTTAAGTGGGGGGAAAACGCTAATGCTTTCGTGAGGATATCGTTCCTCCGTGTAGGCCTAGCAAGTACCTTCGGGGCTCGAGTACCTTATGCTTTCGTAAGGATATCGTTCCTTCGTGCAGTCATAAGCGAATAGGTCCCCCTGAATTGAACCTGGTTGAAAGGAGCCTATAATGGGTGATGATCGGGGGCCTTGCTACTCTTAGTAGAGGACATCAAGGACAATTCGAGTACCTCTTAGCACCAAAACTGCATATAGTAAGCCGTAGGAGCCAACCTTTTAGAGCCATGTCGGTACTCTGCCCGTTAGTGGTCACCCTATTTAGGCTCTAGTGCCTTATTTCTTGTTCATGAATAGTTCTAATTACTTTATTTTGTTTACCATTTGTTTTATTTAATAATTTCACTTGGTACTAACTCGTTTCATTTTATTCTCATCGCATTTATTTCACCTGCATCATTACACAACATCATCACAATCTTAATTTTGCATTGCATTCATACAGGACATATATTTAGGACACATTTTGCATGCATATACATTCATTTTCAAAACAAGAAAACTGATTCTAGGGGTGCCCTATGACAGTGATACTGGATAAAGTAGAAGATTAGTCAGCTCAGCATCCATACGGAACCCGGTACAAAACAAAGATGGCGAACGATGAAAGATTGAAAAAAAATTGAGCAAGATCCGAAAGAATTGTAAGCGAACATAGCCAAGCAGGTTGAGGAATAGTTGGTGAGAGTCCAATAGGATATGAGGGAACAACTTGCAAAGTCACAACAAGACATGCTGGGCCAAATGGCACAAATGCTGGGATTAAAGCTTCCCGAGCTTGGAGGGGCCTCTGTTGTAAATCCCACTGCAAATCCTAAACCCACTGTTGGGGACGAAGATCTTATGTATCCTCTGGGGTTCACGCCCATTCAAACCAGGATACAACCGGAAACTCAACCTCAGTTGATCATTTCTCGGGGAAAGTCTCATCTACATCAGGCGGGTACTTTGATCCCTATAAATCAGCCATCTGCATCAGAAGTTAAGCCCGGTGGCAATCAAGCTAAAAATTTTATCTCAGAAATGGATTATCTGTTTGAGACCTAGAGGCCGAAGGTAGAAGCTTCAAAGGAAATCGAAGATCGATGTAAGAGACTCAAAGAGAAGCTAGAAGCTATGGGAGTAGAGGATACCTTCAGTGGATTCGATGCTAGTGAACTCAGTCTTGTCCCAGATTTGGTTTTACCTCCTAAATTCAAGGTCCTAGAGTTCGAGAAGTATGACAGGACAAGCTGTCCCTGCGCTCATCTTACTATGTTCTGTCGGAGGATGAAAGGATACGACCAAGATGACAAGCAGTTAATTCACTACTTTCAGGACAGTCTATCGGGATCTGCCGCCCGATGGTATAATCAATTGAGCTAACATCATATCGAATCCTGGAGAGACTTGGCCAAAGCTTTTTTGGAGCAGTACCGACATGTCAATGATATGCTGCCAGACCGATGGACGTTGAAACAGATGAAACAAAAGCATAATGAAAGCTTCAAGAAGTACGCTCAGCGCTGGAGGGATATAGCAGCTCAGGTCCAACCCCCGCTCAGGAGAGGGAGACGGTGGTCACATTTGTACAAACTTTGGAGGGTCCAATCTTGGGTCACTTGATAGGCAACGCGACTACCAATTTTTTCGACCTCGTGTTATCCGGTGAGCTCATCGAGAATGCTTTCAAGACTGGCAAAATTGACGATGGGGGTAGTTCGTCCCATAAGAAGCCTTACCATGGAAGGAAAGACTAGGAAGTGAACTCTTTAGGAGTTTACAATGCCAATTATTCCAAGCCCAGTACAATTGTGCAATCTAAGGCCGTGCCAAGTGCTCACGTTGCCTCAAGCCAAGGTTCTGGTCAGAGGAAGAACACTGAGAAGATAGAGTTCACTCCCTTGCCGATGTCGTATGGAGATCTGTGCAAAGATCTGCTAAAAGCCCATATAGTGGTACCTTTCCACTAAGCTCCGACGCAATCCCTATTCCCTAAGTGGTATGATCCTAACGCGAGTTGCGAATATCACGCTAGATAGGTGGGCCACACAATTGAAAATTGTTAGGGCTTCAGGAGGCTGATAGAAAGGTACCTCAAGCTCGATGTTATAAGTATTGAAAACCCTGCAAGTTCAGCCACAAGTGGGAATCCCTTACCACATCATGAAGACCCCAAGTGAGAATTTATGAAACCCAGTATTAGGGCATGCCCCGTTATTAAGGATCTTATTTTGAAAGGCTGGATATTAAGCTATTCCAACCCTTGTAGGTTTGCTTGTAGTTTTTCTCTCTTTCAAAATAACACTTTTTGGATTAATTTCACTGTCTCAAGCCTGATGACAGTGGTAATCTTTTGTAAGGACAAAAAACTACAAGTTTTAATGAAATGAACCTTTTTGTTCGACTATGTTGACTCTGATATGATCGCACTTATAGATAAAAGAAATCAGAAATTGTGAAAATAACAAATGTTTGGATGGTATTATGATATAATTTGGGGGCACTACATTTTCCACAAAAGGATAAAAGAAAAAGCCACTCTGTACTCTAAGGGATCAAGTTTGATGTGTAAACCTTTTTGGGGCATCCATTCGAGATAAATGAGGACATCTGGAGTCGGTTGAGGTTGGGGGCATCATGTTAGAGACCATAAATCCGACAAGACCAATGAGAAGTCAGGGGCATCCCTCTAAGGACCAAAAATTGCATTCACACGTTCAAATCATTTTGCATGTAGGATAAAATGCATACATCTTACATACATTTAAGTTGTCATGCATTTAGACTAGACACATGTATTAGGCACAAATTTAGGTGCACTCATGGTTGTGCGTGCGAATAGGTCCAGGGAAGAGACCGAAGAACCTCAGCCATGAGGGCAACAACACAACTGCCAACCTCTAGCCATGAAGGAGGCCAAACACAAAGATGATGCTGAAACATCAATAAAAGGTAACATTGACAAATTTTGAGAACATTTACTGATTAATTTTTTCCATTTTCAGGTCATACCTCTCCGCCAGTAGAGCAGCAGAAGTAGCCTTTTTCAGATCTTGCCTTCGTCATTGTTGATAGGCCAACATTTCCAGATTTTGCTTTACCGCTGATGGTGCAGCAGTATATACATCCTGAAGATCTTGTTTCTCCATTGATGGTGCAACAGACCCGAACCTTTCCCCAAGCAGATCGAATTTCTATTAAGGTCTTGTTTTTCCGCTGACGGTGCAGCCAAACCTAATTTTTTCTCGAGTTTTACTTCTTTGTACAGTTCAAGAAAAAAGAAAAAAAATCAAAAAGAGTAAAAATCAAAAATAAAAAAATGAAATGAAAAATCAAAAGAAAATTTATCAACTTTCATTGCCCGATCTAGTCTCTCCGCTGATGGAGTGGCTAGGCACAAGCTATCATCATCCTTAGATCATGCTCTCCGCTGATGGTGTAGCCGGTTCTAGGTCGTTATCACCCGATCTAGTCTCTCCGCTGATGGAGTGGCTAGGAACAAGCTATCGTCGTCCTTAGATCCTGTTCTCCACTGATGGTATAGCCGGTTCTAGGTTGTTATCATCCGATCTAGTCTCTCCGCTGATGGAGTGGCTAGGTACAAGCTATCGCCATCCTCAGATCATGCTCTCCGCTGATGGTGTAGCCGGTTCCAGGTCGTCATTATCCGATCCAGTCCTCCGCTGATGGAGTGGCCGGGTCCAAGCTACCGTCATCCTCAGATCCCGCTCTCCGCTGATAGTGTAGCTAGTTCCAGGTCGTCATTGTCCGATCCAGTCCTCCGCTGATAGAGTGGCTGGGTCTAAGCTACCGTCGTCCTTAGATCTTGCTTTTCGCTGATGGTGTAGCCAGTTCTAGGTCGTCATTATCCGATCCAGTCCTCCGCTGATGGAGTGGCAGGGTCCAAGCTCCCGTCATCCTCAAATCCTGCTCTCCGCTGATGGTGTAGCCGGTTCTAGGTCGTCATTATCCGATCCAGTCCTCCGCTGATGGAGTGGCTAGGTCCAAGCTACTGTCATCCTCTAATCTTGCTCTCCGCTGATGGTGTAGCCGATTCCTGGTCGTCATTATCCGATCCAGTCCCTCCGCTGATAGAGTGGCTAGGTCCAAGTTGCTGCTATCCTGCTTCTCCGTTGATGGTGTAGTAGGGTTCTAATTAATGTTCTGCTTCTCCGTTGATGGCGAGTAGGGTCCAAAATGTTATCATTCGATCTTACCCCTCTGTTGATGGCGAGGTTAGATCCAACTTTACTGATTTTCAAGTTCTCTTTATTAATGTTGTAGCTAAAAAAAGAAAAAAATTAAAGAAAAAAAAAGAAGAAGAAAAAAAATCAAAGAAAAAAGAAAAAAGAAGAAAAAATGAAAAAAAGAAGGAAAAAATCAATGAAAAAGAAAAAAAGAAGAAAGAAAATAAAAAGTAAAAATAAAGAAGAAAAAAAATGAAATTGAAAAATCAAAAGAAAATTTATCAACTTTCATCGCCCGGTCTAGTCTCTCCGCTGATGGAGTGGCTAGGTCCAAGCTATCGTCGTCCTCAGATCCTGCTCTCCGCTGATGGTGTAGCCGGTTCCAGGTCGTCATTATCCGATCCAGTCCTCTGCTAATGGAGTGGCTAGGTATAAGCTACCGTCATCCTTAGATCCTGCTCTCCGTTGATGGTGTAGCCGGTTCCAGGCCGTCATTATCCGATCCAGTCCTCCGCTGATGGAGTGGCTAGGTCCAAGCTATCGTCTTCCTCAGATCCTGCTCTCCGCTGATGGTGTAGCCGATTTTAGGTCGTCATTATCCGATCCAGTCTTCCACTGATGGAGTGGCTAGGTCCAAGCTGTCGTCGTCCTTAGATCCTACTCTCCGCTGATGGCGTAGCCAGTTCCAGGCCGTCATTATCCGATCCAGTCCTCCGCTAATGGTGTGGCTGAGGTCCAAGTTGCTGCTATCCTGCTTCTCCGCTGATGGTGCAGTAGGGTTCCAATTAATGTTCTGCTTCTTCGTTGATGGCGAGGAAGAATCCAAGTTACGATTCGATCTTACCCCTCCGTTGATGGTGTGGTTAGATCCAAATTTACTGACTTCCAAATTCCCTTTATTAAAGTTGCAGCTAAAAAAAGAGAAAAAATTGAAAAATTCAAAAGCAAAAAAGGAAAAAGAAAAAAAAGAAAAAAAGAAAAGAATGGAAAAAAGAAAAAAGAAAAAAGAAAAAAAGAAAAAAGAAAAAAGAAAAAAAGAAAAAATCAAAATGAGCTTTCAATCCTTCGATCCTACCTATTCGTCAGTGTGGTAGCTGGATTGAATTTTGTAGACCCTGTCTCTTCGTCAGTGTTGCAGCTAGGTCAAATTTTCTTTAGGTATTAGTTCATCATCAATAATGTAGCAAGTCACACTCATTTTGCTTCCACAACAAACCACCTCCCATTTTGAAGATTTTGCTTCCCAAAAGTGACAAGGTAGATCAACCAAGACAAGAAGGAATACCTGCGTCAAAGAGAAAGAAGATCTATCGAAGAAAGAAGATATATGTAAAGAGAGGAGAAGCTCATACGGATCAGGCAAAACGGGTCATTTTAGTCTTTGCTCTATTGCTGTTACACAACAATGAGTAAAGTTGGGCAGCTGTAATGACTCGTTTTCAACCCAAATCCATTAACCCTAACTAAACCAGCCCAATTACCCATTACCCTAACTGAACTCTAAACCATTTAACCAAACCCGACACAGTTCAACCCATGACCCGACCCGAACCATAAAACCCTAACCTTAATCCCCTTTAACCCTTCAGCTACCACCGATCTCCTTTATTTCCACCGTTGTCAAGCCTGGCCGGCCACCATTTCAAACCAAAATAACCTAAAAAATCTCTAGAACAAACCCTAAACCCCAAATTTGGCTTAGATCCAGAAACCACAAAAAATAATAACATAAATCAAATCTAACCTAACCCTAAACTAGCCCATACCCTAAATTTGTCAAACCCATACCAAATCTGACATATCTACCCGCTCAACCATGCCCTTGTCTCTACCAAAATTGGGATTTCAACATCAAATCAACACTCCATCATCTTCTATATCAGATCTGCAATCACAAATAAAAAGGGGGCTGATAATCGAAAATCAGGGAGAGAAAAAAAGAGAAGGGTTTTCATTTCAAAAAAATTGTAAGAGAAAGAAAGAGAGTTCTAAAATATTTTGTAAGGGTTTCAAAAAAATTGTAAAAAATCAAAAAAGAGGGAATCAAAAAGTTTTCAAGGGTAAGAAACTTAGAAAATTATTTTGAACTCGTTTTATTTCGAAATCTAAGTTATTTATTTATTTTTTTCATTTGAACCAAAAAAGAGGGAATCAAAGTTTACCGGGCCGGTTGAAGTGTCACCGTGTGGTTTCTGTGACACCTCCACCGTGAGGCAATTCGACCGATGACCGGTACGATGACAACCCTTCGAATGCCGCCGTCGGTTGAGATGTTTGAGAGGGAAAGATGAAATCCCTTTAGGTTTTTTTGGTTTTATAAAATCTAGATCGAATGAAAAATAACCCATGTTTGATTTTAAATCGACCAAAATGAAATGACGTCATTTCAATAGCCCGACCCGCGCGGTGACCCGGATCTGGGTAAGATTCGTATTTTTTGGTTAAGGGGCAGATTACGCACGTAGTCCATCCCTTTCTTCCCCGTTTTCACTTCTGCCCATGGAATAATCCTTCATCTAGTCCCTCTATTTGTTATGCGCTTTTAATCTTGCCCATTTATGCTTTATTTGTGTCTTTTATTGTGCATTTTGTTCAATTTTAGTCACTGCTCTGTTTGGTATTTAATTTTTAGCACTTTTATTTTATGTCATTTATATTTCTGCCCATGCATTTTATATTTTGTTCATTTTAGTCTTGTAATATATATATTTTTCATGCTATGTAATTTAATGTTTGTGCATTTTAGTCCTTAATTTGTTATTTCCATGTTGTTTTATGAATCCATGCATCATCATCATCATCATCATCATCATTATTATTATTATTATTATTATTATGCGTTAGATTCGTTTTATTTATGCGATTGATATTTATGTATCTATGTTAGATTAGTATTTTATAATGTTAGTATTTATTTATATGATTATCGCATTGTATTTATTTATGTTAATATTTGCTTTCTAAGATTGTATTTCAGAATATAAATTGTCAATGCGGTGCCTCCTTATCCGAGCGTAAATGGGGCCAGTATCAGGCGTAGTGATGGTGGTTGGGCGTTTATTCTCGAATAACGGGGCCTTTTAAAATTTTCTCGCACATATAACCAAATTTTAATTTAATCGTCACATTAATCCGGAAAGTCTAATATCAATAAAGCGGTAATTATTAAAGTACCAATTTTGGGCGGTGTGGGGGTGCTAATCCTTCCCCATCCGTAACTGACTCCCGAACCCATCAATTTTAAATGTTTGGTTTTTACGGTGTCCGACCTACCTAAGTGGCCGATGGCGACTCCATTTTTAAATAAAACACGGTTTTTTGAAAACATGCGGAAGACATTATTTTCAAATAAAACCCACCTTTTTTATCGAGAGGGACATCGCTACAGTTTATAGTGGTGTTTAGTGATGACATCCTGGTCTATTCTAAGAATGTTGTCGAACATCGAGATCACCTCCACATTGTGCTTAAAACCCTTCAAGAGAATCAGTTATTTGCCAAGTTCTCTAAGTGTGAATTTTGGCTCACCAAAGTTGCCTTCCTTGGGCATATTGTATTAGCTTCGGGCATTCAGGTGGACTTGAAGAAAACTCAAGCCATTCTTGTCTGGCATACATCGAAGAATATTGGTGAAGTGAGAAGCTTCCTTAGTCTTGTTGGTTATTATAGAAGATTCGTCAAAGGATTTTCTATGAAAGCAACCTCATTGACTAAGTTATTAAGAAAAGAAGCTCTATTTGTTTGGGCTAAAGATCAACAAAGAAGCTTTGATCAATTGAAACAAGTCTTGACCCACGCACCGGTCCTAACCCAACTCGAGTCTGAAAAGGACTATACAGTCTATAGTGATGCATCACATCTCGGGTTAGGATGTGTATTGATGCAAGAAGGCAAAGTCATTGCTTATGCTTCGAGACAACTAAATCCGCATGAGATGAATTAACCCACTCATGACTTGGAGTTGGTTATAGTTGTCTTTGCATTGAAAATCTAGAGACACTATCTCTATGGTGAGAAGTGTTATCTCTTCACCGATCACAAAAGTCTCAAATATTTATTGACTCAAAAGGAGTTAAATCTTCGGCAACGGAGATGGATGGAACTCCTTAAAAGATTATGATCTTGTTATTGTTTACCATTCGGGCAATGCCAACGTTGTAGCTGATGCACTCAGTCGCAAACCTCTGTCTGGTAAGTATTGTTAATAATCATTGAATCTTATATACTGCATAGTATATCGACTCATTGTAAAGCCATTATATTTTAGCTCCTTGAGCCATTAATGCTTATTTTTGACTTCAGAAGCATCGTTGTCTCGTAGCTGAGCTCCAGGTTCAGTCTACTGTTGTTTCTAGAATCAAAGCATTGCAAGGTCAAGACTCTGAATTTCAATCTATTATTTTTAAGTTGCATGATAATCCTGACTTTAGAATTAGTTCTGAATGACTCTTTTATTTTCGTGATCAAGTCTGTGTGCCAAATGATGAATCTCTTCGTACTGATATTCTCAAGGAAGCTTATTCAAGCTCTTTTTCTGTTCACCCAGGTTTTGTAACGATGTACAAGGACCTCTAGGAACTCTATTGGTGGCCATGCATGAAACAAGCTATAGCTGACTTCGTGTTCAAGTGCCTTACGTTTCAACGTGTTAAAGCTAAGCACCGTGTTCCAATTGAACTTTTGCAACCCATTGAATTACCATAGTGGAAGTGGAAGAAGATCACTATGGACTATGTTAGTGGTCTACCCCTGAATCCTGCTAAGCACGATGCTATTTGGGTCATTGTAGACCGTTTCGCCAAGTCAACACATTTCTTATCAGTTAGAATGGACTACAGTCTTCCTAAATTGGCTGACTTGTATATCAAGGAAGTTATTCGACTCCACAAAGTACCACAATCTATCATCTCCGGTTAGAACATTGCAAGGAGCTCTGGGCACCATAGTTAATCTTAGTACTACTTTTTACCCTCAAGCTAACGGCCATTCGAAAAGGGTAATTTAGGTAATCATTGCAAAATTCCTTCCATTGAATCATTGAAAATGTGTATCGCTATTGAACCTTTTCGTACATATTTTTGAGGATATACTACGAGCATGCGTCATTGATTTCAGCGGATCTTGGGAGAAATCGCTACCTCTCATCGAGTTTGCTTACAACAATAGCTATCAAGCTTCCATTAAGATGACACTGTATGAAGCGTTGTATGGAAGACATTGTAGAACTCCTTTGTGTTGGTCTGAGCTTTGTGAAGGCAAGGTGTTGGGCCCTGACTTACTTCGGGAAACTGAAGAACGGGTTACCATCATCCATGATGGCTTGAAAGTTACCTTTGACTAACAAAAGGCCTATGCTAATTTAAAGCAAGGGACATTCAGTATGAAGTTGATGAGAAAGCCTTCCTCAAGGTTTCACCATGGAAGAAAGTTCTGAGGTTTGGAAAAAAAGGGAAGTTGAGTCCCCATTTCATTGGACCTTTCGAGGTTATTAAGAAAGTTGGCCCTATGGCTTACCGGTTATAGTTACCCTCAGAACTGAGCAAGATCCAAGATGTATTCCATGTATCGATGCTTCGAAAGTACCGCTCTGACCCTTTGGATATTATCGAGCCTGAATCTATAAAAATCCAGCCTAATTTGTCCTATGAAGAGGAACCGATGCATGGAATAAGCAATACCCTATTGGTTAAAGTGCTTTGGAGGAGGCACACTATTGAAGAGGCAACCTGTGACCCGGAGGAGACAATGGATAAGCAATACCCTCACCTCTTCGATTTAGGTAAAATTTGAAGATGGATTTTTCTTAAGAGAGGGAGAGTTGTTGTTCGAATGTGAGAGAGCTTGGCAAAAGGGTAGAAAATGTTTTGGAAATGTATAAAACAGTGCCAAGATTTAGTCTTTTGCGTGCAAGTATACACGGCCGACAAGTAATACAGCGGTAAGTTGGTTATCGATCCCACAGGGATTGGCCAAGATTTACTTGCTTTGCTTGTTTACTTGTCAAGGGAAGAAAAATTTCGTTTGATTTGAATTTGGTTTTGAAAATGGTTTAAAAGAAATGAAAATAAAACAACATTGGCAACGTAAAGGTATTCACATGGATGATGAACGTTGGCAGGGGATGCCTAGATTTCACGCTATTCATTCCAGCCTTTAATAAAGTTCTGCCTTGGTTTTATTGTCGAGTAGATTAAAAGTAGTAATGCCTTTGTCAATGGAAATACCCTAAATTAACCACGATAAAAGCCCTATATGTCCATAGTGACGCTTATCATCAATTAATTTGATTAAGTGTCAATCTTTACTCCTAAGGGGTAGACTCACCCCCGAAGTAAGTTCATCTACTTGAACATCTTCTGTCGAAGCCTCTCACCTTAGTATCTAGCAACTGATCATTGCCCCTCAAGTCTGTTAAGATATTAAGGTGCAATAAGCATATTGTACCAGCGGTCACATGACACATAATTTAGAAAACTAAAAATCATGTCAACTGTCATATAGAAATGGATTTTTAAAACAGTTGAAGTACGTGCCAGATAGAAAATAAGACCAAAGCATATAGTTTATTAAAAACCAAACTTAAAATAAGTGTTCATCGCAAACATCCCCCAACCAACTTAAGAAAATTAGTTAATGGTTGGGGGTTCCATCCAAAAACTAAAATCGTTTAACATCATCAAATAAAAACCAAATAAACAAAGAGTGTGTGTAAGAAGGCATCATTTTCTCAATTCGATCTCCTATGTGCCGCCCCTTATGTGCTTGCTTGATATCCTTTATATAGGAATGCATAGGAAACCCTAGGATAAGCCTTAGGGTTTAAATTTGGCTGGGCTAAGGCTTGTGATCATCTTAGACGCACTTTGCAGACTAGGGCTGACATCATGTTTACTAGGGTTGACATCATCTGTCTTTGATCTTTCGCCAGCTGAGCTCGACATCATTTGGTCCATCTGTTCTAGACCATCTTGCCATCCAATTTTTCACCATCCTATTTTTTGGAGCTTGATCAAGTGCTATTTTTCCGTAGTCTTATCTGGTTCTATTTTTTCGGGCTAGTATTGCTAAGGGTCCTTGGCAAAACTCTTCTGGCAACGTATTGCCAAAGATGCTTGGCATTGGTTTTCTGATCCTCTTGCTTCCTGCTCCTGCGCTGCTCTGCCATGTCTGCTCCGCTCTGCCAAGCCTGTAATGATGCCAACAAACTACCCTTCACACTGGCAAAGCACAAAAATTCCCTATTTCCTAACACCTTATGCAAATGCACGAATTTAACAACTAAATGAAACTAAATGTACTTAAAGGGCTACCAAAGGCTTGGAAAATAAGCATAAAAACAATACTTTTAAGGAGTTAATAGTTGTAACACCCTAAAAATCGGTCTAGTTGAAATTAGGTTTCAGCGATCGAAAACCTTAGATCGGAAAGGTCCAAATATTGCATTGACTTCGACCGTATGGTAAATTATATTGAAAATGGAATCTAAGTGAGTTAGTTTATTGTTTAAGGACCTTATCAAATTTATTAAAAAATTGTTTAGTGACTAAATTATGAAAATGGAAAGTTTGGGGGTAAGTGTGCATAGTTTCAAAAATTGAAGGGTTACCCTTGTAATTATTCTATTTTGGGATGACACACCTCCTAGCTTACTGACTATCCCACGTGAAGTTGCTTAAGGATGGTGAAAAGATGAAAATTTGCTTTGTCAATAATTTTAGTTGCCAAAAAGTATGGAAAAGATGGGAATAATAAAATATAGATTTCCTTTAATAAGGGAAACCTTTCGGTTGATAGGAATGAAAGGATAAGTTTATTAAAACACTTTTACAAACTCGTCGAAGCTATCATTTATCTCCCTCTCCATGTTTTCCAAATTCAAGCATACACCACCATTGTCATCATCTTCAAGCTTTGAAAGCTAGCACCTCTCTTGTTAAGCATCTAGAAGTTAAGCTTTCTTCAATCTATTGACACCATCGAATAACCATCGATTGGGTAAGCTTAAGCCCCCCCAAAATTAAGTGATTCCGTGAATAGATTATGTTTAAGTTCAGGTGAAAGTTTCAATCACTTATGGTAACTTAGGATTTTCAAAGTTTTAATCCATGGATATTTAAATATCTAATAGCTATTTTAAGAATTGAGTATCAATTTCAATATTGTTGTATCAATTTTAAACTTTCCTTTTATTCTTAACTAGCTCAAGAATTGGAGAAAGAACATCCACCATCTCCATCAAAGGCCAGGAACGAAGGAGTGGTCATTCGAGAGCCGTAAGAGCTTTGGGAATCAAGGCGAGTGTAGTCGGAGTCTCGAGAATAGGCTAGGTTCTTTCTTGATTCCTTGATATTTATTTTTTTCTAGCTAATATCGTGCCTAAGGATATCACATCGACTATCTTAGAAGATTATATCGGTAAGCATTGGTAAGTTATTGCATTGAATTATTGATCATAGAATCGTTCCTATTGTCATCGGCCATATCGAAGCATTGAAATTAGGATATTAACTATTGAAAATTGTCATTGATATTGCTATAGTCATTGTTATAGATATTGCCATTGGATATTGAAATTGATATTATCATTGCTATCGAAATATTGGCATTGGAACATCGATCATTGACATTGCTATTGAAAACATTGGATATTGATATTGCTATTAAACCTTGGATTGAAAGGACATTGGATACAATTGTCACGCCATAGAATTCATGAGCTCATTGATACGGGTGGACTATGGTCCCCAGTTACGGCCTTTATTATGGCGAGGCAGAGGGATATTTTTGATATTGATCATTGGCGAGACAGAGGGACTAGACCATTCATTGATTTGGTGAGGTGTAGGAATTAGGGTATCCACTTCGATCCAAGGGATAGTAATGAAATATGATTATTATTGTCATTGTGCATCATTATAATATTGTCATTGATAACATATGTTTTCGAATGCATTTCATTGTATTTGTTATTGTTTAAGACTACCTCACTAGGCAAAATATGTCTAATGTATTTCATCTCATGTATTTCAGGTTAAATGGATCATTGTTGAGAGATGGAAGAAGTTGAAGGGTTTTGGCAACTCACTACAAGGCTAAAGTAACGTATATTATCCTTAAGAACTCCTAGTATGGTGGCATAGTAGTTAAACTAGTAACTTTTAGCCCCTTTTGGTATGTATGTATTGCCTATGTTTTGTATAAGTGTTTAAGGCCCTAAAAATGATTTTAAGTATTGGTTAAAAGTGACAAAACTTGCATATTTGGCTCATAAAGGTGAAAACTTACTAAACAGATTTATATGATAATGAAATTTGGCATGTTAGTAGATTATAGTGATGTAAAATTGCTGGAAAAATTTCATTGCATTTGGACATTGTTCGATAGATCAAATTGGATGAAATCAGACCAATTCTGTTATTATAGTTTAGGACGTATCGATACAGGTGATGGTGTATCGATACAATATTACATATTTGGACCAGATCAACAGGGCGTATCGATATGGACTTTGGTGTATCGGTACGAAAAGTCAACACTAGAATTTGGTTGTAAAAATTGCTTCAGTACGGCTTTAGGGCGTACCGAAATAGGTTAACTCGTACCGATACAGATAGACCTGTATCGGTATGGGTTTTGGTCACTGGAATATGATATTTAGAAATTGTGCAAGGTGTACTAATATGAACCTTTCGAGTATCGGTACCGATACAGATAATTCAGTTAAAAGTGTTGGTAACAGTTCTGAAAAGTTGCATATTGGTCACAAATTATTATTTAGCTAAATTGATGAGGTAAATGACTTTCGATTGATATGAATAATTGTATGCTCACTAATTATGTAGTGAATTTCATTTTGGTAAGGTTAATTTTATTAAAGGACCTCTAAAATATTGAATTTATAGATTAGTCCCTAAAACTTCTAAAAGTTTAAAATTAGTCCTAATACGATATTATTTGTTTGTAATGTATTACCTCTCCACTTTATAGAAATAATATGTGTTAAATCATTGGATTAAATATCAAATTAACCTTTAATTCACCAATTTAATATATTGATCATCGTATTGAACTTCGGTAACACATTTCGACTCGGTTCTCGACCAGGTCTGGAAGATGGTGTTATATTTGTGGTATTAGAGCTAGAGTTGAGTCGATTCTAGGATTAAACTAGAGTCTAATGTATTGTTATTATATTACTTTGCCACCTAGGAGTTATTTATTGTGTATATAATGACTTGCCGACTAATCCTATCTCTTTATATTATAGATATGTTTGAGACTAGCGAAGATCATATAAATGAGCCTACTACCGGCTCCTCGACTCACGGTGAGGAGATTAGAGGAAGAGACCCTTTGAATCCACAAAACTCATCTGCTCAGGGCATTGAGGCTAAAGCGCAGGCTGCTCAGGCAATCCATGATGGCTCTAAGGATAATGTTGAGTGTATTGAGGAATTTGTTAAGGTTGCAAAATGTGAGAACTTTGAGCCTATCAAGGATACAAGTGATAGTGAGTGTCATAATTCCACAGAGTGTATACAAATTAATGAGGTTATTCAGAAGGTAAAACCTCTGCATATTGTGGCAGGCATTGAAACAGGTGCTAAAAAATGCTGATGTTGATGAAAGAAGAGTTTAGGATCATCGAAAATGGATTTGCAAAGGAATATCTTACGAACTTTGATTTCCTACATAGACAACAAGTTTTAAATCCTGAAATTGAAACGACTATAAATTTACGTAAGCTAGTAGGAGTCCAAACGATTGGGCGGGAGAAATATATCATTAGGGGTTATCTCTCAGGTTATTTCCGAGGGTGGCAGGGGCTGTGAGAATATAAATTATGTGTTGGAACTGTAACACCCCTACGAAGTCCGTGATTGCAGATTTCATGCCTGGCCACCAGTATAGTGGCTTTAGGTCCTTATACATCTTAACCGATCCATTGTGGATCGAGAAAGAACTTTCATGAGCTTCTTTAAACATTTATTGTCTTAGTTCCTCATTGTTAGGAACACAAACTCTATCTTTGAAATAGAGGAGTCCATTTGACTTTAGGGAGAAGTCAGAGCTAGACTCAGAAGCAAGCTTAGATATGATCTTCTGAAGATCTGGATCAACTTGTTGGAGTTCTTTAATTCTCGAGATGAAATCAGATTGAACTTGAAGTTCAAACAAAAATTCTCAGCCCTTAAATAGTCAGAAATGAGCATTGATAGCCGTAGTAGCTACGAAAGCATTAACAAAGTCATTAGAATGATTTTCAATAGATTTCTTGCAATGCAAGGCATTGTTCGAATTGTTCCTTGAAGAACAAGGCATTGTTTGAATGCTTTCTTACAAGCTAAGAAAGACTCAATTTCAATGGTTACAAGTATTTTAGACACAAATTTTTATTCGAATGACAATTTACTTTTCAAGGAGTATTCGAATAGTAACTTGTAGTTTAAGGAAGCTATAGATTCATTATTTGCAAAATAAGAGAAGGAACGATTCTAATGAATTAAATCTGAATTCTAGATTTAGGAGTTACCCGAGTATGGTCTGCGACTAAGGGCGTCAGCAACTACGTTTGCTTTCCCTGAGTGGTAGTCGATAACCAAATCGTAATCCTTAAGTAATTTGAGTCATCTCCTTTGCCTCAGATTCAAATCCTTCAGAGTTAGGAGGTATTTGAGACTTTTGTGATCGGTAAATAGATTGCATTTCTCTCCGTATAGATAGCGTCTCCATATCTCGAGAGCAAAAACAATAGCTGTTAGTTCCATATCGTGCATTAGATAATTAGACTCGTGTGGCTTCAGTTGCCTTGAAGCGTAAGCAATTACTTTCCCATCTTGCATCAGGACACAACTGAGTCCTAGAGGAGAAGCATCATTGTAAACAATGAATTCCTTGCCCGATTCTGGTTGGATGAGTACTGGGCATGAGTCAGAGCTTTCTTAAGTTGGTTGAAGCTTCGTTGTTGGCTCTCCGACCAAATGAAAGGCGTATCTTTGCGAGTAAGCTTGGTAAGACTTGCGGCAATAGAGGAAAACCCTTTAACAAATCTTCTATAATACCTGGCTAAACCGAGAAAGCTTCAGACCTCACTTATATTCTTCAGAGGTCTCCAATTCAGAATCGACTGAATCTTGCTTGGATCTAATTCCTTCAGCCGAGATAACATGGCCGAGGAAAGAAACTTCTGGTAACCAGAAATCACATTTGGAGAACTTGGCATACAATTTATGTTCTCGGAGTGTTTGCAAGACAATTCGGAGGTGTTCAGCATGTTCCTCCTTATTCTGAGAGTACACCAGAATGTCGTCGATAAATACGACCACGAACTTGTCAAGATAGGGCTTAAATACCCGATTCATGAGATCAATAAAAGTAGCTGGAGCATTCGTTAACCCAAATGGCATTACGAGGAATTCAAAGTGTCCATATCAAGTTCGAAAGGTTGTCTTAGGCACGTCTTGTTCTTTTACTTTCATTTGGTAGTATCCCGATCGAAGGTCGATCTTAGACAATACGATAGCATCCCTAAGTTGATCAAAAAGATCTTCATTTCTGGGCAGGGGATACCAGTTCTTGATAGTAAGCTTGTTTAACCGACGATAGTCAATACAAAGCCTCATAGTCCTGTCTTTCTTCTTTACAAACAAAACGAGCATCAAGTCCCTACTGGATTGCTTCAACCTATTGAACTTCCCTAGTGGAAGTGGGATCAAATTACTATGGACTTTGTCACCGGTCTTCCTTCTACTCCAAGAAAGAATGATGTTGTATGGGTGATTGTTGATAGATTCACTAAATCTACTCACTTCATCCCTGTTCGTATGAACATGAGCTTGGAAACCCTTGCCAAGCTGTACATTCGTGAAGTGATTCGGTTACACGGTGTACCTACATCAATTATCTCTGGTCGTGACCCTCGATTCGCTTCTTGATTCTGGAATTCTCTACAGAAAGCTCTAGGATCTAAGGTACATCTTAGTAAGGCCTTTCATCCTCAATTGGATGGCCAATCCGAGAGAATCATTCAAGTGCTAGAAGATATGCTACGAGCTTGTGTTATTGACTTCGGGAAGAATTGGGAGAAATCCCTACCTCTTGTAGAGTTTGCCTACAACAATAGCTATCAATCTTTTATTCAGATGGCACCATTTGAAGCTCTATATGGTAGAAGATGTAGAACTCCTCTATGTTGGTCGGAATTGGGAGAAAACAAAGTATTGGGACCTCAATTGCTTCGGGAAACCGAAGAACAAATCAAGATCATTCACGATCGACTGAAAGCTACTTTCGATAGACAAAAAGTGTATGCTGACTTGCAAAGGAGAGATATCCAATATGCTATTGGAGACAAAGTCTTCCTAAAGGTCTCACCTTGGAAAAAAGTGCTTAGATTTGGAAGAAAAGTGAAGCTCAGTCCATATACATTGGACCATTTGAAGTTATTGAAAGAATTGGTCCAGTGGCCTATCGACTAGCTCTTCCTAGAGAATTCGATAGAATACACAATGTCTTCCACGTTTCAATGCTTAGAAGGTATCGATCTGGTCCTTCACACATTCTTGAGCCCAAAGAAGTAGAATTGAATCCTGATTTGTCCTACGAAGAGGAACCTATTTAGATTCTTAACCGAGAAGTAAGAAAGCTTCAGAACAAGATTGTTCCTCTTGTTAAGATCTTATGGAGAAATCATAAGGTAGAAGAAGCTACCTGGGAATCTGAAGAAGTCATGAGGAAGCAATATCCTCACCTATTCGATTCAGGTAAATTCGAGGACGAATTTAATTTAGGGGGAGAATTGCAACACCCCAAATCATAGCTTAGAAGTATTGGAATTAAATTTCATAAGTTGATAGCTTAATTGAATTTAGAATTAAGCTAAATTGAATAGCCAAGGGCCTAATTGAAACAATGAATGAATTAAGTGACCAATTTAAAAGTGAATACATTGAATTACAGGAGAAAGATGGGGAATGCATGCTAAATTTATCATTTCCCCTAATGCCCTTGATTAAGTTAATATTAAGGAATAAGTAACGGGCATTTTAGACGATACACAATTCCAATAACATGGATTTGTTGTTGTCATCTTCTCCACTATCCTCCATCTAGCCAAAAATAGAAGAGAAAATTTGAGAGAGAAACCTTGAGAGAATTCAGCCATTTAAGAAGGGAATTTAGCTTGCATGTGTAGGAATTTTTCATTGAAATTAAGCTAGAAGCAAAGTAAGTACAATTTTTCTTGTGTTCAATTGAATAGGCAACTATGATTGTTGTATTGGACTGTTTTGATGATTATAGATAAGATTTTCTATTGAATATATTGTTAGATGATTGATTGGTTATAGAATTATACAAATTTGAAGAATGAACACTAGGTTCAATGCTGGAAATTATGTGTTTATGCTAGTGTAATAAGCTAGGTTTCTGGAAAATTGAATTGTGGTATTGAAGTGGAATTGAATGATTAGAACTTAAAATTGAGCTATAGAATTAATGAATTGATTATGATCATGAATAGGTAATGTAAAGAAGATGTTAAACAAATTGAATTATTAGCAAACAATGCTGGAAATGAAGGATAAAAGCATGAACATAGGCACACAACATAGAAACTGTTTTGTGGAATTGAAGTTGAGTAAACATGCAAGATTAGGCATTATAACCAACCTACTCTTTTCAACGGTGTATAGTAATCGAAATTCCGATGTACGGATTAAAAGATATGACCATTTAAAGGGGCAATGTGCAAACTGCCAGGCAGCAGTGTCTTGGGCAGTTTGGGACTGTTTTTACACCTAAATGCAAACTGTTACCAAAACAGTTTTGGGACACTGTAACAGTCCAATTATTTCTTAAAATGAGGTACTAACAATTTGGAGATGAACTAGTAAGAAATGCTTAAAAGAAAACATAAAAACAGTAGCTAAATGTTAGGTTAAAATGTGGTAACATTGCTACTATAATTGTGTGACATTATGTGCTAGTTTTGATGAAATGTATGTGTTATGCTTGCTAGACCAATGACAGCAAGTTATGGAAGAGGAAGATAGGAGTGGTCATCCTAAAGCTAGAGGCAAAGGGATTTGGATACAAGACAATTGAATTGCTAGGAGTATTGTGAGTGTAACTATCCTTAGGGTTGGGACTAGGTCCTAACCAACCTTGTTATTGTCTTAATTCAATGTCATTGCCGTGTAACATGACCTAATACATATTTGGATAATTAAGGGAAGAATGACAACTTGTTTGATGCCATGATCTTTTTGTTTACTTGAGTGTTAAGCAAATGAAATGAAATGCTTGTCATGTTGCATTGCTTATGCCAAAGGTAAGAAATGGCATGCTTGCTTGGAGAATAAGGTACGGACATTGTATACATATGCATGTGTTTGTGATTGTTATACATGGCTAGTTGAAATGAAATGAACAATGGTACCACTTTGTATTCATGCCATTCGAATGGCATGGATAGTTTTGTCTTGGGAGTTAAGACTCCGTAAGCCTAAGGGCTTGGCCTTTGAATGGCATAATCTTGAATTGGATAATGAATTGTATAAAGCTTGAATGAAATGGATAATCAACAACCTTGGTAGCTAGTTTGGATAGATAGGAGGGCATGCCTTAGAATATTGAGCTCATATTGGCACTTCGATGCATATTGGCACTACGGTGCATATTGGTACGACGATACATATTGGCACTACGGTGCATATTGGTACGACGGTACATATTGGCACTACAGTGAATATTGGCAATTCGGTGCATATTGGCACTTCGGTGCATATTGTTGAAGATTTGATTATCTAGTAAACTACTTACCAAGGGTGTTATAAGATGACTTAATAATTCAAATGAATATTGTTTGCTTAGATGTGTGTTATGAGCATTGCTTGTATTATAAGATACTTGAATGAACTTCCTTGCCTTGAAAGATGACTCATGAATGGTTGTATAACTAGTTACTTCTCATGAAAGAAATGTATAAATGATGACTTTGTGTAAGAATGCCTACTTGGTAATTAGAGTATTGATTGCTTGTCTTTTAAGCAAGATGTTCGAATAGTATACTATGGATATATGATGGATGTTGCTATGATTGAATGTGTGATATGTGAAGCTTGTCTATGTTTTTCTCCATGTGTTCGAATGATATATGATTTATGGTGATGGTCTTGATTCTTTGAATTACATGTAAACTTGGATATGTATACTTGAAATTGGCTAGACTTAGTGTTACCTCACTAAGTACATAACTTGTACTTACCACTCTACTCTTTATTCTTCCCATAACAGATTAAAGACATTATCAAGAGGATATCTTGAGATCGAAGTAACACCTTGAAGCAAGCTTGAAAGTATGATTTCGTACTCTTTGTATACTCCTAGTTTGGTGGCACTAGATCTTGTAATAGGTAGCTTTGATCATGCATTTGGATGTGTGTTTAAGACTAGTATATGTAATGTTTTGATAGGCCTATCTTGTAACCAACTTGGATGATTTAAACTATGTATATAACTTGGCTGATATGTATATAAAATAGTAGAATGCTACGTATAATATGATAGAAATTCAATGTTGTTGAACTTTGCTTAATTCGAATGCTAGGCCAATGGGTATGATCATGCATTTGTTCCTTTGGCCATTGATTTGAATCGGCAATGTTGAGATTGAATCCAAGGTATGTACAAGCATGCATTAACAATGTACTAACCAAGTATGCCATGAAATAATATGTTTGATTGAAAAAGAAACAAATGAAATGTGATTAGGAAACACCTTATAGTTCGAATAGGTGTATGAACATGTAAAAGAATGTAAGTTGGATGCCTTGTATTGATCATGTTAATTGGTTGAATAAGTAGTTTCTTGGGATGCAAGTAAGCTAGTTAAAATATGTTTAGTGATCATCTAGTATCATTCGAATAAGGTACTTGAAATTCTAGTAAGAATGAAAGTTGAACCATGTTTAATAGCAACCTATTGTGAAGTATGACACACTTGAGATTGATGTTTGAATGATGTATATGATTTGAATGGAATAGTAATATGATAATGGTAACCTATGATATAAGTATGAAATGGAATAAATTGGTACCTAAATTAGCATGCTATGTAGGTTGGGTTTGTTTTAATATGGATTGCTTGTATGTATTGTATGACTTGTAATGTTTGGTTTGGGTTACTTGCATTGCAAGTTAAGTATACCGAGGTTACTTGTCGAACAAGTAACCTATCTATTGCTTTGTTTTCGCTTTGGTAACACTCCAAAACCAGGTTACGGCTAACCCGGGGATGGGGTGTTACATTTATAGCGTTACCAGAACAAAAGCAAAGAAAAGGATAGGTTACTTATCGAACAAGTAACCTCAGAATTACTTGCCTTGATGCGCAAGTAACCCAACAAAACCTATCAAGTCATACAATTCATACAACAAATCACATTAAGCAAACCAACATCATACATAGCATGCAAATTTAGGTACCATTTTGTTTCATTCTTTACTTATAACCTAATTAACTAATATCGTATTACCATTCCATTCAAATTACATACATCATTCAAACAACAAACACAAGTGTGACATACTTCACTTTAAATTACTATCATACATGATACAACTATCATCCTTATTACAATTTAAAGTACCCTAATCGAATTATACTAGGTGTTCACTAAACTTACTTTAACTAGCTTACTTGCATCTCAAGAAACTACTTATTCAACCAATTGACATGATCATTACAAGCATCCAACTTACATCTTATCACATGTTCAAGCACCTATTCGATCTATAAGGTGTGTCCTAACCACATTTCATTTGTTTCTTTTTTCAATCAAACATAACATTTCATGGCATCCTTAGATAATACATTGTCAATGCATGATTGAACATACCTTGGCCTTAATTTTGTAATTGCCGAATTATGCCAAAAACCATAGGAAACAATGCATGATCATACCATTCTAGTTTAGCATTCAATTCATACAAGGTTCATCAAGCATTGCAATTTTATCAAATTATGCGCAACATCATACCATCTTATATATACATATCAACCAAGACATATGCATAGTTTGAATCATCCAAATTGATTACATGTTAGGCCCAACAAAACATTTCAAAAACTAGTCTTAAACACATATGCAAATGCATGATCTAGGCTACCTATTACATAATCTAGTGCCACCAAACTAGGAGTATACAAAAAGTATGAATTCATACTTTCAAGCTTGCCTCAAGTGTTTCTTCAAACCCAAGATATCCTCTTGAAGTATCTTTAATCTGTTATGGGAAGAATGAAGAGTAGAGTGGTAAGTACAAGTTATGTACTTAGTGAGGTAACACTAAGTCTAGCCAATTTCAAGTATACATATCCAAGTTTACATGTAATTCAAAGAATCAAGACCATCACCATAAAATCATATATCACTCGAATGCATGGAGAAAAACATAGGCAAGCTTCACATATCACACATTCAATCATAGCAACATCCATCATATATCCATAGTATACTATTCGAACATATTGCTTAGAAGACAAGCAATCAATACTCCAATTGCCAAGTAGGCATTCTTACACAAAGTCATCATTTATACATTTCTTTCATGAGAAGTAACTAGTTATACAACCATTCATGTGTCATCTTTCAAGGCAAGGAAGTTCATTCAAGTATCTTACAATACAAGCAATGTTCATATCACACATCTAAGCAAACAAAGTTCATTTGAATTATTAAGTCATCTTATAACACCCTTGGTAAGTAGTTTACTAGATAATCAAATCTTCAACAATATGCATCGAAGTGCCAATATGCACCGTAGTGCCAATATGTACCGTCGTACCAATATGCACCGTGGTGCCAATATGCACCGTAGTGCCTATATGAGCTCAAGATTCTAAGGCATGCCCTCCTATCTATCCAAACTAGCTACCAAGGTTGTTTCTTATCCATTTCATTCAAGCTTTATACAATTCATTATCGAATTCAAGATTATGCCATTCAAAGGCCAATCCCTTAGGCTTATGGAGTCTTAACTCCTAAGACAAAACTATCCATGCCATTCGAATGGCATGAATACAAAGTGGTACCATTGTTCATTTCATTTAAACCAGCCATGTATAACAATCACAAACACATGCATAACTATGCAATGTGCGTACCTTATTCTCCAAGCAAGCATGCCATTTCTTACCTTTGGCATAAGCAATGCAACATGACAAGCATTTCATTTCATTTGCTTAACACTCAAGTAAACAAATAGATCATGGCATCAAACAAGTTGTCATACATGTCATTCTTCCCTTAATTAGCCAAATATGTATTAGGTCATGTTACATGGCAATGACATTGAATTAAGACAATAACAAGGTTGGTTAGGACCTAGTCCCAACCCTAAGGATAGTTACACTCACAATACTCCTAGCAATTCAATTGTCTTGTATCCAAATCCCTTTGCCTCTAGCTTTGGGATGACCACTCCTATCTTCCTCTTCCACAACTTTCTGCCCTTGGTCTAGCAAGCATAACACATACATTTCATCAAAACTAACACATAATGTCACACAATTATAGTAGCAATGTTACCACATTTTAACCTAACATTTAGCTACTGTTTTTATGTTTTCTTTTAAGCATTTCTTACTAGTTCATCTCCACATTGTTAGTACCTCATTTTAAGACATAATTGGACAGGTTACAATGTCCCAAAACTGTTTTGGTAACAGTTTGCATCTAGGTGTAAAAAGAGTCCCAAACTGCCCAGGACACTGCTGTCTGGCAGTTCGCACATTGTCCCTTTAAGTGGTCATATCTTTTAATCCGTACATAGGAATTTTGATTACTATACCTCGTTGGAAAGATAATAAAATTTTCTATAAGACCATGTAAGACTTGTATTTTATTTCTTAGCCAATTAGTACAGTTTATTGCTCAAAGACAGGGCATTTACACTGCCTAGATAGTTTGCACTGTCCAGCAATTCCTATTTACAGTTTCCAGCATTGGACCCAGTTTTCAGTTCCGTTTTCACCTAATGAAAGTAGACATAATAAGGATCATGTCATTAAAATTTCATCCCTGAATTTGATCTATACAATTTTTGGTGAATTTTCAAAGTGACTGCCCATAACAGAGCAATTCTGGGCAGATTGCACCTAATCACATTTTAATGCCTTAAATTCATTTTAACCAATGTTTTGGCCCTATAATTCATTTCATATGATATCCTAAACATGTTAAGTCCATTTTAATTCATTATACAAGGCTGACAAAACAGAGTAGGTTGGTTATAATGCCTAATCTTGCATGTTTACTCAACTTCAATTCCACAAAACAGTTTCTATGTTGTGTGACTATGTTCATGCTTTTATCCTTCATTTCCAGCATTGTTTGCTAACAATTCAATTTGTTTGACATCTTCTTTACATTACCTATTCATGATCATAATCAATTCATTAATTCTATAGCTCAATTTTAAGTTCTAATCATTCAATTCCACTTCAATATCACAATTCAATTTTCCAGCAACCTAGCTTATTACACTAGCATAAACACATAATTTCCAGCATTGAACCTAATGTTCATTCTTCAAATTTGTAAAATTCTATAACCAATGAATCATCTAACAACATATTCAATAGCAAATCTTATCTATAATCATCAAAACAGTCCAATACAATAATCATAGTTGCCTATTTAATTGAACACAAGAAGAATTATACTTACTTTGCTTCTAGCTTAATTTCAATGAAAAATTCTACACATGCAAGCTAAATTCCCTTCTTCAATGGCTGAATTCTCTCAAGGTTTCTCTCTAAAATTTTCTCTTCTATTTTCGGCTAGATGGAGGATAGTGGAGTAGATGACAACAACAAATCCATGTTACTGGAATTGTGTATTATCTAAAATGCCCCTTACTTAATCCTTAATATTAACTTAATCAAGGGCATTAGGGGAAATGATAAATTTAGCATGCATTCCCCATCCTTCTCCTTTAATTCAATGTAGTCACTTTTAAATTGGTCACTTAATTCATTCATTCTTTCAATTAGGCCCTTGACTATTCAATTTAGCTTAATTCTAAATTCAATTAAGCTATCAACTTATGCAATTTAATTCTAATACTTCTAAGCTAGGATTTGGGGTGTTACAGGAACATTTAGGGTTTAGGTAGCACAACTAATAGATGAGGGGTGCACGATGTTCTCAAGAAATAGTGCGTTGATATGGTGATGTTACAGGAGACAAAATTGGAAGAGATTCCACCTCTCTTGATTGCAAACTTGTGGTCACCGGATGGTTTTGAATTTGAGTTCTCCCCTTCTATTGGGGCTTTGGGTAGGGTGTTAGTTATATGAGAGGGTTCGAGATTCACTTTGGAGTAAGTTGAAATTGTTCGACATTTTTTCCCGTTCCAAGGTAAATGGCTTCAAGAGTTTATTAGTTATTGTGTTGTATCGGTATATGCACCGCGTGATAGTTGGGAGCAATGAGTGTTTTGGGAGTAGCTCTCAAATCGGTTTAGTAGTTTTGTTGTGCCTTGGTGTGTGGTAGGAGATTTCAACTCGATCAAGTGTCTAGGTGAGCGTGTTGGATGTATTACATTGCCTCATGGAATGGTGAAATTTTATTCTTTCATTGACAATGCAGGTCTAGTGGATCTGTCGGTAGTTGGAAAACAATTCACTTGGTTTGGTCCTAGTAACATGTGTAGTCATTTGGATAGGTTTTTGGTCTCTAATGCTTGGGTTGATTGTTTTAGTCATTTGCAGCAATTGATCCTCCCAAGAGGTGTCTTTGATCATACCCCGTTGATACTATTGTGTGATGATTGAGATTGGGGTCCAAGGTCATTCAAGTTTCTTTATTTATTGGTTGGACAATAAGCTCAATATAGCTCGTATTGCTGGAGAATGGGATCGATTATCTAGTATAGGAATTGTCAATGATAAAATTTTGGTGAGATTGAGAAAACTAAAACAATTTTGATGGTGTGAAACCAGTCCAATTTTGATGACATCGATGAAGCTATTTATTCTCTACAAAAACAAATTGACGACGTAGATTATGCAACAATTTCTAGTGGGGTGGTGTAGGAGGTTTTAGACCAGTGGATGGTGTGGATGCAGAACTTATGGCGAACTATGAAACAGAAGGAGTCTTTATGGCAACTGTTAACTCCTAAAAAGTACTGATTTTTATTCATATTTCACAATGCTTTTTCTTGTCTTTAGGTATATATGTTTGCATTTAGTTGTTAAAATCACATATTTGCATAAAGGAGTTAGAGAGTTGTTATTCTGCCAGTTTGAAGGGTCGCTTTGCTGGCATTGATGCAGGATAGGAGCAGGGCAGGCTTGGCAGAGTAACGCAGGAGCAGAAAGCAGTAAAAGAAGAAGATAATTTCCGAGTCGTAGCTGAAAAAGTTGGACCAGAGATTGCCAAGCTCAGTTGGTAAAGAATTGACATCCGATGCCCGGTCAAAGTAGTTGTTGAACACGGTACACGCCAGCCTTAAAATTCAAAAGAGGATAACATGCCTATCTTATTTTGTAATCAAATTTCAAACCCATCCTAGGGTTTTCACGAGTGTCTATTTAAAAAAAATTGATCATTGATCCAAGAGAGAACACCATGGTGAAAGAGAAAGCTAGAGGCAATGTGGTTTGACCATTGTAGACTGAGAGCTCTGGAGCATTTGAAGTACTGCATCGATAGACCTCCTTCTTTGCCTATTCTCTTAGTTTAATTTTTATTTCAATGGTGACTTTGAGATGCGATGTTTTGTGGATGGTTCCCCTAACCATGAACCAAGCTTTTACAGTTGGTTGGGGATGTTTGCGATTAACGGTCAGTTTACTTTTGGTTTTTATTAATTTGAATGTCCTGGCATTATTTTCTATCCTACTAGCACTTCATTTCCTTAAATTCTTTGCCATACAACAATTGGCATTGTATGCTTATTATGCCTTAGTATCTTAACAAACTTAAGGGGTAACAATCAGTTGCCAAGTACTAAGAAGAGAAACTTCAATAGAAGATGTTCAAGTAGATGAGCTTAATTCAGAAGTGAATCTACCCCTTAGGAGTATAGATTGAAACTAAATCAAGTTAATTTATGAAAAGCTGCACTATATACATATATGGGTTTTATCGTGGTTAACTTAGGGTATTGTCATCGACAGAGGTAATACTAATCTTGAAATCTGCTCGGCAATAAATTGAAGTCAATAAATTATTAATAACTGGAATAACTAGCATAAAATCCAGGCATCCCATGCCAATGCTCACAATCCATTTGAATACTTCTTCTTTCCAAACTATTTTTTTACTATTGTTTTAGCTATTGTTTAAATCAAACTCCAAATCAATCTCAACATTTTCGATTCCTTTAATAAGTAAACCATTGAATAGTTAAATTCTTTGTCAATCCCTGTAGATATGATACTCATCTTACTGTTGTATTACTTTCTGACTGTGTATACTTGCACCCAATAGACTCACTCTTGGCATTATCTCTTACATATTTACACTGCATTCTCAATCTTTTTCCAAGCATTAGCAAAGTCGACAAGTTTTTGGCACCGTTGCCGGGGATTGCAACAAAATTATTGTTTTGATTTACTTTTTTGTTTTATTTTAATTATTTGTTCTGTTTGGTGTATGACCAGGAACCGTCTTATGATGGAAGATTGACTATACGACCTAGAAATTGAAAGAACCCTATGAAGATTAGAAAAGAAAGTTCGAGAAATGGCTTTTAATGGATAAGGAGGACTAGATGGTGTCCCAAATAACCATGGAGATCCACCATTGAATGATGGTATTCTGCGTGCTCCTTCTGTTGTTGCTGACAATGTCGAAGATAGACCTATTAGAGAACACTTGTAACACCCAAAATGTAGCTTGGAAGTATGATACTAATTTAATTATAACTTAGGAGCATTTGAGCTATCATTAGAATTGAAACATTGTGAGTTATGGAATAAATTATGAAGTTTGCATAACACCTTAGTTAAATTAAAAATGAAATAGGTTACCATTAATGGGAGGGACAAACTGAAACAAATATAAACTTTGATAGAATGCATGTAGATACTCTAAAATGTTAAGGACCTAAATACGTGTCATGGATTTAGCAATCCATGTGTAAATGGGAGAGGAAATTTATGCTTAGGTGGAGGAAACAATTGGAAATTTGTTGTATCATCTTCCTCCATCAATCTAACCGAGCTTAGAGAGAGAGAGAAGTTGAATTTAGCTAAGATTTAGGTTTTAAAGGATTAGGGAGTTTCGGTCAACCCATGTTTGAAGGGTAAGCTTTCAATTTTCCTTATTGATTCATTAAATCAGTTTGCATTGTTGAATTGTTAGGAGAATTTTTGCCATGAAAGCATGAGATTGTAATTGTTAGAAAACTTGTATGAATTTGAATGATATGTTAACTGTTTGTATGATTAATGGCATGTAAGGATTGAAATATGAGTGTTTGATTATTCAATGGATTGTTTGAATGTTTAGATACATGTAGTGATGTGAGTTTGAATGGATAGGCAGCAAATATGGATTATAGTCTAGTATTAGAGCTATTCAAATCAATTGAATGAGAAAAATTGATTGCTAGTAAATAATTATGTGTATAAAGTTGGACCTGTTTTAGCTTGAACATGAGTTTTAAAGGCTAATTTGATTGTATATAAATTTAGTGGACTGTTTTAGTGACCTAAAAGCAGGGGAAATCTATTTTGATATTATATGGACTGTTTTGTGGGTGAATGATCATTTTGGGGACTGTTTTGAGGCATGTAAATGCACAAAAAGAAACAGGGTAGAATTTCAATCATAAGAACCTTAAGAGACTGTTTCGGAAGCATGTATACGTGTAATTGCAATTAGAGGGATATTTTGCTTATATATAAAAATATTTGGGACTGTTTGATACATATGCATTTGTATTTGTAGATAGTGGGCTGTTTTATATGTGTTAAGAACAATAGAAGATTGTTTTGAGTATATAAGAGCATAAATGAACCGATTTGAGCATGTGAATGTATGCATATGAATTGGAAATTTGTTTTGCATCTAGGGGAGTCAATTGTGAAATGTTTTTGGAAGGAAACAAATAAGCTAAAGTTTTTCTAATGTGTCTATATGTATACGTGTAATTGCATATGTTAATGAACTTGATTTTCATGAAGTTATTGATGCACATGTGGATTGAGTAGTTTACATGAAAATGGATGTTAGGACTTATTCTAATGCATTATTGCACTCTTGTTTATTTTAGACTAAGAAGAAGTTAGGAAAGGATTCAGATGAGTAGCAAGATATGATTAAGGATTCAAGTATCCCGTAACTTCGGGATAAGAGGTGAGTGTAGTTTAAAGTCTCGGTATGGGCTAATAACTCTCCCAAGCATTGCTTTCTAGTTATGATTGCTTTGAATTGGTTAAATTGTGTTATGAATGAGCAAGCTTGGATGCAAGGTAAGTACTTTAATGAAAAGTACTTTGTGGTTTGAAATGTAGTTGAAAGCATGACTATGAATTAAAATGATTAAAATGTTATGAGATTCTTGTTTGATTTGAAAGGCATATATGGATGTAAATGTTTGTTTTGTGGAATGATGAACAACCCTTGATCATGCTTAGTGTTTTGAGAATTTGATATCTTGAATACAAAGAGAGTTATGTATGTCTTGACAAAAGTGATAATGGTCATAAGGCCGTTCGAACAAAAGAATTGAAATATTGAGATTCATATGAGGTGAATATTTGTACCCAAATAAAAAGGAGTATTGAGACATTGATCAGATACTATTATATAGAGCTATGCTTACTTCAAAAAATGACCAATGTGAATAAATGTGATTGACTTGATAAGATTATAAGCTATGACCACTTGATTATTTAAAAATAGAGCTATGCTCATATTGGATTTATATCTATTTGTATATGTGCCTAATGAGCCTTGGTAGCATGATAATAAGATATTTGAGCAAATGCTCATCTATAATGAGAAGTTCACATGAGATGAACACATAACCAATTTGAAAAGGGGTAATGAGATATTGATATGATGTTATGATAATGAGCTATGCTCACTTTGTTCTAAGAAAAGATGATAAATGTTAAAGCCTTGGTCTCGAGTTAGTCTTGGTATAGTTTACATGCCATAAAGTCCATGGAGCTCAGTGTTGGGGTGGACTACGGTCCGGGACAGTGGTCCCTATTTGGCGATAGTAGGAGGGATGTGTGTGTGATCACTTGTTAACAGTAGGAGGGATTGACCGGTACTACGAGTACCATCTTATGGGCGATAGCTGGTTGGGGATTCGTGTACCTAGGCAGAAGTTTGATTCTCAAGGCTATGTTAATAAGAAAGCAATAATTTATAAGCTAAAAATGATGAATTGTGGCAATTTGCATAATAAGAAAAGTGTTCATAATGAAACTTGAATAATCCTTATTGAAAAGATATGTTGTTGAGGGGATCAATCGATGTGTAATTGGCCAAGAGGGGGTGAATTGGCTTTTTGAAAAGCTAGAGGCAATGTTGTCCCACCATAAATGCACTTCTACAACTACCCTTATCAATACACGAACACTTGTTTCGATACCTGTCTCAAAATAGAAAGAGCCGTTGTGCAGAGTAATAATGGAGCGTATCGATACATGAGGAAGCGTATCAGTGCGATCTCAGTGTAAAACAAGGGGCGTATCGAAACGGGCAAGGTCGTATCGATACAATTTTGCTTACTTGGGCTACTGTCTGAACCTCTATTGGTACGCCTTGAAGGTGTATCGATACGAGTTAACTGATTTTTAAAATTGTATGTTCCCAATAAATGACAAGGCAACATTCGAATCAAAATATTTGAAAAATCTTAACCACCATATTGATACGCAAGTAGCCGTATCGGTACTCTTTTCTTAAATCTTTAACCCAGTATAAAAGCTGTATCAAAACATATGGCACCGTATCGAAATGTCTGAAAAAAACCTTAGGCCATATGAAGGCCGTATCGATACGGAAGGAACCGTATCGAAACACTTTCTTACAGTGGCCTTTTAAGTTAAGCCCGTATCGAAACGCTCGAGGGCGTATCAATACATCTGGGTGTAAAAGTTGAGTTTGGCTTTAAAAACACTTAGAAAAATTTATAGGGTTTAAATTTTTGACTTTGAATGATTTTTTACTTGAAAAATCGTTGTCAAATGTGAGTCTTTGAGATACTTAAAATTTATTTTCTTTTACAAATAGGTCCTTAAACAATTTGTTAAATCAAAATCAAACTTTGGTTTTACAATCTCCTCCTTTTTGATATAACAAAACCAAGTTAAAATTTTTAAGTCTTTCTAAAAAAAACTCCCCCTTACTTGAAGGTAGGTTTTAAAAATGTTTTTGAAAATTTAAGCTCTTTCTTCCCCCCTTTTTGTTAGATCAAAATCAACGATAATAAAGGATAGAAACAAGAAATATAACAATGAAGCATAAATCAAAGCATAATCAAAGCAACATAATTATCATTTTAAAGTGCAAAGCAACATAATCCATATCCAACTTAAAACTAAAAAACAAACTAAAATCAAAGCATAGGTTCATAGAGTAAATAACATAGGTGCATAAAAATAAAAAACCTAATATGACATGTATGCAATGCGATGTATGTCTATGGGCCATCCTCATCATCCTCGTCCTCTTGATCTTCATCTTCTTCATGGGTTTGAGTAGCCTGCGATTGTCTCCATTCCCCACGGAAAGCCGTGAGAGATATGTCTATCAAACCTTGTTGGCTTTCAATTGCTTGCACTCGATCCTCTAAGGAAGTGAATCGAGTATCTATGGCCGAAAACCCTTCATTCATGGTTGTCTTCAATGAATTCATAGAGGTGTTCAATGTAGTGAATTGCTCATTGAGATAAGCCATGAGAGCATCTATAGCCGGTGGAGCTACCGGAGCTTGAGGGGCGGCTTGTGGAGAAGCTTCTGGTACTTTGGGGATTGCATCATATGGAAGCTTGGTGAGACGTAGACACTCACCATTGAAATAGTGAAACTTTGCACGAACAAGAGAACGCTCATCAGTTGGATCGGTAAGAGACTCGGGAAAGTCTTGCAATCAATTGATCTCCAATTGAGTAGACAAATGACTCAATGCTGTCCCATAAGTGAAGGATGAAACTAGAAAGGTGTGGCGATGTTAGATGAGGTAAACTAGCTCCGCAAACATAATTTGAGCAAGATTGGGCTGCTTCTCTTCACGAAAAGATCTAATCCAAAAGTCATCCACTTGTCGGATAGTGGAAAACTTTCCACCGTATGTCTGAAACCACAAAGTGATCATTAAGTGTAAGATGTGATTGTGAGCATCAAGAAAAGTGACAGAACAGCCAAGAACATGTCCTATGGAGTCCTCATCGTCGATTTCCTCATCTTCTATCCCAAAAACATCGACTAGAGTTTGAACATCAATACGAAATTTCTTCCCCGTTAAGAATGACTCAATGTGAAATTTCTTCCCTCAATAACAGTCTTCATTAGGGATACACCGGGCATTAGCAAAGAAAATCAAAACAAGGTTACAGTATAAAATCTCAGGGATAGTCAAGAATTGAATGAAATTCCAACGTCTCAAAAGATGAAGATATTTAAACTTGAAACATTCGGAGTTTAAAAATGTAATAGATGTTACTCTTTCATGATGAATTTTGTAGTTCTGATATTGCTTGAACTGATTTAAAGCCGTCGGGGTCGAAAAGCTTTTTTGATAGATAATGCTTAGGTTGGGACGAGCCGAATTGCCTTCGTTTGAGGACTCACCAACCCTGGTTGTTCTAGCTCTCTTTCTCGGTGCCATAGATAATTTGAAAAACAATTTTAAGGAACAAAAAATGTATGCATAAATCATCATATTCGAATAAAAAATTTTAGCTTTTAAGATTTTTACAAAATCCTTAAAACCTATACTATATACATCTTAAAAACATAAATTTGAAGTAATAATAGTAAATAAATCAAGAAGAAATTGAAAAGAAAAAGAAAAAAAGTTTTATACCTTGAGTTATGGAATTTGGATGAATGAGTGGATGATGATGCACCAAATTGATGAGAGAGCAAATATTTGTTTTGAAGAGTAAAAATCCTCAAAGAATTTGAAGAGTTTTGTGAGAAATCAAGAGAATTTGATGGGTTTTTATAGATGAGAAATTACGGTTTTGGGAGAAAAAGATGTTTGAATTTAATGTAAAGTTAGAAACACATTTAAATACTCATTTAAGGATCTACGTCCTCACGTACCGATACGCCACGTGGCGTATCAATACAGGTGTAATGAAACACCAGTACTGTTTTGATACAGACTCAACTATATCGAAACCTGTTCTTGAACCCGTATCAATACGGTCGAACCCGTATCGATACACTTGTGCTGAGAAATGCAATCTGGGTTGAGACAAGAATGGTGTATCAAAACACCTTCACCCGTTTCGATACATATAACCCAAAAAATGCATTTTGGGCCACAAGTTGCTCAAAAAATCAGTTTTATTCGAACCGAAATGCATGCTGATGATATGTGAACAACCTATATGGTCTAACATGGATACATACCCCCTAGCAACAAGTATAGATGCATCAAGAAGCAAAATCACACATGCATATCAATCAATTCAATTCAAGAATTGTTTTTACCTTAAAAGGGATCTAAAGGGTCAAGAGAGGCTGGTTAAACCTAACTCTCTCCTAAGAGTCCAAATTCGCTCTTTATCTAAAGGTTTAGTAAATATATCCGCTAATTGGTGTAAGGTGTCAACATACTCTAGAACTACATCATTTTTAAGACATGATCTCTAATGAAATGATGTCTAATTTCTATGTGTTTGGTTCTAGAATGTTGGATGGGATTCTTAGTGAGACAAATGGCACTAGTGTTGTCACACTTAAGGGGTATGATACCTACATCGACTCCATAATCTAAGAGTTGTTGCTTCATCTAAAGAACTTGAGCACAACAACTCCCGGCCGATATATACTCTGCTTTGGTGGTAGATAAAGCTACTCTATTTTGTTTCTTAGAGAACCAAGATATGAGCATACTACCTAAGAATTGACAAGTTCCGGAGGTACTCTTTCTATCTATCTTACATCCCCCATAATCCACATCCAAGAAAGCATGCAGATCAAAGGAGAAATCTCTAGGATACCAAAGACCTAAACTAGGTGTATCTCTAAGTCATCTAAAGATTCTTTTAATGGCTATAAGGTGCGATTCTCTAGGGCTAGCTTGAAACCTAGCACACAAGAAAACACTAAACATAATATCGAGTCTACTTATGGTAAGGTAAAGCAAGGAGCCAATCATGGAATGATAAAGCTTAAAATCGACACACTTACCTCCTTCATCTTTGTCAAGCTTTATGGATAAGCTCATTGGTGTTGCTTGAGGCTTCACATTCTCTAAGCCAAACTTCTTGAGCATGCCTTTTATATACGTTGCTTGATTGATGAAGGTGCCATCCTTCCTTTGCTTGATTTGGAGGCCTAAGAAAAATGAAAGCTCCCTCATCATGCTCATCTCAAATTCACCTTGCATTAGCTTAAAGAACTCTTGGCAAAACAATTCATTAGTCGAACCAAAAATAATATCATCTACATAAATTTGAACTACTAAGATATCTTTGCCATATCTCCTAATGAAAAGTGTAGTGTCCACCTTGCCTTTTTCAAAACCTTTATCAATCAAAAAGTTTGAAAACCTTTCATACCAAGCTCTAGGAGCTTGTTTCAAACCATACAAAGCTTTAGTGAGCTTGAAAACATGATTTGGAAATTTTGGATCCTCAAAACCCGGTGGTTGTTCTACATACACTTCTTCATTTATAAAACCATTTAGAAAAGCACTTTTGACGTCCATTTAAAAAAGCTTGAACTCAAGAAATCAAGAAAATGCAAGAAGCATCCTAATTGCTTCCATTCTAGCTACTGGTGCATATGTTTCATCGAAATCAATTCCTTCTTCTTGAGTGTAACCTTGAGCAACAAGTCTAGCCTTGTTTCTCACTATGTTACCAATCTCATCTAGCTTGTTTCTAAAAACACATTTAGTTCCTATAGTAGATTTATTACTAGGCCTATTGTTGTGACCGAAATTGCTTGGCAAAAGGGTAAAAATATGTGTTGAAAAAGTTAAGAAAACAATGCCAAGTAAGGTCTTTTGCGTGCAAGTATACACGGTCGACAAGTAATGCAACAATAAGCTGAGTATCGATCCCACAGAGATTGCTTTTGAAGTTAAGTGTTTTGATTATTTACTTGCTCAAGGAAAAAGATTGTTTGAGATGGAATTGGTTTTGAAAATGATTTAAAAGAAAATAAAAAAATAAAATAACGTTGGGAATGAGAGTTTGTAAAATTGATGATGAGTGTTGGCAAGGAATGTCTGGTTTTCACGCTGCTTGCACCATGCCAGCCTTTAATAATGTGTTGCCTTGGAAAAGTTTTATTGAGCAGATTCAAAGATGGTCATTGCCTCAACAAATAGAAATGCCCTAAATTATCCATGTAAAAACCCTTAAATGCCTATAGTGTATGTTTTCCATTAATTAATTTGATTAAGTTCCAATCTATACTCCTTAAGGGGTAAACTCACTCCTGAAGTAAGTTCATCTACTTGAACATCTTCTGTCGAAGCTTCTCACCTTAGGATCTGACAACTAGTCATTGCCACCCAAGTCGGCTAAGATATTGAGTTACAAAAAGAAAACTATGTCAACCGTTGCATGGCATAGAAGTTATGGAAAAATTACAGATCATGCCAGATAAATAAAACTATGCAGAACCATTTCTAATTATTAAAAACAAAGCAAAACAACGTTTAATCCAAACATCCCTCACCAACTATTGAATTAGTTCATGGTGAGGGTATCAACCATAGAAAAACTTCAACGCTTCCCAATATCATCATGAAAAAGAAAGAGGTCGGTCGATGCAGCCTTTCTTGATCCAGCCCTCCTCGGTGCAGCCTCTCTAGGCCGATGGTGGTGAGAGCTATGTGGAGATGGTGTGCATGGTGCTAAGCCTTCTATCATCCCTCCAATGTTCGGAAATGCTCTCTATATATAGGCATGTGAGGAGAAAAACCCTAGAAGAGTTTAAATTTCAGCCAAGGCTCATGATAAGTGCCCTACCTTATCACCTTATCATCTCAACACCGATTAGGGCTGACGTGGACTGGTCTAGGGCTGAAATCATCAGACACCACTTTGTTGCCAAGGGACTTGGCAAACATCTTCTGCTGGTATACTCCTGATTTTTCGGAGATGATTCAAAATGCTATTTTTTCAGGATCTTATCCATTCCTAATTTTTCGGAGTTGTCCTATTTTTCTGAGCTGAGACTTTATTGTTAAGGGGCTTAGCATACAACTACTGGTCCTTATGCGTTGCACTGCCAGCCGTGTTTTGGCATCACGACCTTTATTTTCCCTCATTCCTTTGTCGAGCAATCTAGTAATAAACCTATGCCAAAAATAGCAAAAACCCTTCAATCTAAAAAAGGGGCACCTACTAACTCCTTTATATGAAAAATGCATGTTTCTAACACTAAATGCGAACAAATGTACTCAAAAACAAACAAAAAGCATTGTAAAATAGGTGGAAATATAGTACTTTTGAGGAGTTATCACTCCCCCAAACCTAGCTCATTGCTTGTCCTCAAGTAATACAAAGAACTAAAAAAAGTAAAATAAAAATAGCACCTCAACAAAATTCAAATGCTTTCCAACACCTGCCAGCAAGCTAAAATTGAACCTAGGTCTATCCTCAAATATCCAGTATATTAATGCCAACAGTTCAACAAATACAAGAGCAACAATAAAGGCCTAGTCTAAGGTCACGAAGTGTGCATAAGTGTAGGCAACATGCATCAAGTTAACATCAAATCCCTTAGGAATCTTTACTACCTAAACTCAGAATTTTTTTCTTTTATTTTGCCAAGAGTATTTCTTATGCTGGTATTAAAGTGGGGTCGCGTCATGCACTGTTTGGCGTGAGTCATAAGAGGGATTATACCACGAATGTCCCTATTAGTCCAGACTACATCACTAAGCTAACCCATTTACACTCTTACCCTAAGGTTTTTGACTTGAGTACTAAGAGGGAGCAAACCACGAAGCCCCAAGTAACCTATTATCCCTAAGGCAGAGGAGTGTTCTTTTTAGGTTTTTCAACCTTTGGCAAAGCATTGCTGCCTTGTTTTTCTTTCTTTTTACCCTAGCATTGTTTTTTTTCTCTTTTTTTTTCTTTTTGTTTTTTATTCTAAGTTCAGTTTCAAGAAGTCCTAAGTTTATTTTAGAAACAAGATACATTCTACGTGTAAGGTGAGACTAAAGTTTCAAAGACTAGAGTTTATTGCCAAGCTACCTAGCATCGAAGGGCTGCTGGCATACAATTTTATAGGATTAATTGATCATCATCGAATAGATTAACTAGTTAAAAGTTAAGCTAAGCTAACAACATGCTGGAAATTAGTCACAATCAAGTTGAGACACAAAACAATTTTTTTAGGGTTTGGTATGCATGGAAAACAAATCAAAATCTAAACATGATAATGCATGACATCAAATGCATGGCAGAAATGGAGGACACAACACACCCTCAAATCTAAAGTGTGCATAGTCCTCGACGCATGAAAAACAATACATATATACAGAAAACAAAGAATGCATGAACATGAAAAATAAAAAGAAATGCAATAAGGGAGTTTAAAGGGAAGAAGACTCCCTTTCGGTGGACGGTTCGGGCTTAGAGACTCTTGTCTTCCTCTTGACAAAGTTGCCTCTAACCGGGGCCATGTGTTTCTTCTTCTTGAGGCTTGTTTTTGCTATTGCTGTAGAAGTTCTCATGTCACGGAGAACTTCTGCAATTGTTTTATCAAGATCAGTGGTAGCAGGGACTAATTTTAGTGTAGCAGGCGTGGCACCGGCTTGGATTTGGATTTGGATTTCTTCATCCTCTGATTTGAGCAGCGTATCGGTGCTGGATGTCTCAACTTTAACTGGTGAAATAGGTATTGGAGAAACTGGGCCTGGAGAAATAGGGGCGATATTCTCAGACTGTGGAGACTTGGTATGCGAAGAATGAGGTCTTGCCGGCATGGTTCCCTTGCCAAGGAGGCTTGTAGGGAAGTCAGGAAAATCTGGCATAGTGAGTGCAGACATCCCATCCAAAGCTTTCTCGAGTCTGGCAATGAGCAGTTACTGGTTCTTGCAAATTTGGGACAACATTGCCGCAGAGGCTGCTGGCATAAAAGTTGCAACAACAACCTTGGCTGGCTTGGCGACACTGGTGTTGCGGTTGTTTGCTTGCCTTTCTCCTTTGTTTCGCTGGCAGTTAACTGCCTCCACAGCGCAGGGGTGATTGTAGATCCATTGCTCCTTTGAATGTTATCCATATCAAGTGAGGGCACTTCATGCTGTGCACAAATACAAGAGATTGGGAATGGGAAAATTAAACTACCAATAGTTTTACCTGCACATTTGTAAGTTTCATCCACAATAATCTTACCAACATTCATCTTCCTTCCGGTCATGATCGAGTGAAGCAATGCCATCCGCTCTTCAAAGATAGTCTTATTATGTGTATGAGGTTGGATTTAAGGAAGTGATTCCATTCTCTCGGCTGCAACTTTAATGCCAAGCGCTTCACTGTTCAGTAGCCTTTAGACGAGACGTTCCACTTGGTACCTGCTGGGAAAGAACCTTCAGCATAGTCTTTCTCTTGGCATCATGAAGGGAATCGACAAACTCTATGTGTTTCTCCTAGTTTGCATCCAAAGAAAACAATTCGTTAATGTAACTAGCATCAAGCCTTACACACTTACCTCGAATAATTAAGAAATACGAGTCATTGGTCATAAAGTGGGCATAAAACTCTCGAACAATAGTTACATTGATGCCCCTAATTGCTGGCAGAATTTCTCCCATTTATGCTTCTTGATGATGGAAATAAAGTACGCCAAGTAACCGAGATTGGGTTCATTCTTGAATTTGAACCCTTTCTCATAGTAGAAATTCCACAAGGCAAAGTCCTCGTCATGCTTTTTCTCAATTTCTCCATTGAAGAAGCATTTGAATGGTAAAGAAGATGAGGCCATTGGAATCTTGGAATCGAAAGAAAAGAAAAGATGATGAATCGGTGGCGTTTTTGGTTTCTTGGTTTCTCAGTTTCTTGAGCAATGGATTGATGAAAAGAAAAATAAAGGAGGAATAGGAAATCGACTAAGTGTTTAAGTAGAGGGAAAAGAGAAAAGGCTGAATGTTTAGGTTATAGCCGATTTAATGGGATAATGATGATGGAGTTGAATTTAATTGGGAACGATAAAGTGATAATATGAGGGTTCTTGAAAGGATAAACGTCGGGGAAGGTGGATGGATAAGGAGGGAAAAGTTTAAAATTTTATTTACCCTAGACGGCTAGGATTTTATCCCAACTTAACCAAATTTTCTCTTATTAATCTATATGTGCCAGCCTCGTCTCGGCATTGTGTTTGGCAATAAAGTGCTGCTGGCGAGAAATTCCTGCTGGCAGTAAACTCTTGCGTTTACTCAAAGAAACCTTTCAACATATAAAAATCAAAGAAAAAAAGAAAGAAAATAATAGAATAAATAAATATAAAAATAAAATATCCTGAAAAAGAAAACAACTAATCCTAATATTTTAAAAAATCAAACCCTAGTGAGGATCACTAAAGCTCAACCAAGAGGGTAACCTACTTGGCATCCATTGGAGTGCCTTCTAAATAGTGCTTCAATCTTTGGCCATTCACTTTGGTTGGTGGGTGGTAGGCTGTGGCAATGTTTTGTTTAAATAACCAACATAGAAAGCTGAAGAATTTCTTAACTTCGAGTATGTCAAACTCTCGATTCAATAATGAAAGAGAATATTTTTTCATGATAGCTTTGAACAACCACCTTAGAAAACCGAAGTATCTCTTTGTTGTAGGCCTCGAGAACCTTTGATCAAACTCAGCACCCCAATAGTGCTTAGGCTTTTCTACTCATTTCTCCTTTGATGTCGAGCCATAGGCATCATCACCCTGTTCTAGAATGGATGTAGCAATTAAATCTTTAGTTTCTTGCCGCGAAATATCTGGCATTGTTGTTGCGGTAAAATTTTTCTGCTTCAGCTCGTCAATCTCAGTCATTTGGCATCCACTTTTCCTTCCAGCAATAAGCCATTTGAGCACACCTTGCTTTATGACATCAGTTCCGACCAAAATCGATATTCTCTGTTGCTTAATTGTTTTGCCATCGTATTTTTGTTTTATGGCATCAGTTTTCATTCCATGGCAATTCAATGACAGGTTCTCATCCAAAATGGATTCCATTAGCTCAACTGCATGGCATTCTTCAATTTCATCAGCACACTTAAAAGTGTCAAAAATGTCAACAGTAATACCTGCTTGTTTTACCCAGGTGGTGCTGCCATCAAATTGCCGTCTGGCATCAAATAGTGGCCTGGCATCAAATAATGGTCTGGAATCGTCATCAGTGCCCTGGCAAATCTGTGTCATATCCTTATCGAAGATAGATTCCATGATCTCGACAGGTTGGCATTTTGGTTCTATTGGTTTTGTCAAGGTGGTGTTGGCATTAGATTGCGGTATGGAATTGCTAGTGCTTGCCTCCCCATTCTCAACTTCCTTGGGTTCGTTTGCTGGCAATGATTTCTCTTCTTGGGAAACAACCGGCTTCTTGGCATGCGTTTCATTCTCGATTTGTTTTCCACTTTGAAGAGTGACAACTTGGCCTTGTTCTTTCCCTATTTTCCAAGCATCATCTGTTTCACTTGGCAGAGTCCCTAGAGGTCTGACATTAAGTGCACTGGCAATCTGTCCTACTTGAATTTCTAAGTTCCTCATGGATGCATCTAGACTCTAGACATTTGCATCGTTATGCTCCATATAATCCTTCAGAGTGTCCTCATCAAAAGATCATTGCACTGGAGGTAGATTATTTTGTACTCTTTGTGGCGTGGCATTCTAGTTGAATGCTGGCATAACATTGTTGTTAAATGCTGTCATGACATTAAATTGATTACCACCTTGGTTTGCCCATGAAAAATTGGGATGATTCCAACCTACATTGTAAGTATTGGGGTATGAGTTAAAATTTTGACTAAAATTAGCAACAAAATTTACCGATTCAGGATTAGATGATCATTCATCCACATAATGATCCTCTCCACAAATGGTGAAAATGGTTCCAATACATTTACTTTTCAGACTTCATCAATCTTTTGCATCGCCATCACTATATTAGTGAGGTTGGCAATTTGAGCCTTGATAGATAAGAGTGCATCTTCTGTCCCGGTTGCCAATTAGGCAGTAAGGCATTGAAAATCATTGGTTGTGATTCTTTCAAGGATGTCGTATGCCTCTGTATAATTTTTATCCAACAATGAACCATTTGCCGAGGCATCTAAAATGGTCTTGGCATGGGCATTGAGTCCGGTGTAAAAGATCTCCATTTGGGTCCAAGTAGGGAATCCATGCATAGAACATCTTCTCAACAGATCTTTGAATCGTTCCCATGTATCGTAGAAAGTTTCATCATCAGATTGCCTTAAAGTTGTGATTTCGATCTGCAGCTTGGCATTAAGTTCAGGTAACTGGAATCTCAGAAGAAACTTTTGGCATAACTCTGCCCACGCAGCGACTGAACCAGGTGGCAATGAATTTAGCTACAATTTCTCTCTATCTCGCAAGAAAAGTGAAAAGAGCCTCATCTTTATTGTCTCTTCAGTCACATCAGGCTGGCAGAATAGTTGGCAAACCTCTATGAATCGCTTCAAATGCTTTATTAGATCTCCATTAGGTGATCCATCAAATTGACCTACATCTATTAGCAATTGAATCATTATCAGTTTAAGCTTAAAGTTAGCTATATTTACCTCTAGACCAATCTGTCCTAGCATCAAATCTTCTATGGTGGGTGCTAGATGTTCTCTGATAGATCGTTCTTTAGGTATTTGGGCAGCAATAGTAGGGGCTGGCAATATAACTGCAGGTATTGCCGGCATCTGCTGGTTGTTGGCATTATTTAGGATACTTCCTAGCTCACCATTGTCGTTACGAGCCTTTTCTCGATGTTCTCTTCTTAACCTGCGTAGGATTGGGTCATATTGTAAATCTTCTTTCGCAGTCGTGCTCCTGTACATATAACAAATGAAATAAATATACAAAAAATGAAAACAAGTAAAAATCAAAACAATTAATCCCATTGCAATCCCTGGAAACAGCGCCAAAAACTTGTTGTGATTGAAATTTCTTGGAAAAAGGGTAAAAATGTGGGTTGGAAAAGTTAAGAAAACAATGCCAAGTAAGGTCTTTTGCGTGCAAGTATACACGGTCAACAAGTAATACAACAATAAGCTGAGTATCGATCCCATAGAGATTGCTTTTGGAATTAAATGTTTTGATTATTTACTTGCTCAAGGAAAAAGATTGTTTGAGATGGAATTGGTTTTGAAAATGATTTAAAAGAAAAGAAAAAATAAAATAGCATTGGCAAGGAGAGTTTGTAAAATTGATGATGAGTGTTGGCAAGGAATGCCTGGTTTTCACGCTGCCTGCGCCATGCCAGCCTTTAATAATGTTCAGCCTTGGCAAAGTTTTATTGAGCAGATTAAAAGATGGTCATTGCCTCAACCAATAGCAATGCCCTAAATTAACCATGTAAAACCCCCTATATTTCTATAGTGTATTTTTCCATTAATTAATTTGATTAAGTTCCAATCTATACTCCCTAAGGGGTAGACTCACTCCCAAAGTAAGTTCATCTACTTGAACATCTTCTGTCGAAGCTTCTCACCTTAGGATCTGACAACTAGTCGTTGCCACCCAAGTCGGCTAAGATATTGAGTTGCAAAAAGCAAACTATGTCTGCCGTTGCATGGCATAGAAGTTATGGAAAAATTACAGATCATGCCAAATAAATAAACTATACTGAAGCATTTTTAATTATTAAAAACAAAGAAAAACAATGTTTAATCCAAACATCCCTCACCAACTATTGAATTAAGTCATGGTGAGGGTATCAACCATAGAAAAAACTTCAACGTTTCCCAACATCATCTTAAAAATAAAAACAACCAAACCGAAGGAAAAGGAAAACGAAAGAGGTCAAGTCGATGCAGCATTTCTTGATCCAGCCCTCCTCGGTGCAGCATCTCTAGGCCGATGGTGGTGAGAGCTATATGGAGATGGTGTGCATGGTGCTAAGCCGTCTATCCTCCCTCCAATGCTTGGAAATGCTCTCTATATATAGGCATGTAAGGAGAAAAACCCTAGAAGTGTTTAAATTTCAGCCAAGGCTCATGATAAGTGCTCTACCTTATGACCTTATCATTTCAACACTGATTAGGGCTGACATGGATTGGTCTAGGGCTGACATCATCGGACACCACTTTATTGCCAAGGGACTTGGCAAACATCTTCTGCTGGCATACTTCTGATTTATCAAAGATGATTCAAAATGCTATTTTCTCGAGATCTTATCCATTCCTAATTTTTCGAAGTTGTTAAGGGGCTTGGCATACAACTGCTGGTCCTTCTGCATTGCACTGCCGACCATTGTTTTCCCTTATTCCTTTACCGAGCGATATGGCAATAAACCTGCACCAAAAACAGCAAAAACCCTTCAATCTGGAAAAAGGAAACCTACTAACTCCTTTAGATGTAAAATGCATGTTTCTAACACTAAATGCTAACAAATGTACTAAAAACAAACAAAAAACATTGTGAAATAGGTGGAAAATATTGCACTTTTGAGGAGTTATCACATATCAACTAATGTCCATACTTTACTCCTCTCAAATTGATTAAGTTCTTCTTACATGGCCAAAATCCAAAATAATCTTTTAATGCTTCTTTGATACTTTTAGGCTCAATGTATGAAATGAATGCAACATTATTCATTAATATAAGAGAGGATCGAGTAGTTACCCCCTTGGATGGATCGCCCAAGATTTCACCACCTTTGACATAGTTGAGTTCCCTTGGGTAGCTCATATCCTTTTCCTCAAGATTCATGTCTGTCGCAACCCTTTTTAGGAGTTTTGACGTTTTGGAAAACTTTATAAAATCGCAGAGTCGCCACCAATCTTTTATACAAAAAAGTGTGATTGGATCACTTTTAAAACAAGGGTATTTTGATAAAACGTTTTATTTATCAAAATAGCATTTTGGTCCACAGAAAAACAAAGAAAACATGTACGTGGGTCAGTTACGTGTGGGGAAGGGTTAGCACCCCCACAACGCCCAAAAACTGGTATCTAATTGATTTCAAAAAATGTTTTGAAAACTAGAATTTGCAAGTTCACAACATTTCAATTTATTTGTCCGCTTAGTGAATGTAAATCTATTTGAACGGCCTTATCGCCCGATAAATGAACTTTAATCACCGCCAACACTCCTGGCGCTAACTCGTCATTCCAGTTTGATAAAACACCGCATTAATTAAGTTTTCACTTTTTAACAAATCAGTAAGAAAAAATAGACGAGTTATAGTTTTTAATTAAAATCTAATCAGTGGTTAACACCTAATGAAACATCTACATTCATTTTAACTATCAAGGTTTAAATACAATTAAGTGTGTCTTATTGAAAATGTGAAGAATATTTTACAACATACACGTCTATATTCTATGTTTTAAGTCCCTAATCCTAAAGTTTAACACATACATATATACATATAAGAACAAAAATACTTAAATTAAATTGACTATCAAAATAATTACTAAAATAAAGAAAAGGGAAATTAATTTTATTTATCAAAAAAATCTGTATTATGGAGTAAATTAAAAGAAAACCAAATGTAAGGGTTAATTTGAAAACAATGTAAAATTTGGTGCCGAATTGAAAAGAAAAATGATGAAATCGAAACAATTGAAAATTGAAGAGCTGGGGCATAAGGTCCGGGAAAGAAAGGCGCGCGCTATAACTGGGTACGGGTCGGGTCATTATAAATAGCCTTTATCAGAATTATATTTCATTTTTCTCTTCTTTTCAAAATGGATCAAAATCGGCTCTTATTTTTTCTTTGAAGACACTCATCGTGTTCTTCATGAATTGAAGAACACGGCGATAATAGGCCGTGTTGGCCGCCATCCACTGACGCCGTTGCCGGCGGCAAACTTCCCAGAAAAACCCTAATTTTCCATATTCAGGCAAACTCAAAATTGCATTTTTCCACCGGAGCTATGTCAAAGCCAAAATCACAACGGCGTTTTAAACAAAATAAAGGTAAAAACAATCCCCTTTTCTTTATTAAATTCGAAATAGAAAGAAAAAATATATAGAAAATGTTACTAGAAACTTGCTTCTTTTATTGCTTTAGAACTTCTATTACAATTTCTTGCTTCTGCTGATTTTACAACTTCTGAATGCTAATTGACTGTTTAATTTGTGTGTATCTAGTATCTGTTGCTGTAATTGATGTTTGTTACAATGATTTATAGTAAGGTTTATATAGCTATTGAAATACTCAGATTACACGAACAAATCCCTAATTTCTTCCCTGGATTATCTCCTATTTGATTGAGATTGCTTGATCTTTTCCAGAGGCTTTAGTTTAGGGATTAACCCTTTCCATTTTGCTTCTGATTTTGGTTTTTGAATTCTAGTTGGTTGCCTTTTGCATCTTTGTCCATATCCCATTGTAGCTTGATTCTTACTAGGGCTTCAAGTTAGGGATTTTGTCTTCTTGTTGACCGTGTTCTATTTTAGGGACTTAATCACTTTATTTCCTTCATTTGTATGTTTTTGCTGATCAGAAATGAACTTCATCCTCGCTGGTGTGAGCAAATTGGAGCAAGTGAAGCATCGGGGAAGACGAAGCGTTCGACGGCAGTTGGAAAGTCAGGCAAGTGATTACCACGCGCGAGTGGCAATCTGCGTACTCTGTTGTTAGCCAACCTAGGCCGTTAGATCACTTTTTGATCTAACGGCTAGGACAAGCGGCGTCTGGGCTTCTCCACCTGGCATAGCCTCGCGCCATTGGATCAACCCCTTGATCCAACGGTCCTGCTACAGTTGCGTATAAAGAAAGAAGGGTTAGGGCTTCATTTGGTTATAAACGGGCCAATAAGCCCTTATTGTAATTGGACATGTATATTTAATGGACTCTAAATTATATCTAATGGATTTTCTATTTTTTCTTTAAAATTGCAATTGGGCTGCGTATTTTATATTTTGGGTTTTAATGACTACCTACTATATTAACTACTAACTAACAGCAAGTGTACAACTATGGCAATAACATGTATAGCAATTAACTAAATACACTAAGTATGTGACACCTTTATAACACTAACATATGGCACTTATTATAATTATGTTGTAACACTAACAATGTAATGTAATACTACTAACTCAAAATGACATAATTAATACAATGAAAGTAAAAGAAGTTAGGTGAAAATTCAGTGACAACAACTGCCCCTCTTTGGTCATTCCGGTGAAACATGAATAGAGCAAAGAACAAAAGACATTGATTTTCACCAATTACCAAACCATCAATGCCTGAAAAAATAGGCGAGTTCTATTCTCCTTGCGCTCGAATAGATAAGTGAGTTCCATTCCCTGAATGCCTGAACGGATAGACGGGTTCTGTTCTCCTCATGCTCGAATATATAAGCGGGTTCCATTCTCCAAATGCCAGAAATGATATGTAGGTTTTATTCTCCTTGTGCTCGAATATATAAGCAGATTCTATTCTCCAAATGCCCTAACGGATAGACGGGTTCTATTCTCCTCATGCTCGAATAGATAAGCGGGTTCCATTCTCCAAATGCCCAAACGGATAGGCAGGTTCTATTCTCCTTGTGCTCGAATAGATAAGCAGATTCCATTCTCCAAATGCCCAAACCGATAGGCGGGTTCTACTCTCCTCATGCTCAAATAGATAAGCGAGTTCTATTCTTCAAATGCCCAAACGGATAAGCAAGTTCTATTCTCCTTGTGCTCGAATAGATAAGAAGATTCCATTCTCTAAATGCCCGAACAAATAGGCGGGGTTCTATTCTCCTCATGCTCGAATAGATAAGCAAGTTCCATTCTCCAAATGCCTGAACAGAAAGACAGTTTCTATTCTCCTCATGCTCGAATAGATAAGAGGGTTCCAAAAGATGACTTCATCCTCCATACACTTGGATGAATAAGTGGGTTCCAAAACCTATCAAAAACAAATGTAAATGATGCATATGCCCCTATGGATGCCTAATCATGAATGCATGTCTTATTTCTTTTGCTTTTTCCTTAACAATTTTTTTCTCAAGCGATAGACACAGAAGACATTGTGAAGCTCTGGGAAACTTTGATTATCTTATCTTAAACATTTTCTCAACTCTGGCAACATATGGTGAGTGTCTGTTTTGGCCCATCCTATCAGAAAAGACAATATGATTTCTTTTCATTTCTATGCACTGAAAGGCTTTGCACTAAGAAAGCTTGCAATAACTCATCCTTCAATACTAGTTGGCTTCACCAATTTCTTGTTGTTAAAATTCCATCGACCATTCCTTGGAAAGTAATCTTCACCATTGCCTACTCTTAACCCTTTCATTCACCACACTGCATCATAGATTCAACATCACAGTGGACAATACATTCATCCCTTTCTGTGACTTCCGCCTTGATTTTTCAAACAAGGAAACTCCTTGTTGCTAGGACACCCTAGAGCGAAACTCCGTGGGGATATGGGGAACGCATTGGTTTACCATCATTAATATGTGGGAAATCATCTGAAAGTTGCAATTGTACGCTACGATGATTGACTAAATAATCATAGAGAGTCATCTCCATCATCACTACTTTACCATTCTCATTCTTAGTACTTCTTTGCATCTTTACACGTTTGCTCACTTAATCCAGTTATCTTGTACTCTTGTTTGGAAGGACTGACTTTATCCTCATATTCTTCAACACTCTTTTAGCCTTTGTCAAGTTATCATTGTAGTTGATACATCAATGTTCAGTGACAGGCTTCCTAGAATCCTGATGTTTTTCCAATGTCTCATATCCTTAACTATTTCCTCCAATGTCTGTAAAATTGTTCTCATTGTTGTAGAAAACAAATTATCTCGTGTAAGCATCTCTATTTTGCCACATGCTGCCTTAAGGTAATGTCAAAGCATCTCTTGAGAGTCCTCCGCAGAGATTTGTAGCAAAACCTATTTCCATCTTGAATCTCCTCATAAGTTTGCTGCTTTTTGTAGCGATGTCCCTTTTTTTTATCGCTAAAAAAATGATGGGTTTTCGAAGGTATTTGAAAGGTGTTTGTGATTTTTTTGATATAAGATATTTATTCCGTGGGGTTTTAAAAAAAAACCGCATTTTTAAAAAAATGGAGTCACCACCGGCCACTTAGGTAGGCCGGATACCATAAAACCAGAGATTCAAAAAATATTGGGTTCGGGAGTCGGTTACGGATGGGGAAGGATTAGCACCCCCACACCGCCCAAAATTGGTACTTTAATAATTACCGCTTTATTAATATTGGATTTTCTGGATTAAAGTGACGATTATTTTAAAATTCGGTCATAATTGCGAATAAAGGGACCCGTTATCCGAGAATAAGCACCCAACCACTATCACTACGCCTGATACTGGCCCCGTTTACGCTCGGATAAAAGGGCACCGCATTAACAATTTATATCTCGATATGCAATCTTAGTGGCAAAAATATAAAGCATGGCAGATAATTTAAAGATAGTAAATGTTCACATAACAGAATACTAATCTAACATAAATAAAATATGTAATTAAAACACACATATACATAGCAAGCTTAACAGTAAATAAAAGCAAATTTAACATGTCACAATAACAAGACAAGAATAAATACGTGTGTAGACGAACATATATTTCAAGAAGACATAAATACTAGTAATAAAACATATCTCAACATATATGGGATAATATATTATACATAAAAAAGGTAAATATACTAACATGTAACCCTAAAAAAAACAAGAGAACATACACACATACAAAAATACAAAATATACCATGTACGAATCAACTAAAACATAACATGCTTAATATGAATAACCGAACAAAAAGATACATAATTATCATAAACTTAATACACATATACATGTAAATATAAAAATACATGACATATACGAGGGATATAAAATAAGACAAAAGACTACATTAACATATACGATTATAATACGAACATGAATATTTACATGGAAACAGGACTGAAGTGAAAAAAATAAAAGTCAGTGGCAGAAATTAAAGAACAATAATGTGTAATTTAAGAACGAAAATGCGAAATAAACAGAACCTAAAAGGATCAAAACTGTAATTGGACCAAGGGGCAGACCCGAAATGAAAAGTTCAAAAACGCGGGATGGTTAAAGGGGTAATTTTACCATTTAAAAATTGATTCGGTGTAATTTAGGGACTGGATTGCAAGATTTTGAAATACAAGGGGGACCAGAGTTGTAAATATACCATGCGGCGAGATAGAAGTGAAAATATTGAAAACGCGGGGGGATTTAGTATGTAATTTAACCATTTCGCAAAATAATAACAACTATAAAAACCCATCTTTTAGGCCGAAACCAATTTTCCCCCATTTTGTTTCATTTTTCAGATTTATAATAACCTTCTGTTCTTTGTTTTCTCTCAACTATCTCTATAAAACCCAGAATCCGGCGGCCGGCCGTCGTGTCCTCTGTCGCCGGCCGCCGCTAACCGGCGCCGGCGAGCCTCAAAAACCTAACAAAATAACCCCCATCTCACCCTCGACACGAATCCGAGGTTGGATTCAGAGGAAAAGCCTCTATCTGCCCTAGATCTAGGAAATACGAAACGAAAAACCCATTTTTTTAAACCCAAAACGAAACTACAAGGGGTCTCCCCCTCCATTCAGTTCACCGTATCTGGCTTGGGGAAGCCGAAAAGGCTTGTCACTGATGAGGGGAGACCCACAAACGGCGACGGTAAGACAACTCTCTCTTTCTTTTACCTCTTTTGTGTATGCATGCAAAAATAAAAAAGGGGAAACAAGTATTTACCACTGGACTGACTTTTTTTATTTCGATTGTAACTTGACTGGTTCGATTACAACTTGTTCTTTCGATTACAACTCTCTGTTCTTGTCATTTTTCGTTTACAAAATATTTGTTTCGTACATATATATGCCTGTCTTTGGTTTTGGTACAAGTTGTATATTATTTGCTCTCTTTTCAGATCTGGACTGACATATTTCTTTTCTTGCTGTGTTTGACATGTTCTGAGCGCGGTGGTTGAAGATCGGCATGGTGCAGCATGGTGGCGGTGTGGGGGTTCTGCTTGCGGTCAGACGTGTTCTCGGCCGTTAGATCAGATCTGATCTAATGGTCGAGATGGCTTGAAGGATGAACGGCCCAGATGAAGCCTCGATTTGGTGAAACGGCTCCAGATCGTGCCACGTGGAGCTCAACAGTCGAGGGGTCAGAGCGCGTGGGGCTCACGCACGCATGGCATATCAAAGCGTCCGTGCGTGGACCGCACGCGCGCGTGGCACTCGAACGGTCCAAACGTGAAGTGCACGCGGCTGGCAGATATTTTGTTCCTTGGTTGGATCGTGGCCGTTGGATCAGATCTTGATCCAACGGCCCACAGTCACCTACACACACAATAATTGTAATTAGATAGGGTTTGGGTTTGGGCCAACCGGGCCTTGTAATAATATTTGTAATTGGACTTGGACTGTAATTTATTTGTTTGGTTTAATATATATATTTTTTGATTTCATTTTATATATTAGCCCAATAATATTAGTAATAGTATAATTATAACAGCAATACACATACATACGTATATACCTATACAAACATTAATTATAACATACCAGTATTCATACATATATAATCACACACATAATTAACATAACATCTCTACACATTAAACAAATACGCTCGTACTAAATATAGATGCATACGCGACACACATACACCATTAATACGTATACATACATAGCTTATAATATACATGCACACACCACACCTTATATATATATTAGTAACACTCATACAAATAATAAACATATAATATAATATGTATACATGCAACACTAATATGTATTTACAGATAAAAATGAGTGATTACAGTTGCCCCTCTTTGCTTGTTCTCATGGAATGGGAAACAAAGCAAAGATTCATAAGCACTCTTTTTTATCAGACTTCCCTGTTTGTAGCTTTGGAAAAACGTGTTCTTTTGGACATCTCCACTCTTCCTTAGCTGAATCTTCAGGCTCGTAAGTTCTTCCTATATAGAGCTTCGTCACCTTTCGATCTTGGAGCTACAGGCTCTTCCTATATAGAACCCTTCGCTCTGAAGCCTCGAGTTATGAGTCCCTCCTATATAGAACTTTTCACTTCGAGACAGTAAAGCTTGGAGTCCTTCCTATATAGAACTCTTCGCCTTCAACACTGATTTCTCCTATATAAAACCTTTTGCGCCGCTGATGGATTCTTCCGACTGGGAGTTCCTCTTATATAGAACTGCTAGTCTTCAAACCCTAGAGTCGTCAGTCCTTCCTATATAGAACTTTTGGCGTCTGAAATCTCAGAGCTACAGGTTCTTCCTATATAGAATCTTTCACTCTAAGACAGTGAAGCTCGGAGCCTTTCCTATATAAGACTCTTCGCTTTCGACACAACAGGTTTCCTATATAACCTTGTGTGTCATAGGTGAATTCCTTCGACTGGGAGTTCTTCCTATATAGAACTGTGAGTTTTCATCTTGGAGCCGTCGGTCCTTCCTATATAGAACTTTTGGCGTCTGAAATCTTGGAGCTACGGATTCTTCCTATATAGAATCTTTTACTCTAAGACATTGAAGCTCGGAGCCCTTCATATATAGAACTCTTCACTTTCGACACAATAGGATTTCCTATATAATCTTGTGTGTCATGGGTGAATTCCTTCGACTGTGAGTCCTTCCTATATAGAACTGCTAGTCTTCACCCTGGAGCTGTCAGTCCTTCCTATATAGAACTTTCAGCTTCTGAAGCCTCAGAGCGGAGGATTCTTCCTATATAGAACCTCTGTCTGGAGCTTGGAAACATATGCCTTTTGTATGTAAAAACATTGTCTTCTCATTCGAAATTCACACCACGATGGCCATCGATGTCTCTTTGAATCTGCAGATACCAGTCTGAGATAAAAACAAAATGCTATGACAAATGAATTGACATGCTCCTAATCCTAGTGATGTCTGACTATTCATGATGCATGAGTGTTAATATCTTGGTGGTCTTGTTTTGGTCCTTATTCGATCTTGATGTTCACTTTCTCCTTTCTCACGGGCGTCGATACCCCACTTCACTGCCAGGTTCAACCATTCCATCCTTTCTTTTTCTCCACTTACGACTTGGAATTCTAAAGTGCCCTTTCGGGTTTTCACTTTAGAGAGAGTTTTTTTGTGTTTTTTTTGTTTTTTATGTTTTTGAGGGGTGCCCTTCTGGGTTTTCACCCAAGAGATCTCTCTTGTTATCTCGCATGCCTTCTTTGAATAGACAGGACGTACGTCATTGGTCATCCTATCCGGTTGTTTGAAGCTTTCCGCCTTCCCTATCAACAGCCATTATGTAGGGAACTAGAAGACGGAGTTAACATCGTTTTCTTTGATCACCTGCATTTTTAAGGTTAAATCACAGTAATGCTCCGAAATCTCTTGTTTCACTATAAGCCTATGTTAACTTATTTGACTGAAATTAACAAGAAGACAAGGAATAGATGCTCAAAAACACGGTTTTATTGCAATTAAGGGCTTGGGATATCTTAAAAAAGAAAGGTATGATACACATGAGAAAGAAGAAAAGTTAAGTATGAAATACAAGATCCCTCATTATCTTCGATATGAATGATACATGATCCTGTCGACCGGCGTAGAATTTTTTGCCTGAAGTCTCCTCTTCATGATGTTCATGAGGATACCCTTCTCTTCGGATATTCAATTTTTCAATTTACCCGAGCCGCCCTTTACGAGTTTTCAACTCGGGTCCTCCCTTTGCTTCAAGATGCCCGGTTTCGGGTTTTCGCCCTGAGCTCTCCATTTTTGTTCTCTTTTTTATTATTTTCTCTTTTTCTTTTTCTTTTTTTCCTTTTTTTTCAAAGATAGTATTTCTTAACGGCATCAGAATTTACAGGATTTTTCAGCTCGTCTCCATCCATTTATATTAGGATTAGGGCTCCTCCTGAGAAGGCCTTTTTTACGACGTACGATCCTTCCCAGTTGGGCATCCACTTTCCTCGAGCATCTTTCTGGATCGGGAGGATTTTCGTGAGCACCAGATCCCCTTCTTTGAATTCTCTTGGGCACACCTTTTTGTTGTATGTCTGCATCATCCGCTTTTGGTACATCTGATCATGACAAATGGCCTTTAGTCTTTTTTCGTCAATGAGATTTAGCTCGGCTTCTTCCAATTTTACTTCGTTTAAGACTCAGAGAGACGGGATCTCTACCTCGATTGGGAGTACTGCTTCGGTACCATACACCAAGGAGTAGGGTGTTGCCCCCGTTGATGTGCGATTGGACGTCCTATAGGCGAAAAGGGCAAATGGCAACTTCTCATGCCAATCCCTGTAAGTATCCGTAGTCTTCGCTATGATCTTCTTTATGTTCGTGTTTGCGCTTCCACTGCTCCATTCATTTTAGGGCGGTAGACTGTGGAATTGTGGTGTGTTATCTTGAATTGAGTGCACACGTCCGTCATCATTTTGTTATTCAGATTGGAAGCGTTGTCGGTGATGATCCTTTCTGGCAATCCGTATTGACAAATAATCTCCTTATTTAAGAACTTACATACTGTAGTCCTTGTGATGTTGGCGTAAGACGCTGCCTCTACCTATTTAGTGAAGTAGTCTATGGAGACCAAAATGAAACGGTGTCCATTAGAAGCTTTCGGATGGATCTGCCCGATGACGTCCATGCCCCACGCTGCGAAAGGCCATGGAGAATTCATGGTGTGTAAAGGCGATGGGGGTACGTGAATTTTGTCAGCGTAGATTTGGCATTTGTGGCATTTCCTGGCGTAATCAATGAATCTCCCTCCATGGTCAACCAGAAATAACCATATCTCATAATTTTTCGGGCTATAGACAACCCTTTGGCATGCGTTCCACAGAGCTCGTCATGTACTTCGGCTAAAATCTCCTTCGCCTCTCGGGCATCCACACATCTCAGCAATGTATGATCATGACTTCTCCTATATAGGATCTCCCCATCTAGGACATATTTTGTTGCCATTTTTCTGAGCGTTTTTCTGTCATTGTCGTTTGCCCCTTCTGGATACTTTCGAAGCTTGACATATTGCAAGATTTCATAGTACCATGGGTTTCCATCAATCTCTTACTGTACATTACAACAATGAGCAGGCCTTTCAAATGTCTGCATCTCAATGGGCTTCATTTCTGCCCCAATGTTTGTTTTAAACATGGATGCCAAGGTTGCCAATGCATCTGCCATCTGATTTTCTTCTCGGGGCAGGTAATTGAAGCTGACCTTTTCGATCTCTTTGGTGAGCTCTTGGATCAATTCGTAATATTTGACCAATTTCGGGTCCCTGGTTTCCCATTCCCTGCGCAATTGGTAAATTACTAAGGATAAATCTCTGAATACTCAAAGTTCTTTAATCTTTCTTTCAATAGCTGAGTTCAGTCCCATAACGCAAGCTTCGTATTCAACTATATTGTTTGTGCAGAAGAATTCCAATCTGTTGGTGAAAGGATAATAGACGTCCTCAGGAGAAATTAGCACTGCTCCTATCCCATGTCCGATGGCGTTAGAGGCTCCATCGAAGTAAAGCTTCCATGATTTATCATCTGAAACCTCTTCTTCGGTTGTAATGCACATCAAGTCTTCGTCTGGGAAATTAAAGTTCAATTCCTTATAGTCATCCGAAGCACGACTAGCTAGGAAATCTGCTACGGCACTCCCCTTTACGACTTTCTGGTTAATGTATATGATATTGAATTCGGATGGGAGCATCTGCCATCGGGCCATCCTTCCTGTTAGTGCTGGCGCTTCCATTAAGAACTTCAATGGATCTAGCTTGGATATCAACCAAGTAGTATGGTACAACATATACTGTCTAAGCCGTTTGGTAGCCCAAACTAGAGCACAACACAGCTTCTGCACTGGCGGGTACCGTGTTTCGTAATCATTGAATTTCCTGCTTAGGTAATAGATGGCTTGCTCCCTTTTTCTTGACTCATCGTGTTGCCCCAATACGCATCCCATTGAATTCTCAAAACTTGTCAAGTAGAGAATTAATGGTCGACCAGGTACTGGTGCGACTAAAATTGGAGCATTTGTCAGGTACTTTTTGATCTTTTCTAGGGCTCTTTGACATTCCTCATCCCACACACCAGGATTATTCTTTCTAAGAAGTCTGAAGATCGGGTCATATTGGTCAGTTAATTGGGAAATGAAACGAGAGATATAATTCAGCCTTCCCAGGAAACCGTGAACTTTCTTCTGAGTGTAGGGTGGTGAGAGATCCTGGATGGCTTTCACTTTATCTGGATCAATCTCAATCCCTCTTCTGCTTACCACGAACCCTAGGAGTTTTCCAGAAGTAACGGCGAAGGTACACTTGGCAGGATTGAGCCTCAGTTGGTACTTCCGTAGTCTTTGGAATAGTTTTCTCAAGTTTTGTAGGTGCTCTTCCTCTGTTCGGGACTTGGCAATCTTATCGTCCACGTATACTTCTATTTCTTTGTGCATCATGTCATGGAAAAGAGTCACCATTGCTCTTTGGTATGTTGCCCCTGCGTTCTTTAACCCAAACAGCATCACTCGATAACAAAAAGTGCCCCACATGGTTATGAATGTGGTCTTCTCCATGTTGTTAGGGTCCATTTTTATCTTGTTGTACCCTGAGAAGCCATCCATGAAGGAAAACCATGAATGTCCTGCGGTGTTGTCAACCAGCGTGTCAATATGTGGTAAAGGGAAGTTGTCTTTAGGGCTGGCTCGGTTCATATCCCTATAATCTACACACATACAAACTTTCCTGTCTTTCTTTGGTACTGGTACAATGTTTGCAACCCATTCGGGGTATTTGGTTACCTCCAAGAATCCAGCATCAAACTGTTTTTTCACTTCCTCTCGAATCTTTAACAACATATCTGGTCTTATTCTCCGAAGTTTTTGCTGTATTGGTTTGCACTCCGATTTTGTTGGCAATTTATGCACCACTATGTCGGTATTCAACCCTGGCATATCTTGATAAGTCCAGGCGAAGACATCCTTGAATTCCTGAAGTAGGGTTATCAATTCATGCTTGGTTTTCGAGGAAATCGTCGTTCCTACTTTTATTTCTTTTCCCTCTTCTTCAGTCCCCAAGTTCACAACTTCTGTTTCTTCTTGATGGGGCATGATCTGCCTTTCTTCGTTGTCCACCATTCTCTTTAACTCTTCCGGGACCTCACTTTCTATCTTATCATATCCTTCCTCCATTCCCTCCGAGACCTCAGGGCATTCAAAATTCACTCCAGGATTGGATCCGGTATCATTCATATCGTCAATCATGAGCGACCTGCATTAAATGAGAATGAATTGTATTGGGAAAGAGACGGCTTTATATGAAGGGAATGAACATGAAGAATGCATGAATGAAATAAATGAAACTTTGGTCATTTTAGGAAAGTGAGGATATTTTCATTTCAATCAAAAAGTTAACATAGGTGCCCCGTACAAGAGATCCCCATTGTTTACGGGCAAAAACAAAAGGTTGATTCGGAGCATTACTCTGATCTATTCCTAAAAACTACAGGTAGATCAATGTAGCTCCAGTTATCGAGTGTTTCCCCGGGACGGCAAGGGCGGATGTTGGTCAACATTTTGCTGCCTCGGTCCTTTTCAGCTATCATGTTGATGTACATCCCTTCAAATAATTCACTGAGTATCTCCTCCTGGTTGAGTACTTCATTTTCCTTCATTGCCTCTCCAACATCTTGACCTGGCTGGTAGAACCCTCCGAAGACAAAAGTGGTTTTCAAACTAGGAAAGGACATCGGTCTCCACGGAATGTCTTCTCCTTTAGATCTGGCTTTTCTTTGCTCATTCTTTCTCTTATATTCCTCTTTCTTCTGTTGGACACTTGGTTGGTAACCCAGCTCGAAACGATCCTTCTTCGTTATCATATTCTTGGGTCTCAGGTTTCCTTGTAATTTCTTCCCCAACCCTTTTCCTATTTTGGCTCCTCGGCCTAAAGTTTCTGCGACGGTCATCTTGGTACAATTAGATAACCTAGGGTAGGGGATCCGACTTCCTTCTAAAACGAAAGTGGCATTCGCTAGTTCCAATGCTCGGAACGAGCATTCTGCAACATCTTCATCTTTTTGAATGTAGGGGGCGTTTGATGTCACTGAAGCAACAATTTCCTGCTCTACCTCTACTGTGACCAATTTGCCTTCGACTACAAATTTTAACTTTTGATGTAATGATGAAGGGACAACTCCTGCGGAGTGGATCCATGGTTTTCCCAACAAGCAGCTGTAAGATGGTTTTATGTCCATCACCACAAAATCGATCACATATTCAATTGGTCCGATCAATAGGGGCACCTTAACTTTCCCCATTGTTCCTCTTTGCGTACTATCAAAGGCTCTTACCGAATTGTGGCAGGGCTTTAGGTGCGAACCGTCTATTGGCAGTTTTTACAGGGTCACCATAGGCAAGACGTTCAATGCTGACCCGTTGTCGATCAGTACGCCTGCTACTACATACCCTTTGTAGTGGGTAGTGATGTTAAGGGCTTTGGTGGACCCCATTCCTCCCTCAAGGATCTCATCATCACTGAACGTTATATGATTATAGGCAGTGATATGCCCCACTATCATGTCCAGGTTTGTCACATAAATGTCTCGGGGCACAAAAGTTTGATTCAGCACTTTCAATAGCGTCTCCCGGTGCTTTTCCGAACTCAAGAGTAATTCCAGTACTGTGATCCTGGCTGGTTGCTTCTGTAGTTGTTCCACTACGTTGTACTCGCTATGTCTTAAGAACTTCAGAAATTCTTTGGCCTGAACCTCAGTTACCGGCTCATTTATCTTTGGGGGAGGTTCTTCTCCAAATATCTGCGTAGGGCTAACTGTTGTACTCTTCCCCTTATCTTTTTCAGCTGCTTTCAAAGCCTCGGAGGAATAACATCTGCCGCTCCTTGTGAAATGGCCTTCCTCACCAACATTCACATCGTTCTGGCTTTGTTGGTCTTTCAGCGTAGGCTCTTTTACCTGACCGTGTTCTGGTTTTTCTGGCGTGGTCACATTTACAGCATAATTCTAGGGCGTTTGCCGCATATCTTTGAATGGGAATGGAGATGGTGCTGAAATGATGATCTTGGGATTTATCTTGTTGGTTTCTCCTTGGGAGGCACCTGCATTCCCTGGCCTGGGGGAGATGATAAAAGGTCTATCATTCCCGTATTTAGATTTGGGGCTATCCGTCATGTGTACGTCCGACCCCTTCTTCCCCATGGGCTCCTCAAAGAATTCTATTTGTTTTTCATTCATTAATTGCTGTACCAATCTCTTGAACTCATCGCACTCATGGATATCATGCCCTTTAGTCTGGTGGAATTCGCAATACTCTCCACATCCCTTCTGCCTTGTTATCATGCCTTTGTCGATCACACGAGCCATGCATAACTGTTGAAATACCCACCGTAAAGGAGATTTGATTTCTGACACATCATCCTTAATCCTCCTGGTAAAGTATTCTTCAATAACATTTACCCCTCTGCTCCCATGATTAGGCAGCGGGTTGTTGGCTACACTCGGCTCTTCAAACTTCAATATCCCGGAATAGATTAAGTTCTGCACAAGTTTTTTGAAAGCAAGGCAGTTCTCAGTGGGATGTCCAGGGGTACTGCAGTGATAATCGCAATGCGCGTTCGGATTATACCAAGACGGGAAGGGCGGATTGACAGGAGTAACAATGTATGGACAGACCAGGTCTGCTTCATACAACTGGGAATAAAGTTTTGAGTACGAAACAGGTAGGGGAGTGAAAGTTCTTCTCTCTTTCTCTTTTCTGGCGATTCTCTCATCTCTTTGATTCAATTTTTTTGTTTTTCCCATGGGTGCTTGTGGCTGTGAGACTGTGAAGTTCTTCGGGGCGGTATAAGTGCTGGTGGTGTTTACTTCATTTCTCTTGCTATACTTCCGAGACCCTTCCCCACCATCAATCCTATCACTCTTAATTGCCTGTTCAAAGGACTCCCCAGTCCTGATCAAGTCAGCAAAGCACTGTGTTGTGTTATTAATGAGGCGATCAAAGAGTGCCCCTTTCAGAGTATTAACAAATAACAGCGTAATTTCATGTTCCGGGATGGGTGGCTGAATTTGGGCGGCCACTTCCCGCCACCTTTGGGCGTATTGCCGCAGGCTTTCGTTGGACTTCTGCCCCATATTTTCCAACATAATTCTGCTGGGGGTCATATCTGTTACATGCTTGTATTGCTCAGTAAATGCTCTTGACAGATCTTTCCATGTCTTAACATTTGCCTTGCTCAACTGGGTGTACCACCGTAACGCCGCTCCAGTTAGGCTGTCCTGGAAACAATGGATCAGTAGCTTTTCATCCTTATAGTAGGCCGCCATCTTTCGACAGTACATTGTTATGTGTGCGGAAGAACATGTGGTTCCATCGTATTTGTCGAACTCTGGCGTTTTAAATTTTGGCGGTAGGACAAGATCAGACACCAGACTTAAGTCACTAGCGTCATTTCCTGATTCTTCATTTGATTGTAACGTTTTAAATTTTTCCTCCATGAGGCGAAACCTTTCCTCCCACTTTTTCTCTACCTCGGTCCTGATCCTTTCAACCATGTTCAGGTCCGACACTTCTTCTTCATAGAGTGCTCCAGTATCGAGCGGTTGAGTTTCAGGTGCCCCTATTTGAAAACTAGATGACATTCCTGCAGGGTCGATATACACCTTTCTAGCCAGATTCGGTGCAGTTGGTTGAACCTTGTAGTGAGCTGGGGTACCCTCCGGCTCTTGAATGGTTTCTCCTTCCACTCTTTTTCCAAGACTCTTAGCCAACAATGTGGTTACATCGGATACTATAGATGCTTGCGACTGCGTAATCTGATCACTGAGGCTTCTCTGGGCCTCTTCAAGTCTTGTCTCGAGCTCTTTTTGCCCTTTTTCTAGACTGATTATCCTGTCTTCCATGAGCTTACTTTGTAACCGGGTAAAGTATGGGTGATGAATGATTGCGGGTTAACTACACACAACGCCACAATATTCATAATGTTAATATGGTCGCAAGAAATAAATGCATGTATAATGGTGCGAATGTCATGATGCAAATGCAAGAATGTATGCAGATAAGGTACTGATTCCACTGGTAATCACCCTTTTGAACTACTTCCTCAGGAATTAAAGGGTCTAGATTACAACAGAGTTCGTATTACAAAATAAAGATCCCTAATACAAAAGATTTAATTACAACACAGAGTCTTATAGATAAGCCCTAGCTCTATCTCCTAATTTTCCAATTGCCCTGAGTAGCTTGAGGAACCTGGGAGCTTCTTCCATTTCGGGGCTATGAAAGGTCAGAGTGTCTCAGCCTTGACAGCTAAATCATTCACATGCCTGGCGACTTGCTGTATGTCCACCATCAAGTTTGCGTAATACTGGTCCCTGTCCTGTACCATCCGGGCAGCGTCGCGCAGTCTCTTTTGCCAATAGGTGTCCCCTCCGGCTGCAGCTTCCTCGAACACATTAATTCTTTCCTTGTAATCCTCAACAGTTGCTTCGAGGGACTCAATTCATGCTCGTAACATGCTTACTTCGTGCTCTCTTTCTTGAAGCTCAGTGAAACCATTTCTGTGGCAGTACATTCGAAGTGAGTGTTCAACTTCCGCCACCTTTCCTTTAAATTCGCCATTCTGACTTTGGCTTTGCTCCAGACTTTGAATAGTGTCATCGTATAATTTTTGCACCTCTAACAGTCTGTTTCGGCTACTCATGGACTTTCTTTTCCATACGGCTACGCTTTCTTTCTCATGATGGACAACTTGTTTTCCCTTGCTGATTTCTTGCCTGAATCTTTCCTTTTCCTGATCAATGGCCTTCTTGGAGGACCATTTTTCTTCTTCCATAGCCAACTGGCAGCTTTCTATCTCTTTCTCGATTACTCTCTTACTGATTTCTCGTTCATCTTCCACCAAACAGATACCATTCATCCTTTCTCTTTCCACGGCTATGAATTGACTCCGGCTGGCCTTCTGTATTTTTGCTTGTAGTAGAAGGGCATATTTTTGATAAAGAGCATTCTTGTCGTTCAAATCTGCGTTTAATTTCTTCAACTGCCTAATGATCCCGTCCCGCTCGTCAACCTCTAAGCTTGCCTTATAGAGCTCGCTCGCATGTTGGGTCTGTTGGATGTCCATTTTCCTTTTAATTTCTTCGAGTTCATTCCTTAAGATGTCAGCTTCAGACGGTACCACCCTTGTAATCTTTTCGAGTGACACTGCTGGTCCTTGATCAGATTCGGGAATCACATTATTAACCCTCAAACGTCTCCAAAGATCGTAGTCTGGGGTAGTCATGTGCTCGGTATCTCCTTCCACCCTGATCTAGTAACAATGGTCCCAGGCCCTCATGATGGTCTGAATTTTTCCTTTGAACTCCCCTTTGAAAAGAAATTCAGTTTGGCTTAATCCGGCGGTATTGGGAATGAACTGTCGTGATCCGAACTGTCGAGACACTAAAAGCGGAACACAGGCGATCCCTCCATGCAATCCCAACATCATCAGCCAGTTGAAGTCACCACAACTGTATAGAAAATAATTAACTTTACTGAGCCATGGGACCCTCCATGCTATGTCTTCATCTTGAATGTTCCTGAAGAAACTAGTTCACATTTTTGTTTTCAAATCCTCTCGCCATTCCTTTGCTAAGTACTCCCGTAAAGGCGAAAAACCTTGGAAGGATATCCCCGACAGGACCCTCGTCGGTGTCTTCCACATGTGACTCTGAATCCATACTTGTAACAGCTGTGCGCATCCTCGAAAACGTCCTTCTTCATGTTTCCTACTAGCATTTAAGGAAATGAAAGTCTCGACCAAGATTGCTGGTACTGGGTTTGCTTTCTGTTTTACCCGCTCAAACAAGTCCTTAATGGCTATGTCAATGTTCCCGAGTACTCTTGGAAAGATCACCAAGCCATATATTCCTAAAGCGAACAAGTCCATTTTCTTTGCCTCGTCTGGATGTGTTGGTATGATGTCCCGAATACTTTCCCATGCAAAAATTGTATTGTCTCCTCGGATCTGAAGGAGGCCATTAACCCAATCCTCACTCATTCCCGCAAAGGTTTTGTGTTTCGCAGTGTATTTCTGATTCCTCGGAGGCTTCGCGTAGATCCAATCTTCCTGAATGTTTTTCTGGTTAAGTAAAGCAGTGTATTCTTCTACTGTAGGCATCATGTCCTGCCCATTGAAGGTGAAGCAGCAAAAAGCCGGATTCCAGAACTGGACTATAGCTCGGAGTAGGGGCTGGTTAATCCGAACATATAACAGCTGTGCAATGTCGCCATAACTATCGCAGAACAAGTCTTGTAGTCTTCGGTCCCATCTTTCCCAAATGCTTTGAAGATCCCATAGGTCGTTCTGTTGGAGACTCACATAGGTGTACCCTGCTATTACGCGTACGTTCGGCAAACCGTCCCTTTGGGTTTTCTGGTTGACCTCTGACCAATGTCTGACTGACAAATTAAGTTCTTCTTTCCTAAGACACCTTTTTTCCATGGTGAAAGATTTTCTGATCAGGCAAACCACTTGATCCAGTACCTTTATGTAATGCAAATGTATGACGTATGAGAAAAAAAAACAAAAGCGAAAAGAAAGCAAGTCAGTACCAGATAAATTTAATAAATATATAAATAAAAGGACAAAATTAAACAGAATAAACACACAAAACAACCCTATTTATCCCGTCTAAAACACCTAAGGTTATCCGCATGGCTCTAACAGGGTGGGTTTCTATGTTCTCTACATGCAGTGTTGGTGCTAGGAGGTACCCGAATTGTCCTTGTTGTCCTCTACTAAGAGTAGCAAGGCCCCCGATCATCACCCATTATAGGCTCCTTTCAACCGGGTTCAATTCAGGGGGACCCATTCGCTTATGCCCGTACGAAGGAACGATATCCTTACGAAAGTATAAGGTACTCGAGCCCCGAAGGTACTTGCTAGGCCCATACGGGAGAACGATATCTCCACGAAAGCATTAGCATTTTCCCCCCACTTAAAAAAACGGGTTTATATGCCATATTTTAAATGCGTTAAAATAAATGCGCAATTATGACCGAATGTTAATTTAATAGTCACTTTAATTCAGAACTTCCAATATTAGTAAAGCGGTAATTATTTTAACAGCTTGACTCTCATTTGCTTTTGAAAAAAACAAAAAATTATCCCAGCAGAGTCGCCATCTGTAGCGATGTCCCTTTTTTTATCGCTAAAAAAAACAATGGGTTTTCGAAGGTATTTGAAAGGTGTTTGTGATTTTTTTGATATAAGATATTTATTCCGTGGGGTTTAAAAAAAACTGCATTTTTAAAAAAATGGAGTCGCCACCAGCCACTTAGGTAGGCCGGACACCATAAAACCAGAGATTCAAAAAATATTGGGTTTGGGAGTCGGTTACGGATGGGAAAGGATTAGCACCCCCACACCGCCCAAAATTGGTACTTTAATAATTACCGCTTTATTAATATTGGATTTTCCGGATTAAAGTGACGATTATTTTAAAATTCGGTCATAATTGCGAATAAATTTTAAGGGCCCCGTTATCCGAGAATAAACGCCCAACCACTATCACTACGCCTGATACTGGCCCCGTTTACGCTCTGATAAAAGGGCACCGCATTAACAATTTATATCTCGATATGCAATCTTAGTGACAAAAATATAAAGCATGGCAGATAATTTAAAGACAGTAAATGTTCACATAACAAAATACTAATCTAACATAAATAAAATATGTAATTAAAACACACATATACATAGCAAGCTTAACAGTAAATAAAAGCAAATTTAACATGTCATAATAACAAGACAAGAATAAATACGTGTGTAGAACATATATTTCAAGAAGACATACATACTAGTAATAAAACATATCTCAACATATATGGGACAATATATTATACATAAAAAAGGTAAATATACTAACATGTAACCCTAAAAAAAACAAGAGAACATACACACATACAAAAATACAAAATATACCATGTACGAATCAACTAAAACATAACATGCTTAATATGAATAACCGAACAAAAAGATACATAATTATCATAAACTTAATACACATATACATGTAAATATAAAAATACATGACATATACGAGGGATATAAAATAAGACAAAAGACTACATTAACATATACGATTATAATATGAACATGAATATTTACATGGAAACAAGACTGAAATGAAAAAAAATAAAAGTCAGTGGCAGAAATTAAAGAACAATAATATGTAATTTAAGGATGAAAATGCAAAATAAACAGAACCTAAAAGGATCAAAACTGTAATTGGACCAAGGGGTAGACCCGAAATGAAAAGTTCAAAAACGCGGGATGGTTAAAGGGGTAATTTTACCATTTAAAAACTGATTCGGTGTAATTTAGGGACTGGATTGCAAGATTTTGAAATACAAGGGGGACCAGAGTTGTAAATATACCATGCGGCGAGACAGAAGTGAAAATATTGAAAACGCGGGGGGATTTAGTATGTAATTTAACCATTTCGCAAAATAATAACAACTATAAAAACCCCTCTTTTAGGCCGAAACCAATTTTGCCCCATTTTGTTGCATTTTTCAGATTTATAATAACCTTCTGTTCTTCATTTTCTCTCAACTCTCTCTATAAAACCCAGAATCCGGCGGCCGGCCGCCGTGTTCTCCAGCGCCGGCGAGCCTCAAAAACCTACCAAAATAACCCCCATCTCACCCTCGACACGAATCCGAGGTTGGATTCAGAGGAAAAGCCTCTATCTGCCCTAGATCTAGGAAATACGAAACGAAAAACCCATTTTTTAAACCCAAAACGAAACTACAAGGGGTCTCCCCCTCCCTTCAGTTCACCGTATTTGGCTTGGGGAAGCTGAAAAGGCTTGTCACTGATGAGGGGAGACCCACAGACGGCGACGGTAAGACAACTCTCTTTTTTTTTTACCTCTTTTGTGTATGCATGCAAAAATAAAAAAGGGGAAACGAGTATTTACCACTGGACTGACTTTTTGTATTTCGATTGTAACTTGACTGGTTTGATTACAACTTGTTCTTTCGATTACAACTCTCTGTTCTTGTCCGTTTTCGTTTACAAAATATTTGTTTCGTACATATATATACCTGTCTTTGGTTTTGGTACAAGTTGTATATTATTTGCTCTCTTTTCAGATCTAGACTGTCATATTTCTTTTCTTGCTGTGTTTGACATGTTTTGAGCACGGTGGTTGAAGATCGGCATGGTGCAGCATGGTGGCGGTGTGGGGGGGTTCTGTCTGCGGCCAGACGTGTTCTCGGCCGTTAGATCAGATCTGATCTAACGGTCGAGATGGCTTGAAGGATGAACGGCCCAGATGAAGCCTCGATTTGGTGAAACGGCTCCAGATCGTGCCACGTGGAGCTCAGCAGTCGAGGGGTCAGAGCGCGTTGGGCTCACGCACGCGTGGGATATCAAAGCGTCCGCACGCGAGCGTGGCACTCGAACGGTCCAGACGTGATGTGCACGCGGCTGGCAGATATTTTGTTCCTTGGTTGGATCGTGGCCGTTGGATCAGATCTTGATCCAACGGCCCACAGTCACCTGCACACACAATAATTGTAATTAGATAGGGTTTGGGTTTGGGCCAACCGGGCCTTGTAATAATATTTGTAATTGGACTTGGACTGTAATTTATTTGTTTGGTTTAATATATATATTTTTTATTTCATTTTATATATTAGCCCAATAATACTAGTAATAGTATAATTATAACAACAATACACATACATACGTATATACCTATACAAACATTAATTATAACATACCAGTATTCATACATATATAATCACACACATAATTAACATAACATCTCTACACATTAAACAAATACGCTCGTACTAAATATAGATGCATACGCGACACACATACACCATTAATACGCATACATACATAGTTTATAATATACATGCACACACCACACCTTATATATATATTAGTAACACTCTTGCAAATAATAAACATATAATATAATATGTATACATGTAACACTAATATGTATTTACAGATAAAAATGAGTGATTACACTCTTTATGTCCTAAGCTCCAAATTTGACCATGGAATACCTCATAGTTCCAATACCCTTCTAGACAAATTTCAAAGTAATGCTCAAAAATCTTTTGTATATTTCAAGTGATGCCAAATTTTAATTCTCATTTCAATGCAAGATGCTTTATAGAAAGATGTCAAAGGAGGAAAAGAAAAGGTCTACACAACAAATTTTATTAATATTGTGGCAAACACAAAAAGAAATTACAAGGAAAGGAATAAGCATTCAGATATCATAAACCAAAACTACTCCTGTCATGACTTCAATAGATGCCTTGAATGTCAACTATGCTGAGTAGACCCGGGAAATAATGATTATGTGGAAAGATATGAAACTTCCAGGTATAGAATCCCCAAGATCAATTTGTGGAAGGACTACTTTTGCAAATTATCTGAGCTGCCCTTTACGGGGTTTCAACTCAAATCATCATTTGGTTTCAAAATGCCCTTTGCGGGTTTTCATTTTGAACCCCCCTTTTCTTTTCTTTTCTTTTCTTTTTCTTTTTCTTCTTTTCCTTTCTTTTTTCTTTTCTTTTATCTTTTATCTTTTTTTTCTTTTTTCTTCTCTTCTTCAAACATAATACTTTTTAACCAAGTCTGAATTTATCGGGTTATGGGGTTTGTCTCTATCCACTTCGGCTAAAATTAATGCTCTCCCTGAGAAAACCTTTGTTACAATGTAAGGTCCCTCCCAATTCGGTGCCCATTTTCCTCGAGAATCGCTTTGGATTGGCTGCTTTTCCTCAATACCAAATCCCCTTCTTTGAATTCTCTTGGGCGAACTTTCTTCTCATGAGCCCTTATCATCATTTTCTAGTACATTGCCCATGACACAATGCCTTTAACCTCTTTTCATCAATTAGATTAAGCTGATCATATCTTGCCTGCATCCATTCTGCCTCTTCTAATTTCGCTTCCATTAAGACACAGAGCGATGGTATTTCAACCTCAATGGGTAGCCCAGCTTCTATTCCATATACCAATGAGAAAGATGTTGCCCTAGTGGAAGTTCTTACTGCGGTTCGATAAGTGTATAAGGGAAACGGCAGCTTTCCGTGCCAATCTTTATAGGTACTGGTCATGTTTGCAATAATCTTCTTAATATTCTTATCTGCAACCTCCACTGCCCCATTCATCTTCGGGCGATATACCACAGAATTATGATGTTTGACATTGAACTGCTCACAGACTCCACTTATCATCCTGTTATTCAAATTAGAGGCGTTGCCAGTGATGATACTTTCAGGTAAGCCGTATCGACAAATGATTTCCTTTTTCAAAAACTTGCAAACCGTGGATCTGGTGACGTTTGCATACGAGGATGCTTCTACCCACTTCGTGAAATAATCAATGGCTACCAAGATAAAACGATGCTCGTTTGATGCCTTAGGGTGAATCTGACTGATGACATCAATGCCCTACATGGAAAAAAGCCAAGGGGCTGTCATAACATGAAAAGGTTAAGGTGGTGTATGAACCTTGTCAGCGTAGATTTGGCACTTGTGGCATTTACGAGAATAAATGATGCAATCGCCTTCCATAGTTGACCAATAATATCCAAGACGCATGATCCTTCTAGTCATGGTGAAACCACTAGGATGGGTTCTGCAAACTCCTTCATGAACTTCATCCATAATTAATTGAGCCGGTTTTGCTCCCACGCATCTTAGAAGCACTTGATCACGACTTTTTTTGTATAAAATCTCTCCATCAAGAACATACCCTAAGGCCATTTTCCTGGTCATTTTCTTTTCATTCTCTGTAGCTTGCGGCGGGTATTGCTAGAATTTTACATATTGCAAGATGTCATGGTACCATGGCAATCCATCCATCTCTTCTTCCACATCGTAACAATGAGCTGGAGAGTCTAGCATATATAACCTGATGGGCATCATCTCAGAACCCTCACTTTCCCTAAACATGGCAGCTAAGGTGGCTAAAGCATTATCCATTTGGTTGTCTTCCCTGGGGAGATATTTGAAAGTGATCTCATCAAATTCTTTGGTCAACTCAAGGACCAACTTTTGGTATTCCATTAACTTTGCATTTTTTGTCTCCCATTCGCCACGTATCTGATAAATGTCTAATGCAGAGTCCCAAAAAACTCTTAAAGTACGGATTTTCCTCCTTATAGCTTATCTTAGTCCCATTACACAGGCCTCGTACTTTGCCATATTATTAGTGCAGAAGAACTTCAAACGATTGGTAAAAGGGTAATAATCTCTCTTTGGTGAAACCAGAACTGCCCCTATACCTCTTCCTAATGCATTTGTTGCACCATCAAAGTTCATAACCCAAGATTTTGTTGAAGCCTCATCATCTTCTGAGATACACATCAAGTTTTCATCAGGAAAATTAAAGTTTAATGCTTCATAGTCATCACAAGCGCGACTTGCCAAAAATTCTGCTATGGAACTCCCTTTTATCGCTTTTTGGCTCACATACTGGATATCAAATTCTGATAATAACATCTGCCAATGCGCTAACCTTCCTAATAGAGCCGGGGCCTCCATCATGAACTTCAGTAGGTCCAACTTCGAGATTAGCCACGTAACGTGATAAAACATATATTGTCTTAGCCTTTTAGCTGCCCAGACCAGAGCACAACATAGTTTTTCAATCAACGAATATTTGGTTTCAAAATCAGTGAATTTCTTGCTCAAGTAATATATCGCCTTTTCTTTTCTTCCAGTATCGTCATGTTGCCCTAACACACAGCCCATGGAATTTTCATAGACCGTTAGGTACAAGATCAGTGGTCTCCCTGAAACAGGTGGTACTAATAATGGAGGATTACTCAACTACTCTTTAATCTTTTCCAAAGCCACTTGACATTCTTCGTTCCATGTCCCCGAGTTATTCTTCCTGAGTAACCTAAACATTGGATCACACTTATCAGTTAACTAAAAAATGAAGCGTACGATGTAATTTAATCATCCCAGAAAACCTCAAACTTCCTTCTGTATTTGAGGTGGGGGAAGTTCTTATATAGCTTTTATCTTATCTGGATCGATCTCAATTCCTCTTCTGCTCACAACAAAACCTAATAACTTCCTAGATGTAACTCCAAATGTGCACTTAGTCGGTTTGAGCTTCAACTGGAACTTTCTTAGTCTTAGGAAGAGCTTTTATAAATTGGCCAAATGTTCTTCCTCAAATCTAGATTTGGCGATCATATCATCGACGTAGACCTGTATTTCTCTATGCATCATATCATGGAAAAGGGTGACCATGGCCCTTTGATAGGTTGCCCCTGCATTCTTAAGTCCAAAGGGCATCACTTTATAGCAAAAAGTTCCCCATAGTGTCACAAAAGTTGTCTTTTCCATGTCTTCTGGGCACATCTTAATCTGATTATACCCGGAGAAACCATCAATGAAAGAGAAGATTGAATGTCCAGCTGTATTGTCGACTAAAGTGTCAATATGTGGGAGCAGAAAATTGTCCTTTGGGCTTACCTTATTGAGGTCCATGTAGTCAACACACATTCGTACTTTTCCATCCTTCTTCGATACTAGGACAATATTTGCCACCCATTCTGAATACTTGGCTACCTCAAGGAATCCTGCATCGTATTGCTTATTTACCTTATCCCTGGTCTTGAGAAGTGTTTCAGCCTTCATTCTTCTTAGCTTTTGCTTTACAGGTTCATATCCTTCCTTTATAGGGAGCCTATGCATGACAATGTCGGTGTTAAGGTCGGGCATATCTTGATACGACCAAGCGAAAATATCTTTGAATTCTTTCAAAAGCTCAATCTGACTTTGTCTAGTTTTGGTTGTGATGGTGGTACCAATTTTCACCTCTAACTTTCTTCTTTGGTACCGAGGTTTAATGTTTCTAGCTCCTTTTTATGTGGTAGAATTTGCTTTTCCTCTCCTTCTACTATTCTGAACATATCACTGGGTACATCATATTCTTCCTCATTGTCAATATTTCCAACTTCTTCCAAGCATAAAGGCAATTCAATGTCAACCTTGAAGTCAGACCTATATTCATTTATGTCACTGATATCTGAAGACCTGAAAAGGAAATAGGCAAAAGATATATACAAAGGGAAAAAAACAAAATGAATGGAATGTTTTTTTATGCTTTATGGTTTTCATTTAGTTTTGGTTTATTTATGAAAAGAAAGTTTGCCATAAAAGATTTAAGGGAGTGCATCTTTTATTAAATTTCAAATTAAAATTTTGACATAGGCCCTTTACATAAGATCCCCTATTGTCTCTGGGCCTGGAGCAAAGGGGTTGGTTTTGAGAATTACTCTGAACATGTCTTAATGACTACAAGAATTTCTTCAGTAGTCCAATTGTCAAACTCAGAGCAAGGGCGGATCATTGACAGGTACTGGCTCTCTTCTTCTTCTTCAGTCACAGCGTTAATACTCAGCTTTTCAAATGCTTCACATAGAGCACTCTCTTCTTTTCCTTCATCACTAATTGGGGCACTTGGATCCAGCATGCCTCCAGATATAAAGTTATGGCTCAAGGGAGGGAAAGTCATCGGCTCCCATTCAATTTCCTCTCCCTTCAATCTGGCCCTTCTTATCTCTTGATGTTTTCTAATTTCAGCCCTTCTTTGCCATTTGTTGGGATTAAAGCCCAAGCCAAATCGATCTTCACTGGGATTACTACGAGATATAGCCTTTCTTGATGTCTCTTTCTGAATCATTTCCCAATTTTAGCTCCTTTTCCCAAGCGTTTGTTTTACCTGCATCTTCGTACAGCTTGATAATTCTGGTTATGGCACCTTACTCCCTTCAGTGACAAAGGTTGCATTGACTAGCTCCAATGTCCTAAAATGACACTCGAGCGCACCCTCATCGATCTCGATGAAGGGTGCATCAGTGGTTACTGATGCAATGATTTCCTCCTCTGCACCGACAGTTATTAGTTGTCCATCGATCACGAACTTCAGCTTCTGGTGTAAAGTAGATGGGACTACTCCTACTGTGTGGATCTACGGGAGCCCTAGCAAGCAATTGTAACTAGGTCTTATATCCATGACCACAAATTCAACATCAAAAGTCGTTGGTCCAATTTGCAAAGGCACCTCAATTTTCCCTAACACATCCTTCTAAGTTCAATCAAATGCTCTAACCGTATTTTGATAAGTTCTCGTATGAGAGCTATCTATTGGCAGCTTCTTCAATGTGGCTAACGGTAGAACATTCAGTGCCGACCCATTATCAATTAAAACTCCAGGTAACATATGTCCCTTATAGCTAGTAGTGATATGTAAAGCCTTGCACAATCTTCTTTTTTCGCCTGGTATTTCCTCATCATTGAATGAGATAAAGTTGTTGACAACAATGTTACCGACTAACATGTCCATCTTATCGGGTGTGATCTCTTTTGGTACGAATGTCCGGTTCAGAATCTTTAACAAGGCCTCAAGGTGGCCTTCATAACTTAATAGCAGAGAAAGCATAGAAATTTGAGCCGGAAGCTTGTGGAGTTGCTCAACGACGTTGTGTTCACTGTGCTTTAAAATCTTCAAGAATTCTTAGACCTCTGATTCCTTTACAGGCTCGGGTTATGCTGTCAGTTTCTCTTTGACAAAATTTCTATTATCCACTTTCTCAGGTTCTTCAGCAGCAGCTTTCCATTGTACTGCATCTCTATCCTCTGCTATTGGTTGGGAATAGAGCCTTCCACTCCTCGTGAAATAGCTCACCTCATTAATCGGTCCTTTTTTTCTTTAACATATGTTTCTCCTGGAGCTGCCACCGTATAAGCGTAATTCCAAGGAACCTGCTTGTTATCCATGTATGGAAATGGGGTCGACGCCTTAACTATAAGCCGTGGGGTTACACCCTTTTTTGGCTCACATACTCTTGTTTTAGCCTTAATAACTAAAGGCTTCATTCCAGAATAGCCTCTTTTAGAGGGTGACTGCTCTGATGTACATATGTCCAACATGCATTTCTTGTCTTTCTTTTCAAAGAACTCAAGTTCTTTTTCATTCATCTTGTCTTGCACTAGTTGCCTAAATTCTAAGGAACAATCAATATCATGTCCTTCCTTCGTGTAGTACTCACAGTACAGTTCGTCTTCAATTTTCAGCTTCTAGGCTCCTCCTTCCAGCATCCCTACTGCCACCATCTGAGCTCATACCCACTTCATGGGAGCTCTAGCTTCAACAACACATTCCTTAACCACCTTATCCTTCTCCACTATGATTGCATTCACTTCTGCCTTCTGATGATTTGGCAGAGGGTTTCTCTTTTCTTTCGACGTATCAAATGACAACATCCCTGATTTTCTTAAGTCGTCCACCACCCTTTTGAATGCAGTATAATTTCCAATGGTATGCCCCCTAACTCCTGCATGGTATTCACATTGTGCCTTCTCATCATACCATGGTGGGTATGGTGGTGACAATGGGGGAACATGTCTTGGCTGCACCATCTGGTATTTGATTAGTTCAACAAACAATTTTGCATATGTCATTCTAATAGGAGGGAAATATGGTTTCGAGATACCTTGATATCTTTGTTCTTCCTTTGGATGATTTGTGAGTGTTGGAGTTGTGGTCGAGACATTGGGTTTGTTGAAGATTACCCCCTTTGAGTAAATGTGGTTATAAATATTAGTGGCATTGACTTCATTGTCTCTCTTTTTGTATGGTTTCTTTTTTCCCCACTATCCAACTTTCCATTTTTCATGGCCGCAAGTATCAACTCTCCATTTATAAGCATGTCCGCAAAACTCTTTGTGGCATGATTGAGCATACAATCATAGAAAGAACCCTTTAATGTTTCCACGAACATTGGGGTGATCTCACTCTTTAGTAATGGTGGTTGGACTTGGGCAACTACATCCCTCCATCTTTGCGTGTACTGGCGGAAGCTCTCATGATGCTTTTGCTCCAATCCTTGCAGAACTAAACGAGTTGGAATCATGTCTGAAACGTGCTTGTACTGCTCACTGAAGGCTCTGGACAAATCTTTCCATGATCTGATGTTAACTCGACTTAGCTGCGTGTGCTAGCGTACAACTGGCCCTACTAGACTGTCTTGGAAGCAATGAATAAGCAGCTTCTCATTGTCAAGATACATCAACATTATCCTGCAATACATAGTTAAATGTAATTCAGGGCACGTAGTTCCATTATATTTTTCGAAGTCAGGAACCTTGAACTTTGGTGGTACTACCAGATCAGTCACTAAGCTTAAATCCTTGGCATCCATTCCTCCATATATACCTCCTTCTTGGAAAGACTTAATCATTCCCTCAAACTTCTCATAGAAATCTTCCCATTTCTTTTCAACTTTCACCTTGTCGCAGTTTCATCAAGATCATGCACCTCAATGACTTCCTCAAAGTTTATCTTCCTATCATTCTGTGTCAAAGCCTCATCAAAATGTAGAGAAATCTTGGCCTTAGAAGATTGAGCTTCTCTTTGCATGTTTGGATGAACGAAGGCCATCCCCTAAAATTTTGGCACAGCATTTGCTTCCTCGCCAACTTCTACCGCGTCTGGGTCCTTAAAGCCTAACATGGCTACAATTAAAACAACTGTCTTTTGGTGAACTAACTCCAACCGTTGCTTCAGATCTGTCTCCAGCTTATCTAACCTATCTTGGGTACTCTTATGGCTGCTTTCTAAGGCCGTCACTCTGTCTTCCATTGCTCTGACTTGAGACCGACTACCGTACTTGTGGTTTGTTTTTGCTATTTTGATTTTCTGCCATTTTTATTTAAGTTAGATTTTTATTATGGCATGTATGCATGCACAAATGCAAAGAAAAGCTATAAAACACAGAAGAATGAAATGCAAATGCATGAAAGCAAGCGAAGGGCCGTCAATTCCATGAAACATCTGCTCAAGTAACAACTCTTTTATTGAATATGAAATGGTCTTTTTTACATCAAATTTCATTTACAAATATTTTTAGCCTGAACTCCTAGTTCCTTGATTTCTTCAATGAGCCACATAAGCCTCGATCCCACTTCTCCTGCTGGTTTGACGTACTGATGAAGAGTTGTAGCTTCAGTGGCTAACATCATCACGTGTCGAGCCACATCATGTACTTGGGTCATGACAGTCCTGTCGGACTCATCTCGTTCTTGAAATCTTCTAGCCACATCTCTAAGACGAATGAACCAATAATCATTACCTCCCTCAGCTATGTCTTCAAGGACCAAAATCTTCCTCCTATATTCTTGGATGATGTTATCCATTTCTTCAACCTTTTTCTGAGATATCATTCTCACTTAGACATGCCTAAAGTTCGATATAGGTGTGATGATTCTGAAGTCTATGCAACGAGTGGTTCAGGTCATCTATTTTGGCTTGCAACTTAGTAACACAAGCCTGGCTCTGCCTCAACTTCGCACTGGTCTGGTCATATGCCTTCTGCAACTCAAATAAGCGGATCTTATTGTCATGGGCCTTCCTTTTCCATGCAGCCACACTTTCTTTCTCACTTTCTTGGACCCGCTTGCCCTTTCCATTTTCAGTTGCTAGCTTACCCTTCTTCTTCTCTTCAATAAGGGCTCATCTATATTTCTCAACCTCGCACCTTCCTCATTCCTTTTCTTTTCCTACATCATGCTCAATTTATTGCTTCTACTACTCCAGAGTCTTTCTCAGGTCATCATTTTGAATGACAGTCTGGAATTTGAGGAAATCACCCTTTTGGATTTCAAACTTCTTTTCTAAGTCTTCATACAGCTTTATCACCTGCTTCGTCTCCCCTTTATACTTCTCAACATCGAGGCTTGACTCAAACTTGTCTTTTTTGGTTCTGCTCTCGTAAGGCTTCTATCTCAAACTTAGCCCTTCTTAACTCCTCTTTTAGGATGTCAGCTTCTTTAGGGACTACTTTTAACTGTTCTTCTAGAGACTTGGCCTGTCCGAGTGTAGGTGCTAGGACTTTGACATTTACTCTCGTATGCCTCCAACTATCATAGTCCGGGTGTACATGCAATGACTATCAGATTCTAACTTCATATGATAATAGGGGATCCATGCATCACTAATTATTTGAATCTTCTGTTTGAACTCTCCTTGGAACTCAAACTGTAACACCCTTACTAGTATTTATTACGCAATTCTAGTATAGAGTGTCACATGATGTTTAAACCATATTTATGCTATCCGAACAAGTCAAAAATGACGATTTAAAAATTTTCCTTTTTAATCGCGTAAAATTTATTTCCAATTTTTAATCCATCAGATAGACCTCGATTTTAGGCAGCAACTTGGCAATTTTTAACTATACTATACAATTAACAAAACTGCCAAAAATAAAAATCATTTTGATTACTCTAAAATTTCATTATTATAATCTTACCCGATTTTTGTTACTAGCAATTTCTTTAAACTAGTATCCATTTAAATAAAACTCAATATCATATACTAACCACTTATCTAGATATTATTATTACAATCCATATCTAGACTAGTTTGAAAGGAGCTACTATTTATTTATACATGCCAACTAGAAATATCAAAATACATCAAAGATGTATTTACCGATACTGCATATATCCCCTTTGATAGTGATGCCTTACTCCTTACTCCGAACCGGGTTTTCTACCTACGCGTGAAAAACCATCACATGCTAAGTGTATACTTAGTGAGGCATTATAATTATTTAATATAAATCAACATGCTTGAATTATATCAATAATATAATAAACATGCAGTTTGATCACTATTCCTTTATTTCCCTTATTTTAATCAAATATTAACATATTATAATCCGGATTCATAAATCTTATTATTATCTTGCCATTATTCGAGAATTTACCTACTTTTTGAATTATTTACCATTTATTATCCGAGAGTTCACTTACTCTCTAACTTATTCGCCATTTATTATCATTTTCAGAGAGTTCACTTACTCTCTAATTTATTCACCATTTATTATCATTTTCTAAGAGTTCACTTACTCTCTAACTTATTCACCATTTATTATCATTTTCTGAGAGTTCATTTACTCTCTAATTTATTCACCATTTATTATCATTTTCCGAGAGTTCACTTACTCTCTAACTTATTCACCATTTATTATCATTTTCTGAGTGTTCACTTACTCTCTAACTTATTCACCATTTATTATCATTTTCCAAGAGTTCACTTACTTTCCAATATTTCCATTTTGGTCCTAAATTATCAAATCAAGCTAATTTGATCAAAATCTCATCATTTCTAATGCTAGAATAATTTTCACAATAATTTCCCCTTTATTTCCAATTCTAACCGAATTGGTCCATTATTATTCCTAAGGGAAATTTTTTATTCTAACATCAAATTAAGGATTCTAATATCACAAATCATTCATTTCTATCCTTTATTAAATTCACTAACCAAATCCCCAAATTCTAGGGTTAGGGTTTATAACCTTGAACATAGAATTAAACTAAATTCAAGCTTGTTTTCATGTTTACAACACATGAGTTACATAAATCAAGCCTTAATTCCAACTTAGTTCATGAAATTCCAATTTCTCTTTCTTCAAGAACATGAACTATTCTTCATAATAGCATACAATATTACTATCAAAAGAAAGAGCATGAAGCATAGATCAATTTATTTTAAAGCAACATACCTTGATTCTAACTTTAAAACCTTCAAATTTGCTAAAGAAAATTTTCTTTCCTTTTCCCCCTTGTGTTTCAAAAGTACCCAAGAAAGATGAAAAAATTAGTTCATCTTTTATCCTTTTAATTCACATGTGAAAATTAAATGAATTTTAAATTCATTTAATTAGTGAAATTACTAATTTAACCTTCAAATTCAATGGCTATATTTAATCTTATCATAAACCAAGGGCCAAGATTAAATCCATGTTTTTTTTTATTTTCCAAAAAAGCACTCAACATTTCAAAATATTTCAAAAATGCCATCCATGGAAAATGTCCAATTTGCCCTCCAATTATACTTTATTTACTAACAAGGCTTGAAAATTGCCATTCTATCACCATCTAACTAAATCTAGTTAGAATCCAACCAAATGTAATAAAATATCCATAGAATAATATTTTATGAGTTTTCCATAATCCTTGGAACTGTCTTTAAAATTCCAATTCGATTCGATTACCCAATATTCACTTTCTACGATTTTCCACTTTCCAACTATCGGGTAAAATCTGAAATTCTCATAATTATGATCTCTATACGTAAATATTTTTAACATACAAAATATTCCATAATTTTATAAAAATCAAAATCTTGAAATTTTGACTCGATCCAATATACTGATAATTTACCTGAAATCTTATCATAAACCAAGGGCCAAGATTAAATCCATGTTTTTTAATTTTCCAAAAATGCCCTCAACATTTCAAAATATTTCAAAAATGCCATCCATGGAAAATGTCCAATTTGCCCTCCAATTATACTTTATTTACTAAAAAGCCTTGAAAATTGACATTCCATCACCATCTAACTAAATCTTGTTAGAATCCAACCAAATGTAATAAAATATCCATAGAATAATAGTTTATGAGTTTTCCATAATCCTTGGAACTGTCTTTAAAATTCATTTTCGATTTGATTACCCGATATTCACTTTCTACGATTTTTCCACTTTCCAACTATCGGGTAAAATCTAAAATTCTCATAATTATGATCTCCATACGTAAATATTTTTAACATACAAAATATTCCATAATTTTATAAAAATCAAAATCTTGAAATTTTGACTCGATCCAATATACTGATAATTTACCCGAAATCTTTGTCGGATAAATTTCTCTTAATAATCCTTGATCAGATATCCATAAAAAATTTCAACTCGAACTAATTCCCCTTTTTATCAGTCTCAACTATTGATATGAGACCTTCCCATAAGGTCACCCATCCTAATGCTACTTTGCTATGAGCACGCTTAATAATTTTTATTTCGATCCAAATATCTAGAAATTTTCTCGAACTTTAGCGCTTTATAGCTCTTAATGCAAACTTCGCATCAAAAATCCGTGTATCACGGAAATGCCACTCTTGGGGGTGAACTATTCATTTACGAGACCAAATACATAACTTTTTAAAATTACAATTTAGTCCCTAAACTTTTTTAATTTTACACTTTGGCATCAAACATTTCAAATTTTACATTTTGGTCACTAACCAAAATTTTGAGGTATTGCAATTCTCCCCCTTAAGAAAATTCGTCCCCGAATTTTCCTTATGTACGAAGTTCAAAAAGATACGGATGTTTTTTTTGTTTTTTTTCATTGATTCCTCGAATTCCCAAGTAGCTTCCTCTATTTTGTGATTTCTCTATAAAACTTTGACTAGAGGAATCCTTTTTTTATTTCTCAACTGCTTTTCTTCCTTAGCTAAGATCCTCACGGGTTTTTCTTCGTATGTCAAATCCGGTTAAATTTCAATTTCTTCCGGTGTAATGACATGCAAAAGATGTGATCTATACCTCTCTAACATGGATACATGAAATACATCATGAATTTGATTCATCTTGGGTGGCAATGCTATCATGCCACTAATCCAACTCTCTTTAGTATTTCATAAAGGTCAATGAACCTTGGACTGAGTCATTCAAAACGAAAGGCATATCCTTTCTTAACAGCTTGTTTATCAGATGGGTAATCATTGGAAAAAAATTCACAAACTGCCAATAATAACCAACTAATCCTAAGAAACTTCTTACTTCAGAGACATTCTTAAGAACTTTCCATTCAAGGATTGCTTGAACCTTCTTAGGTTCAACTCAATTTCTTTCGGCTGAAACTATATGCACATGGAAAATTACTTCCAATAACCAAAATTTCACATTTTGACAGCTTTTCATACAACTTCTTTTCTCGTAGGATTTAGAGAACTACTTGAAGATGAGTATCATACTCCTCCTTGGTTTTCAAATAAACCAATATATATTATCAACAAATACTACCACAAATCGATTCCATATACAGCTAGAAGATTCGATTCATTAAATCCTTAAATGCCACCGGTGCATTTGTAAGTTTGAAGGGCATTACTACAACTCATAATGCCATATTTGATTTTGAAAGCTATCTTTGGTCTATTCGCCTTCTTGATCTTTAATTAATGATGCCCCGATCGAAGATTAATCTTAGAGAACACGGTTACTCCCTTAAGTTGATCAAAGAGATCATCAATCCTCTGAAAAAGATATTTATTCTTGATCGTCACTTCATTAAGTTAACGATAATCTATACATTATCTTATTGATCTGTCCTTCTTCTATATAAATAGGACTGAGGCTCCCCAAGGTGATAAACTAGGCCATATAAAACCTCGGTCTAATAATTCTTATAATTGAGCTTTCAATTCTCTAAGCTCTGTAGGAGTTATCCTATAAGGTGCTATTCCAGGAAGCACATCAATACCGAATTCTTCCTCTCAATCGGGAGGTAATCTCGGTAATTCATCCGGAAAACATCTGCAAATTCTTGTACCGTTGGTACATTTTCCAGATTTATTTTTGTTTCTAAAACACTAATCACATTGTTCAGATTATCCGGTCTTCACCTACAAATACAATCTTTGAATCGTCTGCCTTCTTCAAGATTAACCCTTTTATATTTTCCATAAACCAGCAAGAAACTCTACTCTTTGAATCTTTAGATGACATTTCTTGCATATTCGACTCACTTTGGCACTTTGTCCTATTAGATTGATGGCAACTACTTTATTCGAATTTGGTTCTATTGGGATATTTCTTTCGAGTATTATTTTAGAACTAATGTAAGAATGAGTAGAGCCTAGATCAATCAATACAAAGATAGGTCCGCCAAAGAGTTCGATCATACCTGCTATGATCTCTGCATCATCCTGATCCTCAACAGTTTTGATGTGGTATACCCGAGCTGTAGCCTTGCTCTCTCGATTAGGCGTAAATGCAGATGTTCTTGGGTTACTACCGTTATTTCCTTTACCAGCCTGATGTGCTACAATAAGCTGATTTGGTTGAAGTTCTGGACAATGCTTCTTGATATGACCAGCTTGCCCACAATAGAAACATGCCCCAGTCAACCAGCACTGACCAGGATGCCTTTTGCCATAATGCTCGTATTCTGTAATAGGGCAAATTCTAGAATCTCGAGTACCAGTAGTACTCGTTTGGGATTGCTTCGATTTTCCTCCTACATACCCCTTCTTAACTAAAGAGGTTGATGTTGTAGGATACTGTTGTGGTATTCCTTTACTACGTTTAAATGATGATGCAGCAAATGAACCTCTAGACCTTTTTCTGGTCTGAATCTACTTTTCACCTTTTTCCTCAAGGTCAACTTTGTCCATGGCCTTGGCTCGATTTACCACTTCTTGAAAAGAAGTGAAGTTACGAGAAACCAAAATCTTTTTATATTGAGGATCCAACCCAGCTATAAATCTATCTATTGTGGACTTCTCGGTTGGAAGAAATTCGGTTGCAAATTGGTTTAATCTATTGGACTCGCATTCATATTCATACACCGATCTGTCGTACTGTTTCAACTGTAGAAATTGCTATCTCATTTCCTCGACAAATACTTCTCCAATATATTTTTCCTTGAATTCTTGTAGAAAGAATTCCCAAGTAATCCGTTCTGGATGTACTTGTGTAGTTATCACGTTCCACCATATGCTGGCTTGTTCCATCAATAGTGATACTACTCCTTCTAATTTTCCTTGATTATCATAAGGAATCTTATTTAATATGATCTTTATATCATTTAACCAATAATCGACAACCATAGGATCTGCATCAGTATCACCCCAGAATTATGGTGCCCCAATTTTCCTTAATTCCTTTGGGACTGATACTGGTGCCTGCCAATTTAGGATTGCCTCCAAAGACTGCAGAAATAAGGCTTGATCTTGCACCGACATATTTCTTTGTTCTTGAGCCCGTTGCTCTGCATTCCGTTGAGTCAATTTCTCTATATTTTGTTGAACCTGAGGTGGATTCTGATTCACCTCATTACTTCCGCTTTGAGCAGGCACATCCCGCTCAACAGCCTGTCGGGATTCTCGATAACCTGACATCTGATCATGTCACGATTATCTAAAATAAGTAAGAAGTAATCTACTCAGCATCAGGCATCATCATAATCCTACACAATATCAGTAATTTTTAGATATTCTAGTGGCATGTATATAAATCTGACTTTCTACATAGATTCATTTACTATCCAGAACCGGCTAAACATATAGCTCTGATACCAATAACTATAACACCCTTACCAGTATTTATTACCCAATACTAGTATAGAGTGTCACATGATGTTTAAACCATATTTTATGTTATCCGAACAAATAAAAAATGATGATTTAAAATTTTTCCATTTTAACTGCGTAAAATTTATTTCCAATTTTTAATCCATCAGATAGACCTCGATTTCAGGAAGCAACTTGGCAACTTTTAACTATACTATACAATTAACAAAACTGCCTAAAAACTGCCTAAAATAAAAATAATTTTGATTACTCTAAAATTTTATTATTATAATCTTGCCTAATTTTCGTTACAAGCAATTTCTTTAAACTAGTATCCATTTAAATAAAACTCAATATCATATACTAACCACTTATCTAGATATTATTATCACAATCCATATCTAGACTTGTTTGAAAGGAGCTACTATTTATTTATACATGCCAACTAGAAATATCAAAATACATCAAAGATGTAATTACCGATACTGCATATATCCCCTTTGATAGTGATGCCTTACTCCTTACTCTGAACCGGGTTTTCTACCTACGCGTGAAAAACCATCACACGCTAAGTATATACTTAGTGAGGCATTATAATTATTTAATATAAATCAACATGCTTGAATTATATCAAAAATATAATAAACATGCAGTTTGATCACTATTCCTTTATTTCCCTTATGTTAATCAAATATTAACATAATATAATTCGGATTCATAAATCTTATTATTATCCTTGCCATTATCCGAGAATTTACCTACTTTCTGAATTATTTACCATTTATTATCCGAGAGTTCACTTACTCTCTAACTTATCCACCATTTATTATCATTTTCCGAGAGTTCACTTACTCTCTAATTTATTCACCATTTATTATCATTTTCCAAGAGTTCACTTACTATCTAACTTATTCACCATTTATTATCATTTTCCGAGAGTTCACTTACTCTCTAACTTATCCACCATTTATTATCATTTTCTGAGAGTTCATTTACTCTCTAATTTATTCACCATTTATTATCATTTTTCCAGACTTCACTTACTCTCTAACTTATTCACCATTTATTATCATTTTCCGATAGTTCACTTACTCTCTAACTTATTCACCATATATTATAATTTTTCGAGAGTTCACTTACTTTCCAATATTTCCATTTTTGTCCTAAATTATCAAATCAAGCTAATTTGATCAAAATCTCATCATTTCTAATGCTAGAATATTTTTCACAATAATTTCCCCTTTATTTCCAATTCTAACCGAATTGGTCCATTATTCTTCCTAAGGGAAAATTTTTATTCTAGCATCAAATTAAGGCTTCTAATATCACAAATCATTCATTTTCATCCTTTATTAAATTCCCTAACCAAATCCCCAAATTCTAGGGTTATGGTTTATAACCTTGAACATAGAATTAAACTAAATTCAAGCTTGTTTTCATGTTTACAACACATGAGTTACTTAAATCAAGCCTTAATTCCAACATAGTTCATGAAATTCTAGTTTCTCTCTCTTCAAGAACATGAACTATTCTTCATAATAGCATACAATATTACTATCAAAAGAAAGAGAATGAAGCATAGATCAATTTATTTCAAAGCAACATACCTTGATTCTAACTTTAAAACCTTCAAATTTGCCAAAGAAAATTTTCTTTCCTTTTCCCCCTTGTGTTTCGAAAATACCCAAGAAAGATGAACAAATTAGTTCATCTTTTATCCTTTTAATTCACATGTGAAAATTAAATGAATTTTAAATTCATTTAATTAGTGAAATTACTAATTTAACCTTCAAATCCAATGGCTATATTTACTAACAAGGCTTGAAAATTGTCATTCCATCACCATCTAACTAAATCTAGTTAGAATCCAACCAAATGTAATAAAATATCCATAAAATAATATTTTATGAGTTTTCCATAATCCTTGGAACTGTCTTTAAAAGTCCAATTCGATTTGATTACCCGGTATTCACTTTTTACGATTTTCCACTTTCCAACTATCGGGTAAAATCTGAAATTCTCATAATTCTGATCTCCATATCTAAATATTTTTAACATACAAAATATTCCATAATTTTGTAAAAATCAAAATCTTGAAATTTTGACTCGATCCAATATACTGATAATTTACCTGAAATCTTTATCGGATAAATTTCTCTTAATAATCCTTGATCAAATATCCATAAAAAATTTCAACTCGAACTAATTCCCCTTTTTATCAGTCTCAACTACTGACATGAGACCTTCCCATAAGGTCACCCATCCTAATGCTACTCTGTTTTGAGCACGCTTAATAATTTTTATTTCGATCCAAATATCTGGAAATTTTCTCAAACTTTAACGCTTTATAGCTCTTAATACAAACTTCGTATCAAAAATCTGTGTATCACAAAAATGCCACTCTTGGGGGTGAACTTTTCATTTACGGGACTAAATACATAACTTTTTAAAATTACAATTTAGTCCCTAAACTTTTTTTAATTTTACACTTAGGCACCAAAGTTTTCAAATTTTTACATTTTGGTCACTAACCAAAATTTTGAGGTATTACACGAACTCTAATGAGCCAAGATCGGTAGTGAATGGAATTAACTGTCGAAACCCAAACTAACAATATACTAGCAAAGGAGCACATCCAATTCCTCCCCACAAACCTAACAGCATTAGGAAGTTAAAATCTTCACATTTATACAAAAGCTTAGTATGGCCCATCCAAGGAATCCTCCATCTGATGTCTTCGTTACATCGATCCCTGAATATATCAATCCATTTATTATTCTTAACAACAGGCCACTCCTTTGCTAAGAATTCTCAAAGAGGTGAGAAATCCGGGGAAAATACACTTGATAAGGTCAATGTTGGGCATTTCCAGAAGGGACTAAGGGCCTAGACTTGTAGTAGTGGAGCGCACCCTCCAAAACTAACACCTTCAACTTTTCGACAAGCATTAAGGGAAATGAAGGTTTCAGCAAGTACAGCTGGTACTGGATTGACTCCTCTCTTTAACTGTTTATGGAAATCAAGTAATGCCACATCAATATTCCCTAGAACCTTCGAAAAGATGACTAAACCATAAATTACAATGGCTAGGAGATCAACTCTCTTTTCCCTATCGGGGTGAATTAAAATTATACTTCTGATGCTTGACCAAAGGAAATTAAAGATGCCTCCTCTCTTTTGTATCAACCCCTTAACCCAACCATCACTCATACCAGCGAATGTTTGAAACTTTGCATGTGGGTTTTTGTTTTTAGGAGGCTTGGCATAGACCCAGTTCTTCTTCACTTTGCACAGGTTGAAAAGGGCTAAGTACTACTCAAATGTAGGCATCATATCTTCTTTATTAAAAGAGAAGCGGCAATACCCTGGATTCCAGAATTGAACCAAGGATTTCAAAAACTGTTCATCAACCTTTACATACAAGAGATAGGCTATGTCATCATAGACTTCATGGAACAACTGCTTAGTGTCATAATCAAAGTGCTCCCAGATTTCCCGCAATTCTTGCATATTGTTCTATTTGATACTGATGTGGCCATATTCTGAAGTCTCTATCTCATGATCAGCTGCTAAATTATCTCCAAATGTTTGCTGATTCACCTCGGACCAATGTCGTACCTTTACATTCTCCTCTTCACTTTTCAAAATCCTTCTATCCATAATAAGAGCTTTTCAAAGTTGAGCAATGATTTTTAAGAATCAACCCCTTCTAAATATTTAATGATGCTACATGAATGGATATGCAAAACAACAAGACAAGGGGAACGAAGATTAAAATCAACAAAACACAAAGAATTCAAAATAATTTCACAAACAATTCTGGGCAGCACATTCCAACACTCCAGGACATGTTTCCCCTTATTACTAAAACCTTAGGTTTTTAAAATGGCTCTATTGGGGTGGGCTCTAAGTTCTCAAACGGTTGAGTTCTAAAAGGTACCCAAGCTGTCCTTTTTGTCCCTTGCTAAGGGTATAAAAGCCCTTGGTTCTCACCCATTATAGGTTTCAAACGAACCAAGTTCAACTCGGGAGGACTCACTTCCTATGTCTTCTCAAAGAATTAGTATCCTTACGAAGACATGAGGCATATGATTCTCGAAGGTACTTGCTAGGCTCATACGGAGAATCAATATTCTGACATGAGCAAAGCGTTTTCCCCTCACTTAACAATTGGGTGGAGCTCAGGAATAGAGCTTTTTGCAACAATTTTTTTAAATGCGTAAAATTGAATTACATTCATTAAGCGGACTAATAGATTGAAACCTTTGTGAACTTGCAAATTCCTTTTTCTAAACACATTTTGAAAATAATTTGTGGCCTGACCCTCTTTTGTTTTTTAGAAAAAAACAAAATATGTCCCCAGCAGAGTCGCCAAGCTGTCGCAAACCTTTTTAGGAGTTTTGATGTTTTGGAAAACTTTATAAAATCGTAGAGTCGCCACCAATCTTTTTAAAAAAAGTGTGATTGGGTCACTTTTAAAACAAGGGTATTTTGATAAAACGTTTTATGTATCAAAATAGCATTTTGGTCCACAAAAAACAAAGAAAATAGGTTCAGGGGTCGGTTACATGTGGGGAAGGGTTAGCACCACCCACAACGCCCAAAAACTGGTACCTAGTTGATTTCAAAAAATTCTTTGAAAACTGGAATTTGCAAGTTCACAACATTTCAATTTATTTGTCCGCTTAGTAAATGTAAATCTATTTTAACGGCCTTATCGCCTGAGAAATGAACTTTAATCACCGCCAACACTCCTGGCGCTAACCCGTCATTCCCGTTTGATAAAACACCACATTAATTAAGTTTTCACTTTTTAACAAATCAGCAAGAAAAAATATATGAGTTATAGTTCTTTAATTAAAATCTAATCAGTGGTTAATACCTAAAGAAACATTTACATTCATTTTAACTATCAAGGTTTAAATACAATTAAGTGTGTCTTATTGAAAATGTGAATAATATTTTACAACATACACGTCTCTATTCTATGTTTTAAGTCCCTAATCCTAAAGTTTAACACAAATACATATATACATATAAGAACAAAATTACTTAAATTAAATTGACTATCAAAATAATTACTAAAATAAAGAAAAGGGCAATTAATTTTATTTATCAAAAAATCTGTATTATGGACTAAATTAAAAGAAAACCAAATGTAAAGGTTAATTTGAAAACAATGTAAAATTTGGTGCCGAATTGAAAAGAAAAAGGAAGGAATTGAAACAATTGAAAATTGAAGAGCTACGGCATAAGGTCCGGGAAAGAAAGGCGCGGGTTATAACTGGGTACGGGTCGGGTCATCGGGTCATTATAAATAGCCTTTGTCAGAAACATACTTCATTTTTCTTTTCTTCTCAAAATGGATCAAAATCGGCTCTTGTTTTTCTCTGAAGACATTCATTGTGTTCTTCATGAATTGAAGAACACGACGATAATCCGCCTTGCAGGCCCCCATCCACTGGTGCCGGTGGCAAAATTCCTAGAAAAACCCTAATTTTCCATATTCTGGTGACCTCAAAATCACATTTTTTCCACCAGAGCTATGTCGAAGCCAAATCACAACGGCGTTTAAAATAGAATAAAGGTAAAACAATCCCCTTTTCTTTATTAAATTTGAAACAAAAAGAAAAAAATATAGAAAATGTTACCAGAAACTTGCTTCTTTTATTGCTTTAGAACTTCCATTACAATTGCTTGCTTCTACTGATTTTACAACTTCTGAATGCTAATTGACTGTGTAATTTGTGTGTATCTAGTGTCTGTTGCTGTAATTGATGTTTGTTACAATGATTTATAGTAGGGTTTATATAGCTATTGAAATGCTTGGATTACACGAACAAATCCCTAATTTCTTCCCTGGATTATCTCCTACTTGATTCGGATTGCTTGATCTTTGCCAGAGGCTTCAATTTAGGGATTAACCTTTCCATTTTGCTTCTGATTTTGGTTCTGAATTCAAGTTGGTTGCCTTTTGCATCTTTGTCCATATCTGATTGTAGCTTGATTCTTGCTAGGGCTTCAAATTAGGTATTTTGTCTTCTTGTTGACCGTGTTCTATTTTAGTGACTTAATCCCTTTATTTCCTTCTTTTGTATGTTTTTGCTGATCGAAAATGAAGTCCAACCACGCTGGCGTGAGCAAATCAGAGCAAGTGAAGCATCGGGGAAGACGAAGCGTTCGAGGGCAGCTAGAAAGTCAGGCACGTGATTACCACGCGCGAGTGGCGATCCACGTACTCTATTGTTAGCCAATTTGGGCCGTTAGATCATTTTTTTATCTAACGGCTAGGACAAGCAGCGTCTGGGCTTCTCCACCTGGCATAGCCTTGCGCCATTGGATCAACCCCTTGATCCAACGGTCCTGCTTTAGCTGCGCATAAAGAAAGAAGGGTTAGGGCTTTATTTGGTTATAAACGGGCCAGCAAGCCCTTATTGTAATTGGACATGTATATTTAATGGACTCTAAATTATATTTAATGGATTTTCTATTTTTTTCTTTAAAATTGTAATTGGGCTTTGTATTTTATATTTTGGGTTTTAATGACTACCTACTATATTAGCTACTAACTAACATCAAATGTACAACTATGGCAATAACATGTATAGCAGTTACTAAATACACTAAGTATGTGACACCTTTATAACACTAACATATGACACTTATTATAATTATGTTGTAACACTAACAATGTAATATAATACTACTAAACCGGAAATGGTATAACTAATACAATGAAAGTAAAAGAAGTTAGGTGAAAAAGAAGTGACAACAATGTCCTTCAAGGCTTCAATGGGAGGATCTTGTGCTTCTTCTTCTTTGGTTGGAACCTCATCCACCTTTGATGATTGTCCACCATCATTGGCTTCAATGATCCCTACATCACCATCATCACAAGAAGCCTTCCTTGGAAGGAGGTTATCATCGAAAACCACATGTATATACTCTTCTACAACTAAGGTTCTTTTGTTAAAACTTGATAGGCTTTAGAATTTAAATAGTAACCTAAGAAAATAGCTTCAGTACCTTTTGCATCAAATTTACCTAAATGATATTTTCCATTATTTAAAACAAAACACTTGCATCCAAAAGGGTGAAAATAGCTAATGTTAGGCTTCTTTGATTTTAAAATCTCATAAGGAGTTTTCTTTTAAATTGGCCTAATCATTACTCGGTTAATATTGTAAGCGGTGTTTGTGGCTTCTGCCCAAAAATACTTAGGTAAATTGTTTTCACAAAGCATGGTTCTAGCCATTTATTCTAAAGTACGATTTTTCCTCTCAACTACTCCATTTTGTTGAGGAGTGCGAGGTGTGGAAAAATTATGGCTAATACCATTAGAGTTACAAAAATCCTCAAAACCAAGATTTTGAAATTCCATTCCATGGTCACTTCTAATATGTGAAAGATTTTGACCAAGGTCATTTTGAGTGATTTTTGAAAACGAGATGAATTTTTCTAAAGCCTCATCTTTAGTACTTAAAAAGAGAACCCAAGTGTATCTAGAGAAGTCATCTATTAAGACATATGCTTATGATTTTCCACCCAAGCTAGTAGTTCTAATTGGCCAAAAAAGATCTATATAGATTAATTGTAATACCCTACTAGTTGAAACATCATTAATGGATTTAAAAGAGACACGTTTTTGTTTACCCTTAGCACAAGCAACACAAATTTTAGCTTAGGTAAACCTCTTACTAGATTTTAGAAACTAATTTCTCTAAAACACTTATGCTAGCATGCCCTAGTCTTCTATGCCATAACCATGCATCATTTTCATCTTTAGCAACCAAACATGCTTGGGATGTATGAATGTCATCTAAATGCACCATGTAAATGTTACCTATGCGATGACCAATGAGCATTATCTTATTTGTTTTAATGTCCAAAATTTTGCAACCATTAACATTAAAAAGAACATTAAAACCCTTATCACATAATTGACTAATGCTAAAAAAGTTATGTTTTAGACCATTGACATATAAAACATCTTCAATGAGTATAGAAGATAGATTACCAATGGAACCAATACCCTCAATGTGGCCTTTGGAGTTTTCACCAAATGTCACCACTCCACCACTCTTTGGCTTTAGCTCCATGAATCTACTCTTGTCTCTGGTCATGTGCCTTAACCATCCACTATCAAGGTACCATGTGTTTTGACTTGAAGCTTTGGCCTTGTAGAAATGCTCCCCCTACAAACAAAGAATTAAATCTTGGTTTTTGGTACCCAAATCATTTTGGGTCCATGTGAATTAGCTCCCAAATACTTGGTTTTCTTAGGAATCCAAGATGCAATTGCATGAATGTTATTAGAAGCTACAAGTTCCTTAGGAACCCATACACTTCTAACTCTTTTAACTTTAGGGTACCTTTGAGAGCTTCTTTGTTTGTGGTTCACATAGTTGGTTTTAGAAGATTGACCCTTTTCAAAAGTAGTAGTACCAACTTTGTTCAAAGAAGCTTTGAGTTCATTCACCACTTTGTGGTGATCATCATAGACTTTGGAAAGAAGAATGTTTAAATCAACATTTTCATTTTGAAAATATTTTAGGTCATCTTGTAAAACCAGAATCTTCTTTTCAAGTTTCGAGTTGGTTTTGGAAAGGGAATCGTTTTAGGTTTTGAAATCAAAAATCATTTTCTTATTTTTCAAAGCCGATTCCTTATACTTCTCAACCAACTCATCGTAAACCTCTTGTAACTCATCATATGCTTCTTGAAGCTTATCAAAAGTGAAGTCGAAAGTAGATGAGTTAGGGTTTACCTTAGGATCATCATCAAGAGCCATAAGGCAAAGGTTGTCCACTTCTTACTCCTCTTCATCGGATGATGATTCCCCATCGCTCCAAGTAGAAATATGGGCCTTGAGCTTTTTCTTCTTCTCGAAGGTCTTCTTCTTGAGTTGAGGGCAATCAAATCTAATATGCCTCTGCTTCTTGCACTCCTAACAAATGAGTTGATCTTTCTCCTTTTCTTTGTTCTTGTTCTTGAAGTCTCTTCTTCTTTGAAATTTTCTTCCTCGATTGGACTTCATGAACTGAGAGAATCTCTTGGCTATTATAGCCAATTCTTCAAACTCATCCTCGCTAGAGTTGCTTTCCTCTTGAGAAGCCTTGAGAGCAATTCCTTGCTTTTTCTTCTCTACCTCTTGCTTTTCCACTCTTTTCTCTTCTCTCTTCTTTTCTTATTCTCTCTTTGCTTCATGATCTTATGAGTAAGGAGAGATCCCACCAATTCATCGAGCTTCGACGTCTTCAAATTTTAGGCCTCGATGATTGTGGTTCTCTTCTCATCCCATGATTCGAGAAGAGAATAGAGAAGCTTTCGGACAAGCTTGGAGACACTCTCATCAGGCTCCATCTTGAAGTTTTCATAGCTCAAATTAAGGATTCTAATCTTGGTCTCCTTTACATCATTAGTTCCTTCGTAGGTGGTCTCTAGCTTGTCCCACACCTCCTTCGTACTTGTACAAGATGACATCTTCGCGTACATGCCAGGTCTAAGTGCACAAAAGATGATGTGTAGGGCCTTGTCATTCACTTGTAGTATTCTTCTATCTTCATTATTCATCTCCACCTTTGTCTTCGGAATGAGTCTTCCTTCTTCATCTCTCTTCATGGGAATGATTGGACCATCTTCTACTACATCCCAAAGGGTGTAGTCATTGGACTTGATGAAGAGCCTTATTCTATTCTTCCAATAGGGTTAGTTATCCATATTGAAGAACGGTGGTTTGTTGATAGACTGTGACTCGTACAAGTTTAGACCGGAGGTAGACGGCATGGCTTTGATTTGTAGTCGATTGATATTTTTCTAGGATCTCCTCTTGTGGATGTAAGTCCCTCAAAGAGTTTGGCTCTGATACCAATTGTTAAGGGGATCAATCGATGTGTAATTGGCCAAGAGGGGGTGAATTGGCTTTTTGAAATTGGAATGAGCAAATTGAAAAGATAAAAATTGAAGACAAGGCGATTTATAGTGGTTCAAGCTTCGAACAAGCTCTACTTCCACTACCTTAGCTCCCACTAAGGATTTTGAACCAATATCTACTAGATATTTTTCCCCTTTTCTAGGCTTAGGAGGAAACCTTTACAAATCGATTAATCTTTCTACCCAAAGATTAACCAAGACTCTCTCTTTACAAAGAAGAAATGAAAAACTTAAAGTATCTCTCACAAGATTGATTTGTTGCCCAAATTACAAACAAACTCTCCCCAAACTTGAAAGAAATGTATATAATAAAAATTACAACAAGTAGGGTACAAGAATTTGACTCTTTAAGGTCAAGGGTTTAGATATATGCTTGGATGTTGCAAATAAGTTCAATAGTTATTGCTGAGGCTTTGGAGGCTTGCTTTTATACCTTCTCAGTGATTTCTATCCGTTTGGGTGGTTGCCATCATAAATATAGCCGATAGGCCCTCTTCTTCCCACCATAAATGCACTTCTGCAACTACCCGTATCGATACACGAACATTTGTTTCGATACTTATCTCATAATAGAAAAAGGCGTTGTGTAGAGTAATAACGGAGCGTATCAATACACGAGGAAGCTTATCGGTACGATCTGAGTGTAAAACAAGGGGCGTATCGAAATGGTCAAGGCCGTATCAATAGAATTTTGCTCACTTGGGCTACTATCTGAACCTGTATCGGTACGCCTTGAAGGTGTATGGATACGTGTTAACTGATTTTTAAAATCGCATGTTCCAATAACTAACAAGGCAACGTTCGGATCAAAATATTTGAAAAATCTCAACCATCGTATCGATGCGCAAGTAGCCGTATTGGTACGGTGTTCTTAAATCTTAAACCTAGTATGAGGGTCGTATCGATACAGAAGGAACCGTATCGAAACACTTTCTAATAGTGGCCTTTTAAGTTAAGCCTGTATCAAAACGCTCGAGGGAGTATCGATACACCTGGGCGTAAAAGTTGAGTTTGGCTTTAAAAACACTTAGAAGAATTTATGGGGTGTAAGTTTTTGACTTTGAATGATTTTGTACTTGAAGAATCATTGTCAATTGTGAGTCTTTGAGATACTTAAAAAATTATTTTCTTTTACAAATAGGTCCTTAAACAATTTGTTATATCAAAATCAAACTTTGGTTTTACATATGTTTCTATTGAAAGTTTACATGTAATTGAATTAGTAGAATGTTTAATCTTGAGCTAGTTGAATAGGAATGTTATTAATAGTGTGTTTGATGGGTTGCTTTATAAGTAGCTACATGTATGATTTGTTATGTTTGATAATTTATTGAGAAGAAATATATGTATACGAAATGCTATGATTTGAAGTCCTGTTGACTGTTTGGTATGTAAAAAAGTATATTTGGCTCTGACTGAAGCAAGTATATTGTATATACATGCCTATTGGACTATTTTTCCATGAATCAATTATACATGGTTTTGCAATGTATAAGTGTGTATACAAGTCTATTGGACTGTTTTGACATGAATCAATTATACATGGACTGTTTTGCAATATATAAGTGTGTATACATGTCTATTGGACTGTTTGGATTGGAATTGATTATACATGGACTGTTTTACAATGTATAAGTGTGTATGCCTATTGGACTGTTTTGCCATGAATTAATTATACATGGATTGTTTTAAAAATGTCTAAGTGTGTATACATGCCTATTGGACTGTTTTGCCATGAATTAATTATACATGGATTGTTTTGCAATGTATAAGTGTGTATACATGTCTATTGGACTGTTTTGATTGGAACTAATTATACACGGACTGTTTTTAAATTGTACAAGTGTGTATACATGCCTATTGGACTGTTTTGCCATGAATTAATTATACATGGACTGTTTTACAATGTATAAGTGTGTATACATGCCTATTGGACTGTTTTGCCATGAATCAATTATACATGGTCTGTTTTACAATGTATAAGTGTGTATACATGCCTATTGGACTGTTTTACCATGAATTAATTATACATGGACTGTTTTGCAATGTATAAGTGTGTATAGATATCTATTGGACTGTTTTGATTGGAATTAATTATACATGAACTGTTTTACAATGTTTAACTGTGTATACATGCCTATTTGACTATTTTGCCATGAATTAATCATACGTGGACTGTTTTACAATGTATAAGTGTGTATACATGCCTATTGGACAAGTTTCTCATGAATTAATTATACATGGACTGTTTTACAATGTATAAGTGTGTATACATGCCTATTGGACTGTTTTGCCATGAATTAATTATACATGGTCTGTTTTACAATGTATAAGTGTGTATACATGCCTATTGGACTGTTTTGCCATGAATTAATTATACATGGACTGTTTTGCAATGTATAAGTGTGTATACATGTCTGTTGGACTGTTTTGATTGGAATTAGTTATACATGGACTGTTTTACAATGTATAAGTGTGTATAGATGCCTATTGGACTGTTTTGCCATGAATTAATTATACATGGACTGTTTTGTAATGTATAAGTGTGTATACATGTCTATTGGACTGTTTTGCCATGAATTAATTATACATGGATTGTTTTAAAAATGTCTAAGTGTGTATACATGCCTATTGGACTGTTTTGCCATGAATTAATTATACATGGATTGTTTTGCAATGTATAAGTGTGTATACATGTCTATTGGACTGTTTTGATTGGAACTAATTATACACGGACTGTTTTTAAATTGTACAAGTGTGTATACATGCCTATTGGACTGTTTTGCCATGAATTAATTATACATGGACTGTTTTACAATGTATAAGTGTGTATACATGCCTATTGGACTGTTTTGCCATGAATCAATTATACATGGTCTGTTTTACAATGTATAACTGTGTATACATGCCTATTGGACTGTTTTGCCATGAATTAATTATACATGGACTGTTTTGCAATGTATAAGTGTGTATAGATATCTATTGGACTGTTTTGATTGGAATTAATTATACATGAACTGTTTTACAATGTTTAACTGTGTATACATACCTATTTGACTATTTTGCCATGAATTAATTATTCGTGGACTGTTTTACAATGTATAAGTGTGTATACATGCCTATTGAACAAGTTTCTCATGAATTAATTATACATGGACTGTTTTACAATGTATAAGTGTGTATACATGCCTATTGGACTGTTTTGCCATGAATTAATTATACATGGTCTGTTTTACAATGTATAAGTGTGTATACATGCCTATTGGACTGTTTTGCCATGAATTAATTATACTTGGACTGTTTTGCAATGTATAAGTGTGTATACATGTCTACTGGACTGTTTTGATTGGAATTAATTATACATGGACTGTTTTGCAATGTATAAGTGTGTATACATGTCTGTTGGACTGTTTTGATTGGAATTAGTTATACATGGACTGTTTTACAATGTATAAGTGTGTATAGATGCCTATTGGACTGTTTTGCCATGAATTAATTATACATGGACTGTTTTGCAATGTATAAGTGTGTATACATGTCTATTGGACTGTTTTGATTGGAATTAGTTATACATGGACTGTTTTACAATGTATAAGTGTGTATACATGCTTATTGGACTGTTTTGCCATGAACTAATTATTCATGGACTGTTTTGCAATGTATAAGTCTGTATACATGTCTATTGGACAGTTTTGATTGGAGTTAATTATACATGGACTGTTTTACAATGTATAAGTGTGTATACATGCCTATTGGACTGTTTTGCCATGAATTAATTATATGTGGACTGTTTTACAATGTATAAGCGTGTATACATACCTATTGGACTGTTTTGCCTTGAATTAATTATACGTGGACTGTTTTACAATATATAAGTGTGTATACATGCCTACTGGACTGTTTTGCCATGAATTAATTATACATGGTCTGTTTTACAATGTATAAGTCTGTATCCATGCCTATTGGACTGTTTTGCCGTGAATTAATTATACATGGACTGTTTTGCAATGTATAAGTGTGTATACATGTCTATTGGACTATTTTGATTGGAATTAATTATACATGGACTGTTTTGCAATTTATAACTGTGTATACATGCCTATTGGACTGTTTTGCCATGAATTAATTATACTTGAACTTTTTTGCAATGTATAAGTGTGTATACATGTTAAATGGACAATTTTATAGAAATGAATATGTCTTGGAATGTTTTGCAAATGTATGAGTATTTCATGAATGTGACTTGATATGTCTAATGCCTTATATTCCCAGTATCTTGATTGTTCATTTTCTAGACTGACAACTTATAAGCCAAGTAACAATGTTAACAAAATGCTAGTTTGGATAACTTGTGTGATAAGTATCACCTTCTCTGAAATGTTATGTTGAATAGCTTGTGCGATAAGAAACTATAGCTTTAATATGCTTGGGTGAGTAATCAAGTATGCATGTATAAGCTTGTTAATCCATGTGTGTGTGTTCGTACATGTCTGATACGAATACCTTGTATAAACATATGTGCTTGCTTGCATACCCGAAATGGGATAACCTCTTGTCCAAGCCTAGTACTTCTTTCTAATAAAAGAAGTAGGTTGTATAGAATTTGAGGAAAGGGTAGTTCACTGCTTCATACTATTAATTTCTTGAAGCTACCTCACTAAGCCTATGCAATACTCTATCATTTCAATGTATTTCAGGATGAACTTGTTTGTGAGAACCTCTGAGCTCGGATGAGATCACGGGTATCAAGTTGTTCGTGGATATTGTTTAAGAACTCCTGGATGGTGGCACATAGTTCATTTGGAATTCATTGTGCATTACAATCCCTGTTGATTTCATATGTTTATAAGCCTTATAAGTGTTCAAAGTTTTGTAAAGGGGCCTATAATTATTTTATGATTGCTTGCTATATGATTCGTATGGTTAGCATGATCGTATAGTTGATTAAATATTTACTTGTGATCTAAGTTCTAGACCACTTTGATGGCATGCGTGTATGAAGGCTAATTTATATATATATGACTATTAAATAAGATAATTTAGTCGAATGATTAAGTTAATAGTTAAATCAAACAATTGGTAAGTAAGTCAATGAACTCGTACAAGGTAATGCTATGTCAAAGATACATTAAAAAGGATATGATTTGTGCAATCTTTGAAATGACTTTAATCTTGCATTTTGTTTTTATCTATCACCTTTAAGAATGGTTTTTTAAATGTCTTACGATTGCTTGATAGATTAAGCTAGGTTATTTACGAAATTGTTTGATATGCCTTTGAAATCGTTTGAAATATGCATGTTCGGAATCTGTCTAAGATTAAAAAGGTGTCAGTTAATGAAAAAAATTATATGTAATAGTTGAAGTACTTTGCTTATGCATGTAATCTTGTTTGTGCATAAATTAAAAGATAAGGTAAGACCTTACATTTGTATAAAAAGTTTTAAATTACCTTGATATTTGAATGCATGCTTAGTTGTGATGTGCTAAGACATTACTTGTTTGTTTGGCTTTTCATTTCGTAGCACTTCTTAAACTGGTTTTCTTTTAGACCGGGTAAGGGGTGTTACAACACTTGGCACCAAATATGGACAATTCGATGCCAGGCCTGATTGGTCCCAAGGTAAATACAACAAATTTCAAACTTAAACCGGTAATGATACAGACTATTTTGAATGTAGGACAATTTGATGGATCACCTACTGGAGACCCAAGGTAACACTTGAAGCATTTCATGGAAGTTTGCAAACTATTTTAGCAACCTAGAGTATCTAAAGGTACAATGAAGCTGAAATTGTTCACATTTTCCCTGAAAGAGAAAAATTGTGGCTAAGTTCTTTGCCACATGGTTCTATTACTTCATGGGAAAAACTATGCCAGAAATTTCTTTTACGATTCCAACCACCTAAACTTAATGCCAAGCTGAGGAGTGAAATCATTTCGTTTAGGCAGGCTGATGACGAGACCTTACATGATGTATGAGAGATATTTAATGACTTGTTGGGGAGGTGCCCAATGCATGGATTCCCTAATTGGACCCAGATAGAAATCTTTTACAACGGACTCAATCCTCATGCCAAGACTGTTGTTCATGCTTCAACAAATGGTTCACTATTAGATAAGAATTATACGGGGGTAATTGACATCCTAGAAAGGATTGCTACCAATGATTTTCAGTATCCTATTACCATACTAGGAATATGAACGAAAATTGCTGGAAAATTAGAGCTTGATGCATTATCATCAATCAATGCTCAAATTTCCAGCCCCACTAATATAGTAAAGACATTGCAAAAGCCTATTGAAGTCCGAGAAGTAAAGGCATTAGAACCATTTTACACAATATGTGGAGAGGATCATCATATGGAGGATTGCCCAGCAAACCCCAAGTTGGTACATTTTGTTGGAAATTTCAATCATAATTATAATCCATATTCCAATACTTACAATGCATGTTGGAAGAAGCATCCCAACTTTTATTGGGCAAATCAAGGTGGTAATCAATTCAATGCCCAACGGTAGAACAATAATGCATAGCTAGGTTTTAACCAAAACGCGATGCCACAGAGAGCATAGAATAATTTTCAACAATGGAAAATATCTAATCAGGGGAACACTTTGACTGAGTACATGGAGCATAATGATGCAACTGTCCAGAGTTTAGTAGCATCCATGAGAAACTTGGAGGTTCAGCTTGGGCAGATTGCTAGTGACTCGGCAATAGACCCCAGGGAACTTTGCCAAGTGATACGGAAGATGCTCAACATAAAGGGTAATGAACAATGCAAAGTAGTAACTCTTCAGAGCGGCAAGCAATACGAGACCGAGACACCTGTTAAACAGTCAACTAATTGCCAAGCTTAGAAGTTGATGCCAACAGATGAACCTAAAGAAGATGAGAAAGGCGAGGTAAAAACTGATGATGCCATACAATAATCTGATGCCAACATCACCTTGGCAAAGCTAGTGGAGCCAGCATTTGCTTATCCACTACCACTTTTCCCACAAAGACTCTAGAAACATAAGCAAGACCAGCAATTTAAGCACTTCTTGGAAGTTCTTAAACAATTGCAAATAAATATACTATTTGTGGAAGCTCTCGAACAAATGCCCAACTATGTCAAATTCATTTAGGAAATCTTGACCAAAAAGAAGAAATTGGGTGATTTCGAGACTGTAGCTCTTACTGAAGGATGCAGTGCAATGATACTCAATCGACTGCCACCAAAGCTGAAAGATCTGGGAAGTTTCACTATTCCTTGTACCATTGGCAATAGATTCATGGGTAAGGCATTGTGTGACTTGGGAGCCAACACCACTTTGATGCCAATGTTAGTTTTCAAAAAGCTTACAACTGAAGCAAGGTCTACCACAGTAACACTTCAGCTGGAAGACCGATCTTTTGTACATCCTAAGGGTAAGATTGAGGAAATGTTGGTGAAGGTAGAAAAATTTATATTTCCAGCTGATTTTATCATTTAAGATTATGAGACAGACGTGAATGTCCAATTATATTGGGTAGACCATTGCTTGCCACTGGTAGGGCCCTAATTGATGTTCACAAGGTAAACTTACAATGCGCATGAATGATTAACATGTTACATTTAATGTGTTTCAAGCTCTTAAATGTGGAGATAAACCTGAGGAATGCCAAGTTGACGAGATGATGGAGTCTATTTTCACTACGGACGTGGCACAAATTTGCTAAGACCCAAATGACGATGCTAGAGAACTAGATGATGAGATGAGTGAAGAACCTAAAGGACCAAACTTGGAGACTGAATTTGTGAGTTATTTTGGATAGCCAGAGCCACTAGATTTGGCTGGCAGAGAAATCAAGGCACCTAAACCATCTATTGATGAGCCACCAGAATTAGATCTGAAACCATTGCTAGACCATCTTAAGTATGCTTATTTAGGTAATAACTCAACTTTGCTAGTGATAATTGCTGCTGATCTCACTAATGATTAAAAGGAAAGATTATTGGAAATATCAAGAAATTATAAGAAAGCTTTGGGATGGACCTTGGCTGATATCCGAGGAATAAGCCTAACTATTTGCATGCACCAAATCATTTTGGAAGAGTACCATGGAAAAAAATTTGGGCCTAGAGAAGATTGAACCCAAGCATGAAAGAGGTAGTTAAGAAATAAGTTATCAAGTGGCTGGATGTCGGGATAATTTATCCTATTTCTAATAGCTCAACGGTCAAACCGGTGCAATGCGTGCCAAAGAAGGGTGGAATGACCGTGGTAAAAAATAGCAAAAAAGAGTTGATTCCCTCCAGGATTGTCACAGTTTGGAGAGTGTGCATGGATTACAGGAGGATAAAAAACGCCACTAGGAAGGACCATTTTCCATTGCCCTTCATCGATCAGATGTTGGACATGTTGGCAGGTAAGGCATTTTCTTGTTTCCTGGATGGCTACTCTAGATACAACCAAATTTCCATCACTCTGGAAGATCAAGAGAAAACCATGTTCAATTGTTCATATGGAACATTTGCTTTTAGAAGAATGCCCTTTGGATTGTGTAAAGCTCTGTCAACGTTTCAATGTTGCATGATGTCGATCTTCTCTGACATGGTCGAGAACAATCTAGAAGTTTTCATGGATGGCTTCTCGGTGTTTGGGAAAACATTCAAGGAATAGCTTCAGAGTTTGGAACTTGTTTTGTAGAGATGTATTGAGACTAACCTGGTCCTGAAATGGGAAAAATGCCACTTCATGGTGAAAAAGGGCATAGTTCCCAGACATAAAGTGACCAAGAGAGGCCTGGAAGTAGACAAAGCGAAAGCAGAGGTAATCAACCAATTTCCACCTCCTACAAGCGTAAAAGGTATCAAATTTTTTTGGGACATGCATGTTTTTATTGTCATTTTATTAAAGATTTCTCAAAAAAGTTTCTAAACTTTTATGCTTGCTTTTGGAACAAAATACCAATTTTTCATTTGGTGATGTTTGTTTAAAAGCGTTTCAAGAACTTAAAGAAAGGTTGATTAATGCCCCGATAGTCGTGGCACTAGATTGGAATGAGCTATTCGAGCTCATGTGCGATGCCAACGACTATACCATTGGAGCAGTATTGGGACAGAGGCATGGAAAAGTTTTCCATACCATATATTATGCCAATCGAATGCTAAATAGAGCCCATCTTAATTACTCCACAACTGAGAAAGAATTTCTTGTTGTTGTCTTTGCATTTGACAAGTTCAGATGTTACTCGGTAGGTAACAAAGTTATGGTGTACATAGACCATTCGACATTAAAATATCTCTTGGCAAAGAAGGATGACAAGCCCAAACTGATCCGATGGACGCTATTGTTGCAAGAATTCAATCTCAAGATTCGAGACAAGAAGGGGAGTGAGAACTTGGTACATGACCATTTATCACGATTAGTGCATCACCTTGAAGATGGAAAGACCGCTACCATAAGGGATGAATACCCCGATGAGTATTTACTTGTATTCAATTCTATGCCATAGTATGCAGACATAGTCAACTATTTGGTAAGCAATATTTTGCCACCGGATTTGGCAAGTAATGCCAGGAAACGATTTCTACAAGATGTTCGGCAATATTATTGGGACAAGCAAATTTTTTTAAGTAGTGTGTTGATCAAGTGATACATTGATGTGTGCCAAAAGATGAACAACACAACATAGGTCAATCATGCCACACAACACCGTATAGAGACTATTTTGCTGGGATGAAAACCGCGGCCAAAGTGCTGTAGTTAGGATTCTTTTGGCATGTGTTGTTCGAGGATGCCCATAATTTTGCTAAGGCATATGATCGATGCCATCGGATGGGTAACATCTCTGGCAGACATCAATTCCCACTCCAGAACATTATGCCAGTAGATCTGTTTGATGTTTGGGGAATAGACTTCATGGGTCCTTTTCCCCTATCATTTGGTAACCTATATATCCTTGTGGCCGTTGACTACATTTCAAAATGGTTCAAAGTTGTTGGTTTGCCAACCAACGATGCCAAGGCTGTTGTCAAGTTCCTGCATAGGCATATTTTCACTAGATTTGATGCCCACAGAGCTATCATTCATGATGAAGGTACACACTTTAAATGTAATTTAATTTCTAAAGCTTTGTGCAGGCATGCAATCCAGAAAAGAATTGCTAAAGCCTACCATCCTCAAACGAATGGCCAAGCAGAGATCTCAAATAAGGAGATTAAGAACATTTTGGAGAAAACTGTGAACCCAACAAGGAAAGACTGGTCATTGAGGTTAGATGACTCCATTTGGCCTTACATAACAACTTTTAAGACTCCTTTGGGAACATCCTCATACAAACTCATTTTTGGGAAGGCATGCCACTTGCCAGTGGAGTTGGAACATCGAGCTTATTGGGCAACCAAAAAACTCATTATGGAATGGAGGGCTACCAACAAGAAGAGGCTATTAGATTTGAATGAGTTAGAGGAATTTTAGGCTCAAGCCTATGAGAATGCCAAGCTATACAAATAGAAGACAAAAAGGTGGCATGATAACAAAAATATTCCAGGGCAATTTGAAGTCGGCCAAAGAGTTATGTTATTTAACTCTAGGTTAAAGCTATTTCCAGGAAAGCTTAAGTCCAGATGGTCGTTCAAGATACATTGCCAAGCAGTATACCGAGATCAAGACTAGCATGTGGAAACCAACGTTGCATAATTAGACTTCTGTGAGTTAGGCCCAAGAAGAGTGAAAATTTTGGCTAAGTTTGGGATTAAAACCCTAGCCGCCTAGGGTAAAACTTGAAATTCAAATTTTTACCTTATCACTTTATCCCCTTTCCCGCATTGTTTCTTCACCTTCATCCTTTAACCCATCATTATCCCTTCTCCTTGAACACGACACTTCCTCATCATTATCCCCATTTAATCACTCAACTTAAACATCCCCATTAAAACACCCAACAATTTCTTTTTCCCTCTACTTAAACCCTAATATTTACCTTAGCCAAAATTTTACACTCTTTCTCTTCATCTTCCTCAGCAAGAAAACAAGAATCCTTTTCTTTTCCCAATTTTTTCTAATTTCTCCAAAAGTTTCTCTATGGAATCTTCTTTAATAACTTTCAAGATCTTCTTTAATGGATAAATTCAAAAGAATTATGAGGAGAACTTTGCCACATGAACGTTTTGTTATAAGAAGAATTTTGAGTTCAAGAACGAACCCAACTTGGTTTATTCATCGGAGCTCATATTAGTGATCAAAAAACACAAGTGGGAGTTATTTTGCTAGCAAGGTAGGGATATCAATTCCAATATTTTCTGAGAGTTTTATGCACACCTTGTAACCCCCTCAACCCAGCCTAGATGCCAGACCGAACCGAGTGAGCTACATTGGCTTTGCCAAAAACAAACTCGAAACGATTTCTAAGATTAGGTACATTTTTTCTTTTTATCTTGTCTAGATGCAATATTATGACCTACGGTGTGCATGCTGGCAGTGGGTGAAATCTCAACTGAATCGGGCATCGATAAGACATGTAATTGCGTGTAATTGCAATTTAGGGACCAAATTGGAAATCTAGAAAATTATGGGGACTTAATTAGATTCGAAGTTACCAATCCTCAATTAGTCAGGTTACATGCTTACATGTCAAATTTCAACTCTAAACTATCAACCTAACTCATACAATTGCAATAGCAAGAATTAAGGACCAAAATGAAAGAATTTGAAAACATAAAATCGCTTAAACTAAAACTAACGGCCAGACGTATCAGTACGCGGGACACCGTACCAATATGAGGCTTATTGCATAAGGTCTTACATATACGGTCCCTAGGTGTATCGGTACACTGGTTACATGGCCAAAATCCCAAATTCCAGTAGCTAAAACTCATATCGATACGCTTCCCCACAAACCGATACTCAGACCAATTTTACACATACCCATACTGATACCAGGCTAGGCATACCGATACGTCTGGACCTATAATCTCCAAATTTTCTGGTTTTCACCCATTTGATAACTCAAACATGCCTTAATTAACCTTACACATATACACCAATAATCCAAGGAATATGGCAAGCCTTAAGCTCACAAAAACAGGAACATTAATCGGAGAATTGCATCGAATCGCAATACTAGAGGCATGCTTCCTAGAATCATTCAACTCAACAACCAAAAAGGAATTCAAGGTACATTTCAACATAGGCGTCACATCTATAGGCTTAGATCAACATTTAAAACATGCTTGAACCACAAAAGCATAAGCATAGGCATATCCACCCTATATGCATACTACGAAGTCCTTCAAGCACCAAACACATATATGCAAGGTGTTAACAATCAAGCCTCAAACAACAACAGTCTAGACCACCAAACCACAACATATAAACCACCACAACACCATTGAAAACCATATTACAAATCCCCCAAAAACATGGTAACACATTGCCATTATTAGCCGAATTAGAACTAGGTTTTTCATACTCAATCAAATGTCTTGCTCTTGGACCTTCCTTGCCGAGAGAACGCTGCCCCACAAATCTATTTCTCTACGTCAATGGAAAAAGAGAGCGTAAGCACAAATGCTTAGTGAGGTTGCTCATAATAAACATTGATGCATTACAAAATTCATTTGAAAACCACATGTCATGTGAAGTATAAAACATGCTTAATTAAACTAAAGCATTTTCTCATTTGTTTCCAAAGAAAATCATGCATAACATCCATATGCGTCAAAACCCTTTTCACATATATCATATATATTGGCTTTAAAGGTGACCCTGGATAGACATACCTCTATCCTTACATTCAAAAACCAGAATATTAATTACCACATCGGATACACGAATTTCTCACAATGGACTTACCTCCACCAAATCTCACTTCGGCCAGGAATAGGCTTACCCCTACTGCTTCATGATATACTTACTTCTAACATATAACAATAGGCTTACCCCTATTGTAAGAAACTGAAGAATACCATCAACCCGAGTAGCCATACCGCTATACCTCAAGAGCCGCGAAACGATCAACTTTATATTATAGTGCACTTAATCCTATGGCTAGCCAACTATATTCGACATTTTCTCATTACGTTACATAGCCAATATATCACTTTAAATATATATTAACTTATTGTTTTACAATGCATTTCACAAAACCGTTTCATAAACAAGGCCACATTGCGAAAGACAACAACACATTCCATCAAGGAACAAATCTCAATGCTTATAGGCATACATATATTTTCAAAAACATTGCATATTAATCCAACATGATACATTTACAGTAGTAAATCAACCCATGTTTAAAACCAAAACATGAAATTCACAACCTCATATCAAAGCCGATAACCAAGAGAAATAAGGGAAACTTATGCTTGAGCTTAGTTAAGCTTTTTAGGCTATAACTAAACCCCCATGATCCATCAATCAAACCTTTAAAGAGATTTAACGCGTTTATACACTCACCGATACACTTCACTTTGCTTGCCAATACTAATCGAGCCTCCAAAATGCAACGTACGCAACTAGGAAACCTTGTCTTTTTTGTGACCTATTTTAACCACATAAAACCAAAGGGAAAACTCATTATGCATTCTAATTACTACAAAGCAACAATCTCCTGCATCCTTGACAATACCCCTCTGAAAATTAGTCGAAACTACCGAAATCAACACCAAACTTCGTTCAACCAACATCTAACCACAAACCAACGATTCTAACATTCAATCCACATCAAAACACAACCAAAAACACTTCATAAGCATCCTTATATCTTCAGAAACTCAAGAACACTCATAACAGCCCCAAAACTACTAAAAACTCAAACAAAAAATAACCAACCAAATAGTTTTGGGATTTATTTCAATAATCTCATTTCACACTATGATTACCTTATCAAAACATGAATTTACCCAATCAAAATCTCCAGGTTTCATCAAGTTGATTAAATTTTGAAATCCATTAATAACTCAATTCTTGAAATCCATTGCAAAACTAAGTTAAAATCAATCCAATATTAGCCAACTACTAGGGAACATCAATAAAGAACCTTAGTTTAAGAGAGGAAAATGAAATTAACCTTTAAAGAAACTCCCACCAAAATTGACGTAAGATTTTCTTTGAAATCCAACTTGTGAACTTGATGAAATCATTGAGAAATTCTTGTGAGATTTTATGAGGAATCAAAAGTAGACTCAAATGATGATTTCTGTAACATCCCTTCCAGGTCTGGTAGAGAACCGGGTCGGAGTATGTTACCGATGATCGAAGTGTTAAACCGTACAATAAATCAAACAATGTTCAGTAATTCATTAACACTAAAGACTTACAAAAATTCAATGTCAGTACAATAAGGATGTAATTCAATTCTAAATTGTTACCACTCTACTTAGGACTAATTAAAACAAGTTTTAGGGGCCAATCTGTGAATTTAGAATTTTAGGAGCCCTTTTTCAAAGTTTAAACTTACCAATATGAAATTTAGCCTATAAGCAATGTACATGTAAATTTTTTATCTCAACCCGAGATCATTAGCTTAGACAATTAAGCTATTTATTAGACAGTGACTATTTTTTAATTACTCAAACTCGTACCCATGGCTTTTAATAGAATTACCTATACTGGTGCCGGTACCCAAAAAGGTCGTACCGGTACATATGTGTCATGACCGTTATTACCGTTAGTGTCGGGTGAACCCGTATTGGTATGTGATGCTCAATTTATAACTTTCAGAATTCCAATAACAAATTCTCGTACCAGTACAGTTCTAGCCGTATCAGTATGAAAGGTCAGGGATCAGTATACCAAAAATCAGTACCGAAACCTTTTTCATAAACCAATTCCAGTAGCAAATTTTCATATTGATACACCCAAATCAGTATCGGTATGCTTGTGCACCTATGACCCATAATTCATAGTCGTATTGATACGCCATTACCCGTATCGATACGCCCTGCACTGTAATATCATTTTTAATATGGTTCTTATGCCTTTTGACTAGTCAAACAATGTTCAAATTCTATGGAATTTTACAGGGAAGTTTACAACACCAAAATCTAATAGCATGTCAAATTTCATAACTATATGAATACATTTACTAGGATTTTATTTTTTTAGGCCAAACATCCATATTTTGACTTTAGGCATTTTCAAAAGGTCAATTTAAGCCCTTAAGGCATACAAAGGCCATACACAACAAACATGTTCCAAAATAGCCAAAAGTGACCTAAACAACTACTATGCATGAAATGCATGAAATGAGATGCATTAGACAAATAGTATGCATGAAATCCAACTGCTAGGAGTTTATAGGATCGATAAACATTACTCTCGAGGTTGTGTGACTTGCCAAAAACCTTCAAAATTCCCAATCTCACAACAACTTCTTTAACCTGAAATGCATTAAATGAGATGCATTAGACACATTCTGCCTAGTGAGGTAGCCATAAACAATATCAATAATCACGAGATGCATTCTAAAACATGTTCGTAGCCTCACCAAATCAATATATGGTCTAGTCCCTCCTCCTCGCCACAATAAAGTCCGTAGCCTAAGGACCGTAGTCCACCCATACCAATGAGCTCATGAATTATATGGCATGACAATTGTATCCAAAGTCCTTTCGAATCTAGGGTTTCAATGTCATTATCAATAACAATATCGGTGATGATATTTCAATGGCAATAACAATATCATTATCAATGTTCAATGAAAATAAAAATAGAAATATCTATAGCAATGGCTATATCAATGACACTATCGATATCCAATGGTCGATGTTTTATATTTCGATGCTTCGATAATGACAATGGCAATAGCAATGTTTCTATGAACAATATTTTAATGAAATAGCTTACCAACATGGTCTCCCAAGAGATTCGATGCAATATCCTTAGACACAATGTTAGCTATACAATAATCAATATCAATGAAATTGAGAAAGATACCTAACCTATTCTCGAGACTCCGACTACACTCACCTTACTTTTCAAAGCTCATACGGCTCTCATATGACCACTCCCTTGTTTCTAGCTTTAGGTGGAGATGGTAGCCTTTCTTTCTCCAACTCTTGAGCAAATCGATGGCTATTCAAAGAAATCGATGGGTCGAGGAAAGTTTAAGCTATTGAAAGCTTATCAATGGAGATGCTAGCTTGAGAGCTTGAGGAAGATGACAATGAAGGTGCTAGCTTAAAATTTGTGAAAAGTGGGAATGAAAGCTGGGATGGCTTGGTGGGTTTGGGAAGCTTAAGCAAAATGTTTTTAATACTCAATTCCCTTGTTTGTAAGTATTAAACTGAGGTTTTCCTTCAAGTGAAGGAAAGCTCATTATTTTATTGTTTCCCTTCTTATCATCTATCCTTAATCAATAATAATAGCCAACAAAACATGTCATTTTTTCCTACTTTAAGGAACCATCCCGCGTGAAGAAAAAGAGAGCAACTAGGTGAGTCATTCCCTAAATGGGAGAATTACAAGTGTGGTCCTTCATCTTTTATAGCTTCACACATTCCCCAAACTTCCAATATCAATGCATATAACGAAAGGCTTCTTGATTTCATAAGGGTGATACTCTCCTTTCTAAGGCCTCGGAGGTACAACTTTTTCTAGCTACAATCCACCCAAGCTTGATGTTCATTGAGCCAATCTAGCCCCAATATAACATCGAACTCGTGGATTGGTAGTGCCAATAGATTGGCCAGAAATTGAATCCCTTGAATTAATAAGGGACAATTCTAACATACTAGGCTCACGATGACACAATCACCCAGTGGTTGGTTACAGAGATTTTTGATACTATGGGTTCAAATGACAATTTATGCTTCTTAATTAATATGATGCTTATAAAGGAATGAGTAGAGCCAGGATCAATCAATGCATATAAAAATGAGAATATAACTCAAAGGTACCTGCAATGATGTCAGGATCATCCTCTTCCTCTCTACTCCTTACATGATAAACCTGGGTAGGGGCCCTTGATTCTTATCTATTCGATATTCTTACCAAGCCATATGGTTTCCCCGTAGCTCCCGATGATCCTTACTTTGGCCCCTTGCCTCAAAAATATTGAGCAAGTGATGAAACATTAGCCGGTGTAGCAATGGACTTAGTAGCATTGAGAGGACAATGTCAGATAAAATGGTCGTGCTTGCCACAATAGAAACAAGCTTCTGACTGCTTATGACATTGCCTCACTAAATGCATGTTCTTACAATAGTTGCAAACTGGGTACTAAGGGTTTTGATTTAAGCCTTCAGTGCTATCCAAGAAAGTTGCTTTAGCAAAGGATTGAGTCACTGCTTGTGGCTTCTCGAGGTTCCTTGAACAAGAAGGCTGTGGATACACAATCTGTTTTGGGACTTGATACTTCCCTTTCTTATTCCACTTAAGAGGTCAAGAGTCATCTCAGACTCATTTATCTATTTTGCCCGACCCACCGATCCTTTGGGCTTTTTGTGTTTCTTAAGTGGCCTTGACCTGTTCACGAGGTCCTGGAAATCAGTGATGCCAAATGCAGTAAACATAGGGAATAGCTCGTCACTAAGCCCAACGATGAACATTCTGCACTTCTCTTCCTCCTTTTTGATGTACTCGGCACCATACCTAAGTGTAACACCCCATCCCCGGGTTAGCCGTAACCTAGTTCTAGAGCGTTACCAGAATGAAAACAAAGCGATAGGTAGGTTACTTGTCAAACAAGTAACCTCGGGATACTTGCCTTGTTGCTCAAGTAACCTAAACCGAACCTTTCAATACAAACAATTCATACAAGCAATCACATTAAACAACCCAACAACATTCATAGCATACAACTTTAGGTACCATTTTGTTTCATTTTATGCTTATAACCTAAGTTACTATTGTCATATTATTATTACATCATTCAAACAACAATTCAAGTGTGGCATACTTTACTTTTAGGTTACTATTAAACATGGTACAACTTTCATTCTTACTACAATCTCATGCTCCTTATTCGAACAACATGTAGGTAATCACTAAACATGCTTAAACTAGCTTACTTGCACCTCTAGTTACTACTTAATCAACCAATTAACATAACTAACACCAAGCATCTAACATACATCTTGTTACACATACATGCCTTCATTCGAGCAACATGGAATCCTAATCATATTTCATTTGTTTCTTTACAATCAAGTCATCACATTACATAGCATACTTGACTAGTTCATTGATAATGCATGCTTAAACATACCTTAAGCTCAACTTAGTCATTGTTGAATCATGTCCTTAAACATAGGAACAAATGCATGAATCATACAACTTGGGTATAACATTCAATTCATACAAGGATTCGTCAAACATTGGATTTTCATCACAATATGCGCATCATCTATTTCATATATATACATCACCTTAGTTCAAACATAGTTTTAAGTCATCCAAATAGATTACATAATAGGCCCATCAAACATTTCACAAACTAGTTTTATACACGTAATCAAACGCATGATCAAGGCTACCTAATACAAAATCTAGTTCCACCAAACTAGGAGTATACAGAGAGTATGAATTCATACTTTTAAGCTTGCCTCAAGTGTTTCTTCAAACCCAATATATCCTCTTAAAGTATTCTTTAATCTGTTATGGGAAGAATGAAGAGTAGAGTGGTAAGTACAAGTTATGTACTTAGTGAGGTAACACTAAGTCTAGTCAATTTCAAAGTATACACATCCAAGTTTTCATGTTTTCAAGGAATCAAGACCATCAATACTATACATATACAATTTTAATTACATAGGGTAACTTAGGCATCTTTTACATGTCATACAATCAACTTAACAACAATCCATCATGGTTTTCATAGTCCATTCGAATAACATGCTTAAAGGACAAGCAACCAATCATCAAATTATCAAGTAGCCATTTATACATAAAGCCATCATCCATACATTTCTTTCATGGCAAGAAACAAGTTTAGCAACCATTCATGGGTCATCTTTCAAAGCAAGAAAGTTCATTCAAGTTTCTTATAATACAAGTAATGTTCATTAAGTCATCTTTCAACATTTCCTTGGTAAGTAGCTTACTAGATAATCAAATCTTATCAATATGCACCGAAGTGCCAATATGCACCAAAGTGCCAATATGCACCAAAGAGCCAATATGCACCGTAGTGCCAATATGCACCAAAGAGCCAATATGCACCGTAGTGCCAATATGCACCGTCGTGCCAATATGTACCGTCGTACCAATATGAAATGTAGTGCCAATATGCACCGTAGCCTATCTATCAAACTAGCTACCAATGTTGTTAATTATCCATTTCATTTAAGCTTTATACATTTCTTGATTCAATATAACATTATGCCATTCAAAGGCCAAGCCCTTAGGCTTATGGAGTCTTAACTCCCAATGCATAACTATCCATACCATTCGATTCAATCAGCCATGTATAACATTCACAAACACACGCATATGTATGCATTGTGTGTACCTTATTCTCCAAGCAAGCATGCCATTTCATACCTTAGGCATAAGCAATGCACATGACAAGCATTTGATTACATTTGCTTAACACCCAAATAAACACAAAGATCATGGCATCAATCAAGTTGTCATACATTTCATTCTTCCCTTAATTAGCCAAATATACTTTAAGTCATGTTACATGGCATTGACATTTCATTTAAGCAATAACAAGGTTGGTTAGGACCTAAGTCCCAACCCTAAGGATAGTTACACTCACAATACTCCTAGCAATTCAATTATCTTGGATCCAAATCCCTTTGCCTCTAGCTTTGGGATGTCCAGTTCTATCCTCTTCTTCCCCAATTTGCTGACCTTGGTCTAGCAAGCATAACATATACACATTTCATTAAAACAAACACAACATCACACAATTATAGTAGCAATGTTATCACATTTTACCTAACATTTAGCTACTGTTTTTATGCTTCTTTTTAAGCATTTCTTACCAATTCAATTCCATATTGTTATTACTTTATTTTAAGACATAACTGGACAGATTACAATGTCCCAAAACTGTTTTGGAAACAGTTTGCATTTAGGTGCAAAAACAGTCCCAAACTGCCCAGGACACTGCTGCCTGGCAGTTTGCACACTATCCCTTTAAATGGACATATCTTTTAATCCGTACGTCGGAATTTCATTTTCTATACACCGTTGGAAAGACAAAAAAATTTCCTATAAGACCATTTAAGACTTGAATTTTAGTTCTTATCCAATCAATACAGTTTATTGTTCAAAGACAGGGCATTTATACTGCCTGGACAGTTTGCACTGCCCAGAAATTTCTATTTACAGTTTTCAGTATAGGACCCAGTTTTCAATTCCATTTTTACCCAATCAAAATATACATTCTAAGGATCATTTCATTAAAATTTCAGCCCTGAATCCAATCTATACAATTTTTGGTGAATTTTCAAAGTGACTCCCAAGAACAGAGCAATTCTGGGCAGATTGCATCTAATTACATTTTTAATGCCTTTAATTCATTTTAACCAATGTCTTGGCCTTATAATTCAATTCATATGATATCCTAAACATTTTGAGTCAATTTTAATCCGTTATACAAGGCTGTCAAAATAGGGCAAGTTGGTTACAAAGCCTAGTCTTGCATGTTTACTCAATTTCAATTCCACAAAACAGTTTCTATGTTATATAACTATGTTCATACTCTTATCCTTCGTTTCCAGCATTGTTTGCTAACAATTCAATTTGTTTAACACCTTCTTTATAATATCTATTCATGATCATCATCAATTCATTAATTCCATAGCTCAATTTTAAGTTCTATTCATTCAATTCTTACTTCAACAACACATTTGAATTTTCCAGCAACCTAGCTTATTTCACTTATCATGAACACATAATTTCCAGCATTGAACCTAGTGTTCATTCTTCAAATTCACATAATTCTACAACCATTCTATCATCTAACAACATATTCAATGTCTAATTCATCTAACATCATCAAAATCGGTCCAATTCCACAAACATAGTTGCCTATACAATTAAACACAAGAAAAATTATACTTACTTTGCTTCTTGCTTAATTTCAATGAAAATTCCCTACACATGCAAGCTTAATTTCTTCTTCAATGGCTGAATTTCCAAGCTTTCTCTCTCACTTTTCTTTCTCTCTAGTTTCGGCCAAATGCATGAAGAAGATGATGACCATTTGGTTATTCACATTAGTGGAATTAGGATTTTACTAATCTATCCCTTAATTAGTTAGTAATCATGTAATTAGTCAAGGGCAAATAAGAGAACCATGAAGTTTATCATGCATTCCTCTTCTTTCTTGTTTAATTCAATGTAGTCATTCTAATTTAGTCACTTATTTCATTCATTCTTTCAATTAGGCCCTTGACTATTCAATTTAGCTTAATTCTAAATTCAATTAAGCTATCAACTTATGCAATTTAATTCCAATACTTCTAAGCTAGGATTTGGGGTGTTACACTAAGTACTTACAGAAGTCATGGATGTACTAATCGACATGTCGCCCACCTTGCTTGAGATGGAGGAAGATAGTACACCTTTTTGTGAGATAGAACTCGCTGATGTACTTCTTTCAAAACTCTAGAAGCAAGAACTCACATGTCATGGTTTCTTTAGGGGCCATGAGAATAGTAGTCTCCCACCAATGTAGTGCCTCATCATCTCATACTTATGTCCATCTAAACATTACAGGTGCTTATTCAGGATTCTCAATGTGTTATCCAACCAGTACTCGGCGATCACAAGGTCACCATCATCTCTTCTGGTGAAGGTGTAGGATCGGTATTGTGATAACTTGTCAATGGGTGCCCGAGCGTATTGAATTGTAGTTGCAGGAGGCTATACAGTATGCTTAGCTCTCATTGCAGTCATGAGTTGCTTGAACATGTCTTGCATGTTCCAGTAATACGTAGCTTGAGCAGTCGGTGCTTCTGGTTCATTGTTCTGAGGATGAGGATTTTTGTGGATTTGGAGGGTCTTCTCCCCTTATCTCCTCTCCATGAGTCGAGGAGCCGGTAGCAAGCTCATTTATCTGAGCTTCATTTGACTCAGACATATCTATATTATAAAGTAAAGAGATTAGGTTAATTAGCATGTCGCAGTATACACAATAATTAACTCATAGGTAGCATATGCAATGCAATGTCAATACAATAGATTTCTATTTAGTCCTAGAATCGACTAAAATCTAGCTCTAATACCACAAATTTAACACCTCCTTCTCGGTCTGGCAGGGAACTGGGTCTGAGTATCTTATCGATGATCGAAACGTTAAACAGTATAGTAAATCAAACAATGTTCAGTAATTCATTAACACTAAAGACTTAACAAAATTCAACGTCAGTACAATAAGGATGTAATTCAATTTGAAACTGTTACCACTCGACTTAAGACTAATTAAAACTTTTTATAAGTTTTAGGGGCCAATTTGTGAATTCATAATTTAAACTTACCAATATGAAATTTGGCCTATAAACAATGTACATGTAGATTTTTATCTCAATCTGAGATCATTAGCCTAGACAATTAAGCTATTTATTAGACAGTGACCATTTTGTAATTACTCAAACTCGTACCTACAGCGTTTAACAGAATTTTGAGTACCGGTACAGGTAATTCTATTAAAAGTTGTGGGTACGAGTTTGAGTAATTACAAAATGATCGTTGTCTAATAAATAGTTTAATTGTCTAGGCTAATGATCTCGGATTGAGATGAAAATTTACATGTACATTGTTTATAGGCTAAATTTCATATTGGTAAGTTTAAATTCTGAAAAGGGCTCCTAAAATTCTAAATTCACAGATTGGCCCCTAAAACTTGTAAAAAAAATTAATTAGTCCTAAGTTCAGTGGTAACAGTTTCGAATTGAATTACATTCTTACTGTACTGACATTGAATTTTGTTAAGTCTTTAGTGTTAATGAATTACTAAACATTGTTTGATTTACTGTACCGTTTAACGTTTCGATCATCGGTAACATACTTCGACCCAGTTCCCTACCAGACCAGCAAGGGGATGTTATAATTTCTCCATAGAAAATCAGCAAAGAGTTTTGGAGAGTCATGCTTGGAAATTAAAATAGAAAGTGAGGGAAAATAAGGAGAGGAAATTAGAAAGAATAGGGAAATGATTTGGAAATCAATTAACCGGCAATTCCATACTCAATTAAGGTGGTCATTTTCTGATTAAAACTATTTAGAAATAATAGCTCTCCAAGGATTCTTAGTATTGGGCCATTTACAAAAGGCTTATATATCATATTAGTACCTAAAGTATACCAACTTTTTCATTTTGGTACCTAAAGCATTTTTTGGTCAAAATACGTACCTAAAGTATACTTTTTGGTTAAATTAGGTATGTAAAGTATACTTTTTGGTCAAAATAGGTACCTAAAGTATTTTTTTGTTAAAGTAAGTACCTAAAGTATATTTTTTGGTCAAAATAAGTACCTAAAGTATATTTTTTTCATTAAAATAGGCACATAATGCATTTTTTAATTAGGGTAACTATTTTATACACAAGTGCTTATGGAAAATTTTTAACACAAGTGCCTTAGTTTTATGGGTTAGGGACTCCATTTAGGGTTTAAAGTTTAGGGTTTTAAGTGTAAGAGTTTTGAATGTAGGGGTTTTTGATAGAATTTATGGTTTAGGGTTAAAATTTTGGGTTTATAAGTTAAAACCTAAATCCCTACTCATATCACCTTAAACCCTAACCCTAAACCCTAAATCCTAACCTTAAATCCTAAATTCTAACCATGAACCCTAAATTCTACATCTACACTAAAACCCTTAAACTCTAAACCCTAAACCCTATAATTGAGGTGCTTGTGGAAACAACAATTTTCCACCGCCAATGTATAGGATAATAATTCTTTTAATTAATGTCACATGACAACTTTTAGGAACCAATATAAAAATATGTATACTTTAAGTACCTATTTTGACCTAAAAATACTTTAGATACCTATTTTGACCCAAAAAATATACTTTAGATACTTACTTTGGCAAAACAATACTTTAGGTACGTATTTTGACCAAAAATTATACTTTACGTACCTAGTTTAACCAAAAATTATACTTTAGGTACTTATTTTGACCAAAAAATACTTTAGGTACCCAAATGAAAAAGTTGGTATACTTTAGGTACTAATATGATATATAAGCCTTTACAAAATAGTCATTTAAAACAGTTTTGCAATCTTTACAATTTAGTCACTAAATCAAAATCTCACTTAAAACAATTTAATTAACTCCCAAATTAATTACCAAAACACTTGATAATATACTTAGACATTTTTTTGGTAAATCAAACCAATTTTTATCTCCTCGATTCGTATTTTAAAATATTAATTTTCTCGAAACCTATATAATCGGTTAATCTGGTTCGACCAAGTTGAACCCAACCCAATCAAACCTCTAAACGTCTAGCCCTATTTTTGGGGTGTTACACACCTCACGACCAAAGATTCACCTTTCTTGCTTATACGAGGTGTGTGTGTGTTAGATTTGATGAGGGGACTATTAATAATATGTTTAAATTGGATGGTGCAGGGGAAGAGCACACTGAGTTTGCTGACTCGTTGGACGCTGCCAAGAGACAAATGCTATTGAAATATTTATGCGAGACTGGCACTAAATGGAACGTGTCATTGAAAAGCCACCGGACGGTGAAGCGACTGACATTGAAGCCGCGGTAAAAGGGGTGGAACCCCTTGTTGAAAGCAAATCTTATGCCAACCACCCATAACGAGACTGTCCCGGAGGAAAGGATGATCTTGTTGCATTCGGTCATCGTAGGCCGCAAGATCAACGTCGGTCGTACCATTATAGATGAGACATAAAATTATGTTGGTAAGGGCAATGGTAGTTTGTTTTTTCCCCTTATTAATCTCTAACATTTGCATGAAGCATTTTGTGCCACAGCTTGATCCGGACAATGTCCAAAAGAGCAAAGTAACAACTATCACTCTCGCTCTATGGAGGCAACTCATTGCCAATGAGAAAGGCAAAGGAAAGGCTGCAGAGCCAGTGTCCAAGGCCAAGGTGCCCAAGGCAGAACCTGTGAGTCTTATGCCAACTGGTTCAATGTCAATGGTTTCTCAAATCTACCAATGCCAGGAGCTCATTCTTCAAAAGATGGAGAAAGTAAAGGAGCAGAACACCAAGCTTTAGCAATATAGTCATGCCTAGAATTGTGCCCTCAAGAAAACTCTTGAAGGAATGTCCACGCATACATTACCAGTTTTCCCTAAGTTCCCCGCTGATCACCTTGCCAATAATGATATTGAAGGAAAACACCAGTACACCTCATGGCATAGTGGAAAATTATCCGGTGAATTCCACCAGTGATCCATGTACGAGGAATGAATCTGGGGTGAAAAGGGATGAAATGTTACCTCAATTAAATTTGATAACTGCAGTGACGTAAGATAATCCAATTCCTTCAGCACGATGTCGAATCCTAGTCGTCACAAAATGCTCCGACCTCTACGCAGTCCACCCGAACAAAACAAACAATTTCACTTCTCTAACTGTTAGAGAGGTTTTTCACAAAAAACATATCTTTGGCTGCTATGCCTTATGCCTTTATATAGCATTCAAAACCCTAATCCTAATTAAATTCATATTCATTAAATATACAATTTATTTAACCAAATATAATTAAATGTGTAGAATCTAATTATACATTAATTAGGTTTCTTTAGGGATATATATATTTTAATAGTATTTGATCATTACAATAATTATCTAGTTATTAAAATATATACACAAAATTATCTATTTAATTACAATAATTATAATAATTTTGGTTTTAATTAATTTCGTGTACAACAAGTTTGCACATATGCTATCTAGTCGATATTTGTTCGTTTCAATCATAGGGTGTGACCCTTGTAGGTTCATGTAACGTTAGCAGTAATAACTAGAACAATTCTAATATTACAAGCAATGAGTGGTATCTACCAATACATCATTGTTACCTAAGTTACATGAAGTCTTGGTTCGACATAACCTCTTCATGATTAACTTTTTTCATTTATTACGTCCTTTTGTCCTTATATCTAGATTGGACAGAAGTCATGGAATAGTCACACTTGTATAGTCCATCTAATATTTCTTGATATCTTGAGTAGACTATTATAAACGAATAACTATGATATCTTATATCAACTTATTCGAGCATAGCCATGCATTTCTAGTCTCATCAATCAAGAGGCCTATGATATTACTCCTATTATGCAGGAGGGATAAATCATATCTTGATCAACCATATCTCGCTACATAGATTTTGACATATCCAATATCAGTCTTTATAGTGCAGTAAGTTACGATACACGTTTGACTATATCAAAATATGTCACTCACAATGTAAAAATAATGATGATCTCAAGTTTGAGGATCATACATGTAGTTATCACTAAGAGCAATGTTGTGACTGTCACATAATAATCTAAGAAAAATGCTCATAGCGGGTCAGTCTAGTATGTTGTTCTCTAACACATGCTTATGTATTGATTTTGACATCTTCATGTCAATGACAACACTTTGTCATCAATCAACTACATATTAGTCTTAATATATTATTGTTGTCCTTGCCCTCAATAATACTCGACTAAGGACATTCAAGAATAACTATATTATTCTAAGGACTTTATTATAATTTATTTTATTTATATATGCACAGAATAATGACTAAAACAATAATAATGGCTTTATATTAATAAACATGATAAAATATGTCTTTTACAATCATCTTATGATTGGTCTTTAGGCATACTCCAACAGATATGCTAGCCAGTCCTAATTCTGTCCATACTCCAACGCAATGAAATGCCATCGTACCATTGTCCCATGTCCAAGTCGAGTCTGCATGAATAGACACGCCACCTGAATCTGAAGAAGAAGGAATCCAAGCCAAAGTTGCTGCAACGCCTGCTGCACTTGCCTCATCTGATGCCACTAACATCCCTATTGCCTCTGAGCCGGTGATGATTGTTGAAGAGGTCCTCCGTGACATAGGAGCCTCCACAGCAGCATCAAAGCCCAGCCTGAAGAGTAAGAACGCATGGCTCCTGATCGAGGGAGCTTTGTTAAGAGAAAGACCTGTGTATCATGCCCAGAAAACTCCGAAGGGGATTCCTCGTCCCCTTAAACTCCTTTCATTAATTTTGTTCATTTTTTCATGCATTTCATTTTATTTCATCTGTATATATGTCTTCATGCATTGAGGATAATGCATACCTTTGGTTTGGGGTGTGTGTTGCCTCACATCTTTTGCCATGCCATGCCATGCATTCATGTTTCTGTTTCTGTTTGCATTATGTTGCCATACAAATTAGGTATAACCATGCATACCAAACCACTAAAAATTTTTGTTGCCTTGGTTAAATTTGGAATAATACCAACACTTTGCTAGCATAGTTGGAATTTTGTTTTAGTATACTCTATCCGATGATGAAATTTGGAAATCCTTAGTTTGCATGTGCCAGTATGATAGCAATGTCAAGTTGCTTGGAAATTGATCTCTAGCTTAAGAAACTGAAGTCTCACTTAACAAGTAGTATGTATCTAGTTCCCAAACAAAATTAGAATTCTTGAAACTAAGCTCAGAATAATAAAAAATGATGTCAGGGTAAAAAGATAGAATAAAGCAACAATTTTTTGCCAAGGCAAAAAAATAGATCTCTTCTCTGCCTTAGAGATAATAAGTAACTTGGGGCCTCGTGGTTTGCTCCCTCTTAGTTCTCAAGTCAAAAACTTTAAGGTATGAGTTGAAGAGTAAATCCTAGTAATATATGGATTAACGTTGGGGTTCGTGGTATGCTCCCTCTTATTTCTCAGGCCAAACAATATTACAAAGCAAGCCTAAAAATATTGCCAACAAAAACCTTGGTGAATAAAAGAAAAAATAATAATTTGAGTTTGGGTAGTAGATTTGACTAAAGGGAGTTAGAGGATACTTGATGCATATTGCCTGGACTTCATGCAAAATTCATGACCCTAGACTAGTGTTATATTGCTACACACTTTGCTAAGGATGCTCGTTTGAGTGCATGGCAGCTTGAGGGGTCGTTTAAGCATATTGTCATGAGAGAGATTGATAGGTTGGTGGCTCCATTTATGATTGAGAAGGTGCGAGAGGTGTTTTGGAGTTGTGATGGTTCAAAAGCGCATGGTCCAGATGGTTTTAGTTTTGATTTTTACAAGAAGAACTAGGAGTTTGTATATATGGATGTTATGATATTTTTTATGAATTTCCATGCATTTTCCAAGTTTCCAAAAATGAGTTAATTCTACATCCTTGGTTCTTATACCAAAGGTGGAATCGCCACCAGTGTTGAGAGATTTTTGAACAATCAGTCTTATGAATTTTAGCTACAAGATACTGGCAAAAATCTTGGCACGCTATTTACAAGGTGTTTTGGATGTCATAATTAGTGATTCCCATACAAAATTTGTCAAGGGTAGACAAAATGTGAATGGTATATTGTTAGCTAACGAGGTGATCCATTTGATTTGTCAACAAGTTAGTGACTTAGGTGGTTTTGTGCTCAAGCTTGACTTTGTGAAAGCCTACGATTGCATTCGATGGAAATTTCTTGATTACATTTTGCAATGCATGATTTTAATGTGTGCTAGCAAAATTGGATTTGGGAATGTGTTGTTACGTCTTGCTTGTCAGTATCATTTAATGGTTGTGCATCAAAGGAATTTTGGATGAGTCGTGGGATTTCTCACGGCTGCCATTTTTGCTTCTCTTGTTTGTCATTGTAGCTGAGGCATTACATCAAATGTTGGTAAATGCATCTGAGGTTGGGGTAATTCGTGATGTGGAAGTAACAACATGTATATCGATCTCCCATTTGTAGTTCGCGGATGACACCATGTTGTTTTTTGAAGCTTCTATTTATTGTGCTCACAATGTACATCATTTAGTAACATTGTTTTCAAGTGTGTCCAGGGCTGAAAATTAATTTCCATACGTCCTTTACTCCTCTTTGTCCTCTTTTGGTGTTGATAATAGTATTTTCATTCGGTTGCTAATATTTTGGGATGCAAGAATGAGAGTTTTCGTTTATGTATCTTGGGATGTCATTGATGTTCAATCCGAGGAATAAAGCCATATGGGAGCCAATGATAAGATTAGGTGTGTTACTGTCGCCATTGATAAGATTAGGTGTGTATTTCTCTCGAGTGGTTTTGGTCTACTACGTAAGATGAGTAGAGTTAGCTGAAATGTGGTTTGTCGACCATGACACCTTGGCAGCCTTGGTGTTGCAGATTTACATGTTTAGTACTTGGTTTTGCTCTCCAAATGGTCGTGGAGGTGTGCCATAGATACTTCTTCGCTTTGGTGTGATTTAATTGTTGCTAAGTATGATGAGAATGTTCAATGGTGCTTTTTAACATTGTCAATCGAGGTGCGATGTCTATAGCTTGTAAACAAATTGTATCATCAACATGTAGTTAAAGCATGGAAGCACATTTGGCTTTGTTGAACTTCATTTGGAAAATTGGCAATGACAAGTCTATGTTGTTCTGGCTTGACTCTTGGAGTGTCGATCAACCGTTGAAGGATGTATTTTCAAGGTTGTTTTCGATTGTGTCTAATATGCTGGCGATGTTTTTTGAATATGCCATTGATGGTTCATTCAATCATGACCAGTGGTGCTCTCTTTTTCAAACGAGATCTATGTGTGTTTGAGACTCGACAAGTGCAGTAAATAGGTCATTGCTGATTGCTGTGGAGATATAGGCTAGATGCTACGACACACGGAGGTTTTTGATTTGAGCTATTTCAAATTTGCTTATGTTGCATAAAGTGGTGATTGCGATATTGTTGGTTGTTTTGCGTGGAAGGTGCTAGTTCCACATAAATATCAAGCAGTTTTATGGTTTATTTGGTTGCGTAGGCTACCTATATTTCAATTCTTGTAGAATCGTGGTATACCTTTGGGAGTTGATCAGGGTGCTTGTGTGCAGTCTGTCGATACAAAGGAAGATATTGATCATATTCTGTATGTTTGGGATTGGTTTTTTGCATGGTGTGAGGTTCACTTTCCATTACCGTGTTTATTTTCGGAGTTCTTGTTTCCTGGATTTCATTTTCTTTTACGGGAGAAATGAGGCAATGGTGGATTTTGTGTGTTGTGGCTTTTTTGTGGTCATTATGGTTATCGAGGAATGAGTTTATCTATAATAAGAAGCGCTTGGCTCTGTTGGAGGTTTGTTTCCTAATTAAGTTATGTTCTTATTATTGGGTAAAGGTGATGTAGGAGTTTGTAAACATTAGCGAGATGATGTAGTGGAGTTGTCCTAGTTTGTGCCTTGTTTCAAAGGCTTTGTGTTCTGCTCAGATAGGAATACACACCAGTTGGGGTTTTGAAATTTAATGTAGATGGTCTATTCAGGGAAAACTAGGACTTGTTGGTCTTTTTGGTTTATTGATAGGTGAGCATGGTTGAATATTGGCTACTTTTTCTTTCCATTGAGTGTTATGGAGTCGAATAAGGCAAAGTTGCGTGCTATAAAATTTGCTTTATCTATGTTTATGCGCTTGTAGTAGTTGGATTATTGTTTAGTGATTATGTAACACCCCCAAACTGGGCTAGTAGTAACCCGGTTCGGGAGCGTTACTTAGCAAGCAAGGTAAGAACATAGACAAGACATTCGAATTAAGCAAGGCAACCATCCATACATTTCTTTTCATGGAAGAAACGTAATATATAACTTCATTTTCATCTAAAGCATTCGGTTATTACACAATATCATTAGATTAAATTGCTTTCAGGCTTACATTACAAGTTACTACTTTTGTGGTTCATTTTACAACACTTATACTTTGTTACCTATCCTATTTGAACTACCTTAGTGTTACATGCTTCTAATTCAATTCAAAGTTCCTTATCTTGTATACATTTATTCATTACATTCCTACACATACTAAGCATAATTATCTAACCTTTAATAGCATGTATCTAGTTCCATTCAAGCCTATATCAATACCTAACCATTCGGCAATCACCATCCAATCACACAACAATACTTTCACCATGGAAATCCCAAGCAAGACATGAAACATACGAATGGTAGGTCAAGCAAGCATGGTTCAATCATCCTATACCCAATTCAAGCAAGGCATGTTCATAGCAAAACATTCGATTGATAACAAGGTAAGCTAGATCAAACACTAGATCATTCAACTTAAATCCAAATCTGCGCAGCCAATACCATTCATTATATACTTGTTACTAAGTTCATAACATAGATAGGCCCATCAAGACATTATAAAAGCGTTCAAATGCATGTTCAAGCTAACTATGTATAATCTAGTGTCACCATTCTAGGAGATACAAAATAAGTATGGAATCATACTTTAACCAAGCTTGTGTGAGATGCTTCTTGCTCAAAGAATCAAGCTTCAAGATCAAGCAACGTTTGAATCCTTTAACATGTAGGTTGGGAAGAATGAAACAAGAGTGATAAGTACAAAATGTACTTAGTGAGGTAGTTTTAAGTCTAACAATTTGTTATTTCATATTTCATGCCTTTTAATCAAGTATAGACCTAGCTAAGGCTTTCAAGCATCTAGAGTGATCTTAGCTACTCTTTCTAGCATCAAGATTATCCTATCTAGGATAGCAAACATTCGGCCAACAAGTATAAGCATCAAGAAGTCATAATTCATAAATCAAGCAACATGCTTGCAAAACAAGAAACCAAGGAGTTATGCTTTCAAGTAAAGTAACTAACATTTCATGGCATTCAAGGCAAGTTTCATGTATAATTGAATTGTTATTACATTTGTTATTTCATTAAACAACCCCCTTGGTACTTAGTTTGTATAGGTAATAGAGTCTCCAACCAACTGTCGTCACAAGATGCACCGTAGTGTTGGTTAACCCTCATACTGTCGCCAAAGACCACATACGTACCCTCCGTCTGTCGCCAAATAGGGGGCTTAGCCCTGGACCGTAGTCCAGCCGTACACAATGAGCTCTAGACTCTAAGGCATGGCCTTCTACCTAGTCCAATAGCTACCAAGGTTGTCCAATTTACCATTTATTCAAGTTATCAAGTTCAAGATCATGTTCATGTCAAGCAAGATCATTTCATGTTAGGCCCTTAGCCATTGAGCCTTAGCTCACATGTCAAGTAGTTTCAATATCCATTTCATCAAAATGAGATAACATCATATCTCAAACAAGTCTTTAGCATTCAATCATGTTGCATCATAGCACATACAAGCATCCAAGCTATCACTAATCATGCATAAGTATTTCGAAATAGTCATGTATTCAAGACTAGGATCAAGTTTCATGTGTTTCTTTAATCATCCTTCCCTTATTAGGTCAACTTCATGCTTAGATTCATTATCATGTCAAGAATGTAACAAATACATTGATTAGGACCTAGTCCTAACCTTAGAGGTAACTACACTCACAATACTCCAAGCTAATCACTTGTCTTGTATCCAAATCCCTTTGCCTCTTGCTTTGGGATGTCCACTCTTATCTTCCTCTTCCACACCTTGCTGCCCTTGGTCTAGCAAGCATAACACATACAATTCATCAAAACAAACACATAATGTCACACATATATAGTAGCAATGTTACCACATTTGTACCTAACATTTAGCTACTGTTTTTATGCTTTCTTTTAAGAATTTCTTACTAGTTCATCCCCAAATTGTTATTACCTCATTTTAAGACATAACTGGACAGATTACAATGCCCCAAAACTGTTTGCTTCTAGGTGCAAAAACAGTCCCAAACTGCCCCAGGACACTGTTGTCTGGCAGTTTGCACACTGTCCTTTTAAATGGTCATATCTTTTAATCCATAATTTTGATTAGTTTATATCATTGGGAAGCTAACAAAATATTATATATGATAATATAAGGCTTGCATTTTATTTCTTATCCAATTAATACAGTTTATTGTTCAAAGATAGGGCATTTATATTGTCTGGACAGTTTGTACTGTCCAGCAATTCTATTTACAGTTTCCAGCATAGGACCCAGTTTTTCGGTTCTGTTTTGACCTAATGAAATTAGACATGCTAATAATCATGTCACTAAAATGAATTTGATCTATACAAATTCTGGTGAATTTTCAAAGTTACTGCCCAGAATAGAGCAATTCTGGGCAGATTGCACCTATACACATTTTAATTCCTTAAATTCATTTTAACCAATGTTTTGGCCCCATAATTCATTTCATATGACATCCTAAACATGTTTAGTCAATATTAGTTCATTATTTAGGGCAGCCAAAACAGAATAAGTTGGTTAAATTGCTTAATTTTGCAAGTTTACACAATAGGTTCTTACTAAAACATTTTCTATGCTATATGACTATGTTCATACTTTTATCCTTCATTTCCAGCTTTGGTTACTAACAATTCAGCTTGTTTAACACCTTAGTTACAATATCTAATCATGATCATGTTCAATTCATTAATTCCATAGCTCAATTACAAGTTCTAACCATTCAATTCTTACATCAACATCTAATTTCAAATTTCCTGCAACCTAGTTTTGTTACACCATTCCTTACACATGAATTTCCAGCATAATACCTAGTGTTCATTCTCCATATTTGCATAATTCTACAACAACTCAATCATCTAACAACATATTCAATAGTTAATTTCATCTACACTCATCAAAACAGTCCAAGTCAACAAGTATAGTTGCCTATTCGATTGAGCAAGAGTAGATTCATACTTACTTTGCTTCTAGCTTTAATTTCCTTACAAAATCCTATGCATACAAGCTTAATTTTCCTTCATCAATGGCTGATCTCTCAAGCTCTCTTTCTCCCTATTTTCTCTCCTTCAATTTGGCCAAACAAAGAGAAAATGAAGAAGATGATGACACTTAATCCAAGTTATTGGATTTATGAAATGTCCAATATGTCCCTTAATTAATCCTTACTATTAACTTAATCAAAGGCATTAGGGGAAATAAATTCAATGTAGTCACTTTAAATGATCACTTATTTCATTTAGTCTTTCAATTAGACCCTTGACTAATCAATTTAGCTTAAATTCTAGGTTCAGTTAAGCTATCAACTTGTGCAATTGACTTCAATACTTCTAGGCTAGGATTTGGGGTGTTACAGTTCTCCCCCCAGCAAATTAAATTCATCCTCGAATTTACCTGAATAGAATAGGTGAAGGTATTGCTTCCTCATGACTTCTTTAGATTCCCAGGTAGCTTCTTCCATCTTATGATTCCTCCATAAGATCTTTACAAGGGGAACAATCTTGTTCTGAAGCTTCCTTACTTCCCGGTCAAGAATCTGAATAGGTTCTTCTTCATAGGACAAATCGGGATTTAATTATACTTCTTCGGGCTCTAGAATGTGTGAAGGATCAGATCGATACCTTCTGAGAATTGAAACGTGGAAGGCATTGTATATTCTATCAAACTCTCTAGGAAGAGCTAATCGATAGGCCACTAAACCAATTCATTCAATAACTTCAAATGGTCCAATGTATCGGGGACTGAGTTTTCCTTTTCTTCCAAATCTGAGCACTTTCTTCCAAGGTGAGACCTTTAGGAATACTTTGTCTCCAATAGCATACTGGATATCTCTACTTTCCAAGTCAGCATATGCTTTCTTTATATTGAAAGTTGCCTTCAATCGATCGTGAATGCTCTTGATTTGTTCTTCGGTTTCCCGAAGCAATTGAGGTCCTAGAATCTTGTTCTCTCCCAATTCGGACCAACATAGAGGAGTTCTACATATTCTACCATATAGAGCTTCGAATGGTGCCATTTGAATAGAAGATTGATAGCTATTGTTGTAGGCAAACTCTATAAGAGGTAGGGATTTCTCCCAATTCTTCCCGAAGTTGATAACACAAGATCGTAGCATATCTTCGAGTACTTGAATGATTCTTTCAGATTGTCCATCTGATTGAGGATGGAAGGCTGTACTAAGATGCACTTTAGCTCCTAAAGCCTTCTGTAAGGAATTCCAAAATCGAGATGCAAATCTAGGATCATGATCAGAGATTATTGTTGTAGGTACACCGTGTAATCGAATCACTTCGCGGATGTATAGCTCAGCTAAGGTTTCCAAGCTCGTCTTCATTCGAACAGGGATGAAGTGAGTAGACTTTGTGAATCTATCAACAATCACCCATATGGCATCATTCTTTCTTGGAGTGAAAGGAAGACCAGTAACGAAATCCATTGTAATACGATCCCATTTCCACTGAGGGAATTTGATTGGTTGGAGCAATCCAGTAGGGACTTGATGCTTGGCTTTAACTCTTTGACAAGTTAGGCACTTCGATACGAAGTTTGTAATAGCCAATTTCACGGCCACCAGTATAGTGTCTTTAGATCCTTGTGCATCTTAACAGATCCTGGGTGAATCGAGAATGAGCTTTGGTGAGCTTCTTGTAACATTTCTTGCCTTAGTTCCTCATTGTTAGGAACACACACTCTATCCTTGAAATAGAGGAGTCTATTTGACTTAAGGGATAAGTCAGAATTTAACACAGAGTTTAGTTTGGATATGATCTTATGAAGATTAGGATCAATTTGTTAGAGTTCTTTAATTCTTGAGATTAAGCTGGATTGAACTTGAAGTTCAGACAAGAATTTCCGTCCTTTGGATAAACTAAAATGAGCATTGATAGCCAAGGAAGCTACAAATGAAAGAACAAGATCATTAACAGAAAATTTTGAGTAGTTACCTGCAAAATAAGTAAGTGTTCGAATGTCTTTCTTGTGACCCAGGAAAGTTCAAATTTGATTAAAAATATACTAGAATTTAGATTTAAGGGTTTACCCGAGTATGGTTTGCGACTAAGGGCATCAGCAACCACGTTTACTTTCCCCGGATGGTAGTCGATAACCAATTCGTAATCCTTAAGTAATTCGAGCCATCTCCTTTGCCTCAAATTCAAGTCCTTCTGAGTTAGGAGGTATTTGAGACTTTTGTGATTGGTAAATAGATTGCATTTCTCTCCGTATAGACAGTGTCTCCATATCTTGAGAGCAAACACGATAGTTGCTAATTCCAAATTGTGTGTTGGATAATTAGAATCATGAGGCTTCAGTTGCCTTGAAGCGTAAGTAATTACGTTCCTATCTTGCATCATGACACAACCGAGTCCAAGATGAGAAGCATCACTGTAAACAGTGAATTCTTTGCCCAATTTTGGTTGGATAAGTACTGGGGCATGAGTCAGAGCTTGCTTAAGTTGATCAAAGCTTCGTTGTTGGTTCTCCGACCAAATAAAAGGCGTATCTTTGCGGGTAAGCTTAGTAAGGCTTGCAGTAATAGAGGAAAAGCCCTTAACGAACGTTCTGTAATACTCGGCTAAACTGAGAAAGCTTCGGACCTTGCTTACATTCTTTGGAGGTCTCCAATTTAGAATAGACTGAATCTTGCTTGGATCGACTTTGATTCCTTTAGCCGAGATAACGTGGCCGAGGAAAGAAACTTCTGGTAACCAGAATTCACATTTGGAGAACTTGTCATACAATTGATGTTCTCGGAGTGTTTGCAAGACAATTCGGAGGTGTTTAGCATGTTCTTCCTTATTTCGAGAGTACACCAAGATGTCGTCGATGAACACAACCATGAACTTGTCAAGATAGGGCTTGAATACCTTATTCATGAGATCCATGAAAACAGCCAGAGCATTCGTTAACCCGAATGGCATTACGAGGAATTCAAAGTGGCCATATCGAAGTTTAGTTTGGATATGATCTTCTGAAGATTGGGATCAATTTGTTGGAGTTCATTAATTCTCAAGATTAAGCTGGATTGAACTTGAAGCTCAGACAATAATTTTCATCCTTTGGATAAACTGAAATGAGCATTGATAGCCAAGGAAGCTACAAATGAAAGAACAAGATCATTAAGAGAAATGATTGTTGGAGCAATCCAGTAGGGACTTAATGCTCGGCTTTAACTCTTTGACAAGTTAGGCACTTCGATATGAAGTCTGTAATAGCCGATTTCATACCCGGCCACCAGTATAGTGGCTTTAGATCCTTGTACATCTTAACAGATCCTGGGTGAATCGAGAATGAGCTTTGGTGAGCTTATTGTAACATTTCTTGTCTTAGTTCCTCATTGTTAGGAACACACACTATATCCTTGAAATAGAGGAGTCCATTTGACTTAAGGGAGAAGTCAGAATTTAACTCAGAGTTTAGTTTGGATATGATCTTCTGAAGATTGGGATCAATTTGTTGGAGTTCTTTAATTCTCGAGATTAAGCTAGATTGAACTTGAAGTTCAGACAATAATTTCCGTCCTTTGGATAAAATGAAATGAGAATTGATAGCCAAGGAAGCTATAAATGAAAGAATAAGATCATTAAGAGAAAATTTCGAGTAGTTACTTGCAAAAGAAGTAACTGTTCGAATGGCTTTCTTGTTACCCAGGAAAGTTCAAATTCGATTGAAAATATACTAGAATTTAGATTTAGGGGTTTACCCGAGTATGGTTTGTGACTAAGGGCATCAGCAACCACGTTTGCTTTCCCCGGATGGTAGTCGATAACCAAGTCATAATCCTTAAGTAATTCGAGCCATCTCTTTTGCCTCAAATTCAAGTCCTTCTGAGTTAAGAGGTATTTGAGACTTTTGTGATCGGTAAATAGATTGCATTTCTCTCCATATAGATAGTGTCTCCATATCTTGAGAGCAAACACGATAGCTACTAATTCCAGATCTTGTGTTGGACAACTAGAATCATGAGGCTTCAGTTGCCTTGAAGCGTAAGCAATTACGTTCCCATCTTGCATCAGAACACAACCGAGTCCTAGATGAGAAGCATCACTGTAAACAGTGAATTCTTTGCCCGATTTTGGTTGGATAAGTACTGAGGCATGAGTCAGAGCTTGCTTAAGTTGATCAAAGCTTCGTTGTTGGTTCTCCGACCAAATGAAAGGCGTATCTTTGCGGGTAAGCTTAGTAAGGCTTGCGGCAATAGAGGAAAAGCCCTTAACAAACGTTCTATAATACCTAGCTAAACCGAGAAAGCTTCGGACCTCGCTTACATTCTTCGGAGGTCTCTAATTTAGAATGGACTGAATCTTGCTTGGATCGACTTTGATTCCTTCAGCCGAGATAACGTGGCCGAGGAAAGAAACTTATGGTAACCAGAATTCACATTTGGAGAACTTGGCATACAATTGATGTTCTCAGAGTGTTTGCAAGACAATTCGGAGGTGTTTAGCATGTTCTTCCTTTTTTCGAGAGTACACCAAGATGTCGTCGACGAATACGACCACTAACTTGTCAAGATAGGGCTTGAATACCCAATTCATGAGATCCATGAAAGCAGTCAGAGCATTCATTAACCCGAATGGCATTATGAGGAATTCGAAGTGGCCATATCGAGTACGAAAGGCTGTCTTGGACACGTCTTGTTCTTTCACTTTCATTTGATAGTATCCCGATCGAAGATTGATCTTTGAGAACACCAAAGCATCCTTGAGTTGATCGAAGAGATCTTCTATCCTTGGGAGAAGATATTGATTCTTGATACTAAGCTTGTTCAATTGTCTGTAATCAATACAGAGTCTCATAGTCACGTCTTTCTTTTCCACGAACAAGACTGGAGCACTGGTTAGCCTGAAGGGCATAACTAGGAACTTGTAGTGACCATAACGAGTTCGGAAAGCCGTTTTGGGTATAATCGAGTCTTGTTTTCTCATCTGATAGTACCCCGATCGCAAATTGATCTTGGAGAAGACTTTGACATCCTTGAATTGATCAAACAAGTCCTTAATCCTCGGTAAAGGATACTTGTTCTTAATGGTGAGCCGATTTAGCTGACGATAAATGATACATAGCCTTATCGACACGTCCTTCTTCTTAAAGAACAATACGGGTGCTCCCTGGGGTGCAGAGCTAGGACGAATAATGCCTTTATCTTGTAGCTCTTGGAGTTGCTTCTTAAGTTTTTTCAATTCAACAGGTGCCATTCGATAAGGTGTGATGGACACTGAAGTTTTTCCAGGTTGAACTTCAATCTTCAAGTTCATCTTGTAGAATCATATTACCAAAGATTGAGGTTGGTTTCTTGTCTATTAAGAGAATGAATTCTTTCCCTAAACCCCGGAGATACAATCTCTTATTTTGGCAATCTACCCAGGCCTCATGTTTACTTAACCAATCTAACACCAATATCAAGTCAAATTCACAAAATAACAAGACATATAAATCAATGGGAAAATGTATGTTTCGAATGGCCAATGGAGCTTGCTTGTGGCGCTAGTTAATGGGTGTTTTCCCCTTATTGGGTTCGAAACTACAAGACATTGCTTTACAATTTTAGGTTTAATCTTGAAAGACTATCTCCTTCATTCGAGGAGCCTTCAGGACTTTCATTATCCCGACCGAGTCTTGTTTCAGACATTCTACATTCAAATAGAACAATTAGGGGCTCAGTTTAATAAGCACGACATAAGCTATTCAATACCAGTCTCCTAGGTGGAACAAGTATCCTATATAATGCATGATAGCCCGGTTTAGTCCTAGAATCGACTAAACCTAAAGCTCTGATACCAATTAATATGTAACACCCCCAACCCGGGCTAGTAGTAAGTCAGCTCGAGAGCGTTACTTAGCAAGCAAGCAAGGCAAGAACATAGATATGACATTCGAATTAAGCAAGGCAACCATCCATACATTTCTTTTCATGCAAGCAACCTAATATGTAACTTCATTTTCATCTAAAGCATTCGGCTATTACACAATATCATTAAATTAAATTGCTTTCATGCTTACATTACAAGTTACTACTTTCGTGGTTCATTTTACAACACTTATACTTTGTTACCTATCCTATTTGAACTACCTTAGTGTAACATGCTTCTAATTCAATTCAAAGTTCCTTATCTTGTATACATTTAGTCATTACATTCCTACACATACTAAGCATAATTATCTAACCTTTAATAGCATGTATCTAGTTCCATTCAAGCCTATATCAATACCTAACCATTCGGCAATCACCATCCAATCACACAACAATACTTTCACCATAGAAATCCCAAACAAGACATGAAACATACGAATGGTAGGTCAAGCAAGCATGGTTCAATCATCCTATACCCAATTCAAGCAAGGCATGTTCATAGCAAAGCATTCGATTGATATCAAGGTAAGCTAGATCAAACATTAGATCATTCAACTTAAATCCAAATATGCCCAGCCAATACCATTCATTACATACTTGTTACTAAGTTCATAACATAGATAGGCCCATCAAGACATTATACAAGCGTTCAAATGCATGTCCAAGCTAACTATGTATAATCAAGTGCCACCATTCTAGAAGATACAAAACAAGTATGGAATCATACTTTAACCAAGCTTGTGTGAGATGCTTCTTGCTCAAAGAATCAAGCTTCAAGATCAAGCAACGTTTGGATCCTTTAACCTATAGGTTGGGAAGAATGAAACAAGAGTGATAAGTACAAAAATGTACTTAGTGAGGTAGTTTTAAGTCTAACAATTTGTTATTTCATATTTCATGTCTTTTAATCAAGTATAGACCTAGCTAAGGCTTTCAAGCATCTAGAGTGATCTTAGCTAGTCTTTCTAGCATCAAGATTATCCTATCTAGGATAGCACACATTCGGCCAACAAGTATAAGCATCAAGAAGTCATAATTCATAAATCAAGCAACATGCTTGCAAAACAAGAAACCAAGGAGTCATGCTTTCAAGTAAAGTAACTTACATTTCATGGCATTCAAGACAAGTTTCATGTATAATTGAATTGTTATTACATTTTTTATTTCATTAAACAACCCCCTTGGTACTTAGTTTGTATAGGTAATCAAGTCTCCAACCAACTATCGCCACAAGATGCACCGTAGTGCTGGTCAACCCTCCTACTATCTCCAAAGACCACATACGTACCCTCCGTCTGTCGCCAAATATGGGCCTTAGCCCTAGACCGTAGTCCACCCGTACACAATGAACTCTAGACTCTAAGGCATGGCCTTCTACCTAGTCTAACTAGCTGCCAAGGTTGTTCGATTTACCATTTATTCAAGTTATCAAGTTCAATATCATGTTCATGTCAAGCAAGATCATTTCATGTTAGGCCCTTAGCCATTGAGCCTTAGCTTACATGTCAAGTAGTTTCAATATCTATTTCATCAAAATGAGATAACATCATATCTCAAACAAGTCTTTAGCATTCAATCATGTTGCATCATAGCACATACAAGCATCCAAGCTGTCACTAATCATTTATAAGCATTTCGAAATATACATGTATTCAAGTCTAGGATCAAGTTTCATGTGTTTATTTAATCATCCTTCCCTTATTAGGTCAAATTCATGCTTAGATTCATTATCATGTCAAGAATGTAACAAATACATTGGTTAGGACCTAGTCCTAACCCTAGAGGTAACTACACTCACAATACTCCAAGCTAATCACTTGTCTTGTATCCAAATCCCTTTGCCTCTTTCTTTGGGATGTCCACTCTTATCTTCCTCTTCCACAACTTGCTGCCCTTGGTCTAGCAATCATAACACATACAATTCATCAAAACAAACACATAATGTCACACATATATAGTAGCAATGTTACCACATTTGTACCTAACATTTAGCTACTGTTTTTATGCTGTCTTTTAAGCATTTCTTACTAGTTTATCCCCAAATTGTTATTACCTCATTTTAAGACATAACTGGATAGATTACAATGTCCCAAAACTGTTTTGGAAACTGTTTGCTTCTAGGTGCAAAAAATAGTCCCAAACTGCCAGGACACTACTGTCTGGCAGTTTGCACACTGTCACTTTAAATGGTCATATCTTTTAATCCGTACGTCAGAATTTTGATTAGTTTATATCGTTGGAAAGATAAAAAAATTTATATATGCTAATATAAGGCTTGCATTTCAGTTCTTAGCCAATTAATACAGTTTATTGTTCAAAGATAGGGCATTTATACTGTCTGGACAATTTGCACTGTCCAGCAATTCTATTTACAGTTTCCAGCATAGAACCCAATTTTCAGTTCTGTTTTGACCTAATGAAATTAGACATACTAAGGATCATGTAACTAAAATTTCAGCCCTGAATTTGATCTATACAAATTTTGGTGAATTTTCAAATTTACTGCCTAGAACAGAGCAATTCTGGGCAGATTGCACCTATACACATTTTAATTCCTTAAATTCATTTTAACCAATGTTTTGGCCCCATAATTCATTTCATATGACATCCTAAACATGTTTAGTCAATGTTAGTTCACTATTTAGGGCAGCCAAAATAGAGTAAGTTGGTTAAATTGCTTAATTTTGCATGTTTACACAATAGGTTCTTACTAAAACAGTTTCTATGCTATATGACTATGTTCATACTTTTATCTTTCAGTTCCAGCTATGGTTACTAACAATTCAGCTTGTTTAACACCTTAGTTACAATATCTAATCATGATCATGTTCAATTCATTAATTCCATAGCTCAATTACAAGTTCTAACCATTCAATTCTTACATCAACATCTAATTTCAAATTTCCAGCAACCTAGTTTTGTTACACCATTCCTTACACATGAATTTCCAGCATAATACCTAGTGTTCATTCTCCATATTTGCATAATTCTACAACAACTCAATCATCTAACAACATATTCAATAGTTAATTTCATCTACACTCATCAAAACAGTCCAAGTCAACAAGTATAGTTGCCTATTCGATTAAGCAAGAGTAGATTCATACTTACTTTGCTTCTAGATTTAATTTCCTTACAAAATCCTATGCATGCAAGCTTAATTTTCCTTCATCAATGGCTGATCTCTCATGCTCTCTTTCTCCCCATTTCCTCTCCTTCAATTCGGCCAAACAAAGAGAAAATGAAGAAGATGATGACACTTAATCCAAGTTATTGGATTTATGAAATGTCCAATATGTCCCTTAATTAATCCTTACTATTAACCTAATCAAGGGCATTAGGGGAAACAAGGAATTTAGCATGCATTCCTCATCTTTCTCATTTAATTCAATGTAGTCACTTTAAATGATCACTTATTTCATTTAGTCTTTCAATTAGACCATTGACTAATCAATTTAGCTTAAATTCTAGGTTCAATTAAGCTATCAACATATGCAATTGACTTCAATACTTCTAGGCTAGGATTTGGGGTGTTACAATTCTCCCCCCCTTAAATTAAATTCGTCATCGAATTTACCTGAATCGAATAAGTGAGGGTATTGCCTCCTCATGACTTCTTCAGATTCCCAGGTAGCTTCTTCCATCTTATGATTCCTCCATAAGATCTTAACAAGGGGAACAATCTTGTTCCGAAGCTTCCTTACTTCCCGGTCAAAAATCTGAATAGGTTCTTCTTCATAGGACAAATAGGGATTCAATTCTACTTCTTCGGGCTCTAGAATGTGTGAAGGATAAGATCGATACCTTCTGAGAATTGAAACGTGGAAGACATTGTGTATTTTATCAAAATCTCTAGGAAGAGCTAATCGATAGGCCGCTGGACCAATTCTTTCAATAACTTCAAATGGCCTAATGTATGGGGGACTGAGCTTTCCTTTTCTTCCAAATCTGAGCACTTTCTTCCAAGGTGAGACCTTTAGGAATACTTTGTCACCAATAGCATACTGGATATCTCTCTTTTTTAAGTCGACATATGCTTTCTTTCTATCGAAAGCTGCCTTCAATCGATTGTGAATGATCTTGATTTGTTCTTCTGTTTCCCGAAGCAATTGAGGTCCTAGAATCTTGTTCTCTCCCAATTCGGACCATCATAGAGGAGTTCTACATATTCTACCATATAGAGCTTCGAATGGTGCCATTTGAATAGAAGATTGATAGCTATTGTTGTAGGCAAACTCTACAAGAGGTAGGGATTTCTCCCAATTCTTCCCGAAATTGATAACACAAGATCGTAGCATATCTTCGAGTACTTGAATGATTCTTTCAGATTGTCCATCTGATTGAGGATGGAAGGCTATACTAAGATGCACTTTAGCTCCTAAAGCCTTCTGTAAGGAATTCCAAAATCGAGATGCAAATCTAGGATCACGATCAGAGATTATTATTGTAGGTACACCGTGTAATCGAATCACTTTGCGGATGTATAGCTCGGCTAAGGTTTTCAAGCTCGTGTTCATTCGAATATGGATGAAGTGAGTAGACTTTGTGAATCTATCAACAATCACCCATATGGCATCATTCTTTCTTGGAGTGAAAGGAAGACCAGTAACGAAATCTATTGTAATACGATCCCAATTCCACTGAGGGAATTTGATTTGTTGGAGCAATCCAGTAGGGACTTAATGCTTGGCTTTAACTCTTTAACAAGTTAGGCACTTTGATACGAAGTCTGTAATAGCCGATTTCATACCCGGCCACTCGTATAGTGGCTTTATATCATTGTACATCTTAACAGATCCTGGGTGAATCGAGAATAAGCTTTGGTGAGCTTCTTGTAACATTTCTTGTCTTAGTTCCTCATTGTTAGGAACACACACTCTATCCTTGAAATAGAGGAGTCCATTTGACTTAAGGGAGAAGTCAGAATTTAAATCAGAGTTTAGTTTGGATATGATCTTCTGAAGATTGGGATCAATTTGTTGGAGTTCTTTAATTCTCGAGATTAAGCTGGATTGAACTTGAAGTTCAGACAAGAATTTATGTCCTTTGGATAAACTAAAATGAGCATTGATAGCCAAGGAAGCTACAAATGAAAGAACAAGATCATTAAGAGAAAATTTTGAGTAGTTACTTGCAAAACAAGTAAGTGTTCGAATGTCTTTCTTGTGACCCAGGAAAGTTCAAATTCGATTGAAAATATACTAGAATTTAGATTTAGGGGTTTACCCGAGTATGATTTGCGACTAAGGGCATCAGCAACCACGTTTGCTTTCCCCGGATGGTAGTCGATAACCAAGTCGTAATCCTTAAGTAATTCGAGCCATCTCCTTTGCCTCAAATTCAAGTCCTTCTGAGTTAGGAGGTATTTGAGACTTCTGAATTTGCTTCTAGCTTTAATTTCCTTACAAAATCCTATACATGCAAGCTTAATTTTCCTTCATCAATGGCTGATCTCTCAAGCTCTCTTTCTCCCTATTTTCTCTCCTTCAATTCAGCCAAACAAAGAGAAAATGAAGAAGATAATGACACTTAATCCAAGTTATTAGATTTATGAAATGTCCAATATGTCCCTTAATTAATCCTTACTATTAACTTAATCAAGGGCATTAGGGGAAACAAGGAATTTAGCATGCATTCCCCATCTTTCTCATTTAATTCAATGTAGTCACTTTAAATGATCACTTATTTCATTTAGTCTTTCAATTAGACCCTTGATTAATCAATTTAGCTTAAATTCTAAGTTCAATTAAGCTATCAACTTATGCAATTGACTTCAATACTTCTAGGCTAGGATTTGGGGTGTTACAGATTGAATCTGACTCACATATTGTTGTGGTAGGTGTTTGGCCTTATTACTCGTTTGTGTCGGAGCCTTCATAGTGTTTGTCTTAATAACATTTACTGAGAGGCAAATGAGCTTGCAAACTTTTTGATTAAGGGGTTAACCGCGCTATTGTTTTACAAGTTTTCATGTAAGGAGGTAGGTCAGTGCAGTTCATGTTGTGTTTCTCGGTTCCATGGTGTCTTGTGACTATGGTTGGGGAACATCCTTTTCAGTGCTTTGTGGGGATGGTGTTTTCTACACTATTAGATCCTTGATTAGTAGGGGTTTCATTGTTTAGCTTTGTTCATGTGAGATGTTTTTTGTTTTCTCTTTTAGTCGAGGTATTACTGGGACTTTTTTCCTTCAACCTGGACTTAGGGATGTTTTTAATGAGGCTCGTGTTATTCCTTTTCTTTTATGATTTTGTCATTAATAAAAGCATACTTTACGATCACCAGGTACTCTTTTCCTCAACTTTCAAGTCACCTTCATATAAAATATTTTGAAAAAGTAATTTCTTGTTATTTTACTTTTTGTAATAAAGTTATAAACTAATTGAATCATACGATTACAAAATACATTCAATGTCAATCTCAGTAGTGTATTGTTATGACAACTTGTCAATATTATCACCATGCACATTCTTCTTAGCATCTTTGGTTCATCTTTTGGAGATGTACTACTCAATTGTTTTTCTTGACATTTTTAATACTAAAAATTTGCAAGGCATGAGAGTAAAAATATTAATAAAAATTAAACTTCTTACAATATGTGTTTAAAAAGATGTACTTAAACACTGATTCCAAAATACTTAAATGAGTCTAGGTGAGTTAAATTTAATGAGACACTCGAAAGACATGTGAGGCGTTGAGATGATCCCTTTTAGTATTTAGTTTATTTTTAATTAGTTTATTTTTATTTTATTATCTCTTGCATACTGATTTGAGTCACATTTAAACACGCAAAACAATCTTTAACATCAAAAAAAGATTAAAAGTCCAATAGATAAGTAAAAAAGAAGAAATAAAATATATGAAAAGAAATAAGGAAGCAGTTGGCCGTATTAATGTCATCTTCAAAACTGTTGAAGATGATTTTTTTTAGGGTACTCTACTTTTTCTTTTTCTTTTTCTTTTTCTTTTCTAGTAAATTTCATCTCTCTCATTCTTCTTCTTTCTCTTTCTCTCTTTTATCATTATTTTTATGAAGAAATGCAACATTTAAATATCATCTTTTTATGCTATATCTTTCACCGATATTTTTCTTTATTTTTTATTTCCATAAGAAGACTACTTTATCATTGCTACTCATTTAATTTCCACTAAGGAGCTGTTGTGTTTGCATGAATATATATAGAATAAAATTAAAGAGAATATTTACTTGTCAATATTTAAAAAAAAACATATGCTTCCTAATTTTTTAATGACATACATCACCATTACATAACCACCATTATATATATATATATATACCAAGATTCAAGACCATTATGATATTTTATAATAATAAATACAATCGTAACTTGTAGAAATGGAATTTAAGTCTCATTTTATCAAATTTTATTATAGTAACTCCACTTGTTGTGCTTTGAATGTTTAATTATTTAAGTCGTGTTTGTATTTGTGTATTATAATACATGCTCTCTCCTTTTATTGATACACATTTCTAATTGTTTCTTATATTGATAGACATATAGAATGAGGCCACTAAAAGGTTTGTTTTGGGTTAAAATCAAAATTATTTAGCTTATCCTAAGGATTATCTTTTGAAAGTATTGCTCTAAAATAGCTAAAGATGGTATTCATAGACTTGATAGCATCTATCAAAAGGATATCAAAACATAGCAGCTTCTAAAAAGTACCTTGACCATGTGAGAAAGAAAAAACGAACGAATATTTGACTTAGAAAAATAATAACTTAGAGCATATGAACTTGGTGCATGAGTATGATCAAATAACTGATTTTAATGATGAAGATGAAAATTAGTTTTTAAGAACTGACCAAAAAGAGTCGAAAGACATTAATTTTAATGTTATGCAAGTAGGTGTAATGAATGTTTTTATCAAATCCTCAACAAAAACAATGAAAAAACCCCTTAATAAACCCTATAAGAAAGAACAAAGGGAGAAAACATGTGTTGATTTTGCTAAATGGATGTATTATGCTGCAATTTTCATTGATATTATCACTTGTCTTATCTTTAAAGTTGTAATTGATTCAATCACTGGAGTTTAGAATTGGAATGAAGTTACAAAGTGCTTACGAAGTAAGGATCCCTTCCTTAAATAAGTTACAGATACTAATGTGAATATGAGAAATTACGAAGAAGAATGGGTCAAAAAACGATATGTCAAATGAAAAGATTTATTGGTGTGAAAAGACAATCATTTTTTTTAGTTAATTATTCAAAAGGAATCATGTTTCTAGAATATGTTGATTCATCAAGCTATTTAAAAACTGGTGATAAATTATTTAGCCTATTAAGAAGAATTGTGGATAAAGTAAGTTATGACAATGTTGTACAAATTATAACAGACAGTGGAAGTAACTTTGTAGCTGCTAGTGCACTTTTGATGGCACAATTTTCACATTTGTATTACTCTTTGTGCAGACTAATGTATTGATCTAGATTTTGAAGATAAACTTTTATAGGGGACAATTCAGATTAATAATTTCATTTGCCATCATTGAAGGAATAATTTATAGTAGAAAAAGAAAATTATAATAAAGTGTAACAGAAAATAGTCGAAGAGAATATGATATTAATTATTCTTATTACATAAAATTATCCTAATGTGTAGTGGTATCGACAGAAGCATCTAAAGACTATACAATTGCTTATTGTTCGGTTGTAAAATACACAAACTTCTCAAAATAAATATATAAAAAATAAAATAAATTTTAAAAAAATTATAAGTACTTACTTTGTTTGGTTAATTTAGATGGTTTTAATTTTCTTTTCTCAAGATACGTTTATGTCTAGCATTGCAATACCTTTAGACTTAACACGTGGAGGATCTAAAACAGAAGAATTATTATTCTCACATCTTTTCTCAATCTCATAACCATTCTGATGGGATCCGGTGCTGATATGATCGCATCCAAAAAAGGAATATGGCCATAATGGGGTTTGAACCCATGACCTCAAAGGGGAAAAGCCAGCAGAGAAAAGAGACTGTGACTCTATACGTGAAAAACTTGGGCCAAGCACTCCATTGGCAAGGTCTTTGGCACGCCTTTGGTAGACATGGCGATGTTGTGGATGCTTTTATCGCGAGGAAACGAAACAGTAGAGGGAAAAGGTTTGGTTTTGTTAGGTTCTCCAATACTGTTGAGGCCGATAGAGCAACGGAGAGATTAAATGACTTTTCTTTATATGGAAATAGAATATTTGTTTCAAGAGCAAAGTTCAATCCGAGAAACTCGTTCTGGAGAAAGGTTAGACAAAATGATAATCAAACTGATGACAAGAAGGAAAGTGTTGATGCCAAGGGTAAGTCAGACTTAGAAGGCGAAGAGATGAGACAAAGTCCAGGTAAGAGGGAAGAAGATGATCGTCAAAAAGTGGGAACAAACGTTGCAAATGTTAGAACCACAAAACTACACAAAAGAATTGTCGGACATGTAGAGGATAAAGATCTATGGAGCTGTAGGAGATGCATTGTGGGAACTATGAACACTGTGTGTAGCACAACTAGTATTATGTCAAGGCTGAAGGAATGGGGATTTGGTGAGATCAAAGTTTGAAGACTGGGTGGAAAGTCTTTCCTTTTAAACATTGAAAATGAAGACCTTCTCTTGATGCTGGATGAGTTAAATTGGTCATGTTTAAAGGAGATTTTCGCTGAAGTCTCATTTTGGTCAAAAAATTTAACATTTAGAGATAGAGCAACCTGGTTAGAGGTGTCACACTCAAAAGAGTAGCTGAAATTTGGGGTTCGTTTGAAGTGGTGGGGGAGAATGCTAAGCAGTTTAGTAACTGTGAGAAACTCACAGGGTTGATTACAACAGAACAATTGGAGAAAATAAACGAGGTGATTGAAGTAGAGATAAGGTCGATAATTTACAAGGTGGGGGTGTTGAAGATTAGATTCACAGATGAAACAAGGTTCGGCATGGCATCATCAAAAGGAAAAGAAGCCATGCCCCGGAAGGTTTTCAGCCAGGCAGAATCATCATTATCAGAGCAAAGCTGGATTCAAGAGATGGAGATGAAAGAGAACAATATTTCGGCGACTGACGACTTTATTGCAATCCTCATTGGGAAGGAAAACAAAGAAGAATGTTATAATGAGGGGTTGGATTCTAACAGAAACTTGGGAGAGTGGGATATTAAATGAAGTGAGCATACAGAAAGTGTTGCTAGAGGTGCTGGCAAGTTGGCAGAGGAAGTTTCTACAGACGTGCAACTGCATGAAGTTACTCATTATCATCCTATTGTAGAGGGACAAAGTGGGAATTTAGCGAACATGAATATATCAAGAGGGTGAAGTTAGTTTGGAGCAAGATATCGAAGAACAAAATAGTGGCCTGGTGCAAATTGGGTCAAAGGATATGTACAAACAGGCCATTGAGGATATCCAGAACATGGGCCTTGGGTCAGTTGCTGAAATAGAAGATTTAAGGGAACCAGCCGAAACTCCAAATGAAAAATCAGTGTAGGAAGCGGCTATAGATGAACAAAATAAACACGTGTTTGGGCCTAAGAATGGTGTAAGGTCCAATCTCTTCATATCCTTAAAAGAGGGAGTGGAACCTAGGGCTTTCTTCCCTGAGTTATCGAAGAGAAAAATCAAAGAGAAAAGATACGGTTCACTGAAAATTTTCCAGGAAGAAGCTTTGACGGATAGAGAAAAGAAGAGAAGGGACCAAGCTTCGAGAAGGGTGAAGAACGCTGAAAAATTTCCAGATGTTTCAGATGTATCAGGCAGGTCACTATCGGACTCTGATTTAGTTTCCAGATGGGACATTCAAACTAGAGAGGCAAGGAAAACTTTGAAGATTAGGAAAAGGCTTGGTATTGAAATTGTGGGTGATGAAAATAAGGCAGTAAAGGACATTGCTGGCTTGGGGAGTAATCTGTAAGAGGCTTTGGAGATGAGATTACTTACTTGGAATATACGGGGGATTGGCTCAGAGATGAAGATGTCGTCAGTGAGAAGGTTGTTGTTTACTCAAAAGGTGGAGATGACTCTCATTCAAGAAACAAAAAAGACTGCGTTTTTAGGGGAGAAGATTGGTAAACTTTGGTACGATGATGAACTGAGTTTCATGGTGGCAGATTCAAATGGAAGGTCTGGAGGCTTGGTCACGATATGGGATAAATCAAAATTCAAACTGGAAAAATCAATTGTTAATCAAAATTTCATCGTAGTGGAAGGAGTGTGGCAGCCGAACAAGATGAAACTAACGGTGGTGAATGTATATGCTCCTTGTGATACGGCAAGTAAAGAGTGTTTGTGGTCTGAACTAGCCGCACTAAAAGCAAATGGAAATTCAAATTGGATAATTGGGGGAGATTTCATACAGTTAGAAATAGGGGTGAACGCAGTGGGAGTGGAAATGTACTAGCTGACTTTGAAAAGTTCTATCTGTTCATTGAGAGTTGCAATTTGATAGATTTACCTTTGGTAGGGATGAAATTCACCTGGTTTGGCCCTTTAAATATAAGAAGTAGACTTGACAGGTTCCTAGTTGACGACTCATGGATTGCTTGCTTCAAGGATCTTTCTCAAGTAGGTTTGCCTAGATCAGTTTCAGACCATGCTCCGGTGTTGTATGCAGATGATGTTGATTAGGGTCCAAAACCCTTTAAGTTTATCAATGCTTGGCTTCAAAAGGAAGGATGTAAAGAAGTGATCAAGAAGGTTTTTGATTGCAAATCCCTTAACAACTCGGATATTGTTGTCAAATTAAGAAGATTGGAAGGGGCCTTAAAGAAATGGAATCTAGAATCATGTGAGAACTTTGACCAAAAAGTACAAGACTTAGAAAAGAAGTTTACGGCGATGGAGGATTCTAGAGCTGGGATCATCGATACTGGAAAAAGGATGGAGGTTCAAAAGCTCAGATTGGAGTTGTGGGAAACACTTAGAGGATTTGTGGCGACAAAAAGCGAGACTAAATTGGTTGACTAAAGGTGACTCAAACACTGCATTTTTCCACAGGGTGGTGAAAGTACGGGCAAAAAGAAGTCTATTGATGGGTTGAAGGTTGGATAGAAACGGTATAATGATCCGAGAACACTAAAACAGGCGATTTATGATCATTTCAGCAATCACTTTGATTGTAAAAGTAGATTGTGGGAGGCCATCTTCAACTTAAAATTCAAGAGATTATCGGTTGAGGAAGCATCAAAACTAGAAGAACCATTCACGTTGAAGGAAATCCAGGAGGCCGTTTGGAGCTGCGATGAAGCGAAAGCCCTGGAACCGGATGGGTATAACATAAAATTCTTCAAGTATAGTTGGGCGTTTGTGAAGACAGATCTCCTAAAGATGGTGTAGAAATTCCACATCGACGGTGTGCTTCCTTCGAAGGTAAATTCATCCTTCATCACATTGATCCCGAAGGTAGAGAACCCGGTTGATATTGGGGAGTATAGACCTATAAGTTTGATTGGATCCGTGTACAAAATAATTGCTAAGATTATTTCGAGGAGAGTGAAGCAGGTGCTGGACAATTTAGTGAGTGAGACACAGTGTGCTTTTGTGAAGGGGAGACAAATTTTCAATGGAGTTATGGTTGCAAATGAGGTTCTACATTCAATGAAGAATAAGGAGAACGAAAAGGAGGTGTAGTGGTGAAGTTGGACTTCTCAAAAGCGTAGGATTGCGTCCGTTGGGAATTCCTTGAAATGGTCCTCATCAAAACGGGATTCGGTTTTAAATGGAGGCAGTGGATCTGGGGTTGTATTTCATTTGCGATAGTTTCTATCTTGTTAAATGGAGCTCCAACAAAAGAATTTAGGATGAAAAGGGGACTGCGACAGGAAGATCCCATCTCCCCTTTTCCTTTTCATTATAGTTACAGAGGCTCTGCATTTGCTACTTCTAAAAGCCGAAACAGTGGGGTTAATCAAAGGAATTACAAGTCTTATTCCGGGCCATACAATATCTCATCTGCAATTCACGGATGATACAATTCTGTTCTTACAGCCAGACGAAGTGTTCTTGTACAATTTGTGTTATATTCTGAAGTATTTTGAAGCTTGCTCGGGCCTCCGTATAAATTACAGGAAATCTTGTTTGGTTGGGATTGGAATCGAAGCAAATTTTGGAAGAACTTCTAGCTGCTAAATGTGGTTTTCAAGTGGGGAAATTACCCTTTACCTATTTGGGCATTCCTTTTGGTGCGGTCCCGGGGAAAATTATGACATGGGATCCGGTGATTGAAAATTTCAGAAGGAAGTTGGCAGGTTGGAAAAGTAAAATTTTTTCGTTTGCTGGTGGGGTAATACTTATTAACTCAGTACTTTCTTCATTATCACTTTACTATATGTCGCTGTTTGAGATCCCAAAAATAGTGTTAATGAAGATTGAAAAATTGAGGAACTTCTTGTGGGGCTATTCGAATGGTTCTAGGAATTTTGCTAAAGTGAATTGGAATCGTATGCGTCTTCCAAAGAATAAAGGTGGTGCTGGAGTGATTGATCTTAATGCGAAGAGCGGGGCTAGCTAAGTGGGGTTGGAGGTATGCTTCGGAGAAAAGAGGGTTATGGAGGAGAGTCATATTCTCAAAGTATGGTGGCTGTCCACGTAGCTGGAAGTTGAATGTTTCTAATTCAAAAAGGATGTCCCTAATATGGAGAGGTATTGTCAATAATTGGGGAAAAGAAGAGGTGGGCAAATGGATGAATGAGGATGCTTTTCGATGGTCAATTGGAGATGGTATGTACGCCCTATTTTGGGAGGACCTTTGGTGTGGGAAGCTGCCACATTGCAAAGTTTTTCCAAGATTGTATAGATTAGCTAGTAACAAAGGGGCAATGGCGGCCCAAGTTGCGGAGGGAGATATATTTGTTGGCATAAGGTGGGAGGATGTGTTTTCGAGAACGCTACTTGATAAAGAAAAAAGAATGGTGGAAGAATTGGGGATGTTAGTTAATGGTGTTAGGCTCAATCGCTAAACAAATGATAATATCTTGTGGATCCATGGTAGTGGTGGCCAATTTTCAGTCAAAAAATTATCCTTACTACTGGTGAATGAAAACCTTGAGGTGCCGGTTTTCAAGTTTGACAATTTGTTGAAGATGAAAGTTCCCCCAAAGGTGAAGAGCTTTCTTTGTCTACTGAAACTCGAGAGAGTTCCAACGAAGGATTTCCTATGGAACAGAGGGTTGAAACTCGAAGATGATCAGTGTAGTTGTTGTTGGTGTGGGACTGTTATTGAGGATGTAAACCATCTTTTTGTGGGGTGTAGTTTTGTCAACAATTCTTGGAGTAAGTTCTGTGAGTGGTGGAAGCTTTAGTGGGTTTCAATCCATGATATTAACAATCTATTTCATTTTTTTCTTCAATCAGGAAGTATTAGGACAATTTGGTTGATCACGATTGGGGTAGCGCTTTGGAGTTCGTAGATTGCCAGAAACGAAAAAGTCTTCAAGGAAATCAGTCCTAAGCAAGATGAGATTCTATTCCTATCCAAATTAAGAGCTTTGTTTTGGCTAAAGGTTACAAAGGATAATTGGACTCCATGTCTAGATGAGTGGTGGGTTAATCCGACTTGTGTTTTAAGTAGTGGTGTGGCTGCTTGCAACTCCTTTTGGTCTCCCCCGAAGGCTGGTGTGGTGAAATTTAATGTAGGTGGGATTCACAAATATAGCAGAGCAGGATGCGGAGGGGTGGTGCGTAATGAAGATGGAGTTCTTAGAGCTATTTTCTTCGGCCCAATTAAAGGGATAGGATCTGATTTTTGCTGTTTTAACAGCAATTAAAATCGCCCTAGAAGTTTTCCTTGAGGCGAATTGGTGTGGGAAAGCTTTCCTAAAAATTGAGATTGAATCCAAGGTGATTCTAAGCTGGTTTCTTGATTATTCTCTCCGACCATGGCATTGGTGGCCCCTTTTGGTGGAAATTGATAAGCTTATGAGTGTAGCGGGAAAGGTGCAAGTCTGCCATGTGCAAAAGCAAGCAAATGTCCTTGCGGGATGCCTTGTGTCGCGGCCATCCCCTGTATAGGGCCACAACCGGGTAGATACATCGTGGCCAGCTATGTATAAGGCCCCATGGTTGAGTAGATAATAAGTTGTTCTCGTTTCAATCATCGTTATGTTTAGGGAAAAGAGTGTATTTCTATAGTTAGGGAAGAGTGTCCTCGTTTCAAGCATTTCAGTGTTTACTCGGGTCATTTTCGTAAAATTATTTTCGCATATATGTAGAGGTGTACAGTCGGTAGAGTTTGGACTGATCCACTGGTACAGGTACGTATCCTACACACCATCGAGGCGGCCCTACCACCCAAGTCGATGGTGTGGGTGAGTCTTCTTTTGTAACCCGAATATTTCTTTTATTTAATAAAATCACTTTTTCCTCCGGGGAAGGTGGGGGTCGACTATGGGCATCTGCTATGCCTTACGGTATCGACTCGTGGCTTGAGGGATTATGTTATGGCTTAAGAACTGACGCGTTGCTTGTTTTATCTTGAGCAGATCTACAGTGAACAAGGTTGACTTGCTCGGGAAGCGTCCCTTTAAAGTGCCGCACAGTATACTTACCGAGTGAACAAAGATACACAAAGAACAAGGGCTGACTTAGTCGGGAAACAACTCTTTCAAGTGCCGCACGACATACTTGTCGAGTAAACGAAGGTATGGCCATGACACTTGGTATCAGAGCAAGGCTTTTGAGCCGGGTTGATGTGAATTTAAACTTTGTATGATGTTAGATTGTTGGACTCCACACCAAGTGCCCTCGTAAAAGGAGTGAGTTGGGTAAGTCAACAATGTTAAATAAATTGAGGGTTGGTTAGTGCACGGAGGTACCTGACTATTGTTTCGGAGACGGAGGTGTTTGCTTATTATCTCCGCGCAGTGGCGCTCATTCCTTTTAGCACAGTGGTGCTTGGTTATGAATTTGTGGCACAAAGGTGCATGTGAGTTTTATAGTGGAGCCAGCGCACAAAGGTGTCTGTCGGTAACCACTATAGCGATCGAAGCATACGCGGTGCTCGATCTTTATATTACACAGAGGTGCTAATGAGTTGGACCTGGTGGGATCAGTACACAAGAGGTGACTGACGCTAACCACTATGGTTGTTTTAGTGCAAGAGGCACTTATTTCTTATTGCACAGAGGTGCTAACGAGTTGGACGTAGTGGGATCAGTACACAAGAGGTGACTGACGCTAACCACTATGGTTGTTTCAGTGCAAGAGGCACTTATTATTTATCGCACAGAGGTGCCAACGAGTTCAACATAGTGTCATCAATTCACAGAGGTGATTGATGTTACGCACTATGGTTGTTTGGGTGTAGAGGCACTCGATATGTCTTGGAGTCTTAGCTGGGTTGTCATAGTGAAATTAGTACACAAGAGGTGTCTGGCGTTAATCACTATGGTTACTTCAGTATTGAGAAGTTGACTACTTGTAAATCGATGATGCATGCCTGATAATCATATTGAAATCAGTGCACAGAGGTGTCTGACGTTAACCAAAATGATTATCCTAGCATAATATCGCTCGGGAAGTAACCGAATATGGTGCTCATTTATGTTCAGCGCAGAGGCGCTTTTTGTGTTGAAAAGAAGAGTGTTGTTGGTTTTGTGGCACAATAGTGCCTAACTTGATCAGTGGGAATCTGACAATTATTTTCTTTTCTTGGCACAATGGTGATTGACTGTGTTTGCAGGATACAACGGTGCATACTTACTTTTCAAAATGGCTAAAAGTCGAAGCAATAGGTCGGTTGATCCTGCTAAATTTGAAGAGCTGGAAGCTGCAGTAGCTGCCATGAGAGCTCATATAGTCACGAGTGATCGTGTTAGGGAAATTGAGGAAGCCCAACAGGAACTGGCGGATGCCATAAAGGAACTTAGTAATGAAGCAAAAGAAGCTATGAGTGACCTTAAGAATGAGTTGGCTGAACTCAGATGTCTCATCAACCTAGTCCAAGTGGTTGTAGGCAATTCAACTGCAGGTGACAAGGGCCAAAGGGCCAAGATCCCAGATCCCCAATGGTTTGAAGGGAACAGAGATGCCAAAGAACTTGAGAATTTCTTATTTTACATTGAACAATACTTTCGAGTTGTGCATACGACATCAGATGAGGACAAGGTCTCCACTTGCCTCGATGTATTTGACAGGGGATGCCAAGTTGTGGTGGCGGTCCAAGTTTGATGGCAATATGTGCTCCGTCAAGACTTGGGAGGAGATGAAGAAGGAATTGAAGAATGCATTCCTCCCAGAGAATGTGGAGTATAATGCAAGGAAGAAGTTGAGAGATCTCTCACACATAGGGGCAGTACGTGAGTATGTGAGAGAGTTTGCCGCGTTAATGTTAGACATCAAGGATATGGCCGAACAGGACAAAATGTTCTACTTTCTAGAATGACTCAAATTGTGGGCGAGAACAGAGGTTTAGAGACAAAGACCACAAAATATGGCTGAGGCGATGGCTGCTGCCGAACGACTTAGTGATTACAGTGAAGGTTCCACAAAGCATAAGGGTACACCCGCAAGTGGTGATGGCAGTAGTCGGAGCAATGGGAACGGTAACGACGGAGGGAATGGTAATGTCAATGGCAATGGTACTGGTAATGGCATTTGCCATGGTAACAGAAATGACAGTGGGATAGCAAGTTACAAAGTGGCACGAGTAGAGAAACCTTCAACTTGGGGAAGAGATAGAGGACAAAATAATGATTCCTCGAGGTGAGGGCTACGTTGCTTTCTTTGTTAGGGTCATCACCGACTGGCAGAATGTCTATAGAGGAGTGCACTATCGGCGCTGAGAACTACTCCAAAAGGTTCGGACCAGGTTGGCCACCAATTGGATGACAAGAGGGATGAACCAGCTAGAATGGGTTCTATCCGTTTCTTATATTCTATGCAAACAGAACAAGCCAAGGCTAGGACAGAACCGATGAGAGGCTTGATGTATGAGAACATAGTTTTGAATGAGAAAGTCGCAAAGGCCTTGGTAGACACAGGAGCAACTGACTCCTTCATTTCTCCAGAGGAAGCGGAGAGGTGCAATCTGACTCTGACCAAGGATGTGGGGAGAATAAAAGCTGTGAACTCTGAAGCATCAAGTATATGGGGAAGTGTAAGGAATGTGAAGACCAAGATTGGATCATGGGAGAGAAAGATTAGCTACACAGTAGTCCCTATGGATGACTTTGATGTCGTCATAGGTTTGGATTTCATGTTATATGCGAAAATCGTTCCAGTCCCTTCGGCGAGTTGTTTGATCTTCCAAGGGGAGCAACCAGGAGTGGCAGAGGTCAAGATTCTTCCAAAGGCTACTGGGAAGACGTTGTCAACAATGCAATTATATAGGGATGGAGTAGATGTTTTTGGGAAGCGTGGAGCTCAAGTCTGCCAAGTTGACGAAGACGTCGACAAATTAGGTAGGGGAGAATGTTGTGGCCATCCCCTGTATAGGGCCACAACCGAGTAGATACATCGTGGCCAGCTATGTATATGGCCCCATGGTTGAGTAGGTAATAAGTTGTCCTCGTTTCAATCATCGTTATGTTTAGGGAAAAGAGTCTGTATTTCTATAGTTAGGGAAGAGTGTCCTCGTTTCAAGCATTTCGGTGTCTACTCGGGTCATTTCCATAAAATTATTTTTGCATATATGTAGGGGGTGGACAGTCGGCAGAGTTTGGACTGATCCACTGGTACAGGTACGTATCCTACACACCGTCGAGCCAGCCCCTACCGCCCAAGTCGATGGTGGACAGTCGGCAGAGTTTGTGGCAGGAAATGTCATTGTCTTTCCCCTAGATGTTGAGTACTCTTTTCCTCCATTTAGGATTAGGGAAGTTTTTAACGAGGCTATCATCCAGGCTAGGTTCTATAGTTTTGAATAAAAAATAATCTTTACCGAGCAAAAAAAAAATCTCATAATCATTCTCAGCTAATTATTCAATAAGTGATTTTTTACAGTTTTCTAAACCAAAAAGCTTATCATATATCTTGGAGAACATAAATTTTTATTATATTTTATAAGTATAAATAATTTACTTGTTTGGGTCATTACTTTAAATTGACTGTCTTATCTTTTCTGAATTCAAATTCTTTGGTGACACATAACTTTTTTAATTCTTCATCATCTTTCAAGCCGCCTTCATATGATATCTTTTGACAAAATTCTCTATATTTTTTACTTTTTACAATAGTCATAAGCAAACCGAATCATACATTTGCAAAATACACTCTCAATGTCAGTCTCAATAATGTATTGTTATGACAACTTGTCAATATTATCACCATGCACATTCTTCTTAGTATCTTTGGTTCATCTTTTAGAGATGTATTGCTCAAGTATTTTTCTTGAAATGTTTAACACTAAAAATTCACAAGCCATAAGAGTAAAGATATTGAAAATTACCAAACTTCTTACGAGCAGAGTTTAAAAAGGCGCGCTTAAGCTCTTATTCTAAATTACTTAATTGAGTTTAGATGAGTTGAATTTAATGGGGCGCTCAAAAGGCAAATGATGCGCTGAGATATTCCCTTCCTGCGTTTAGTTTAACTTTTTTATTTGATTGCTTTTGTTTTATTATTTCTTGCATACTTATTTGGGTCGTATTTAAACCACGCCAAACAATTATTAACATCAAAAAAAGCATTAAGAGTCCAAAGAGGAGTAATGAATGGAGGGAAATAAAATAAAAAGATATGAAAAAATAAGGAAGAAGTTGGCCCTGTCAATGTCTTTTTCAGCACCGTTGAAGATGACCTCTTTTCAGGTACTTCACTTTTTCTTTTCTTTTTTTGTATTTTTTTAGTAAATTGTCTCTCATTATTCCCCGTCCTCCCTCCCTCCCTCTCAAGTAAATTTTATGAGAAAATGCAACACTTAAGTACCATCTTTTTCTTGTATATCTTTCACTTGTCTTTTTTTTATTTCCTATAAGGAGAATACTTTTTCAGGTCCACTTACCGTTATTTAAAAAAAAAATCACGTGTTTCTTAACTTTCTAATGACATACATCACCACTACATAACCATCATTATATATATATATATATATATCAAGATTCAAGACCAATATAATTTTTTATAATAATAAATCCACTTGTGGACTTGTAGAAATGAAATTTAGGTCTCATATTGCCAAATTTTATAATAGTAACTCCACTTTGTTGTGCTTTGAATGTTTAATTATTTAAGTTATGTTTGTCTTTGTGTTTTATATATACGTGCTCTTTCTTTTTATTGACACGCATATTACTGATTGTTTGTTATATTGATAGACATGGAGAATGAGGCTACCAAAACGTCGGATTTGGATTGAAATCACAGTTATTTAGCTCATCTTAAGGAATGTCATTTGCAAGTATTACTTGAAAATAGCTAACGGTGGAATTTATATACTTAAATAAAATTTATCATGTGGATATTAAAACATAATAGCTTCTAAAAATACCTTGATCATGTGAGAGAGAAATGAATGAGTACTTATTAAGAAAAAAATATTACTGAGAGCATAAGAACTTGGTGCATCAGTTTGATCAAATGACCAATTTTAATGATGAAGATAAAATGTAGTTGTTAGGAACTGACCAAAAAGAGAAAAGAGTCAAAAGATTAATTAATTTCAATGATATGCAAATTGATCGAATGAAAACTTTATTAAATCTCCACCACAAACAATGGACAAGCAAAAGACCCTCAATGAACCCTATAAAAACAACAACAAAAAAGAAAGCATTTGTTGATTTTGCTAAATGGATGTATGATAATGTAATTCCCTTTAATGTTCTCATTTTTCTTATCTTTAAAGTTGTAATCAATTCAATCACCAGAGTAGAAATAGAAATGAAACCAAAAAGTTCTTATGAAGTAAGGGTCCCTTTTATGAATAAAGAAGTTGTAAATACCAATAGGAATATGAGAAATCACGAAGAAGAATAGACCAAAACACGATGTTCTATGATGTCAAATGAATGGATCGATTGTTGTAGAAAGAAAATCATTATCTTTAGTAAATTGTTTAAAAGGAAGCATGTTATTAGAGTCTGTTGGTTCATCAAGCTATTTAAAACTGATGATAAGTTATTCAGGCTACTAAGTAGAATTGTGGATAAAGTAGGTGATGACAATGTTGTTTAAATTATACCAGACAATGGAAGTAACTTTGTGGCTACTAGTACATATTGATGGAAAAAATTTCACATTTGTATTTAATTTCTTGTGCAGCCCATTGTATTGATTTAGTTCTTGAAGATATTAGAGCAGTTTGATAGAGTCTTACAGTGAACAATTGAGATTAATAGTTTCATTAGTAAACACTCGATTCTTTTTAATATGATGAAGCAATTCACTAAATAAAGAAACTTGCTAAAACCAACAAACATAAGTTTTGTAATTACCTTTATCACACTTTTATCAATACACAAACAACAAGATAGCTTAAGATGTTTACAACTTAAGAATGGAGAACTAGAAAATGGGCCAAAAAACCTGAGGGAAAACAATAGTGGATATTATTTTGATTCCTTCCTTTTGGAATGACACTGTATGCATTCGATTAAAGTGATCCTTTATTTCATGCACTAAGTTTGATTGATGGAGAAAAAAACATGCCATATATATATATATGGCTATGGATCGTGCTAAAGAAGTTATTGCAACTTCATTTAATAGAAATGAGACCATGCACTCTGAAATTTTTAAAATGATAGATAAGAAATGAGAATGTTAACTACATCGTTCTACACATGTCGTTGGCCACTTTCTTAATCCTAAATACTTTTATGATAATTTCATAATTGAGCAATGTGAAGGAGTGATAAATGAGTTATATTACTATATCCTAAGGTTGATCCCTACACCTGACATACAAGATAAGATTATGACATAGCTCACTACTTACAAGCAAGCACATGGACTATTTGGGAATCCAATGACTATTAGACATATGAAGACTATGGATTCAGGTAATGAAAATTTAACTCTCTTATAATATATCATATACTTTTTGTCTAAATTTAATATTTAATATTGTAGCCGAGTGATGGGCATGTTATGGTTCTTCAACAATTAATTCACAATAATTTATCATTAAAATTTTAAGCCTTACATGTAGCGCATCAAGATGTTAGAGAAATTGAAGTATTTTTAAGTGTGTAAGTCGTAACAATGACTATTAAATCATTTAATTAGCAATTTTTGGTTCTTGATATTGTTTATAATTATAAACTTAATAAACTCTTCTCACATATTCATACCAAAAAAAGAAATAAGATCACACAATCCTGACTAAATCACTTGATGTATGTCAAGTACAATCGAGCATTGGTTTAATAATAGAAGTTGTGTGGTAACAATGAAGGATTGATTAGAAGGATAGAGAAAGATGTTCATACTAGAATGTATGAAAATGAGAAAGACGACAAAGGTTACCACTCAGTTGATGGAGATGATATGGAAAAAGAAAATTTAACAAAGGAAGATGATTATTGTGATTTCCTATATCCTTTCCAGATTATTATATCACTAATTTTATATGCAATATATATATATATATTTCTTTTTGCTTGATAAAATGCGATGTTATATACTCTTGTTTGGAAAGTTAAAGGTAATTAATGAAATGGAGAGTTTTTTATTGGAAAGTTACATATACAAATTGTGTAAAATGTGATAAATCATTAACTTTGAGCCATAATTTCTATGTATAAAGGTAGAGATTCGAATGATGAGTTTATTGGTTCATATTCTACTCCATGAGATCTTTACAACGGTATCTCATATGTTTAAAACAGTTGAGTGATGAATGAGAAATTGATGTTCGAAGTAAGGTACTTGTGGTGCAAGGAAAAATAAGAACCCTTTATCCCACATTGGTAGGATAACAAGCATGGGAAGTGTTTATATACAACAACCCCCTTGCTAGTCATTGAATGAATTAGATTGAAATTTTTCCTCAAGGGTGCCAAATGAAGCTCTATCAAACCCATTTGAGTTGGGGCGTACCTGTATGACGTGGGTGATCCGAATGTTCGGATTGACTGGGCTCTTCGTGGACCTGCCAAATATTTTCCTTAAAATATTTTAAATTTAAAAGAATAATTTTTGGTTTCCTTAAATTTGAATATTAAAGAGGTAGAAGCTACAATTCATGGAAATATATTCATTTAAACATGGTATTAATTAATAATTTCATAATTGAATCAGATACATAATTAATGACCATTAATTTGAAATATTTCTTTTCCATGTTTTTCCACCGTCACTCCCCTATAAATAATATGCCTACCTTCAAGGTTTAGACACAACTCGAAACCATTTCTTCTCCTCTAGTATTTTCAGTGATAGGAAAAGTCAAGAGAATAATTCGTGATCTCTACAATCGTGCCACTATTAAAGATCATCTTGTTGTTGTATCTTGGGAGGTTAATGACCGACAAACTCAAGCACTCCAAAGTGATCGAAATCTATCTTAAGGAAACTACATAGTTGCATGCCTCAACATGTTTCCTACCATTTTACCAATCGAATCAAGAGTCTGTGTAACACCTCTTCCCGGCTTAGTAGAGAACCGGGTCGGAAAATGTTATCGAAAACTGATTCAAAGATTGAAAGTTTAACTGGGTTCGAAATCTTGTTCGGAATGTCTTATTAGTCTCTTTTAAGACTTATTGAACTAACTTATTAATAGCTTATTCGGTTTAGGGCTAATTTTAACCTTTTTCAAATTTAGGGACTAAATTGCAAATTTACAAATTAAGGGACTTTATCTGAATTCCTTTATACAAGTCTTTAATTAAACATACCAATTATTAACCTGTGAAATTTCGTTATTAACCGATGTCGTTTACCTATCCAAATAGACTATTTAAAGATTAGTGACCAATTTGTAAACTATTTAAAATTGTAGTTTAAGTCTTTTAACATAATTAACTGACACCGTACCAATACGCTTAAGCATTATTGGTACACTAAGTCGAATTTCACAAATTCTAGATTCATGGATGACAAGTCCGTACCGATACAGCTAAGCTCATATTGATACGCGTTGACTAAGGTTGACTAGTTTTGGTACACCCAAGGTCGTACCGATGCAATTAATTTCCTAGGCCCTACTACCGAGGTCCATATCGGTACACTCCCTAGCGTATCAATATGAGCTTAGATGTATCGGTATAGACTTGTCATTCATGAATCTAGAATTTGTGAAATTCGACTTAGTCTACCGATACGAGCTTAAGTGTATCGGTACGGTGTCAGTTAATTCCGTTAAAAGACTTAAACTACAGTTTTAAATAGTTTACAAATTGGTTACTAATGTTTAAATAGTCTAATTGGATAGGTAAACGACCTCCGTTAATAACAAAATTTCACAGGTTAATAATTGGTAAGTTTAATTGAAGATTTGTATAAAAGAATTCAAATAAAGTCCCTTAATTTGTAAAATTTACAATTTAGTCCCTATGATTGAAAAAGGTTAAAATTGGCCCCAAACCGAATAAGCTATTAATAAGTTAGTTTGATAAGTCATAAAAGTGACTAATAAGACATTTCGAACAAGATTTCGAACCTGGTTAAACTTTTGATCTCTGAATCAGTTTTCGGTAACACTTTCTGACCCGGTTCTCTACCAGGCCGAGAAGGGGTGTTACATTTGTGGTATCAGAGCCTAGGTTTAGTGGGTTCTAGGACTAAACTAAAGTTTGTTATGAGTCTGCATATGCATATGCCACTTAGGAGTTTATTTGTATATGTTATCTGTGACTTGCAACTTACATGATTAAATCATTTCTGTATGATTAGATCTAAATGTCCGCACCTACTGATAGGTGTGCTGTAAATGAACTGCACCCTGGCTCATCTTCTACACAAGGGGACAATCTAAGGCCAGAAGTAAGGCTCGAACAAGTGGGGCACAATGACCCACCTCATCCTCCTCTAATGCCTCTCGCTCAACAGGAGTACCTAATGTCGATGGCCGACATGATTAAGCAAGTGGCCATGTGTCTTAGGCAAGAATCACCCCTTCAGCCTACTGAAGCACCATCATCGGTTTCGAGAGCCACTATTGACAAGCTCCGTCAGTATCTAGTTTACACCTTTACTGGGAATGACCTGGATAATCTTGAAGTAGCAGAGTATTAGCTGGAAAATACTCTTAAGGTTTTGAATAAGCAAATAAAGTGCCCAAGGAACACAAGCTGGAGTGCGCTCTAACACTGATTTTTGAGAAGGCTCAGAATTGGTGGGGCACCGTGACACTCACCGTACCCGAGCATAAAGTTACGTAGGACTTCTTCCTTTAGGAGTTTCGCAAGAAATACATCAGTGGGCACTACATTGCTGATAGGCGTAAGAAGTTCCTCCATCTGAGACAAGAAGGATGACCCATGGAGTAATATATCCATAACTTCAACAAGTACTCAAGGTATGGTGCTGAAATCATACGTACTAAAAATGAGAAGTGCAGAATGTTCATCGACGGCCTTTGCGATGAATTACGCCCTCTCTTCACTACCTTGGAGATAAAGGATTTCCAGACCTTGGTCAATCGAGCCATTTCTTTTGAAGCCTCCCAAAAGGCTTATGAAAGAAGTGTTGAGATATAGATTTTGATATAATAAATTGAAAAAAGTTTTGGACTAAATTGAAAAGAATTTAAAACATGCATTAAGTCAAAACAACTTGAAAATAAGTTTGAGGAAGTTTAAAAAGGTTTTGAAGTGTTTTGAAACGTTTTTAAGTAGCCAAACTTGTGATTTTAATGTACCCGTTTCGATACAGGTATACTTGTTTCAATACGGCTAAAGGTTTTTGCTACAAGTTTTTGAAACTATCAAAATATGTTTCGATACAAGCCTTATCCGTATCGAAACTGCAAGGGGTCATTTCGGTACAACCCTTTGCATTTTGATACGCCTATGTGTCATATATCCCAACTACCAAAACCCCCCAATGATCATTTTTCCAACGATCTTTTAAATTGCAGGTCGTACCAATACGCCTATATGCGTATCGATACGCATCAGCTAACCAGAGCTCAACGACTAGTTCTAAAGAAGGTCGTACCGATACGGTTACCCGTGTACCGATACGGATAGCCAAAGAACTGTAATTAATGTGGAAAATAGAGACCCAAACGGCTCCAATTCAATCCCAACGGTCACCAACAACTATGAACTCATTTGGGAGTATAAAAGGGACCTTCAAGCATCTATGATAGACTAATGCTTCAATTATCAACAACATTATGATAAAAGATTTGTCTTAGAGCTTAATTGTATATTTCTTTGTATAGACAACACTTGTGAGCTTTAATTGTAATATTTTGCTCAAGTGTTTTAGGTTTTGGGTGAGTGCTTAGTGTGCAAACATCTATCTATTAAGAGGAATTTCAGTTTGCTAGGATTCTCTTTGTTAGAGAGTGTTCCCAAGACTCAGTTTGTGAGTTCTTGGATGCTAGATCACGGGTTATGATTCTAGGATTGTAATGGTTGCCTCTTTAGCTAGAAAAGGGGAAGAATTCTTAGTGAATTGTTGAAATCCTAAGGTGGGAAGCCTAGGTAGTGGACGTAAACTCCATTAGGGGGAGTTGAACCACTCTAAATCCTTGTGTCCTTTTGTTTATCTTTTGCTTCCACCATTTCCACACAAAAATCAACCTTCTCCACCACTTGGCTAATTAATCGGTTGTGTATATCGAGCCTAACAATTGGTATTAGAGCGAGGCTCAATCGAAGGGGATTAACATCCTATTGAGGCGTGATCCGGCTAGCTCGACCAATAATACAATCAACCAACGAAATGACGCAATCTATCGACAAGCCACCTTTCTTTGACGAGACCAACTATGCTCATTGAAAGGCTAGAATGATGTTCTTTATCAAGGCCAAAGATTACAAGCTTTGGGATGTTGTTGAAGATGGTCCATACGTACCACAAAGATGCAAGGTGGAATGGAATGCGGTTGATCGCAAGAAGATAGAGCTAAATTGCAAGGCTTTACACATTTTCTTTTGTGCATTTAGCCTCAATATCTATGAGAAGATGTCTTCTTGTGAGAGTGCCAATGAGGTATGGGACAAGCTTGAAGTCACATACGAGGGAACAAACGAAGTGAATGAGACCAAGATCGGCCTCCTCAATCTAGAGTATGAGAACTTCAAGATGGATCCAAAAGAAGACATCGAGAAGATGTTCGATCGTTTCTCCACCATCGCGAATGGACTCAAAGGCTATGGAGAAGTCATTTCGGAAGAAAACTTGTTCAAAAGCTTATCTACTCCTTTCCCGGGTCATGGGACTCAAAGAAGACCGCCATCATTGAGGCCAAGAATCTCAAGACCTTGAAGTTTGACGAACTCATGGGGTCTCTTCTCACTCACAAATAATGAAGAAGGACAATGAAGAGGGGAAGAAGAAGAAAGAGATAAGAAAGATGGGGGAGAAGGAAATCAAAAATCTAGGCATTAATATGAATGTCATAATCCTCAAATCCTCCCAATGCCATCATGAAGATTCAAGTGAAGAGGAAGAAGAAGATGAAGAGATGACATATCTCTTCATGAAATTTGCCTGATTCATGAAGAAAGAAATGAAAGAATCTAAGCATGAATCGAGGAAGAAGAATGTAAGCTCTTTAAGCCATAAGAAGAAGGCACATTTGGATACTTGGAGTGATGAAGACTCCACCAACAATGAACAAGCCAACCTTTTTCTCATGGCCATCCAAGAAGATTCAAAGGTAACTTCTAATTCATCTACTTCTACTTCAAGTTCATATTCTTTTGACGAATTACAAGAAGCCTATGATGATTTGCTTTTGGAATTTAAAGCTTCATTTTCTAAAAACAAGAAATTGCTTTCAAAATTGAAGAAGGGATGTTTTTGAAAAATCAAACTTTTATGTTAGACAATCTAGTGCCCCTAGATTTATTAAAGGGAATGTTTTAGAAGTATTTGGGTCCCAAAATGACTAATTACTTCAACCAAAAAGGATGAAATTGAAAAATGGATTCCTAAGGGGACTAAACTATGTGCTACTAACGTTTATGGATCCAAATCAATTTGGATACCAAAAATTACATGATTGTCTTGTTTTGGTGTGATGGAGAGTGATCAACAAGTCCAAATTTGAGGAGGAGCTCCATACACACAAGAAGGAGAACACTTGAAGAAGGAAGGCTTCACATCCTCCCTTGAAGTTCAAGTGTTGGTAAATTTCTAGTTGTTTTTGTTTTTGTTTCTATTAGATTTATTTTCTATGACAACTAGATAATCATATTGTTGGACTAACAATATTTGATTGTTTGAGTAAGGGGGAGCCAATTTTAAAACCAAAGTTTTTTTAGACAGTCAAAATTTTAAACCTATATTGTTATTCTTGAGCTTAATGTCTTTTAAATTCTTTTTGATATAAAAAAGGGGGAGAGTTGGTTTGAAAAATTGTCTTTTCAAAATGAATAAGGGGGAGCTTTAAATTCTTTGAAAATATAAAAATCTCTTATTCAAATTTTTAATCTTAAAGGGGGAGAATCCCAAACAAATTTTCAAGTTGGTTTTACTATATCAAAAAGGGGGAGATTATTGAGTTATAGATTTTGATATAATAAATGGAAAAATGTTTTGGACTAAATTGAAAAGAATTTAAAACATGCCTTAAGTCAAAACAACTTGAAAATAAGCTTAAGGAAGTTTAAAAAGGTTTTGAAACGTTTTTAAGTAGCCAAACCTGTAATTTTAATGTACCCGTTTTGATACAGGTATACCTGTTTCGATACGGCTAAAGGTTTTTGCTAGGAGTTTTTGAAACTGTCAAAATGTGTTTCGATATAGGCCTTATTTGTAATGAAACAGCAAGGGGCCATTTCAATACAACCCTTTAGCATTTCGAAACGCCTACGTGGCATATATCCCAACGACCAAAACCCCCCAACGATTATTTTTCCAACGGTCTTTTAAATTGTAGGTCGTGCCGATACGCCTATACGTGTATCGATACGCATCAGCTAACCAAAGCTCAATGGCTAGTTCTAAAGAAGGCCGTACCGATACGGTTACCCGCGTACCAATATGGACAGCCACAGAACTGCAATTAATATGGAAAATAAAGACCCAAATGGCTCCAATTCAATCCCAACGGTCACCAACGGCTATGAACTCATTTGGGAGCATAAAAGAGACCTTCAAGCATCTATGATAGACTAATGCTTCAATTATCAACAACATTATGATCAAAGATTTGTCTTAGAGCTTAATTGTATATTTCTCTGTATAGACAACACTTGTGAGCTTTAATTGTAATATTTTGCTCAAGTGTTTAGGTTTTGGGTGAGTGCTTAGTGTGCAAACATCTATCTATTAAGAGTAATTTCAGTTTGCTAGGATTCTCTTTGTTAGAAAGTGTTCCCAAGACTCGGTTTGTGAGTTCTTGGATGCTAGATCACGGGTTGTGATTCTAGGATTGTAACGGTTGCCTCCTTAGCCTAGAAAAAATGAATAATTCTTAGTGAATTGTTGAAATCCTAAGGTGGGAAGCGTAGGTAGTGGACGTAGACTCCATTGGAGGAGTTAAACCACTCTAAATCCTTTTGTCCTTTTGTTTATCTTTTGCTTCCACCATTTCCACCCAAAAATCAACCTTCTCCACCACTTGGCTAATTAATCGATTGTGTATATCGAGCCCAACAATAAGGAAAGGGAACCAATCCAGATCCAACAAGAGATTTTGAGACGATTCTAGACCTCATATGCCTTAGAAGAAAGGTAGACAGTGGGACCAGAAGTCTGCCACCTTTCAATAGCTACCAAGATCGGGATACGTGACACAGTCCTAATCTCTAGGGACATCTACTGATCATATGGCTTTAGTTGATAGTACGAGCAATTCCGGAAGAGGTTCACAGCTCCCCTTATGTAACTTTTGTCAAAAGAGCCACATTGGACAGTGTCGTAGACAATATGGATCCTGTTACCTCTGCGGTGAGTCTGGCCACTTTATCAGGTAGTGTTTGCAGAATCCAAATGCTCCTACCTCTGTGGCTTCTTAGAATAATCCTTATAAGGGAAGAGGAGCAAAGCAAGTGCCATCTAGATCAGCGGGGAGATCTTGTAACACCAACGCTCCTTCAGTTGGACGTGACCGTCAGACCTCAGCCCAGATGTACCATGTTCGAGGCCGAGAGCAAGAGGATGATCTTGATGTAATTGCAGGTATGGTGGAATTATGTTCTAACCTTGTTTATGCTTTGGTAGATCCAGGCTCTACGCATTCCTTCATTAGTGAACTATTGATTGTAAAGTATGCCTTAGAATCAGAGCTAGTCACTTCTGAGATTGTTGTCTCTAACCCACTAGGAGATAGTGTGGTTATTCGATCGATCTGTAAAGTTTACCCTTTGAGGATCCAAGGGATCCCATTTTCGGCTAATTCCATGAGTTCGATCTTATCCTAGGCCTCGATTGGCTAGCTGAACATCAAGCCTGGGTAGATTGTTCGACGAAAAAGCTCTACCTCCGTGGACTTGGCAAAGAAAGCATAACCTTGATAAAAACTAAATCCGAGCCTAGTAAGGCTACCTTATGTGCTATGGAGTGCAAAAAAGATCCAAAGTTTGAGAATGTGCCGGTAGTGAAAGAATTCCTAATGTATTTCCTGATGAACTTTTAGGACTCCCTTCGACCCGAGAAGTGGAATTTAGGAATTAAAGTGCAATCGGGGACTACACCAGTCTCCATTACTCCGTATAGGATGGCCCTAGTTGAATTAAAAGATTTGAAAGCCCAAATCCAAGATCTTTTGGATAAGGGATTCATACGACCGAGTTCCTCACCTTGGGGAGATTCGATTTTATTTGTTAAGAAGAAAGATAGATCGATGCGACTATGCATTGACTATCGTCAGCTGAATAGGGTAACAATCACAAATAAATATCTGTTACCGAGGATTGATGACCTCTTTGATCAGTTGAAAGGTGTTCATTTCTTCTCTAAGATAGACCTGCGATTCAAATACTATCAAATGTTAGTGAAGGAGTTTGATGTTCCAAATACTGCCTTCTGAACTAGATACGACTACTATGAGTTCTTGGTAATGCCTTTTGGGCTTACCAATACACCTGTAGCCTTCATGGACCTGATGAACCGTGTGTTCCAGCCCTATCTAGATAGATTCGTGGTAGTGTTTATAGATGACATCTTGATCTATTACAAAGACACTGCCACTCATGAAGAACATCTTCGAATTGTGCTCTAGACTCTCTGGAGATGTAGTTGTACGCTAAGTTCAGTAAATGTGAATTTTGGCTATCTGAAGTATCTTTTTTGGGACATGTGATTTATTCTACGAGAATTCAAGTGGACCCACAAAAGATTCAAGCAGTTCTTGGTTGGATTTCTCTAAAGAATGTTAGAGAAGTTCATAGCTTTCTGGGCCTTGCAGGCTACTACCGTAGATTCGTCAAAGGGTTCTCGATGAAGCTTCTCTATAAAGAAACTCCTTTTGTATGGATAGCAGAGCAACAAAGGAGTTTTTATCAGCTCAAGTAAGTCTTAACCCATGCCCCTGTTTTGGTGCAACCCGAGTTAGGCAAGGACTTCACCATATACAGTGATGCATACCACTTGGGATTAGGTTGTATGCTTATGCAAGAAGGAAAAGTCATTGCTTAAGCCTCACGCCAGCTTAAACCACACGAGCTGAACTATCCAACTAATGATCTGGAGCTAGTCACTGTTGTGTTTGCCTTGAAGATCTGGCGACACTATCTATACGGTGAGAAGTGCTACTTGTACACTAATCATAAGAGCCTGAAGTATCTTCTGACCCATAAAGAGTTGAATCTACATCAACGATGATGGATAGAGCTTTTGAAAGACTATGATTTGGTCATTGATTATCATTCTGGTAAGGCCAATGTTGTGGCTGACGCTCTAAGTCAGAAGCCTACTCCCTCTCCGAGATGTTTGAATGCTCACTTCTAGCTCAAGAAGCATGGAAAGTTATTGGCTAAATTGAGAGTTCGGTCAACCATCGCGTCTTGAATTAAAATACTCCAAGAATCTGATAAGGAGTTACGAATTCTTATTGAAAAGATCAAGGATAAGTCTTGACTTTGCTATGAATTCTGAAGGTCTGTTGTGTTTCTGGAACCATATCTATGTCCCCAATGATGATGATCTTCGGGATCAAATCCTGAATGAAGCTCATTCGAGCACCTTTTCTATCCATCTTGGAGCTATTAAGATGTATAAAGACCTAAAAGAATTGTACTGGTGGTCCAGCATGAAAAGTGAGATCACAGACTTTGTGGCTAGGTGCTTGACTTGCCAACGGGTTAAAGCCGAGCACAAGGTGCCTACTGGTCTTTTACAACCTATCGAGCTTCCACAGTGGAAATGGGAACGTATTACGATGGATTTCGTAAGTGACTAGCTAGTGACACCGAAGAAGAATGATGTTATTTGGGTCACTGTGGACCGATTCACCAAATCTACTCATTTTATTCCGGTGAGAATAGACTTTGGTTTGCCTAAGCTTGCTGAGTTGTACATCTGAGAAGTTATCCATTTGCACGGAGTTCCTATGTCTATTATTTTCGATCGTGATCCACACTTTGCATCCCGATTTTGGAGGACCCTACAAGAGGTTTGGGAACTCGAGTGCACCTAAGCATTGCTTTCCATCCTCAAACCGATGGTCAATCTGAAAGGGTTATTTAGGTAACCTTATACCTCCATTCAATTCATGTGTATAAGTAACCCATATCAATTCTGATTCTTCCTTGTATATTCTAGAAGATATGCTCCGAGCATGTGTTATTGACATCGGGAATACGTGGGAGAAATCCCTACCTTTGGTGGTATTTGCTTACAATAATAGCTACCAAGCCTCGATTCAAATGGCACCCTATGAATCCCTTTACGGAAAGAGATGTAGGACCTCTCTCTGTTGGACTGAACTTGGTGAAGGCAAGGTGTTAGGCCCTGACTTACTTCAGGAAATCGAAGAAAGGGTGACCATTATCCGCGATCGGCTCAAAGCTGCATTCGATCAGCAAAAAGCTTATGTTGATCTAAAAAGGAGGGAAATCCAGTACGAGGTTGGTGAGAAAGTCTTTTTTAAGGTAACTCTGTGGAAGAAGATCATTTATTTTGGCAAAAAGGGGAAATTGAGTTCTCATTTCATTGGCACATTCGAAGTGATCGAGAGAGTTGGACCTTTTGCTTACCGACTAGCTCTCCTTGAAGAGTTAAGTCAAATTCATAATGTCTTCCATGTGTCTATGCTACGAAAGTACCGGTCTGATCCCTCCCATGTGATTGAGCCAAAGTCTATGGAGATCTAATCCAATCTGAAGTACGGAGAGGAACCTGTGTAAATTCTCGCACGAGAAGTTAAAAGGCTTCGAAACAAATCCTTGCCCCTAGTAAAAGTTCTTTGGAAAAGTCATTCAGTTGAAGAAGCAACATGGGAACCAGAAGAGACAATGCAAAGGCTGTACCCTCATCTGTTTAACTAGAGTGAAAATTCAAGGATGAATTTTCTTAAAGGGGAGAGTTGTCACGTCCCTAAAACCAGTCTAGTCAGAATTTGGTTTCGGTGATCAGAAATTCTATAATCAGCCGAGCCGAATGATGTAATTTCTCAAACCTTTGTACTCCATTGTGAGGTAATGGAAGCTGTTGGGACTTAAATTGAATTATGGGATCTTTTTGCAAGAAATTCAAAATTGGAAAGGTTGAAATAAGCTAGGCGTACCAATACGGTAAGACCAATATTTGTATGGCCTAACTGTTCATAACTAACTTACCTATTTTAGCTTAGCCGTATCGATACGGCTATAAGGTGTATCGATACGGTTCCCTACAGAATCTGTTTTGGTGACTAAATTAGAAGATATGCGAAAAGGGGTGCTGAGTCACCTATTTGCTAGCCTCCCCCACGTGAAATATCTCAGAAAAGATGACTAATAGTTATCAATTTGACAAGGTTGGAAAGTAAAGGGGAATTTCCTATTGGGTTAAGCAAACCCTTGCCTAAGGGAAACCTTCCCATCGGCTAAACGAGAGGTGAAAATGATTAGGGGAAAATATATAGTTTTAAAATGGGTAAAGAAAACTTTAGCCTTGTTGTGCATCTTCCAAAAGCAAAACTCACCTTGTTTGTCTTGAAAGGAAGCAAGCACCTCCATTGCCATCCCTAACCTTAAGCTCAAGCACACACATCCCTTGTTGACTACCTTGGACTCAAGTTTTCCTTGATTCAAAACCTTCATAGCATAGCCATCGATTGGGTAAGTAAAAGTCCTCAACCAATTATTGAATTCCATGAATATTTGGAGTTTAATTTCAAGTTGAATTACTATGCCTAACCTTTGAAATGAGCGTTGATGTCGTTATGTTGATTATAACGATTCCTTGTGTTATTCCTAGATCAAGAATTGAAGAAAACCAATCCATCATCCCCAATCAACTCTAGGAGCAAAATAATCAAAATCTAAGAACCCTAAAAGCTTATATGCACTAGGTGAGTGTAGTTATGTCAAAGGATAGGCAAGGTGCCATCCCATTGCATTCGTTTTGTGTTACAATTTGCATTTTGTTTAATGTCTCAAGTAGAGCAAGTTTGTGTGGGTGCTAATGGTAAGCATGGTAAATTTTTGGTATAATTTTTATGTGTAAACTCATATACGATGCTTGAATTATGCTATATGTGAATTTGATATGAATTTGCTATGATATAATATGTGGAGCTAAGGCTTAATTTGAAATCCGATATGATGTAGCTTATGAGCACAAAGGTAAGTTTATGATGAAATATGTGTAATCCTTGGACACTTGTGGACATTGGATACAATTGGCATGCCATAGGGTTATTCGAGCTCATTAAGTAAGGGATTGGACTACGGTCCGGGGCTACGGCCTATATGTGGTGAAATAAGGTTGGTTTGTGTAAAGGATATGTTTTTCGGAGCTACGGCTCAAGGCTAAGGCCTATTTTTGATATGATTTGGTGTATAGGGGAATCCGCGTATCCATTGGTTACCATGTCCAAGGGAAATGATATGTTTATATGATTTATAATTGCTATATGGAATCATGATTATTGGCCTTAAATGTGTTCTATGTGATTGATGTTATGTAAATTGTCACCCAAGCATGCTCATATGTTATTCATGCATTTGATAAACTTGTTGTGCATTTGTTATAACTACATCACTAGGCTATGTAAGCCTAACATTCGTGTGTCTCATACATTTTCAGGATCTTGAAGTATTTCGGGCTCTGATCGTGTAATTACGGTTGCAAATCACTTCCACCAATTATATGTATGTCTAACTTTTGCTTTGAACCCCTAGTAAGGTATCATATGACTCAAACATGTTATGTTTGCATATTTTGATAGGTGTGTAATGGCCTAATAGTGCCTAGGTGTTGAATGTGAAAGTTAGCATGTTTGTGAAATGGAAAACTAGTTAAAATGAGCTTAAAGGCACCAAAAGGTAAAATCCTAGTAAATGAATTCGAAATGCCCTAAAATTTTGTATGCTATTATAATTATAGATTAATGACTTGCTGGTAAAATTTCATGGCATTTGGACATCGTTCAACAAGTTAAATTTGCTAAACACCAGATAAAATTTGTCATTACAGGGTAAGCATATCGATACGGGTCAAGCTGTATCGATACGACCTTGCATATTTAGACTTGGTAAGACAGGCCATATCGATACTTAGGGAGTGTACCGATACGGACCTCAACAGTAAGGTCTGGGAAATTAATTGCATCGGTACGACCTTGGGTGTACCGAAACGAGTCAACCTTAATCAACGCGTATTGATACGAGCTTAGATGTATCGGTATGGACTTGTCATCCATGAATCTAGAATTTGTGAAATTAGACTTAGTGTACCAATACATGCTTAAGTGTATCGGTACAGTGTCAGTTAATTCCGTTAAAAGACTTAAACAACAGTTTTAAATAGTTTACAAATTGGTCACCAATCTTTAAATAGTCTAATTGGACAGGTAAACAACCTCCGTTAATAATGAAATTTCACAGGTTAATAATTGGTAAGTTTAATTGAAGATTTGTATAAAGGAATTCAGATAAAGTCCCTTAATTTATAAAATTTTCAATTTAGTCCCTAAGTTTTAAAAAGGTTAAAATTGGCCCCAAACCAAATAAGCTATTAATAAGTTAGTTCGATAAGTCTTAAAAGAGACAAATGAGACATTCCAAATAAGATTTTGAACCCGGTTAAACTTCCAATCTCTGAATCAGTTTCCGATAACACTTTCTGACCCGGTTCTCTACCAGGCTATGAAAGGGTGTTACAGTCTGTTTCTCTTCAATTTCTTATTTTGATTACTTAAGTAATATTTTATTTTCCGTTTTAATCGTCTCATATTGTTATATTTGTAACAATCTTAAGACATACTTCTTTTACCTTTCTTCTGATCTGAGACGATTCGAAAATCTTCTAATATTGAGATAGCAAATAAATTTGTTTTCGAGATTTATCCTATCATTTCAACGGGTTTTCTTAATGTCAGAGTGGATAAATTTGTTTACAAAAATTGTCATTATAAATAACAATGGTTATGGATTTTGTACAATATCAAAATAAAAAATAAACGAGAATTCATTTTATGTTTATTGAAATTATTACTAATTTCGATTTCGTTTCTTTTTTAACAAAAACAATGACCATGGGAGATTCTATCGATTCACCCAACTCGACCGCTAAGGTGTTGATCCTGGGACATACTTCGAATCAAGCTATGAATCTGACTCCATCGGCAATGGCAGTAAGCTATAATGAGAAGCCGGCAAAATTCTATGGACAAAATTTTAAAACATGCCAACAGAAGATATTGTTCTATCTTACCATGTTGAATTTGGAAAAATTCTTGAAGAAAGATCCTTCAATTGTTAAAACATGAGAGGGAAAAAGAGAGCCCTTCAATATCACTGAAGCTTGGAAGAACTCTGACTTCCTATGTCGGAACTACATCCTTAACGGATTACAAGATTCTTTGTATCTGGTGCATTCTATTTATGGAACAGCTAAAGAGTTATGGAGGGCATTGGACCACAAATATAAAGCTGGAGATGTTGGGGCTAAAAAGTTTTTAGTCTCCAAATTTCTGAATTTTACTATGGTTGATTTCAAACCAGTAGTAAGTCAAGTGGAGGAACTTCAACTCTATTTACGTGCCCGCCGCTTGCTCCGAGGAAACCCAAAGCTTCATCCAAGTATCATACCTATGGAAGAAGAGGTGTTAGAGACTTCTTATCATATTTGACATGGGTAGGATCTTGTGTGATCTCCAAAAATAATTAAAATACATTAAAAATAATAGTATAACAAAAATTAAAAAATGAAATAATAATAAAAAATGGGCCAATTGGGCCTTTGCTCGTGTACATCTAAAGGGCCGGATAAAACTGGTGACTACACATCTATTTTAGGATATTTTGCAGTGATGATGATAAGTTTAGGTACATAAATAACATGGAGTATTGGAATTTTTTTAGCTTCTTTTGGTTTCCTGTAAAGTTTCTATATATAGTAGTTTTTTTTCTGGCTTCTGTATTGAATCTACTACTAGTACAACAATATGGCATTTGGAATTGTAACTTTAATGGAGATATTCAAGCATCCAATTCTCGGTTAACTAATGTGATTTTTTAGGGTAAACTACTTTTATATCATTAATTTATAAGATCAATTTTATTTTGATTATTTAACACAACTTTCATCAATTATGTCACTAATTTTTTTTAACAATATATCTGCTTTTATAAATAGGGGTAAAGAAGGGGGAAACACATCGATTATAATCGTCAGAAAAATAGCAAAAGGCCCATAATCCACAATCTGAAAAAAGGGAGGCAAAAGTAAGAAAAATAATCGTGATAAAACACCCCTACAAAGGTGAACAAACACAAAGCAGATCAATCATAAAACGGGAGATACAACACAATAAGTAATATGGTAGTTAAACAAATTTGTATAATAATACATTTGATTCTCATTACTTACACAATCTATTAATTTAGTTATAATTTTAACCATTTAGTAAGATGACGACACATTGTAGCGATGTCCTTTTACGCTAAAAAACGTGTGGTGTTTTTATTTTGTTTTGAAAATATGGTTTTCCGCGTGGGATTTTAGAAAGACTCGTGTTTTATTAAAAATGGAGTTGCCACCGGCCGCTCAAGGTGGACCGGACACCGTAAAAACCAGAGATTTTAAAATATCAGGTTCGGGAGTCGGTTACGGATGGGGAAGGATTAGCACCCCACACTGTCTAAAATTGGTACTTTAATAATTACCGCTTTATTAATATTAAACTTTCCGGATTAAAATGACGATTAAATTAAAATTTGGTTATAAATGCGAGTAGATTTTAAAGGCCCCGTTATCCGAGAATAAACGCCCAACCACCATCACTACGCCTGATACTGGCCTCATTTACGCTTGGATAAAAGGGCACCGCATTGACAATTTATATATCCGAAATGCAACTTAAAACAAACATGGCAGACATAAATAAATATAATGCAATAAAATATAAATAAATACTAACATAATAAAATATTAATCTAACATAAATAAAACGCTAATCTGACACATTCATAAATATTAATCTAACTTAAAAATCAATAATAATAAAAACCATGCTAAAATATGTTAACCAAATAAAAAAGAACAAGTGATTAAAATGCATGATGCGATAGTTTATATGGCATAAATGACAAATATTAGGGACTAAAATAAAATAAATATAAAACATAAGCTAAAATAAAAATAAAAATAAATAAAGGTGCTGAAAAAAAAGGTGACCAAATTGAAATGAAACAGAAATTAAAAGCCAAAATAATGGCGATATTAGACACGCATGAAAACTGAAGGATCAAAAACATAATTATCCCGTGACTAGAAGTGAAAGCGAGAAAAGAGTTTAGGGACCACTCGTGCAATTAACCCATTTTAAAAAAATGAATCCTCCCCAGGTTACTGGGTCACTGTGCGGATCGGGCCGTGAAACGGCGTCGTTTTGTTATCTAGTTTAAAAAATACATAATGGGTTATTATACCATTCGAAATGGGTTTAAAAAAACTAAAAAAACAAAACCCTAATCTAAATGCTCTCCTCTCAACCTATTCGAACGCTGCTGCTCAGCCCTCCATTCCCGTCGCCGTTCATCGACGGTGGCCACACGGCGGAACACGGCTGCTCTACAACCGGTAAGCTTCAAAATTTCTTTTTAGTTTCGGTTTACAAATTTTTAAAACAAAAAAACTTTCTTTTTTTCTAAACTAAAAATCCCTTTTAAACTTTGAGTCTGATTTTTTATTTGAAAACGAAATATAAAAAATTTTGCTCTGATTCGTAGATGAAGAAAAGAAGTTGCTCTGATTTTTTTGATTTTTTATTTTCGAAAACCCCTTTTTGTTTACAATTTTCGAACTGAAATTCCCTCTTTTTTTCAAAGCTTCCCCTAAAACTCTATGTTTTTCTTTTCTTCTCAGGCCCCTTTTTCTCTCTATTTTTTCGATCTGAACCACCCCCTTTTCATTACATTTTGGTTTCTTATAACCAGTTCCAAACTAACAAATCCCTATTTTTAATTGCTGCAGATCTGTCTGATAGCCGGATTTTCTGGGATTTGGGGATGTCCACGGCATAGGTGATGGGTAGTGGCAGGGGGTAGGTTTGATTATTTAATTTTAGGATTTTGGTTGGATTTAGGGGTAATAGATTTAGGGATTTTGGGGATTGGTTTAGTTTAGGATTTGTTTTAGGGTTTTAGATTATTCGCGGTGGCCGGCAACTTAGCATTGCAGCAGCGCGTGTGGCGAATGAGAGAGAGGCGGTGGCGGCGACGGTAGATGAGGGTATTAGGGTTAGGGTTAGGTTTATTAGGGTAAAGGGTATTTTAGTAATTTTGGATTTGGGTCGGGTTATGGGTTTAAAGTTTTGGTCGGGTCAAAACGGGTTATTACAGTTGCCCCTCTTTGCTCATTGTTGTGTAACGAATAGAGCAAAGACTAAAAATGGTCCGTTTTATCCGGTCCGGTTGAGCTTCTCCCTCTTGACACATGTCTTCGTTCTTCCGTAGATCTTCTTTCTCTTTAATGCAGTCTTCTTTCTTGTCTTGGTTGATCAACCTTGTCACTCTTGGGGAGAAAAATCTTCAAAATAGGGGTTGTCTGTTGGGAAGCAAAATGAGTTCAACTTGCTACATTATTGATAATAAGCTAATACCTAAAGATAGTTCGACCCAGTGCAACACCGACGAAGAGGCGGGGTCTACAAAATTCGATCCAGCTGCAACACCGACGATGAGTCAAAACCGATGGATGAAAGTTCCCATGACCGAGCCAGCTAGAACTCGACGAAGAGGCAAGACCGAAAAACCGACAACTTTTTCCTTCTTTTTCTCTTTTTTGTTTGATTTTTGTTTTTTCATATTTTTCATCATGGTAATACAAGAGTAAAAATGACTGGTTACAACACCGACGAAGAGGACGGGTCGAAAGATAGATGTTGGACCCCATTACTCCATCAACGGAGAAGTAAGATCGGAGAACGTTGGTAACATGGATTCAACCACCCCATCAGCGGAGGGATCGGATCGGATAATGGCGACACGGGCCGGCTACACCATCAGCGGAGAGCAGGATCAGAGGACGACTGCAGATTGGACCTAGCCACTCCATCAGCGGAGGACTAGATCGGATATTGACGACCTGGAACCGGCTACACCATCAGCGAAGAGCATGATCAGAGGACGACGATACCTTGTGCCTAGCCACTCCATCACGGGAGAGAGACTAGATCGGGCAATGAAAGTTGAAAATTTTTCATTCATTTTTTCTCTATTTTTTCTTTTTCTTTGATTTTTTTTCTTCTTTTCATTTTTTTTTTTGATTTTTTTGATTTTTTCATTTTTTCTTTGATTTTTTCTTCTTTTTTTGTCTTTGATTTTTTTAGCTACAATATTAATAAAGAGAACTTGGAAATAAGTAAATTTGGATCTAACCTTGCCATCAACGGAGGGGTAAGATCGAATGATAACATTTTGGACCCTACTCGCCATCAACGGAGAAGCGAAACATTAATTGGAACCCTACTACACCATCAGTGGAGAGGTAGAATAGCAGCAACTGGGACCTAGCCACTCCATCAGCGGAGGGACTGGATCAGATAATGGCGACCAGGAATCGGCTACACCATCAGCGGAGAGCAAGATTAGAGGGCGACGGCGGCTTGGACCTAGCCACTCCATCAGCGAGAGGACTGGATCGGATAATGACGACACAGAACCGGCTACACCATTAGCGGGAGTAGGATCTGAGGAAGACGGGAGCTTGGACCGGCCACTCTATCGGCGGAGGACTAGATTGGATAATGACGACCGAACCGCTACTACCCATCAACGAAGAGCGAGGATCTCGAGGGCGACGGGAGCTTGGACCCGGTCACTTCATCAACAAAGGACTGGATTGGATAATTACGACCTAGAACCGGCTACACCATCAGCGGAGAGCATAATCTAAGGACGATGGGAGCTTAGACCCGGCCACTCCATCAGCGGAGGATCGGATTGGACAATGACGACACAGAACCGCTACACCATCAGCGAAGAACGAGATCTCGAGGGCGATGGGAGCTTGGACCCGGCCACTCCATTAGCGGAGGACTAGATTGGATAATGACGACCTGGAACCGGCTACACCATCAGCGGAGAGCAAGATCTAAAGACGACGGGAGCTTGGACCTAGCCACTCCATTAGCGGAGGACTAGATCGGATAATGAAAGTTGATAAATTTCCTTTTGATTTTTGATTTTTTCGATTTTTGATTTTTTTATTTTTGATTTTTTTTCTTACTTTTTTTATTTTTTCCAATTTTTCTTTGAATTCTTCTCTTTTTTCAAAAATTTTTCAATTTTTTATGATTTTTCTTTTTTCTTGAACTGTACAAAGAAGTAAAACTCAAGAAAAATTAGGTTTGGCTACACCGTTAGCGGAGAAACAAGACTTGAATAGAAATTCGATCTGCTTGGGGAAAGGTTCGGATCATTACACCATCAACGGAGAAACGAGATCTTGAGGATGCCTATCTTTGTTGCACCATCAGCGGTAAAAAGCAAAATCTGGAAATGTTGGCCTATCAACAATGACGAAGGCAAGATCTGAAAAAGGCTACTTCTGCTGCTCTACTGGCGAAGAGGTATGACCTGAAAATGGAAAAAAAACATTAATCAGTAAAATATTCACAAAATTTGTCACTATTACCTTTTATTGATGTTTCAACATCCTCTTGTGTTTGGCCTCCTCTAAGACTAAGGTTGGCCGTCGTGTTGTTGCCCCCATGGCTGAGGCTCTTCGATCCCTTTCGTGGACCTGTTATGTACAAGCGAAAATGTATGAATGCATCTAATTTTATGCCTAAATGCATGTGTCTATCCTAAATGTATGACGACTTAAATGTATGCACCTAATCTAAATGTATGATGTATGCAAGAATGATTCAATGCAACTAAATGCATGAATGAGACATGGTTTGATTTTTTTGTCTTCAAAGGGATGCCCCTAACTCTCAACTGGTCATGTCGGGATCTTAATCCTTTGTGTGGCGGTGCCCCAACCTTTTTCGGCTTCGAACATCTTCTTTGGACTCATTTTCCTATTTGGATGCCCCATAAACTTTTACATACTATTCTGGGAATGCCTTTGTAGCATGTTTCAACTTTGAGTTGCATTGTCGCCTTTTTGGATGACTTTCAGTGCTCTCGTGAACGCGTTGCGTTGCCTCTTAAGTTGGGTTTATGATTTGTCATGTTGGTTCCTGGCCGCTTATCACTTTCGGATTAGGTGGAATGCTGTAGATGGCGATTGGTGTTTAGCATTTGGGATGTGAAGGTATGATTCCAAAAGAATGGTAGCAAAGGTTTGCTCGGCTTTCGGTTTTTTTGAATGGCTTTGGGTATAAGGGTAAAGTTGAAGGGCTTGGTTGTCGGGTGATGGTAAGTCGAGAGTTCAAAAGGACTCAAACATAAGGGTTCAGGTAGTGAAATAAAGGGTTCTCTATTCGAGTATTTTGGTCGATGGGTAGCGATGGTAGTGGGGATGGAAAAAACTTTATTGTGTTTTCGGTTGGAAATGGTGAGTGTGAATGATTTACAAGTATGAAAGGTGGTGGGTTAATTTCGGTGATGGAGAGTGAAGGGTGAGTGTTGGAATTTGGCACTTGTCGAGAGATGCCCCCAGACTGAGTTCTTGTAGAGGTTTGGTAATGGTGCTGAGAGTTGGCCGACTTTGATTTCTCCGATATTAATAACGCAGGATATCCCGAGGACCAATTTTAAAATTGATGCATCTATATGCAAAATGTGTCTTAAATGCAAAATGATTTATGTGAATGCAATGCAAAATGAAATTGTGATGATGTTGTGTAATGATGCAGATGAAATCGATGCGATGAGAATAAAATAAAGATCAAACGAGTTATTACCAAATAAAATGATTAAATAAAAAAATTGATAAATATAACAAAAATAGAGTAATAAAAAATTGTACATAAACAAGAAATAAGGCACTAGAGCCTAAATAGGGTGACCACTACTAACGCAAGAGATCGACATGGATCTAAAAGGTTGGCTCCTACGGCTTACTATATGCAGTTTTAGTGCTAAGAGGTACCCGAATTGTCCTTGTTGTCCTCTACTAAGAGTAGCAAGGCCCCCGGTCATCACCCATTATAGGCTCCTTTCAACCGGGTTCAATTCAGGGGGACCCATTCGCTTATGCCTGCACGAAGGAACGATATCCTTACGAAAGCATAAGGTACTCGAGCCCCGAAGGTACTTGCTAGGCCTACACGGAGGAACGATATCCTCACGAAAGCATTAGCGTTTTTCCCCACTTAAAATGACGGGTTTATATGCCAAATTTTAAATGCGTTAAAATAAACGCACAATTATAACCGAATGCTAGTTTAATAGTCACTTTAATCCAGAATTTTCGATATTAATAAAGCGGTAATTATTTGAAAAAAGTTCGACTCTTTTATTTTTTGAAAAAACAAAAATATCCCCAGCGGAATTGCCATCTGTAACGATGTCCTTTTACGCTAAAAAACGTGTGGTGTTTTTATTTTGTTTTGAAAATATGGTCTTCCGCGTGGGATTTTAGAAAGACTCGTGTTTTATTAAAAATTGAGTTGCCACCGCCACTCAAGGTGGAACAGGCACCGTAAAAACTAGATATTTCAAAATGTCGGGTTCGAGTCGATTACGGATGGGGAAGGATTAGCACCCCACACACCGCCTAAAATTGGTACTTTAATAATTACCGCTTTATTAATATTAAACTTTCCGGATTAAAGTGATGATTAAATTAAAATTTGGTTATAAATGCGAGTAGATTTTAAAGGCCCGTTATCCGAGAATAAACGCCCAACCACCATCACTATGCCGATCATCGCCTCATTTACGCTCGGATAAAAGGCACCGCAGTGACAATTTATATATCCGAAATGCAACTTAAAACAAACATGGCGATACATAAATAAATACAATGCAATAAAATATAAATAAATACTAACATAATAAAATATTAATCTAACATAAATAAAACGCTAATCTAACACATTCATAAATATTAATCTAACTTAAAAATCAATAATAATAAAAACCATGCTAAAATATGTTAACCAAATAAAAAGAACTAGTGATTAAAATGCATGATGCGATAGTTTATATGGCATAAATGACAAATATTATGGACTAAAATAAAATAAATATAAAATATAAATAAAAATAAAAATAAAAATAAATAAAGGTGCTGAAAAAAAGGTGACCAAATTGAAATGAAACATAAATTAAAAGCCAAAATAATGACTATATTAGACACGCATGAAAAAAAACGAAGGATCAAAAACATAATTATCCCGTGACTAGAAGTGAAAGCGAGAAAAGAGTTTAGGGACCACTCGTGCAATTAACCCATTTACAAAAATGAATCCTCCCAGGTTACGGGTCACCATGTCTGGGATCGGGTCGTGAAACGGCGTCGTTTTGTTATCTAGTTTAAAAAATACATAATGGGTTATTATACCATTCGAAATGGGTTTAAAAAACTAAAAAAACAAAAAACCCTAATCTAAATGCTCTCCTCTCAACCTATTCGAACGGCGCCGCTCAGCCCTCCATTCCGTCGCCGTTCATCGACGGTGGCACATTTGGCGAACACGGCTGCTCTACAACCGGTAAGCTTCAAAATTTCTTTTTTGTTTCGGTTTAAAAATTTTTAAAACAAAAAAAAACTTTCTTTTTTTCTAAACTAAAAACCCCTTTTAAACTTTGAGTCTGATTTTTTTATTTGAAAACGAAATATAAAAAATTTTGCTCTGATTAAGTAGATGAAGAAAAAGAATAAGTTGCTCTGATTTTTTGATTTTTTATTTTTCAAAAACCCTTTTTGTTTACAATTTTCGAACCAAATTCCCTCTTTTTCAAAGCTTCCCTAAAACTCTATGTTTTTCTTTTCTTCTCGGACCCCTTTTTCTCTCAATTTTTTTTCTCGAACCAACCAACCTCTTTTCATTACATTTTGGTTTCTTATAACCAGTTCCAAACTAACAAATCCCTATTTTTAATTGCTGCAGATCTGTCTGATAGCCGGATTTTCTGGGATTTGGGGATGTCCACGGCATAGGTGATGGGTAGTGGCAGGGGGTAGGTTTGATTATTTAATTTTAGGATTTTGGTTGGATTTAGGGGTAATAGATTTAGGGATTTTGGGGATTGGTTTAGTTTAGGATTTGTTTTAGGGTTTTAGATTATTCGCCGGTGACGGCAGCTTGGCAGCTGCAGCAGCGGCGGCCGAATGAGGAGAGGCGGTGGCGGCGACGGTAGATGAGGGTATTAGGGTTAGGGTTAGGTTTATTAGGGTAAAGGGTATTTTAGTAATTTTGGATTTGGGTCGGGTTATGGGTTTAAAGTTTTGGTCGGGTCAAAACGGGTTATTACAGTTGCCCCTCTTTGCTCATTGTTGTGTAACGAATAGAGCAAAGACTAAAAATGGTCCGTTTTATCCGGTCCGGTTGAGCTTCTCCCCTCTTGACACATGTCTTCGTTCTTCTGTAGATCTTCTTTCTCTTTAATGCAGGTCTTCTTTCTTGTCTTGGTTGATCAACCTTGTCACTCTTGGGGAGAAAAATCTTCAAAATAGGGGGTTGTCTGTTGGGGAAGCAAAATGAGTTCAACTTGCTACATTATTGATAATAAGCTAATACCTAAAGATAGTTCGACCCAGCTGCAACACCGACGAAGAGGCAGGGTCTACAAAATTCGATCCAGCTGCAACACTGACGATGAGTCAAAACCGATGGATGAAAGTTCCCATGACTGAGCCAGCTAGAACTCTGACGAAGAGGCAAGACCAGAAAACTGACAACTTTTTCCTTCTTTTCTCTCTTTTTGTTTGATTTTTGTTTTTTTCATATTTTTCATCATGGTAATACAAGAGTAAAAATGACCTGGTTACAACACCGACGAAGAGGACGGGTCGAAAGATAGATGTTGGACCCCATTACTCCATCAACGGAGAAGTAAGATCGGAGAACGTTGGTAACATGGATTCAACCACCCCATCAGCGGAGGGACTGGATCGGATAATGGCGACCTGGAACCGGCTACACCATCAGCGGAGAGCAGGATCAGAGGACGACTGCAGATTGGACCTAGCCACTCCATCAGCGGAGGACTAGATCGGATATTGACGACCTGGAACCGGCTACACCATCAGCGAAGAGCATGATCAGAGGACGACGATACCTTGTGCCTAGCCACTCCATCAGCGGAGAGACTAGATCGGGCAATGAAAGTTGAAAATTTTTCATTCATTTTTTCTCTATTTTTTCTTTTTCTTTGATTTTTTTTCTTCTTTTCATTTTTTTTTTTGATTTTTTTGATTTTTTCATTTTTTCTTTGATTTTTTCTTCTTTTTTTGTCTTTGATTTTTTTAGCTACAATATTAATAAAGAGAACTTGGAAATAAGTAAATTTGGATCTAACCTTGCCATCAACGGAGGGGTAAGATCGAATGATAACATTTTGGACCCTACTCGCCATCAACGGAGAAGCGAAACATTAATTGGAACCCTACTACACCATCAGTGGAGAGGTAGAATAGCAGCAACTGGGACCTAGCCACTCCATCAGCGGAGGGACTGGATCAGATAATGGCGACCAGGAATCGGCTACACCATCAGCGGAGAGCAAGATTAGAGGACGACAGCAGCTTGGACCTAGCCACTCCATCAGCAGAGGACTGGATCGGATAATGACGACCTGGAACCGGCTACACCATTAGCGGGGAGTAGGATCTGAGGAAGACGGGAGCTTGGACCTGGCCACTCTATCAGCGGAGGACTAGATTGGATAATGACGACCTGGAACCGGCTACACCATCAACGAAGAGCAGGATCTGAGGACGACGGGAGCTTGGACCCGGTCACTTCATCAACAAAGGACTGGATTGGATAATTACGACCTAGAACCGGCTACACCATCAGCGGAGAGCATAATCTAAGGACGATGGGAGCTTAGACCCGGCCACTCCATCAGCGGAGGACTGGATTGGACAATGACGACCTGGAACCGGCTACACCATCAGCGAAGAACAGGATCTGAGGACGATGGGAGCTTGGACCCGGCCACTCCATTAGCGGAGGACTAGATTGGATAATGACGACCTGGAACCGGCTACACCATCAGCGGAGAGCAAGATCTAAAGACGACGGGAGCTTGGACCTAGCCACTCCATTAGCGGAGGACTAGATCGGATAATGAAAGTTGATAAATTTCCTTTTGATTTTTGATTTTTTCGATTTTTGATTTTTTTATTTTTGATTTTTTTTCTTACTTTTTTTATTTTTTCCAATTTTTCTTTGAATTCTTCTCTTTTTTCAAAAATTTTTCAATTTTTTATGATTTTTCTTTTTTCTTGAACTGTACAAAGAAGTAAAACTCAAGAAAAATTAGGTTTGGCTACACCGTTAGCGGAGAAACAAGACTTGAATAGAAATTCGATCTGCTTGGGGAAAGGTTCGGATCTGTTACACCATCAACGGAGAAACGAGATCTTCAGGATGCCTATACTGTTGCACCATCAGCGGTAAAGCAAAATCTGGAAATGTTGGCCTATCAACAATGACGAAGGCAAGATCTGAAAAAGGCTACTTCTGCTGCTCTACTGGCGAAGAGGTATGACCTGAAAATGGAAAAAAAACATTAATCAGTAAAATATTCACAAAATTTGTCACTATTACCTTTTATTGATGTTTCAGCATCCTCTTGTGTTTGGCCTCCTCTAAGACTAAGGTTGGCCGTCGTGTTGTTGCCCCCATGGCTGAGGCTCTTCGATCCCTTTCGTGGACCTGTTATGTACAAGCGAAAATGTATGAATGCATCTAATTTTATGCCTAAATGCATGTGTCTATCCTAAATGTATGACGACTTAAATGTATGCACCTAATCTAAATGTATGATGTATGCAAGAATGATTCAATGCAACTAAATGCATGAATGAGACATGGTTTGATTTTTTTGTCTTCAAAGGGATGCCCCTAACTCTCAACTGGTCATGTCGGGATCTTAATCCTTTGTGTGGCGGTGCCCCAACCTTTTTCGGCTTCGAACATCTTCTTTGGACTCATTTTCCTATTTGGATGCCCCATAAACTTTTACATACTATTCTTGGGAATGCCTTTGTAGCATGTTTCAACTTTGAGTTGCATTGTCGCCTTTTTGGATGACTTTCAGTGCTCTCGTGAACGCGTTGCGTTGCCTCTTAAGTTGGGTTTATGATTTGTCATGTTGGTTCCTGGCCGCTTATCACTTTCGGATTAGGTGGAATGCTGTAGATGGCGATTGGTGTTTAGCATTTGGGATGTGAAGGTATGATTCCAAAAGAATGGTAGCAAAGGTTTGCTCGGCTTTCGGTTTTTTTGAATGGCTTTGGGTATAAGGGTAAAGTTGAAGGGCTTGGTTGTCGGGTGATGGTAAGTCGAGAGTTCAAAAGGACTCAAACATAAGGGTTCAGGTAGTGAAATAAAGGGTTCTCTATTCGAGTATTTTGGTCGATGGGTAGCGATGGTAGTGGGGATGGAAAAAACTTTATTGTGTTTTCGGTTGGAAATGGTGAGTGTGAATGATTTCTGAAGTATGAAAGGTGGTGGGTTAATTTCGGTGATGGAGAGTGAAGGGTGAGTGTTGGAATTTGGCACTTGTCGAGAGATGCCCCCAGACTGAGTTCTTGTAGAGGTTTGGTAATGGTGCTGAGAGTTGGCCGACTTTGATTTCTCCGATATTAATAACGCAGGATATCCCGAGGACCAATTTTAAAATTGATGCATCTATATGCAAAATGTGTCTTAAATGCAAAATGATTTATGTGAATGCAATGCAGGTGAAATTGTGATGATGTTGTGTAATGATGCAGATGAAATCGATGCGATGAGAATAAAATAAAGATCAAACGAGTTATTACCAAATAAAATGATTAAATAAAAAAATTGATAAATATAACAAAAATAGAGTAATAAAAAATTGTACATAAACAAGAAATAAGGCACTAGAGCCTAAATAGGGTGACCACTAACGGGCAGAGTACCGACATGGATCTAAAAGGTTGGCTCCTACGGCTTACTATATGCAGTTTTAGTGCTAAGAGGTACCCGAATTGTCCTTGTTGTCCTCTACTAAGAGTAGCAAGGCCCCCGGTCATCACCCATTATAGGCTCCTTTCAACCGGGTTCAATTCAGGGGGACCCATTCGCTTATGCCTGCACGAAGGAACGATATCCTTACGAAAGCATAAGGTACTCGAGCCCCGAAGGTACTTGCTAGGCCTACACGGAGGAACGATATCCTCACGAAAGCATTAGCGTTTTTCCCCACTTAAAATGACGGGTTTATATGCCAAATTTTAAATGCGTTAAAATAAACGCACAATTATAACCGAATGCTAGTTTAATAGTCACTTTAATCCAGAATTTTCGATATTAATAAAGCGGTAATTATTTGAAAAAAGTTCGACTCTTTTATTTTTTGAAAAAACAAAAATTTCCCCAGCGGAGTTGCCATCTGTAACGATGTCCTTTTACGCTAAAAAACGTGTGGTGTTTTTATTTTGTTTTGAAAATATGGTCTTCCGCGTGGGATTTTAGAAAGACTCGTGTTTTATTAAAAATTGAGTCGCCACCGGCCACTCAAGGTGGAACGGGCACCGTAAAAACTAGATATTTCAAAATGTCGGGTTCGAGAGTCGGTTACGGATGGGGAAGGATTAGCACCCCCACACCGCCCAAAATTGGTACTTTAATAATTACCGCTTTATTAATATTAAACTTTCCGGATTAAAGTGATGATTAAATTAAAATTTGGTTATAAATGCGAGTAGATTTTAAAGGCCCCGTTATCCGAGAATAAACGCCCAACCACCATCACTATGCCTGATACTGGCCCCGTTTACACTCGGATAAAAGGGCACCGTAGTGACAATTTATATATCCGAAATGCAACTTAAAACAAACATGGCAGACATAAATAAATACAATGCAATAAAAATATAAATAAATACTAACATAATAAAATATTAATCTAACATAAATAAAACGCTAATCTAACACATTCATAAATATTAATCTAACTTAAAAAATCAATAATAATAATAACCATGCTAAAATATGTGAACCAAATAAAAAAGAACTAGTGATTAAAATGCATGATGCGATAGTTTACATGGCATAAATGACAAATATTATGGACTAAAATAAAATAAATATAAAATATAAATAAAAATAAATAAAGGTGCTGAAAATAAAAAAAAACGGGTGACCAAATTGAAATGAAACATAAATTAAAAGCCAAAATAATGACTATATTAGACACGCATGAAAACTGAAGGATCAAAAACATAATTATCCCGTGACCAGAAGTGAAAGCGGGAAAAGAGTTTGGGGACCACTCGTGCAATTAACCCATTTACAAAAACGCAGATCCTCCTCGGGTTACCGGGTCACCGCGCGGATCGGGTCATGAAACGGCGTCGTTTTGTTATCTGGTGTAAAAAAATACATAATGGGTTATTATACCATTCGAAACGGGTTTAAAAAAACTAAAAAAAAAACAAAACCCTAATCTAAATGCTCTCCTCTCAACCTATTCGAACGGCGCCGCTTAGCCCTTCATTCCCGTCGCCGTTCATCGGCGGCGGCCGCTCGGCGAAACACGGCTGCTCTACAACCGGTAAGCTTCAAAATTTCTTTTTTGTTTCGGTTTAAAAATTTTTAAAACAAAAAAAAACTTTCTTTTTTTCTAAACTAAAAACCCCTTTTAAACTTTGAGTCTGATTTTTTTATTTGAAAACGAAATATAAAAAATTTTGCTCTGATTCGTAGATGAAGAAAAGAATAAGTTGCTCTGAATTTTTTGATTTTTTATTTTCGAAAACCCCTTTTTTTGTTTACAATTTTCGAACTGAAATTCCCCATTTTTTTCAAAGCTTCCCCTAAAACTCTATGTTTTTCTTTTCTTCTCAGACCCCTTTTTCTCTCAATTTTTTCGATCTGAACCAACCTCTTTTCATTACATTTTGGTTTTTTATATCCGGTTCCAAACTAACAAATCTCTATTTTTAATTGCTGCAGATCTGACTGATAGCCGGATTTCCTGGGATTGGGGGATGTCCACAGCATGGGTGATGGGTAGTGGCAGGGGGATAGGTTTGATTATTTAATTTTAGGATTTTGGTTGGATTTAAGGGTAACAGATTTAGGGATTTTGGGGATTGGTTTAGTTTAGGATTTGTTTTAGGGTTTTAGATTATTCGCCGGTGACTGCGGTTTGGCAGCTGCGACAGCGGCGGCCAGATGAGGAGAGGCGGCGGCGACGACGATGGATGAGGGTATTAGAGTTAGGGTTAGGTCAATTAGAGTAAAAGGTATTTTAGTAATTTTGGATTTGGGTCGGGTTATGGGTTTAAAGTTTGGGTTGGGTCAAAACAGGTTATTACACATATCACCATTTTATCGGTGAAAATAAGAAAAACATGGGATATGAGGCTTAAAATTGTTACATAATTTGACGAAAATAATATTTAAGTTAAATTGCGGTTAATACATGATTTTTAAGGAAGAATAAATTAAGTTTAAAATAATTTAAATCTAAAATGCTGGGTATCAACAACACTTAGGCATTGAACTAAACCAAACAATCATTATATGATTAACAAAAATAATATTTAGGTTAAACTTTGGTAGATACTAGGTTTTTATACTTTTAAACTAAATTCAATAATTTTTATTTACCAGTTTTTTATTTTTATAATTACTTATATATAATTATTTAATTAAGTTTTTAACCTACTTAAGCATTTTAAAATTTTATCTTTGCATATAAATATTTTAATGTTTAGTTTTTTTTAATAAAATATGTTCCAATTACGTTTATAAATATACTCCAATTACAAATATAAACATTTTATATTTGTATATAAACGTTTTAATTTTTATTTTTTAATAAAATATATTTCACTTATAAATATAAAATTTTGATGCCTAAAGAAAGTCTTATTATATTTGATAATTTCTAAGTGAATAAATTTAAATATTTTTATAAAAAAATTAATTACAACCTTGTTTATATCTAAATGTACATTAAATATAAATATTGTATCTAAATATTTACATAAAATTTCAAATGATGAAATACAATCCACATTATCAATTAAGTTTATAAACTTAATTAGTGATTATATATAAGTAATTATAAAAATAAAAGGGAGTAAAGAAAAAGTATTAAAAATAAATATTGTATATAAAAATTTACATAAAATTTTAAATAATGAATATACAAATATAAAAGTTTAACATTATTAATTAAGTTTAAAAAATTAATTAAAGATAATATATAATTAATTATAAAAACAAATGGTAGTAAAGAAGAAATATCAAATTTGGTTTAAAAATATTGTATCAACCACAATTTAACCTAAATATTATATTTTATTAACTATATAATAATTATTTATCTTGGTTAAGTGGCTAAGCATTATTTTTATTCTAAGCTCTAGATTTGAATAATGGGCGAAACAACATGCGGGACCGGTAGGGACTTGGCCCCTGCGGCTAATCTTTACGGTCTATTTTTTAATTTGACTCATGTAAAATTTTTAAATTATAATTTATTTTACTTGTTATGATATTATAAAATTGTTCATGTCTTAGTGGTAGAAAGGGAAATTAAGATTTTTTTACTTGAAATCATTAAATCAAATTTAATAAAAATATTATATTTTTATATTTTTAGCCCCTTAACTTTTAATTCTTGATTTTGCCCCGAATTGGAGTTCTCTTAAACCCAATTCAATTTTCTCTTACAAATCGTGTACCAACCATAGTTTTATACTAAATATTATTTTCGAGTATCAATTAATTTTATCATTTATATTTAAAGTTTATTATTATCTCTCCTAACATCGTCGATTTGAGTATCCAATCTGAAGCTTTGATTTATTTATGGTTGAAAGAAGTGTTCATGTTAATGTGTGGTAGGGACACATACAAAACCAACATTTAACTAGGGTTAATATGTCAGACTCCGATGAAAGTGATAAGTTTCCTAGTAATATTTCTTTTGCTTAATTAAAAAATAAGTGTTTAAATTATGTTTTATTTTTATAATAAGTGTTTAAAGTATTTTTTAAATTAAAATGAGTGTTTAAAATTTTATTTTTAGCTTAAATATGTGCCTAAAATTTTATTTTTGGTTGAAATAGATGTCAAAGTAGATGTGTCAGTTAACTTTAAAACGAGCCAAAAATAAAATTTTAAGCACATATTTCAATAAAAAATACTTTAAATGTATATTACGAAAAAAATATAATTTAAGTACTTATTTTATAGTTAAGCGTAACAACTCTAGAGAAAAAGGCATAAGCGTGGGGTGTCTTCTAGATTTGAATTGAATGGACCTTATTCAACTCTTCAATCCCAGCAAGCCCTCCAACAATTGACAATATTGTCATTTGCGAGTACATTTTTAAAAATAATGCCAATATTTATAATACAACTTGTAATTAGTAAATTGTGCTTTTAAAAATTATTTTTAGATTGTTTGATTTAAAATTTAAATGTTTAATATTTTATTAAAAATGCTTATAAATAAATACCATGAGAAAACATTTTATGTACCGACAGTCAGTGGCGGATGTAAATGTATTCTATGGTGGGCTTGTGTCCACTCTGAACTTTTAAAATTTTATATATTTGGCTTTATTTTTTAAAATTTTTATGAATTAGTTCTTAAATTTTTTAAATCTTCATGACTTGTGGCAACCCTAAAATTTTGAAATTTTATGTGTGCCCACCTTCAAAAATATTTCTAGATCCGTCACGACCGATGGTAGAAAATTTGTTATCATAAGCGGGTCTAATTTAGAGTTTAGATGGTTAGTTTAGGAATTTAAAGTTTAAGGTTTCAAATTTAGGGTTTAATGTTATAATTTATAATTTAAAGTTTATAAGTTAGGGTTTATGATTTGGAGTTTAAAGTTAGGGATTTAAATTTTATGTTGTGGAGTTTAAAAATGTCCGCTTGTGTAAAAAAATTTACTATTACAGTGCATTAAATAGTAACTCTTGCTTTTAAAAATATAAAAGAATTTGTCATATAAAATGAGAATATATGAGATCTACTAATTGACCTAGTGGCCAAGAATACTTATATTATCTCATTTTATATGGGTTTGAATCCTGATATGAGATGTAATACTTCTCTAATTAATATAAAAAAAATAAATGAGTACTTTGTTCAAAAGTACATGTCAAAAAACTAAAAAAAATTAAACTTTTAAAAATATTTTATCTTTAAAATTATTTATTCTAGATTACTTTTCTCAAGAATACTTTTAAAAAAAGCAATACGGAACAAATACCTCGAAAACTAATGCAAGAGTTCCCATATTCTTAAAAACAAAGTTTTTTTTGGATGAGAGCTCTGAGATTGAAGCAATCATGTTACAACACGTCTAGCAAAAAGATGCCAATTAAAATAGTTTTGGATTAGATTGATTATTATTTTTTTAATAGTTTAAAGGTGATTAGAATGCGGTGCATATTTAATATACTTACACTTTATAAAAAAATTAATTTAAATTCATTTCTTTTAAGATAATCATCAACTGATTTTCTTCTAAGACAACTGTTAGGCGACCAGATAGAGACTCGACACCTTGTACTATTAATAGTAATACTATTCTGTATTCATTCGGCAATGTTGGCTAATTGGCTATTCGCTTTGCCTGTTTATAATTATTTTATTTGATTTTTTAATTGTAAATCATGCAACCATATGATGATAGGATAATGATAAATCTACTTAATTACATGCTTTTGTTATTTCCAATACCACATTAATGCCTTTCTTTTTTACTTATCCTAAAGTAGATTTTGCTTCAATTATTGAAGAATCTCCATAAAACAAATGAGTTGCTATTTATCCAACACATAAACTATAAGTTATAACATCTGTACAATGAATATTTTAAATGTTTGAATTTAAATCCTGTTAACTTATTTAAAAATTAATTATTTTTAAAAAATAATTAATATCCAAATTTAATAAATCATTTTTGTACAATATTTAACCGACAAAACCTTTTATCTACTTGTAAATAAGGGAATATTGCATCTTGAACTACCATTCTTTGCAACAATTGCTAATAAATTAAGAAGAATTAGAATAGTTTGCAATCGAACTCACTCAATGAGGGGCTCCACTGTAAAAAAAAATGTTCATTAGAGATGAAATTAAGATTGAATATTAAAAGGGATAAAAGTCTAAGTTTTTAAAACTAAAATTGGGAGGGAAAAAACTTTATTTTCCTACTATTTAAATTAAAAGAAAACTCAAATACAATTATACTACAAATTTTTGAGAGAGGCAAGAGCTTCTCTTATGCTAAATATGACTCCCCCACTGATGTTTATCTTAACATATCTAAATTTGAGTATATTTGTGTAATATGGTGAACATGGGTATGGAAGAGTATGACCCAACAAAACTTGTGGGATGTTTACATCATGTGGGGGACAGCCTGGACTTGAAGGGCAGGGCTTGGCGGCTAGCGGAGCAAAGCCAACGCCGGCAATGTTGACTGGTAAACATGTCAACATCTGGGGTAAAAAATGCCCCATACATGTGCCTTACCTTAGCCAAATGCTGGCTTCAGCATTAAATCGCGACCTGGACCGACCCGACCCTTCTTCTATTCTTGCTGATATGGTCACGTTGGGGGAGCGCAATGTTAGCTTCAACATCATCTTCTCAATTATGGATAAACACAAAATTTTATATTATAGAGAGACACTTATAAAATTTTAAAGGGCAAATTTATAAAATTTTAGGGGGTAAAAATAATTTTTTAATAATTTTTTTTAAATATTTAGGGTCTGCCAGCTCCCTTTTGGGTCTATCAAGTTCTCAATCATAAATAAAAAAAAGTAGGAAAGAAATGGAGTGATGATCTTTATGAACACCAACATTAAGTCGATAATGATTCTTTAACAGTAAAAAGAGACGACAAAGGCAGTTCAACAAATACAATGGTAGTCCATACCCCTTACAAATGCAAGTCTTTTGTGCTTAATTCAGTACCTAATAGTTTGAGCTTCAAGGCCAATGGCTCAACTATTTAATATTTGATGGATATATTAACTGCAAAACATCATCTTACTAAAATCTGAATTGAAGATAAATTCAAAGCTTAGCGATTATCCCGTTTTGGACAGGCTTGGTTGCAATGTCGTCCTTGAGCTCCAAATCGGCTCCACTAGGAGGAACGTCAACCGCTGGCGAGCAATTAAAGAAACCATGCGGCTGCATTATGAATAGCAAAGGGTAACTTTTAAATTTCAGAAAAAATTAACGAATTATCAGAAAAGAAAAACACCTGTTAAAACAATTTATGCTTACCATGAGCATGAAACCAATGCGTTCCACTGGCATGACAGGCCAGTCTTCCAGCCGAGGAACGTGCGTCACTCCAAAGACATACCTGCACATAATTGCAAACATAATCGGATCTCATAAGTTCATAACAGATTTATTCAGTCTAAATTACCCAGTTTTTATGAATGAGAAACAATAGCCGCCATAGTTTTATGCCAAAAGCAAACATAGATGATAAATACCAAAATAAAGTATCACTATCGTTCTTAAGAAAAACACATGTCGAACACGAACCATAGAACTATATCAGCTTCTTCCAGAGATCTATTCTTTTTAACCCAAGTAGCTAATCCCTCCCCGACACGAGGATTTTGATTGGGAAACTCCCCTCCAGGATACATTTCTTCACGCGAATAGGGCGTGACCCAAAGATTGTGTTTCAAGAAAGCTGCTCTTCTCAGAAATTTTGCCTCAGAGCCAGCCAGTGGTAAACAATTTGAACCAGGTACCAGTTTGAAGCCTGTCAGCTGCCCAGTCCTGTTGACATTTCGTGTGTTTCTAACCTAAAAACTCAAAAAATTGCAAGTACAATGAGGGATCAAGCTCTTGAAGAAGATTAAAGCATTTTCCAAAATAGATATATATTGCTGAAAAATATTATTAAACCTCAATGAGATAGCATGAAATTCCTAGATTTCTTTTAACTTTCATATACAAAAAAAGCATAAAAGAGAGCTCTTACATGTAAATGGTTGTGCAATTTCGGCAAAGAAATGTTAGAAAAGTACTTACAATCCAGTGGCGTGCAGACAACGGATCACAGTCACGCATTGCTTGTAGTTCGGATCGGAGTGTTTCCTCTTCAGCATAGAATGCATTGTTATGAACATTATTCTTCCCTGGTTCTTCAACTTTAAGATTCACCTCAACTACCTGTAAGAATGTATAAATGTTTTATAGGAGCAAACAACGGTGAAAAGACATGGCGATTATCAATATTACAAGCTAAGCCATTGGGTATACATTTTATGGAAAAATAATAGATATAATAGGATGCATTATAGACAGAAGAGCAAATATTACAGTGGTGAAGGAGCCAAAGCAATATAAAGGGATAACCAGACAACTTACTTGATTAAATGCTTCACCAGGTTTACAATCAACTGCCATGTCCATGCGAGCCACGAAAAAGTGTTGATGGACAGGGGCATATAATCCAGGAGCAATGGTAGTGCCATATTTCCGTATTTCACCAGGCTGCAAAGCTCCTAAGCTGAGAATTCCAGTGAGTTTAACCTCAGCTTCAATTTTACCATCCTATAACATGCATCCATCATTTAAATTTAAGTATCACAACTTTCAAATCAAGGGAAAATTCACCATTAAAAACTGAAGAAGGCGACAACGGAGCATTAGATACATGAAAAAAAGATATATATAACTAGTGTATGCATAACAATTAGTTATGAGGACGAATTAGTTTATCAGGACTTAAGTATATTCATGCAAAATAAGCAAATACAATCTTGAAAGATACCAACTTGCCTGATAGAAATGCCAGAAAAATCCATATTCATAGTTAGCCACAGTGCATATAAATGACACCGTTAATCTTCTCGAGCGTCGGACTTCTGCTAAACCTGTTCTCCAGTCTTGATGCTTCCATAAGATCCCGTGATCCTCCTCATGCAAACACGCACAATTCTCAATTGTTTCAACACCTCCGGTGAAATTTGTAAAATGAGCATCAAAGTACTTGATATATCCCAAACAATCACAACCCTAGAAAAGATAAAGGGCATATAAGGGGAAATAACAACTTAAATTAATGATATGGAAGATCTAAATGAAACTCAACATGAAACAAAAAAAACAAAAGAATTGACGAACCTTCTTAAGAGAATGTGCATTTTTACCCAGCCCATCTTCTCCAGCATCAAATGCATTCTTCCGATAATGTGGATCATTTGGATCTCCACAAGGAACTACCATTTCAACAAAACTTAATCTATGGGCTATAGGTCTCCGACCACGACTACCATCAACATAAGCAACAGAATAGATTACAAGACCCTCCCTAGGAGTGAAACCGACTCGGAAATTCCACTGAAACCAGAATTACAAATAAAATAAATTAGTATATCTTGAACTGATAAAAGTTATAATTAAAGTTTCAGTACCAAGCACCTTTTGCCATTCAACAAAATTCCCACTAACACGGAAACTGGGACCTTCAGGTTGAACGATTTGTAGTGGTTTCACATCACTCCGATCAACACCTCCTCGTGTTTCACCAGGAGTGTAATTTCTTAAAGGATCAGCTGGTGGAAGGGGAACAAGTTTTCGGTCTTCAAATTCAATCACCACCATATTTTGCATGTCAACAAGGACATGTATTCCCTCAACTGGACGAGCATAACCATTTTCTATGGGGCAGTCGCTCTCAGTTCTGCAGAAGATAAGTGGTTTAGCAAGTCTCCGGCTAGGAGCATCAGCATCGCTGTGATATCCCACACACCTATAGAAAAAGGCAAGGCACCAGAATATCAAAGGGTAAGACACCTGCAATAGAGAAATGATTTTGTAGAACTCCGAGGTATATGAATCTAAGATTGATCACTTACCAAGGATCAACCATCACAAGATCCATATCCTCAATGCCCCTCTTTTTCATTGCCACTTGAAATGGAGGAAAGTCCTTAACAACAGCCTCGCATTCAGCATATTCCATAGCATCCTATAGTTCGAGATTAAGAAAATTGATGGAAAACATGCTGGTTACAGATTTGTCACATATGCTGGGTGCAAAAATCCAAACAGAACATACAGCTATTAATAAAACATTACCCATCCAATCCATATAATAACTAATATAGTCACTAATTAAAAGTGTTCTAATAGTATTTTGTGGACAGCGGTAAAACTGTAGTTTATACACTGAACTTTAGATGACAGTCAGTCTAGTTTAAACTATACCAACAGAAATACTTTCATATTTTTAGAAGAGAAAACACATTTACCATGGGAGGTTGGACATCCGGAACAACTTTAGATGAAACGACTTTGCCCCTGTGGTGGCCTCCTCGAGTTGCAGCATGAACTTCTGACAATTCAACTATCCATACACTAGTCTCATTGGACCTTTTGTTGTAAACGACGAGTCTTGCTTGGCGCGGAGGAAGTTTAGTAGGAATCAAAGGTCCACCCTTTGTCCTGGGAAGTAATGAAGGCTGGAAGGGAGGGAAAAAATACGCATCTGCCAAGGCGATAACCTGCTTCTCTGGTTCCACCAAAACCACCTCAATAAAGCGCATGCTATCTCTCACCTAAAGAAAGAAAATACACATATCATAAACAGCTACTGCAATGATAACATCAAAATTAAAGAAGCAACACAAGTTAAACTAAGAAAATATAAGCAGCAATTCATTCATATGAAAGAAAAAAGTTAGTAAAATGATAACAACAAAATTGAAGCAGCAATATAGATTAAATTTCCTTTTTTCTTTTTTACCTCAGGGGTTGCTCCAGCTGCCCTTACAGTTGCCACTGCAACAGAGATTTCAGCAGCAGACAATGGATCCAATGGATGGCTGGTTTGAGCCCTTGGCATGATTGAAACACCTATGCAACATAATCACCAATTTGTACAAGAAACATGTACTATAATAATGCCAGCCAAAAGGATTATCCAACAAATGATGAGCAAAAAGAGAAGTTCGAAACCTTTGGTGGTGGCACTGGCAGGGGTCTTAGTAGCAGGAGGATCCGAGATGGGTTCAACGGGTCGGATCAGGGTCGCCATGGGAGCTCTCTTGGGGACGGTATTCTCAGACTGATCAGATCCAGAAACGACGGCAAGACGCAGCACCCCGGCAGGTGAAGAAGGAGGGACCTTGCTGTTGTTGTGTAAGTTGTCGTCGTTGGTTTTGGGAATGCAACAAGGCGTCGTTTTTTCCTGAGTTGAGGCCATTGCAATGGGTTAGCAACCTCACCGTATCCACCGTAGTATTTAGCACTGTAGTACTCTATTGACATACAGCAAAATACTGTATTTCTGTGTGTACCGTTTTCCTTTTTCTTTTTTCTTTTTTTTCTGTTTTGGGTTATGAGTTCCTAACCTTTCGCTTCAAATGGCTTCCCCCGCAAACCCAGATTTGGAAATGAAGGACTGATTTGCTTGCTTTTACACGAAAACACAAATAGAGTTGAATGGTTTTCCAGTGAAGGACGAAAAGAGAGAAGAGGGAATTTAGTTCTGCGGTGGTTTGGTTGGCTTGCTTTTAAAGGGAAAATGCACATACCAAGAGACACCGTGAAAAAAGACAAATATACGTGTATTGGCAGGTGATATGGTATCAAATATAATCTATTAATGAATTTTATAATTTAGGGAGCTGGGGGAGATTTTAGACATGTTTGAGTGAAATTTATAGTAAAATTAAAATCGTCAACGGTTGTGGACCACTTTGCACCAAAATAATTGAAATCTTTACCCGTAGTATGTTAGGAATGTTCAGAGAAAGAAAAGAGAAGAAGGTAGATTCCGATTTTCAGAGAAAATTCTCAGGGTTTTGCACATCTTTTACAATCAATCCCAAAATTATTTATAGGCTAAGCAAATCAAGATAAAACAAAATCAGTTAACGCCGGTGGTAATCTTTTCTCTCTCGTCCTTCGACGTGGCATAGGCACTCCTTTGTCCTTTAGCTCGTTTGGATTAACCTCCTGTGTGCTCGATGCTATGCCTGGTTCCTGCCCTTCTGTATTCTCCATAACAGCACCCCCTCCGAGGAAAGAAACCTTGTCCTCAAGGTTTGACAGCTCCAGCAGCAAGGTAATTGGTGTGACTTGCTCCAGTGGTTGACCACGGCAGGGTTTCAACTGAGAAACATGAAAAACTGGGTGGATACGTGATGCCTCTGGAAGATCCAACTTGTATGCAACGGTGCCAATACGTTGAAGGACAGGGTAAGGTCCAAAATAACGAGGGCTGAGTTTGTGTTGTTTCTGCAGACGCAAGGAAAGTTGTCTATAAGGTTGAAGGCGAACAAAAACCCAATTTCCGACCTGAAATTCAACCTCGCGATTATGCTTGTCAGCTTGTACTTTCATTCTGTTTTGAGCACGGACCAGATTAAGTTTTAGTTCTCCGAGCAACAAATCCCGTTCTTGTAATTCGTAAGCCACCTGGTCTGAAGAGGTGCCTCCTTCCACATAATTAAGAATGGTTGGCGGATCACGACCATACAACGCTCGAAAGGGTGTCATTCCCGCAGAAGCTTGATAAGATGTATTATACCAAAACTCTGCCCAAGCGAAATATCCTTCCCACTTGGTCGGATCATCACCGGCGAGACAACGGAGATAAATCTCTAACCAACGATTAAAGGTTTCGGTCTGACCATCGGATTGGGGATGATAAGCCGAACTCATGCACAGTTCAGTACCTTGCAATCTCGCTAATTCAGTCCATAGTTCACTGACAAAAATGCGATCATGATCACTCACAATCGAGCGAGGGATGCCATGAAGTTTGATCACGCCTTGGACCATAATGTTAGCAACAATTTCACTATCAAAATGCCTCGGCAAGGAAAAAATATGCATACTTTGCAAGTCTATCGACTACGACCATAATGGCTTCCTTACCATTCGATCTGGGTAACCCAATAATAAAATCCATGGAGATATCCTCAAAGACATGGTTGGGAATCAGAAGTGGCTGAAGTAACCCACCAGGGGCAAGAGATGCACTTTTCATCCTTTGGCAAACTTGACACTCGCGTATAAAATTGCGGACATCCATACGCATACCTTTCCAAAAGAAATTAGCAGCCAAATGAGTAAAAGTGCGTGAAATACCTGCATGACCACCCATAATAGAACTGTGAAATTCTCATAATAGCATAGCACGCAGGGCTGCTTCTTTGGGGACCATAATTCGACCTTGAAACAAAAGTAAGCCTTCTTGAATCGAATACTCAGGAGCCGCAGTGCCAGTAGTGACTTGATCGCGAAGGAGTCGCAGCTCTGTATCACAGTCAAATGCCGCTCTGATGTCAGTAAGAATCCCAAACAAAGGACGAGAAAATGCCAAGAAAGTTGCATGTATTTCACGTGATAAAGCATCCGCAACCACATTCGTTTTGCTCGGTCGATAAGGAATGTCAAAATCATACCCCACGAGTTTAGAAAGCTATTTATGTTGTTCAGGAGTTTGTATAGTCTGCTGAGTAAGTTCTCGGAGGGACTGTTGATCGGTGAGAATGGTAAAACGGCGACCCAAGAGATACTGTCTCCACTTCCTCACAGCTTGTGTAATAGCAAACATTTCTCGGTGATAAGTAGAGGCACCCTGCATTCTTAAGCTTAATTTCTGAATGTAGTAGGCCAAGGGTCTCTTGTCCTGAGTTAACACCGGGCCAATACCCACCCTTGATGCGTCTGTCTCGACCACAAATTCCTTCGAGAAATCGCGAAAACCCAGAACAGGGGGTGAACAGAGCACAATTTTAATTGCTGAAAAGATGCCCAGGCTTGATCAGTCCACTCAAAGATTTCGCTTTTGCGTAACAAGTCTGATAAGGGAGCAGCTAGGATAGCAAACCCTTTTACGAACTTTCGATAATACCCTGCGATGCCTAGGAAACCTCAGACTTCACGGATAATGGTGGGTTCAAGCCAATTTGTGATGGCAATTGACTTTGGTCGGATCAACAGCCATGCTCTCTTTGGACACCACATGCCCCAAATACTCAACAGAATGCTGACCAAAGATGTATTTATTCCTTTTGGCTACAAAACCATGAGTCTACAAAACTTCAAGGACCTGCCTTATATAGTTTAGATGATCGACCCAATCATGACTGTAGACGAGGATATCGTCCAGGAAAACAAGGACAAATTTGCGAAGGAACGGCCGGAAAATCTCATTCATGGTCGACTGAAAGGTAGAAGGGGCGTTCGTCAATCCCAAGGGCATCACACGAAATTCATAATGGCCCTCGTGAATACGAAATGTCGTTTTGTAAACATCCTCAGAACGAACACGTATTTGGTGATAACCTGCCAAAAGATCCAACTTAGAAAAAAAAAATGCACACCACCCAATTCATTAAAAAGCTCATCGACAGTTGGGATGGGAAACTTATCTTTTATCGTTATCGTGTTCAGCGCGCGATAATCGACACAGAACCGCCAAGTGCCATCTTTCTTTTTCACTAATAAAACAAGGGAGGAGAATGGGTTGGTGCTCCTTTGAATCAACTGAGAGTCCAGCATGTGAGCTACTTGGCGTTCAATCTCCGTCTTCTGAAAATGCGGGTATCTGTAGGGGCGGACATTCACAGGCTTCGCCTCTGAAAGGAGATGAATGGCATGGTCTGTTGTACGGGATGGTGGAAGGCCGCCAAGAGAGTCAAAGACTGACTAAAACTCGCGAAGAAGTGTTTTCATATCGGCTAATTCGAGTGTAGTATCGATTGCCAGAGCACCGCGCATTTGCAACTGATAAAACGCAGCCACTGACCCAGTGGTTTGCAAGCGCTATAAAATCTAGAGTTGGATGGATTGAGGTCTCGTATCATTTTCTCCCTGCCAATGATGGATGGTATCCTGAGTCTGAAATTGCAGTGTCCAATTGGAGAAATCCATAGTCACTGGCCCTAAAGTTGCTAACCAGGCCACGCCTAAGACCATTTCAGTTCCTTCTAGGGGAAGGACATAAAAATCTGTAGTGACCAAAGTGTCTTGAACCGTGAAGGATAAGTCGCGACACAACCCTCCGTATGTAGCTTGTCGCCGTTGCCTACCAAAACACAGAAATTGGGTGCGGCGGTCATGCTCAGCCCCAAGAATTTGGCAACCCTAGATTGCACGAAGTTGTGGGTGCTAACCCCATCAATTAGAATCTTCACAGAACGACCGTTGATATTGCCAATGACGCGCAGCGTGTTTGGAGTGTAACAACCCGATAGAACGTTGAGAGAAACCAACGAATGCTCAGGGGTCTCGAAATCCTGGGTATGCATAACTAGCTCGGCGGCAGTGTCTTCAGTCAACTCCATCGCCGCTGCGTCATCGAGTAAAAATAATTTGGGTTCCTTGCAGCAATGTCCGGGCACAAACTTCGCATCCCAGTAGAAACAAAGCCCGTTATCTCGGCGAGTTTAAACTTCGGTGGGGGAAAGCTTGCGTGGTTGAGGGAAACCAGGTGGGGAAGATTTTGGAGTGTTCTCCAGAGGTGGTGGTCTACCTGGTAAGGTCTTAGGGCTAAGGGGTAAAACCGGTAGAGTGGTTCTGGGCCCAAAACCACGACCCATTGACCGTTTAGTCTCATTTAAATGGGTCTCCTGAAAACGGGCCAATGCCATTACCTCAGTTATGGAAGCAACCCTCACCGCAAGACCTCGTGTTTTATATCCGACCGAAGACCCGAAATAAAGCACTGGGTTAAGAAAAGCTCCGGCAAGTTGTTCGTACGCAAAACCAAATCCTCGAAACGAGATTGATAGTCCGCCATCGTCGTCGTCTGAGTCAGTTTGGTCAACTGACCTTCTAGGGATTCGATTTCTGTCACCGCGAACCGCTTGCAGATTGCGTCAAGAAGATGATCCCAACCTGCCAACTGCCGTTGCATCCAACAGAACCACTTCTTAGCCACCCCGTACATTCTAAAAGACGCCATTGTTACTCTATGGTGATCCTCTCTTCCGTAAAAATCGAAAAAATCCTGTGCGGAAGCTATCCATTCTTCCAGATTGTCGCCAGTGAACAGGGGAAGTTCCACTAAAATAGGTTTTGGCGAAAATGGAAATCCATCGTCATTGTCGCTGCAGAGTTTGCCTCTACCGCGAAGCATCTGGGCATCACTAGATCCCTTTTGAACGACAGTAGACTGAACGGGCTGACCCATTTGTTCAGAGAGAGTGGTGAGCTTGCGAAGAACGTCTTGGAGTGTTTGCGTGTTTTCGGTGACGGTTGCTTGCAGCTCGGTAAGGGTTTGACCATGGCGAGAGGAAGTTTCCTGGAGTGTTTTAATGGCCACCGCTGATCGACTCTTTTTTATCTTTAAACCCGAATCTGACCTTAGATTTTAGTAAAAATACACCCTTTTTCCAAGATCTAAAAAAACGGAAGTGAAAAGCCTATTTTTCTTTTAAAAATCAGATTTAAAAACTAGCATGTTTTAAAGTCTAATTGACATAAAACATGAAGCCGGAGGGACTAAAGACGAGTGTGCCAATCATTGGTGGAACCGTCCTCAACCACCATGTATAACGACGGTTTCGAGACCAAAAAATTATAAACTCTAATCTCTTTTTTTATATTCAAAATGAAGATATAGATAAAAAAATACCTCTGAAAATCTTTTCTTATATTAATTCCAAAAAAACTGAGTACAATGGTATCGTTACATTGCTTTTTATCTAGATCTATTTGTTTACATCAATAAACAACAATAAATGATTACATTGTGGTTGAAGAACTGGTGAACGAACGACGGTTGCTTTTTATCTAGATCTACTTGTTTACATTGCGTTTTATCTAGACTAACATCCTATTGTTTTTTAATTTTCTTTTGCTCGGTGGTTGAAGAACTGGTGAACGAACGACGTCCTTGGTCCGCGATTTTCAGGGACGAGGCACGTGAACGGGGAAGAATGTTGGCCGTTGATGAAGTTACGTGACATCAATCGATGAAGAAAAGCCTTGGCGCGTGGGAACTCCAACAGACTCGGGCTATGTCTTCACTTTGGGAGGTCACTCTGGGTTTGATCTAGACCGTCAGATTGATCTGACGGTGAAGATTAGGCGGCTACAAGAGAAAAAGATGGGGTTAGATTAGGTTTAGGGTTTTTTAATACTTGGGTCAAATATAAAATGGGTGATTATACACTGATACTTGTTTCTAAAGAGATATTGACTTCGTTTTCAGAAGAGGTGTTGCTAGAATAAGTGTTACCAGCAGAGGAATTACTGGAAGAGGGCATTGACTCTGTTGCCAGAAGAGACATACATTATTAGAAGAGCTGTTACCAAAATGGCCTTATCGAAAGAGACTTCTTAACCATGAACGAGAGTAACCAAAACTAAGTATCTACAAATAGTAAATTCGTTAATAATCCAATGGAGCAAGTGATTATAGGTCTTTGATGAAATTTCACTAATCAACCCAAAATTATAATGTATCAACAAAAAAGTAAAAAAATATTTTAATAATATTTTTATTATTTAATAATGTTAATAAAAATACATTTTAGAATGAAAATGTTTAATTATTTTCAATATTTATCAACCGAAAATTCATATACTTAAATAAAACAATCTAAGTCAATGAAGCTTCGGCTTAGATGAAAAACTTGATATTTCAAGTTCGAGTTATGTTCATAAAATAATGTGTGGATTCTTTAGTTTCGTGCTTAGAATGTAACTTTGAAAAAAAAATTATTAGAAAACGCTTTACTAACTAAAAATTTATAATAGTCATTGCTGATATATTACAGACTAGAAACTTAATAGTAAGTTATATAATTCGGGTATCTTATTACAATAAAATCTCTCTACCAACAAGTGTTGGGTGCATTGGTAAAAAACATTACACTCTCAAGGTGAGAACGTGAGTTTGAATCTTAGAGACGACATTGTTAGCGAGGGCAGCCTCGTAACCCGAACATAGACCATAAAACGGACATGCATAATATCAAAAAATCTCTATAAATAACAATGTCAAAATCATGTAATTTTATTAATTTAAAGAGATATTAATTAACCGATAAATTAATAACTTATTAGTTTAAAGAGATTTTTTTATTCAACGAACATACATTATTTTTCATGAATATAATACATGAACTTCATTGGTGAACTTTGATACAATAATTAATGGCCTTGGATACTGCATCAAAGTGGATGTCAATTACCTATTAAATTACCTGAGTGAAAATGGTACATGTTCAGAGGTTCAAAGTTTAGAAGAAATTGTAGCTAGTGCTATTGAAAATTCTAGTGAGAATGAAACTAAAGATGGTACAATGTCTTTGAAATCAATTACGCGGAAGGAAGCCCTTATCGCGGTAACAACTCTTCACATTTTTTGTTGTAATATGAGAATGCTACATCAGAACTTTTGGATGCAGTAAGGAAAGTTAGAGATGAAATACAACTGTATTTAAATTTTAAGAAGTAAACAGCAATAGAATCATATTTTACTAAGTTGTCCTAGTTATATTTGTAATTTTATAGAATTTTTAATTTATAACATTAAAGAGACCCTAAATTTATATAAAGGTCTTTCAAAAATTATTATCTTATTAATTTATTAAAATTATTTATTTAAACCTTAGGCTCATATCAAAATTAAAAAAAAAATTATTTTAAAAAATATTAATTTATTAAATATTAATTTATGGAAGTTCTACCGTAATGTAATATTTTTCTTAATCACGTTTGATACAAGTTTTTCCTTTTTCAGTTACAAAATTAGTGTGAACAAAAACAATATGTAGAAACTAGAAAGAGGTGCTAAAAGCACTATAATAACACGTGTTGGAAATGCTTATCAAAAAATCAAAGTTTATCCTTTTAGTCAATATTGTTGTGGTACAAATTCGTTCTTGATTGTTGATATGAAAATACCATAGCCAATTTGTTCACGACTAAATAGTACGTAGTACAATTCTTAATATATTTTTTTGAAAATATACTTCATAATTTTGTGGTAACTAAAGTTACAATTGACATCAAATTTTAGGATTCGTTTGGTTACGAAGAATATAAAGTGCTTTTATTTTCATTTTCTTAAAAAATAAAAAGTGTTGAAGAAAATATGTTTGGTCGCAAAATTTGAAAATTGTTTTTAGAAATAAAAACAAAAATGAGATGTTTTCACAATTTTCATTGATAATGTTTTACAAAAGTTGAAAACATGAAAACAAGAATTTTAAATTTTAACTCTATTTAACCTGAGTTCGAATCCTTCTAGTACTAAATTTAGAACTTTGTTTCATTTAATCATGTTTTATTTTTATTATAATAATATTTTTAATAATTATACTTTAATTTAATTATTTAATGAGTAATTATTTTTTTATTTGGCTTAAAGATCAAATTAGTCCTCAACAAAAAATAAAAAAAAATCAATTAATCCATTATTGATTTTTTTGCACCCAATTTAGTTCTCATTAGCCGAAACACACTCAATTTAGTCATTTCGTAACGGTTGACCAAAATTTGACCATTAACTCACTAAAAACCAATAAAATAATAATGCGTGACACACTCTAAAAGTGTTACGTCATTAAACCGTAAAAAAAAATCTAAAAAATATTTAAAAGTTCTAAAAAAATTAAAATATATTTTTCTAGTTTGACCATTTACTGGTTTTTTATTTCAAAATAATCATAGTTTTGATTTTTTTTTTCAATTTGGTCTTTATTAATTTTTTAATTCAAATCTCAAACCGCATTGTTATCTTTACTGTGAGAACTAGCATAGTTGGTAGATCCCATATCCAATCTTCCTCCAATCCATGCGAACCAATTTTTTCACTGGGAATTTACTAATTTCCTAGGAATCAAACAATCTTTAACAAAAAAAAACACGTGTTTTAAGAAGAAAATTGATGTTGAAACCTGAAAATGTCAGATTTAACTCTAACCCATGCAAACTCCATAGTGTTTCAATGGATCCAAGTGAAGATGATAGTTGTGGAGGGGAACTAATTAGCAAACTATCTTAAGGTGGGTAGTTGTGGAGGGGTTAATTTTAAATATGTTTTTTTAGTTTTTTAATATTTCTAGGTGTACTACGTGTCACTATCTTAATGATTGTTTGTGAGTTAACAATCAATTATAACGACCAACGTTATGGGAGGGCTAAATTGATCGCAACTTGAATTATGATTGTCTAATTGATTGTAATTTGAATTATGAGGGCTAAATTAGATGTAAAAAATTCATAAGGGCTTACTTGATTTTTTTGATTTTTTGTTGAGAGCTGATTTGACCCTTAAGCCTTTTTATTTTGAAAAACCAAATACCAAACACATTTCTACTATTTTCATTTTTGGAAAACAAGTTTTCATTTTTATTAACCCATGTGTTTTCTAATTTTTAGAAACAGAAAATGAAATCATTTTTTGAAAATAAAAATAGAAAATAAAAATAGAAAATATTTTTAAAATCATTTTTTTTAAATTTAAAAATGAAAACATTTTTCTAAAATAGTGGCGAATATTGACAATACAATTTAGGGCTATTTGAAATTTGGGAAAAAATGGAAGCCTAAATAAATGTTTTTTAAAATTGTAAAACTTAATAAGAATTTTTTAAAAAATTAAGAGGTGGCTTGATTAAAAATATTCAAAAAAATAAATATAATAAGAATTTTTAAAATTTTTGAAGGGATTTAATTATATTTTTGGGTAAAGTTTACAATTGGTCACTAAATTATTTAAAATGATTATTTTGGTAACTAAATTAAAAAAAACAAATGACATTAAGCTTTGGGTTTTTTTACAAAATGGACACCAAGTTGGTAGATATTGTTAACAACCTAACGACCGATTGTCTGAGCAGTTAAAGTAATATATTAGTTGTTACAAAATAATTACTAGACTTTGTAAATGTTACAAAATGATAATTGAACTATTTTAATGTTACAAAATGATTAATGAACTATTTAAATATTTAATTGTTACAAGATGGTTATTGAACTATTTAATTGTTAAAAGCTAAAAATGATTAGTTATTATATGTTATATTGTATTTTTTGTCATTGATCTCAATAAATTTTGCTTCTAAAAACGTTTTCAATGAAAGAATGAAATGTTTTTGGTTTCCTGAAACGGTTCTTGAAAAAAAAAAAAAACCCCAATTCTTTAGATTTGAAAGGATTTTTTTTTTGAAAAAAACTCAGATTTCTTTTATTTAAAAGGTTTATGAAAAATAAAAAGCACTTAATTTCATTCACTTGAAACATTTCTAGAAACAAAAAATATCCATCATTCGTTTATTTGAAATATTTCTGGAAATAAAGTCTCTTGAAATCAAATGAAAAACTTACAATATAACATGTAATAACTAACCATTTTATAACAATTAAATTGTTTAATGATCATTTTGTAATAGTTGAATAGTAAATTTATCATTATGTAACAATTAAATAGTCTAATGACTATTATGTAACTTTTATAAAATTTAATGACTATTTTATAATAACAGATATATTACTCTAATTGCATAGTCAACTCATTGTTAGGTTGTTAATGACGTATAACAGCTCAATGCTTATTTTGTAACAAAATCAAAAGTTTAATACTTATTTTATAATTTTTGAAAGTTTAGCAGCTAAAATAATCATTTTGAATTAGCTTGGTGGCCATTCGTAGACTTTACCCTAAAACTTTTGAAGGATTAAGTGTTGATTTTTAAAAATTTGGGTTTCAGGCCTTTCGGTCACTATTATGGTCCGTCCATGTGGACTTTATCTTGGACAATCACTTCCTTCTTTGTTTAAATAAAAAAGTTAAATAAAATTCTAATTTATTACCTAGGTCGAAGAAAATAGTAAATTTTAAATAAAAAGATAACTACATCATTGTTATTATTTATCATGTATTTTCCATCTATTTCATTTATTTTCTACTGTTCTTAAATGTAATATAAAAAATAATTTTTGATAAAAAAATTATTATTATGTGACTCATTAAAAAACTATTACTTTAAAACTATATTAAGTATTATAAAATTATATTGTAATTAGATTATATTAAATTAAAATTAAAATTAAGTATTTTAAACTTCTGTTTAATTCCACTATATAATAACATTGGAATAAATTTATTAATTTATATATTTTTAAATTAATTAAATAATATTGTTTAGAAAATTTTAAATTGATTGAAATATAAAATCAAAGAAATATAAAAACGATTTTATTTAAAAGTTAATACATATAATTAAATTAAAATTAAGTGAAATATTTAACAAGCATTTATAAAAATGTTTTGAAAATAAAATATAATTATTGTTCATGGAAATTTTCTAGAGAAAACTTTTATTAATAAGAAAATATGCATTAAAAATTTGTTGTAGATGACTACAAAGACGTCCACAAGATTTTAAGCTAGAATATGAACATTTAAAAAATTATATTAGGAAAATTTGTTGAGTGGTCTCAGTAGTTAAAAATAATGTATTTTATTCAGGGGATCTGGGTTCGAGTACTATGTGTGCACGATATATGTGTGTTATTAAAGAGTTAAAAAAATTAAACAAATACTACCTTGTAATCACACAACATGGTGTGAAATAAGATTACCGATTAAAAATACAAAAAATACCATTTAGAGGATTTTAGGATATTACCTATAAATATGGTGCTGGCCGTTAGGTTGTTATCTTAAATATGTTCTTTCAATAAGATTACTTCATAATGAGTTTTCTTCTAGATTTGCTAAGCTTCGTTTGCCTTAAAAGATTGGTTATAGTCCTATAATTATCTTATTTGCCTTTTTCTTTGAGTCGAAAGGAATTTAGGCCTTTTTTTTTTCCATTTTCCAATATAAGATTCAGTTCCAGCTTCTATAATTTCTTTTTTCCTTGGAATTTTCTTTTCTTTCATATTTCTTTTTATTTCTATTACACAAATTCTCCGCCTTCACATGATTCTGGAAATATCCATCAGCACCTCCACATTTGCTAGACTCTGTAGGTGGTCCACAACAGTAATTCCTTCGAAAGAAAATTCTTTGGAGACTAGAGTAACTGGAGCCATCAAGTCACCTTGGGAACAGATACAACAAGATGCCACTGCACGACACCAATGTAACGAGCATGTAAAGCCTAACACTTGTTGAACCTAACTATATCGATTCATCCATAGGTTGTCATAGGGTCTGGCACTATCCAATCATACATAGCGCTAAGGGGCTATAAATACCCAAATTTTCTATGAGAGAGGGGAGGCATGAGATATATCATGTATCAGGGCGAGACTAAACTGAGAAGGTTGTACACCTCTCATCTTCTTAGCTCTGATCACAATATTATTGGCGGCTCGCCGCCCCAAGTCTATAGGGGTGAACTGTTTGATTCTACCACAACCATCTTGGTCAATCGTCTCCGCCTCCCTTGTCCAATGCCTCCTTATTTTGGCATCAACAATTGGTACGGTAAATGTAGAGATCCTCCCGACCTAGAAAACTAGTGACGGTGACTCTCCCAGTGGCATTCCTAGCACACTAGATTTTTACAACCGACGCCTTCAATGGCCAAACTGCAACGATGATGCGCTATGAAAGCGCTATAGTCGCTATGCAAAGCTTTCTTTTTTTGATTTGGCCAAAAGAAATAAAAAAGATAGGACGGCAACTTCTCGCCACTCGCTTCCAATGGGCGTGACGAACGGGCGAAGAGATAGCAATATCTCATTAGACCCGCTGGTGGGAACCTACTATCCATTAGCAAAGAAAGGAATTAGTTGGAAGAAGCTATGCCTTAGCAAAAGAACTGATGGGCTAGTCCTCTAGTGCAACCACCATAGCGAGCATAACGGGGCCATCTTGAGGATGTAGTACCTTATTGGAGGACTTTGTAGAGCCAACTCTCCGTCATGGATCTCGCAAAAGGCGTGACAACATCGCCTCCTATGCACTTGTACATGCAAGGTATAGCCCCAAAAAGGTTTTGATCCCCTTAGAATGTCGATGATAGAAGCCTTCGACCAATCTTGTATGGACAACCCTGGAACATCAACAATAGAAGCCGTAGAGATTAAAATTGGGGCAATGAGCTCCATGAACAACCATGCCTAACATTCAACAATTAGGGCGATAATAAAAGCTTTAGGCCTAATTGTTGTTTTTTGTTATTGCATATGCAAATAGTGCTAACCACGTTAGGTGGTTTAGAGGTTAGACATCTTTGAAGAAGAATATGTCATCAATGTAAATATAATTTATTTGATAAAGGGTAACCACCTTCGCTCAACTGCTACTACGTACAAGTTATAAGTAAGGTATTAAATCTCTGCGATACCCAAGAGGATGAAGGTATGGCCGCCACCTGGACTCTTTGTAACATTTCTTCCTCAAGCGTTTTCTCTGAAAAACCTCTAGGCATTGGAAAAAAAACCTATAATTTAAAGCATAATATGAAAATAGGATACTCTCTAAGAAGTTGACATATGTTATAGGAAACATTATTGATTTCTCAGAATATCCTAAGAAGTTAACACAAACTCTAGGAAGATATACATGCTGCTCCAAGAATCCTAAGAAACTCATATACATCCTAGGGAGATTTGATTGAACTATTATTGATGAGCACATGTATATCTTTGAGTGAAAGATGGTTGAATGATGTAATTGTTGTATAAATGCGAGAATGCATTGCCTTGGTAATTGATTATTTGAATAAGTATTTGGATGAGTATATGGATATGTGAAAATGTTGATGATTTCTATCTCTCCGAATTCTCCTATATGTTTCCACATTTCCAATCTCTAATTCCATCCACCTCTAAAAAAATAAGTAACTCGACACCTTCGCCCATCTAATGCTATGGCATTGTATTTGTTTATAGGCATCAAAATGCCCACACTTCTGTGTCTTAAACGACACATTATCTGTAAAAGTACATATGTTTATGTATCCTTTATGTCCTGAGCAGCACCAACTTTGCAAAATATAGACAAACTGAATACCTTCGCCCATTCAAGGCATCTGACATTGTGTTTTTTTTTAAGGGCGTCGAGATGCTTACACTCAATATATCCTAAGTGACACCTGATCTGCAAGAGTGTTGATGTCTACTTTGGAAGATGTTGCTACATCTTTTTCAATGATATAAATGTCCACACTTATGTGTCTCGAACAACACCTGATCTGTAAAAGTGTGGATGCCTACTCCAGCAGATGTTGCCTCAGCAGATCTGACATTGAACGCCTCGTTGATCAGATAAACGGAGATGCCTCAACAAACTTACATAAAATATTACGATGAGCAAAAGGAATTAATAGTCTCTGCCTATCTGATTCTATGACATCGTGATTTTATATAAGGGCATAAATATTCCCACATTTTAGTGTCTTAAAAGACACGTGATCTGCAAAAGTGTGGATGCATGCTCTGAGAGATGATTGCCTCTGTTGATCCGACATTGAATCTCTCATTGATCCAAAGGCCTTCGAGATTCCCACACTTCTATTTCTTGAAAGACACTTGATCTGAAAAAATGTGGATATCTGCTCCGATAGATGTTACCTTCGTTAATCCAATGTTAAATGCATTGTTGATTATAACAAATTAGAGATACCTATGCAGAGTCACAGATGATATCATTTTGCACACCTTTTCTAATATGATTAAATGCATCATTGATCATAACAAATCGGAGATACATGTGTGGAGTCATAGATGATATCTTTTTGCTCACCTCCACTAATCTGATGTTAATTTCATCGTTGATCATGAAAAACAGGAGATACTTGTGCATATTCACAGATGATATTGTTTTGCACACCTCCATAATCTGAAATTAAGTGCATCATATAAAATCGGAGATAATTATGTTGGTCACGATTTAGAAAAACTAGGAAAAGTGCAGTAGAAGCTTTTAAAATTTTTCTTTAAAGCAAATCAAACAAGATATCTAGTACAATAAACAGAATCCATAGTCAAGTACATGTGTATTTGAGAATCCAATACCATGACGATATTATATACTTGATGTAAATCTCCTAGTAAGTCTCCAGATTGTTTTCTATGACCCAAACTTATGCTAGATTTATGCTTCGAACCAAAAGATCTTCTTCGCTATTCTCACACTAGAGGATGCTAGGTGTGTCGCACCATTCAATTTATGAACACGGAAAAATACCTAAATTCTAAATAACCCCTAGGATTATTTTCCAAGAATTTTATTGTTGAAAATTCTAAATAATTCAGAGAATTATTTTCCAAGAATTTTCCCTCTCTCTATTCTAGCATATGCGTAAAGGCTTTGTTGAATTCTCTGGATACAAAATAATAAAGCTAAGCATGTCTATTTATAGGGAGAGATAAGAAGACACTCAAATTAACTAGGAGTATCAATCCAATTAAAAACCAATATGCTAACTTATAAAATAAGTATTCTACATATTTATTTTAATTAAATAAATAATAATATTATATTATATATGTTCGTCAACTACCAAATATATATATATTATTTTTATTTTACTATTTAATTATTTATTTGATTTGATTTATCTAATTAATTAATTAAATACTCAAGTACAAAATTCAAATATCTAATTAAATTAAAAAATACAATATATCCAAATAATCTTAATCCATAATTAATTAAATTTAAAAAAAACACTTAAAATTTATACGTTGTAGAATTTGAAACTCGAGACTCTAAATTTTTTAGTATCAATTTTGTCATCAAACAAAAGTTTTTTTATACATCAACCATGTAACTTTTTTTTGATAAAAAGGGAAGGAAAACAGTACATCCTAAATAGAGGAAAAAAGTACTCCAGATCATACTAATAATGTTCATAAACACCAACACATACCATACGCAAAACAATCATAAACAAAATAACACCCAAACTTAACATCTACCAATACATACCAAGCTACCATCGACCATTCTCGTGTTCAGCAGAGACAAGATGTTCCTTCTGCACCACCACACGTAAAACAGTAGGTGCTGAATCGAAAATACGAACCTCGAGATCTTTCCACGGTTCCATCTTAGCAAGCCGATCCACCACTTTATTTGTTGCACAGCTACCAATTACGATTGAGAAGCTTACGAATGTGTGGGAGCAATGCGCAACCACCCTCAGTAGTTTTACCGGCTTCCGGTGGCAAATGGAAAACATCCAAACTATCCATCTCAAATATTATCGCCCGCACGCCAAGCCTCCAAGCATGAATGAGCCCCAAATAGACTCATCATAGCTCAACATCAAGCACAGAGCAAACTTCAATGAACTTACTAAACCCAACAATCTAATTGCCTCCACTATCCCGAACAACTCCTCCACAAGCGGCTAAACCATTCAAACAATTTCGAGCCCCATCTGTGTTAATCTTAACCCACCCTACTTCCGGATTAACCCAATGTGACAATACATTCAACCCATGCCGCCCCGAGCCAAGTAACATCGACTGCTTCAACAAAGCAACAACCGTGAGAGTCACCAGCCGCCTACTACATTCTATAACACCACCATGATCGTCGAGCGGACTATTAAACACCATAGCATTGCTTTGGAGCCATAAGTTCCAAAGTATCGCACCAAAAAACAAGTCCCAATCCACAGGGTTAAGTGCAAACTGGGACGGATTTGTTAGATTCAAACATATCTAGACCATCAAGTCCAAATGCATAAATTCATCCCACTTTTCCAGCTTCACTAGGCATTGCCAAACAGGTAACGCAACAAGACACGCGCGAAGAACATGACGTACATCCTTCGAGGCCGCGCGACAAAAACCACAACTACTAACCATAGCCAAATGCCTACGGACATGTTTGACATTAGTCATCAATTTCCCACAACACACAAGCCACATAAATATCTGAATATTTGGAATCCCCCTAAACCGATGGATAGTTTTCCAAATCCTGTCAGGTTCCTCAATCAACATATTTGCTCGGATGCCATAGGCGGACCTTACCAAAAACCGACGATCATCATTCAAGGCCCAGCCAATGCGATCCACACCTAAATGAGGGGACATACATTTGACTGCTACAATCCTTAAGAGGATTGGAACCGACAGCAGTTCTTTAAGAACATCCCAACGCTATTCTCCAGTCACGGGATCCACCATTGACACAATCGACACCTGTGTTAAGTACGAGTATTGGTTCGGCAAAACATGGGACGCTAATTGCCCAACATCATTCAACCAATAATCAAAACAAAACTGAACATTTAGGTTGTTACTAATGCCCCATACAATAATGCACCGGACATCATTTCATACCATGCTAATGCCCTTCCACAGTCTCGACACGTTCTGGCTACGAAGCGAACAAGGAACCCCTCATGAAACTTGTCTTTCGTGCGAAAAAAATGAACCCATAAGGCATCTTTATTTGCTAGCAATTGGAATGCCAATTTCATAATAAAATCCTTGTTCTGATGCACCATTTTTCGCAACCCAAGGCCACCATGGGCGATCGATTTACATAAATCCTCCCACAGAACAAGATGAACACCCCCTCTTTCATTCGTTATACCCCAAATAAAATGCCTAATCAATCACTCAATCTCAACACACATACATTTCGGTAACACAGTAGATTGCATAGCATACAAAGGTATCACAGCTAACACAGCTTGAGCAAGTGTAATTCGGCCTGCTAAGGATAATGATTTCTCCTTCCAACCACTCAATTTCCGTTGCCCCAATTGAAAAAGATTATTATAAGATGCTGCAGTAACACACAGATGGATGAGCGGCACCCCTAAATATCTACCAAGATTCGAGACCTTATTAAAGCCAAACCCCGCACTAATACTTGATCAAACATCAGGCGGCACATTGTTAGAGAAGAAAATGTTCGTCTTATCTCGACTAACTCTATGACCAGAGAATTTACAAAAATTATCAGGAGCATAACGAACAACACTCATCTACTGCATCGACGCCTCCGCAAATAATACCAAGTCATACGTAAAGAAAATATGCGAGATCTTCGGGCTATTAAGGGAAGTGCAAAAAGGATACAAGTGACCACTATGAAACAATACCTGAATCAACTGAGCTAAATGCTCTATACACAGCGCAAAGATATACGAGGAGAGCGAATCACCCTGCCGGATACCTCGAGACGGTGCAAAAGGCTCGGTAATCGACCCATTTCATAGGACATGAGTAGAAACTGTGGAAATACACTTCATGATCAACAACCGTAGGGAATTGGAGATATTAAGATCCTACAACATGTCATCGATAAAACACCACTCAAGGCGATCATACACCTTTTCCAAATCAATCTTCATGGCCATCCATCATTTCTTTCATGTCTTCTGACCCATAGAATGAATCACATCCTGGGCAATAACCATATTATCCGTAATTGATTGCTTGTCTTCAAGATCCTACAGCGTGTCATCGATAAAACACCACTCAAGGTGATCATACACCTTCTTCAAATCAATCTTCATGGCCATCCATCATTTCTTTCCTGTCTTCTGATGCATAGAATGAATCACATCCTGGGCAATAACCATATTATTCGTAATTGATTGCCCTGGCACAAAGCTCGTTTGGTTTTCAGAAACTCATCGCGGTAGAAACGGTTTTAACAGATCTACTATAACTTTAGTCACCGCTTTGTAGAGAACATTGCATAGGCTAATCGATCTGAATTGAGAAATCCTTTTAGGCATCAAAAACTTAGGCAAAAGAACAAATAGAGTCATGTTCAAAAAACTCAACACCTCACCTGATAGAAAAATCTGTCGAACAAACTAGTAAACTGACTCACCAACAATGTTCCAATCTTGTGATAGAAACTACCATGTAACCTACTATCTCGAGTGCTTTAAAGGGGCCCATATTAAAAATAACGTTGCAAATTTCCTCATTAGATACCGATGCCCCAAGAAAATTCAACTCCCCATTATCAATTGGCGGAAACAACCCACGAACCTCCCAACCATGCCTATCACTACCCGAACTTGTAAATAACGATGAAAAAAAGGACCGTGCCAAATTTGCCAACTCCCATTGGTTGGTACACCATGATCCATCATCTAGTTTCAACGTCGTAATTGTATTTTCACGTCTTGCCATAATAGAAGCATGAAAAAATTTTGTTTTACGATCCCCTGCAACAATCCTTTTCGAATAGGCTTTCTGTCTCCACAAGCTCTCATCCTGTTCAAGAACCAAATCAAGCTCGAGCCGTAACTCCCTAGTTAAATTAGATAGGAAATCCGAGTGCCTGGTCTTTAGTGCCCGTAAGCGAGCGATAATTCTCTTCTTCCGCTTCCCAATATAGCCAAAAACATCTTCATTCCATGACTTAGCTCTCTTCTGAAAAGACTCAATGTTTTGATCTATCGAGTTCGCGCCATTACAAACAATCTTCAAGAACTCTTGAAGCCCCGGATGTTCCTGCCAGACAGTAATATAGCGAAATAGCCGAGACGAGCCATCATGCGATTGACCCATCAGCCGGAGAACAAGCGGTCGATGATCAGAACCGAGTCGATCCAAATGTTGAACAGCAGAATTAGAAAATGTCGACAACCAACAAGAGTTAACCAAACATCTATCCAGTCTTTGGTGCAAATTCCCTCGCTTCCACGTGAACGGTGGTCCCTCAAACCTAAGATCTGCTAACCCACAACCAAACATTAACTCAGCCAAGTGTCGACTCCCATGGCCAATAGAACTAGTACCACAGCTCTCTCATCATCATATAGAAACACATTAAAATCACCGCCCACCACCCATGGTACATTCATCCCAGTATTAAGAGCTTGCAGTCGACCCCATAAATGTTTCCAACGCGAACTCTTAGGACTTGCATACACCGCAATAAATTGTATCCACATATCTAAATCTACATGTCGAGCCATGTCCACGTGCACAACATCAGGCCATAAAACCCAAATTCCATCACTAAAGCCATGCGCTTCAACGCGGAAAGAGTTTGGGAACCCAAATCTAGTAATAGTCTAATCCGCATTCCTACCACTAGTACGAGGCTCAAACATGGCCACAACATTCAAACGGTGCTCACATACGAAAACTTTAAAAATTCTCTTAAAAAGAAGGCTAGCAGCGCCTTGACAATTCCAAAACGTTAACTTAATCATTAAAAATGAGATGAAAAGATAAGATATTGTATACGACACGACGTAATCAAACTTCAAAACCTAGTTCCATCTTTACCACATCATCCGCATCAGAGGACTCAGTCCATTCCTCATCACTCGAAGATAGCACCATACTATTTTTACCAATAGAATCGGGTGGTTCACCCACACATTCCTCACTATCCGCACAGATATTGAGCAATTGAGTATCAACATTCCATATCCATTCACCTAACACCAGCCGAGAAGAGGCTCTAAGCACGAACGATTTTCTCACCTTTAGCCCTTTAGCAACATTCTCCTTGTTAGTCTTTAATGTTAGTCTTTAATGTTCCGATTGCAGCCTTACCCACTTTAACACCTGAGCTAGTCTTTCCACTTATCCCTTATTCCAAAATTTGCACCGTGCCATGCGATCCTTTTCCCAACCCAGTCCCGGACTGATGCACCATTGGCCTCACAGATTGACCCTCAACCATGGGAACAACCACCGCCGATTATTCTACCTTCACCGACCCCTTCTTTTGCTTATCCGGATTAGAAGCCATATAGGCTGCATTTTCTAAACCCTATGTGCCCTCATCCCAATTTTGACCGGTCCTATTGGAATAGCCACAACACTACTCTTTCCCTAGTCACGAGCTGTGATTGAAGCAACAACCTCATTTGCAGCCTCATTCTCCTCAGCTTGCTGCTCTTCCAAAAGTGAAAATTGAGAACCCTGCATAGTCTTCGTAACCTCAAAGCTTCCTTTACTATTTTGTCCATACAATGCAACCCAGCGTCGGCGCGTATCCGCCATCATCCAAGGACCAAATTTCTCCGCATGAGTGCCCACCTTCACAGAGGTATCGTGACTCCCCGCAGGACCACTACCGTCCTTGTCCACCACCACCACGCGTTCTAGATTTTTTGGTCAATTTTTCTTCGCATGACTATATGTGCCACACTCAAAACATATTTGTTCATACTCTAATTGCTGCAAAAACCCATCAATTTTGATACACGGTAACAATGGCTTATTAAGATCCACCAATATTGCAAGTCACGCAAATTTTCCACTCTTTCCAAGATTTGTACTGTAGTCAATTTTAACAACCCGACCAATGACTTTCGCTATCCGACGAAATAACCCCTTAGAATAATATCTATACAAAAGAGAATGAAGGCGAACCCACACTATAACGTGAGACAGCTACTTTTCAGCAGTAGAGAAGGATCGGCTCCAAGGTTGAACCGTTAAATAACTTCCGTAGATTGTCTACGGACCCTGAGTGAGTACTTTAGTATAACCCCTCTCATCAGCGAATTTCACCAGATAGTAATTATTTCTCAAGTCAATCAATTGAATTTCTCCAACCAGGTGCCATAAAGTATGAACCCTCGTCAACAGAGCCTTGAAACCAACCATACGTCTGAGCAATATGACAATTAGCACATTCCGCATGTTGAAGTTCACTTGATCGTGCACACGATTAGAAAATTGGATTTTAGGATAAGCCCCACCATTGTCGACCCTAATATCCTCATCTAGGATCACAATCTCCTTCTCAATCCATCTTGGTTTCAATATTTGACCCGTTCCAACATCCTTGGTCACTTTACTAGCATACGATTCCTTGCTTCTCACAGGATCGGGAATCCTCTCCTCATCAACCCCCGCATGACGCCCAACACCAACCCTACTCTCTTTTGATGCTTCCCCAGTCACCATCCCATTGTCTACGCCAATCTCCATGAGCTTCCATCGCAGCAACCACCCCCACCAAAGCTCCAGGAACCTCCATATTCACAATCTTATTTTTCTTAGGAACACACTGCACCGATACCGGCACAGGCGAACCCAGCTGTTCCAACACTGCCGGTATTTCCACACGAATATTTTCCTCTGGAGGCCGCCCTCCAGGGCTCTCATAGGGTAAGAGACGATTACCAAAATCGTCGGAACGTACAATAGGGGTTTTCCATCATAAGTCTATAAACAAATATGCTCTTTATCCTACCAAAATAATAATATAACTTATTAAAGGTTTTAAAACATCCTAAAAACAGCAAAAGAAAACGGTAAATTTAAAAAAAATAATAAGCACCGGTCAAATCAAATACTTCTTTTTTGCACCTAATTTTTTTTATAATCCATTATAGGAAGGTTCTTTGGGGAGTTGTCTAAACAAAAACTAGATGAAATCTCAAAAATCAGCCACCAACTTTCACGCCTAATCCTAAAAGCAACGATCTACTACGGATTACATCGACAAACAACCCAAAATAGGATCAAACTATTCATGACTACCGACAAACACGAATAAAAAACAAGTATTGTGAGATTTACCGTATGAACACCAAGCACCCATAAAAGTAACTATAGAAACGTACCATAAGGTAGAGATGTGCCATAAAAAAAAGTGTCACAAAAACAAGAAAGCGCAACAAAATGTACAAAGAAAAACAACAAATTTAAATATATATATATGTATATATATATAAATTACCGACGGTCTACAACTAACATTAAAACAAAAACAGTTGTTGGTTGAGAAAAAAAAAACAGATACGGATAGGGTGATTAAACCAAAACCTTTTTTTGTTATAGATTAGTTAGAACAAAGCTTAATTGACTTGTTTTTATATAACTATTATATTATTAGCTAGATCTCAAGGTATGAATTGCCTTTGCCAAGTGCAAAAATCCAAAAATGGGAAGCATGTAGAAAGTAACACATCGATATGCAGCTATCAAATCAATATCATATTCACCGCAAGTTGTTTTCCGGTCCCCACACTGCCATACCTACCTCCATTATGGCATGATCTAACAAAATTATAACTCATTCATTTTATCTATTCAAGTTTGGGTAAAATGTTCAAATAATATCCTGACTATATCTTATTTTTTTTATTAAATCCGCTAATTATAAAAATGTAAATATTCACTCGAGTTAAATAAAATAATATATTAATTTTTATTTAAAATTTTCATGACGGATATTGTAACAATTAATAAAATTAATAAAATAAAAATTTATTCACATTATTATAATTTAATCCTAAATCATTTTAAAATTATATTAATTTAATCCCTCTTCTAAACCATTTTCAACATTATCTCCTTCATCATCTTCCTTCGTTGTTCTTTCACCGTCGTCATTACCCATCGTTGTTCTAATAAGCCTTTTTGTTTGTGAGGGAATGCTAAAAGATCATAGAAGATTAGTTAATTTAGTTAAAATATTGGAAGATGGTGTGAAGAAAATCAATGCCTTTTTTTCTGGGATTTATTTTGATTGTTTTTATAGGATGTTAGTGATTAAGAGATTGAAAGCCGAAGAAATGCAATGTGAGGAAATAGATGACAAGAAAAACTGGATGAGTCATGTTCAACTCTGGAACTCTAATTTTGTTCATAAATAAATCATTACCTCTTGAGTCTCGACCCACCATGTGGGATGGATTGAGAGAGGGAAGTTGGAAGGAGCAGTCGTCCCCTTAAAAATTTAAAATTTATATATGATTTAAAATTTTTATGTATTTTTTATTGAAATTTTATTTCTTACCCCTAAAATTTTACAAGTTTATCATTCTTAAAATTTTATAAGTTTACTTCCCTTAACATAAAATTTTACCTCTGTCTGTCTCCGCCACCATGCTTGCCCAAAGTAATTTGAGCTCTAAAATCAAGTTTATGTTACAAATACTATATTAACCTAAAAATATTAAAATCGAGTTATGTTTTGGTAAAGAGCGAGTTTTTTGGGCTTTGTCTGAGGTGGGCTAGCTTGCTTGATCGCTATGTTTCAGACATTAAGGACCAGCCTATTCAAACATTTCGAAATTTATGGGGAATAATTTAGTGTATTAGTGAAGTTATAAATACGTCACTCAATTATTAAAACACATAATCAGGTTATTCAATTAAAGTTTAGTTACGATCGAGTTATTTTTCCGATAAAGTACATACAAATATCTAACAAAGCTTGGTATAATGATAATTTTAGTCTTGAAACTTATATTTTCTATTAATTTAAGGGTAAAACTTTGATACACAGGTAATTTTACACAAGCCTGTGTTTTTACCTTATAAAACACAAATTCTAAATTCTTAACCCTAATATCCTAAAACCTAAAATCTAAACCCTAAATTCTAAACACTAACCTTAAATTCTAAACCCTACAACTTAAACCCCTAAACTTTTACCCTAAACTAAACTCCTAACCCCCTAAATTTGAAAAGCACGTATAAATATTTGTTTACAAAAACTGTGTATCAAACTTTTTCTCATATAATCCTAATTCAAAATAATTTAATAAATTTAATCACTCACATTTTAAAAAAATATATATCAATTTAGTCATTCTTCTTCTCCCAAATATATAGCGGTAGTGGTGGTGATGGTCGGTAGGGGTATATATAGTTCGGTTTAATTCGGTAACCTATTTTAGTAACTACTAGGTTTTGGTTCGGTTAACCTCAGTTTTTTATTTTCTATATTAACGTTGATTTTTGAAATTTTATATTTTATTTTGACAAAATAGCTTTATCTTATGGCTTTTAAACATTAAATGGTAAAGTTTTAAAGTGTTTTCATAAATATTATTTAAAACTTAATTACTAAGTTAAAAATAATAATTAACAATGCATCTATAGTATTTTAGGTATGACAATACTTTTTTTAATTATAAAAATAATGAAAAAATATATAAAAAATTAAATTCAGTTCAGTTCGGGTAACCACGATTCGTAAACTTGTGAACCATAAACCATCAAAACACCTCGGTTCAATTCAGATTTTTTATTTTTTAAATAGGGAATCGGGTCAGGTTTAGGTGATACCTACCTCAACATATTTACTAAAATACCCTTTTATTATTTTATAATTATTTTTATATACTATATTTAATATTTTATTAATTTTTTTTGGATTTTTTCGAGTTTAGTAAGATCTTTTATTAAAATTCTGAGGTCGGGTCGGAGTCGGTTTATACTTCTATTATGCCGAGTCTGGTTAAATAAAAAATTGTGTCGGGTTGGGTCAGAGTGTTTAAATTTTAGGTCAGGGTGGGATGGCCAAGAACTCGACCCACCTCGTTACCATCCCTATTATTTATAATTTCACTAATAATTGGGCGACCTCCAATGTAGTATACTCATTCATTTAATAATTTCACATGAATATAAAATTGTGACGTTAATTTATTTTTAATTCATTTGGCACTATTATTATGGTAGTAGTCAAGTTATAAGCAAATATTCCATTTTCTTATATTATTATATTTTATTTATAATTTTTTATTAATAAGGGGATACTACTAAAAACCTCGTTAAAAATTTCCCTAAGCTTAAATGGAGGAGAAATAGTACCCTTGATAGTATTTACATAAACATACGAGAAAAACTCGAAAAAAACAACACCGCACAAAGCGAGACTAATCCCGAAAATCTAATAGAAACAAATGTAAAATAGAATTAGGTGGTTCAATAAATTCATGAAGACCAAAGGAAAGATGTAACATCCCGAAATCCGGCTTAGTCAAAAATGGGTTCCGGCGACCGGAAACCCTACACCGGAAGGGTCCAAATATTGTATTGACTTTGACCACAAGGTCAATTGCATCGATAATGGATTCCAATGGAATCAAATTATTGTTTAAGGACCTTATTGAATGTATTGAAAATCTTTTAGTGACTAAATTATAGAAATTGAAAGTTTGGGGGATAAAGTTTAGTGTATCGAAAGTTGAGGGACTAACCTTGCGATTAGCCACTCCTTAATTAAAATCACCACTTACGTGGGATTATTTGAAGGCTTTACTTCAATTAAAACTATTAAATAGAATGAATAGCAAGAGAGAAATGCTTACCCGATTTCTAAAGAAGCAAGCACCTCCCTTCATCTTCATCTTCCTTCAAGCAAGCACCTCCATTGTTGAGGGTATAAAAACTTGAGTTTTCTTCGGTTTATCGATATCGAAACATTACCATGATTGGGTAAGCTATAATCCCCAAACTATTGATGAAATCCAAGGATAAATCAAGCGTAATCTTAAGCTAAGGTTTTGGTCATCCATGGAATTTGATAGCTAATAGCTATTTTAAGCTTCGATATCGATTTTGATATCATTATATTGATTTCGATATTGTATTATCGATTCTAACTGATTCCTATTGTTTAACCTAGCTTAATAATTGGATAAATATCATCCACCATCACCGACGAAAGCTAAGGACAAAGGAATTGTCATCCAAGAGCCGTATGAGCATCGGATTATCAAGGTGAGTGTAGTCGGAGTCTCGGGATTAGGCTAGGTGCCCTTCCCAATCTCATTGTCATTGATTATAGTATGGCTAACATTTTTGTCAAGGAATATTGCATTGAACCACTTAGTGGATTCTATTGGTAAGATAAGGTAAGTTATTGCATTGAATGTCGATCATTGATATTGCTATAGTCATTGCTATCGAGCATCGTTATCAATTTCGCCATCGTTATTGTCGTTGAAATATAGAAGCATTGAACATTGGACATTGAGCATAGTTGTTGCCATTGTTATAGTCATTGTCATTGCCATTGAACATTGATATCAACATAGTTGTTGTTATCGAAACATTGTAAGTGAAACATGGATCATTGCTATTGTCATTGGAATCATTGGACATTGTCATTACCATTGGTATTGTTATTGAATATTGATGTTGACTCATTGCTCATTGATATGAACATTGAATATTGCTATTATTACCGAACACCGATCATTGATATTGTCACCGAACCTTGGATTCGAAAGGACTTTGGATACAATTGGCATGCCATAGAATTCATGAGCTAAGTGTACGGGTGGACTACGATCCTTGGGCTACGACCTATATTGATTTGGCGAGGCGGACTGTTGTATTGTGTTATTGGTCAAATTGGCGAGGGAGAGGGACTAGACCATTCATTGATTTGGTGAGGCGTAGGAATTCGCGTATCCACTATTCCAAATCAATCCAAGGGTTAATATTGAAATATAGACTTATTGCTATTGAACATGATCATTGCATAGTTACTATTGATTCATTGCATTGTTATTGGCAAAATGTGATTTGGAATGCATTTCATTGATAATGTGTTTACTTGTGACTACCTCACTAGGCAAAGTATGCCTAATGCATTTCATTCCATACATTTCATGTTAAGGATTTCACCGTTGAAGATCAGAGAATCGACGTTGTTGACAAGTCACTACAGGCCCCAAGTAATGTGTTTCACCTTCATGAACTCCTAGGATGGTGGCAAAGTAGTTGAATTAGTCATTTATGGCTCTTTTGGTATCTGTGCATTATGCATGACTTGTAAAAGTGTCTAAGGTTCTAAATGACTTATTAGAATAGCTTATAAATAGTGAAATATGAATATTTGGCACTAAAAGGTGAAAACCTAGTAAATGGATTCAAAAGACCCTAAAATTTGACATGCTAGAAGATTATAGTGGTTGAATATTGCTGGTAAAATTTCACTGCATTTGGATATCGTTCAACATGCTAAATCAAGTAAAAACCAAATAAAATCTGACATTACAGTGCATGCCGTACTGATACGAGTCCACTTGTTTCGGTAAGGGAGTGCATATTTGGCCATTCAAAGTGTAGGCTAACCCAGGCGTATCGATACGGCTTCAAGGTATTTCGGTACGACTTTAGGTAGTGAGGTCTGGAGAATTAATGGCATCGATACGAGTACAAGGTGTATCGAAACAGGTCTTGGTCAAAGTCAACATTAGTCAACCTGTATCGATACTGATCAAGTTGTATCGGTACGAGTTCTTGAGTTGCTGGGGATTGGGCTATCATCTTTGCATGCTGTATCGATACGGTTCTTGACCGTATCGAAATGAAGTTGAACAATTTCATCTAGAGTTCAACTCTATGCATACTTGTACGGATACAACATCATGGCGTTTCGGTACGGTGTCTGTTAAATCAGTTAGGGGATGATGAACACAGTTTTGTATTGTTTACAAAATGGTCACTGAATCTTGGCAAGCCTAATTGGATGAGTAAATAATATTGGATTAAAATGAAAATTTATGGACTCACTATTATTGCATTGAATTTCATTATGGTGCAGTTAATGGCACTAAAGGACCTCTAAATTATCAGATTTATAGTTTAGTCCCTAAAACTCGTACTAATTAAGAATCAATCCTAATTGCTTAATTATTGTTTCCTGTTAGATAAATTGGGCTAAAGATATTGTTTAATAAGGTTTAAAAAGCATTAGATAGACTAAATGACAATCGATGATTGAAAATTAACACAGCGAATAACCGTATCGCTCACTGGTAGCACACTCCGACCCGGTTTCCGACCAGGTCGAGACGGGTGTTACAAAAGCTTTCATGTGAGACGAGCAAAAGCATCACCACCTTATTGCCCTTATGTTCAAAAGTCGATAACTTTACCTCCCATTTCTTATCCAAAAGGTCCCAAATATGTTGAACAAGGGATGGTCGGCTCTACGATGAATCCCTTTCATTCATAACTTCAATCTTATTCGCACAATCAGACTCAATCCAAAAATGGCTAATACCAAGCTCCCAAGCAAGGCGAAGGCTCTAGTAAATACCCCATAGCTCTGCCTCAATAGTCGAACACATGCCGATACTCTTTGCAAAACTAACAATCCACCCCCACTATAGTTACGCATGATGCCACCACAAGTAGCATTGCTCGGATCAGCACAAAAGGAACCATCGATATTGAATTTAATCCAACCGTCAGGAGGGGGAGACTAAAAACTAGGGCACGCCTGGATACGATTAGCATGACCATTGGGAGATCTTGCAGGCGTTGCACTAGCTCGAGAATCCAAGATTTCCACCACCATTCGTCTACACCTCACGAGAACAAATTTATTACAAATATAGTCTGGGTCAAAAATCTTCATGTTACGTTGTAATCAAAGCTTCTAGGCCATATAACCAAACATGAGGTTCTAGTGCATGGCATTTCGAGGGAACCGACAGTTGCTTTCCAAGTTGGCCACAACCCAATCGCACAGGTTTAAAGAGCAAAACTCCCCCATCAAGTCAGGTTTGATAAAAACGAACCAAACCACTAAAGCAGCTGAGCAATCCCGCAGTATGTGAATAGTAGACTCCACTGCACCCTTACACCAATGACAACTCACATCATCAGCCAGGTGTCGACGTACCCTGTAATCACTCATTTTTATCTGTTTCTGTTAATATTTTAATATACTAATATAATAATTGATTAGTGTTGCTATTGTATGTTTACATATGAACATGTTTGTTAATATGTGTGTAATATATGTGTGATATGTGTAAATGCATGTATAATACGATATGTGGTGTATGCGTGCTATATGTGTATTGTTAGTATATATGTCAGTACGTACATATTCATACTAAGTATGTGTGATTAAGCCATTATATACCAGTTGATATGTTATTTTAATTACGTGTGTTATGGATGATATTTTGTATGTGTACCCGTATGTAGTTATGCATGTGTGTGCTTGTGTGTATACATATACGATATTATTGTTATAATTATTATTATGAATATTATTAATATTAGTATTATCGGGCTATGTTAAGACAGAAGCTAAATAATATAAAACCCAAATATTAATTAACAGTCTAATCCAATATATTACAAAAACCCAAAAATATATATTGCAGACCCAAAATAACGTTACAAGGCCCATATTGGCCTGACCCAGTATATTAAAAACCCTAAAACTAAGTCTGATAAGTCTCTTTTATCTTGCAGCCGCCGTCATCTGGGCCGTTGGATCAAGTCTCGATCCAACGGTCCAGATCAGTCCAAGATAATCCAGCTGGCGCGCGTGATGTCACTCTCCAGACCGTTTTGCGCGTGCGTTGCACGCGCGAAACCGTTCATTACCTCTCTGCCACGCGTCAAGATCAGATGTAGCTGCACTCATCTCAAGGCTCGATCTAGGTCGCTCGTCCCCCATGTAATCATAGCCGTTGGATCAGGTCTGATCCAACGGCCGTGAATGGATCTGACAGAGGACATCACCACCATGCTCTCTCCACTCTTCCACCATACCGCCGTACCAATCACCATGCTCAGATGCACAAAAAAATAGAAATACAGGGTGTCAGTACCAAATCAAACAAGATGTAATATGTATTATATTCTACACAAAAACAGAAAAAGAAAGATATATTATCCAACAGAAAGTGTATTATGACAAGTTTTCATAAATACAAAAAAAGAGAGGCAACGCAAGTCTAGTGGTATTTTTTTTCTTGCTACTTTTATTGCATGCATACAAAATATACATAGTAAATAAAAAAGAGAGGGTTAGGAGTCGTTACCATCGTCGTCGGTGGATCTCCCCTCACCAGTGATAAGCCTTTTCGGCTTTCCCAAGCCGAACGTGGTGAACTGAAAGGAGTGAGAGACCCCTTTTTGGTTTCGTTTTGGGTTGAAATAAAAAAGAGGGGGTTTTTTTGTTTCGTATTTCTTAGATCTAGGACGGATGAAAGCTTTTTCTCCGAATCCAAGTTCGGATTCGTGTCGAAGGTGAAGAAGGGTTCATTTTGGTGTGTTTTTTGGGGCTCGCCGGCGCCGGTTAGCGGCGGCTGGCTGCGGAGAAGACAGCGGCCGGTCGCCGAATTCTGGGTTCATCAGGAAGGTTGAGAGAAAATGAAGAAGGAAGCTTTGTTATAAAACTGAAAAAATGAAACGAAATGAGGGAAATTTGAGCCGGGCCAAAAAAAATGCGTTTTATAGGTGTTATTATTTCGTGAAATGGGGAAATTACGTAATAAATCCCCCCGCGTTTTTGATATTTTCACTTCTGTCTCGCCGCATGGTATAATTACAATTCCAGTCCCCCTGATATTTCAAAAGCTTGCAATCTAGTCCCTAAATTACACCGAATCAGTTTTTAAATGGTAAAATTACCCCTTTAACCATCCCGCGTTTTTGAATTTTTCATTTCGAGTCTGCCCCTTGGTCTAATTACAGTTTCAGTCCTTTCAAGTTTGGTCATGTTTGCATTTTTGTCCTTAAATTGCATATTATTATCCTTTAATTTCTGCCACTGATGTTTATTTCTTTTCATTTCTGTCCTGTTTCAATGTAAATATTTATGTTCGCATTATAATCGTGTATGTTGATGTAGCCTTTTGCCTTATTATATATCCCTCGTACATGCCTTGTATTTTTATATTTACATGTATATGTGTGTTAAGTTTATGATGGTTATGTATCTTTTTGTTCGGTTATTCGTATTAAGCATGTTATGTTCCAGTTGGTTCGTACACGACATATTTTGTATTTTTGTATGTATTGTATGTTCTCTTGGCCTTTAGGTTACGAGTTACTGTGTCTCCTTTTTATGTATAATATATTGTTCTATATATGTTGAAATATGTTTTATTTCTAAAATGTATGTCTTCTTGAAATATATGTTCGTCTACACACGTACTTATTCCTGGCTTGTTATTGTGACATGTTAAATTTGTTTTTATCTACTATTAAGCTTGATATGTATATGTGTGTTTTAATTACGTATTTTATTTATGTTAGATTAGCATTCTGTCATGTTAATATTTATTGCATTTAAATTATTTGCCATATTTTATATTTTTGCCTCTAAGATTGCATATCGAGATATAAATTGTCAATGCGGTGCCCTTTTATCCGAGCGTAAACGGGGCCAGTATCAGGCGTAGTGATAGTGGTTGGGCGTTTACTCTCGGATAACGGGACCCTTAAAATTTATTCGCAATTATAACCGAATTTTAAATTAATCGTCACTTTAATCCGGAAAATCTAATATTAATAAAGCGGTAATTATTAAAGTACCAATTTTGGGCGGTGTGGGAGATCTAATCCTTCCCCATCCGTAACCGACTCCCGAACCCAATAATCTTTAAATCTCTGGTTTTATGGTGCCCGGCCTACCTAAGTGGCCGGTGGCGACTCCAATTTTTAAATAAAATGCGGTTTTTTAAAACCCCCACGGAATAAATATTTTATATCCAAAAAATCACAAACACCCTCGAAAACCTCACTTTTTTTAGCGAAAAAAGGGACATCGCTACATACCCTTTCACCATTCGTGAGTTGAAATTAGAAATGAATGACCAACCTTTATCCTCATTTCTGGTTATACTAGTAACTTTAACAACGTAAGTCGAGCAGACTGAGAACAGCCGAAGAGGATCTCACTTCCATCTCAGGACCTCCATATCAGCCGTTAGTAGTGGCGGCTTGATGGCCACGATATGAAATATGATATTAGACAGCACAATAGTATCAAACGCAGCCCAATTCCAGTTTCCATCTACAGTAACCATATCCAATGTAGCAGCTGAAATATTATGCACTAGGCTCAGGTCAGACACATGGTCAATCAAAGGACCAAACTTATTCACATGGGTCAAGCCAAAAATAGACATTCGAATTGTTGCCTAAATTCCATGCAATTCCATTCCACACATCCTCCCATATTTTGGTCAAGCCAAGCCATAATTGAGAGCAATCTTTGCGATTAAACGAAAAGAACCCACTTTGCCAATTGTATTTGGATCGTAGTACCTAAACCTATAACTTGTCCGTACGAGTCAGAACATCAAACACAACTTTCATTAGAAATGCTTCATTTTGCACATAGACCGAACGAATGCCAAGACCACCTAGAGTCGGAGGATTATAGACATCATCCCATTTAATCAACGAAATGCTTCTCTTGCCATCCGTCCTGCCCTAGAGAAATCGTCTAATTAAACCTTTAATCTCTGCACAAACATCTTTAGAAAGGAGGATCGACTACATAGTATAAGCCAGAATAGTTGATAGGACTGATTTAACTAGAGTAATACGACCCGCCAATGAAAGATTTTTCGCCTTCCAACCTGTCAACTTACTACGGACTTTTTGCACAATGTAACTGTGCGTCGTTTTCATCACTAATTTATGGATAAGAAAAATGCCCTAATACATGCCCAATTCGCCCACTTCCACATATCCAAAGACACAAAAAATGGTCTCTCTTTCACCCATTGACACATTATCAGAGAAGAATATCTGAGTTTTAGAGGCGCTAACCTTGTGACTAAAACTAACACAAAAACCATCAAGCGCCTTTTGAATCACAACACTCTGGTTTAACGAGGCTTCAGCAAATATAACAAGATCATCCACAAAAAGAGATAAGATAGACCAGGACCATTGCGGGAAAGGCGAATCGAACTCCAATTACCCGGCTCGATCTCAAATTGAATTGCATAGGCTAGCTGTTCCATACATAAGATGAATAGATATGGGGAAAGAGGATCACCTTGTCTAATACCTCGAGTCAGAGTAAAAAGGGAAGATACAGAACCATTCCATGGAATTTGCATTGAAACAAATCTCATTATCAAACAAAACAACTCATTAGAAAGGCCAAGCTCGGCGAGAGTACCGTGATAAATCTCCACTCTAGTCTGTCGTAAGTCTTTTCAAGGTCAATCTTCAAGGCCATCCAACCTAACTTGCCTCTCTTTCAGCGCATCGAATGAATTACCTCCTGTCCAATAATGATATTATTTGTAATTAACCTTCATGGGACAAAACTTGTCTGGTTCTCTAAAATCTAATCAGGTAAGAAGGGTTTTAGATGGTTAACAATAACCTTAGTTACCATCTTGTATATGATGTTACAAAGAATGCTAGGCCTGGATTGTGATATGAATTCTGGATTGTCCACTTTTGGAATTAACACCAGCAGAGTTCGATTCAAAGAGACATCCATGTTACCATAGATGAAAATTTGCTTAATCTTCAAACATACACTATTAGCCAAAATATTCGAGTTTTTCTAATAAATCGCGGCATGTAGGCCATCAACCCCCGAGGCTTTGAGGAGACTCATGGAGAACACCACAGACTAAATTTCCTGGTCTGAGATCGGCCTAGACATCTACTGTAATTCCTGAGATGAAAAAATATGAAAATGGCCAACAATAGGAAAACTAGGTAAGTAACTAGACGAAGAAGTAAAGAGCTCTCTAAAGAAGGTTATCGTTAAGTTCTATAAAACATCATGGTCTGTGCTCCAATTACCATTAGGAAGCTTAAGGGTAGATATGAAGTTTTGCCTCTGTCGGTTCACTGTACACGCGTGGAAGTACTTAGTATTTCTGTCACTCTGAGAGAGCCATTATGAACGAGCCTGTTGGAACCATAAGGATTCCTCCTACTCTAAGACTGCATCTAACTGAACCAAAAGATTTTCACGTAGTTTCTATAGGTATCTTGAGCTGCAGTACTCAAGCTTTCGATCAATGCCCTTTATGCGTGCCATGAGTCTTTTCTTTTTGTGTTCGATGTGCCCAAAAACTAATTTATTACATTCCCTTACTTTCGACGTAAACTCATCAATATTGAACTCTATATTTCGTCTCGTATCCTAGCATGATGCTAAGAATTTACTGAAATCCAGATGCCCTTACCAACTCACAAGAAAGCGAAATGGCCGCTGCTGAGGAGAAATAAGACGCGGAGCTGGTTTTATTAGAATCAACCTATGGCCAGACCCTAGTTGGTCCAAATGCACAACAGTGAAAGCTTGAACCTAGGAGCATCATGCTTCATTAACGAGGTACCTGTCAAACCTTTTAAAAAGATTTCTACGGTTCCAAGTAAACTGAGATCCCGAAAAACCCATATTCACAAGACCCATATTAAACACAAAGTTAGAGAAGAGGGCGTTCACCCCCAAGCTAATACATGCACCACTATTCTGATCATCTCTACACAAAGTTAGAGAAGAGGGTGTTCATTCCCTGGGTTGAGATTCTACGAAAAATTCCACAAGTATCGACGAACACTAACCTTCAGACTTGCATAAACCGTAGTAAAATAGAACCACTCTAGAGTTTCAATGATGCTAATGTGACAATAGATAAATTGATTAAAAATTTGCTCAATTTGGATCGAGACAAAATCTTTCCAGAGAAGCCAAATACCCCCGCTAAAGCAATGAGCCTCTACACGAAAGGAATTTGGGAAGCTGAGCCTAGTCAAAATCCTATTCGCACGTAAACTGCTAACACGAGGCTCCACCAAAACTGATACTCGGGGATCGTTAATCCTTAGAAAGTTCCCAAAGTTTCTTTGAAAGGCAGGGCTCGCAACACCCTGGGTATTCCAACAAAGTATATTAATCATTAAAATACACAAAGAATTAAGGGTGTACCTCAATGAAAATTTATTGCAGCATCCATAACCGAGACAGCATGAGGCACCCCGTCTTGTTATATCATTACAGGTGGAGAATCTTGAGACCCTAGCCGGGACGTATCATTTTTGTCTATCGCCTTATGCCTGACATCTATACACTCAGTTACTGATCATCCATTACCACGTGAGCAGTTTGATGATCATCCGCACCTTTCGACGTAATCTCCTTCACGGGCTAAACCAGGGCCGTGTTCATTTACTACGAGATGGAAGGCTTGGCGAGAATTTTAAACTCGGATTTTTATGAACACTTATCCCTTTATTCGACTGATCCTTTTTTGCGTCGTTGCTTTGCACCTTCACTACTCTTAACAGTACCCCTGGACTATAATTGAGAATTGTCGCATCCCAGAAACCGGTCTATTCGGAATTAGGTTCCGGTGATTGAAAAATTCTATACTGGTTATGACCGAAAGATGTAATTGCCGAATTTTGTATCCAATTTTGAAGTAATGAAAGTTAGTTGGGTTTAATTAAGTAGTTGGACCTGTTTGTAAAGAATAAGAATTAGGGGTTCCATTGAAAATGCTGATTTTGGGCAGGACGTATCGATACGGTAGGACCTATATCGATACGGCCTAACTTTCTTAACTAACTTACTCAATTTAGCTTAGCCGTATCGATACAGCCATGTAGTGTATCGATACGGGTCTTTGTCAAAATTGTTTTTGGTGACCAATTTGTAAAAATTGAAAGAAGGGGGTTGAGTCACCTACTTGCTTGTCTCCCCTCACGTGAAAGTGATCAGAAAAGATGACCATTAGACATCAATAGTCAATAGTGGAAAGGGTTAAGAAAGATGATTGGTTATTGAGTTAAGCAAACCCTTGCCTAAGGGAAAGCCTCCCATTGGCTAAGTGAAAGGTGGGATAATGATTAGGGAAAAATTAGAGGGTTTTAAAATGATTAAGGAAAGCCCTCATCCTTGTTTTGGATCTCCCGTAAACTAAACTCATCCTTTGTCTTTAAAAAAGCATACACCTCCATTGTTGTCTTCCTCCTCAAGCTCAAGCAAGCACCTCGATCCAATCCTTAATCTTTGCTTGATTTCAATACACCAATTGAAAGCTTGTAACTCGGTAAGTAAAACCCATATGCCAATTTGATGAATCCATCAATCCTTAGAGTTTAATTTCAAGAATTAGGTCTTGAATGTTCAAGTTAAGCCCATGTGCTAAATGATCAAATTCCTTATTTCGATGCTGTCTACGAGCTTAGGTAAGCTTAAAAACTATTGCGAATCGCTGGTTTCGATTCTAATGTAATCATTTAATTTTGGACTAGCTCAAGAAGTGGAGAAGGACCCAACGTCATCTCCAACAAAAGCTACGCACAAAGGAGTTGAAATCCGAGAGCCTTGAAAGCATCGAAATTCAAGGTGAGTGTAGTTGTGTCAAGGGATAAGCTAGGTGCCATCCCATTACATTCGTTTTGTGCTTAAAGAATTGCATTTTGTGTAAGGGCTCAAGTAGAGCAAACGTATGTGGATTCTAAGGGTAAGTGTGGTAATTTCTCATATTTCCTTGATATGTTTGTAAGCCTATATGTGGCATTCAAAAATACGTTAGATGTGGAAAGTGATGAATATGTTATACTATTTGGAGCCGAGGCTCAATTTGTAATCCGTTATGATATGATCTGTGGGCAAAAGGTAAGTTGTGTGATAAATTATATAACCTTGGATACTTGTGGACATTGGATACAATTGGCATGCCATAGGATTATCTGAGCTCATTAAGTAAGGGATTGGAGTACAGTCTGGGGCTACGACCTATACGTGGGGAGAAAAGGTTGGATTGTGTAATGGATTCCGGAGCTACGGTTCAAGGCTAAGGCCTATTTTTGACATATGTGGTGTACAGGAGAATCCACGTATCCATTGGTTACTATGTCCAAGGAAATGATATGAATTTATGCTTTGCAATTGGTATATGAAATATGATAATTGACTTGAGCATGATTTATATATGACTAACGATGCACTTATGTCATTCAAGCATGATTATGTGTCATATATGTCATTAAGAACTTATTTGCATTTGTTATAACTACCTCACTAGGCTATGTAAGCCTAACATCCGTGTGTCTCATGCATTCTAAGACTTTGAAGAATTTCGAGCTCCGATCGTGTATTTGCCGTTGCAAGTCACTCTCATCAACCATATGTATGTTATATTTTGTTCTAAAATCCTAGTAGGGTGGCATAGCGCTTAGACATGTTACATTGGTCTATTTTGATATGTATGTAATGGGCCTAAATTGCCTAGGTGTAAAATAGGAAATATGAAATATTTGCAAATTGATAAACTAGCTAATTTTGGCCTAAAGGGACTCAAAGGTAAAAACTTAGTAAACAGATTTGAAATGCCCTAAATTTTGGTATGCTATTAGAATTATGGATTAATAACTTGCTGGTAAAAATTCATGGCATTTGGACGTCATTCAATAGGTTAATTCGAATAAAAACCAGATAAAATCTGTCATTACATGATAGACGTATTGATACGGGTCAAGCTGTATCGATACGGCCTTGCATATTTGGACCTAGGAAAATAGAGCGTACTGATACAGGTCAATTTGTATCGATACGGACCTCAGTAGAAAGGTCTGGGAAGTAAATTGCATCGGTACGACCTTGGGGTGTACCAAAATAGGTCAACGCGTATCGATACCGGCTTAGATGTATTGATACAGGCTTGTCACCCTTTGTTCCGGAATTGAGAAATTTCACTTAGTGCACCGATACAGTCCTAAGTGTATTGGTACGGTGTCGGTTAATTCTATTAAAAAACTTAAATCATAGTTTTTAATAGTTTACAAAATAGTCACTAAATCTTAAAAGGGTTAATCCGGTGAGTAAATGACCTCCGTTAATAACAAAACTTTTCAGGCTAATAATTTATAAGTTTAATTGAAGGCTAGGAAAAGAAAATTCTGATAAAGACCCTTAATTTGTAAAATTTATAATTTAGTCCTTAAATTTGAAAACGTTTAAAATTAACCCCAAATTAAATAAGCTATTAATAAGTTAATCCGTTAGGTCTTAAAAGAAATTAATAAGACATTGCGAATAATATTCTGAACCCTGAATAAACTACTAGTCTCCAAATCTATTTTCGATAGCACTTTTTGACCCGATTCCCTACCGGGCCGAGAAAGGGGTATTATATTTGTGGTATCAGAGCCAAGTTTAGTCAATTCTAGGACTAAACCGAGGCTTGTCATGAGTCTGTATGCGCATATGCCACCTAGTAGTTTATTTGTATATGTTATCCATGACTTGCAACTAACACGATTTAATTTATTCTTTTTGATTAGCTTTAAGAATGTCCGCACCTGGGGATATACGTTATCCAAATGAACCATATCTGGGCTCCTCATCGACATTGGGAGATAATCTTAGAGCAGGAGTACGACTAGAGCAGGTGGGGCAGAATCACCCACCTAATCCCCCTCTAATGTCTCCCACTCAGTAGGAGTACTTGATGTCTATGGTGGAGATAATTAAGCAAGTGGTCACGTCTCTCAGGAAAGAACCACCACCACAGCCTACTGAAGCACCTATATATGTCTTTAGAGCCCCTATTGATAAGCTCCGACAATACCAGTGTACACTTTCACTGGCCAGGATCAAAACAATCCCGAAGTAACTGAGTACTGGCTAGAGAACACTCTTAAAGTTCTGAATAAGCAAATGAAGTGTTCGGACGAACACAAGTTGGAATGTGCTTTGGCACTGATCTTCGAAGAGGCTCAGAGTTGGTGGGACACAGTGACACTCACTGTACCTAAGCATAGAGTCACATGGGACTTCTTCCTTTAGGAGTTCCGTAAGAAGTACATCAGTGACCATTAGCTTGCTGAAAGGCGTAATAAGTACCTCCATCTGAGATAAAAAGGACGACCCGTGGAGTAGTAGATTCATGACTTCTAAAAATACTCAAGGTATGGTACGAAGATCATCCGCACTGACAAGGAAAAATGTAGAATGTTCATCGACGGCCTTTGCAATGAATTATGTCCCCTTTTCACTACTTTGGAGTTAGATGACTTCCAAAACTTGGTCAATTGGGCGATTGCTACTGAAGCCTCTCAGAAGGCTTATGAAAGAAGGAAAGGTAACCAAGCCTGATCTGGTAAGAGGTTCCGAGAAGATTCTAGACCTCCTTTGCCTCAGAAGAAAGGTAGACAGTGGGACCAGAAGTTTGCCACCTTTCAACAGCTGTCAAGAACGAGATATGTGCCACAATCCCAATCTCTGGGAATATTTGTTGCTCGTACAGCTTCAGTTGATAGCACGATTAGTTCTTGGAGAAGTTCGTAGATACCCTTGTGCAATTTTTGTGAGAAGAGACATCTTGGGCAGTGTCGTAGGCAGTCTGGGTCCTGTTATATTTTGTGGTGAACCTGGCCATTTCATTAGACAATGTTTGTAGAATCCCAACACTCCTACCTTGGTGGCTTCTTAGAATAATCCTAATAAGGTAAGAGGAGAGAATCAAGTACGATATGGATTAGCAGGAAGACCCCGTAACTCAAACACTCCTTCAGTTGGACGTGACCCTTAGACCTCCGCTTAGATATATCATGTTCGAGGTCGATAGCAGGAAGACGATCCTGATGTGATTACACGTATGATGGAATTATGTTATGATCTTGTTTATGCTTTGGTGGATCCCGGTTCTACGCATTCCTTTATTAGTGAACCATTAATCGAGAAGTATGCCTTAGAACCTGAACCGATCACTTCTGAGATAGTTGTCTCTAACCCACTAGGAGATAGTGTGGTTGTACGGTTGATCTGTAAAGCTTGACCTCTGAGGATCCAAGGGATCCCATTTTTGGCCAATTTGATGGCCTTGCCTTTCCATAAGATCGATCTTATCCTAGGCCTTGATTGGTTAACAGAACATCAAGCCTGGGTAGATTGTTCGAAGAAGAAGCTGTATTTTCGTGAACTCAGTAAAGAGATCATAGTTTTGATGAAAGCTAAACCCGAGCCTAAGGTAGCCATTATGTGTGCTATAGAGTCTAAAGGAGATCCAAAGCCTGAAAATGTGCCGATAGTGAAAGAATTTCCTGATGTGTTCCCCGATGAACTTCTGGGACTCCCTCTGACCTAAAAAGTAGAATTCGGAATCAAAGTGTAACCGGGGACTACACCAGTCTCCGTTGCTCCGTATAGGATGGCTCTGGTTGAATTGAAAGAGTTGAAGGCCCAAATCCAAGATCTTTTGGATAAGTGATTCATTCGACTGAGTTCCTCACCTTGAGGAGCACCAGTTTTGTTTGTCAAGAAAAAGCATGGGTAGATGTGACTATGTGATAAGTGTTCAAAAGTACTATTTTTCTTACCCTTTTTACTCATATTATTGTTAGACTTAGGCTCATATTAGTTGCATAGTCACGCATTAATCCATGTTTCCTTCCATCGTTGAGCTTGATTACATAACTTGGTAGTTTTTGTGCAAAAGATGCTGCTTTGGTGTGCTTTGTGTGTGTATGTGCAGGATCACTTGCCAAAGCAATGCCGAGCTAGTTGCCAGGGCAATGCATGAAGAAGACGCCGAGCTAGTTGCCAGGGCAATGCATGAAGGAGACGCAGAGCCAGTTGCCATGGCAATTGTCGACAAGAGCAAAGGTGATATGGTAGTCAAAATTGATGACTAAACAAGCCCAAGATGACGTGGAGCAAAACCCAAACCCAAAGGAATTTGATTTCCATGCAGAGATTAAAGAAGAATTAAATTCCAAGAAGATAGGAGAAGTTCTAGTAGGAATACAATTATAATAAAGAATTATATTCTTTAAAGATAATTTAATTCCAACTTAAACTCCTCCTCAAAAAAGGACTTTGGCCTAGCCCTATAAATAGCAAGGAGATTTCGACAATCCAGGGAGAGAGCAATAGGGAAATTTCGACAAGTCCAAGGAGGGCAAGAGGAGAGAATTTTCGACAAGCATCTAGGGCAAGGAGGATATCGACAAGCCTCCTCCTTCATCCTTTTCTTTCTTGTTCGATTGGGTTCATGCTAGGGATTATTTATCTTGTGTTTCTTTGGAACCTAGCCATGAACTAAATCTATTTGGCTATGGTTATTGTGTTTTGTGGTTGTGAGAAACTATTGGTTTTTGTTTAGGTAATAAGAGTTTGCACTTTTCTATTTCAAGGTTTATTCATTCTTGGTTCTTATTATTGTTTGCGGATGAATTGGGAGAGGATCTCGTGATTTCATCTATTTATCTAATATCGGGAGAGTTAGATTCAAGAAACGAATGAATATGATCTTTATTCAATCTATTGATGGTGAAGATTAATCCGACTTAGGAATAAGTTAAGGATTTCAACGGCTAAGAGGAGCGCAAGATTGGTTGTTGTTCACCCTTGATTCACGCAGGGATGTATTATCAAGGCATGCACAAGTAGCTAGAGTTTCGACTTAGGGATAAGAAGAAACCATTGATGAATGCTCTGCCGAACCTTGAAGGTTGCTGCCCAGAAGCCCAAGTAGTTGCCCAGGCAACCATCGATTAGTTGCCAAGGCAACCCCGTTGTGCAAGTTGCCACGGCAACTGAGTTGCCCGTGCACTCTTTTACCAAAACGATCCAATCGGCTATCACACCTCAACTCACGATAACCTGGCCTATCTCTCTCTCATTTGAATTCATCTTTTCTTTTACTTTATTGCTTTCTAGATTAGTCATTAGTTAAACTCCTATAATCCTTTACTTGTGTTTTTAGTTTTTACAGTGCAAGAGACTAGATCCTTGAAGTGACACCAATCCCTGTTGAGACGATATCTTTTATACTATAACTTGCGACGTGTATACTTGCACATTTGCGTAGCACTTATTACGCGCAACAAGTTTTTGGCGCCGTTGCCGGGGATTGGCAATAGCGACTTTGTTTTTATTTTCTTGCACTTTCTTTTTACTTTTTTTGTTTAAAATTCAAAGGGCTAACAAACTTTGGTTTTGCATTGGTATATGACCAGTGCGAGACCAACTTCACCAGAATATCCCTTTGATCCAGAAATCGAACGAGCCTTACAAAGACTTAGACGAAGGATAAGAGAAACAATGGCAAATCAAGACGACAATATGAATCAAGATGTTCGAGCAGGAGGAGGAGTGATTCTTGCACAAAACAGAACTATTCGAGACTATCTTGAAGAAGATCTTGATGGACTTAACCCAAGAGTTGTCGCACCTAAAATTGAAGCCGACCACTTTGAGTTGAAACCGGTAATGTTTAATATGATCAACACAATAGGTCAATTTGGCGGCTCAGCAACTGAAGATGCACGACAACATCTAAAATCTTTCCTCGAGATTTGCAACTCGTTCAAAATACACGGAGTCACCCCCGATGTCTTACGATTATTCCCCTATTCACTGAGGGATAGGGCGAAAACATGGTTGAATTGCATTCCTGCCGGATCCATAGCATCTTGGACTGATCTTTGTCGTGATTTCCTTGCTAGATTTAATCCTACAAATTTGACTGATAAGCTTCGTAATGACATTACTTCTTTTCGGCAGGCAGATGATGAATCCATGTACGAGGCTTGGGAGCGATATAGAGAACTTCTACACAAATGCCCCCTACACGGATTCCCGGTGTGGACTTAAGTAACAATGTTTTACAACGCCGTGAATACATCAACAAGGATGATGCTAGATGCCTCGGCAAACGACATACTCCTAGATAAGTCACCGGAAGAAGCAATGCAACTTCTAAACAGGCTGGCCAAGAATGATTATCAATTCCCATCTACTAGAAGAGGAGGAGTTAGACGCCAAGCCACAATACATGAACTAGGATCATCAGATTCAATTTTGGCACAATTGGCCGCTTTAACCAAGATGGTCCAGAACATTCAAAAACCAAACGACACACATGAAGTCAAGGTAATGGATTCTTTTTGTGAGTTATGTGGTGATAACCATAATTCTTCTGAATGTATGCGAATCCGAATCCAAACTTCTATGTGGGAATTACAATCGGAACAACAATGTGATGTCCAATACATACAATCCACCTTGGAAGAAGCACCGATTTTTTTCATGGAGTAATCCCAACAATGCTCTAAACCGTAACAATCAGAATGCACAAGCATCGGGATTCCAAGAGAATATGCCACGGCAACAAATGCCGCAAAGAACAACCGACAACATCTAGTTCTTTGGAAAATTCTCTAAATGCTTTTATGATGAAAACTGAATCTTATATGGCTGAGAATAGTAATTTCATAAAAAGAACTGATGCTTTTATTAACAGACCGAGATGAGATTGCAAAACCAAGAGGCGGCAATCAAATCATTGGAAAATCAAGTCGGACAGGTTTGCTCAAAATCAATACTAGACCACAAGGAGGTTTACCTAGCGATCACTGAAGTCGCAAGAGGAACTGCCATGAGCAATGTAAGCGATCACCACTAGAAGTGGCCAACAACTTAGAGAGGTTCAAACCCGCTCGTCAAACAAAACTCCACAAAAAGATCAAGACGAACCTAGCGGCAAAGCCTCAGATGCTGAACCAGGAATTGCCGTGGAAACTGGCAATAAGCATGCCTCGGCAACCGATGATAAAGATGCCTCGGCAACTTGCGATAAGCATGCCTCGGCAACCCTAGTTGATAATGCCTCGGCAACTCTAGATATCCCGGCAATGCCGTCAATCAGGTTTCAAACCAATGAAAGGATCGAAGATATCCGACTTCCACCACCATTCCCACAAAGGTTGAAGCGACAAATGTAAGAATACCAATTCAAGAAGTTTCTTGATATCCTAAAGCAAGTCCACATCAACTTGCCACTGGTGGAAGCAATTGAACAAATGCCAAACTATGCCAAGTTTCTTAAAGACATTGTGTCCAAGAGAACAAGGCTAGGAGAGTTTGAAACAGTTGCCGCAACAGAGGGATGCATGGCAATGTTGCACAATCATATGCCACCCAAGTTGAAGGATCCCGGAAGTTTCACAATACCCTGTTCCATTGGAAATCACTATGTCGGGAAAGCATTATGCGACCTTGGGGCTAGCATAAACTTGATGCCTAAATCGGTTTTCCAGAAACTAGGAATCGGGAAGGCAAGACCTACAACAGTCATCATGCTGCTAGCCGATGATCCTATGTGCATCCGGAGGGGAAAAATCAAGGACATACTGGTAAAAGTTGATAAATTTATTTTTCCCGCTGACTTTATTGTTTTGGATTGTGAAGCAAATGAGCATGCACCCATCATTCTCGGGAGACCATTCCTAGCAACAGGGAGAACCTTGATTGATGTTGAAAAGGGAGAACTCACAATGAGGGTGAATGACTAGCAGGTCAAACTAAATGTGTTCCAAACACTAAGGCATGCCGATGATCCAGAAGAATGCCAACTTCTTCATGCCACGACAGAGTTTAACTTCGATGAGGAATTTAGTTGCCTCGACAACTACATTGCCGACCAAGAGAAACATGAGGAGTATGAAGAACCGGTCGATGAGGAACAACCAGAAGAGGCAAATTGGCTAGCCAATCGACCAGGTACATACTTTGAACCACTGGACTACTCAGGTAAGGAAGGTAAGCTCGAAAAACCCTCTATTGAACATCCAACAATTCTTGAGTTGAAACAATTGCCAGAGCAACTAAAATATGTATACTTAGGGACCGATAATACATTGCCTATAATTATTTCTTCTAAGTTACAGCCTAAGCAGGAAAAGAAGCTGATCAAGATGTTGAAGCTACAAAAAAAGGCAATAGGGTGGACAATTGTCGACTTGAAGGGAATTAGCCCGGCGGTGTGCATGCACAAGATCTTGTTGGAAGATGATCACAAACCTTCAATTGAGGCCCAGAGGAGACTGAATCATGCCATGAAAGGGGTTGTAATGAAAGAAATCATCAAGTGGCTTGACGCCGACATTATCTACCCTATCTCCGATAGTACGTGGGTAAGTCCGGTACAATGTGTACCGAAAAAGGGAGGTATAACAGTGGTAAGCAATGAAAATAATGAACTTATCCCAACCAGGACTGTGACCGGTTGGAGGGTTTGTATGGACTATCGAAAGCTAAACAAAGCTACTAGGAAAGATCACTTCCCATTACCCTTTATTGATCAAATGCTTGACCGTCTTGCAGGTAAACCCTTTTATTGTTTTCTTGATGGTTATTCAGGTTACAATCAGATTGCCATAGCACCAGAAGATCAAGAAAAGACAACCTTCACATGCCCATACGGTACTTATGCCTTCCGAAGGATGCCGTTCGGATTGTGTAACGCCCCGACAACCTTTCAAAGATGCATGATGGCACTCTTTTCAGACATGGTCGAAGACTTCCTTGAGATCTTCATGGATGATTTTTCGGTTTTTGGTAATGACTTCGACGGCTATCTCGGCAATTTAGAGAGGGTGTTAGCAAGATGCGAAGAAACGGATTTAGTCCTCAATTGGGAGAAATGCCATTTTATGGTAGATGAAGGAATAGTGCTCAGCCACAAGATTTCATCCAAGGGAACTGAAGTAGACAAAGCCAAGGTGGACGTGATCGAGAGATTACCCCCACCAAGTTCGGTTAAAGGAATTCGAAGTTTTCTCGGATATGCAGGTTTTTACAGGAGGTTCATTCATAATTTTTCTAAAATCACTAAACCCTTGTGTAATCTACTTGAACAGGATAAAGTCTTCGATTTTGATGATTCTTGCACCCAAGCATTCGAAACCCTAAAGAAAAAGCTTGCCTCGGCACCCATTGTCGTTCCACCAGATTGGACACTACCTTTTGAGCTCATGTGTGATGCAAGTGATTTCGTGGTAGGAGCAGTCCTAGGCCAACGCACAGGTAAGACCTTTCATGTGATATACTACGCTAGTAAAACTCTTAATAGTGCTCAAGTGAATTACACAACAACGGAGAAAGAGTTACTAGCTGTAGTTTTCGCATTTGACAAGTTCCGATCCTATTTGATTGGTACAAAGGTAATTGTTCATACGGACCATTCGACAATCAAATACTTATTTGCTAAAAAGGATGCTAAACCTCGTTTGATTCGTTGGATCTTACTTTTACAAGAATTTGATATTGAAATTAAGGACAGGAAAGGAACAGAAAATCAAGTGGCCGATCACTTATCACGTCTGGAACGCAATAGGGAAGAGGACGCGGATATAGAGATATGCGATGCATTCCCGGATGAACAAATTTTGGTTGCCTCGGAAACCCTCGACGCCTCGGCAACCCTAGACGCCTCGGCAACCCTCGACGCCTCGGCAACCCTCGATGCCTCGGCAACCCTAGACGCCTTGCCGCAGCAGCCTTTGACGCGCACGCCTCGGCAATTTTGGGAGCAGTCGCCACGGCAGCACATGCCTCGGCAATACCCTGGTACGCGGATTTAGTTAATTTCCTTGTTTGTGGTATTTTTCCTTATGGCAATACTCACCAAGGGAAGAAGCGGTTCCGCCATGATGCTAAGCATTACTTTTGGGACGAGCCTCTTTTATTTAAACAATGTGTAGATCAGGTTATACGCCCATGTATCCCTGAAGAAGAGCAACATAATATACTCTAGCAATGCCATTCTTCACCCTGTGGAGGACATTTTGGAGGAACTCGTACCGCGGCCAAAGTCTTGCAATCCGGTTTGTATTGGCCAACATTGTACAAAGATGCCCAAGACTTTTACAAGCAATGTGATCGTTGCCAGAGGACGGGCAACATCTCTAGACGACATGAGATGCCGTTTCAGAACATTATCGAGGTGGAATTGTTTGATGTATGGGGGATCGATTTCATGGGACCTTTCTCATCTTCATTCGGCAACCTCTACATTCTACTTGCCGTCGACTACGTGTCTAAATGGGTTGAGGCAGCTGCAGTTTCCAACAACGACTCTAAGACCGTGCAACGATTCTTGCAGAAAAACATATTTACACGGTTTGGGATGGCAAGAGCAATTATCAGTGACGAAGGCAAGCATTTTGACAACAGACTAATTGCCAAGATGTTGCAACGCTTCGGCATATCACACAAGATCGCCACGGCATATCACCCACAAACAAATGGGCAAGCAGAAATTTCCAACCGGGAGTTGAAGGGAATACTCGAGAAAGTTGTAAATCCCTCTAGGAAGGATTGGTCATTAAGACTAGATGACGCACTTTGGGCATATCGCACTGCATTCAAAACACCCTTAGGTATGTCCCCCTTCCGACTTGTCTATGGCAAAACATGCCATCTACCAGTGGAAATCGAGCACAAGGCGTACTGGGCAATCAAGACCGTGAATATGGATTGGGAAAGTGCCGGACAAAAGCGTTTGATGGATCTCAACGAGATAGAAGAATTCCGTGCACTCGCCTATAACAATGCACGAATCTACAAGGAGAAAACAAAACGATGGCATGACAAGAAACTATTGCCACGGTAATTCACGCCAGGGCAACTAGTTCTCCTATTCAATTCTCGGCTAAAACTTTTCCCGGGAAAGCTGAAATCAAGATGGTCGGGACCATTCGAAGTCATTAAACCATTATCCCATGGTGCCGTGATAATCAAGTCCATCTCTGACAACCATGAATTCAAAGTTAATGGACAAAGATTGAAGCACTACAATGGTGCCCATGTGGAACGTAACAAGGAAGTGGTCAACTTAGGAGATGCATGAGCATGCTCTCCCTTTTGATATTTTTATTTTTATTTTATTTTTACTTTTATTTTTTGATTAATTAGTTATTTTATTTTTTTTTGATTTTTTTATTTTTTTATATTTTCGATTATTAGTAGTTTTTAGGATAGATTTTTTTATTTAAGTTTAAGAATCCTATTACACATCTTTATTTATTTTCTCTATTAGTTTATCTTTAATTTTAATCCTTATTTGATTTGTCTTTGAATTGTAGGAAAAGAAGTTCAAGATAAAGAAAGAATTCTAAACCAAGTAGGAAAACATCTTCAACAAGGAAACTAATGAGCTGAATCTAAGGCTTATATAAAGCCTCCAATTTATCCTAACCAAAACCCCTTGTCGACAACTTCTACCAAACCCTAAACCCTTTTTCGTTTTCCCATAATCCCACCCACCTATCTTTTCTCTAAAACCCATCACCCTTATCTTATTCCTACTTTCTATCTTGCAACTTTTTAGTTTCTTTTCTTTTCTTTGTTTTTACTCACAACCAAGATCATCCATGGCATCCAAGATTAAACTTTTAGTTCATCCAAGTTCCTCCAAAGAACCAATATACAAGAAGTTTGCTACACCGGTGGTTCAAGAAAGATTTCGATCCAAGTTTGAAAGCCAGAAAATTCATGAAGAACAAGGCTTTGAATACTCCAACTCTCATCAAGATTTCGGCTTTGAACCATTCATCTTCAAGAGGATTGCACATCAAAAGTGGCAAATCTTTTGCCATCAACCGGAACCGGGTAACATCTCATGGGTAAGAGAGTTCTATGCTCACTCACCTAACCCGGATAATCCTTATGTTTTTGTTCGTGACAAGGCCATACTTATAAGTCCCGAAAGCATCAACACCTTTTACGGGCTTTACATTGAGAAGGACGAGCATCAAGCCTTCATTGACAAAATCAATCCCAAGCAACTCGACAAGGTGCTTCAAGAACTCACTCAACCGGGAACTCATTGGAATGACGGTAAATACAAGGGCACGGTAAATCGCCTTTGGCTTAAACCCGAGGCAAAACTATGGAATAAGTTTGTTAAAACTTCTTTAATGCCCACCACACACAATACTACCGTTGATATACCACGTCTTTTGCTCATACATTCTATTTTGCATAATCGCATCATTAACATTGGAAAAATTTTTTGTGATGAGATTTTTGTATGCAGTTCAAAAGATAAGGGTTCTCTTTTCTTCCCTTGCTTAATTTCTAATCTTTGAAAGAAGATGCATGTCCTGAGTGAGTCCACCGATGAAAAGGCCCTACCCAAGTCTGGTTGGAATCAAGTACTAATCCGAAAGCTAATGGGAGAGGCACCGGGAGATTTTTCAAGGCCTCCAATTGCCACGGCAACTCCTGCCGATGCGGCAATCCCTAATGCCCAAGCACCTAATGCCAGGGCAACTCGGCCACCAACCCCGGGATACTTTGAAGCACTTTTGCACCCATTGGCAAGCCACGTAAGGCAAATTGAAGACCGGCAACTAATGTTCATGCGGTGCATGAAGGAGCACAACAATGCCATCACCCAAGTCATCCTAGGAAGTACCCAGACAATCACGTGCCGTTCCCAATCTTCCCCACCGAGATCCTTGCCCCGACAAACAATGAAGCAGACGCCACGACAACCTTAACAGATGATGCCACGGTAACCTACTTCGTGCATGCACAAGCTGACGCCACGACAATCAACCCTGAAGATGCCACGGCAACCAAAGCTAAAGACATCCCGACAACCACTGCAAAAGCCAAAGGTAAAGCACCTATGCCCGAATCAACTCCTACGGAATCATTTTCTGATTTTTCAGATTCGGACGAGTCCTCCATTGAACTAACAAAGACCGCACCAATTGAATCCTCCAAGCGAAAAGCCATTGACATTGATGAAGAGGACGATGAGGACAACCCCGTACGAGGATCGATTCCACCACCGGCAACAAGAAAACAACCATCGCGTTCAAGCAAGAGAATCAAGACACCGACTAGAAGGAAACTAATCATCTACGATGATGAACTCTCGGAGTAAGTCCTCGTATGCATTTTTATTTTTATTTTTTTTATTTTTATTTTTCTCGTTATTTTATGCATGCATTGAGGACAATGCCTCACTCGAGTTTGGGGGGGATTGTTATTAGTAGTTACCATGTTTAGTTATATTCATCTTAAGGATACATAAATTGCTTGCCATGCCTTTAATTGGAACAAGAATTGCTTAGATTTGATGAATATCCGATGATGACTTTGCCAATGCACTTAATTGATAGAATTTTTATTCTAGGATAACCATGGAAAAACTTAGAATTTTACTATGATGCTAAATTTGATGAAACACTGTTGTGGTTTGATTGATTTAAGGAATTCTAGTAAACTTAGGTTGATAATTAACAAATTGGGGGATTAGAGTAAAAATTGGATGAATGTTAGAGGTGCCCGAAATTGGCTCTAGCATGTGCTAAAAAATTGATCACTAGAGGTGCCCGAAACTGGCTCTAGTATGTGTTAAAAATTGATCGCTAGAGGTGCCCGAAACCGGATCTAGTCGAATAAATTAACTTAATAAAACTAAAAACAAAACACTAGAGGTGCCCAACACTGGCTCTAGTTCAAACATGTTAAAAAGAACCCAATGAAGTAATTTGAAAACCTCTTGTTTGCATAGAATCTGAAAAAATCAACTTGCACACAACTCTGCACACACTCACAAGCATTATAGTCTGATTCCGAGTAATTCCTAAGTTTTCTAAAAAAATAAAAAGCCAATCATACTTTGTGCCCCGGTTCAGAGAATTGAAATCAATTTCAAAGCTAAGTTTGTGAAAATTAAAGTCTTGGCAGGTAATTATGAGTTTGCATTGCTTGAGGACAAGCAATAGTTCGAGTTTGGGGGTGTGATAAGTGTTCAAAAGTACTATTTTTCTTACCTTTTTTACTCATATTATTGTTAGACTTAGGCTCATATTAGTTGCATAGTTAGCCATTCATGCATTAATCCATGTTTCCTTCCATTGTTGAGCTTGATTACATAACTTGGTAGTTTTTGTGGAAAAGATGCTCTTTTGGTGTGCTTTGTGTGTGTATGTGCAGGATCACTTGCCAAAGCAATGCCGAGCTAGTTGCCAGGGCAATGCATGAAGAAGATGCCAACGATGGAAGGATACACGAGTAATGCTTGTGAGTGTGTGCAGAGTTGTGTGCAAGTTGATTTTTTCGGATTCTATGCAAACAAGAGGTTTTCAAATTACTTCATTGGGTTCTTTTTAACATGTTTGAACTAGAGCCAGTGTTGGGCACCTATAGTGTTTTGTTTTTAGTTTTCTTAAGTTAATTAAATCGACTAGAGCCGGTTTCGGGCACCTCTAGTTAAATTTTTTTAACACATCCTAGAGCCAGTTTCGGGCACCTCTAGTGATCAATTTTTTTAGCACATGCTAGAGCCAATTTCGGGCACCTCTAGCATTCATCCATTTTTTATTCTAATCCCCCAATTTGTGCATGCACGAAGTAGGTTGCCGTGGCATCATCTGTTGAGGTTGTCGTGGCGTCTGCTTCATTGGTTGCCAGGGCAAAGTTCTCGGCGGGGAAGATTGGGAACGGCACGTGATTGTCCGGGTACTTCTCTAGGATGACTTGGGTGATGGCATTGTTGTGCTCCTTCATGTACCGCATGAACATTAGTTGCCGGTCTTCAATTTGCCTTAGGTGGCATGCCAATGGGTGCAAAAGTGCTTCAAAGTGTCCCGGGGTTGGTGGCCGAGTTGCCCTGTTGTTAGGTGCTTGGGCATTAGAGATTGCCGCGGCAGCAGGAGTTGCCGTGGCAATTGGAGGCCTTGAAGAATCTCCCGGTGCCTCTCCCATTAGCTTTCGGATTAGTGCTTGATTCAAACCAGACTTGGGTAGGGCCTTTTCATCGGTGGACTCACTCGGGACAAGCATCTCCTTGCAAAGATTAGAAATTAAGCAAGGGAAGAAAAGAGAACCCTTATATTTTGAACTGCATACAAAAATCTCATCACAAATAATTTTTCCAATGTTAATGATGCGATTATGCAAAATAGAATGTATGAGCGAAAGACGTGGTATATCAACGGTATTATTGTGCGTGGTGGGCATTAAAGAAGTTTTAACAAACTTATTCCATAGTTTTACCTCGAGTTTAAGCCAAGGCGATTTACCGTGCCCTTGTATTTACCGTCATTCCAATGAGTTCCCGGTTGAGTGAGTTCTTGAAGCACCTTGTCGAGTTGCTTGGGATTGATTTGGTCAATAAAGGCTTGATGCTCGTCCTTCTCAATGTAAAGTCCGTAAAAGGTGTTGATGCTTTCGGGACTTATAAGTATGGCCTTGTCACGAACAAAAACATAAGGATTATCCGGGTTAGGTGAGTGAGCATAGAATTCTCTTACCCATGAGATGTTACCCGGTTCTGGTTGATGGCAAAAGATTTGCCACTTTTGATGTGCAATCCTCTTGAAGATGAATGGTTCAAGGCCGAAATCTTGATGAGAGTTGGAGTATTCAAAGCCTTGTTCTTCATGAATCTTCCGGCTTTCAAACTTGGATCGAAATCTTTCTTGAACCACCGGTGTAGCAAACTTCTTGTATCTTGGTTCTTTGGAGGAACTTGGATGAACTAAAAGTTTAATCTTGGATGCCATGGATGATCTTGGTTGTGAGTAAAAACAAAGAAAAGAAAAGAAACTAAAAAGTTGCAAGATAGAAAGTAGGAATAGGTTAAGGGTGATGGGTTTTATAGAAAAGATAGGTGGGTGGGATTAGGGGAAAACGAAAAAAGGGTTTAGGATTTGGTAGAAGTTGTCGACAAGGGGTTTTGGTTAGGATGAATTGGAGGCTTTATATAAGCCTTAGATTCAGCCCCTTAGTTTCCTTGTTGAAGATGTTTTCCTACTTGGTTTAGAATTCCTTCTTTATCTTGAACTTCTTTTCCTACAATTCAAAGACAAATCAAATAAGGATTAAAATTAAATATAAACTAATAGAGAAAATATATAAAGATGTGTAATAGGATTCTTAAACTAAAATAAAAAAAAATCTATCCTAAAAACTACTAATAATCGGAAATAAATAAAAAAATCGAAAAAAATATAAAATAACTAATTAATCGAAAAATAAAAATAAATAAATAAAAATAAACATAAAAATAAAAATATAAAAAGGGAGAGCATGCTCATGCATCTCCTAAGTTGACCACTTCCTTGTTACGTTCCACATGGGCACCATTGTAGTGCTTCAATCTTTGTCTATTAACTTTTAATTCATGGTTGTCAGAGATGGACTTGATTATCACGGCACCATGGGAGAATGGTTTGATGACTTTGAATGGTCCCGACCATCTTGATTTCAGCTTTCTCGGGAAAAGGTTTAGCCGAGAATTGAGTAGGAGAACTAGTTACCCTGGCGTGAATTACCGTGGCAATAGTTTCTTGTCATGCCATCGCTTTGTTTTCTCCTTGTAGATTCGTGCATTGTTATAGGCGAGTGCACGAAATTCTTCTATCTCGTTGAGATCTATCAAACGCTTTTGTCCGGCACTTTCCCAATCCATATTCACGGTCTTGATTGCCTAGTACGCCTTGTGCTCGATTTCCACTGGTAGATGGCATGTTTTGCCATAGACAAGTCGGAAGGGGGACACACCTAAGGGTGTTTTGAATGCAGTGCGATATGCCCAAAGTGCGTCATCTAGTCTTAATGACCAATCCTTCCTAGAGGGATTTACAACTTTCTTGAGTATTCCCTTCAACTCCCGGTTGGAAATTTCTGCTTGCCCGTTGGTTTGTGGGTGATATGCCGTGGCGATCTTGTGTGATATGCCGAAGCGTTGCAACATCTTGGCAATTAGTCTGTTGTCAAAATGCTTGCCTTCGTCGCTGATAATTGCTCTCGGCATCCCAAACCGTGTAAATATGTTTTTCTGCAAGAATCGTTGCACGGTCTTGGAATCGTTGTTGGGAACTGCAGTTGCCTCCACCCATTTAGACACATAGTCGACAGCAAGTAAGATGTAGAGGTTGCCGAATGAAGATGGGAAAGGTCCCATAAAGTCGATCCCCCATACATCGAACAGTTCCACCTCGATGATGTTCTGGAGCAGCATCTCATGTCGTCTAGAGATATTGCCCGTCCTCTGGCAACGATCACATTGCTTGTAAAAGTCTTGGGCATCTTTGTACAATGTTGGCCAATACAACCCGGATTGCAAAAGTTTGGCCGCGGTACGAGTTCCTCCAAAATGTCCTCCATAGGGTGAAGAATGGCATTGCCGGAGTACATTCTGTTGCTCTTCTTCAGGGACACATCGGCGTATAACCTGATCTGCACATTGTTTAAACACAAGAGGCTCGTCCCAAAAGTAATGCTTAGCATCATGGCGGAACCGCTTCTTCCCTTGGTGAGTAATGCCATAAGGAAAAATACCACAAACAAGGAAGTTAACTAAATCCGCGTACCAGGGTATTGCCGAGGCATGTGCTGCCATGGCTACTGCTCCCAAAATTGCTGAGGCGTGCGCGTCAAAGGCTGATGCGGCATCGAGAGTTGCCGAGGCGTGTGCATCCATGGTTGCCGAGGCGTCGAGGGTTTCCGAGGCAACTAAAATTTGTTCATCCGGGAATGCATCGCATATCTCTATATCCGCGTCCTCCTCCCTATTGCGTTCCAAACGTGATAAGTGATCGGCCACTTGATTTTCTGTTCCTTTCCTGTCCTTAATTTCAATATCAAATTCTTGTAAAAGTAATATCCAACGAATCAAACGAGGTTTAGCATTCTTTTTAGCAAATAAGTATTTGATTGCCGAATGGTCCGTATGAAGAATTACCTTTGTACCAATTAAATAGGATCGGAACTTGTCAAATGCGAAAACTACATCTAGTAACTCTTTCTCCGTTGTTGTGTAATTCACTTGAGCACCATTAAGAGTTTTACTAGCGTAGTATATCACATGGAAGGTCTTACCTGTGCGTTGGCCTAGGACTGCTCCTACCGCGAAATCACTTGCATCACACATGAGCTCAAAAGGTAGTGTCCAACTGGTGGGAACGACAATGGGTGCCGAGGCAAGCTTTTTCTTTAGGGTTTCAATGCTTGGGTGCAAGAATCATCAAAATCGAAGACTTTATCCTGTTCAAGTAGATTACACAAGGGTTTAGTGATTTTAGAAAAATTATGAATGAACCTCCTGTAAAAACCTGCATATCCGAGAAAACTTCGAATTCCTTTAACCGAACTTGGTGAGGGTAATCTCTCGATCACGTCCACCTTGGCTTTGTCTACTTCAGTTCCCTTGGATGAAATCTTGTGGCTGAGCACTATTCCTTCATCTACCATAAAATGGCATTTCTCCCAATTGAGGACTAAATCCGTTTCTTCGCATCTTGCTAACACCCTCTCTAAATTGCCGAGATAGCCGTCGAAGTCATTACCAAAAACCGAAAAATCATCCATGAAGATCTCAAGGAAGTCTTCGACCATGTCTGAAAAGAGTGCCATCATGCATCTTTGGAAGGTTGCCGGAGCGTTACACAATCCGAACGACATCCTTCGGAAGGCATAAGTACCGTATGGGCATGTGAAGGTTGTCTTTTCTTGATCTTCTGGTGCTATGGCAATCTGATTGTAACCTGAATAACCATCAAGAAAACAATAAAAGGGTTTACCTGCGAGATGGTCAAGCATTTGATCAATAAAGGGTAATGGGAAGTGATCTTTCCTAGTAACTTTGTTTAGCTTTCGATAGTCCATACAAACCCTCTAACTGGTCACAGTCCTGGTTGGGATAAGTTCATTATTTTCATTGCTTGCCACTGTTATACCTCCCTTTTTCGGTACACATTGTACCGGACTTACCCACGTACTATTGGAGATAGGGTATATAATGCGAGCGTCAAGCCACTTGATGATTTCTTTCATTACAACCCCTTTCATGGCATGATTCAGTCTCCTCTGGGCCTCAATTGAAGGTTTGTGATCATCTTCCAACAAGATCTTGTGCATGCACACCGCCGGGCTGATTCCCTTCAAGTCGGCAATTGTCCACCCTATTTCCTTTTTGTGTAGCTTCAACATCTTGATCAGCTTCTTTTCCTGCTCAGGCTGTAACTTAGAAGAAATAATTACAGGCAATGTATTATCGGTCCCTAAGTATACATATTTTAGTTGCTCTGGCAATTGTTTCAACTCAAGAATTGGTGGATGTTCAATAGAGGGTTTTTCGAGCTTACCTTCCTTACCTGAGTAGTCCAGTGGTTCAAAGTATGTACCTGGTCGATTGACTAGCCAATTTGCCTCTTCTGGTTGTTCCTCATCGACCGGTTCTTCATACTCCTCAGGTTCTTCTTGATCGGCAATGTAGTTGCCGAGGCAACTAAATTCCTCGTCGAAGTTAAACTCTGCCGTGGCATGAAGAAGTTGGCATTCTTCTGGATCATCGGCATGCCTTAGTGTTTGGAACACATTTAGTTTAACTCGCTGGTCATTTACCCTCATTGTGAGTTCTCCTTTTTCAACATCGATCAACGTTTTCCCTGTTGCTAGGAATGGTCTCCCGAGAATGATGGGTGCATGCTCATCTGTTTCACAATCCAAAACAATAAAGTCAGCGGGAAAAATAAATTTATCAACTTTTACCAGTATGTCCTCGATTTTTCCCTCTGGATGCACATAGGATCTGTCGGCTAGCTGTAGTATGACTGTTGTAGGTCTTGCCTTCCCGATTCCTAGTTTCTGGAAAACCGATTTAGGCATCAAGTTTATGCTAGCCCCAAGGTCGCATAATGCTTTCTTGACATAGTGATTTCCAATGGAACAGGGTATTGTGAAACTTCCGGGATCCTTCAACTTGGGTGGCATACGATTGTGCAACATTGCCATGCATCCCTCTGTTGCGGCAACTGTTTCAAACTCTCCCAGCCTTGTTCTTTTGGACACAATGTCTTTAAGAAACTTGGCATAGTTTGGCATTTGTTCAATTGCTTCCACCAGTGGCAAGTTGATGTGGACTTGCTTTAGGATATCAAGAAACTTCTTGAATTGGTATTCTTGCTTTTGTTGCTTCAACCTTTGTGGGAATGGTGGTGGAAGTCGGATATCTTTGATCCTTTCATTGGTTTGAAACCTGATTGACGGTATTGCCGAGACATCTGGAGTTGCCGAGGCATTATCAACTAGAGTTGCCGAGGCATCTTTATCGTCAGTTACCGAGGCATGCTTATTGCCGGTTGCCGCGGCAATTCCTGGTTCAGCATCTGAGGCTTTGCCGCTAGGTTCGTCCTGATCTTTTTGTGGAGTTTTGTTTGACGAGCGGGTTTGAACCTCTCTAAGTTGTTGGCCACTTCTAGTGGTGATTGCCTTACATTGCTCATGGCCACTTCCTCTTGCGACTTCAGTATCGCTAGGTAAACCTCCTTGTGGTCTAGTATTCAGATTTTGAGAAAACTGTCCGACTTGATTTTCCAATGATTTGATTGTAGCCTCTTGGTTTTGCAATCTCATCTCGGTCCTGTTAATAAAAGCATCAGTTCTTTTTATGAAATTACTATTCTCAACCATATAAGATTCAGTTTTCATCATAAAAACATTTAGAGAATTTTCCAAAGAACTAGATGTTGTCGGTTGTTGCTGCGTATCCATTGTCGTGGCATATTCTCACTGAATCCCGATGCTTGTGCATTCTGATTGTTCTGGTTTAGAGCATTGTTGGGATTACTCCATGAAAAATTCGGTGCTTCTTCCAAGCTGGATTGTATGTATTGGACATCAAGTTATTGCTCGATTGTAATTCCCACATAGAAGTCGGATTCCGGATTCTCGTACATTCGAAATAATTATGGTTATCACCACATAACTCACAAAAAGAATCCATTACCTTGACTTCATGTGTGTTGTTTGGTTTTTGCATGTTCTGGACCATTTTGGTTAGAGTGGCCAATTGTGCCGAAATTGAATATGATGATCCTAGTTCATGTATTGTGGCTTGGCGTCTAACTCCTCCTCTTCTAGTAGATGGGAATTGATAGCCATTCTTGGCCAGCCTGTTTAAAATTTGCATTGCTTCCTCCGGCGACTTATCTAGGAGTATGCCGTTTGCCGTTTGCCGAGGCATCTAGCATCATCCTTGTTGGTGTATTCACGGCGTTGTAAAACATTGTTACTTGAGTCCACACCGGAAATTCGTGTAGGGGGCATTTGTGTAGAAGTTCTCTATATCGCTCCCAAGCCTCGTACATGGATTCATCATCCGCTGCCCGAAAAGAAGTAATGTCATTACGGCTTATCACCAAATTTGTAGGGTTAAATCTAGCAAGGAAATCACGACAAAGATCAGTCCAAGATGCTATGGATCCGGCAGAATGCTATTCAACCATGCTTTTGCCTATCCTCGGTGAATAGGGAATACTCTTAATCGTAGGACATCGTGGTGACTCCGTGTATCTTGAACGAGTTGCAAATCGGAGGAAAGATTTCGGATGTTGCCGTGCATCTTCGCTCTTGAGCCGCCAAATTGACCAATTGTGTTGATCATATTAAATATTTCCGGTTTCAACTCAAAGTGGTCAGCTTCAATTTCAAAAAGACAACTCCCGGGTTAAGTCCATCAAGATCTTCTTCAAGATAGTCTCGAATAGTTCTGCTTTTCGTGCAAGAATCACTCCTCCTTCTCGCCGAACATCTTGATTCATATTGCCGCCTTGATTTGCCATTGCTTCTCTTATCCTTTGTCTAAGTCTTTGTAAGGTTCGCTCGATTTACGGATCAAAGGGATATTCTCGTGAAGTCGGTCTCGCCTCGTCATATACCAATGCAAAACCAAAGTTTGTTAGCCCTTTGAATTTTAAACAAGAAAAATAAAAAGAAAGTGCAAGAAAATAAAAACAAAGTCGCTATTGCCAATCCCGCAACGGGCGCCAAAAAGCTTGTTGCGCGTAATAAGTGCTACGCAAATGTGCAAGTATACACGCCGCAAGTTATAGTATAAAAGATATCGCTCCACAGTGGATTGGTGCCACTTCAAGGATCTAGTCTCTTGCACTGTAAAAAGTAAAAACACAAGTAAAAGATTATAGGAGTTTAACTAATGACTAATCTAGAAAGCAATAAAGTAAAAGAAAAGATGAATTCAAATGAGAGAGAGATAGGCCAGGTTATCGTGAGTTGAGGTGTGATAGCCGATTGGATCGTTTTGGTAAAAGAGTGCACGGGCAACTCAGTTGCCGTGGCAACTTGCACAACGGGGTTGCCTTGGCAACTAATCGATGGTTGTCTGGGCAACTAGTTGGGCAACTACTTGGGATTCTGGGCAGCAACCTTCAAGGTTCGGCAGAGCGTTCTTCAATGGTTTCTTCTTATCCCTAAGTCAAAACTCTAGCTACTTGTGCATGCCTTGATAATACATCCCTGCGTGAATCAAGGGTGAACAACAACCAATCTTGCGCTCCTCTTAGCCGTTGAAATCCTTAACTTATTCATAAGTCGGATTAATTTTCACCATCAATAGATTGAATAAAGATCATATTCATTCGTTTCTTGAATCTAACTCTCCCGATATTAGATAAATAGATGAAATCACGAGATCCTCTCCCAATTCACCCGCAAACAATAATAAGAACCAAGAATGAATAAACCTTGAAATAGAAAAGTGCAAACTCTTATTACCTAAACAAAAACCAATAGTTTCTCACAACCACAAAACACAATAACTATAGCCAAGTAGATTTAGTTCATGGCTAGGTTCCAAAGAAACACAAGATAAACAATCCCTAGCATGAACCTAATCGAACAAGAAAGAAAATGATGAAGGAGGAGGCTTGTCGAAATCCTCCTTGCCCTAGATGCTTGTCGAAAATTCTCTCCTCTTGCCCTCCTTGGACTTGTCAAAATTTCCATCTTGCTCTCCCTCTTGATTGTCGAAATCTCCTTGCTATTTATAGGGCTAGGCCAAAGTCCTTCTTTGAGGAGGAGTTTAAGTTGGAATTAAATTATCTCTAAAGAATATAATTCTTTATTATAATTGTATTCCTACTAGAACTTCTCCTATCTTCTTGGAATTTAATTCTTCTTTAATCTCTACATGGAAATCAAATTCCTTTGGGTTTGGGCTTTGCTCCATGTCATCTTGGGCTTGTTTAGTCATCAATTTCGACTACCATATCACCTTTGCTCTTGTCGACAATTGCCATGGCAACTGGCTCGGCGTCTCCTTCATGCATTGCCCTGGCAACTAGCTCGGCATTGCTTCTTCATGCATTGCCCTGGCAACTAGCTCGGCATTGCTTTGGTAAGTGATCCTGCACATACACACACAAAGCACACCATTTCCACAAAAACTACCAAGTTATGTAATCAAGCTCAATGATGGAAGGAAACATGGATTAATGCATGAATGGCTAACTATGCAACTAATATGAGCCTAAGTCTAACAATAATATGAGTAAAAAGGGTAAGAAAAATAGTACTTTTGAACACTTATGCTAGTATGCATAAATGGGTAGATGTGACTATGCATGCATGAATGGCTAACTATGCATGTTTGTCAAGAAAAAGCATGGGTATATGTGACTATGCATTGATTATTGCCAGCTGAATAAAGTATTAATCAAGAATAAATATCCATTACCGAGGATCGATAACCTTTTCCATCAGTTGAAATGAGCTTTTGTCGTCTCTAAAATAGACCTACGATCTGGATACTACCAAATGCTAGTGAAGGAATATGATGTCCCAAAGACTGTATTCCCAACTAGATACGACCATTATGAGTTCTTGGTAATGCCTTTTGGGCTTACCAATGCACCTGCAGCCTTCATGGATCTAATAAACCGTGTGTTCCAGCCCTATCTAGATAGATTCGTGGTTGTGTTCATAGATGACATCATGATCTATTCCAAGGACACTGCCACTCATGAAGAACATCTCCAGATTGTGCTTCGGACTCTCTCGGAGAAACAACTGTATGCTAAGTTCAGTAAATGTGAATTTTGGCTATCTGAAATATCCTTTCTGAGTTATGTGATTTCTTCTATGGGAATTCAGGTGGACCTAAATAAACGGTTTTTGACTGGATTCCTCTGAAGAATGTTGAAGAAGTTCGTAGCTTTCTAGGCCTTGTAGGCTACTACCGTAGATTCGTTAAAGGGTTCTCGACGATTGCTGCACCCTTGACGAAGCTTCTCTGTAAGAAAACTCCCTTCGTGTGGACAATAGAGCAACAAAGGAGTTTTGATCAGCTTAAGCAAGTCCTAACACATGCCCCTATTTTGGTGCAACCCGAGTCAGGCAAGGACTTCACCGTATACAATGATGCATCCCACCTGGGATTAGGTTGTGTGGTTATACAAGAAGGAAAAATCATTGCTTATGCCTCACGTCAGCTTAAACCTCACGAGCTGAGCTCCCCGAGTTAGTTATCGTTGTGTTTGCCTTAAATATTTGGAGGCATTACCTTTACGGTGAGAAGTGCTACTTGTACACCGATCACAAGAGCCTGAAGTATCTTCTGACTCAGAAAGAGTTGAATCTCCGTCAATGTCGGTGGATGGAACTTTTGAAGGACTACGACTTGGTCATTGATTACCATCCCGGTAAGGCCAATGTTGTGGCTGACGCTCTTAGTTGGAAGCCCGCTCCCTCACTGAGATGTTTGAATGCTCATTTTCGACTCAAGAAGTATGGCAAGTTATTGGCTGAATTGAAATTTCAATCAACCATCGTGTCTCGAATCAAAGCACTCCAAGAGTCTGATGAGGAGTTACAAACTCTCATTGCTAAGATCAAGGATAAGCCGGATCCTGATTTCACTATGGATTTCAAAGGTTTATTATGTTTTTGGAATTGTATCTGTGTCCCTGATGATGATGATCTTCAGAATCAAATTTTGATTGAAAGCTCATTCGAGTCCTTTCTCTATTCATCCTAGAGCTATCAAGATGTATAAAGATTTGAAAGAGCTGTATTGGTGGTCTAGTATGAAAGGTGAGATCACAGACTTTGTGGCTAGGTGTCTGACCTGCCAACGTGTTAAAGCCAAGCACAAGGTGCCTACCAGTCTCTTGGAACCTATTGAGCTTCCACAATGGAAATGGGAACGTATTACGATAGATTTCATAAGCGGTCTACCAATGACACCAAAGAACAATGATGCTGTGTGGGTCATTGTAGATTGATTCACCAAGTCTGCTCATTTTCTTCCGGTAAGAATAGACTTCAGCTTGCCTAGACTCGCGGAGTTGTACATTCGCAAAGTCATTTGTTTGCACGGAGTTCCTGTGTTCATAATCTCCAACAGCGATCCGCGTTTTGCATCTCAATTTTGGAGAACCTTACACGAAGCTTTAGGAACGTGAGTGCACCTAAGCATTGCTTTCCACCCTCAAACTGATGGCCGAAGGAAAAAACGAAGATTTTTAGAAAGTTAGGGTTTCGATGCGGCAAATTTAACAATGGCCGAAAATTGCCTTGCGGCGGCCTGCGTCGCCTGCAGCAGCCGGGATTCAAATCTCGATAGCCAGCTACCATCAAAGTTTCATCGGAGAAAGGCGGTAGAGGATCTGGCGGCGGCGTATGCGACAGATTGTAGCCAGAGTTCTTTGAGTTCATATGCTTTCGTATGAACACATGAAGAACACTAGGCAAAATAGGGCATTTTGATTCATTTTGGAGTGAAAATCTGCGTTTTTCTTGTTTATGGTTGAGAGAGTTTTGCGAGAGATGGATTGAAGAGAGCGAGAAAGAAACTCGGCTAAATGACCGAGTTGGGCTCGGGTCACGCCTTTTATAGGCTGAGCCATACGATGTCATTTTGAAGTGCTGGGTTTAGGGCGAGGTCAGACGATTCGAGTCGGGTTAAGAGGGACTCACCCTTCTTCCATTCCTCTTGTATTTTAGGCTATAAATTTCTATTTGTTTCAATTTAGTCACCATTATGTTGTAATTTGGATCTTAGTTTTAATAGAAGTTCAATTTGATCCCAATTACATTTTTAATTATTTGTTTTAATTATTGTATGTTGCATGAATTTAAATATCAAACATGTAGTATATTTGTCAGGAGATTTTAATCACTTAGTATAATTAATTAAGGCCTTTTAAATGTAGGTTCTTTAATTGAATTTAATTAATTCAAATAGGGAGAAAATTGTAGAAAACAAATGAATATTAAATGGACACTTTAATGTCCTAAGTTGATTAGTGTCACATTGCAATGTGATGTTAATCAAGGGGGTATTTTAGTGGAATATTTAATATCTCATTTAAACCTAGAATATTGTAATCACACATAGATAGTTTAATTAAAATAAAATTAAGATAAGATTTAAAGTAGTTAGTGTCACCAAATAATTAGGAATATTATTGATTTAGGGTCTAATATGGATAGTGCCCAATCATTTAGGTGTTATCGAATAAACCCCTAAATTTGGTAATATTCATAGATCTTTAAATTAATTTAATCAATTGGAGCCCTAATTAAGTTTGAACTTAAAATCGACAAGAAAATAAATGGACATGCATTAAAAACCTTTTATGTTAAAATATATTTTTGAATATAAATTGAAGTATCTTAAAGTAATTGGATGTTTCAAAACTTATATTTGCTAAAAATGTATTTTCTTACAAAAGGATATCTCCATTCGAAATGAAATTTAGTTAACAATTAAAGATTTAATTAAATTCAGATTATTGCTCGAAATGCCAAAATGCCACGTGGAATTAATAAGGTACCAATAACGGGCGTTTGTGGGGGTGCTAATCGTTCCCCACACGTAACCGACTCCCGAACCCTAATTTTAAAAGAAAATAATCTCTGGTTGTTTTTATGGTGTATGGTCTACCAAAGTGACCGGTGGCGACTCCAAATTGATTTAAAAATTAAAATAAAGGAAAATCTGGTTTAATATGAAAAACCCTAATTTTAAGATTAAATAAATTAAATGGACAAATACCCTAACTTTCCAAAGAATCAATCATCAAGCTATTTTTCCACACTTCAGTTTCAAAAATGGTCGCGATAGCTTGGTGACTTCACTGGGGAGGTTAAAAGAGAGTCAGGCCTAATTAATTAATTTCACGTGGCATTTCGGCATTTTGGGTAATAATTTGAATTTAATTTTTTCCTAGAATTGTTGATGAATTTTCAGGAAAAATGGAGGTAGCTTTTATTGTGTCATAGATCTGTCATTCATGCATAGCCTTCTACCCGGGCTTTCACCCTTAAGTGGGAGTAGAAAATTATCCTAGGTTGAGTTATCTAGCTCAGTGATAGGATTTTTGTCTCTCTTCCGGTATACTAACCTTACGCACCATGAGGTCTATGCCTCCGTTGTAAGGGACCTATACCACCGAATCGATGTCTTGCTGTCGCAGTAGACAGTAACGAAAGTTTGGGATCCTAGAGCCTAGAACAAAGCCCACATTCTATTGTTAGAAAACCTACCCCACTAGAGCCAGATAGGGACCTAGGACAAGTGCTGCCGATTTAAACACATTTCTCTGGTTATTTTCCTTGCTAAATATTATGTGCTATTCTGTGTTAATAAATTTGTTTATTTGTTTTCCATATTAATTCACAATGCTGACCATCTGATGGTGTAGACTCAGTCAGAGAAGACCCAGTTCAAGGAAAGGATAATATTTAGGGGAGACATATGGCAAAATGCAAGCAGTTACAAGAAGACATTTAAAGGGCAGCGAGGAAGAAGATTCAAGGGCTAAAGATTTATACAGTTGGACCAAACAGAAATTAGAGAAGAATCAAGCTATCAACTCAGAATTGTCACTCCGAATGTCACAAATAGAGAAAATTACCAAAATAGTATGATAATGAAAGAAAAGCTGATATCGAACAAGAGAAGTAAGAGCTGAAAATGAGGATGGTAGAATTGGAAAGTATTGTATGGGATTTGAAAGGTCAGCTTATAAGTCTCGGCAAGACACTAGAAATGGAGGACAAGGCACTGAAAAGGCAAAGTTTGAGGCGGCTCTCCAGAAGTATGAAAGGATAAGTTTCAGAAACCAAGTGCAGAGAATCTTCTAGTACGTACAGATTTTTGTCATGAACCTGTAACATTACCTTGACATGAACAATAAGCTAGGACAAATATTGACCCAGCGGCTGAACGAAGTGATAAATCTAGGGACAATGGCTAGTTGCTTTCTGTAATAAAATTGTCTATTTCTTGTATTCGAACTTTTGGCTAATGAATGTTGCTCTAAGGACTAGTCCTTGAAATTGATACCTCGTGCATTCATGCATTGCATCGTTTAAATATTGCATTTTAGAAAAAAAATCATTGCATTTTAAATAACATCATAACATTGCATTTTGTTTAAATCAGGTTGCATTATTTTTTAGATAATAGTATGAAAGCTGAAAACCAATATTTTGAGAAACATGGGCAATAGGCTTGTTAGGGTAAGGCAATCTTAGAAAGCTGTTGAGGACCGCTTGGTTAGCATGGAACAAAGAATTGATCAATCACAAAATGAGGTGGTAACTCGAGCTACCACGGTGCTTGGAATCGTAGAGGTTGAAAAGGAAAAAGTTCCAGATAAAAATACCAACATTGGTGATCAAGATGAAAACTTATCTCACATAAGGGTTCACCCTGAAGGATCAGTTTCGAAAAAGATTCGGAATAGTACAGTCAGAGTATCAGCCCATGATTTAGAGAGTTTGAAAATAGGTTTTGAAGATGATGTTCCTAGCCTCAGTGCGCTGACAGTATTTGATAGAGCTAAATTGGATGTTATCAAGCACACAAATACAAGAGGTCCAAGTAAAAGCTAGAATTTTGATGATTGTTACTAACTTGTATTGTCTAGGGGTTGTGAGACTGACAAAGAACAAGATGATTCCAAAAGAGTTACAGAACTGCATACGTTTCCAGAATGTTTCTCTGAAGCGATGAAAGCCAAGGATTCAATTAATGCCAGAAATTTTCTCACAAAGGAATTGCCTCTATCAAAGAAAAGAGGGGCATCAAGCACAAAAATAGAAGGCAAAGAGGTTGAAGGGTTTAGCAAGAAAAGGGAGACAATTATTCCTATCCCAGTACCATATTCAGATCTGTTGCCATACCTTGCACATAATCACTTGTTAATGACAGTTCCACCGAAGTTTTATAAATCATTCTATGGCATAAGAAATGCTTGCGGGTATTATTGTGGAGATTTTAGTCATTCTATAGAAGATTGTATGTTTCTGAAATACATAGTCAGCGACCTCATCAGGAATGGGCATTTATGTTTTGAGAATGGAGAGCCCCGATTCCAAAAAGACCAGTATTTGCTAGAAGAATCAAGATAAAAGAAAAAATGGCAGAATTTACAGCAAGCCTTTGGGGGTAATACCCCATAGTCTGGGGTTTACTAGAATCGGAGTAATGTTTGGACATCTACCTCCTCAAAGTTTCCTTTAATGAAGAATACCTCAAAGTCAGATGCTCAAGGTACTCTTGTTAGTGGAAAATTAATGACTAAACTGGATCTCATTCATGTCTCTTATCGTGAGCTGTACTTCAAGTTGCTCGAAGCTTCACCGCATCATGTCAAATCTTCAAAGCCATGTTATCCGAGTTGTTACAACATCGAGAGTCATTGTGAATATCATAATAGAGTCCATGATCATGACATTGAGAACTGTTACACTTTCAAGCAACAAGTCCAAAACTTTCTGAACCAGGGGATTTTGGAGGTCGATGCTGATGGTCAATTCATTAAGATTTGTAACCCAAAAGGTATTCACCTGATTAGAGCCAATACGTTTGGAATGCCTGAAAGTCAAGTGCCGAAAGGCGTTAAGAAAAGAAAGAGAAGAAAGGGAAATGTAAAACCAATCGAGAACCATCAACTGACAATGAAGAAACCTCGAACAAACATGCCTGTTAAAGGATTTGACACATCCAGTCAAGAGCAGGAAAAGCAGAGCCTATTTAAGCGCCGACTAGAAGAAGTTGTCAATTTCCACATGCAAATGATCAAATATTCTACAGAAAAGAGCAAACAATTGATTGAAGAGACTAGAAAACTCATTAACACGATGATCTTAATTCAGGGCTCGATGAGAACAACATAGTAAACAAGATGAAGCATGTCATTGTGCTGACAAAGAGAAAGAGAAGAATTGTTGAGGCCAAAATTCACTCAAGTTTTACTTAAGGTTGACAGTTAGACCATAGGAGACCTGTCTGCACTTTTTGGACCGTTACATAATAATATCCTGAGCCATCCCAATTGCTTTTGCTCGCGAGTATTGGGGGTCCTTTATAAGGGAGGTTATTCGGTTTATTTGTATTAGATGTTTGTTTCCTACTTAATTTTTCTCAAATGGAAAACATTTTGCATTCGTTGATTCTTTAAATATTTCATTTATTCTTTGTCATGGATTAGTTTTTGTTCTCCCATGCACATATGTATATATCATTATAATCATTTTTATCAGGTCCTTGGATATCCGATGCAAGAGTGACCAAAAATCAAATTCAAAGATAAATTCTGAAATGTGACTCTTTCCCAGGTTATTTAGGCAAACAAGAAGACATTAGTGAGTGTTCAAGAATCACGGGAAGATCCCAAATACAAATTCTGAGTGAATTTTCCTCTCAGGCATTGTTGACTAAGGTCCTTGAATGAAGTGATAACCCAAAACATCTAACACCTAAAGACCATTTTTCTTCGAAGATATCTGTATATGGGAGGACATTTGGCATTCCTTTATCTCCCTTCACAAAGAAAGAGAATAAGAAAAAATATCATTTGTTGTCCCCTTTGAGCTTGATAGTTTTCTTTTGATTCAACCCAAACCAAGGATCACCCTCACACTGGGGGAAAAGAGGATGTAAATTTGTTTACAAGTGAAATATATTTGGTTTTGATCCTACTATGATAGGTGATGCCTTATGAATTGGGGCAAGAAATAAAGTTGATGTTTTGAGTACAAGAGCAAGAAAGGCAAATTGAATGAAGTCAAGTATTCGAAATCAAAAAAGAAAGAAAAGAGAAAGAGAAAGAAGGAAAGAAAGAAGGAAAGAAAGAGAGAAAAGAAAGAAAAGGGAAAAGGAAGAAATAAAGAAAGAAAGAAAAGAAATAAATAAAAGACAGAGAAAAAAAAGAAAAAGAAACAATCAAAACTTTGTGTTCAAAAGTTGACAGAATCAAGTTGAAAATTCTTTGACATGAAAGTTGAAATAATTGAAAGAGAAAGCACTAAGTCAAAAAGTGCAAGTAAAAGCAATGTGTATGTGTGAGATCTTCCATTCAAAAATTCTATCTGAAGGAGTCATGGAGGATTGATCATCTCTGTACTCGAGGAAAGGAAATGAACTCTAGGGTGAAAACCCAGAAATGGGCAGTCTAGAGTGATCCAAAAAAAAAGAAAAAGAAAAAAGAAATAAAGAGTATTTCATACGAGCATGTTCAGATCAAAGAGTGCAAAAATAATTTTTCTCGCAAAAATGATCTTTGTTTTTATCACCCTTAAAACACTATTTTGAGCCTATATATCCTTTCTTTCATAGCCGTGAGCCATAGCCCCATTATAAGCCTCAAAAAGACTATTTTGATCATATACGAGTATTGGAGTAAGGGAAGTTTGTCTTCAAAATATATCCTGCTTATCAGGGTTAACCTTTCTTCAAAGATTTCCAGACTTCTAATGCCTAATTGAGATCAGAAAAGAGGGAAGGATTGGGTTGGTGAGTTAGTGAGGTATAGAGTTCCACTTAAATGGGATAGAATTAGGCATATGTGAAATGTTTCTCTCAGAAGTCTGATAATTTGGAAGGGGTCACATTTGAGTTGGTCTTTGCCAGGTTTGGTTCAAAGACTGTTGCATTTGGTATTTAAGAGTCTAATTTTTGGTTTTGTTTTCTCATGTTTTCCATGACTCATCAAATTGTTCCATCTTCTCAAATTTATTAAGATAATATTTTGAGCTTTTCACTTATCGTTTCAACAAGCATCTTGCATATAAACTAATTAGATACAAGAAAAGAAAATGATTTCATGGGGTATTATTATGATGTACTAATCCTTTAAGTGCATGCAGAATAGGATGTGGCCTCGGTACTTGGTTAATGATGAAAAGTATGACGAGGAAAAGAGACACAACTCTGAATGTCAAAAAAATATCTGATCAAAGCCGCAAGTAAATAAAACTCCAAACTCTGGGGGAAAAGAGAGAATAGGAATCATCTTCTGGGGCATTGCAAGATAAGAGAACTTTGTGAATATGAAAGTGAGCAAAGATGACCGTTGAATTCAAGAACATTATAGAAGAATGTGTTTTGTTCCAAAGATGATGGTGTCTTTTGGGAACCATGACTCGTGGATAGTAAAGAAGAGAGTATAAAGTGAAGATAGTGCTAGATCCTACGCCAACAAGTACACAGAAATATGTTTTCATACAATGAGCGACCTGGAACTGATATTGACAATAAAGTTTGTCACCCGAAGAACAATGATTTTTATCTCTGTGCTCATGCTGGTATGGTTGGATCCACAAGGCCAACACATTATCATGTACTCTAGGATCAAGTTGGATTTTCGGCAAATGGCTTGTAGGAACTTGTCCATTCTCTATCTTATGTATATCAAAGAAGCGCCATTGTTGTCTCTGTTGTTGCTTTTATTTGCTACACCTATCTTGTAGTATCTCAGTTGGGACAGTTTATGAAGATGCTTTTGAGACATTTTCGAACCATGGTGATATTGCTGCATTTGGAGTCCTTGTCGTCCTTCAAAATTCCCAGATTGAATGAGAATATTCACAGCTCCATGTTCTTTTGTTGAGAATGAAAATTCGATCCATTATTTTGTAGAGGCTCTTGGACTTGGCAAAACTTTAATGTTAATTAGGAGTAGGCATGTTTTGGACCCTTTTATGAAGCTTTTAGGCGATTTCGATGTTATGTAAACATGAATAGTTGTTGACTCATCAAGGTCCGCTTCTCTAGTAACATGGTCGGCTTGGTCAAGATTTTTGAAAAAAGTGAAAAAGAAAGAAAAAGTGAAAAAAAGAAAAAGAAAAAAGAGAAGAAAAAGAAAAAAGAGAAAAAGAAAGAACGAGGTGAAAACCTGAAATGGTGTTTTGAGAAAAGCAATCTAAAGTGAAAGCTTGAAAAGACGCTTTAGAGCAAAAGATGCAGACATCCTGAAGATTGAACCTAAGTGTGAGATGGGTTACTTTGGTAGCAAAATGAGTGTTTGAAAAATGGAGCAAAGAAATTTTGAGCTTCCCTAAAGATGAAAGCTTACCCAAGTGGTCCTCAGTTGACAACATTCATGCATCATATATAGTTAGGTATCCATAAAATAGGGGAATGCTAACTCATACATTCCAAGAGTTTTGCATATTTTAGCAGGAATTAGCAGAATCAGCAAGAAATGAGAAAAGATCTCAACTTGCAACTTCAGAATTGGAAGAATAAACCCAGACACATGTGTTCCAAGCAAAAAGGAAAGTCAATCAATGCACAAAGAAATAGGAGTGAAAGATCTCAGGAAATTGAAAGATATTAAAGAATGGATTTGATAGAAATTCAAGGATTTGAAGAAAGTTCAGAACCTGAGTCATTTGCTCACCCTGGATAATGAAAGAAAGGCAAATTTTATGTGTCGGAGCTGGAAAAAGGAGATTAGTGGGGCATTATTGTGCAGAAGAGTGCAAATCAGAATAGAAAAAGAATGCATAACCTAAAAAGAATTTGATTACTGAAGAAGTCAAGATTTGCTCAAAAAGAATAAGAGCTCAACAATAAGATTCTGGGGCAAATTTTGTAAGACAACATGAATTTCAGACCAAACTCAAAAAGATCAACCAAAGCAGGATTTGATAAGAAAATCTCAAGAGATGAGGTACCATTGCAACAGAAGCAGAAAATTTAACGGAGAAGCAACAAAGATCAGAGCTCATCCAAGTGGAATTTAAAGAATCAGAAAAGAATAAGCTAGAATTCAATTTAAAAATTTGAGATTGAAGAAGTAAATCCAGCAAAGATCAGCAAATATTTCAATCACATTTTCGTGAAGCAAGGACACCAATCCGTTTGAAAAGGCTGATCTCAACAAAGATATCAATTCATTTGAAGAGGTGGATCTCAACAAAGATACCGATCTGTTTGAAGAGGCATATTACTGCAAAGATATTCGATTGTTTGCACAAGAAAGGAAGTGCTTTGCAATTCTAAATCTTTCGGGTCATCAGTAAGTCCTTCAGACATGATGTTAAGCTCTTTAGATTGACAAATCCAGAAATGATGAGAACTTTTTGGATGGTGTCACAGTAAGATAGTGGGGGCATAGTATCGACCAAAGATGTTAACCTTTTAGACTATTAGTTTCAAGCGAAATAAAGGAATTTAGAAATTTTAAAATAAGACGGATCAACTTTGGGCCCAAATGAGGAGGAATCACAGTTTAATTGATCATATATATTTTAAGCATGGAAGGAGGTCAACCAATAGAGGAAGAGAAAACACGAGACCTTGTGCAAGTTCCAGATTGAAAGATGGAGATACCTTTGACAAAAAAGCAACGACTCTAAAGATCTTAGTGCTTCAAGATTGGAATTGAAGATGTTTCATACTACTCCCATTTGATTTCTTATTAATTGATGATATTCCTAGAAGTCAAGACATTCTATTTGCATAGGTAGATCTCAAGATATTTCGTTTACAAAGATGGATTTCAAGACATTCCATTTACAGAGGCAAATTTCAAGACATTCCGTTTACATAGGCGGATATCAAGATATTTTATTTACAGAAACGGATTTCAAGACATTCCATTTACAAAAGGCAGATTTCAAGACATTCTGTTTATATAGGCGGATCTCAAGACATTTTGTTTATATAGGCGGATTTCAACAAACCTTTCTTTCACAGAGCTGGACCATAAAAATGAATTGCATCAGTCACATACATTCCAAGTGCAAAATTGATCAACGGAGAAACAAAAGAGAAGAGATGTTCTCTAGAAGAGTGGTGAATTTGCATTTACAGTAAATGATTCAGGGTTCCTAATAAGAAGAACTCGCTAAGAGGTGAACCAACAAAATATTGAAGAATGAAGAAGAACAACTTGAAACATCAAAAAATGAAGAATTTCAAGGAACAATACCAGATTTCAGAAGATGAAAAATTTCATAAAGAGAAGAACAGATACAAACTCTATGGTTTAGCAGAAAATTGGAGAAATTCGTATTCAAAAGAACAGCTCCAAGCTTTGGTCCAACATTTTCAAAAAGGATGAATGATGTTCATAATAAGAAGAACCAGTTCAGACTTGATAGTTAGCTTGTGCAGAAAGTTTGTCAAGTTCATAATAAGAAGAGCTTGTTCAAGATTTAAATGAGACAAAAGTTTCAAGCATCGTTTGTCAGAGAAGCTTTCAAAGTTTTATTCGTATTTTTCTTTATGATTAATACTAAAAGATTAATGATAGTTTCAAATTTTGTAGGTCATATTAACATTCTCAGAAGAACGAAAGGTTCCCAATGAGAAGAGTTCGTTAGTTCAATACTTTTGCAGAAACGAGGACCAATATTTCAAGAAGACTGAAGAACTCCCAGTAAGAAGAGTTCACAACGAAACTCCTAATGTGAAGAGTTCGCTAAACAAAGAATGAAGAACTCCTAATATGAAGAGTTCACCGACAAAGATAGGGCTCCGAATATGAAGAGTTCGTTTAGCAAAGACAAAGCTCCTAATGTGAAGAGTTCGTTCAGGAAAGACAAAGCTCCTAATGTAAAGAGTTCGTTCGGCAAAAATAGAGCTCATAATGTGAAGAGTTCGTTCAGCGAAGATAGAACTCTAATGTGAAGAGTTTGCCCAGCAAATAGAGAATTTCTAATGAGAATAGTACGTCCTCAGCGAAGATAGAACTCATAATGTGAAGAGTTCACCCAGTGAAGAAAGAATTCCTAATGAGAAGAGTTCGTCCCCAGCGAAGATAGAACTCATAATTTGAATAGTTCACCAGTGAAGAAAGAATTCCTAATGAGAAGAGTTTGTCCCCAGCGAAGAAAAAACTCCTAATGTGAATAGTTCACCCAGTGAAGAAAGAATTCCTAATGAGAAGAGTTTGTCCCCAGCGAAGATAAAACTCCTAATGTGAATAGTTCACTCAGTGAAGATAGAATTCCTAATGAGAAGAGTTCACCCAGCGAAGATAAAATTCTTAATGAGAAGAGTTCACCCAGTGAAGATAGATTTCCTTAATGAGAAGAGCCACTTCAGGCCCTACGGTTACCCTTGTCAGGAAGATTAGGAGGTTCTAAATGAGAAGAACTTGTTCAAGCTTCTAGAGGGGAGAGGAGGAAAGAAAGTTCGTGAGAATAAGATTTTGCATCTCAGAGCAATAGCTGACAAGTTCGGACAAAATTCATTATTTTCAGTCTTTACCCTATTCCTGTTCCATAGCAATGAGTAAAGAGGGGCAGCTGTAATACCCAAATTTTGTCATGGTATATGTATATATACATATATTTCTATAAATAAAACAAAAAACATATAATAAATATATAAACCCAAAAAATAATGATAAACAGTCCAAAATCCATCATATTATTCATATTATATACATAAAGCCCAAAGATACAAAACAAGCCCAATATGCAATTGTTCTAAGTCTTTCCCGCCCAAATCCAAAAGACCTTAGTCCAATAAACACAAAATTTCACCTAATCCAAGCTTTCTCTCCCATTTCTCGACATGTGGCGGTCTCTCATTGGCCCGTTTTAATTTCACGCAGATCTTGGTCTTCCTCTCCACTGACGTCATAGCTATGACATCATCATCTAACCCCTTATAAATACTAAGAGAGATAAATGTCAGGCTTCTTTAATGACAAATGATTAAAATAATAATAACCCATATTAAATAATAATAAAAGATGAGGAGAGAGAATGACTTACCCTCGGAAGTCGATAAGTCATTTGGGAGCTGAAGAGGTTGTTGAAAAAGTGATTAGAGGTTGTTGGGCCGACCGGAGAAGATGATCGGTCGTCGTAAAGGTCACCAGAATCGCGTCGGAAGGTACCTTGTCCACTGATCTTTTATTTACCTCCGTAGGAAACATAGAAAGATTAAATCGAAGCAAAAAGAGAAAAAAAAAACAGATCTGAAAATAATAAAAGAAATTAGTGGTTATCTTAATGGTGGACAGATATCGTGTTTAACGGAAGAGTTGAAGAGGGATAGGGTTCGGTTAGTTTTTAGGCCCTAGGTTGGGGAAGAAGGGTGGCTCTATCGATTTGGAAATTAGTTTAGGGTTAGATCGAAGGAAAAAATGAAGATTTTTAGAAAGTTAGGGTTTTGGTGCGATGGAATTAACGACGGTAAAAAATTGCCTTGCGGCGGCCGAGATTCGAATCCCGGTAGCCAGCTAACATCGAAGTTTCATTGGAGAAAGGCGGTAGAGGATCTGGCGGCGGCGTATGCTGCAGATTGTCGCCAGAGTTCTTTGAGTTCATATGGTTTCGTATGAACTCATGAAGAACACTAAGCAAAAGAGGGTATTTTTATTCATTTGGGAGTGAAAATTTGGGTTTTTCTTGTTTATGGTTGAGAGAGTTTTGAGAGAGAGGGATTGAAGAGAGAGAGAGCAACTCGACCAAATGACCGAGTTGGGCTCGGGTCACGCCTTTTATAGGCTGAGCCATACGACGTCATTTTGAAGCGCCGGGTTTGGGGCAAGGTCGGACGATTCGGGTTGGGTTAAGAGGGACTCGCGCCCTTCTTCCATTCCTCTTGTATTTTGGGCTGTAAATTTCCATTTGTTTCAGTTTAGTCACCATTATCTTGTAATTTGGTTCTCAGTTTTAATAGAAGTTCAATTTGATCCCAATTACAGTTTTAATTTTTTGTTTTAATTATTGTATGTTGCATGATTTTAAATATCAAACATGTAGTATATTTGTTAGGAGATTTTAATCACTTAGTATAATTAATTAGAGCCTTTTAAGTGTAGGTTCTTTAATTGAATTTAATTAATTCAAATAGGGAGAAAATTGTAGAAAACAAATGAATAATAAATGGACACTTTAATGTCCTAAGTTGATTAGTGTCACATTGCAATGTGATGTTAATTAAGGGGGTATTTTAGTGGAATATTTAATATCTCATTTGAACCTAGAATATTGTAATCACACATAGATAGTTTAATTAAAATAAAATTAAGATAAGATTTAAAGTAGTTAGTGTCACCAAATAATTAGGAATATTATTGATTTAGGGCCTAATATGGATAGTGCCCAATCATTTGGGTGTTATCGCATAAACCCCTAAATTTGGTAATATTCATAGATCTTTAAATTAATTTAATCAATTGGAGCCCTAATTAAGTTTGAACTTAAAATCGACAAGAAAATAAATGGACATGCATTAAAGACCTTTTATGTTAAAATATATTTTTAAATATAAATTGAAGTATCTTAAAGTAATTGGATGTTTCAAAACTTATATTCGCTAAAAATGTATTTTCTTACAAAAGGATATCTCTACTCGAAATGAAATTCGGTTAACAGTTAAAGATTTAATTAAATTCACATTATTGCTCGAAATGCCAAAATGCCACGTAGAATTAGTAAGGTATCGATAACAGGCATTTGTGGGGGGTGCTAATCCTTCCCCGCACGTAACCGACTCCCAAACCCTAATTTTAAAAGAAAAGAATCTCTGGTTGATTTTATGGTGTTTGGTCTACCAAAGTGACAGGTGACGACTCCAAATTGATTTAAATTAAAATAAAGGAAAATCTGGTTTAATATGAAAAACCCTAATTTCAAGATTAAATAAATTAAATGGACAAAAACCTTAACTTTCCAAAGAATCAATCGTCAGGCTATTTTTCCACACTTAGGTTTCAAAAATGGCCGCGACACATATATATAAGTGTTCTGTATCAATATCGATCATTCCTTGTAGATTTTGGAAGATATGCTACGAGCCTGTGTTATCGATTTCAGAAATACGTGGGAGAAATCCTTACCGTTGGTGGAGTTTGCATACAACAACAGTTATCAGGCTTTGATCCAAATGGCTCCTTATGAAGCTCTTTATGGCAGGAGATGTAGAACCCCTTTATGTTGGACTGAGTTAGGTGAAGGCAAAATGTTAGGCCCTGACTTACTTCGGGAAACCAAAGAAAGGGTAACCATTATTCGTGACCGGATCAAAGCTGATTTAATAGGGGAAACTCAAAGGTTAGGGGGCAAAAAAAATAAAGAACAAAATTATTATTTAGTCAAATGTTGGGATTGTTTCCAACGTTATGCCTTTTTCTTTTATTTCATATTTTTAAGGATAAATCTTATTTTTTTTTCATTTTGTTTCACATGAGATGGTGAATACGCATGAAGAAAAAATAAAAAAATAAATAAGTTTAACTAAATGAAACTATAAATAACAGAGTGAAAAAATTCTCTAAACTAATTTCTCAACTATCAAATAATATGAAGACCTTTATAATCATTATTTAAAATGTGGTAAATGTACCAATAGGTTGGTCCAAGTAGTAAGCAGCTTGGTACCGCTTAAGCAGGTCTCGAGTTCAAAGCGCTGTGTATGCAGAAAATTCTTGCTAGAACACCCACTACCAAAGTCAGGTATACAAAACGAATCGGTCCGAATTAGTTAGGGCGAAGCCTTGAAAATCAAAAGGGCAACCAAAAAAACATGGTAAATGTTTCAATCCAGGTGGCACTAAGGAATCAAATTTCAAAGCAGGTGAACAAATTAAAACTTGATTTTGAGATAATCAAAATTTAAAGACATAACTAACGAACCAATGAGTTGATCTAAGTGGTAAGCAGTTTTGTATTGCTTAAGCAAGTATGAAGTTCGAAACTTTGTGTATGCAAAAAGTTCCCACCAGGAGATTCAACCACCAAAATTAAGATTCAACCACCAAAATTAAGTGCGCGACATATGTTGATTCAGATTAGCTAGAAGAAAACCTTAGGAACCGAGAAAGCAACAAAAAAATCATGATTAACGAAAAGACAAAAATGACCTTTGGGTGTTCCAAAGGGCCATATTATCCTTTTTTGATGCAAATTATCTACACTTCTTTTAGTTTAGGCTTAATGCACTTTTTGCCCCCTAACGTTTGACCGACATAAGGCTTATGCTGATTTAAAAAGGAGATACATTCAGTATGATATTGGTGAGAAGGCTTTCCTTAAAGTGTCTCCGTGGAAGAAGATCATTCTTTTTGGCAAAAAGAGGAAACTCGGTCCTCGTTTTATCGGCCCATTCGAGGTGATTAGCGAGTTGGACCTGTTGCCTACCGACTAGCCCTTCCTGAAGAGTTAAGTTGTATACATAATGTCTTCCACGTGTCTATGTTGCGAAACTACCAGTCCGATCCGTCTCATGTGATCGAACTAGAGTCTGTGGAAATCCAATCCAATTTGACGTACGAGGAGGAACCAGTGCAGGTCTTCGCACGAGAAGTCAAGAGACTTCGAAACAAGTCCGTGCCATTAGTGAAAGTCATTTGGAGAAGTCACTCAGTGGAAGAACCTTGGAGCCAGAGGAAACGATGCAGAACCAGTATCCTCATCTCTTCGGCTAGAGTGAAAATTCAAGGATGAATTTTCTTAAGGGGAGAATTGTCACACCCCGGAAATCGGTCTAGTCAGAATTAGATTCCGGTGATCAAAAAAATTTGTATTGGTTATTCCTGAAAGATGTAATTGCTGAATCTTGTATCCAATTTTGAAGTAATGAAAGTTTTTTGGGTTTAATTAAGTTGTTGGACCTTTTTTTAAAGAATAGGAATTAAGGGTTCCATTGAAAAAGCTAATTTTGGGTAAGGTGTATCGATACGGTAGGACTTGTATCGATACAGCCTAACTATCTTAACTAACTTACCCAATTTAGCTTAGCCGTATCGATACAGCCATGTAGTGTATCAATACAGGTCTCTGTCAAAATTGTTTTTGGTGGCCAATTTGTAAAAAATTGAAAGAAGGAGGTTGAGTCACCTACTTGCTTGCCTCCCCTCACGTGAAAGTGATAAAAAAAGATGACCATTAGACATCAATAGTCAATAGTGGAAAGGATTAAGAAAGATGATTGATTAATGGGTTAAGCAAAATATTTCCTAAGGGAAACCCTCACATTGACTAAGTGAAAGGTGGGACAATAATTAGGGAAAAATTAGAAGGTTTTAAAATGAATAAGGAAAGACCTCATCCTTGTTTTGAATCTCTCGTAAACTAAACTCATCCTTTGTCTTAAAACAAGCATACACATCCATTGTTGTCTTCCTTCTCAAGCTCAAGCAAGCACCTCGGTCCAATCTTTAATCTTTGCTTGATTTCAATACACCAATTGAAAGCTTGTAACTCGGTAAGTAAAACCCCTATGCCAATTTGATGAATCCATCAATCCCTAGAGTTTAATTTCACGAATTAGGTCTTGAATGTTCAAGTTAAGCCTATGTACTAAATGATCAAATTCCTTATTTCGATGTTGTCTACAAGCTTAGGTAAGCTTAAAAACAATTGTGAATTGTTGGTTTCGATTCTAATGTAATCCTTTAATTTTGGACTAGCTCAAGAAGTGGAGAAGGACCCCTCTTCATCTCCAACAAAAACAAGGCACAAATGAGTTGAAATCCGAGAGCCTTGAAAGTGTCGCAACACCTTTTTAAGAGTCCTGACATTTTGAAAACTAAAACACGGAGTCGCCACCAATCTTTTAAAAGGTGTGATTGGATCACCTAAAAATGGGTCATTTTAATGAAAATATTTTATTTTATTAAAACAACAGTTTTGGTCTGCGAAAACACGAAAACGGGTTCGGAGTCGGTTACGCATGGGGAAGGATTAGCACCCCCACAACGCCCAAAAATTGGTACCTAGTCGATTACAAAATATTTTAATATCGGAATTTGCAAGTTCAAGTAAAATTTAAATTATTGTCCATTTATGAATATGGCTCTATTTTAACGGACTTATCATTCGAAAAATGAACTACAATCACCGCCAACACTCCTGACGCTAACCCATCATTTTCATTTGATAAGACACCGCATTTATTATATTATTAAACAAGCAAGCAAAGAATTAAATAAAAAAATAAATGGGAAATTAAATTTCAAGGTTAAATATATACAAGAAAATAATTTAATAAAAAAAGAATTAATTAAATTAAATACAATTTAGCGTGTAAGATTAATTAAAAGAGAGTGTATCATTCATGGATCGGCCAACACTTTATTCAAGCTTAAAAACAAGGTTTTTAAATAAAAAGAAATAAGAAAGTATTTAAAAAAAACAATTAAAACAAATAAAGGGTCAAGTTGAAATAAAGGGACCAAATTGAAAATATTTAACAACCAGGGGCTAAAACTTGCGAATTCAGTGACCATTTTGAGTAGATGAAAAAATGTGTATCCAGGGGGGAAAAGATAGAAACGCGAAGGAACTTAATGACTGTAATTAGCCCATTAAAATATATGGTATAAAACCCAACTTTTAAAACACCCTTTCATTTTTTCTTTTCCAAAATTTTAGATCAAACATCCCCATCTTTTTCTTTCAAAGACCATCGGGTTCTTCATTGATTGAAGAATCGGTGCCCATCCCCCATGCCGGCCGCCGTGAACCGGCGGTGGTTGGTTAAAAAAGGTAAAAATTGTATCCCCTTTCTCTTTATATTTTTAGATTCGAACAAAGCATAAAATAAAATAAATGAATAAGAAGGATAGGAAAGAACACAATACCAGAAATGTGCTTCGACAACTTCTTGTATTCCTCTTGAAAAAATTAGTATACAATGTAGTAAATTCCTCCAATTCTGGGTGTATTTTCGTGGTATGCATTTGTATTTTTACAAAGAATTTGAACCCCTTTTATAGTGTTTTTGCATGCCTAAAATATATGAAATCAAAATAAAAAAGAACCCTTGATTTCCAGTAACTTGCTTGATTCTTCCCCTGCATGATTTGGATGTGATTTGGAGCTAATTTTTGGGTTTTGATTATCCTTAATTTTTCCCATTTTTGAATATGCTTTTCTTCCCTTTATTTTAGAGGTAATAAACTGGAGATGGGGGCGTTGCGACGACGGCACGGTGAGGGAAAAAATGGCCGGTTGAAGATTAGACGATCGTTGGTTGGTCGAGTGGGCAACACGGACGGTTGCGGGCGATGCAACGGCAGAGAGCAACTCTCTTCTCGGCTACAGACGTGAGGAAGAAGCTTCTTTTTTACTCTAGGTGTGCACGTGCAGTTCACGTGCACATGGACGCTGACCGACTCCCTCTTGTGCTTCATCTGAGCCGTTGGATCTTGCTCAGATCCAATGGCTATAAATGGGCAGCGCATAGAATAAAAGAAATGTCAGATAGGGTTTTTTGTTTTCCCTTTTGGGCCAAGTGGGCTTAGCTATGTATCATGGACTTTTATTTTTAAACTAATGGACTACTATTTATTTACAATGAACTCTTATTAAATATTAAAATAGACTCTCTTTATTATTTTTTTGGGTTTTGTATCCAATAAATAATACTAATAATATAAGATATATATACATAATAATAATAATATACATAAGGATAATAATAATAATATAATACAACAATAACAATTTAAAAAAAAGAAAATGTCGAATTTAGGTGAAAATTCAGTGACAACAGTTGCCCCTCTTTGTTCATTCCGGTGAAACAGGAATAGAACAAAAGGACACTGAATTTCACCAATTACCAAACCGTCAAGGCTTTTTTGCCTGAACAAATTGACGGGTTCCATTCTTCTTATGCATGAACAGATAGGCGAGTTCTATTCTCCTCACGCTTGAATAGATAAGCGAACTGAAAAGGGTTCCATCCTCCTTATGCCTGGACAGATAGATAGTTTCTATTCTCCTCACGCTTGAATAGATAAACGAACTGAAAAGGGTTCCATCCCCTTATGCCTGGACGAATAGGCAGGTTCTATTCTCCTTAAGCTTGAATAGATAAGCAGGTTCCATTCTCCAAATGCCCAAACGGATAGGCGTGTTCTATCCTCCTTATGCTCGAATAGATAAGTGGATTCCATTCTCTAAATTCCCGAATGGATAGGCGGGTTCTATTCTCCTTATGCTCGAATAGATAAGCGGGTTCTATTCTCCTTATGCTCGAATAGATAAGTGGGTTCTATTCTCCTCATGCTTGAATAGATAAGCAGGTTTCGAAAAAGATTCCATCCTCCTCATGCTCGGATGGATAAGCAGGTATTGAAAAAGGGTTCCATCCACCTCATGCTGGGATGGATAAACAGGCTCTAAAAAAAGGTTCCATCATCTTTATGCTCGGATGGATAAGCAGGTTTTATCCTCCTCATGCTCAGATAGATAACCAGACTGAGAAAAGCTCCATCCTCCTTATGCTCTGATGAATAAAAAAGTTCTATCCTCCTCATGCTCGGATGAATAAGCAGGTTCTATCCTCCTCATGCTCAGATAAATAAGCAAACAGAAAAAAGGCTCGATCCTCCTTATGCTCGGATGGATAAGCATATTCTATTCTCCTTATGCTCGAATAGATAAGCGGGTTCTATTCTCTTTATGCTCGAATAGATAAGCGGGTTCTATTCTCCATATGCCCGAACGGATAGGCGAGTTTTATTCTTATTATGCTTGAATAGATAAGCAGGTTCTAAAAAATGTTTCATCCTCCATACGCTTGGATGAATAAGCGGGTTCTATACCTATCAAAAACAAGTGCAGATACTATGGTTAAGATGAATATGCCCCTAGGGATGCCTAGTCATGGATGCATGACTCATTTCTTTTGCTTTTTAAATTTTTTTCCTTAGAATTGGTTTTTCTTAATAGGCAGCAGACATAGAAGAAATTGTGAAGCTCCGAGAAACTTGGGTTATATCAACTTAAACATTTTCTCAACTCTGGCAAAAGATTGCAGACATCTATTCTAATCCCATCTCATCTAACAGTAGACCAATATGAATTCATTTCACTTATTCATATCGAACAAGACTTTGCACAATGTTACTTGGATCATAACAAGCAGAAAAGTTAGCAACCACCCATCTTTCAATCTTAGTTGGCTTCACCAATTTCTTGTTGTTAAAATTCCAGTGACCATTCCTTGGAAAGAAATCTTCAACATTTGCCCACTCTTAACTTCAGAGATTGTAGGACACGTCCCTCAATTTGGGTGAAATTAGAGTTTGCCAAAACACCACAGGGCCGCATCATGGGTTCAACGCCATAATTTCTGGTACATAAAAGATTAGACAATACATTCATCCTTTCATGTGGCTTCTACCTTGATTTTTAACCAGGAAAGAGCTTTCGTATAGCGTTGCAAGGACAACAAAGAGCAAAGATCAATGGGAATTAATGCGTGGAAGATCACCAGAATATTACAACTATATATTATGATGATTGACAAAATAATCATAGATAGTCATCTTCATTATCTCTGCCTCACCATTCTTATTCTTAGTACCTTTTTGCTTCATAAAAATTCGGATCTTTTGCACATTTGCTCGTTCAATCCGATTAACTTGTACTCTTGGTAGGAAGGATTGACTTTATCCTCATATTCTTCAACACTCTTTTAGCCTTTGTCTAGTCATGGGAATATGGATTTCTTGCCTCCTGATTAGCTAGTAGAATAGCTCAACTATCAAACCAAGTCGAATTATCATTGTAGTTGATACATCAATATCCAGTGACAAGCCTCCTTGAGCGACTCTGAAAGCTTCAAGTCTTTATATGCCCCTTAAAATAATAGTAAGCACATTCAACGCTTTTTTTGAATTCTCAAATTCTTGCCCCTACAGGACATCTTGAAGCATTTGCATGCAAAACCTTCTACTAGAGCTTATTTCCACCTTGAATGTCTTTACATGATGTTGGTACCTTAATCTCTTCCTTTCGCGCCTATAAAACTTAGGGATCTTGAATCTTTGATCAACATAAATTGCCCCTATTGGTGGCGCAACTTGCCCTCTATGCGTAATTCCATCCCCTTTTTATGCTTTAGGGATCTTACATCTTATGTGTGTATCTTGCTCGACCACATGGTCCACCTAAAACTCTTCAACACATGTTTTTTTTCTTTCTCATGCAAGGTAATGCCTTTGTTTAAACTGAGGTTCAATTATCGGCCACTTCATTTTTCCTGAAACGATTGAAAACATTCATTCATGGTTCTCTACAGTTGAGATCAATACCAAAAAATCCTTTGTTTTTCATAAATCTATGTCAACCTACTTGTAAGATGCAAGAAAATGCTAGAAATAGTAATTTAAAGGAAGAAGTCATGGCAGATGCAAGAAAAGGCTAGAAACGGGGATTTAAAGAAAATAGTCATGGAAAACATGGAAAAGAGGAAAGTCGGATGCCCCAAAATTCATAGTATGAATGATTCATGAATCCATCAACCGGATAGTGCCCCACTTTTTGGTGGCTCTCTTTAACTCACCCACTCCCCAAATTTCAATTTCTCACTTTTCTAATCTCAATCAAACATTAGAAGTGTTGAGGTCCCTGAAGAAAGGTTAACTCAATTGGGCGGAATGTGTTCTAAAGACAAACTCATTTTCTCTAATATCCATGTGTGATCCAAATGGTCTTTAAAGGCTTGTAATGTAGGCTAGGCTCGGGTTGCCAAAAAAATATAGGCTCAAATACATGCTTTAAGGGTAATTAAACCAAGGATCAATCTTTGATGAAATCTCCGTTCTTTTATTCTTTTGGATCACTCTAGACTGCCCATTTTGGGTTTTCACCCTAGAGTTCATTTCCCTTTCTGGTATATGTCTCATTTGAAGGATTTGTTTCAAATTTTCCTTCGTACTCCAGCTTTTATTTCTTTTATTTCTCTTTTTTTCTTTTTTCTTTTTTCTTTTTTCTTCTTTCTTATTTTTCCTTTTTGTGTCCTTTTCATTTCGAATTTAGGACATTTACTTGATCTGACATGTTTTCCTTTGCTTTCAAACAACTTTTCATCCTCTTTGCCCCTTAGTGTGGGGAGTGGTCCTTGGTTAGGGTTTAATCACAAGAAAAATATCAGGCTCAAAGGGGGAAAACAATGGATTTTTTTTTTCATTTTCTTATTCGTGAAGGGAAAAGAAGGAATGCCAAATGTCATTTCACACGCAAACATCTTTGAAGAGGACCAGTCTTTAGTTGGTTGATATTTTAGAGTTATCACTTTATTCAAAGACCCTAACAACAATGTCTGAGAGGAAAATTCACTCATAATCTGTATATGGGATCTCCCCATTAAACCTAAACACACTTTTTGCTCCTTTATCTCGGGATTAGATTCAAAAGTCATTCATACAATCAATAATAAGGGCTCTTCCAGAAAGACGTATGTTTGAAGACAAATGGATGAAAATTGAATAAAAATGAGAAATGTTTGCCACTTGAGAAAATAAAGAAAATACATCTTTAAACAAGTATATTAACATAGAATCCCTTACAAAAGATCCCTAATGCTTGCGGGAAAAAGTAAGAGGGGTGATTCTAGGTATGGCCCCAACAATGTTCGGGAAAATCCTTTATTATCCAGCCGTGAAGCATTATTCTAGGAAGGCATGAAATCTAGCCAAGCTCGAGTAGTTCAAGTTATAGTTGCTCGTCATATTCTCCTTCCCCGAGTCTTCCACTTTTGATGGCCACCAATATCAACTCCCTATTCATGACCATGTCGTCAAAACCTTCGGTGACATGGTTTAACACGTGGTCATAGAAGAGACCATTTAAAGTCTCCACAAACATGGGAGTAACCTTATTTTCCAACAATAGAGGTTGTACTTGGGCTGACACATCTCCCCACCTCTGGGCATACTGGCAAAAGCTCTCGTCAGGCCTCTGTTCCATATCCTTTAGTGTTTGAAGAAGGCTCTTGACAGATCTCTCCAAGTTTGTATGTTGACCCGACTCAGTTGATATACCATCGGGTAGCAGATCCCGATAATCTATCCTAGAAATAGTGGATCAGTAACTTCTCATTTTCCAAGTGTTGTGACATTCTTCGGCTGTACATGGTTAAGTGCGACAAAGGGCAAGTGGCCCTATCTTACTTTTCGAAGTTGGGAGTTTTGAATTTTAGAGGAACCACCAAGTCAGACACTAAACTTAGATCTCTAGCATCTTTGCCACCATAGACATTTCTTCCTGTAATGCTTTGATGATATCTTCGAGCCTGTCACACTAATCTTCTAGCTTCTTATTCATTTTGGACCTATCGGCTACCTTATGGAGATCCCGCACCCCAATGCCTTGGTTTTCCCCATGGTTTATCCTAGACCTTGCTGAAATATGAGCTGAGGTTCCTGCGTGTAGATATAGACTCTACCCTTCGGTGGAAATGTCTCACAAGCCATCCCGGGTTGGAGCGACAAAACATCAGCGACTTCAACCGTCTTTCCTCTCTCTGGGTCTTTGAATCCCAACATAGCCACTATCTGGCTGACAGTGCTTCTTTGGGCTCTTGCAATTTCTTCCTTCAATTATTTCCCCATTTTATCGAGTCTATCTTGGGTACCCTTGTGGCTATTCTCTAAAGTTTTCAATCTTTTTTCCATAGCCATTGCTCTAGACTGATAATGAGTACCGTATTTGTAGGAAGTTTTTGCTATTTTAAAAATTATGTCATTAGTTTCTTATTATGCGAATGTATGTAGTGATCATTGTTAAGTGTCTAAAAGTACTATTTTATTCACCCTTTTCATTCATATTATTGCTAGACTTAGGCTCATATTAGTTGCATTATTAGCCATTCATGCATGTTTGCATTGTTTCCTTGGTGGACAAGCTTGATTTCATATTTTGCTTAATTTTGTGGAAAAAGGGTGCTGCCGATAGTTGTTTTTGTTTGTGTGCAGAATCACTTGCCTAAACAAGGCCAAAACCAGTTGCCAGGGCTGTGCATGAAGGAGATGCCGACGCAGTTGCCAGGGAAATGCATGAAGGAGATGCCGAGCTAGTTGCCAGGGCAATTGTCGATAAGGGATAAGATGATATGATAATCGAAATTGATGATTAGATAAGCCCAAGATGACGTGGAGCAAAGTTAAATCCCAAAGGAGTTTCATTTCCATGAAAAGGTCAAAGAGAAATTAAATCCCAAGAAGATAAGAGAAGATCTTGAAGGAATTTAAATATAATAAAGAATTATATTCTTTTAAAGTATTTAATTCCAACTTAATTTCTTCCTCAAGAGAGACTTTGACCTAGCCATCTCCTATTTAAAGGAGACCAAGCCGTCAACTCCAAGGGAGAGCAAAGGGGAGAGATTTCGACAAAGGCTTCAACCATTCTTCATCTTTTTCTTCTTTGTTCGATTAGGTTTATGTTAGGAATTCTTTGTTTTGTGTTTCTTCGGAACCTAGCCATGAACTAAATCTATTTGACTAAGGTTATTGTGTTTTGTGGTTGTGAGAAACAATTGGATTTTGTTTAGGTAATAAGAGTTTGCACTTTCAATTCAAGGTTTACTCATTCTTGGTTTTTATTCTTGTTTGCGAGTGAATTGGGAGATGATCTCGTAACTTCATCTATTTATCTAATATCGGGAGAGTTAGATTCAAGAAACGAATGAGTATGGTCTTTATTCAATCTATTGATGGTGAAGATTAATCCGGCTTAGGAATAAGTTAAGGATTTCAACGGCTAACAGGAGCGCAAGATTGGTTGTTGTTTACCCTTGATTCACGAATGGATGTATTATCAAGGCATGCACAATTAGCTAGAGTTTCAATTTAGGGATAAGAAGAAACCATTGAAGAACGTCCGCCGAACCTTGAAGTTGCTACCCAGCCGCCCAAACAGTTGCCCAGCCAGTTGCCCAGGCAACCGTCGATTAGTTTCCAAGGCAACCCCGTTGCACAAGTTGCCACGACAACTGAGTTGCCCTTGCACTCTTTTACCAAGACAATCCAATCGGCTATCACACCTTAACTCACGATAACCTGGCCTATTCCCTCTCTTTTGATTACATCTTCTTTTACTTATTTGCTTTCTAGTTTAGTTGTTAGTTAAAACTCCTACAATTTTCTACTTGTGTTCTTTTACTTTTTAAGTGCAAGAGATTAGATTCTTGAAGTGGCACCAATCCCTGTGGAGACGATATCTTTTATACTATAACTTACGACGTGTACACTTGCACAATTGCGGAGCACTTATTACGCGCAACAAGTTTTTGGCGTCGCTTTCGGGGATTGGCAATAGCAACTTTGTTTTTATTTTCTTGCACTTTTTATTTTTCTTGTTTAAGATTCAAAGGGTTAACAAACTTTGGTTTTGCATTGGTATATGACCAGGGTGAGACCGATTACACCAGAATATCTTTTTGATCCAGAAATCGAATGAACCTTGCAAAGGCTCAGACAAAGGTTAAGAGTAGCAATGGCTAATCAAGACGGCAATATGAATCAGGATGTTCCAGCAGGAGGAGGAGTGATTCTTGAATGAAACAGAGCTATTCAAGACTATCTTGAAGAAGATCTTGAAGGACTCAATCCATGAGTTGTCACACCTAAAATTGAAGCCGACCACTTTGAGTTGAAACCGGTGATGTTCAATATGATCAACACAATTGGTCAATTTGGCGGCTCAGCAACTGAAGATGCACGACAACATCTTAAATATTTCCTCGGGATTTACAATTCATTCAAAATACACGAGTTACCCCCGATGTTTTACGACTAAGATTATTCCCTTATTCACTGAGGGATAGGGTGAAAGCATGGTTGAAGAGTATTCCTGCCGGATCAATAGAATCTTGGACCGATCTTTGTCGTGATTTCCTTGCTCGATTTAATCCTACAAATTTGACCAATAAGCTTCGTAATGAAATTACTTCTTTTCGGCAAGCAGATGATGAATCTATGTACGTGGCTTGGGAGCGATATAGAGAACTTCTACACAAATGCCCCCTACACGAATTCCCAGTGTGGACACAAGTAACAATGTTTTACAACGCTGTGAATACACCAACAAGGATGATGCTAGATGCCTCGGCAAATGGCATACTCCTAGATAAGTTACCAGAGGAAGCAATGCAAATTCTAAACAGGCTTGCCAAGAATGATTATCAGTTCCCATCTGCTAGAAGAGGAGGAGTTAGACGCCAAGCCACAATACATGAACTAGGATCATCATACTCAATTTCGGCACAATTGGCCACTCTAACCAAGATGGTCCAGAACATGCAGAAACCAAACAACACAAAAGAGGTAAAGGTAATGGATTCCTTTTGTGAGTTATGTGGTGGTAACCATGATTCTTTTGAATGTATGCAGAATCCAGAATCCAACTTTTATGTGGGGAATTACAATCGGAACAACAATGTGATGTCCAATACATGCAATCCAGCTTGGAAGAAGCACCCGATTTTTTCATGGAGTAATCCCAACAATGCTCTAAACCAAAACAATCAGAATGCACAAACATCGGGATTCCAGTAGAATATGCCACGGTAACAGTTACCGCAGCAACAATCGACAACATCTAGTTCTTTAGAAAATTCTCTCAATGCTTTTCTGTTGAAAACTAAATCTTATATGGATAAGAATAGTAACTTCATAAAAAGAACTGATGCTTTTATTAACAGGACCAAGATGAGATTGCAAAACCAAGAGGCGACAATCAAATCATTGGAAAATCAAGTCGGACAATTTGCTCAAAACCTGAATACTAGACTACAAGGAGGTTTACCTAGCGATACTAAAGTCGCAAGAGGAACTGGCCATGAGCAATGTAAGGCGATCACCACTAGAAGTGGCCAACAACTTAAAGAGGCTCAAGCTCGCTCATCAAACAAAACTCCACAAAAACAACAAGATGAACTCAGCAGCAAAACCTCAGATGCTGAACCAGGAATTGCCGTGGCAACTAGCGATAAGCATGCCTCGGCAACCAGCGATAAGGATGCCGCGGCAACCAACGATAGGCACGCCACGACAACTCTAGTTGCCCCGACAATGCCATCAATCAGGTTCTAGACCAATGAAAGGATCAAAGATATTCGACTTCCACCACCATTCCCATAAAGGTTGAAGGGGTAAAAGCAAAAATATCAATTCAAGAAGTTTCTTGATATCCTAAAGCAAGTCCACATCAACTTGCCGTTGGTTGAGGCAATTGAACAAATGCCGAACTATGCCAAGTTTCTTAAAGACATTGTGTCCAAGAGAACAAGGTTAGGAAAGTTTGAAACAATTGCCGCAACAGAGGGATACATGGCCATGTTGCACAATCACATGCCACCCAAGTTGAAGGATCCCAAAAGTTTCACAATACCTTGTTCCATCGAAAACCACTATGTCGGGAAAATATTATGTGACCTTGGGGAAAGCGTAAACTTGATACCTAAATTAGTTTTCTAGAAACTAGGATTCATGAAGGCAAGACCTACAATAGTTATGCTATAGCTAGCCGACAGATCCTATGTGCAACCAGAGGGAAAAATCAAATACATACTGGTAAAAGTTGATAAATTTATTTTTCCCGCTGAATTTATTGTTTTGGATTGTGAAGCGGATGAACATGCACCTATCATTCTCGGGAGACCCTTCCTAGCAACAGGGAGAACCTTGATTGATGTTGAAAAGGGAGAACTCACAATGAGGGTGAATGACTAGCAAGTTAAACTAAATGTGTTCCAAACACTAAGGCATGCCGATGATCCGGAAGAATGCCAACTTCTTCATGCCACGGTAGAGTTTAACTTCGACGAGGAATTTAGTTGCCTCGGCAACTACATTGCCGATCAAGAGGAACCTGAGGAGTATGAAGAACCGATCAATGAGGAACAACAAGAAGAGGAAAATAGGTTAGTCAATCGACCAGGTACATACTTTGAACCACTGGATTACTCAGGTAAGGAAGGTAAACTCAAAAAGCCCTCCATTGAACAACCACCGATTCTTGAGTTGAAACAGTTCCAGGGCAACTAAAATATGCTTACTTGGGAACCAATAATACATTGCCTGTAATTATTTCCTCTAAGTTACAGCTTGAGCAGGAAAAGAAGTTGATCCACATGTTGATGCTACACAAGAAGACGATAGGATGGACAATTGCCGACTTGAAGGGAATTAGCCCAGCAGTGTGCATGCATAAGATTTTGTTAGAAAATGATCACAAACCTTTGATTGAGGCCCAGAGGAGACTGAATCATGCCATGAAATGGGTTGTAATGAAAGAAATCATCAAGTGGCTTGACGCCAGCATCATATACCCTATCTCTAATAGTACATGGGTAAGTCTGGTACAATGTGTACCGAAAAAAGGAGGTATAACGGTGGTAAGTAATGAAAACAATAAACTCATTCTAACCAGGACTGTGACCGGTTGGAGGGTTTGTATGGATTACCGAAAGCTAAACAAATCCACTAGGAAAGATCACTTTCCCTTACCCTTTATTGATCAAATGCTTGACCGTCTTGCAGGTAAACCCTTTTATTGTTTTCTTGATGGTTTTTCAGGTTACAATCAAATTGTCATAGCACCAGAAGATCAAGAAAAGATAACCTTCACATGCCCATACAGTACTTATGCTTTCCGAAGAATGCCGTTCGGATTGTATAATGCCCCGACAACCTTCCAAAGATGCATGATGGCACTTTTTTCAGACATGGTCAAAGACTTCCTTGAAATCTTCATGGATGATTTTTCTGTATTTGGTAATGACTTCGACAGTTGCCTCGGCAATTTAGAGAAGGTGTTGGCAAGATGTGAAGAAACCGATTTAGTCCTTAATTGGGAGAAGTGCCATTTTATGGTAGATGAAGGAATTGTGCTCGGCCACAAGATTTCATCCAAGGGAATTGAAGTAGACAAAGCCAAGGTGGACGTGATCGAGAGATTACCCCTACCAAGTTCAGTTAAAGGAATCCGAAGCTTTCTTGGACATGCAGGTTTTTACAGGAGGTTCATTCATAATTTTTCTAAAATTACTAAACCCTTGTGCAATTTGCTTGAACAGGATAAAGTCTTCAATTTTGATGATTCTTGCGCCCAAGCATTCGAAACCTTAAAGGAAAAGCTTGCCTCGACACCCATTGTCATTCCACCCGATTGGACGTTACCTTTTGAGCTCATGTGTGATGCAAGTGATTTTGCGGTAGGAGCAGTCCTAGGCCAACGCACAGGTAAGACCTTTCATGTGATATACTTCGCTAGTAAAACTCTTAATAGCGCTCAAGTGAATTACACAACAACGGAGAAAGAGTTACTAGCCGTAGTTTTCACATTTGACAAGTTTCGATCCTATTTGATTGGTACAAAGGTAATTGTTCATACGGACCATTCGACAATTAAGTATCTATTTGCTAAAAAGGATGCCAAACCTCATTTGATTCGTTGGATATTACTTTTACAAGAGTTTGACATTGAAATTAAGGACAAGAAAGGAACAGAAAATCAAGTGGCTGATCACTTATCACGCTAATAACGCAATAGGGAAGAGGACGGGAATTTAGAGATATACGATGCAGTCCCGAATGAGCAACTATTAGTTCCCTCGGCAACCATGGATGCGCATACCTCGGTAACCCCTGATGCCTCAGCAACCATGGATGCGCATGCCTCGGCAACCCTCGACGCCTCGGCAACTCTTGACGCGCATGGCTCAACAACTCTTGACGTGCACGCATCGGCAACTCTAGATGCGTATGCCTCGATAACCACTGACGCACATGCTGCAGCAACTCTAGACGCACATGCCTCGGCAACCACGAAAGTAGTTGCCACGACAACCACGGATGCCTCGATAATACCCTGGTACACAGATTTGGTTAATTTCCTTGTTTGTGGTATTTTACCTTATGGCCTTACTCACCAAGGGAAGAACCGATTCTGCAATAATACTAAGCATTACTTTTTGGACGAGCCTCTTTTGTTTAAACAATGTGCAGATCAAGTTGTACGTCGATGTGTCCCTGAAGAGGAGCAGCATAATATACTCCGGCAATGCCATTCTTCACCCTATGGAGGACATTTTGGAGGAACACGTACCGTGGCCAAAGTTTTGCAATCTGGTTTGTATTGGCCAACACTGTACAAAGATGCCCAAGAGTTTTACAAGCAATGTGATCGTTGCCAGAGGACGGGTAATATCTCTAGACGACATGAGATGCTGCTCCAAAACATCCTTGAGGTGGAATTGTTCGATGTATGAGGGATTGATTTTATAGGACCTTTCCCATCTTCATTCGACAACCTCTAGATCCTACTTGTCGTCGACTACGTGTCTAAGTAGGATGAGGCAGCTGCAGTTCCCACCAATGATTCCAAGACCGTGCAACAATTCTTGTAGAAAAACGTATTTACACAGTTTGGGATGCCGATAGCAATTATCAGTGATAAAGGCAAGCACTTCAACAACAAACTCATTGCCAAGATGTTACAACGCTTTGGTGTATCTCACAAGATTGCCATGGCATATCACCCACAAACCAATGGGCAAGTAGAAATTTCCAACCGGGAATTGAAGGTTATACTCGAGAAAGTTGTAAATCCCTCTAGGAAGGATTGGTCAGTAAGACTAGATGATGCACTTTGGGCATATCGCACTGCATTCAAAACACCCTTAGGTATGTCTCCCTTCCGACTTGTCTATGGCAAAACATGCCATCTACCAGTGGAAATCGAACACAAGGCATATTGGGCAATCAAGACCGTGAATATAGATTGGGAAAGTGTCGGAAAAAAGCGTTTGTTGGACCTCAACGAGATAAAAGCATTTCGTGCACTCGCCTATAACAATGCACGAATCTACAAGGAGAAAAGAAAGCAATGGCATGACAAGAAACTATTGCCGTGACAATTCACGCCAGGGCAACTAGTTCTCTTATTGAATTCCCAGCTGAAACTTTTCTTGGGAAAACTGAAATCAAGATGGTCGGGACCATTTGAAGTTGTCAAACCATTCTCCCATGGTGCCGTGATAATCAAGTCCATCACTGACGAACATGAATTCAAAGTTAACGGACAAAGATTGAAGCACTACAACGGTGCCCATGTGGAACGTAACAAAGAAGTGGTCACCTTAGGAGATGCATGAGCATGCTCTCCTTTCGATATTTTATTTTTATTTTTATTTTTTTTCAAACTATTTAATTTTTTTATTTTTTAATTTCTGTTATTTCTCTTTTTAGGATAAATTTATTTATTTTCTTTAAGATTAAGACTACATATTTCTTTCATATTTATCTAATTGTTTTCAAATTTTAAGTTTAAGAATTTCTTTGCACATCTTTATTTATTTTCTTTTATTAGTTTATCTTTAATTTTAATCCTTATTTTATTTGTTTTTGAATTGTAGGAAAAGAGTTCAAGATAAAGAGGAATTTGATTCAAGAAGGAAGCTTCTTCAACAAGGAAACTAATGGGCTAAATCTAAGGCTTATATTAAGCCTCCAATTTACCCTAAATAAACCCTACATAGCTGGCCAAACCCTCCTCCTTCCCCAAATCCCCTAGCTGTCCCCTTCCCCCAATCAAAACCCTTATTTTCTTTCTTTCCAATTAATCCCACCCACCATATTTACTACATATCTTTTCTATTTAACCCATCACCCTTAACTTCCAAGAAACCTATTCCTACTTTTCATCTTGCAACTCTTTAGTTTCTTTTGCTTTCTTTTCTTTGTTTCTACCAAACTCACAACCAAGATCATCCATGGCATCCAAAATCGAATTTTCGGTTCATCCAAGTTCCTCCAAAGAACCAAGATACAAGAAGTTTGCTACACCGGTGGTTCAAGAAAGATTTCACTCCAAGTTTGAAAGCCGGGAGATTTGCGAAGAACAAGGCTTCGAATACTCCAACTCTCATCAAGATTTCGGCCTTGAACCATTCATATTCCAAAGGATTGCACATCAAAAGTGGCAAATCTTTTGCCATCAATCGGAACCGGGTAACATCTCATGGGTAAGAGAATTCTATGCTCACTCACCTAACCCGGATAATCCTTATGTTTTTGTTTGTGACAAGGCTACACTCATAAGCCCGAAAGTATCAACACCTTTTACGGGCTCTACGTTGAGAAGGACGAGCATCAAGCCTTTGTTGATCAACTCACGCCCAAGCAACTCGACAAGGTGCTTCAAGAACTCACTCTACCGGGAACTCATTGGAACGACGGTAAATAAAAGGGCACGGTAAATCGCCTTCGGCTTAAACCAGAGGCAAAATTATGGAATAAGTTTGTTAAAACTTCTTTAATGCCCACAACACACAATACCACCGTTGATACACCTCGTTTTTTGCTTATACATTCTATCTTGCATAATCGTATCATTAACATTGGAAAAATTATTTGTGATGAGATTTTTGTATGTAGCACAAAAGACAAGGGTTCTCTTCTCTTCCCTTGCTTAATTTCCAATCTTTGCAAGGAGATGTATGTCCCAAGTGGGTCCACTAATGAAAAGGCCCTACCAAAGTCTGGTTGGAATCGAGCACAAATTCGAAAGCTAATAGAAGAGGCAACGGTAAAATCCCCAATGCCTTCAGTTGCCGCGGTAACTTCTGCCACCTCGGCAACTCCTAATGCCCAAGCAACTGATGCCCGGGCAACTCGGCCAGCAACCCCAGGATAACTTGAAGCACTCTTACAACCGTTAGAGAACCGTCTTAGGCAAATTGAAGATCGACAACTAATGTTCATGCGGTACATGAAGGATCACAACAATGCCATCACCCAAGTCATCCTGGAAAAGTACCCAGACAGCCGCGCGCCGTTCCTAATATTTCTTGCCGAAATCCTTGCCTCGGCAACCAATGAAGAAGTTGCCACGGCAACCGCAGCAGATGATTCCGCGGCAACCTACACTGCGCCTGCCCAAGCAGTTGCTACGGCAACCAACACTGAAGGTGCCGCGACAACCAAAGCTAAAGACACCCCGAAAACCACTGCAAAAGCCAAAGGTAAAGCGCCTATGCCTGAATCAACTCGTACTAAATCATTGTCTGATTTTTCAGATTCGAACGAGTCCTCCTTTGCACCAACAAAGACCGCACCAATCGAATCCTCCAAGCCCAAGAGAAAGGCCAATGATATTGAGGAAGAGGGTGATGAGGACGATGAGAACAACCCCGTATGAGGATCAATTCTACCATCGGCAACAAGGAAGCAACCACCGCGTTCAAGCAAAAGAATCAAGACACCGGCCAAAAGGAAACTAATCATCCACGATGACGAACTCTCAGAGTAAGTCCTCGTTTGCATTTTGCTTTTCTTTATTGTTAATCTTATTTTTTTCATTTTTCTTTGTTGCATGCATTGAGGACAATACCTCACTCGAGTTTGGGGGGATTGTTATTAGTTAGTTACCATGTTTAGTTGCATTCATCTTAAGTATTGCATTTATGATACATAAATTGCTTGCCATGCCTTTAGTTGGAACAAGAATTGCCTAGATTGGATGAATATCCGATGATGACTTTGCCAATGCACTTAATTGATAGAATTTTTTTATTCTAGGATAACCGTGGAAACACTTAGAATCTTACTATGATGCTAAACTTGATGAAAACACTGTTGTAGCTTGATTGATTTAAGGAATTCTAGGGAACTTAGGTTGATAGTTAAGAAATTGGGGGATTCGAATAAAAATTGGATGAATGCTAGAGGTGCCCGAAATTGGCTCTAGTATGTGCTAAAAATTGATCGCTAGAGGTGCCCAAAACTGGCTCTAGTTGAATAAATTAATTAACTTAAGAAAACTAAAAACAAAACACTAGAGGTGCCCAAAACCGGCTCTAGTTAAAACATGTTAAAAGAACCCAAGGAAGTAATTTGAAAACCTCTTGTTTGCATAGAATCCGAAAAATCAACTTGCACACAACTCCGCACACACTCACAAGCATTATAGTTTGATTCTGAGTAACTCCTAAGTTTTCCGAAAAATGAAAAGCCAATCATACTTTGTGCTATGGTTCTGAGAATTGAAATCAAGTTTAAAGCTAAGTTTGTGAAAATTAAAGTTTTGGCGGGTAATTATTAGTCTGCAGTGCTTAAGGACAAGCAATAGTTTGAGTTTGGGGGTGTGTTAAGTGTCTAAAAGTACTATTTTATTCACCCTTTTTATTCATATTATTGCTAGACTTAGGCTCATATTAGTTGCATTATTAGCCATTCATGCATGTTTGCATTGTTTCCTTGGTGGACAAGCTTGATTTCATATTGTGCTCAATTTTGTGGAAAAATGGTGTTGCCGATAGTTGTTTTTGTGTGTTTGCAGAATCACTTGCCTAAACAAGGCTAAAACCAGTTGCCAAAGCAGTGCATGAAGGAGATGCCGACGTAGTTGCCAGGGTAATGCATGAAGGAGATACCGAGCTAGTTGCCAGGGCAATTGTCGATAAGGGATAAGATGATATGGCAGTTGAAATTCATGATTAGATAAGCCCAAGATGATGTGGAGCAAAGTTAAATCCCAAAGGAGTTTGATTTCCACGAAGAGGTCAAAGAGAAATTAAATCCCAAGAAGATAGAAGAAGATCTAGAAGGAATTTAAATATAATAAAGAATTATATTCTTTTAAAGTATTTAATTCCAACTTAACTTCTTCCTCAAGAGAGACTTTAACCTAGCTATCTCCTATTTAAAGGAGACCAAGCCGTCAACTCTAAGGGAGAACAAAGGGGAGAGATTTTGGCAAAGGCTTCAACCGTTCTTCATCTTTTTCTTCTTTGTTCGATTAGGTTTATGTTAGGAATTCTTTGTTTTGTGTTTCTTTGGAACCTAGCCATGAACTAAATCTATTTGGCTAAGGTTATTGTGTTTTGTGGTTGTGAGAAATAATTGGATTTTGTTTAGGTAATAAGAGTTTGCACTTTCAATTCAAGGTTTACTCATTCTTGGTTTTTATTCTTGTTTGCGAGTGAATTGGGAGAGGATCTCGTAACTTTATCTATTTATCTAATATTGGGAGAGTTAGATTCAAGAAACGAATGAGTATGGTCTTTATTCAATCTATTGATGGTGAAGATTAATCCAGCTTAGGAATAAGTAAAGGATTTCAATGGCTAAGAGGAGCGCAAGATTGGTTGTTGTTCACCCTTGATTCACACAGGGATGTATTATCAAAGCATGCACAATTAGCTAGAGTTTTGACTTAGGGATAAGAAGAAGCCATTGAAGAACGCTCCGTCGAACCTTGAAGTTGTTGCCTAGCCGCCCAAACAGTTGCCTAGCCAGTTGCGCAGGCAACCGTCGATTAGTTACCAAGGCAACCCCGCTGCTCAAGTTGCCACGACAACTGAGTTGCCCTTGCACTCTTTTACCAAGACAATCCAATCGGCTATCACACCTCAACTCACGATAACCTGGCCTATTCCCTCTATATTGATTACATCTTCTTTTACTTATTTACTTTCTAGTTTAGCTGTTAGTTAAAACTCCTACAATTTTCTACTTGTGTTCTTTTACTTTTTACAGTGCAAGAGATTAGATTCTTGAAGTAGCACCAATCCCTGTGCAGATGATATCTTTTATACTATAACTTGCGACGTGTACACTTGCACCATTATGAAGCACTTATTACGTGCAACAATCATAACATAAATGCAAGCAACAATAAAAAAATACAAATGCATGAATGCAGGCGATGGGTCATCGATTCCATTAATGTATTGCTCTAGAAGTAGCATTTGAATACGTCTCAGTCTGAGCACCTAGTTCCTCTATTTCTTAGATCAGTCTTTGGGGCCTTGGCCCTTCCCCCTATCGGTCTGACGTGGGGGCGAAGAAATGTAGCTTCTTTGATTATCATCGTCACACGGTTAGCTACATCTTCAATTTAGGTTATGATACTTTTTTCGGACTCGTCTCACTCCTGGGTCCTTTAGACATTGCCCCTAAGCCGAGTGGACCGATGATCATCTTCAAATTCTTTATTTTGTAATAACTACTTGGTTGTACGGTCGAAGTAGTCTCATAGCTCTTGTACGATGTTCTACTTTACACTGATGTGTTTCCTCCACGTGATCATCGTACATCCGCATTGTCTTTCTCTTTCATTAGGTATCTTCTATCCATGACAAAAGCTTTTTCTAATTGAGCAACATGCTTCAAAATCTACCTCTTTTAAATATGAGATGCAAATGCAAGGGAACAAACAAAAACAAAAGCAAAACACAATTAAGACAAGAAAAAAGAAAGGATTAGTATTCTTTTTTTTAAAAAAGGAAATAAAACATAAAAGGTCTAAAATAATTTCATTGTACGAATAATTCTGGGTAGCACATTCCAACACTCCAGGACATGTCTCCACGGATTATCCTTACGAAATAATTTTGACCAGACTAAAAGCCTAAGGTTTTCCACATGACTCTATTGGGGTGGGTTCTAGATTCTCACACATGGTTTGGTTCTAAAAGGGTACCCGAGCTGTCCTCACTGTCCCTTACTAAGGGTAGCAAAGCCCTTGGTTCTCACCCATTATAGGCTACAAACGAATCAAGTTCAACTCAGGGGGACTCATTTCCTATGACTTTACGAAGGATCAGTATCCTTACAAAGACATAGGGCATATAAATCTCGAAGGTACTTGCTAGGCTCATACGGAGAATCAGTATTCTGACATGAGCAAAGTGTTTTCCCCTCACTTAAACAAATAGGATAAAGCTCGGGTATAGAGCTTAACCAATTTTAAAATGTGTAAAATAGAATCATATTCATAGATGGGCAATTAAGTTAAATTTTACATGAACTTAGCAAATTCTGACATTAAAACAAAGTGTAATCGGCTTGTGGCTTGACTCACTTTTTTGTAAAAACAAAATGTCCCCAGCGGAGTCACCAAGCTGTCGCAACACCTTTTTAGGAGTCTTGACATTTTGAAAACTAAAACACAGAGTCGCCACCAATCTTTTAAAAGGTGTGATTGGATCACCTAAAAATGAGTAATTTTAATAAAACATTTTATTTTATTAAAACAACAGTTTTGGTCTGTGAAAACACGAAAACGGGTTCGGGAGTCGGTTACGCGTGGGGAAGGATTAGCACCCCTACAATGCCCAAAAATTGGTACCTAGTCGATTACAAAATATTTTAATGTCGGAACTTGCAATTTCAATTAAAATTTAAATTATTGTCCATTTATAAATATGACTATTTTAACGGCCTTATCATTCGAAAAATGAACTCTAATCACCGCCAACACTTCTGGCGCTAACTCGTCATTTCTGTTTGATAAGACACCGTATTTATTATATTATTAAACAAGCAAGCAAAGAATTAAATAAAAATAAATAAATGGGAAATTAAATTTCAAGGTTAAATATATACGAGAAAATAATGTAATAAAAAAGAATTAATTAAATTAAATACAAATTAGAGTGTAAGATTAATTAAAAGAGAGTGTATCATTCCTGGATCGGCCAACACTTTATTTGAGCTTAAAACAAGGTTTTTAAATAAAAAGAAATAAGAAAGCAATTTTTTTTAAAAAACAATTAAAACAAATAAAGGGTCAAATTGAAATAAAGGGACCAAATTAAAAATATTTAACAAGAAGGGGCTAAAACTTGCTAATTCAGTGACCATTTTGAGTAGATGAAAAACTGTGTATCCAGCGGGAAAAGATAGAAACGTGGAGGGACTTAATGACTGTAATTAGCCCATTAAAATATATGGTATAAAACCCAACTTTTAATACACCCTTTCATTTTTTCTTTTCCAAAATTTTAGATCAAACATCCCCATCTTTTTCTTTCAAAGAGCACTGGGTTCTTCATTGATTGAAGAACCGGTGGCCATCCCCCACGCCAGCTGCCGCTCACCGGCGGTGGTTGGTCAAAAGGTAAAAACTGTATCCCTTTTTTCTTTATATTTTTAGGTTCAAATAAAGCATAAAATAAAATAATAAATAAGAATGATAGGAAAGAACACAATACCCAGAAATTTGCTTCGACAACTTCTTGTATTCCTCTTGAAAAAATTAGTATACAATGTAGTAAATTCCTCCAATTCTGAGTGTATTTTTCCTGGTATGCTTGTGTATTTTACAAAGAATTTGAACCCCTTTTTATAGGGTTTTTGCATACATGAAATCAAAATAAAAAGGAACCCATGGTTTCCAGTAACTTGCTTGATTCTTCCCCTGCGTGATTTGGTCAGATTTGGAGCTGATTTTTGGGTTCTGATTATCCTTGATTTTTTCCCATGTTTGAATATACTTTTCTTCCCTTTATTTTGCAGGCAATAAACTAGAGATGGGGGCATTGCTGCGGCGGCACGGTGAGGCGAAAAATGGCTAGTTGGAGACGAGACGATCGTCGGTTGGTATAGCGGGCAACGCGGACAGTTGTGAGCGATGCAACGGCGGAGAGTAGCTCCCTTCCCGGCTACAGACGCGAGGAAGAAGCGTCTTTTCGAAGCTAGGTGTGCGCGCGCAGTTCACGTGCACGTAGACGTTGATCGGCTCCCTCTTGTGCTTCATCTGAGCCGTTAGATCTTGCTCAGATCCAACAACTATAAACGGGCTGTGCATAGGATAAAAGAAATGTCAGCTAGGGTTTTTTGTTTTCCCTTTTTGGGCCAAGTGGGCTTAGCTATGTATCATGGACTTTATTTTTAAATTAATGGACTACTATTTATTTACAATGGACTCTTATTAAATATTAAAATGGACTCTCTTTATTATTGTTTTTAGGTTTTGTATCCAATAAATAATACTAATAATATAAGATATATATACATAATAATAATATAATACAACAATAACAATTTAAAAAAACAAAAATGACGAATTTAGGTGAAAATTCAGTGACAACAAAAAAGCATAGAAATTCAAGGTGAGTGTAGTTGTGTCAAGGGATGGGCTAGGTGTCATCTCATTACATTTGCTTTGTGCTTAAAGAATTGCATTTTGTGTAAGGGCTCTAGTAGAGCAAACGTATGTGGATTCTAAGGGTAAGTGTGGTAAGTTCTCATATTTCCTTGATATGTTTGTAAGCATATACGTGACATTCGAAAATACGTTACATGTGGAAAGTGATATGAATATGTTATGCTATTTGGGGCTGAGGCTCAATTTGTAATCCGTTATGATATGGCCTATGGGCACAAGGTAAGTTTTGTGATAAATTATATAACCTTGGATACTTGTGGACATTGGATACAATTGACATGCCATAGGATTATTCGAGCTCATTAAGTACGGGATTGGACTACGGTCCGGGGCTACGGCCTATACGCGGGGAGAAAATGTTGGATTGTGTAAGGGATTTAGGAGCTACGGCTCAAGGCTAAGGCCAATTTTTGACATATGTTGCATACAGGGGAATCCGTGTATCCATTGGTTACTATGTCCAAGTAAATGATATGAATTTATGCTTTGCAATTGGTATATGAAATATGATAATTAACTTGAGCATGATCTATACATGACTAATGATGCACTTATGTCATTCAAGCATGATTATGCATCATCTATGTCATTAAGAACTTATTTGCATTTGTTATAACTACCTCACTAGGCTATGTAAGCCTAACATTCGTGTGTCTCATGCATTCTAGGACTTTGAAGAATTCCGAGCTCCGATCGTGTAGTTGCGGTTGCAAGTCAATCTCATCAACCATATGTATGTTATATTTTGTTCTAAACTCCTAGTAGGGTGGCATAGGACTTATACATGTTACATTGGTCTATTTTGATATGTATGTAATGGGCCTAAAGTGCCCAGGTGTAAAATGAGAAATATGAAATGTTTGCAAATTGATAAACTAGCTAATTTTGGCCTAAAGGGACTCAAAGGTAAAAACTTAGTAAACGGATTTGAAATGACCTAAATTTTGGTATGCTATTAGAATTATGGATGAATAACTTGCTGGTAAAATTTCATGGCATTTGGACATCATTCAATAGGTTAATTCGAATAAAAACCAGATAAAATCCGTCATTACAAGATAGGCGTATCGATACGAGTCAAGCTGTATTGATACGGCCTTGCATATTTGGACCTATGAAAATAGAGCATGCCGATATGGGTCAAGCTGTATCGATACGGAATTCGACAGAAAGGTCTGGGAAGTAAATTGCATCGATATGGCCTTGGGGTGTACCGAAACAGGTCAACCTTGGTCAACGCGTATCGATACAGGCTTAGGTGTATCGATATGGGCTTGTCACCCTTAATTTTGGAATTAAGAAATTTGTCTTAGCGTGCCTATACGGTCCTAAGTGTATTGGTACGGTGTCAGTTAATTTAGTTACAAGACTTAAACCATAGTTTTTAACAGTTTACAAACTAATCACTAAATCTTAAGAGGGTTAATCCGATGAGTAAATGACCTCCGTTAAGAACAAAATTTTTTCAGGCTAATAATTTATAAGTTTAATTGAAGGCCAGGAAAAGAAAATTCTGATAAAGACCCTTAATTTTTAGAATTTACAATTTAGTCCCTAAATTCGAAAAAGTCTTAATTGACCCAAATTGAATAAGCTATTAATAAATTAATCTGTTAGGTCTTAAAAGAAATTAATAAGACCTTCCGAATAAGATTCTGAACCCCAAATAAACTATTAATCTCTGAATATATTTTCGGTAGCACTTTCTGACGTGGTTCCCTACCGGACCGGGAAAGGGGTGTTACAAGAATCCTGGCCTTCCTCCACTATCAAAGCTATCGTATGATTGCCACCATGAATATCAGATGGGACTGCCACCTCTTGCACTACTTTTCCATCAACTTCCGGACTAGACCGAGTCTATTGATGTTAACATTAGGTGTCGTGCTTGAACTAGCCTTGGGGGTAGGTATAGCACCCGGTCTCAACGACTTAGGCTTGGGGTGAGGTAAATACACAACATTCAATACAACTTTACCCATCGCTCATTTTCCCCCAGAATTAGACTCTTTAGATGCCCCACTTATAACCTTGGCTTGAGCCACCCGCAACTCCTTGGGTGCATACTCATCTTCAACAGTTTGAAGCACCTGAAATCGAGAGACATTAGATGGTCCAGGGCCCTCAACCCTAGATTTCTTCAGCATCGTCTCCTTGTTTGGCCGTCTATTCCTATAGGATGCTAACATCCACGAAGCACAAATATCTGACTCATCACTCGGAGGCACAATATCTTTGGATGGTTCTCCCGAACCTTCTTGAGAAGTAGACGTACCACACCACTCCTTAGTATGTCTGTAGATACCACACTTATAGAAAATCAAATTCAGCCCTTCATACTCCAACTTATGATTAAAACCATCAATATTTAAGATAGGCAACAAAGGTGTGTTGAGGTCAATGATCACTGCCAGCCTTGTAAAACGTCCTCGCTCACCAATCTTTGTATTGTAGTCAACCTTGATAACCTTACCAATCAAATTGCCAATCCATGATGCTTTAGTGTAATATTTGAACGATAATCCCAGAAGGCGAACCCATGCAATAACCCGAGAATGATGCTTTTTTGACATTGAGAAGGCCCTACTCCATGGTTGAACCGTCAGGTAGCTACCGAAAATAGTCCAGGATCCATCCGTTAGAACTCTTTTATAGTCCTTCTCCTGTGCAAATTTGACCAAAAAATAGTCGTTATCTAGGCCAATTAATTGAAAATTACTTACATGACACCAAAGCGATGCGATCCTTGCGTGCAAAGTCCTGTAGCTTATGGTTTTGCCAAGAAGTCGAACTACAACTGTAGTTTTCATCCTGGAGTCAATAAGAGCATGGACCCTCTCAGAGAACCTGATAGAAGGAACTGATCCATTGCGGTCTATTTTAACATCTTCATCGTTAACCACTATCTCCTCCTATGGAATCGTGGTGGTTTTCCTTGAAGATGAGGGTGCACTACCTTTTACCACACCAACATAGGAGGGTTTAGGACCCGGAGGTAGCGCTTTAGAACTACCATCACAAGCAGAGTCAATAGCTTGGTGATCATCTGTATCCATCATCTCAGATGGATTTTCCAAACCTTGGTCGGTCACTAGGGGTGTGCAAAAAAAACCGATCCAATTGATCTGATCCGTTTTTTCATTGATCCGATCTACAATTTCAGATATCTGATCCATTTTTTATTTTTCGAATAATTCGGATCGGATATCCAAAAATTTTGGATTGGATACGAATAGTGATTTTACATTCGGATCGTATATCTGATTATCCGGTATTCGAAAATTTCATTTTTTATAAATATGAATCTTGTTATATTCGATACTTTTACTTGTTATATATGAAAAATTAAATTTTTTATGGATACAAATCTTGTTATACTCAATAATTTGTTGATTTTTATATTCAAAAACCTAAAATGTTCATGGATAAGACCGTCAAATTCATAAAAATAATTAAATTAACTCATAATTTTGGATATCCGAATATCTGATCCTAAATTTCGAATATCCAAAAATTGAGTATCCGATTTTTTCGAATCGGATACGAGTCACTAAAATACCTATCCAAAAATTTTGAATATCCCAAATACACACCCCTGTCGGTCACCACGTGAAAGGGTTGGCCCTTCTCCATATCCACGTAGGGTTTACCATTTTTATTCTTAACTTTTTTGGTCGCACGTTGGTCTTCCAAAGGAACTGGTGAACCAGGCGTTTCAAGTACTGGTGGGAACTCAAAACAGACAACTTTACGAGGGTTGTCCTCCGTTGTCCCATCACCAGAGCTAGCCACAGTCATCGTCGCTGGGTTGATATTAGGGGTTTTAAGAGAAATATCGAGAAAGTTCATTAGAGTTTCAAAGATAAATGATCATTTAAGATATGGTGTTGTATATTTTATTTATAATTTTAATTAAATGTATAACATTACTTTTAAATTACAATTTCATTTTAGCAATATTAAATGTCGAATATTGTGTGCATGTTTACGCCAGTTAATCACTGCTAGATTTGGATTATTTATGCACTTGTGAGAGAAATGTTACTTTTTTAGGTGTCAAGTTGATGTTTTAAGACACTCTCAAATGATTTGAGTTAAAATTTGAAAGAAAAAAAAACATATAATTGGCGTAGATAAGTACTTTGGGAAAATTTAAGGAAGCTCATTTCGAGGGTGGGCTATAAGGACGATAGCCTAAGGCTCATCCATGTAGGCCCATTGCCCATAATTATAAGTGTCTAAATTTGATAATAACTTAATTTGTTTCTAATATTTATTATTAGAGTTTTATTTTTTCAATTTTTGTTATTAGGGATCTATTATTAAAATTTATTTTTTTTAATACTTATTATTAGGGGTCTATTTTTTCAACATTTGTTATTAGAGACCCATTTTTTAACTATTTGTTATTATGGGTTCAAATTGTTGCAATACTTGTTATTAGGATCCATTTTTTTTTCTAATACTTGTTACTAGGAGTTTACTCTTAAAATACATATTTTTTAATATATTTTATTAGGGGTCAATTTTTTTTACAATACTTTTTATTAGGGACTATTTTTTTCCAATATTTATTATTAGGTACATTTTATTAAAATTTAATATTTTTCTAATACTTGTTATTAGAGCCCTGATTTTTTTTCTAATACTTATTATTATGGACTTAGGCTTAAAATTCAATTTTATTTACTATTTGTTATTAGGAGACTAATTTTTGGCATTTTTTAACCAATAAACCTTTTTAATTATTTAATTAGAAGAATGACCCCTACAAGCATTATTTGAAAAAATCACCCCCAAATCGCCCACATAGGAATGCCTTGCGTTCTGCAAAACGCATTTAAAGACCTCGCTTTCTGCAGAACGCGAGTTCCATCCAACATGGAAGGACTTCTCAGATGGCCCAATTTAATATTTGGATAAAGGGCCTCACGTTCTGCACATAGTAAGGTTCCCGAGAAATTGAAGCGGTGGACTAATTTATCGCGAGATTTATTATAATGAACTCTCTTTCTCCAGAAAGCGAGGCCGGTCTGACGTGGTAGCAGTTTTGACCGAAAAGACCTAACTGATTAAATTTTTTTAAAATGATATTAAAATGTCCTAAATTTTAAATATTGTAAAGGATGGTAATTAAAAAATCCTAATTATTAGGAGATTCAACTATCTTTAAAAAATCACAATTTTAAAATATTTTAAAAAATCTCATTAAAAATGATCATAATTAAAAAAAAGATGGTAAACATTAATGATTAAGAGATTCATTCATCATTAAAAAAAATGATGGTAAACATTATTTTTTAAAGATTCTAATTCAAAAATCGCAATTTTAAAATATTTTCAAGATCCTAATTATTAAGAATTGATTCATGTTTTAATTGAATATAAAAAACAAAAATATTATAATCTAATAAATAAAAGAAAAATATCAAAATTAAAAATATTAGAATATTATTTAAAATTGAGATAAAAACTGAATTATCTTCATAATATTATAAAAATGAATTATCTTCGTAACTAAAAAATAATTAAAAATTAAAAAACCTGAATTATCTTCGTAATATTATAAAAAATTATCTTCATAATTAAAAAAGAATTTAAAATTTAAATTTAAATATCCTGGACATGGCATGTATTAAGACGATACATATTCAAAGAAAAAAATATAAATAAAAAAGATTATATTTTAATTGGTTGAATATAAAAAATAGAAAATATTATATTCAAATAAAAATAAAATAGCAAAATATCAAAATAAAAAAAACATTGGAATTTTATTTATTTAAATTGAAAAATGAATAATATTATAAAAAATGAGTTCAATTATATATCTCCATTATTCATACTATTATAAAATAAATAATTATTAGGATAAAATTAAAAAATGATTTTAAAAGTTAAATTTTGAATATCCTAGGAATTCGCTTTTTGTAGAAAACAAGTTTCCTTCTAACAGGTTGGAATTGATTCAAATTGAAAAGTCGCATCTTTTCAATGAACCTCGTGTTTTGTAGAAAGCGAGTTACATTGATAGTCGCTTTGGAATGGGTGTGAGGACTGCTATAAATAGGAGTCTCATTCTCCTAATCTGATTCACACATCTTATCTCTTCTTCTTTTCTCCTTGTTTACTGTTTTTTCTTAGCAAATATTAGTTAAAAAGCTCAAATATTCGATATTATGGCGGGATTACTCAGACTGGATAAGAGACATGACTTCGACTTCTGGCGGACAAATGATTTGGTAAAATCTTATTTTTTATTCAGTTAATTAATTTTTATTATTTGTTATTTATTTATTTAGTTAGTTACTTATTATTTTTAAAATTCAATTTCAAGGGGTATGAACGTGCGTTGACTTGTTACCTCAGCCGTATCACGAGACCACCTCATCTGGATATTATTTCGTATTCGCAAGAAGTCGATTTTGGCCACACCAATACTATAATTAGCGGTACCAAGTTGCATCCTCTATTGATAAACGCGTTGCTAGAAAGGTGGAGGCCGGATCAGTTATAACTTGTGTTGCCGAAGAAAATTGGTACCTCTTGTGTTGTGAATTGCTTGGAATTCCTCCAGACTACTTGGATGGTGGTAAATTTAAGATAACTTTTTTGGACAAAAATTTTAAAGATCTACCTCCAAATGCTTCTGAAGAAATTCAGAAGGTTAATATAATTTTTATTTATGATTATTTATATTGATTTTTTATTTATAATTTTGAAAATTTATTTTATTTTATTTTAAATTTTTATCGGTAATTATTATTTTTGCAGCGACTTTCTCATGTCCATATTTTATGAGTTATTGGTGAGATCACAAAAATTTTAAAGATCTACCTCCTAATGCTTCTGAAGAAATTAAGAAGGTTAATATAATTTTTATTTATGATTATTTATATTGATTTTGTTATTTATAATTTTGAAATTTTATTTTATTTTAAATTTTTATCGGTAATTATTATTTTTGCAGCGATTTGCTCGTGTCCATATTTTACGAGTTATTGGTAAGATCTTGATTCTAGAAAAATCCCGCAACAAAATTGCATTTGATGTGGTTGTCCCATATACGCAATTTTGAGCAATTCAAAAATATGAGTTGGGGATCGGCAGTCTTGGCATATCTGTTTAGGGAGCTATGTAAAATCGTCAATCCAGAGAAACATGTCATTGAAGGGTGTTTTATGTTGCTGCACTCATGAGCTTGATTTCGAATGTCGTTTTACGCTCGACTCTTAAAGAACCGACCCATTCGAATTTCCACTACTTTGGAGGTAACAAAAAATAAACTAAGTTTATATTATACATTTTTTTATAATATGACAATAATAATAATTTGTTATATGAATGATAGGTTGAGTGGTCCATTATCTCACGTGAGACTACCAACAACTCAACGAGATTTTAGACTGTTGATCGATAAGAGAGATGGAGAATGTTTTTAATTGATTTCATTTTTAATTTAAAAATCATTTGTTTTTTAAATCGAGTTTATCTAACTTAGTTTACAAAAATTTGTGTAGTTCATGTGGACGTCCTATTATAATCCTGATGTTAGGGTATGTATTCCAGATGAAATGTTTTAGAGTTCAAACCTTTGGATGTTGAGGGTCTCACTGATACATTATGAAATAGTCTAGTGGCATCCTACCAATTGCGTGCTGCTACAATTTCACTATATCCAAGGGATTCCGCCACCACCTTTAAATTTGGACGAATTGCATCGCTTAACGCAACAAGGGAAGACGAATTTTAATTGAGGGGATCATCATGCGGTGTGGATGAACGAGTAGAGGGGAAGATTTGGTAGGCGGCCCATTTTTGAACCCATTGTCGACCACAGTATTACACATGATTACATGTAGTGCTACGAACAAAAAAGAAAGCCACATATACTAACCCTAGAAGAGCGAGAATGAGAAATAGATGTGCCTCCCCCAAACTGCCGGCCGACGCAACGTGGTAGCATAGGGGAACCAATCTAGAGAAGAAAAACACACACTCTTCCCTCATCATCAAGAACATCACAGGCACTTGCACAGTCAGCAGCAGAGCTAAGACACTGGTGCTACCATATGCATTCACCCACTCGACTCATTCATCATTTCACCATATGGGTTTCGTCCCTATACGACGCTTGCAGGCAGGTCGACTCTTCCTGTACCTGTACCAGCATATTATCCTTCATTTCCTTCTACATTTGTTCCACCATTATATCAATTTCCACCATTGGCAACACACTTCGAATCCAGTATTGTTAACCAGACGCCGCCGCAAAGCCTATTCTACATCGGTCCTAGTGCCAACGGTGGTACTCTAGATGTAGATGTCAAAGATGATGATGATGAAGATGAATCTAGATTGGATTGAAGGAATCCGCATCGGGCTCGTCGTCCTCCACATTGTGGTACGGGTGGACATAGCCGCCATTAGGTGTTTTTATGTGTTAATCATAACTATGTAATGTTTAACAAAATTATATTAATGAAAAAATGATCATTGTTTGTTTGGTTCCATGCATAAATACTTTGACCCACTATATTTTATGGATTTTTATTTAACAATACATTAATTTATTTCAATATTAATTTGTAAACTTAATAAAAAAAGATACACGAACTTATGCTTAGCTGGAATGAATAGAAGATGATTTTGTTTCCGTATTGTCGTAGTCTGTAGACATGTCTGATGTTGAGTTTAGTTCTTTAATTTTATGCTCTTTCTCCCATCTTTTACTGTAATTATGTAGTAGAACTGTCTCTTCGTCTTGTGACAGTGGAGTTGCTTCTGTGTTTCTTGATGAAAATGCTTCTTCATCAAATTTTACAGTCAACTCGATGTTCGTACCCCAACACGTTCGTAACTCCTAAACATCTTGCGAATGTCGCTTGCATTTGATAAGGTCAGCATGTAATGCATTTTAGGGCCGGGCTCATCAACAGGTATTTTCGCTTGCAACGAAGACATTTTTCGTGTTGTAGATTTTCTAAGTTACATTGAAATGAAATCATATAACTCATCTTTCTTGATTTTGCTGTTGAATGGAATGTAGAAATAAGTTTCGGAATGAAACACTGTTACAGAAAATCTTGTCATATTTTAGTAAGGGTCATGAGGTTTTTTATTTAACTTTTTGTTGAATGTGCAAACACGATGGAAGTTTTTATAGATGGAGGAACATTGATCTTAAAATAAATTTATATGAACCTTGCGCTCTGCAGAACGCAAGGCTCATTGACATGTCACATCAATGGCGTACGTTGGTGCTACCACGTTAGGAATCTTTGTAGAACTTGATGTCTACAGAACGCGAGGTCCTTGCCACGTCAGGAATCTCTGCAGAACTCGTTTTTTGCAAAACGTGAAGTCCCTGCCATGTTAGATTAACTGTCAAAATGTGTTTGACAAGTCCTAAAATAAAAATTCCTCGCGTTTTGGCAGAAGCAAAAATATGTTATTATACTCGTATATCAGACAGAAGTGAAGGCAAACAAACCATATCAATTGCTATCAATTGCAGTAGTTCATAGAAAACATTGACAAGGGAAAAAAGATCACAAACATAATTTGCCAAATGTCACTTTTAGGTAAGTGTTCTAATTGTAAGTTTATGCGAGACTTCTCGATTCATTTATAGTTTGAATTCATTACAATTTCGCTAATGTTTGTTCTTCTCTCTAGATGATCGTAGATATTCTCAAAATATGTCGAGAAGAGGAACTACTACTGCTTTGGTATACTATGATGGCCAGATGATCGGTGATGTATCTCTCGGTGTCGTCTTTCGATCCTCAAATACTATTACGATTCTATTCTTGAGGAAATTAACGTATAAGGTGTTGACGAAGGAAGTGAAGAACAATGTTCTACATGCTCGCGGAAAAAAAATGGAACCGTTGAAGTATCGGATACCGACGTCGTTAGAACCATTAACGTACTCAATATACCACATTGCAGACAACAGTGATGTGGAATTGATGGTGGAATCCCACTTGCAGTATTCATTAGGAGGGCCCCTAGAGCTGTATGCAATGTTTTCTGATGCTACTAGAGTCCCAAATTGGGGACAGAAAAATTTTGACTTCGATCTTAATGTTTAGAGTTCTACAACAAATTTACAAAATGACTTCAACTTATTAAGTACACACAGTACATGCAATGACTTGGGTGCACCATCATATTCGATGCCAAGGCATTCTTGTGTAGCTAGCTTCGACTTTGACTTGAACCTACCACCAACCCAACATTAAACGTACGATCCATACAATATGGGTTTAGTCGCGTCATCATCTTAAAATGACACGAGGTCGCAAGACCATGTAGAGTTTAACTCGTTCGATGATTTTTCATCTAAATGATATTCAATGTATATCCCTAGTGCGAATTACGTGTCACCATCTATGGGGAGACATTATTGTGTTGGTGCTATCGACATTGATCTTGGTAATATGGTTCATGAACAGTCTCATGAGCGGTCTCGTGATTGATGAACAACTACTACACCTGTTACCATGGCATTCGACGACTTAGAACTATTCTAATTTGAGAGGGATCATTCTGACGAAGAATCGGTAAGGGAGATTGGCCCCGATAGTGACGAGCTAGGCCCTTACTATGAAGAACCAGAAGACCTTGACATGCCAGAAGAACCAGAGGATGATGTCCAAGGCAACGAAGAACACGCCGCACCTATCAATGTTCCACATGCTGCCACTCATATTTCTTATTACCAGCTACCATCCCACTTCACAATGATTGATATAGAAGCCTTCAACACTCTAATTTTTTTGCAATTCCCACAGATTAAGCAATACAACCAACGTGATGATAGTGAACTCTATATTGGAATAGCCTTCAATACAAAAGAACTCGTTCTGGCTGCTATTAAGAACTATAATATACGATGCTCAATTACGTCGATTGTGAAAAAAACTACAGCATACAAGTACATTGTTAAATGTGTCCACAAGAACTAGGGATGTAATTGGAGGGTTGGTGTATCATGCTTGAAGAAAATGAACAACCTATAGAAGAAGACAAAATACATCCAACCTTATACATGCACCGTCAGTAGCCTCAATCAAGATTATCGTAACTTGGATGTGTACGTACTTTGTGATGTCTTCATTCGACTGGTCAAAGCAAATCCACATTGTTAACTCTCAGGGAGATGTGTAAAATGAATGCTGGCAAAAGGTATAAATGGTATGTATTTGGGCAAGATAAATTGTGCCAAGAGTCTTTTGCATGCAAGTATACACGGTTGACAAGTAATACAACTTGGTAAGCTGAGTATCGATCTCATAGAGATTAACTTAGAATTCGATTGCTTGATTGTTACTTACTTTGGAGGAAAAGATTATTGTTTGAAAGAGTTGATTTTAAAACTAAGAAAAGAAATTAAAATAAAATAGAAACTGAAGTAAAGCGTTGGCAAGGAATGTGTTTTCAAATGAATGATGATTGTTGGTAGGGAATGCCTGATTTCAACATGGTTCATGCCAACCTTTATTGGCAAAACTGTCTTGGCATTGTTTGTCGAGCAGATTCAAAAGTAGCAAAGCCTCTCTCGATGGTCATTGCCCTAAATTGGCCAAGTAAAACCCCCTATATCTTTATAGTGTATGTTTTCCTTAAACCAATTTGATTTAAAAACCAATCTATACTTCGTTGGGTAGATTTCACTTCCGAAGTAAGTTCATCTACTTGAATGACTTCTCTCGAAGCTTCTCTCCAAGTATTCAGCAACTTGATCGTTGCCAACACAAGTCTGTTAAGATATTGGAAGGCAATAAGCTAATTGTGCCAGCTCTCGCTTTGACACAATACTTAGGAAAATTAAAGTATACAAAACAGACAAACTTTGCCAAAAGCAGAATTATTATAAAGGAACTAAGGTATAAAAGCCAACGTTTAAAACCAAAACATCCCCCCACCAACTATTAAATTAGTTCATGGTGTGGGGGTTAACCAACAAACGTTTTTAACATCACTATCATAATAAAAACTAAAGAAAAATAACTTTTGCCAAGGGAATAGGCATAGGGGTCTCTCGATGCAGTCCTCCACGCCAGGCTCTTGACCAAGAAGTCGAACCACCATTCCTCGGTTGCAATGACTGTCACTCGCCGTTCCAACACCTCGTTCCGACCACTTCTCGTCTCATCTCCTCTTCTCGTCGTCAATCAATCTCAATGCTTGATCGAGTCGTGTATATATAGGCGCTCAAGGGAAGAGATTAGGATAACTCTCTCTTCATTTGAAATTTGAATGCTCCAAGGATAAGAGATAAGCCTCATCTGATCGGTGTGATAGCTTATCAAGCTAGGGCTGACATCATCATGCCATGGCCATCCTGGCACACTAACTTGGCACGACCTTGCCAACATAGCTTGGCATCACCTTATCCGCTATTTTTTTCGGAGGCTGTCCAAATGCAATTTTTAAGGAGCCTGAGTGTATCCTATTTTTTCGGAGGTTCTTCCTCTCTTGGCATGGCTGCTGGCACACCTCATGCCAACAGATGCTTGGCACTCATCTGGTCCTTCTGTGCCCGCAACATCTGGCATTCACCTTGGCATTCCTAACTACGTTCTTGCGTCCTGCGTTCGTTTCTCCTACCAAACACTCTACCAACCTGCAAAAAGGCCATAAAAACAACCTTTAACACAAGCATAGACAACCAACTAACTCCTTGATACAAATGCATGATTCTAACAAACTAATGCAACTAAATGTACTTGAAAACAAGCAAAAGCATATCAAAATAGGCATGAAAAACAATACTTTTGAGGGGGTAACACACCCCTAAACCTAACTCATTGCTTGTCCTCAAGTAATGCAAGAGAAAAAAATATTGAAAATAATACCTCGGCAAAAGTTTGGTTGGAATGCCAACAAATACTGGCAAGCAGAGTTTGATTCTAATGCTGCCCTCAGAAATATCAGTGCACAGTGCCAAGCAGATAGTAATTCAAGTGCAACAATATAACTCTAGTCTAAGTACATGATTTGTGTGCAAAGTGTGGGCAATATGCATCTAGTGTCCGTTCGCTCTCTTAGCCAATTTTACTTCCTAAACTCATATATTTATTTTCATCATTTTTTCTTTTTTTTTCTTTTATTCCGAGGGTTTTGTTGGCATTAATTTAAGCTTGCTTCGTGAAACTGTTTAGCGTGAGTGATAAGAGGGAGCATACCATGAATCCCCACCTTAATCCAGACATTACTAGGCTTTCTCTTCAACTCATACCATAGGGTTTTGGACTTGAGAGCTAATAGGGAGCTACCACGAAGCCCCAAGTAACTTATTATCCCTAGGTAGAAGAGAGTTCATTTTTTCATTTCCTTGGCAGAACATTGTTGCCTTATTTATTTTCTTTTACCCTGGCATCATTTTTCTCTTTTTTTAATCTGAGCATAGTTTCAAATAGTCTAAGTTTGCTAGGGAACTAGATACATATCACGTGTTAAGTGTAAATTCAATTCTCTAAACTAGAGATCAATTGTCATGGAAAACATGGCATACAATTCTACTGGCATGGCAAACTGAAAATTGTAAACTCATCATCGGGCAAACAAGTATATCAAAATAAGCTTGCCTAACAGTTGTTAACAAACTTCAAATTTAAGCCGAGACAAAATTTTCTTTTTCTTTTTTAATGGTTCGGTATGCAACTACTCTACATGAACTACATGGCAAACAAAAAAGATTAAACATGAAATGCATGTATTGGAATAAATTTGAGAAAATGCACACCCTCAAACCCAGGATGTGCATTGTCCTCAATGCATGAAACAACACATATATACAGGAAAAACAGAAAAATAAAAATGCATGATCATGAAAATGCAAATATGAAATGCAAATGAGTTAGGTAGAAGAAGACTCTCCTTCGAATAAGGCTTCATGTCGTTTGGCACGGGATTCTTCTTCTCTTCTGGCACGAGTCTTCCTCATGGTTAGGCTCCCACGTTTAGGGGCCATTCTTTTCTTTCCTTTCCAGCCATACTTTGAGGCAGCAGTTGAGGCTCCAAGATCATCCTTCTTCTTAGCAGACTCGGTTAGTGGTGTGACTGGTGTTGGCTTCTCTTTCTTGGCAAGTCTCCTCTAACTCGGAGGAGGAATCGGTGCTGGTAGTCTCAACATGCACTGGGGACAAGGGAACTGTTGCTTCAGATTCAGAACTGGCAGAAATAACTGGACTTGTATGACTGGCTGGACTAGCAGACTTGATTGGACTGGCTGGCTTGACTGGACTGGCTGGCATAGGGTCACTGGCAGCAGGCTCAGTAGGGAAATGTGGAAATACTGGCACCACATTAGGGGAAAGTTTCACAAGTACCTCCCGAATGATGGTATCCCTCTCCTTGTTGTAATGCCTCATTTTTACATTAAGCTCCTCGGCTGTCTCTAATTTCTGGAGGATAATCTCCTGGCGTGCGTACACCTGGGATAGCACTGCCAACGAGCTCGTTGGCATGGTTTTTGGTACACTTGTCGACTTGGCTTTTGGCTTTGGTTTCTTGGCCTTTCCCTTGCCCTTATTCTTTGGCTCAAAAGCCGTGAGGTTTGTCCAAATAATGGCAGTAATGGTGGTTCCCTTGATTGTTTGGCTGATATCCTCATCCATTCTAGGCACTTTATGGCGCAAACAAATGTTAGAAATTAACAAAGGGAAAAATAAATTGCCCTTACCCTTCTCGGCACATATATAAGCTTCATCGATAATAATTTTTCCAACATTGATCTTGCGTCCCTTGATGATGGAATGCAGCAAAATCAACCGGTCTTTCGAGACGGTCTCGTTGTGAGATGTTGGCAACGGATTTACCTTGATGAAATGGTTCTATAATCGCATTTGTGGCTTCAAAACCAACCTCTTCACCGTTTGGTGGCCCGTCGATGAATCTGTCCAATATGTGCCAGGTTCACACAAGTCTGCCAGCAGTTTCTTGCATTTGGCCGCGGTCATAGATGTAGCATAGTCGAAGTGCTCATCTTCCATAGTATTCAAAGCAAAAAGTTAGTTCACATACCCTTCATCAAAACGCACATATTTACCTCTAATCATCAAGAATGGGGAATCTTTTGTGAAATGCACATAAAACTCTCACACGATAGTAGCATAGATCTCCTCTTTTTGTTGACAAAAAGAACTCCAACCATGCATGTCGGCAATGGCCATGAACTCTAGTGGGAATCCAATGGTGGCATCGATGTGGAAATCGAAGTGCTTCTCGTACAAAAGGATCTTGAGGCAAAGCTCATCTCAAACTTCTTTTGAATATCTTCATTGAGGAATCATTTAAAGGGAAGAGATGACGCCATAGAGAAGAAGAGCTTGAATCGGTGCTGAAGAAAAGAAGAAGAAAAATTGAATGATTTCTTGAATCTTGCTTGAGAAAGAAATTAAGATATTATGGTTCTTGGGAAATCGGCTAGGGTAAAAAAAGAATAAAGAAGGTGGAGTGTTTTTAAGAGGTTTTAATGATGGTAGCCGAAAAGAGTAGATAATGATGGGATGTAGAGAGCTTTAAGTGAAAAGAGTTTAAATTTTAAAGGGCAAGTGAGAAGGGATAAAGATATGGAAGGGATTATGAAGTGATAGGGTAATCATGATAAAATTAATTATCATAAATATGGGCAGCGAGGGTAAATCTCCCAATTTTTCTCTCTCTTCTAAAGCAAGTTAGGGTTTTTTTCTTCCTTCACACGAAAGCTTGCGTATGCCTCTAGCTGTATTGGCATGGTGCATGGCATCACCCTTGGCAAGCGCTCTGGCTGGCAATGTTTCTGTCAATATTCCTGGCACCAATTCCTATCAAAATTCCTGCACACACTAAATGGAAAATCACGTAACGCATCAAGGGAATAAAAATTGAAAGATAATAAAAAGAAAACAAGAACAAAAACCTAATTCCTAAAGGAAAACAAAAACAACTAATCCAAATATTTACAAATAATTTCAAACATGCGGATGCTTCATTCCAATTCTGCCAAGAGTATCGCCTCTTTGGCATGACCTTGCTTACCTTTCAAGTAATGCTTTAGGCGCTGACCATTCACCTTAAAAATTTCTTCGGTCGGTAAGTTCTTGATATCTACAGTCCCATGAGCATATGGCTTCACAAATTCATAAGGACCCATCCATCTTGACTTAAGCTTACCTAGAAAAAGTTTGAGCCGAGAGTTAAACAATAGAACAAGCTGATCTATTTCGAATTGTCTTGGCATGATCCAACTATCATGCCAACGTTTTGCCTTCTCCTTGTATATCTTAGCGTTCTCATAGGCTTGTCTTCTAAATTCCTCCAATTCATTGAGGTCAAGCAACCTCTTTCCTCCAGCAATTCTACATGCCATGTCAAGCTTCCGGATGGCCCAATAGGCTTTATGTTCAAGTTCTACCGGTAAATGGCATGGTTTTCCAAAGACAAGTTTGAATGGGGAAGTACCCAAAGAAGTTTTAAATGCTGTCCTATAAGCCCACAAGGACTCATCTAGTCTCAAGGACCAGTCTTTCCTTGTTGGATTCACAGTTTTTTCCAAAATGTTCTTAATCTCCGTATTGGATATCTTGGCCTGCCCATTTGTTTGTGGATGGTATGCTATGGTGATTCGTTGCTGAATCCCATATCCGAGCAATACTTTAGAAATTAATTTACATTTAAAATGAGTACCCCCGTTGGCATCGATTGCAAGCCTTGGCATACTCGTAGGCATCCTTGTACAATGTGGGCCAAAAGAATCCTGAATACAACACTTTGGCTACAGTTTTCATCCCATCAAAGTGTCCTCCATATGGTGTGGCATGGCATAGATGCAATATATGTTGATGTTCATCCTCTTGCACACACCGGCGAATCACTTGGTCGCTACACTGCTTGTACAACATGGGCTCATCCCAATAGTATTGCCCCACTTCTTGTAAAAATCTTTTCTTGGCATTATATGCCAGGTCTGATGGCAGAATATTGCTTACCAAGTAGTTGACTATGTCAGTGTACCATGGTATAGCATCGGCTACAAGCAAATACTCGTAAGGGATTCATCTCTAATTATAGTGGACTTACCATCCTCAATGTGATGCTCCAACCGAGAGAGATGGCCAGCTACTAAGTTTTTGATGCCTTTCTTATCTCTGATCTCCAGGTCGAATTCTTGAAGTAAGAGCGTCCATCGGATTAGTCTAGGTTTGGCATCCTTCTTTGCCAAGAGATATTTCAATGCCGAATAATCTATATAAACCACATCCTTATTACCAATTAGATCAGATCTAAATTTATCAAAAGCAAATACAACTACGAGGAATTCTTTCTCGGTTGTAGAGTAATTTAGTTGTGCTTCATTCATGGTTCTGCTGGCATAGTAGATAGCATGGAACATCTTGCCACGCTGTTGTCCCAGAACTGCTCCAACGACATAATCGTTGGCATTGCACATGAGCTCAAAGGGCCCATTCCAATTCGGTGCCACAACTATAAGGGCATTAATCAATCCGTCCTTAAGTTCCTGAAATGCTTTCAAACAAGATTTTTCAAATGCAAAAGTGGCATTATGTTCCAACAATGAGCATAAAGGTTTAGCAATTTTTAAAAAATCTTTAATAAATCACCCATAAAAACCGGCATGACCTAAAAACTCTTTATTCCTTTAACACTTGTTGGAGGTGGTAATTGCTTAATTACCTCTACTTTGGCTTGATCAACTTATAGTTCTCTCTTGGTTACCTTATGATCGAGAACAATGCCCTCATTCACCATGAAGTGGCATTTCTCCAAATTCAACACTAGGTTTGTCTCTATGCATCTCTTCAAAACTTGCTCCAGGCTATGGATGCATTCCTCAAATGTTACACCAAACATTGAGAAATCGTCCATGAATACTTCCATGTTATGCTCAATCATATCAGAGAAAATGGCCATCATGCGACATTGAAATGTTGCTGGCGCATTACACAGTCTAAATGGCATCATTCTAAAGGCAATTGTCCCATATAGACACGTGAACATGTCATTCTCTTTGTTGTCAGGGGCGATGGCAATCTGATTATATGCCGAATAACCATCTAAAAAATAGTAAAAAGCCTTACCTGCCAACCTGTCCAACATCTGGTCAAAGAAAGGCAATGGGAATCCTTGTAGCCTTGTTCAACCTTCTGTAATCCATGCACACCCTCCATCCAGTGATGGTTCTAGAGAGAATCAATTCGGCCTTACTGTTTTGGATCACAGTTATGCCGCCCTTCTTTGGCACACACTGCACTGGGCTAACCCAAGAGCTGTTGGAAATGGGATAAATGATCCTAGCATCCAACCATTTTATGATTTCTTTCTTTACAACCTCTTTCATGCTTGGGTTTAGTCGTCTTTGGCCTTCAATGGTCCTACCATTGTATTCCTCTAGTATGATCTTGTGCATGCAAATGGTTGGGATAATACCTTGGATGTCTGCCAAGGTCCAACCCAACGCTTGCTTATAATTTTTTTAGTATTGCCATTAGTCTTGCCTCCTGATCATGAGTGAGATCAGTGGCAATAATCACTGGCAGAGTCGAGTTCTTACCCAAATAAGCATACTTTAAGTGTTCTGGCAGGGGTTGAAGCTTCAATTCTGGTGGTTCCTCAATAGATGGCTTTGATTTCTTTATCTCTCTGTCGGCCAGCTGGAGTGGCTCGAAATAACTTACACCTTCAGCCTCCAAGGCTGATTCCACAGGTTCCTCGAACAGTTCAGCTATGCCATCAAGCATGTCATCATCACTTACTATATCCTGGCACAACTGTGCCATGTCCAAAGTAAAGATGGACTCCATCATTTCATCGGCTTGACATTCATCAGGTTTATCTGCATATTTCAAAGCTTGAAACACGTTAAAAGTAACATGTTGATCATTTATTCTCATGGTTAGTTTCCCTTTATGAACATCAATAAGAGCTCTGTCAGTAGCAAGAAACGACCTACCCAAAATAATTGGCACATTAATATCAGCTTCATAATCCAAAATAATAAAATCAGCTGGGAAAATGAATTTGTCTACCTTTACCAACACATCATCAATCTTACCCTTAGGATGTGCATAGGATCGGTCTGCCAATTGAAGTGTCATCGTGGCAGGTCTTGTATATATGCCAAGTTTCTTGAAAACTGATAGTGGCATCAAATTGATGTTGGCTCCCAAGTCACACAACGCCTTCCCCATGAACTTGTCGACAATTGTGCAAGGAATAGTAAAACTCCCTGGATCTTTTAGCTTTAGTGGTAATCGATTTAGGATCTTGGCACTGCATCCCTCAGTGAGAGCAACAGTTTCAAATTCTCCCAACTTCCTCTTTTTGGACAAGATGTCATTCATGAATTTTACATAGTTGGGCATTTGTTCAAGGGCTTCCACCAATGGAATGTTAATTTGCAACTGCTTAAGCACTTTCAAAATGTGCTTAAATTGATGGTCATGCTTATGCTTTTGAAGTCTTGCTGGAAATGGTGGCGGTGGATATACATATGCTGGCGCTACCGGCTTTGCTGAGGCAGTGTTGGCATTTGTTTTGGCATTAGTCTACTTATCAGCATTGTTAGCGTCATTGTTGGCACTGGAACTGGCATCCTGTTTAGCACTCTTACTGGCATGATCGCTAGCATCATCTACTTTCTCCTTCTCTACTTCTCTCGGTATGTCCGCTGGCACAAGCTTTGCATCATTGCTGACGACTGGCTGCTTGGCAGCCATCTCTGTTTCACACTACTTACCACTCCGAAGAGTTATTGCCTTGCATTGTTCATTTTCTTTGTGCCGAGCATCTTCAGTGTCACTTGGCAAGGTACCTTGAGGTCAATTGCTAAGTGCATTAGCAATCTGCCCAATTTGTATTTCCAAGTTTCTTACTGATGCAGCCAAACTTTGGACTGTTACTTTATTTCGCTCCATATATTGTGTAAGATCTCCTCCTTGGTTGCTTCTTTGCCCTTGCTGGAAATTGTTTTGAGCTTTCTGTGGCAGGGTATTTTGATTAAATGCTGGCATGGCATTATTGTTCTGTTGTTGGATGTTTTGGCGTGGGGCATTGTAGTGATTGCCTCCTTGATTTCCCCAAGCTAAGTTAGGGTGTTGTCTCCAACTTGCATTATAGGTATTAGCATTATAAAAACAACCAGCATTCCAAACAAAATTTACCAACTCAAGATTAACAGGGCATTCATCCACATGGTGGTATTGTCCACAAATGGTGCAAAATGGATCCAGTGCATTGACTTCTTGGGCCTCATTGTTCTTTTGCAACGTTCTCACCATGCTAGTGAGGTTGGAAATATCGGCATGAATGGACGTGAGTTCATTAACTTTCAATTTTCCACTAGCTTTAGTCCTGGTCCCAAGTCTAGCAACAGGATACTCGAAGTCATTGATCGAAATTCTCTCAAGGATATCAACAACCTCAGTGTACTTCTTATCATGCAACGATCCGGCTGCTGAAGCATCCACAACAGTCATTGTTTGTGCATTTAATCCGTTGTAGAAGGTTTGTATTTGGGTCCAATTTGGGAACCTATGCATTGGACACCTTCTCAACAAATCTTTAAATCTTTCACAGGCTTCATAAAGAGTTTCATCCTCGGCCTGTTTAAATGTAATAATTTCACCATACAACTTGGCAGTGAATGTTGGTGGCTGAAATCGCGCTGGGAACTCCTGGCAAAGGTCTGCTCATGAAGTAACTGATCCTAGTGGCAAAGAATTGAGCCATTCCTTGGCTTTGTCTCTCAAGTAAAAAGTAAACAATTTTAGCTTCACAGAATTGCCAAATACTCAAGTTTTTTGAAACAGTTGGCATATCTCCATGAATTGTTTGAGATGTTGTCTCGGGTCTCCAGTAAGTGCTCCATCGAATTGACCTACATTTAAAAGAGTTTGGATCATTACATGTTTAAGTTCAAAGTTAGGCTCATTGATATCAGTGCCAATAAGTCCTAGCATGAGATTTGCAATGTTAGGTGCTGAATGTTCTCGGATTGGCCTCTCTTCTTCTTCAACCATAATTGGGACATTAGGAGGTGGTGGTGCATTGTTATTAGGCTGATTGTTAATGGGTGGATCATTATTCACCACACCATTCCTCTAATTTCCTTGATTTATTTCATGGTATCTCCTCTTTAACCTCTGCAAGGTTCTCTCAATTTTCGGATCGTATGGCCACTCGTCCACCACTGGGTGGTTTTTGGTCATGCACTGGTGAAAACAAAGATAAATGAAAACAAAAACAAAACAAGTAAAAATTTAAAAACAATCAAATACGTTGCAATCCCTGACAACGACACCAAAAACTTGTTGACTCTCAGAGAGATGTGTAAAATGAATGCTGGCAAAAGGTATAAATGGTATGTATTTGGGCAAGATAAACTATGACAAGAGTTTTTTGCTTGCAAGTATGCACGGTCGACAAGTAATACAGCTTGGTAAGCTGAGTATCGATCCCACAGTGATTGACTTGGAATTCGATTGCTTGATTGTTACTTGCTTTGGAAGAAAAGATAGTTGTTTGAAAGAGTTGATTTTAAAACTAAGAAAAGAAATTAAAATAAAATAGAAACTGAAGTAAAGCGTTGGTAAGGAAGGTGTTTTCAAATGAATGATGATTGTTGGCAGGGAATGCCTGATTTCAACATGGTTCATGCCAGCCTTTATTGGCAAAACTGTCTTGGCATTGTTTGCCGAGCAGATTCAAAAGTAGCAAAGCCTCTCTCGATGGTCATTACCCTAAACTGGCCAAGTAAAAACCCCTATATCTCTATAGTGTATGTTTTCCTTAAACCAATTTGATTTAAAAACCAATCTATACTCCATGGGGGTAGATTTCACTTCCGAAGTAAGTTCATCTACTTGAACGACTTCTCTCGAAGCTTCTCTCCCAAGTATTCAGCAACTTGATCGTTGCCAACATAAGTCTTTTAAGATATTGGAAGGCAATAAGCTAACTATGCCAGCTCTCTCTTTGACACAGTACTTAGGAAAAATTAAAGTATGCAAAACAGACAAACTTTGCTAAAAGCAGAATTATTATAAAGGAACTAAGGCATAAAAGCCAACGTTTAAAACCAAAACATCCCCCACCAACTATTAAATTAGTTCATGGTGTGGAGGTTAACTAAAAAACCAACAAATATTTTTAACATCATCATCATAATAAAAACTAAAGGAAAACAACTTCTGCCAAGGGAATAGGCAGAGGGGTCTCTCTATGCAGCCCTCCACGCCAGGCTCTCGGCCAAGAAGTCAAACCACCCTTCCTCGGTTGCACCGACTGTCACTCGCTGCTCTAACACCTTGCTCCGACCACCTCTTATCTCGCATCCTCTTCTCGACGTCAATCGATCTTAATTCTTGATCGGGCCGTGTATATATAGGCACTCAAGGGAAGGGATTAGGATAACTCTCTCTTCATTTGAAATTTGAATGCTCCAAGGATAAGAGATAAGCTCCATCTGATCGGTGTGATAGCTTATCAAGCTACGGCTGACGTCATCATGCCATGGCCGTCCTGGCACACTAACTTGGCATGACCTTGCCAACACAGCTTGGCATCACCTTATCCGCTATTTTTCCAGAGGTTGTCCAAATGCGATTTTTAAGGATCCTGAGTGTATCCTATTTTTTCGGAGGTTCTTCCTCTCTTGGCATGACTGCTGGCACACTTCATGCCAATAGATGCTTGGCACTCATCTGGTCCTTCTGTGCCCGTAACATCTGACATTCACCTTGGTATCCCTAATGGCATCCTTGCGCCATGCGTTCGTTTCTCTTGCCAAACACCATGCCAACCTGCAAAAAGGCCATAAAAATAACCTTTCACACAAGCATAGGCAGCCAACTAACTCCTTGATGCAAATGCATGATTTTAACAAACTAATGCAACTAAATGTACTTGAAAACAAGCAAAAGCATATCAAAATAGGCATAGAAACAATACTTTTGAGGAGGTAACACACGTATAACAATTGTGACTTGTATGGCTGCAATTACATCTCAATACGACTACACAGTTGACTACCATAAAGTGTGGTATGCAAGGTATCAGGCTCTACAAAAATTGTATGGCCCATAGGAGGAATCATACAAAGAGTTACAGCCATGGCTAAACATAATGCAAAAACACATATCGGGAACGGTTGTTGTAACACCCTCGACACGGATGTCACAATTTGGGCCTCAAGCAAAAACTAAAACCATAAAATTCTCAATCTGGGTTTAGCCCAAACAATTTATTTTTTAAAAGCATTTACTACATTTGAACATTCGACTTAATTAATACAATTCTAAAAGTAAGAATTACAGACTCGACCATGTAAGGTCCTATGAATACATAGCCTACTAAACACAAGTACCGTACTCTGAAAGCCTTCACATGCTGGAATCTCGTACTGATAGTGCTCCACGAACCCACGATCTAACGATCAATCTATGTAGGGAAACAATGATTTAGAGCGTTGAGCTTACAAAGCTCAGTGGTACACATCTACTCTACTATACTTCATGCTAATCATAAACATAAGCATGCAAGCTAGTACGAGCAATAAGGAGAGATAAACAAACACATGGTACTACCACTAGTCGCCTAAACACATGCTCTCATCATAACAATCATCACACATGGACCAAAAGGCCCAACCATACTTGGGATCACACATAATCATCCGAGCTAAAGTACACAACATCACAACCACAAACCTAGAGTGAGGCCCGCTACCACACAGCTTCGGGAACGTACACCCATGCTCGAAATCTCTTGTCGAGCATATTTGAATAAGACTCGGTGCCACACAGCTTCAAGAACGTACATTCAGCATCTCTAACCATGGTGTTGCAACACTTTCTTATTGGGTATCCAAATCCTATCAATCAAGAAGACTCAACCAACCAAATGCCTACCCTGTATGCAAGCAAAGTGATCCTAAGGATCCCCTATCATTGCTAATCGTCAACACATCATTTGCTTTACATTACCAATTGTTAATACATTATGGAGAAGTATATAATTAATCTCATTTATTACTTCCATTAATCCTCATTATCTCATTTATCAAGGCATAATTCAATTATTAATAATCACATCGATTTCTATCCTTAACTTGCACTTATAGATTATTTATTGTACCGGGTACCGGTACATTTTCACGAGTATCGATATAGTATCCTCGGGTATCAGTACTCATACGCATACCGATACTGAAACTGCTCACTACAAATCTTTAATTTCTACAAGTACCGGTATGGGTCGACCCGTGCCGATACGACCCCTAATCGTGTACTGACACGACTGAAGCTCATGTCGATACCCTATTCATAGGTTCGTACAATTTTCTCAAATTACGATATTACCAAGCCTGTTCGATCCCTAAAGCTTATGAAAGTCATTATGGTTTGTTACTAATGTATTCATCCCATTAATATAAATTTCTGGCTTCATAATCATTTATTCAAATATTACCATTATTCATCCTTTACACAATTTCCATCGAAACAATAATCTAATCGAACAAGCATACAAGGTATGACAAATATTTCAACCAAAATAATCAATCATCAAATAATCATACGGGCATCTCAAATGACCTACACAGTCTCTAAAGCCTCTATAAATCTCATCATATTTGCAACATCATCATGCATCTCATCGATATCAAATCTCATAATATCAGTCTCTACTCATGCTTATTCATTGTCTACCTATTTTGCGGATACTAACACACAAAGTAATCACATTTATGATGCTCATGAAGCAATTGGAGTTCGAGGTGTACTAACCTTAAGTCAATATCACTAAAATACTCATCTAAGCTTCCTGAGTATTCCACTTGATCTGACATCCGATCCCGAATAATCCTCGTATATCAATTAATACCATAAGCATCTCTTAAGCACATACTTTAATGAATTCGAAGGGTCAAATGCATAAAATATCTTACCAAGTTCAAATTTGTCAAAACAAACTGTGCCAATAGACTCAGAACGTCGAGAAACCCCTAGTAGGGTCCATAGGAAAAAGTCAACGCTGGTCAACGACGATGACAGTCAACAACAGCGCGGCTCGCTCTGCTCAGATCAAAGAGCCAGCTTGATGGAGTGGCTCGGGTCGGCTTGGTAGGCCGGCACAACTCGACCCAACAGTCTCCCAGCTCTGTAGCTAGATAAGCTGCTCTCTCAACCAGACGTTACCCATGCGTAGGCGACGACGCATACGACAATTTCTGATAGCCAAACGGAAATAGCAAACGCGCAGATTAACTATCTTAACGCCGGTGAACATGATTGTGGCCTATGTTCTTCATTTTGAGCACTCAAACCCCCTCAACTCAATAACCCTCAACTTCGAACTCTTTACCTTCCTCCACGGCAGCTCCGACGATGACTCTTCGACCATCGGCAGACTCATCTCGGTAAGGGGGAACTCAATGGTGCCGACGGTGTTGACAACGGACAGCTCGATCTTCTTAGATTGGAGTTTAAAACTCCCCCTACACTTTCTCCCTCATTTTTCTTTTCCTTTCTCTCTCATCACCTTTTTACTTTTCCCCTCTTTCCTACATAATTATGTTTTTTCCTTTTATCCTCGCCATTTTTAAATTTCAAACTTCTTCCTCAATTTATAGACCCAACATAACCATCTAAATTTGAGCTTTTAAAATAAAGGCCCCTAACCTGATTCATTAACCCCAAAAATCTGGGTCATTATAATTGTAAAACTGGAAACTGTAGCGGCGTACGAAAACGATCATATTGTACAAGGTGTTTGTCAATTCTACCAGCTATTTTAGACATTTCTGTAGTGCATTAATGAATTCTGCCACACCAAGCCAATGGTTCAGATCGACGACACTTGGTTGTGTAGCAAATACACACAAATACTATTATTGGCGGTTGCACAAGACGGTAATAGAAAAACTATTCTCATCGCCTTCGCAATAGTCGAAAAAAAAGATATCAACTCTTGGGAATTATTCTTTAAGAACTTATGAAGACATGTTCTATTTCGTTTTATGCATGATAGAGATGATGAGATATATGTTATTTCTGACAGAGGCACAACGATCAAATATGCAATCGAGTGTATGGGCTAGTCTTGGCAACCTCCCCATATTACTAGGAATATTTACGCTACATTGCTGCAAATGATTTGCAAAGGTACAAGAGTGAAGATGAACGTCTAATGGTGCTTCAAATGGGTACATCTTTCACTCTTTTGGGTTTAAGTTATCTTTGTATTTATTATTCATCGTTAGCTATTCCATTTTTGTTGGATAGGCCACACACATTTTGTACATGAGGTTGATTAGCTACTTGAACAAGTGAGAGTCAAGGATTTGCAGGGCTATAATTACCTTACTAAAATCCCAATGGAGAAATGGCTTCGATCATTTGATGAGGGTAAATGATATGGTCACATGACAACGAACTTGGCTGAGGCGATCAATTCATCACTGAAGGGAGTGTGACATCTACATATCATTTCAGTTGTTAAAGTGACATATTATCGGTTGGCTACCCCTTTTGTAACCTTGGGAAAGCAAACAGTTGACTACATGGCAGATGGCCACAGAGTCCACCCAGACCTCCTCACAAAATTTCAAACATTTGTGCAATAGTCAAATGCGATGAATACGACCTGCTTTTCTCGCGAGCCAAATTTATTTCGTGTTTTAGAATATTTGAGACTGTTGGAAGGCATAGAGCACAATGTATATGCGGTTGATCTATGACAAATAACCTATTAGTGTAGAGTCTTCCTAACATTCAAATACCCCTATGCATGCATCATTGCTGCTTGTTCTTCTGTACGAATCCACTACATGACATTCGTTGATCTGGTATACTTACTTGAAACCGTAGTCAAGGTCTATCAATACGAGTTTCCTTCCATTGGAAATGAATGGGATTCGGAAGAAGTTGATGATGAACCTACAATACGGCCAGATCGTGCACTACGACACGAAAAAGGTCAATCCGTGATCAACGCGGATTTACTATATCGAGGATTTGGTCGAACATCGAGAAAGAACCGAACCAACAAAACTATGCACTAGCTGTAGAAATCCTGGACACACCAAGAACAAATGTCCTAGTTAGTCAGGCCCTCGTATCGATTAATTGTGCTTCTTTTTCATTGTATTACTACTTTTCTAATTAACAAAATCTATTCGTTAGGTTTCAATTTCTTTTGGTTTGGAACCATTTTCAACGCGAGTTTAACCTCGTTTATAATGCTTCGCATGTGCTAATATCAGTCTCAACGGAAAGATAAGTTCCAATACTACACCTTTAAGCTTAAAAATTACGCAAGTTTTGCGATTAACTTCCCAGAAAAACCCCTCGAACATGTCTATCAAGTCATTTTAGCTTGTTCTTCATGCACAAAACCAAGCTTTGGAACCATTTTCAACGCGATTTTACACCGTTTACAATGTCTCTTATGTGCCAATATCAGTCTCAAATGAAAGATAAGTTCCAATACTATGCCTCTAAGCTTAAAGATTATGCAAATTTTGCGATTAGCTTCCCAAAAAATCCCCTTGAACATGTCTATCAAGCCATGTTAGTTTGTTCTTCATGCAGAAAACCAAGCATTGGAACCATTTTCAACGTGATTTTTACACCGTTTACAATGTCTTGTATGTGCCAATATTAGACTCAACTGAAAGATAAGTTCCAATATTATGCCTCTAAGCTTAAAAATTACAAAAATTTTCCAATTAACAACCCGGAAAGCATCTCGAACATGCCTATAAACCCTTGTATTTCACCCTCGGATTGCACTAAACTCGCTTTCACCCTCGGATTGCAGAAAGCGAGTTCAATATAATATAGTCCGACGATATTCTCAATTTCTCGTGGAACTCGCTATGTGAAAAAACTCGAGGTCTTTTTCCCAAGTTTTATAATTGGTCATTTAAAAATTTCTTCCACGCCGGATAGATCTCGCGTCCTGCAGGAAGTGAAATTTGTACACGCATTTTGTAGAACGCGAGATATTCCTACATAGGCGGTTTAGGGGTCATTTTTTTAAATAATCCTAGTAAGGGGTCATTTCTCTAATTAAATAATAAAATTATTAATTTAAAAATGCCCTAATTTTTAAGTTCACCACCACCGAAATCTAAAAAACGGGCCTAAATATAAGTATCTACTTATACTTTTTGTCCTTAGCCGACGATTCTGGCAGAAAAGTGTGTGCCCTCAATTCCATAAGTTAATTGTTACCCCACAAATGTCTACGGTTGACTTGGTCAAAAATATAAGGACTTAGGAGCTCGCTTATTGCCACATGTCTTTAAATTAAATAAAATTTTCTGTTTTTTTACCTTTATTATGATGTAACACTAAAAAATTAAAATTTTCACTTTAACTTCAATTCTTAAGCCTTACAATTTAATCTCTAAATTATAGACCCTAAGCACAACTTAAATCTCAACTTTAAATCATAAAACCAATTTTTTAATATTATAACAAACATAAAGACACAAATAATTTCTATTCCTTTAATCGACCTTTCGGCTTGGCTCATCTAATTTTTGGTTGTTTAACTTGTTTTATGAATAATTTAAAAGGGGAAAACTATACGGCTGGCCACCAAACTAATTTTTTCGTCAAAATTGTCCCTAACGTTAGATATCTTTCATGTTTTGGTCACCAAAATTAAAAATTAATGGTAGTGCTGACTTGATATTTTTTTTATTTTTTATGTTATCATCTCTCTCCTCGTCAAGAGTTTACATAATATTTTTTACTCTGCCAACTAGAAGGTGTCACCTCTTGATTTTGAACAAATCAAAGAAAAATTTTCCTCTGGAGCACCTAGATGGATTTGATACTAGGACCCCTTGAGGGGTCAAACGCCTGACCTCTTAGCTAGGCTTAGGATTTGTTTTAGTTTTATCCACACTATATTTAACTTATATTCCCACAACCTCAAAAATAAGCAAAATTGCTTCCATGGAAAATTTAACGAAGAACACCTTGCTTTAATTTAAGATAGGTTGAGAACTTATTATATATACACAAAATTTAATCTTTAATTTAAGATGTATTATCACCTCAAGTTTAAAATACTAAATTATTTTTCTAATTCTTTTGGGAATAAAATGTTAATTATTATTTTTTATAAAATTGTATTTTATAAAATCAAAATTATTTTTATAATGATATAATACAATTTTTAAAAACAAATAAATATTTTTTTATTTCCAAAAGAATTGGGAAAATAATTTTAGATTGATTTAGCAGTATTTTGATTTAATTTGGAGGTGATAATACATCTTAAATTAAAGATTAATTTCTGTGAATATATAATAATTTCTCAACCTAGCTTAGTCGTCAAGGTGTTACCAGTTCAAATCTCCATGGAGGTATTTTTGCTTATTTTTGAGGTTGACAGAGTATAAGTTTAATATTAGTTTTGATAAAAAAAAAATTGGAGGTCACCTCCTGGTTGGTCGAATAAAAAATATTATGTAATCTGTTGGCAAGGAGAGAAAGGTGATGACGTGGGAAATAAAAAAAAATTGCCAAGTTAGCATTGTCGTTAATTTTTTAACAGCTGATGACCAAAACATGTAATGTATCTAATGTTAGGGACGGTTTTGACGAAAAAATTAGTTGAGTGACCAAAACAGGAAAAGGGTGATAGTTTGGTGACCACCGTGTAGTTTTACCTTTGAAAAGAGCAAATAATTTTTTATTTATGAGAAATTCAAATACTATATTTTTGGTAAACAAAATTTTAATTTAGCTTACAGGTTTAGTCTTACCTATAAGTTTAACTCCATTTTACCAATATTACTCAATTAACCGTCTAGGTCAGCAAATCACCAATTTTGTCAACCTCCTTTTAGAAATAAACCATAAATAGAACTTCCATGCATTATCCCGATGTCACTTCCTTCAACAATAAACTGCCATCACCTTTCCATATTGTTTTTAGTTTGCCCCTGAAATTAATTTATATATATATATATCCATATACGTAGCCTTAAACAATACACCACCAAACAAAACTAAAAATTCTTCCTTTCCTCCACTTGGAAAATGTTATATTCAACCGTGGCTGGACCTAAGTCCACGACCATCAAATTTCTCTGCAGTTACCGCGGACAAATCCTTCCTCGTTATCCCGATGGTAAACTCCGTTATCAAGGCGGCGAAACCCGTGTTCTCGCCGTTAACCGCTCCATCTCCTTCTCCGGTTAGTATTCTTTTTTTTTCTATCTTCCAAGTTTTTAGGTTATTCTTTTATATAATCTTGTGAGATGTGGTGCAGAGTTGTCGTTGAAGATGGGAGCAATGTGTGGGACGTCGGTGAGTTTACGTTGCCAGTTGCCGACACATGATTTAGACGTGCTGGTTTCGATCAGTACCGATGAGGAGCTCGGATATCTGATCGAGGAATACGATCGTTCGGCGTCTTCTCCTGAATCTCTTGTGAAGATCAAAGCTTTCCTTTCGTCACCGAAATCGGCAAGAAAATCAACTTCTCATCCTTCTCCGTCATTGTCGTCGTCGTTGTCGTCGAGTACTTCATCTTCGAATTCACTATCCACCAGCCCCAAGTTGTCGTGCGTACGACAGATGATCCCGAGCTCTCCCTCTGTCGTTCCCCATCGTTGCTCGAACTCGAAAACATCCGAGGTGAGCAACATTGCTTGCCACGGTTACCAAGTTCAGCATCGCAACCATGTTCAGATTAACCTTTTTCCGAGAAGGAAACAGTTGCAATGGCGATGTTAGAAACGCTTTGCATTGGCGAAGAACAAGCAGAAGCCATTAAAGAAGAAAACAATAAAACCCCAAATCTATATTATGTATTTGAAACAGTAAGTAGGTCGACGCCTGTTTTTGATGGCGCCATTAATGATTTTCGACCAGTTTTTTATTCACCACTTAAAATGCTAAATTTTTTCATTTTTTTTGCAATACCGATCCATTAAACTATAATTTAAAGAATTTCTGTAACCTTATCCTTTAACAGTTTCAAATATTATATATTGTTCGATTATCAAATACCAAGAATCAAGATCCATACTTTGAATATATGATATTACACTATGTAAAACTTGAAAGTTTTACACATTTTTTAGACCATTGGATGAAGGTAGATAGATGGTTGAGATTAACAGTGGGAAATTTGAAGATTATCGCTTAGAAAAAAATATAAAGAAATAATCTTAGTCATTTATTACTCTCATCCGACGGTCCAAAAAGAGTATAAAAGTAATTGTGTTTTACATACTGTAAGTAGATCCTAACTCATATATATACATATGTATGTATAGGAAAATACTTTGATATACAAGCTTGTGTAAACTTTAGTTTACATAAGCCTTTCAATTTTAGGGTTTAGGGGTTTAGCGTGTAGGGTGTAGAATTTAAGGTTTATGGTTAGAATTTAGAGTTTAGGGTTTAGGGTTTAAGGTATAGATTTTAGAGTGCTAGGGTTTGAGATTTAGGTTTTAAATTTTATAGAAGGGTGTTGCGTATTGTGATGTACTATAAATTATATGCAAATAGTGCAAGTATACACATCGAACAAGTAATAAAGTGATGAGTGAGTATCGTCTCCATAGGGATTGGAGGCCAAACTAGCTTAGTCAAAACACACAAATTTACAACTTGAAAATAAATGCAATAGCAAAAGTAAGCAGGTTCAGAAATGTTGTAGCAATTAACTGTAATGAAATCTGAGTTGAAATAAAAATACTCCAAAAGTTCTCTCAAGTGTACGAAACTCTCTAATAGGATGATAGGCTGGGCTTGCTAAGGATCTCTATGTCTAAGCCAAAAGAATGTCTCGGGCTACCTTGCCTACACATGCTCGACAGAGCTTACCAAGATGTCTCTACACTATCTCTAGCAAGAAACCTGATAGGAAGAATGCTATGACAATACCTCTCAGCGTAAACCCTAACATACAACTATCCTTTAAGTTCTACTCTTTTTAGCCGTTGGAACTCTATCCTTATCTCTAAGGTAAGTTAGGGTTTTCTCTCTCAGCATCAAACCCCATTTTCCACGTAGATCTAAGCCTAACTCTCTCGAATATTAAGCTATCCAACACTTAAGAAAAGGCTAACTCTCAAAAGCTCTTACAAGCTTAAGGCATAAAAGAACAATGGACAAAGCATGAAAGGAACAAGAAAGCAACAAAACATTCATTCAAACTTGAAACATAAAAATCATAACAAGCCCAAGCCACTTAAAATCAGTTCATGGCTGGGCAAATATCATCCATAATCATTCGTTTAAAACAACCCATCCAAATAATATGAAATGAAACAAAAAAAGCAACTAAAAGAAGAGAAAAACTCCAAGCCGCCTTGGACTGGCCTGAACCACTCTAAGCTTGCTACTTCTCTCAAAGGCCATCAAGAACACCCCTTGGAGCTTCAACAATAGAGGACACCACGATGGATAGGATGAAGAAAGGCAACCACCTTTTTCTCTCTTTATTCGCTCAAAAAGTCCTTTTTTCTCCCACTTTAATGTGGGTGTCCTTTTCTTTATATAGTGGGGGCTCCTAACATTTTGTGCCCTTAATTCCTAGGGAATACTCCTTTCATATGTAGAGCTCACAGCTGGCTGATATGTTCACGTGTGGGGCTGCAAGTATCCTTAATTCTTTGTCCTCTAGTGCGCCCAGAAATGTTATCCAAAATGCTATGGCATTTTCCCTGCCTTGCTCCTCTTTTCCGTGCACATCACCACACCAACCAAAACCTTCCCAAGTAGCAACATTTTTGCAAATAAACAGAGAAAACAGAATCAACAACACCAAATGCAATTATATGAACTAAATGCATCTATATGCCATGAAATGAGATGAAATAGGCTTGATTTCATACAATAACTTAAGTAAAAAGGGCATGAAATGTTAACCTTTTGCAAGGTTAACACACCCCCAAACTTAAGCTATTGCTTGTCCTCAAGCAATGAACAGAAACAAACAGAAGAATGCTACAACATTAAATCAGTTCAAGGCAGGGCTATGGCAAAATTTCAGTCATCGAAAAATAAAGGCTTCAATATGCTATACAATTTTGAGATTTTAAGAACTTTTCCTTAGGTCAAGACCCTTCGAGTGTGTGTATGTGACTACATCCTCCCTATGCTCAACAAAGTTAAGAGATCATTGGCTAGGTTCTTAAGTTTGCTCTAGCTTTTCTTAGTCAATTTAAGCACAAGATACTCCCATATTTAGCTTCTTTATTCTCTTTTTTTGTACTGATACAATGGGAGTCAGCTCATCACAACTACCTTCATATACTTGAAAATGAAGTGGAGCACATACCCCATTCCCTAGCCTATTTAGTAGAGTCATCCCGTTACTATTTTCATTCACCCAAATGTTATTGTTGCCATTTATTAAAGGGGTTTTTCTAGGCAATGCAATGCATAGAGGAGTGTCCCTCTATAGTTATGCAGAAGTATTTTATTCATAATTCAACGTAAACAAAAACGGAGCTAATTAAGCCTTTATGCTTTCATTTATCAGTCAAGTTCATTTTTGTATATTTAAACTAAAGCATATGAGAGTTCTTCCACCAAAAATCATCTAATAGTTTTAAACATAGAGACCATGCAATCATGTAACACTCACATCATGAAGCATCAAACCCTAAAGACAGTTCTACCAATCTCAGTAGTCACATGTATTCAATCAATTCACAACCATAAGATTCAAATACTCATCATTGGACATCATCAACTTATTCACAAAACTGTCTTTAAACTAACAAAATGCCATAGCAAAATTTTGTTTATCACTAAATGCTAATGCAAATGATCAACTATGAATACCAACACCCCCAAACTTGAAGGATGCAATGTCCTCAATGCATGAAAATAAAATGAACTAAGTTAAAATGCAAATGCAAATGCAAGTTACCTCATACAAATCTATTTTGGTGTTTTTGGTTTGACTCATTAGTGCTTGATTTTCTTCTTCTTCTTCTTCGGAGCTGCGATGGGCTCATCGGTCGCATCTTGTCGGGTTGGTTGTTCAGTTGGTTCCTCATGGGCTGACTGGTCCTTATCATCATCATCATCTTCTTCGTTGGGGGTTTTCCATACACAACCCGTCGTGTGCTTGAGATAACTCCTTGTCTTTGTTGTAGCATCAAGAGTCGAGGTAGGAGTAGGTATAGGAGAGTTGCCAGCCATCTCATCGTCTTCACCATCAAGACTAACCAAAGCATCTACAAGTGGTTCTGGTGGTGGTTGGGTACTTAGGGGAGATTTTCCTTTCTTTTCCCTCGCTGTTCGAGGGCTTTGTCTAATGGTTGCAGTAGGTGTCTTTTGCTGAGCTGATGTTGGACTTGGCGAAGGGTCATCGCTGGGAACATGTGGTGGTCTTGAAGCAGCAGTTGTTGGCGGAGCTGGGGTTGCTTGCGAGGCTGGTTTATCCTTTTAGGGAATAAGCAAAGCATCAGGGAAGGGGGAGAAGTCTATTTCAACATGCGGGAGCATCTCCTTGAAATAAGAGTTAATGGCTGCATCTCTTTCCTTGACAAATTTGAAATAAGTGTTCAAGCTGGCCTTCATCTCAGCCATCTCCTCTTGCATGCGCTTAGTAGAGGCGACTAGGGCTGCGATTCTTGCTACAGTAATTGTTTTGGCTCTACCTTCCAAAGTTTCCACATGAGCATCTTCATCAAATCCCTTCAGCCTTGGGATTTGGTTTGGGGTTAGTGCACTTTTCCCTTTCTCTGTTTCATCCTCTGCCAGATCCTCGAAAACTTGCTTCTTACAGTAAAGTGTCATGATAAGATTAGGGAATATGAGAGGGCTGGACTTCTTCTTCAAATATGTAGACTTCATTGACAACAAGTTTGCCTACATCTATTGGTCGGCCGTTGAGGATGGAGTGTAGCAATAACAGCCTGGTGATGTGCACCGTAGCGGTATGGGAAGTGGGCATTAAGCACGTCTTTAAGAAGTGATTCCACATTTTAGCCTCAGGCTTGATGCGGCCTCTTTCAACGGCCTTGCTCATCGGATCTAACTCTGTGTTGCTAAAGCATAGGTCTTCCAAGACCTCCTTATGTGTCTAAGCATCAGCGGTGTCTACAAAGGAAGTATGTTGGTCTATCACGTTTTGTAGCCCGTTGAATTTGTTGATGGCGACGGCTGTGAACTTGATTTGGTCCCCTCGCACATAAACGACCGATTGGGTAGGGCTCGTCAAATGGGCATAAAATTTATGAACTAGGGACAACGAGATATCACCAAGGTGTTTAACAAATGCCCCCAGTCATGCTTAGCAATAATATCCAGAACTTCTTTGTCAAAGCCTCATTCCCCTTCCAAGGGAACCTTCAAGCCTTGTTCCGAGAAAACCTTACGGTCTTTTATCTGTTGGAACCGTTCTTTAGCACCATCATCCTAGAAGTTTCTAATTTCAATGGTGGGTGGAGCTTGTGAACCACTAGAAGAGCCGGTGACATTCTTGCATCGCACCATGATTTTAAAGTAAGGAAGGGATTTATGGAACAATAGGGGTTTTGAAAAAGTTTTGGATAGGTTTGGTAAAGGAGATGAGGAAGTTGGGGTTAAGAAAATAAAAAGGAAGAAGATGAAGTGATTGAGAGTTTAAGTGTAGAGTAACTACTACACGTAATGGGAGAGAGAAAGGTTTGGTGGCGGTTTTTGAATTGTAGGGAAGAGAGAAGATGTGACAGGCTTTTAATAAAAAGCAAAAAGTAAGAGAGATAATATTGAAGGGTAATGATGAGCTAGGATTTTAAAAGATGTAATAGGGATAAAATCCCTCCCTTTTACCTTTTTAAAGCTGGTTCCCCAAACTTAGGAAAAAGTTTGTCTTTATGAATTCCCTTAGTGGAAAAAGGACAAAATCTAACCCTAATTAAAAAGCTACGCCAACCTTGTGAGAAACCCCAGTCTGCCACCTGTAACCCTGGGAGCAGATCTGTCAAAACCAATTAAAGACAACACAAAAGCATGTAATAACACAAGAAATTAAGGAACAAAGATTTAAAAGCATAAATAAATTTATTTATGAACATTAAAAACAAAAAAATGTTGTAGCAAAATAGAGAGGAGAAGAGGGTGCAAACTCTTATGGGTCATTGAGAAGTATGGTGGCCTTGTCTCGCATGATAGGGGCTTCATTGTAGATCTTTAATCTCTGACCATTTACCTTGAAGACGGTGTCATCATCAAGCTTTTTAATATCTACGGCACCATGAGGGTAGGCCTTGTGCATGATAAAAGGGCCGGACCATCGTGATTTCAGCTTGCCTGGGAAAAGCTTAAGACGAGAGTTGTAGAGAAAGACTTGTTGGCCTTCCGAGAAATGCCGTGGAAAAATATGTTTGTCATGCCACTTCTTAGTCTTCTCCTTATAGAGGCATTCTCGTAAGCTTGGGCCCTAAATTCTGCCATCTCATTTAACTCCACAAGCCTTTTCTCTCCAGCTAGATGAGCATCTAGATTGAGCTTCTTGATTGCCCAATAGGCTTTGTGTTCGAGTTCAACGGGAATGTGACATGTCTTGCCATAGACAAGCTCGAATTGAGACATCCCCAAGGGTGTCTTGAAGGTTGTTCAATATGTCAACAGTGCTTCATCGAGTCTTGGAGACCAATCTTTCCTCTTGGGGTTAACCACCTTTTCTAAAATCTACTTGATTTCTCGATTTGAGATTTTATCTTGGCCATTGGTTTGAGTGTGGTATACCGTAGCAATTTTATGCCGCACTCCATACCTCTTCAATGTTTTAGCAATGAGCCTATTGTCAAAGTGGGTTCCTTTATCACTTATGATGGCTCTTAGTGCTCCAAATCTTGTGAAGATGTTCTTGTGAAGGAACTTCAAAACAGTATTGGAGTCATTCTTCGGTGTAGCTATTGCTTCAACCCATTTCAACACATAGTCAATAGCTAATATGATGTAGAGATCTTCGAAAGATGATGGGAAGGGTACCATAAAATCAATTCCCCATACATCAAAGAGTTCTACCTCCAAAATACCTTGCAATGGCATTTTGTGTCTTCGAGATATATTCCCCGTCCTTTGGCATCTATCACATGCCTTACCGAATTCATGTGCACCCTTGAAAAGTGTGGGCCAAAAGAATCATGATTGTAGGACCTTTACAACAGTCATAGTTCCTCTGAAATGTCCTTCACACGAAAAAGAATGGCAATGGAATAGGATCTCCTTTTGCTCCTCCTCGGGGAAACATCTCCGAATTATTTGGTCGGCACATTGCTTGAACAAATAGGGCTCATCCCAAAGTAGAATCACACACATGCTTGAACTTTGTTTTTCCCTGGCTATTCAAATCAAGAGGAAAAATACCATTAACAAGAAAGTTAACAATATCAGCATACCAGGGAATTGTTGTAGCATATAATATTTTCTCATCAGAGAATTCTTCCTTAATCTCTAATTTCTCATTGTTTTCAACCTTATTTTCTATCCTAGAAAGATGATCAGCAACTTGATTCTCACAACCTTTTCTATCATTAACTTCCAAGTTAAACTCTTGCAAAAATAGTATCCACCTAATAAGTCTAGGTTTAGCATCCTTTTTAGTCACTAAGTACTTTATAGTTGAGTGATCGGTGTGTAAAATGATCTTAGTGTCTATCAAGTATGCTTTAAACTTATCAAAGGCAAACACAACAGCTAGCAGTTCTTTCTCAGTGGTTGTATAATTTATTTGTGCGTCATTCAAGGTGTGGCTAGCATAATAAATAACATGAAAAAGTTTACCTCGACGTTGTCCAAGTGCTGCCCCTCCTGCATAGTCAGTTGCGTCACACATCAACTCAAATGGTGACGTCCAATCTGGGGAACAACTATGGGATCTGAGATGAGCTTCTCCTTGAGTTCCTTAAATGCGCTGTAGCATTCTGCATCAAAGATGAAGGGCTAGTTTTGCTGAAGCAAATTACATAATGGCTTGGAGATTTTGGATAAGTCCTTAATGAACCTCCTATAAAAGCCAGCATGCCCCAAAAAACTCTGAATCCCCTTCACAGTGGTAGGTGGTGGTAGCTTCTCGATTACATCAACCTTGGTCTTGTCTAATTCTATCCCTCGTTGAGAGATTTTGTGGCCTAGAATAGTCCCTTCAGTCACTATAAAATGGCATTTCTCTCAATTAAGCACTAAGTCTGCTTCTTCGCATCTTTTGAGTACCTTGGCCAAGTTGCTAAACACGATTCAAAAGTATCTCCGGAGACTGAAAAATCATCCATGAAGATCTCCAAAAATTCTTCAACCATGTCAGAAAAGATGGCCAACATGCACCTTTGAAAAGTAGCTAGAGCATTGCAAAGCCCATAGGGCATCATTCGAAATACGTAAGTACCGTAAGGGCATGTGAAGGTTGTCTTCTCTTGATCTTCTGGTGCTATAGCAATCTGGTTGTACCCTAAATATCCATCAAGGAAACATTAAAGGATTTGCCCGTCAATCGATCTAGCATTTGATCAATGAATGGAGGGAAAAATGGTCATTCTTGGTTGCCTTGTTGAGCTTCCGATAGTCCATGGAAATTATCCACCCCGTGACAATCCTTGTTGGTAAGAATTCATTAACTTCATTGCTCACAACGGTCATGCCTCTCTTCTTTGGTACACATTGTACCGGGCTGACCCATGAACTATTGGATATTGGGTAAATAACTCCCGTATCGAGCCACTTAATTATCTTTTTCATCACCACCTTCTTCATGACTGGATTGAGCTTTCTTTGGAGTTCAACAGAATTGATGTGACAATCATCAAGAAAAATTTTGTGCATAGAAATAGTAGGGTTTATACACTTCAAATCAGCCATAGTCCACCCTAAAGCTTTCTTATGTTGAGATAACATATTTATTAAGTTACATTCTTGCTTAGGGGTTAGACTAGAAGAGATTATCACATGTAAAGTCTCATTACTACCTAAATAAGCATATTTAAGGTGTGAAGATAGTGGCTTTAATTCTAATGTGGGTGCATGCTCAAGTGAGGGTTTATGAGGGACAAATTCAGCAAAATCTAAAGGTTTGAAATGCGTACCTGGTCTAGCAATGATCAAACTAGACTGTTGCACCTCTTATGGGAACTCATCAAACTTTTCATTGTCCTCCTCATTGAGTTTCACATAGTTCTTAATTTCCACAAAATTGCTGCAGCATAATTCTGTAGCTTCCTCTACTGTCATAGCATCTATATGATGACACTCCTCATATTCATCCATTTATTTGAGGGTGTTGAAGACATTTATAGCCACCCTCTGGTCAACCACTCGCATGGTGAACTCACCCTTTTCACAGTCGATTAAAATTTGATCGGTTGCCAAGAAAGGTCATCCCAAGATAATGGGTGCTTTGTCATCTACTTCACAATCAAGGATGAGAAAATTAGTTGGGAAGACAAATTTGCCCACTTTGACCATAACGTCTTCTATCTTTCATTCCGACCGGACATGAGATCTATCATCTAGTTGCAAAATTACCGTGGTGGGTCTTGCATCTCCCATTCGAAGCTCCATAAAGACTGAATTGGGCATTAGATTGACACTAGACCCAAGATCACATAAGGTTTTTCCTACATAATTATCTCCTATGGAACATAGAATGATGAAGCTACCCGGATCACTTCTTTTAGAAGGCAAGTTGCCCAATACAGAATAGCATTCTTTTGATGTAGCAACAGTCTTATACTTCTCAACCTTTCTTTTCTTGGTGACAATATCCTTGAGAAACTTAGCATATGTAGGCATTTGGCCGATGGCTTCTAGAAATGGGACATTGATATGCATCTAGTCAAGAATATCTACAAATTTTTTAAATTGAAGGTCATTTTTTTCTTCTTCAACCATTGAGGGAAGAGTGGTGGGGGCCTAACTTCTTCATCTATTGGTGGGGATCTTTCTTTTGCTATAGCAATGTTCTGTTCTCTATCAGCAGGTTCGTTTGTCAAGCCATCATTCTTTTTCCCTTCTTGAGCCGACTCTTCTTGCAAAGTTGATTCCTTAGCCATAGATTTAGGGTTGGGGTCTTCCATTTTCTTTCCCCCAAACTTATCTTCTTTGTTAAGTTGGGTGCCACTCCTCAAAATGAGTGCACTACACTGCTCCTTGCCATAATGTTTAATGACTTCAGCATCACTAGGCAAACTACCTTGAGGTCGAGCATACAGAGCTTGCGCAATCTGTCCCACTTGGGTTTCCAAAACCTTCAAAGAAGAGCTATGGCTTTGAAGCAATGCACCTTGACTCTTTATTGACGTTGCGTGATCTTGGAATAAAGCCTTTATGGTTTTCATAAAATTTTGGAAAATAGCTTCTAAGGAACTGTTGTTAGATGAAGAGGCTGAACCCTTGTTATCATTTTGCCATGGCATATTCTACTGAAAACCTTAGGATTCATTTTGATTGTGGTGCCTACTCGAGCTGTCAGCATTGTGGTTTCCATGATTCCCCCAAGCAAGATTAGGATGCTGACGACACCCTGGATTATAAGTGTTTGAGTAAGGGTTGTGATTACTTATGTTAAAGTTTCCCACATAGTTGGTAGACTCGTGATTTTCAGGGCACTCGCTCACATGATGGTGTCCATCACACCGGGCACAAGTGTTTGCTATTTTCACTTCCTTTGTTGCATTAGGCCGTTCGAGATTCGTCAACATAGAAGTGATGGCTGACAACTAGGTTGAAACTGATTCATTGTTGTCGAGCTCACGCGTCCCACGAGGTCTCCTTCTCGTACTAAGTCTCGAAGTGGGAAATTGGTAGTCATTGTTTATGACTCTATCAAGAATATCGAATGCTTCTTGGGGAAACTTATCCAGCAAAGTACCATTTGCTGAAGCATCCAACATCATCCTTGTGAGAGCATTGACACCATTGTAGAACATGACGACTTGCGTCCAGTCTTGAAATCCATGATTTGTACACTTGTGGAGCAGTCCCTTATATCTATCCCAACACTCGTACATTGACTCCTCATCAGCTTGACAAAATGAGGCTATGTCATTCGGCAATTGGGTATTCATGTTAGGTGGATTATACCATAGCAAAAAACTTTTGCACAAATCTGTCCATGATTCCATAGAACTGACTGGTACTCCACTCAACCATGTTCGTGCTCGATCACGCAAAGAATAAGGAAATAGCTTAAGCTTCAATACATCTTCATGCACACCCTATTGTCGGAAAGAATCATATACTTCCAAAAATGCTCGAACGTGTTGTCTTGCATCTTTATGAGGCGATCCACCAAATTGACCAATGGATTTCAACATGTTGAACATTACAGGTTTGAGTTCAAAATGAGCTGCTTGAATCTCGGGAGCTGCAATTCCAAGATTGAGATCATCCAAGATAGGATTAAAGTGGTCTCTGATAGCTCGAGGTCAAACTATCGCTCCAGGATTTGCTGCAACATTAGGTTCATCTAGATTTTCATCTACTTGATTCCCTTGATTGCCACCTCTATACATGGTTCATAAGGCTTCTTGAATGTGTCATTTTTGGCGAAACAAGTGCTCGATTTCAGGCACCATAGGTGTTAATGGTTCTTCGGGTCTTCCTCGGGCCATGCAATAGCACAACACCTGAAAAAGAGTAAACAAAAACAACAAATAAAACTAAACAATAAGGAAGAATTCAAAAGGTGTAAAGACTAAACTCTATATAAGCAATTGTCAATCCCCGGCAACGGTGCCAAAAACTTGTTGTGTGTTGTGATGTACTATAAATGATACGCAAATAGTGCTAGTATACACATCGAACAAGTAATAAAGTGATGGGTGGGTATCATCTTCACAGGGATTGGAGGCCAAACTAGCTTAGTCAAAACACACAAATTTACAACTTGAAAATAAATGCAATAGCAAAAGTAAGCAAGTTCAGAAATGTAGTAGCAATTAACTGTAATGAAATCTGAGTTGAAATAAAAATACTTCAAACGTCCTATCAAGTATATGAAACTCTCTAATGGGATGACAGGCTGGGCTTGCTAAGGATCTCTATGTCTAAGCCAAAAGAATGTCCCGAGCTACCTTGCCCACACATGCTCGACAGAGCTTACCAAGATGTCTCTACACTATCTCTAGCAAGAAACCTGATAGAAAGAATGCTATGGCAATACCTCTCAGCGTAAATCCTAACATACAACTATCATTTAAGTTCTACTCTTTTTAGCCGTTGAAACTCTATCCTTATCTCTAAGGTGAGTTAGGGTTTTGCCTCTCAGCATCAAACTCTATTGTCCACGTAGATCTAACCCCAACTCTCTCGAATATTAAGCTATCCAGCACTTAAGCAAAGGCTAACTCTCGAAAGCTCTTACAAGCTTAAGGCAAAAAAGAACAATGGACAAAACATGAAAGGAACAAGAAAGCAACAAAACATTCATTCAAACTTGAAACATAAAAACCATAACAAGCTCAAGCCACTTAAAGTCAGTTCATGGCTGGGAAAATATCATCCACAATCATTTGTTTAATACAACCCATCCAAATAATAGAAAATGAAACAGCAAAAGCAACTAAAAGCCCTGAACCACTCTAAGCTTGCTGCTTTTCTCAAAGGCCATCAAGAACACCCCTTGGAGCTTCAACAATGGAGGACACCACGATGGAGAGGGTGAAGAAAGGTAGCCGTCCTTTTCTCTCTTTTTTCGTTCACAAAGTCCCTTTTTTCTCCCACTTTAATGTGGGTGTCCTTTTCTTTATATAATAGGGGCTCCTAGGGTTTTGTGCCCTTAATTCCTAGGGAATATTTTTTTCATATGTAGAGCTCACATCTAGCTGATAGGTTCACGTGTGGGGCTGTAAAGTATCCTCAATTCTTTGTCCTTTAGCGCGCCCAAAAATGCTATGGCATTTTCCCTGACTTGCTCCTCTTTTCCCTACACATCACCACACCAACCAAAACCTTCCCAAGTAACACCATTTTTACAAATAAACAAAGAAAACAGAACCAACAACACTAAATGTAATTATATGAACTAAATACATCTATATGCCATGAAATGAGATGAAATGGGCTTGATTTCATACAATAACTTAAGTAAAAAGGGCATGAAATTTTAACCTTTTGCAAGGTTAACAAAGGGTCGTGTAACTTTATAGAAGGGATGAGATTCATTTACACTATGTAAAACTCGACTAGTTTTACACTAATCCATGATCAGGATGAGTGAAATAGATGGATGAGATTAGAAGTAGGATATGTGAAGATTATCACTTGGAAAAAAAAAAGTAAGGAGTTAATCTCATCCATCCATTTGACTCATCTAATGGCCATGAATTAATGTAAAACTAGTTGAGTTTTACATAGTGTAAGTGGATCCTAACCCATATATATATATATGGAATAGGATCCAGTTACACAGTGCAACAGTTTTACACGTTTTACAAGTTGTTTTGGATCGTTGGATGAGTGAAACGGATGTATGAGATTAACAGTGGAATATGTGAAGATGATCACTTAGGAAAAAAGTAAGGAGTTAATCTCAATCATCCATTTCCCCCATCCAACGATCCAAAAAATGTGTAAAACTTAAAAACTTTTACCCTATATATATGGATGCTAACGCTATATATATATATATATACACACACACGATGCATAAATCAACCCTAAATATTATATAAATAGATAAAATATATTGAAATTTGCATAACAGGAATACGATATAAAAATTCAGTTTAGTCAAAATTTAGATATATATTGTTTGGATATAGGCATGTAAACGAACACGAACAACTAAACGCGCACAATTTCTTGTTCTTGTTCGTTTGTTAAGGAATATAGCTTGTTCATGTTCGTTTGTTAAAATGATAAGCGAATGTAAACAAACAAAAACGAACGAACATAAAATGACATATATGAATAATTTTAAACGAACGAACGTATATGAATAAATTCATTTTTTAAAAATATAATATTTTTTATGAAAGATAATAAATATAAATGAATATATGTGAATAAATTTAAATGAACGAACATAAATGAACAGATTATCGAACGTTCACGAACACAAATGAACGAACAAGTTATTTATTCATGTTCGTTCATTTAAACAACGAATAAAAATCTTGTTCATATTCGTTCGTTCAATAAATAAACAAATATAAACGAACTTTCCGCTAAACGATTTACGAACAATTCGCTGAGTGTTTGGTTTTTTACAATACTATCTGGATATGTCTATAATTTTTTCTAACCTAAGGGTTTTTTTCTCTCTAAACGCAGTAAATCTCTCTTTTTATCTTTAATTGACCCGTAGTAAGTAACTATACATTAATTTTAGTGTTGGTTGTCGATCACTAGTAATTCTTCTTTTTTTTCTTTGCTTTATTATATTCTATTTTTATTTTTCTTTGTTTATTAGTCTTTAATAGAAGTAACTCTACTTTTGTCGCACATTTTTCTCTGCCTCGTGGCATGCTTTCCTCTGTATTTTAGCACGTTTTAGATTTTCATTATCTATCGTTTGGTCATTCTTTTTTTTTTTTTATTTTTTCTTAGGGTTAGATTTGACGTTCACACGATTGATCAAGATTGTGCTTATTTAGTTATTCTACTAATCTTTCCTACTTTGGACGCTCGAGATGGATTTGGATACCCGCTCACAATCACCATTTCTTTTTCACGATTAAGTTGTGATAATAATCATTTTGTCAACGTGTCTTCATTGTCATATGTGTTTTTTATGTTCGTGTTAATGGTTTTTTTATCATTCATCGTCCTTAGTGGTGTTGTTTGTATCAATGTTTTGTTAGTCTTTTAGTTGGGGTTTTAACCTTTTCCTCATATGATCCTTTTATGATCTTAAATGGCTAGTTTCTTTGTTTCTATCGTTATAAAAAATTGTCTAAATTACGTATTTAATTTATCTTATAGTTGAAAAAACCTAATTATAATATTGATATTTCCCCTCATTAATAAAACTAGCTATTTCTATAAAAAAATTGTTTGAAGTACAATTATAAAATTTAAAAAATCACACGACAGAAGTAGAAAAATTACTTGAGAGGAGTAACATAAAAACCTATATGATTTGCCTAGCAATTTTTTTTTTTTAAATTTATTCTACTTAGAAGGAGGAGAAAATTTTAGGGGAATGAAATGCTCCTACTGGGTCTTGACTCGAAATCTAAGGGAAGGGGATGGAGTAAGTGAGCAGCTCTGACCAACCAGCAATCAACATTTGCTCAGAAATAAAATTTATAACTACGGAGGAGAAAGAAAACAAATAGACCCAAAAGCGAATCTATCTGTAGCATTTGAAATTTGAATAGAAAACCGAATTGATCCGTAATATTTGAAATGTCACTGAAATTGAATTAAATTTCATTTTTATTAATTTTTAATTATTTTTATATTAATTAATTAATTAATTAAAAATATTTATTGTTTTTGTTTACTTAAAAAAATATTATTTTAAAAATATTTGCTTAGATAGACTTTGAAATTTTATCAAAAATATAAAAACATAATAAAAGGTTATTTTTTCAAAAATAAATTAAAGAAAATCAAAATTTAAAATTAATATAAAAGAATTAAAAATCAAATCAAATTAAATAGATAATTCAAAAAAATATAAAAAAAAATATGAACGAACTGAATTCTTACTGAAGAAAAAATGTTTAAAGATAGAGAAACTGGTTGTTCGTGATTAGGTCCAAGCTTGAGAAAATTTGGGCATATGCCTGAAGTGTAACACCCAAGTCTATTTACATATTTTTAATTATAAATAATGGGCCCTCCACAGGTACTCCTCCTATTCACCATGAAGGCCGACCCTGCTGCCATCAACATGTAAACCTTTATGGCACAAAAGCATCTTAGTGGGCATTTTTCTCATATTTTCACCGCCTCCCCTATTATATTATTATCTATTACTCCTTATGAGCCTCTCGAAAATTACTTGTTTATGCCTTGATCATAATATTTCAATTATTTATAAAATTTATGGTCCTCCCATAAATTTTTAAATTGAAAATTTTATTTAAAAATAATAGTCAACTATCTAATTACACATCCAAAATAACTTTAAATATAATTTATCTAATACTAGAAACTACAACTTTAATAATAATATGTTAAAATATGTTCATCCATATATGTTTTCATGCATTCATATCAACATATTATAGATTCTAAGATGTTATGATTTGAATTCACACAAAAAAATATTAAGACTAATGTATTAAATAATTCACGACCAGAGCTATCAAGCCAATTGTTAGTCCTGATTTAGAAAATCTAGAAAAGACATGGCAAAAGCTTTTAAAATTTTTAATTCAAATTAATCAAATATGATTTTTAACATAATAAATAATTATAGAAGTAACATTTAAATATTCAAATTTGAAGAAATCTTAGATAATAAAATATCAAATCATTATTTTATTTTTGACGTAAATCTCTGACGAGTCTTCTAATTATTTTGCACGACCAGAACCACTTTATAATCAAGGTTGATCCAAGGCTCATTGTCTTCTACCCCCATCTAAGACCTAAGCCATTGGATCTGTTAGGGCCCAATACATATACCATTCTGAGGTATAAATTGGTTCACCATATTTGATCCACTCGACCTGATCTGAGTCCAAGGATCTGCCTACTTAGATGTTTTCTGGGATCCAGCCCAATTTCACATGTTTAATAGCAGTTCATTCTACATGGTTCTCAATCTTTGAAAACTTCAATTTTAATTTCATCCTCAGACTATGATTTTCATTTTAAATTAGTCCTCAAACCTTTGAACAATGTAATTTTATCCTCAAATTATCAGTACGTTAATAAAATTGTTATAAAATTATTAATTGTCATGTAGACACATATGTGTATTATGCAATATTATTATTTGGCATAAATGACAATTAATGTTGGGTTCAAATAATGATTTGACTTTGAAATGTAGACAGAATAATAAACAAGTCGAGAAAACAAGAACAAAAATAACAAACCTTTTTAATTTCATTCTAAATAATGATTTCAGGGGATATAATACAACATTAATTATCGTTTATGTCCGTCATATTATTATACAATACATTAGTGTTTACATGTTAGTTAACAAATTTTATCAGGATTTTATTAACATTAGACATGTTTATCATATGTTGATAATTTGAGGATGAGATTGGAACGATAAAAAAATTGCAGACCAATTTAGAATGATGGTCATAGTTTCTGGGATAAAATTTGAGTGTTTAAAAAAACATAATTTAAGGATGAAATAGAGATGTTTAAAAGTTTAAGGACTAATTTAAGGATGGAACAGAAATGTTTAAAACTTTAGGGACTAATTTAAAATAAGTATCATAGTTTAAGAACGTGTGAGACAATTAACTAATAAAATTAAAATTCAAAAATGCAAAATTATCCCATATCATCATTCACATTTCCAAGTTCTAAAAATTTACTAAACTATTCCCTAGCATTAATATATCTATAAAAATTTAACTAATGTTATGATTTATTTTTAAAGGTAATGTAAAACCTCATTCTAAAAATTTACTAAACCATTCCCTAGCATTAATATATCTATAAAAATTTACTTAAAACCTACATTTGATTTTGATGTGACAAAGAGTTTAAGGACTAATTTGTAAAACTGGATAAAGTTTTTCAAAAAGTCTCACAAAATGATAAGGATCCAAACTTAAATCCGTTTCTAAGTAAAAAACTTAAACCCCAAATATTTTGCAAGTATTTTGATAGTCAAATATCCAAAATCGCGCAGGCGTATTGATACGCCCTTAGGTGTTTCGATACGATATTTGGTTACTAGAAACTGGTTTTAACTTAATAGCCAAAACATACCGGTACAGGTTTGCCTGTTTCGATATGGCTTTCAACCTAGGATTATGTTCTTGGTAACGAGTATCAGTACGAGTATCAGCGTACCGATACGGGGTGTTAAGATTTTCAAAATCTTTGTAATAAATTTTTTGACCGTTACCTTGTTAGTTGTTGGAATCACCAAACTTTGAAAATTGGTTACACCGTACCGATACGCTCTTTAGGCGTACCTTGGACTTTTTCCTCATATTCCAATGAGCAAAATCCGTACCAATACGACCTAGCCGTTTCGATACGCCTTTTAAAAATACACCACTCGTTTTGATACGCCCCCAAGCGTATCGATACCCTTTTGTATAATGGCTATTTCTTGTTTTGGCAGGCACTAATACGGTAGCCCGCATACCGATACTGAGGATTGGCAGACTATATTTATTGTGGGAAAAATGGTCTCCAATGGCTCTATTGATGATCTCAACTACCCAAACGGTTATAAATCAATGAGGGGGTATGTAAACAAGTCTCCAATGCTACAACAACAACTATTGAACAAGTCCAAAGCATTCAAGCAAAAATCTAACATCTTTGAGCCTATTAGAGCAAATTTTTGTAACCCACTTGAGTGATCTTCAATTGTATTCAATTTATTTAAGTTTTAGGTTGAGAGCACTTGTAATTGGGCAAATTATTTACCTTTGAGAGGACATTTAATATTTTCCATTCTTTATTGTAAAAGAGAATGAACTTGATCAAGCTTTGGGTAGAAAGCTTTGATCGTTGTAACGGTTTCCTTCTAAGTCTAAAAAAGGGGAATAATTTCTTAGTGAAATTGTTGAAATCCTTAGTGGGAAGCTAAGGTAGTGGGTGTATACCTTGTTATAAGGTTGAACCACTATAAATTCCTTGTGTAACAATTTTTATTCTTCCATTTGCTTCCCTCTATTTTTTAAAGTGCCAATTCACCCCTTCTTGGCCAAAATCGAGTTGATTAACCATCATAACAATTGGTATCAAAGCATAGCTCATTTGAACGATTAGTATCCCCTTGAGACGATCCTATATGTGATTCAATCAACTGACATTCAAGCCATGATCTTCACTTCTAGCAACAACGTGTACGAGTTTCAATCCATCACCAAACTGCCAATGACTACCTATGGGATGTAGTGGAAGATGGACCAACAATACTGATGAAGAGAGAAGGTGACCGATTGATCTCGAAGTCCAAGCTAGAGATGACCGATGAAGATCGAAGGAGATTACAAGTCAACGATAAAGCTATGCACATGCTCTTTTGTGCGTTTTGACTTGATGAGTACTCTAGGATGTATTCTTGCACAAGTGCAAAGGAGATATGGGACAAGCTCGAGATCACCTATAAAGGCACAAATGATGTCAAGGAGACCAAGATTGGACTCCTCAACTTGAGCTATAAAAATTTCAAGATAGAGCCAGATGAGAGCATCACCAAGATGTTCGATTGTTTCTCCATCATTGTCAACGGTCTCAAAGGCTTCAGAGAAGTTATTCCGGAGGACAAGCTTGTCCAGAAGCTCATCTACTTTCTTTTCGAGTCATGGGATGAAAAAGAGCCGCTATCATCGAGGCCAAGGACCTCAAGACCTTGAAGCTCGTTGCTCTTATGGAGTCTCTCTTAACCCACAAAATTATGAAGAAAAGAAGAGAAGAAGAAAAGAAGAGAGAAAGGAAGATGATGGAAAAGAAAGAGGTGGAAAAGAAGAAAGTGGGAATTGCTCTCAAGGCTTCACAAGAGGAAAGCGATTTGATTGAAGAAGAAGATGAAGAAATGGCAATGCTTACCAAATAGTTCACTCTGTTCATGAAATCCAATCGGGGAAGAAAGTTCTATCGAAGATGAGATTTCGAGAACAAGAATAAGGAGGAAGAGAAGGATCAAATCATATGCTATGAGTGTAAGAAGCCGAGGCACATCAAGACTAATTTTCCCTAACTCAAAAAGAACAGCTTCGGGAAGAAGAAGAAGCTCAAGGCTCATATTGATACTTTAAGTGATGAAGAATCATCCGAGGAAAAGGAGCAAGAAGTATTCAATCTTTGTCTCATGGCACTTGAAGAGGATCCTAAGGTAACCTCTAACTCATCTACATTTGATTTTACTTTCGATGAGCTTCAAGAAGCTTGCGATGAGTTACAAGAGGTTTATGACAAGTTGGTAGAAAAAATATAAGGAATCGATTTTGAAAAACAATAAAACAATTTCCAATTTGAAAAACCAAAACAATTCTTGTTGACTCTCAGTGAGATGTGTAAAATGAATGCTGACAAAAGGTATAAATGGTATGTATTTGGGCAAGATGAACTGTGCCAAGAGTCTTTTGCGTACAAGTATACAAGGTCGACAAGTAATACAACTTGGTAAGCTGAGTTCGATCCCACAGAGATTGACTTGGAATTCAATTGTTTAGTTTGTTACTTATTTTGGAAGAAAAGATTGTAGTTTAAAAGAGTTGATTTTAAAACTAAGAAAATAAAATAAAATAAAACCAAAGTGAAGTGTTGGCTAGAAAGGTGTTTTCAAATGAATGATGACTATTGGCAGGGAATGCTTGGTTCAAACGTGGTTCATGCCAGCCTTTATTGACAAAACTATCTTGGCATTGGTTGCCGAGCAAATTCAAAAATAGCAAAGCCTCTCTCAATGGTCATTGCCTAAAATTGGCCAAGTAAAAACCCCTATATCTCTATAGTGTGTGTTTTCCTTAAACCAATTTGATTTAAAAACCAATCTATACTCTGTGGGGGTAGATTTCACTTTCGAAGTAAGTTCATCTACTTGAACGACTTCTCTCGAAGCTTCTCTCATAAGTGTTCGGCAACTTGATCGTTGCCAACACAAGTCTGTTAAGATATTGGAAGGCAATAAGCTAACTGTGCTAGATCTTGCTTTGGCACAGTACTTAGGAAAAATTAAAGTATCCAAGACCGACAAACTTTGCCAAAAGCAGAATTATTATAAAGGAACTAAGGCATAAAAGCCAACGTTTAAAACCAAAACATCCCCTACCAACTATTAAATTAGTTCATGGTGTGGGGGTTAACCAAAAAAATGTTTTTAACATCACCATCATAATAAAAACTAAAGAAAAACAACTTCTGCCAAGGGAATAGGCAGAGGGGTCTCTCGATGCAGCCTTCTATGCTAGGCTCTCGGCCAAAAAGTCAAACCACCCTTCCTCAGTTGCACCGACTGTCACTCGCCGCTCTAACACCTCGCTTCGACCATCTCTCATCTCCTCTTTTTGATTCTTTTTTGTTTTCTTTTTCTTTTTCTCCCCTCCTTAAATGCTTGATCGGTTGTTCTTTATGTAAGCGTGTAGGGGAAAGGATGAGATAAGCCTTTGAATTTGAAATGATCAAGAGATAAGAGATATAGCTTTATCCAATCATTTTGATATCTTATGAGCTCGGTGTGATAGCTTATCAGGCTAGGGCTGACGTCATCTTGCATGGCCATCCTGGCACAACTTTTCCAACATCACTTGGCATCACCTTATCCGCTATTTTTTTGAAAGTTGATCCAATTGCGATCTTTTAAGAGCCTGATCCTTTTATATTTTTGGGGGGTTCGTTTCTTCTTGGCATGGCCGCTAGCATACCTCTCTGCCAACAAATACTTGGCACTCATCTGGTCCTTCCGTGCTCGCAACATCTGGCATTCACCTTGGCATTCCTAACTGCGTCCTTGCGTCCATTCTTCCTGCCAACCTGCGCAAAGGCCACTAAAAACAACCCATGACACTGGCATAGGCAGCCTACTAACTCTTTTATGTAAATGCATGATTCTAACAAACTAATGCAACTAAATGTACTTGAAAACAAGCAAAAGCATATCAAAATAGTCATGAAAAATAATACTTTTGAGGAGGTAACACACCCCCAAAACCAACTTATTGCTTGTCCTCAAGTAATGTAAGAGAAGAGAAAAACAAAAACAGTGAAAATAATACCTCGACAAAAGTTTGGTTGGAATGCCAACAAATGCTGCAAGCAGAGTTTGATTCTAATGCTGCCCTCAGAAATCTCAGTGCACAGTGCCAAGCAGATAGTAATTCAAGTGCAACAATATAACTCTAGTCTAAGTGCATGATTTGTGCGCAAAGTGTGGGACGTATGCATCTAGCGTCCGTTCACTCCCTTAGCCAATTTACTTTCTAAACTCAGTTTTGTTATTTTCTATATTTTTCGTGCCGAAGGGTATTGGCAATATCTTTTAGCTTGCTTCATGGTACTGTTTAGCGTGAGTGATAAGATGGAGCATACCACGAATCCACACCTTAATCTAGTTACAGTTAGGCTTTCTCTTCAACTCATACACTAAGGTTTTGGACTTAAGAACTGTTGCGTGTGATAAGTGCTACGCAAATGTGCAAGTATACACGTCGCAAGTAATAAAGTGATATGAGTATCGAGTATCGTCTCCACAGGGATTGGTTTGGGCCACTTTGCTTAAGTTACTACACTGTGAAAAGTAAAAACACAATTAATAATAGAGGTTTTAATTAACGAGAAAAGTAAAAGCAATAAACTAAAAGAATAGATGAAAGAAAAAAAGAGAGATAGGCCAGGTTATCGTGAGTTGAGGTGTGATAGCCGATTGGATCGTCTTGGTAAAAGAGTGCACGGGCAACTCAGTTGCCATGGCAACTTGCACAACGGGGTTGCCTTGGCAACTAATCGATGGTTGCCTGGGCAACTACTTGGGCGTCTGGGCAGCAACTTCAAGGTTCGGCAGAGCGTTCTTCAATGGTTTCTTCTTATCCCTAAGTCGAAACTCTAGCTACTTGTGCATGCCTTGATAATACATCCCTGCGTGAATCAAGGGTGAACAACAACCAATCTTGCGCTCCTCTTAGCCGTTGAAATCCTTAACTTATTCCTAAGCCGGATTAATCTTCACCATCAATAGATTGAATAAAGACCATACTCATTCGTTTCTTGAATCTAACTCTCCCGATATTAGATAAATAGATGAAGTTACGAGATCCTCTCCCAATTCACTCGCAAACAAGAATAAGAACCAAGAATGAGTAAACCTTGAATTGAAAGTGCAAACTCTTATTACCTAAACAAAATCCAATTGTTTTTCACAACAACAAAACACAATAACACCAACCAATCAAGTTAGTTCATGGTTGGGTACAAAAAATATACAAAGAATAATCCCCAAACCATGAATCTAATAGAAGCAAAGAAGAAGAAGAAATCGAACTCTCTCCCTCCTTGTTATCTTGTCAAAATCTCTTCCTTCTTGCCCTTTGGAGTTGTCGAAAATCCTCTCCTCTTGCCCTCTATGGGGTTGTCGAAATTCCCCTAATGCTCTCCCCCTGGATTGTCGAAATCTCCTTGTTATTTATAGGGCTAGGCCAAATTCCTTCTTTGAGGAGGAGTTTGAGTTGGAATTAAATTATCTTTAAAGAATATAATTATTTATTATAATTGTATTCCTACTAGAACTTCTTCTATCTTCTTGGAATTTAATTCTTCTTTAATCTCTGCATGGAAATCAAATTCCTTTGGGTTTGGGCTTTGCTCCACGTCATCTTGGGCTTGTATAGTCATTAATTTCGACATCTCTATTGCATTTTCTCTTTGTCGACAATTGCCATGGCAACTGGCTCGGCGTCTCCTTCATGCATTGCCCTGGCAACTAGCTCGGCATATCCTTCATGCATTGCCCTGGCAACTAGCTCTAGCCTTGTTTTGGCAAGTGATCCTGCACACACACAAAAACACACCAAAGCAGCATCTTTTTCCACAAAAATCACCAAGTTATGTAATCAAGCTCAACGGTGGAAAGAAACATGAATTAATGCATGAATGACTAATTATGCAACTACTATGAGCCTAAGTCTAACAATAATATGAGTAAAAAGGGTAATAAAAATAGTACTTTTGAACACTTATCACGCCCCCAAACTCGAACTATTGCTTGTCCTCAAGCAATGCAAACTAACAATTACCTGCCAAGACTTTAATCATCAAAGACATGCTTCAAACTTGAATTCAAACCTCGGAACCGTGGCACAAAGTATGATCACCTTTTAATTTTTCGGATAACACAAAAATTACCCGAAACCAAACTATAATGCTCGTGACAATGTGTGTGCGTAGTTGTGTACAAGTTGATTTTCAAGATTCTATGTGAGCAATATGCTTTTATCAATTTAATTATCGGGGCATTTATTTTTATTTTCACTAGAGCCAATTTCGGGCACCTCTAGCAAAGTAAGCAATTTCTCATTTTATTTTAGTCGACTAGAGCCAATTTCGGGCACCTCTAGCGATTCTTTAATGTGCATTAACTACTAGAGCCAGTTTCGGGCACCTCTAGCAAGAAAGAGAAATTACTACTAGAGCCAGTTTTGGGCACCTCTAGCAAGAAATTAACTTTTAATTTTCAATTTTAAATTTACCCTAATTTTAAGCAACCTAAGTTCACTAAGTTTCTATCAATCAACAAGCCACAACCGTGTAAAAAAAAATCAGTATCATAGTAAAATTCTAAGCTCTTTTCATGTAATCCTAAAATTAAAGGTTCTTTCAATTAAGTGCAGTGGCAAAAATTCATCATTGGATATTCAACAAGTCTTAAGCAATTAAATCAAATTAAAGGCATGGCAAGTAACATATGCAACCTATATGTGATTGCTAAAGATGAATGCAGCTAAACATGAAACTAACTAGAAACCAACACCCCCCAAACTCGAGAGAAGCATTGTCCTCAATGCATGTAAGAGTGAAACAAAATTTAAAAGAAACTCAATGAAATGAGTTAGTCAGAGAGGTCGTTACCTCGAGTGATGAGTTTCCTTCGTGCCGTTTGCTTGATTCAATTTTCAGTCAGTGGTTGAATGCTTGTGGCTGGTACCGCGTGAATAGCATTGCCTTGATTTCTTCCATGTTTGCCGATGCAGGTTTACTTGCATGTGCATCAGTACTTGCCGAAGCCATTGTTGTTGCCTGGGCATTGCCAGTTTCTGTTGTGGTTGCTGTGGCGAGTAGTCGGCAGTAAATTTCCTTATTATGGTGGTTGTGAGTCTTGTTGTGGAAAAGAAAATAAAGACAACCTGGAAACTAAAGATAATGAAGAAAAATAAAATATCTCCTAAAAATAAAAATGAAAATAAAAAGAAAAAGAAAAATAAAATATTGAAAGGAGAGCATGCTCAGGCATCTCCTAAAGTGACCACTTCTAATGTTACTGCATATCTGAGAAAACTTGAGAGTCGTTTCCGATACTTCTTATAGTCCATCCGTACCCTCCATCGGGTGACAATATTGCCCAAAAAGAGTTGGGCCAATGTGCTCCCAGCTACTCCCTTTTGCATTACCATGGTGGAGGTGTCTTTCTTCTTTGTTCGCTTGTAGTCCATGTATACTCTCCACCTTGCTACTATTCCTGAAAGCACAAATATATTAATAGGAAAAATTATATCCATTCTCAACCATTCAATTACCTCATTCTTATCAACTTCTATCATGGTTGGATGTAGCCTTTGTTGTCGTGGCAATTGCTGCTCAAGCCAATTGCCGTGGCAATCAGTTGCCAAAATTTGCTGTAAGTTAAGGGAAGAACCAATTTTCTGAAAAACTTTATGAATCCAAACACCGTTTTCTTTTGGCCTCTCAAACATCTCCATCAGTAGAGATTTCGATGGCTTCAAATCTACCAACCTCGGTTCCTCAAGACATACTTGCAATGGACGAGGTGAGTTTTTAAAGAATTTGAAATGTTCAACCATTACCTGCTCATATTCCATTGGCAAAGTATTATCATCTCGTTGATCTTGCATGTGGTTGTGTAATTGCCGTGGCAATTGTAGATGAGAGCAATCTATAGATTCCTGCTTCAACATCAACGTTGTAACCTTATGGGCATCAGGTTCCTCAGAATTTGCTGTAGTATTGTTGTTCTCAGCTTCACCGAGTGTTGTCGCGGCATTGCTTTGTTCAGACTCCTCAATCATTGCCGAGGCAATTTGTTGTTCAAGCTCATCATGTGTTGGGCAGTCTCTCTCATTGGAATCCTCTTGACTTTGAGGTTCTAGTTGTTCCTCACATATCGGAGAGATTTCTTGCCTTGGGACGTCAGTATTCCTAGGAATGAATTGTTGGTGCATGTTATCCATGACATATGTGGATCTCCCCAATTGATCTTCTGAATCCCCTAAGGTTGCATCCCACTGAGCTATCCTCGTATCCATAGATTTTGATAGTTCTCGAATCTCTTCAATTGATTCGTCAAGTCTAGCCAAGGAAGCTAGTAACGTTTCCTCCAAGGAATTGGAATGCTCTTGAAAAGGACTACATTGCCATGGCATATCTGTTGCTGCGGCAAAATTGTTATGGTAAAAAAAAATTTGAGCTTTTTGACCATACCATGAAGAATTTTGCTGCTGGTTCCCTCTATGGTCCTCCATGTAGTTATATGCACCGAAAATGTGAGGGCAATTTTCAAACACATGATGTTCTCCACACATAGCACAAGATTTTTCCATGGTATAAGTTCTTTGGGCTTTTCCCGGTTGGTATAGGTAATCATCAAAGGGTGCAAGAAACTCTTGATTGGATTGATTCCTATCTTCCAACATCATCTCTCGAATAGATCGACTTTTATTTCCCGACATGTTGATGTCCCTTAACTTGTAGCGCACCTAATTATTATTTTTTTTGATAAAACAAACAAAAAGAAAAGTTAGTAAAACTAAGAGAAAAAATGCAATAACAAAAACAACTAACACCAATTGCCAATCCCCGGCAACGGCGCCAAAAACTTGTTGCGTGTGAGAAGTGCTACGCAAATGTGCAAGTATACACGTCGCAAGTAATAAAGTGATATGAGTATCGAGTATCGTCTCCACAGGGATTGGTTTGGGCCACTTTGCTTAAGTTACTGCACTATGAAAAGTAAAAACACAATTAATAATAGAGGTTTTAATTAACGAGAAAAGTAAAAGCAATAAACTAAAAGAATAGATGAAAGAAAAAAATAGAGATAGGCCAGGTTATCGTGAGTTGAGGTGTGATAGCCGATTGGATCGTCTTGGTAAAAGAGTGCACGGGCAACTCAGTTGCCGTGGCAACTTGCACAACGGGGTTGCCTTGGCAACTAATCGATGGTTGCCTGGGCAACTACTTGGGCGTCTGGGCAGCAACTTCAAGGTTCGGCAGAGCGTTCTTCAATGGTTTCTTCTTATCCCTAAGTCGAAACTCTAGCTACTTGTGCATGCCTTGATAATACATCCCTGCGTGAATCAAGGGTGAACAACAACCAATCTTGCGCTCCTCTTAGCCGTTGAAATCCTTAACTTATTCCTAAGCCGGATTAATCTTCACCATCAATAGATTGAATAAAGACCATACTCATTCGTTTCTTGAATCTAACTCTCCCGATATTAGATAAATAGATGAAATTACGAGATCCTCTCCCAATTCACTCGCAAACAAGAATAAGAACCAAGAATGAGTAAACCTTGAATTGAAAGTGCAAACTCTTATTACCTAAACAAAATCCAATTGTTTTTCACAACAACAAAACACAATAACCCCAACCAATCAAGTTAGTTCATGGTTGGGTACAAAAAATATACAAAGAATAATCCCCAAACCATGAATCTAATAGAAGCAAAGAAGAAGAAGAAATCGAACTCTCTCCCTCCTTGTTATCTTGTCGAAATCTCTTCCTTCTTGCCCTTTGGAGTTGTCGAAAATCCTCTCATCTTGCCCTCTATGGGGTTGTCGAAATTCCCCTAATGCTCTCCCCCTGGATTGTCGAAATCTCCTTGTTATTTATAGGGCTAGGCCAAAGTCCTTCTTTGAGGAGGAGTTTGAGTTGGAATTAAATTATCTTTAAAGAATATAATTCTTTATTATAATTGTATTCCTATTAGAACTTCTCCTATCTTCTTGGAATTTAATTCTTCTTTAATCTCTGCATGGAAATCAAATTCCTTTGGGTTTGGGCTTTGCTCCACGTCATCTTGGGCTTGTATAGTCATTAATTTCGACATCCCTATTGTATTTTCTCTTTGTCGACAATTGCCATGGCAACTGGCTCGGCGTCTCCTTCATGCATTGCCCTGGCAACTAGCTCGGCATATCCTTAATGCATTGCCCTGGCAACTAGCTCTAGCCTTGCTTTGGCAAGTGATCCTGCACACACACAAAAACACACCAAAGCAGCATCTTTTTCCACAAAAATCACCAAGTTATGTAATCAAGCTCAACGGTGGAAAGAAACATGAATTAATGCATGAATGACTAATTATGCAACTACTATGAGCCTAAGTCTAACAATAATATGAGTAAAAAGGGTAATAAAAATAGTACTTTTGAACACTTATCAAGAACTAAGAGGGAGCATACCACGAAGCCCTAAGTACTTATTATCCCTAGGTAGAGGAGAGTTCAAATTTTTTTTCTTGCCTTGGCAGAAGATTGCTACCTTATTTACATTTAACCCTAGCATCATTTTTCTTTTTCAAAGCTGAGCATAGTTTCAAATTACCTAAGTTTGCTAGGGAACTAGATACATACCACGTATTAAGTGTAGAAACAATTACCTGAACTAGAGATGAATTGTCATGACAAACATTGCATACAAATCTACTGGCATGGCAAAATAAAAATTATAAACTCATCATCAGACAAACAAGTAGATCAAAATAAGCATGCCTAACAGTTGTTAACAACTTTAAATTTAAGTCGAGACAAAATTTTCTTTTTCACCTTTTTAATGGTTCGGTATGCAACTACTCTACATGAACTACAAAAAATTTTAAACGTGCATGGCATAAAAGTGAGAAAATGCACACCCTCAAACCCAAGATGTGCATTGTCCTCAAAGCATGAAACGACACATATACAAGAGAAACAGAAAAATAAAAATGCATGAAAATGTAAACATGAAATGCGAAGGAGTTAGGTAGAAGAAGACTCCCCTTCGGATGAGGCTTCATTCCGTTTGGCACGGGCTTCTTTTTCTTTTCTGGCACGGGTCTTCCTCATGGATAGGCTCCCACGGTCAGGGGCCATTCTCTTCTTTCCTTTCCAACTCTGCTTGGTGGTAGTAGTGGAGGCTCCAACATCCTCTTTCTGCTTGGCAGGCTCGGCAGGTGGTGTGATTGGCGTTGACTTCACTTTGGTGGCAAGAATCTCTTCTCACTCGGAAGAGGAAGTGGTGCTGACAGATTCAACTTGTATCGGGGATAGGGGAACTGTTGCCTTAGACTCAGAATTGGCAGAAATAACTGGACTAGTATGACTGGTTGGACTGGCTGGCTTGATTGGACTGGCTGGCTGGACTGGACTGGCTTGTCGAGGATTACTGGCAGCTGGCTCAGAAGGAAAAGGTGGAAAGATAGGCACCAAATCGGGAGAGAGTTTCACAAGGACCACCCTGATAATGGCATCTCATTTTTTGGTATAGTGCCTCATCTTCACATTGAGCTCATCAACCTTCTCCAATTTTCGAAGAATAATCTCCTGGCGGGAGTACACATGGGACAGCACTACCAGCGAGTTGGCTGGCATGGTCTCTGGCACACTTGCTGGCTCGGCCCTTGGCTTTTGCTTCAGCGTGGCAGTCTTGGCTATGCTTTTTTCCTTCTCCTTAATCACCTGGCCGTGATCCTCATCCATCCTGGGCACTTCATGGCGCAAACAAATATTAGAAATAAACAAAGGGAAAAATAAACTTCCCTTACCTTTGGCAGCACACTTGTAAGTTTCATCGATAATAATTTTGCCAACATTGATCTGGCGCCCTTTGATAATGCAGTGCAACAGGATAAGCCAGTTCTTCGAGACCGTTTCATTATGCAATGTGGGTATAAGATTGTGCTTGATGAAATTGTTCCATCCCTGCATATGAGGCTTCAATGCCAGCATTTTAATGGTCCGGTGGCCGGTGGACGAAACAGTCTAGGTTGTACCAGGCTCGCACAGGTCTGCCATAATCTTTTTTCTCTTGGCCGCAATCATAGACTCGGCGTACTCAAAGTATTCATCTCCTTCATTTGGCAAAGAGAAAAGGGAATTAATGTAACCTTCATCAAAATTAATGCACTTACCCTAAATCATCAAGAATGGAGAACCCTTGGTCACAAGATGGGCATAAAACTCTTGCACGATGGTGGCAAACACTTCCCCCTTCTGTTGGTAGAATGAACTCCACTTATGCATATCAACAATGGACATGAATCCTGACGAGAATCCGACTGTGGTGTCAGATTAGAAGTTGAAGTGTTTCTCATAAAGGAACGAACTTGAAGAGAAGCTCTCATCAAACTTTTTACGAATCTCCTCGTTGAAAAATCTCTTGAAGGGAGTAGAGGATGAAGCCATGGAGATGAAAAGATGAGAATCGATGGGAAGAAGAAAAGAAAATATTGAAGTTCTTGGATCTTGCTTGAGAGAAAATCGAATGAGAGTAAAATGGAAAAGTTTTGGGGGAATCAGTTTTAATAGAATGAAAGAGAAAATGGTTGAGTGTTTAAGAAGGGTAATTAGGGTAGCCGAAAAGTAGGGGATAATGATGAGGTTTATAGTGTTTTAATTGGAAAATGGTTTAAATTTTAAATGAGAAGTAATAAGGATAAAGGTCTGGAAATGATTTTGAGGTGATAGGATAATTATGATAAGATAACCTATCATAAATATGGGCGGCAAAAAGGGTTAAATTCCCTAGATTTCCCTTTCTCCTTTTTACGCAAGCTAGGTTTTTTTTTCTTTCACACAAAATATGCACATGCCTCTGGCAAAGGCCATGGCATAACTACTAGCAAGCACACTGGCTCACAGTCCTTCTAGCAATATTCCTGGCATCAATTCCTGTCAAAATTCCTGCACACACTAAATGGAAAATCATGTAACGCAACAAAGGAATAAAAATTGAAAGACAATAAAAAGAAAACAAGAACAAAAACCTGATTCCTAAAGGAAAACAAAAACAACTAATCCTAATATTTACAAAGAATTTCAAACCCGCTGATGCTTCATTCCAATTCTGCCAAGAGGATCACCTCCTTGGCATGGCTTTGCTTACCTTCCAAGTAATGCTTTAGGCGTTGACTGTTCACCTTACAAATTTCTCAGCCTGTAAGTTCTTGATATCTACAGCCCCATGAGCATATGGCTTCACAACTTCATAAGGACCCGTCCATCTTGACTTAAACTTACCTGGAAAAAGTTTGAGCCAAGAGTTAAACAATAGAACAAGCTGACCTATTTCGAACTGTCTTAGCAGGATTTGACTATCATGCCAACGTTTTGCCTTCTCCTTATATATCTTAGCATTTTCATAGGCTTGTGTTCTAAATTCCTCCAATTCATTGAGGTCAAGCAACCTTTTTCCTCCAGCAATTCTTCATGCCATGTCAAGCTTCCGGATGGCCCAATAGGCTTTATGTTCAAGTTCTACTAGCTGATGGCATGGTTTGCCAAAGACAAGTTTGAATGGGGAAGTACACAAAGGAGTTTTAAATGTCGTCCTATAAGCCCACAAGGACTCATCTAGTCTCAAGGACCAGTCTTTCCTTGTTGGATTCACAGTTTTTGCCAAAATGATCTTAATATCCTTATTGGATATCTCAGCTTGCCCATTTGTTTGTGGATGGTATGTTGTGGCGATTCGCTGCTGAATCCCATACCTGCGCAATTCTTTAGAAATTAATTTACATTTAAAATGAGTACCATCGTTATGAATAATCATTCGAGGAGCACCAAATCTAGTGAATGTTTTTGTGCAAGAACTTGGCAATAACCTTGACATCATTTGTTGGCAAGGCAATAACCTCTATCCACTTTGAAACATAATCAACAACCAAGAGAATGTACACATTACCGACTGATGGAGGGAAAAGACCCATAAATTTGATCCCCCACACATCAAATAATTCCACTGGTAGAATGTTCTGGAGTGGTAATTCATGTCTACCAGAGATGTTCCCTGTTTGTTGGTATCGATAGCATGCTTTGGCATACTCGTAGGCATCCTTGTACAGTGTGGGCCAAAAGAATCCTGACTACAAAACTTTGGCAGCAGTCTTCATCCCAGCAAAATGTCCTCCATATGGTGCGGCATGGCATAGATGCAATATATGTTGCTACTCGTTCTCTGGCACACACCAGCAAATCACTTGGTCGGCACACTACTTGTACAACATGGGCTCATCCTAATAGTATTACCTCACCTCTCGTAAAAATCTTTTCTTGGCATTATATGCAGGTCTGTTGGCAGAATATTGCTTACCAGGTAGTTGACTATGTCAGCGTACCATGGTATAGCATCGGCTGCAAGCAAATACTCATCAGGGAATTCGTCTCTAATTATAGTAGACTTACCATCCTCAATGTGATACTCCAATCGAGAGAGATGGTTAGCTACTAATTTTTCACTATTTTTCTTATCTTTGATCTCCAGGTCAAATTCTTGAAGTAAGAGCGTCCATCGGATTAGTCTAGGTTTGGCATCCTTCTTTGCCAAGAGATATTTTAATGCCGAATAATTTGTATAAACCACATCCTTATTACCAATTAGATAAGATCTAAATTTATCAAAAGCAAATACAATTGCGAGGAATTCTTTCTCGGATGTAGAGTAATTCAGTTGTGCTTCATTCAAGGTTCTACTGGCATAGTAGACGGCATGGAACATCTTGCCACGCCGTTGTCCCAAGACTGCTCCAATGGCATAATCGTTGGTATCGCACATGAGCTCAAAGAGCTCATTCTAATTGGGTGCCACGACTATGAGGGCATTAATCAATCTATCTTTAAGCTCCTGAAATGCTCTCAAACAAGAAAGTCAAATGCAAAAGTGGCATTATGTTCCAACAAAGAGCTTAAAGGTTTAGCAATTCTTGAAAATCTTTAATAAATTACCGATAAAAAATGGCATGTCCTAAAAAACTCCTTATACCTTTAACACTTGTTGGAGGTTGATCAACTTCTAGTCATCTCTTGGTTACCTTATGACCGAGAACAATGCCCTTCTTCACCATGAAGTGGCATTTCTCCCAATTTAACACTAGGTTTGTCTATTTGCATCTCTTCAAAAATTTCTCCAGGCTATGGATGCATTCCTCAAATGTTACACCAAACACTGAGACATCATCCATGAATACTTCCATGTTATGCTCAATCATATTGGAGAAAATGACCATCATGCAACGTTGAAATGTTGTTGGCGCATTACACAGTCTGAATGACATCCTTATAAAGGCAAATGTCCCATATGGACACGTGAACATGGTCTTCTCTTGGTCGTCAAGGGTGATGGCAATTTGATTATATCCCGAATAACTATCTAAAAAATAGTAAAAAGTTTTACTTGCCAACCTGTCCAACATCTGGTCAATGAAAGGAAATGGGAAGTGGTCATTCCTTGTAGCCTTGTCCAATCTCTATAATCCATGCACACCCTTCATCAAATGATGGTTCTAGAGGGAATCAATTCGGCCTTACTGTTTTGGATCACAGTCATGCCACCCTTCTTTGGCACACACTGCACTGGCTAACCCAAGAGCTGTTGGAAATGGGATAGATGATCTCAACATCCAACCATTTTATGATCTCTTTCTTTACAACCTCTTTCATGCTTGGGTTTAGCCGTCTTTTTCCTTCAATGGTCCTGCCATTGTATTCCTCTAGTATGATCTTGTGCATGCAAATGGTTGGGCTAATACCTTGGATGTCTGTCAAGGTCTAACCCAACGCTTGCTTATAATCTTTTAGTATTGCCAGCAGTTTTACCTCCTGATCATGAGTGAGATATAATCACTGGCAGAGTCGAGTTCTTACCTAAATAAGCATACTTTAAGTGTTCTGGCAAGGGTTGAAGCTTCAACTCTAGTGGTTTCTCAATAGATGGCTTTGGTTTCTTTATCTCTCTACCGGCCACATGGAGTGGCTCGAAGTAACTTACCTCTTTAGCCTCCAAGGCTTATTCCACAGGTTCCTCAAACAGTTCAGCTATGCCATCAAGCATGCCGTCATCACTTGCTATATCTTGGCACAATTATGCCATGTCCAAAGTAAATATGGACTCTATCATTTCATCGGCTTGACATTCATCAGGTTCATCTGCATATTTCAAAGCTTGAAACATGTTAAAAGTAACATGTTGATCATTCATTCCCATTGTTAGTTCCCCTTTATGAACATCAATAAGAGCCCTGCCAGTAGCAAGAAATGACCTATCCAAAATAATTGGCACATTAATATCAGCTTCATAATCCAAAATGATAAAATCAACTGGGAAAATGAATTTGTCTACTTTTACTAACACATCCTCAATCTTACCCTTGGGATGTGCATAGGATCAGTCTGCCAATTGAAGTGTCACCGTGGTAGGTCTTGCATCTATGCAAAGCTTCTTGAAAACTGATTGTGGCATCAAATTGATGCTAGGTCCCAAGTCGCACAACGCCTTCCCCATAAACTTGTCACAAATTATGCAAGGAATAGTAAAACTCCATGGATCTTTCAACTTTGGTGGCAATCAGTTTAGGATCATGGCACTGCATCCTTCAGTGAGAGCAACAATTTCAAATTCTCCTAACTTCCTCTTTTTGGACAATATGTCCTTCATGAATTTTACATAGTTGGGCATTTGTTTAAGGGCTTCCACCAATGGAATGTTAATTTGCAACTATTTAAGCACTTCCAAAAAGTACTTAAATTGATGGTCCTGCTTATGCTTTTGACGTCTTGCTAGAAATGGTGGCAATGGATAAACATATGCTGGCGCTGCCGGCTTTGCTGAGGTAGTGCTGGCATCTATTTTGGCATCAATCTACTTATCATCATTGCTGGCGTCATTGTTGGCACTGGAATAGCATCCTGTTTAGCACTCTTACTGGCATCATCTACTTTCTCCTTCTCTACTTCTCTGGGTATGTCTGCTGGCACAAGCTTTGCATCCTAGTTAATGACTGGTTGCTTGGCAATCGTCTCTGTTTCGCATTGCTTACCACTCTGAAGAGTTATTGCCTTGCATTGTTCATTTTCTTTGTGCCGAGCATCTTCACTGTCACTTGGCAAAGTACCTTAGGGTCGATTGCTAAGTGCATTAGCAATCTGCCCAATTTGTATTTCCAAGTTTCTTACTGATGCTGCCAAACTTTGGACTGTTGCTTCATTTCTCTCCATATATTGTGTAAGATCTCCTCCTTGGTTGCTTCCTTGCACTTGCTGGAAATTGTTCTGAGCTTTCTGTGGCATGGTATTTTGATAAAATGCCATCATGGCATTGTTGTTCTATCGTTGGATGTTTTGGCGTGGGGCATTGTAGTGATTGCCTCATTGATTTCCCCAAGCTAGGTTAGGGTGTTGTCTCCAACCTGCATTATAGGTATTAGCATTATAAAAATGACCAGCATTCCCAAAAAAATTTACTGACTCAAGATTAACAGGGCATTCACCCACATGGTGGTTTTCTCCACAAATAGTGCAAAATGGATCCAGTGCTTTGACTTCTTGGGCCTCATTGTTCCTTTGCAACATTCTCACCCTACTAGTGAGGTTGGAAATCTCGGCATGAATGGAAGTGAGTTCATCAACTTTCAACTTTACACTGGCTTTAGTCCCGGTCCCAAGTCTAGCAACAAGATACTCGAAGTCATTAATTGAAATTCTCTCAAGGATATCAACAGCCTCAGTGTACTTCTTATCAAGCAACAATCTGGCTGCTAAAGCATCCACAACAGTCCTTGTTTGTGCATTCAATTCATTGTAGAAGGTTTGTATTTGGGTCCAATTTGGGAACCCATACATTGGAAGCCTTCTCAAAAAATCTTTAAATCTTTCCCAGGCTTCATAAAGAGTTTCATCCTCGGCTTGTTTAAACGTAATGATTTCACCATGCAACTTGGCAGTGAGTGTTGGTGGCTGAAACCACGTCAGGAACTTCTGGCAAAGGTCTGCCCACGAAGTAACTAATCCTGATGGCAAAGAATTGAGCCATGCCTTGGCTCTGTCTCTTAAGGAAAAAGTAAACAATTTTAGCTTTACAGTATCTCCAGATACACTAGTTTATTGAAACAGTTGGCATATCTCCATGAATTGTTTGAGATGTTGTCTCGGGTCTCCAGTAAGTGCTCCATAGAATTGACCTACATTCAAAAGAGTTTGGATCATTACGGGTTTAAGTTCAAAGTTAGGCTCATCGGCATTGGTGCCAGTAAGTCCTGGCATGAGATTTGCAATGTTAGATGTTGAATGTTCTCGGATTGGCCTATCTTCTTCTTCAACCATATTTGGTACATTAGGAGGCGGTGGTGCATTGTTATTAGGTTGATTGTTAATGGGTGGATCATTATTCACCACACCATTCTTCTGATTGCCTTGATTCATTTCTCATTATCGCCTCTTTAACCTTCGCAAGGTTCTCTCAATTTTCGGATCATATGGCCACTCGACCACCACTGGGTGGTTTCTGGTCATACATTGGTGAAAACAAAGATGAAAATAAAAACAAAACAAGTAAAAAATTAAAAACAATAAAATTCGTTGCAATCCCCGGCAATGGCGCCAAAAACTTGTTGACTCTCAGGGAGATGTGTAAAATAAATGCTGGCAAAAGGTATAAATGGTATGTATTTGGTCAAGATAAACTGTGCCAAGAGTCTTTTGCGTGCATGTATACACGGTTGACAAGTAATACAGCTTGGTAAGCTAAGTATCGATCCCACAGAGATTGACTTGGAAGTCGATTGTTTAGTTTGTTACTTGTTTTGGAAGAAAAGATTGTAGTTTAAAAGAGTTGATTTTAAAACTAAGAAAATAAAATAAAATAAAATAAAACCAAAATGAAGTGTTGGCTAGAAAAGTGTTTTCAAATGAATGATGACTGTTGGCAGGGAATGTCTGGTTCAAACGTGGTTCATGCCGGCCTTTATTGACAAAACTGTCTTGGCATTGGTTCCCGAGCAAATTCAAAAATAACAAAGCCTCTCTCGATGGTCATTGCCCTAAAATAGCCAAGTAAAATCCCCTATATCTCTATAGTGTATGTTTCCCTTAAACCAATTTGATTTAAAAACCAATCTATACTCTGTGGGGGTAGATTTCACTTTCAAAGTAAGTCCATCTACTTGAACGACTTCTCTCAAAGCTTCTCTCCCAAGTGCTCAGCAACTTGATCGTTGCCAACACAAATCTGTTAAGATATTGGAAGGCAATAAGCTAACTATGTCAGCTCTCGCTTTGGCACAGTACTTAGGAAAAATTAAAGTATGCAAAACAGACAAACTTTGCCAAACGCAGAATTATTATAAAGGAACTAAGGCATAAAAGCCAACGTTTAAAACCAAAACATCTCCCACCAACTATTAAATTAGTTCATGGTGTGGGGGTTAACCAACAAACGTTTTTAACATCACCATCATAATAAAAACTAAAGAAAAACAACTTCTGCCAAGGGAATAGGTAGAGGAGTATCTCAATGCAGCCCTCCACGCCAGGCACTCAGCCAAGAAGTCGAACCACCCTTCCTCGGTTGCACCGACTGTCACTCGTCGCTCCAACACCTCGCTCCAACCACCTCTCGTCTCCTCTTTTCGATTCATTTCTTTTTTTTCTTTTTCTCCCCTCCTCAAATGCTTGATCGGTTGTTCTTTATATAGGCGTGTAGGGGAAATGATGAGATAAGCCTTTGAATTTGAATTTAAAATGATCAAGAGATAAGAGATAGAGCTCTATCCAACCATTTTGATATCTTATCAACTCGGTGTGATCGCTTATCAGGCCAGGGCTAACGTCATCATGCCATGGCCATCCTGGCACACGAGCATGGCATAACTTTGCCAACATCACTTGGCATCACCTTATCCGCTATTTTTTCAAAGTTGATCCAATTACGATCTTTTAGGAGCATGATCCTTTCCTATTTTTTCGAGGGTTCATCTCTTCTTGGCATGGCTGCTGGCATACCACTTTGCCAACAAATGCTTGGCACTCATTTGGTCCTTCCGTGCCCGCAACATCTGGCATTCCTAACTGCGTCCCTGAGTCCATTCCTTCTACCATTCCACCTGCCAACCTACACAAAGGCCGCTAAAAACAACCCATGACACTGGCATAGGCAGCCTACAAATTCTTTTATGTAAATTCATGATTCTAACAAACTAATGCAACTAAATGTACTTGAAAACAAGCAAAAGCGTATCAAAATAGGCATGAAAAACAATACTTTTGAGGAGGTAACTGTTAAGTGTCTAAAAGTACTATTTTATTCACCCTTTTTATTCATATTATTGCTAGACTTAGGCTCATATTAGTTGCATTATTAACCATTCATGCATGTTTGCATAGTTTCCTTGGTGGACAAGCTTGATTTCATATTTTGCTTAATTTTGTGGAAAAAGGGTGCTGCTGATAGTTGTTTGTGTGTGTGCAGAATCACTTGCCTAAGCATTGCCGACGCAGTTGCCAGGGCAGTGCATGAAGGAGATGCAGAGCTAGTTGCCAGGGCAATTGTCTATAAGGGATAAGATGATATGGCAGTCAAAATTGATGACTAGATACACCCAAGATGACGTGGAGCAAAGTTAAATCCCAAAGGAGTTTGATTTCCATGAAGAGGTCAAAGAGAAATTAAATCCCAAGAAGATAGGAGAAGATCCAGAAGGAATTTAAATATAATAAAGAATTATATTCTTTTAAAGTATTTAATTCCAACTTAACTTCCTCCTCAAGAAAGACTTTGACCTAGCCATCTCCTATTTAAAGGAGACCAAGCCGTCAAACTCCAAGAGAGAGGAAATGGGAGAGATTTCGACAAGGGCTTTCAACCATTCTTCATCTTTTTCTTTCTTGTTCGATTAGGTTTATGTTAGGGATTTTTTGTTGTGTTTCTTTGGAATCTAGCCATGAACTAAATCTATTTGGCTAAGGTTATTGTGTTTTGTGGTTGTGAGATATAATTGGATTTTGTTTAGGTAATAAGAGTTTGCACTTTTAATTCAAGGTTTAATCATTCTTGGTTTTTATTCTTGTTTGCGAGTGAATTGGGAGAGGATCTTGTAACTCTATCTATTTATCTAATATCGGGAGAGTTAGATTCAAGAAACGAATGAGTATGATCTTTAATCAATCTATTGATGGTGAAGATTAATCCGGCTTAGGAATAAGTTAAGGATTTCAACGGCTAAGTGGAGCGCAAGATTGGTTGTTGTTCACCCTTGATTCATGTAGGGATGTATTGTCAAGGCATGCACAATTAGCTAGAGTTTCGACTTAGGGATAAGAAGAAACCATTGAAGAACGCTCTACCGAACCTTGAAGTTGTTGCCCAGCCGCCCAAACAGCTGCCCAGGCAACCGTCGATTAGTTGCCAAGGCAACCCCGCTGTGCAAGTTGCCACGACAACTGAGTTTCCCTTGCACTCATTTACCAAGACGATCTAATTTGCTATCACACCTTAACTTATGATAACCTGGCCTATCTCTCTCTTTTGATTACATCTTCTTTTACTTTATTGCTTTCTAGTTTAGTTGTTAGTTAAAAGTCCTACAATCACCTATTTGTGTTTTTACTTTTTACAGTGCAAGAGACTAGATTCTTGAAGTGGCACCAATCCCTGTGGAGGCGATATCTTTTATACTATAACTTGCGACGTGTACACTTGCACAATTGCGGAGCACTTATTACGTGCAACAAGTTTTTGGCGCCGTTGCCGGGGATTGGCAATATCAACTTTGTTTTTATTTTCTTGCACTTTTTATTTTTATTGTTTAAAGATTTGAAGGGCTAACAAACTTTGTTTTTGCATTGGTATATGAACAGGGCGAGACCAACTACATCAGAATATCGCTTTGATCTAGAAATCGAACGAACTTTGCAAAGACTCAAACAAAGGTTAAGAGTAGCAATGGCTAATCAAGACAACAATATGAATCAGGATGTTCCAGCAGGAGGAGGATTGATTCTTGCACGAAACAGAACTATTCGAGACTATCTTGACGAAGATCTTGAAGGACTCAATCCAGGAGTTGTCACACCTGAAATTGAAGCCGACCACTTTGAGTTGAAACCGGTCATGTTCAATATGATCAACATAATTGGTCAATTTGGCGACTCAACAACTGAATATGCACGACAACATCTTAAATCTTTCCTCGAGATTTGCAATTCATTCAAAATACAAGGAGTCACCCCAATGTTTTACGACTAAGATTATTCCCCTATTCATTGAGGGATAGGGCGAAATCATGGTTGAATAGTATTCCTACAGAATCAATAGGATCTTGGACCGATCTTTGTCGTGATTTCCTTGCTCGATTTAATCATACAAATTTGACTGATAAGCTTCGTAACGAAATTACTTCTTTTCGACAGACAGATGATGAATACATGTATGAGGCTTGGGAGCGATATAGAGAACTTCTACACAAATGCCCCCTACACGGATTCCCAGTGTGGACACAAGTAACAATGTTTTACAATGCTGTGAATACACCAAAAAGGATGATGCTAGATGCCTCGGCAAACAGCATACTCCTAGATAAGTCGCCGGAAGAAGCAATGCAAATTCTGAACAAGCTTGCCAAGAATGATTATCAGTTCCCATCTGCTATAAGAGGAGGAGTTAGACGCCAAGCCACAATACATGAACTAGGATCATCAGATTCAATTTCGGCACAATTGGCCACTCTAACCAAGATGGTCCAGAACATTCAGAAACCAAACAACACACAGGAGGTCAAGGTAATGGATTCCTTTTGTGAGTTATGTGGTGGTAACAATGATTCTTCTAAATGTATGCAGAATTCGAAATCCAGCTTTTATGTGGGGAATTACAACCGAAACAACAATGTGGTGTCCAACACATATAATCCAGCTTGGAAGAAGCACCCAAATTTTTCATGGAGTAATCCCAACAATGCTCTAAACCAGAACAATCAGAATGCACAAGCATCAGGATTCCAGCAGAATATGCCACGACAACAATTGCCGCATCAACAACCGACAACATCTAGTTCTTTGGAAAATTCTCTCAATGCTTTTATGTTGAAAACTGAATCATATATGGCTGAGAATAGTAACTTCATAAAAGAACTGGTGCTTTTATTAACAGGACCAAGTTGAGATTGCAAAACCAAGAGGCGGCAATCAAATCATTGGAAACTCAAGTCAAACAATTTGCTCAAAACCTTAATACTAGACCGCAAGGAGGTTTACCTAGCGATACTGAAGTCGCAAGAGGAACTGGCCATGAGCAATGTAAGGCGATCACCACTAGAAGTGGCCGACAACTTAAGGAGGCTCAAGCTCACTCATCAAACAAAAATCCACAAAAAGAACAAGATGAACTCAGCGGCAAAGTCTTAGATGCTGAACCAGGAAATACCGCGGCAACCAGCGATAAGTATGCATCAGCAACCAGCGATAAGGATGTTGTGGCAACCAACGATAGGCACGCCACGGCAACCCCAGTTGACGATGCCTCGGCAAGTCCAGTTGCCCCAGCAATGCCATCAATCAGGTTTCAGACCAATAAAAGGATTGAAGATATCCGACTTCCACCACCATTCCCACAAAGGTCGAAGCAACAAAAGCAAGAATATCAATTCAAAAAGTTTCTTGATATCCTAAAGCAAGTCCACATCAACTTGCCATTGATTGAGGCGATTGAACAAATGCCGAACTATGCCAAGTTTCTGAAAGACATTGTCCAAGAGAACAAGGCTAGGAGAGTTTGAAACAGTTGCCGCAATAAAGGGATGCATGGCCATGTTGCACAATCGCATGCCACCCAAGTTGAAGGATCCCGGAAGTTTCACAATACCTTGTTCCATCGGAAACCACTATGTCGGGAAAGCATTATGTGACCTTGGAGCAGGCATAAACTTGATGCCTAAATCAGTTTTCCAGAAACTAGGAATCGGGAAGGCAAGACCTACAACAGTTATGCTACAGCTAGCCGACAGATCCTATGTGCATCTAGAGGGAAAAATCGAAGACATACTGGTAAAAGTTGATAAATTTATTTTTCCCGCTGACTTTATTGTTTTGGATTGTGAAGCATATGAGCATGCACCTATCATTCTTGGGAGACCCTTCCTAGTGACAGGGAGAACCTTGATCGATGTTGAAAAGGGAGAACTCACAATGAGGGTGAATGACCAACGAGTTAAACTAAATGTGTTCCAAACACTAAGGCATGCCGATGATCCAGAATAATGCCAACTTCTTCATGCCACGACAGAGTTCGACTTCGATGAGGAATTTAGTTACCTCGGCAACTACATTGCCGATTTAGAGAAACTTGAGGAGTATAAAGAACCGATCAATGAAAAACAACAAGAAGAGGCAAATTGGTTAGTCAATCAACCAGGTACATACCTTGAACCATTAGATTACTCAGGTTAGGAAGGTAAACTCGAAAAGCCCTCCATTGAACAACCACCGATTCTTGAGTTGAAACAGTTGTCAAGGCAACTAAAATATGCTTACTTGGGAACCGATAATACATTGCCTGTAATTATTTCCTCTAAGTTACAGCCTGAGCAGGAAAAGAAGCTGATCGACATGTTGATGCTACACAAGAAGGCGATAGGATGGATAATTGCTGACTTGAAGGGAATTAGCCCGGCAGTGTGCATGCACAAGATTTTGCTGGAAGATGATCACAAACCTTTGATTGAGGCCCAAAGAAGACTGAATCATGCCATGAAAGGAGTTGTAATGAAAGAAATCATCAAGTTGCTTGACGCCGACATCATATACCCTATCTCTAATAGCACAATGTGTACCGAAAAAGGGAGGTATAACGGTGGTAAGTAATGAAAACAATGAACTCATTCCAACCAGGACTGTGACTGGTTGGAGGGTTTGTATGGATTACCGAAAGCTAAACAAAACACTAGGAAAGATCACTTTCCTTTACCCTTTATTGATCAAATGCTTGACCGTCTTGCAGGTAAACCCTTTTATTGTTTCCTTGATGGTTATTCAGGTTACAATCAAATTTCCATAGCACTAGAAGATCAAGAAAAGACAACTTTCACATGCCTATATGGTACTTATGCTTTCTGAATGATGTCGTTCAGATTGTGTAATGCCCCGGCAACCTTACAAAGATGCATGATGGCACTCTTTTCAGACATGGTCGAAGACTTCCTTGAAATCTTCATGGATGATTTTTTCGTTTTTGGTAGTGACTTCGACGGTTGCCTCGGCAATTCAGACAAGGTGTTGGCAAGATGTGAAGAATCCGATTTAGTCCTTAATTGGGAGAAGTGCGATTTTATGGTAGATGAAGGAATAATGCTCAGCCACAAGATTTCATCCAAGGGAATCGAAGTAGACAAAGCCAAGGTGGACGTGATCGTGAGATTACCCTCACCAAGTTCGGTTAAAGGAATTTGAAGCTTTCTTGGACATACAAGTTTTTACAGGAGGTTCATTCATAATTTTTCTAAGATTACTAAACCCTTGTGCAATTTGCTTGAATAGGATAAAGTCTTCAATTTTGATGATTCTTACGCCCAAGCATTCGAAACCCTAAAGGAAAAGCTTACCTCAGCACCCACTATCATTCCACCTAATTGGACGCTACCTTTTGAGCTCATGTGTGATGCAAGTGATTTTGCGGTAGGAGCAGGCCTAGGCCAACGCATAGGTAAGACATTTCATGTGATATACTACGCTAGTAAAACTCTTAATAGCGCTCAAGTGAATTACACAACAACGGAGAAAGAGTTACTAGCTGTAGTTTTCGTATTTGACAAGTTCTGATCCTATTTGATTGGTACAAAGGTAATTGTCCATTCGGGCCATTCGACAATTATGTATCTATTTGCTAAAAAGGATGCCAAACCTCGTTTGATTAGTTGGATATTGCTTTTACAAGAGTTTGACATTGAAATTAAGGACAGGAAAGGAACAAAAAATCAAGTGGTTGATCACTTATCACGCTTAGAATGCAATAGGGAGGAGGATGCGGATTTAGAGATATGCGATGCATTCCCGGATGAGCAACTGTTAGTTGCCTCGACAACCATGGATGTGCATGCCTCGGCAACCCCTGATGCCTCGGCAACCCTCGACGCCTCGGCAACTCTAGACACGCATGCCTCAGTAACCCTTGACGCGTATGCCACAGCAACTCTTGACGCGCACGCCTCGACAACCATGGAAGCAGTTGCCACGACAATACCCTGGTACGCGAATTTAGTTAATTTCCTTGTTTGTGGTATTTTACCTTAAGGCCTTACTCACCAAGGGAAGAAGCGGTTCCGCCATGATGCTAAGCATTACTTTTGGGACGGGCCTCTTTTGTTTAAACAATGTGCAGATCAGGTTATACGCCGATGTGTCCCTGAAGAGGAGCACCATAATGTACTCCGACAATGCCATTCTTCACCCTATGGAGGACATTTTGGAGGAACACGTACCGTGGTCAAAGTTTTGCAATCTGGTTTGTATTGGCCAACACTGTACAAAGATGTCCAAGAGTTTTACAAGTAATGTGATCGTTGCCAGAGGACGAGCAATATCTCTAAACGACATGAGATGCCACTCGAAAACATCCTCGAGGTGGAATTGTTCGATGGATGAGGGATTGATTTTATGGAACCTTTCCCATCTTCATTCGGTAACCTCTACATTCTACTTGTCGTCGACTTCGTATCTAAATGGGTTGAGGCATCTGCAGTTCTCGCCAACGATTCCAAGACCGTGCAACGATTCTTGCAGAAAAATATATTTACACAGTTTTGGATGCCGAGAGCAATTATCAGTGATAAAGGCAAGCACTTTGACAACAGACTTATTGCCAAGATGTTGCAACGCTTCGGCGTGTCACACAAAATTTTCACGGGCATATCACCCATAAACCAATGGGCAAGCAGAAATTTCCAACCGGGAATTGAAGGGTATACTCGAGAAAGTTGTAAATCCCTCTAGGAATGATTGATCAGTAATACTTGATGATGCACTTTGGGCATATCGCACTGCATTCAAAACACCCGTAGGTATGTCTCCCTTCTGACTTGTCTATGGAAAAACATGCCATCTACCTGTGGAAATCAAACACAAAGCATATTGGGCAATCAAGACCGTGAATATGGATTGGGAGAGTGTCGGACAAAAGCGTTTACTAGATCTCAATGAGATAGAAGAATTTCGCGCACTCACCTATGACAATGCACGAATCTACAAGGAGAAATCAAAGCAATAGCATGACAAGAAACTATTGTCGTGACAATTCATGCCAGGGCAACTAGTTCTCTTATTCAATTCTCGGCTGAAACTTTTCTCGGGAAAAATGAAATCAAGATAGTCGGGACCATTCGAAGTTGTCAAACCATTCTCCCATGGTGCCGTGGTAATCAAGTCCATCACTGACGAACATGAATTCAAAGTTAACGGACAAAGATTGAAGCACTACAACGGTGCCCATGTGGAACGTAACAAAGAAGTGGTCACCTTAGGAGATGCATGAGCATGCTCTCCTTTCGATATTTTCTTTTTATTTTTATTTTTTCAAACTATTTAATTTTTTATTTTTATTTATTAATTTTGATTATTTTTCTTTTTAGGATAAATTTATTTATTTTCTTTAAGATTAAGACTACATCTTTCTTTCATATTTATCTAATTGTTTTTAAATTTTAGGTTTAAGAATTTCTTTGCACATCTTTATTTATTTTCTTTTATTAGTTTATCTTTAATTTTAATCCTTATATTATTTGTTTTTGAATTGTAGGAAAAGAGTTCAAGATAAAGAGGAATTTGATTCAAAAATGAAGCTTCTTCAACAAAGAAACTAATGGGCTAAATCTAAGGCTTATATTAAGCCTCCAATTTACCCTAAATAAACCCTACATAGCCGGCCAAACCCTTCCCCTTCCCCCAATCAAAACCCTTGTTTTCTTTCTTTCCAATTAATCCCACCCACCATATTTACTACCTATCTTTTATATTTAACCCATCACCCTTAACTTCCAAGAAACCTATTCCTACTTTTCAACTTGCAACTCTTTAGTTTCGTTTGCTTTTTTTTCTTTGTTTCTACCAAACTCACAACCAAGATGATCCATGGCATCCAAAATTGAATTTTTGGTTCATCCAAGTTCCTCCAAAGAACCAAGATACAAGAAGTTTGCTACACCGGTGGTTCAAGAAAGATTTCACTCCAAGTTTGAAAGCCAGAAGATTTGCGAAGAACAAGGCTTCGAATACTCCAACTCTCATCAAGATTTTGCATTGAACCATTGCTTGTCCTCAAGCAATGCAAACTAATAGTTACCCACCAAGACTTCAATTTTCACAAACTTAGCTTTGAACTTGATTTCAATTCTCATAATCGTGGCACAAAGTATGATTGGCTTTTCATTTTTCGGAAAACTTAGGAGTTACTCGGAATCAAACTACAATGCTTGTGAGTGTGTGCGGAGTTGTGTGCAAGTTGATTTTTCAGATTCTATGCAAACAAATGGTTTTCAAATTACTTCCTTGGGTTCTTTTAACATGTTTTAACTAGAGCCGGTTTTGGGCACCTATAGTGTTTTTTAGTTTTCTTAAGTTAAAAATAATTTTTTATTCAACTAGAGCCGGTTTCGGGCACCTCTAGCGATCAATTTTAAACACATACTAGAGACAATTTCGGGGACCTCTAGCATTTATCCAATTTTTATTCTAATCCCCCAATTTTTTAACTATCAACCTAAGTTCGCTAGAATTCCTTAAATCAATCAAGCCACAACAGTGTTTCATCAAGTTTAGCATCATAGTGTGATTCTAAGTGTTTCCACGGTTATCCTAGAATAAAAAATTCTATCAATTGAGTGCATTGGCAAAGTCATCATCGGATATTCATCAAATCTAGGCAATTCTTGTTCCAACTAAATGCATGACAAGCAATTTATGTATCATAAATGCAATACTTAAGATGAATGCAACTAAACATGGTAACTAACTAATAACAATCCCCCCCAAACTCGAGTGAGGAATTATCCTCAATGCATGCAACAAAGAAAAATAAAAATAACAAGAAAGAAAAAGATGAAGAATGGTTGAAAACCCTTGTCGAAATCTCTCCTATTTGCTCTCTCTTGGAGTTTGACAGCTTGGTCTCCTTTAAACAGGAGATGGCTAGGTCAAAGTGTTTCTTGATGAGGAAGTTAAGTTGGAATTAAATACTTTAAAAGAATATAATTCTTTATTATATTTAAATTCCTTCTAGATCTTCTCCTATCTTCTTAGGATTTAATTTCTCTTTGACCTCTTCATGGAAATCAAACTCCTTTGGGATTTAACTTTGCTCCACGTCATCTTGGACTTATCTAGTCATCAATTTCGACTGCCATATCATCTTATCCCTTATCGACAATTGCCCTGGCAACTAGCTCAGCATCTCCTTCATGCACTGCCCTGGCAACTGCGTTGGCATTGCTTAGGCAAGTGATTCTGCACACACACAAACAACTATCGGCATCACCCTTTTTCTACAAAATTAGGCAAAATATGAAATAAAGCTTGTCCACCAAGGAAACTATGCAAACATGCATGAATGGCTAATAATACAACTAATATGAGCCTAAGTCTAGTAATAATATGAATAAAAAAGGGTGAATAAAATAGTACTTTTAGACACTTAAAACACCCCCAAACTCGAACTATTGCTTGTCCTCAAGCAATGCAAACTAATAATTACCCGCCAAGACTTCAATTTTCACAAACTTAGCTTTGAACTTGATTTCAATTCTCAGAACTGTGGCACAAAGTATGATTGGATTTTCATTTTTCGGAAAACTTAGGAGTTACTCGGAATCAAACTATAATGCTTGTGAGTGTGTGCGGAGTTGTGTACAAGTTGATTTTTCGGATTCTATGCAAATAGGAGGTTTTCAAATTACTTCCTTGGGTTCTTTTAACATGTTTTAACTAGAGCCGGTTTTGGGCACCTCTAGTGTTTTTTAGTTTTCTTAAGTTAAGAATAATTTTTTTATTCGACTAGAGCCGATTTCAGGCACCTCTAACGATCAATTTTAAACACATGCTAGAGCCAATTTCGGGCACCTCTAGCATTCATCCAATTTTTATTTTAATCCCCTAATTTTTTAACTATCAACCTAAGTTCACTAGAATTCCTTAAATCAATCAAGCCACAGCAGTGTTTCATCAAGTTAGCATCATAGTGTGATTCTAAGTGTTTCCACGGTTATTCTAGAATAAAAAATTCTATCAATTAAGAGGATTGGCAAAGTCATCATCGGATATTCATCAAATCTAGGCAATTCTTGTTCCAACTAAAGGCATGGCAAGCAATTTATGTATCCTGAATGCAATACTTAAGATGAATGCAACTAAACATGGTAACTAACTAATAACAGTAACAATTATCTATCTATAACCAACTCCGAACTTGAAAACAAGGTTTTTGATTTACAACAAAAACAAAATATTTTTGAAAAGAAAAATTATGATTTAAATAATCTTATTTCTAAAGTTCATGATGATCACCAAAGGGAAGTTGATGATCTCAAAACTTCTCTAAGCAAAGTTGGGAAATCAAGTTTTGAGATAGGAAGTTCTTCAAAACCCAACTATGTGAAGAGAAACTTTAATGGCTACAAACAAAAAGGCTTCCCAAGGCCCTCTAGAGGTAAGAGAATTAGGAGTTCTCGGGTTCCTAAGGAACTAATCACTTCTATTAATACTAGTGTCATTACTTCTTGGATTCCCAAGGGAACCAAGATTTTGGGAGCTAATACTCATGGAGCCAAAATGATTTGGGTACCAAAAACCAAGGTTTAATTTATTTGTTTGTAGGGGGAGCATTGCTACAAGGCCAAAGCTACATGTGAAAATTCATGGTACCTTGATAGTGGATGCTTGAGACACATAACCGGTGACAAGAGTCCGTTTTTAGAGATAAAACCAAATAGTGGAGGAGTGGTGACTTTTAGTGACAACTCCAAATGCCACATTGAAGGAATTGGTTCCATTGGTAATCACTCTTCTATCCTTATTGACAATGTTTTTGTATGTCAAAAGTTTAAAACATAATCTTTTGAGCATAAGCCAACTTTGTGATAAAGGTTTCAATGTGTTTTTTAATTTAAATGGTTGCAAAATTATCAACATTGAAACTAACAAGATTGTGCTTATTGGTCATCGCATAGGAAACATATACATAGTGCATTTAGATAACATCATATTTCAAATGCATGTTTTGTTGCAAAAGATGAACATGACTCATGGTTATGGCATAGAAAACTAGGGCATGCAAGCATACGTGTTTTAGAAAAATTGGTTTCAAATAATCTTGTAAGAGGTTTGCCAAAAATAAAGTTTTCTTTTGACAAAATTTGTGATGCATGTGCAAAAGACAAACACAAAAGAGTTTCTTTTAAACCTATTAATGATGTTTCTACAAGTAGAGTTTTACAATTGTTCCATATGGATCTTTTTGGCCTTATTAGGACTATGAGCTTGGCGGAAAATCATATACATTTGTTTTAGTTGATGATTACTCTAGATTTACTTGGGTTCTATTTTTAAGTACCAAGGACGAGGCTTTAGAAAATTTATCACGGTTTCAAAAATAACTCAAAATGATGTTGGTCACTCTATTTCTCATATTAGAAGTGATCATAGAACCGAATTTCAAAATTTAGGTTTTGAGGATTTTTGTAACTCGAATAGTATAATCCATAATTTTTCCACTCCTCACACTCATCAACAAAATGAGGTTGTTGAGAGGAAAATTCATACTTTAGAAAAAATGGCTAGAACCATGCTTTGTGAAAACAATTTGCCAAAGTATTTTTGGGCAGAAGCCACTAATACGGCTTGGTATATTGTCAACTGAGTAATGATTAGGCCTATTTTGAAGAAATCCCCTTATGAGCTTTTTAAGAACAAAAAGCCTAACATTAGCTATTTTCATGCTTTTGGATGCAAAAATTTTGTTTTAAATAATGGAAAAGACAATTTAGGCAAATTTGATGCAAAAAGTGATGAATCTATTATAGGTTATTCTTTAAAATCAAAAGCCTATCGAGTATTTAATAAGAAAACTTTGGTAGTTAAAGAGTTTATTCATGTGGTTTTCGATGATAACCTCCTTTCGAGGAAGGATTCTTGTGATGATGATGATGTAGGAATTTTTGAAGCCAATGATGGTGGGCAATCATCAAAGGTAGATGAAGTTCCATCCAAAGAAGAAAAACCACAAGATCTACCTCTAGAAACATTGAAGGGAGTTCAACTATATCAAAGGTGGTGAAATTTTAGGTGATCCATCCAAAGGGGTAACCACTAGATCTTCTCTTATAAATGCTTGTAATATTGTGTTTATCTCATGCATATAGCCTAAAAATATCAAAGAAGCATTAAATGATAATTATTGGATATTGGCTATGTAAGAAGAGTTAAACCAATTTGAGAGAAGTCAAGTATGGACATTAGTTGATAGGCCTAGTAATAAATCTGCCATAGGAACTAAATGGGTTTTTAGAAACAAACTAGATAAGAGTGGTAACATAGTGAAGAACAAGGCTAAACTTGTTGCTCAATGTTACACTCAAGAAGAATGAATCGATTTTGATGAAACCTATGCACCCGTAGCTAGAATAGAATCTATTAGGATGCTTCTTGCATTTGCATGTTATCATGAATTCAAGCTTTTTCAAATGGATGTAAAAAGTGCTTTTTTAAATGGTTTTATTAATGACGAAGTGTATGTAGAACAACCACCTGGTTTTGAAGATTCAAAATATCCAAACCATGTTTTCAAACTTTCAAAAGCTTTATATAGTTTAAAACAAGCTCCTAGAGCTTAGTATGAAGGATTATCAAACTTTTTAATTGAAAAAAGGTTTTGACAAAGGAAAGGTGGACACTACACTCTTCATTAAAAGAAAAGGCAAAGAAATCTTAGTAGTTCAAATTTATGTTGATGATATTATTTTTGATTCTACTAATGAATTGATTTGCTAAGATTTTGCTAAGTTAATGCAACGTGAGTTTGAAATGAGCATGATAGGGGAGCTCTCATTCTTTTTGAGACTCTAAATCAAACAAAGGAATGATGACTTTTTCATCAATCAAGCTAAGTACATCAAGGATATGCTCAAGAATTTTGGCATGAAAAATATGAAACCTCAAGCCACACCAATGAGCTCTTCTACAAAGCTTGACAAAGATGAAGAAGGTAAATGTGTTGATTTAAAGCTTTATGGATCAATGATAGGATCTTTGCTTTATCTTACTGCAAGTAGACTGGATATTATGCTTAGTGTTTTCTTGTGTGCTAGATTTCAAGCTAATCCTAGAGAATTACACCTACATACCGTTAAGAGAATCTTTAGATACCTTAGAGACAAACCTTGTTTAGGCCTTTGGTATTCTAGAGATTCCTCCTTTAGTTTGCATGCTTATTCGAATGCAGATTATGGAGGTTGTAAGATAAATAGAAAAAATACCATATGTACTTGTCAATTCCTAGGTAGTATGCTTATATCATGGTTTTCAAAGAAATAAAATAGGGTAGCATTATCTACCACTGAGGCGGAATACATTTCGGACAGAAATTGTTGTGCTCAAGTCTTTTGGATGAAGCAACAACTCTTAGATTATGGAATTGATGTAGGTATCATCCCTCGTAAGTATGACAACACTAGTGCCATATGTTTCACTAAGAATCCCATCTAGCATTCTAGAACCAAGCACATAGAGATAAGATATCATTTTATTAGAGATCATGTCTTGAAAAATGAGGTAGTTCTAGAATATGTAGACACCTTGAACCAACTAGCGGATATCTTCACCAAACCATTAGACAAAGAGCGTTTTGGTCTCTTAGGAGAGAGTTAGGTTTAACTAGCCTACCTTGAACCTTAGAGCCTTTTTGGTGTTTAAATCTTGCTTGAATTTGGTTGATTTCATTGCTTATGTGTTTTTGCTCCTATATGCATCTATCATTGTTGTTAGGGGGAGCATGCATCTGTTTTAGCTCATACATGATGTTCTCATATCATTTTCATGCATATCGATTTGAGTAAAACAGAATTTTTGAGCACCTTGCTGCCAAAAATGACATTTCTGTTATAGGAGTATTGATACGGGGTATAGCATATCGATACGGGTATCTTGAGGTATTTTCGGTATAGTTCAACCTGTACCGGTATGGGGTTGAGGATCGGTACGGCTAAAAACTGTACCGGTATGCAGTTTTGATACACACAAGTGGAATATCGATACGCGTAGCCGCTAGTGATTTAAATGAGCCATTAAAGAGGTTTTTCACTTTAACCAAAACCCTTCAAACCCTAGATACGAAAATCCTCTATTTAAACTCATCAAAACCCTTTTTTCACACAATCATCAAATCCTTTGAGAGCTTTTTGGGTTACTCATCAAACCCTAGCAAAATCATCAAGTTTTGTGCATCATCATCTCCTCATTCATCCACAATCCTCATTCAAGGTATAAAGCATACTTTCTTTTATTTTCATTTTTATTATTATTTATATATCGGTTTTGTTTCAAAATTGTATATTTAGTATGTATATAACATTGTTTTCAAATATTTTATCAAAAAATCTTTCAAAACTAAAAATTTTTAGTTCGAATATAAAATTATATCGTATATTTTTCAACACTGTTTTTCAGTTTTTGTTTCACCAAAAATTCTTTTTATACTTTTATATGGTTTTAAACTATACAATATAGATTTTTTTACAATACCTTGATCATTGGATTAATTATAGGATTGAATGTAATGTTTATGCATACATTGTTTTTGTGGTTTGATTTTGATTTCAGGTTTTTACCATGGGTCCTAAGAAAAGACAAAGAAAAGAATCGGGACAATCTTCCAATACCAATTCTGACAACCATGGTACAAAACCCAACCTAACCCATATTTTTCAAAACTGCTTTAATGAACCTACATATCCTAATGCCATTGATTGTTTTAAACATTACCAAAATTTTAAAATCCACCGTGAGCGTGTTGTTTCGATCCCTTTCTCATCTTCCAAAATATTTCAATTTAGATATCTTGATTTAATAAATCAATGGAAGTTCATGGCTTTTTTAAGCGTACTCGGGATTTTATACCAAAACCTTGTCCTTATTTTTTACTCAAATGCCTGGTGTATTTATAACCAAGATAAATTCGAAGTTATTGCTATTGAATCTTATCTTATAGGAAAGAAATTTCAAATTGATTCTTCAGTTTTAGCAAACTTTTTGGGTTTTATGGAGGTGAGAATTGATGATGAGGGCTGTTTGGGACATGTTCAAAGTGGCTCCGTAACCGTGCTTGATGCTCATGATCGCATCCTTCACCTTCTTATCACTTGGTGGTTTTGACCATCCTGTGGTAAATTCTCCACGATCCGCCAAGTTGATGACTTTTGGATTCATTGGTTTTGTGAGGGTAAGCATTCTAACCTTGCTCAACTTATGTTTGCCGGGATAGTCTTCCTTGTGCAAAATCGCCATATAACTCTTGTTTCATCTTTCACATATGGCATCACTTTGAGCTACTTGCTTCACAAGTTCGGGATTGATTGCTCTTATGATGTTTTCAAACCTCTCATCGATCCTATTGATGTGCGTTCTCTCCACCACGCAAAGTTCACATACTATAATGGAGAATGGATCCGTATTGCGAATCTCCCTCAAGATGCTCAACCTGATCTGGTGGCGGCTCCTCAAGCGGTTCCTCTTGTTCTGGAAGCTCCGGTGGCTTAACCTTCCCTCGATGCATGTCACAACCCTTTTTAGGAGTCTTGACGTTATTTGGAAAACTTAAGAAAACACGGAGTTGCCACCAATCTTTTTGAAAAAAGTGTGATTAGATCACTTTTAAAACAAGGTATTTTGATAAAATGTTTTATTTATCAAAATAACATTTTTGGTCCACGGAAAATAATGAAAATAGGTTCGGGGATCGGTTGTGTGCAGGGAAGGGTTAGCACCCCCACAACGCCCAAAAATTGGTACCTAATTGATTTCAAAAAGTATTTTCAAAGTTGGAATTTACAAGTTCTCAAATTTTTGATTTATTTGTCTGCTAAGTGAATGAAAATCTATTTTAACGGCCTTATCGCCCAGGAAATGAACTTTAATCACCGCCAACACTCCTGGTGCTAACCCGTCGATCCAGTTTGATAAGACACTGCATTAATTAGGTTTTCACTTTTTAACAAACCAGCAGAGAAAATTAAATGTGTCAAAGTTTTTATTAAAACCTAATCAGTGATTAAACCCTAAAGGAATGTCTAAGTTTATTTTAATTACCAAAGTTACGATATTTTAAGTGTATTTTATTTTCAAAATATGAAGAAAGTTTTTCTTCAAACAAGTCTCTATTCTAAGTTTCAAGACCTTAATCCTAAGGTTTTACACACACATATATATGCACATATAAAGGAACAAAATTACTTAAATTAATTATCAAAATAATTGCTAAAATAAAAGAAAATGATAATTATTTTTATTTTAAAGAAAAATCTGTATTGGTGATTAAATTGAAAGAAAACAAAATGTGAGGGTTAATTTAAAAATAATTAAAAATTCTGTGTTAATTTGAGAAGAAAAAGGACGAAATTGAATGGATTTAAAACAAGGGTGCTGCGATGTGATATCTGGGGAAGAAGGGCACGGGTTATAACTGGGTACGCGTCGGTTCAATCGGGTCGTTATATATAGTCTTTATCAGAAACAAAATCATTTTATACATTCCCCCCAAAATGAATCAAACTCGACTCTCATTTTTTTCTCTAAAAACATTCATCGTGTTCTTCATGAATTGAAGAACATGGAAATAGTCCGCCGTGCCGGCCGTCATCCACCACCGGCGGCAAAATTTTCCAGTAAACCCAAATTTTCCATATTCTGGTGACCCTAAAATTGCTTTTTTCGCCAGAGCTATGCCGAAATCAAATCACAATGGTGTTTTAAACAAAAAAGGTAAAAATAATCCCATTTTCTTTGTCAAATTCGAAACAGAAAAGAAAAAGAAAGAAAATGTTACCAGAAACTTGCTTCTCTTATTACTTTGGAACTTCGATTACAATCCTTGCTTGTTGACTTTACAACTTCCGAATGCTAAGTGTATGACTGTGATTTTTTGTATGAAATTGTGTGTAAATTGTTGTTGAATCGTATGAAATTGTTGTGTGATTCGTATCTCTTTGAACTTGTCTTGTTACAAATAATTACAGTGCTATTTATAGTACAAGAATTGCCTAAATCCTAAGCTCAAATCCCTAATTTTCATCCCTTTGATTCGTATCTTCTTTGATTCGGGTTGCATCAAATCCCTTTGATTCCTTTCTTGATGTGACTTTAATATTTTCTTCTCCTTTGTTTCTGGTAAATAACAACAACACCGTTATCGAGATTGCTGGAGCGACGAACACTAGCCTAAAACCTGTCGGAGAAGACGAAGCATTCTTCAGAAGTTGAGAGAACAGGCGCGTGGTTACCACGCGCGAGTGACGATCCCGGTGATTGGTCTTGGAGCAATTTGAACCGTTAGATCACCCCTAATCTAACGGTGGGGATGGTGAGCTGCTTGGTCTTCTCCAGCTGGATCCTGTGTGCAAGGCATGTTCAAACCATGCCGTTGGATCTATCCTGATCCAACGGTCCTTCATCTGCGCAGAAACACAAAGAGTTAGGGCCCCTTTTGTGATTCAAATGTAACCAGGCCTACAAGGCCTTTGTATAAATGAAAAAATGGACTCTATGTTTTTTTCATAATGGACTCTATTCTAAATTAAATCTAATGGACCTTTTATTTTTAATGGGTATTTATAAATGGGCTATGTATTTATTTTGGGTTTTGTATTATCTATCATATTAGCTATTATATCAACTACGAAAACACTAACAAAAATGCATGTAACATACTACCATATCAATATACAAACCTATAACAATGTATTAATACTATTACAATACTAATGAACCGAAAATGACATAGATATAATACAACAATAAAAAATGTAAGTAGAAACAACGAATTAGGTGAAAATTCATTTGATAATAGCTACCCTTCTTTGGTTATTTCGGTGAAATAGGAATAGAGCAAAGAACAAAAGACACTGATTTTCACCAATTACCAAACTGCCAATGCCTGAAAAGATAGACGGGTTTTATTCTCCTTGAACTCAAATAGATAAGCGAGTTTTATTCTCCTCATGCTTGAATAGATAAGCAGGTTCCATTCTCCAAATGCCCGAATGGATAGGCAGGTTCTATTCTCCTCATGCTCGAATAGATAAGCAGGTTTCATTCTCCAAATGCCAGAACGGATATGTAGGTTCTATTCTCCTCATGCTCGAATAGATAAGCATGTTTTATTCTCTAAATGCCCGAACTGATAGGCAGGTTCTATTTTCTTCATGCTCAAATAGATAAGCAGGTTCAATTCTCCAAATGCCCGGATGAATAAGCGAGTTCCAAAACCTGTCAAAAACAAATACAAATGAACCAATTAAGATGCATATGCCCCTAGGGATGCCTAGTCATGAATGGATGCCTTATTTCTTTTGTTTTTTTAAATTCTTTTCCTCAGAATTGGTTGACAGGTAGCAGACACTGAAGAAACTGTGAAGCTCTGGGAAACTTGGATCATCTCAAACATTTTCTCAACTCTGGAAAAAGATTGCAGACATCTATTCTAATCCCATCTCATCAAACGGTAGACCAATATGAATTCTTTTCTCTTCTCCATACTGAGCAAAACTTTACACAATGCCATTAGAATCACTACGAGCAAGAAAGTTGGAAACATCCAATCTCTCGAACCTAATTGGCTCCACCAATTTCTTATTGTTAAAATTTCACTAACCATTATTTGGAAAAAAAAATCTTCACCGTTGCCCCCTTTAAATTTCGGTGACTGTAATACTCATCCTTCAATTTAAAGTTTACCGCAATGTTATACCATTGGTTCAATGCCCTATTCATCTTTTCCTGTGACTTCTGCCTTTTCAACCAAGAAAGCTATATAGCGTTGCTAAGACACCTAAGAGTGAAACTCTGTGGGGATATATGGGGGATGCTTTGGTTTGCCATCATTAATGCATGTGAAATCATCTGAATATTGCAGTTGTATGCTACGATGATTGAAAAAATAACCATAGATAGTCATTTTCATCGTCTTTTCTTTACCATTCTCATTCTTAGTAATTCTTTGCTTCACTGAGAACATTTCTAATCTTTTGCACATTTGCTTGCTCAATCCAGTTATCTTGTATTCTTGGTTGGAAAAGCTAACTTCATCCTCATATTCTTCAATACTATTTTAGCCTTTGTCAAGTTATCATTGTAGTTGATACATCAATGTTCAGTGACAAGCTTCCTAGAATCCTGTTGTTCTTCCAATGTCTCATATCCTTAGCTGTTTCCTCCAATGTCTGTAAAAATTATTCTCATTGTTGTAGAGAACAAGTTATCTCGTGTAAGAATCTTTGTTTTGCAACATACTGCCTTATGGGTATGCCAAAACATCTCTTAAGGGTCCTCTGCGGAGATCTCTGAATGGAAATCTTTGTAGTGAAACCTATTTCCATCTTGAATCTCTTCATAAGTTTGCTGCTTTGTATGCCCTAAGCTCTAATTTTGACTGTGGAATACCTCATAGTTCCAATACCCTTTTAGACTAATTTCAAAGTAATGCCCAAAAATCTTTTGTATATTTCAAGTGATGTCAAATTTATTAATTCTCATTTCAATGTAAGATGCTTTATGGAAAGGAAAAGATATCAAAGGAGGAAAAGAAAAGGTCTACGGGCAAACACAAAAAGGAATTACAAGGAAAGGAATAGGCATTCAGATATCAGAAACCAAAACTCCTCCTGTCATGACTTCATAAGATGCCTTGAATATCAACTATGTTGAGCGAACCTTGGAAATAATGATTATGCGGAAAGATATGAAGCTTTCAAACCCCGAGAAAGGCCTTATTTGCAAATTGTCTGAGCTACCCTTTACGGGTTTTCAACTCAGATCCTTCTTTGGTTTCAAAACGCCCTTTATGAGTTTTCATTTTGAACCCCCATTTTTCTTTTTCTTTCTTCTCTTTTTTTTCTTTTTTTTCTTTTCTTTTTTTTTCTTTCTTTTTTTCTTTTTTCTTTCTTTTTCTTTTGTTCTTTTTTCCTTCTTCTTCAAACATAATACTTTTTGACTGAGTCCGAATTTATCGGGCTTTAAAGTTCATCTTCATCCATTTTAGCCAAAATTAGCGCTCCACGTGAGAAAACTTTTGTCACAATGTAAGGTCCCTCCCAATTAGGTGCTCATTTCCCTCAGGAATCGCTTTGGATTGATAACTTCTTTTTTAGTACCAAGTCACCTTCTTTAAATTCTCTCGGGCGAACTTTCTTCTCATGAGCCCTTATCATTCTTCTTTGATACATCTGCCCGTGACACAATGCTTTCAATCTTTTCTATTCAATTAAGTCCAGCTGGTCATATCTTGTTTGAACCCATTCTACTTCCTCTAATTTCGTTTCCATCAATACGCGGAGCGATGGTATCTCAACTTCAATGGGTAGCATAGCTTCTACTCTGTACACTAATGAAAACGGTGTTGCCAATCTTTATAGGTATCAGCCATTTTTCGCACTGTAGTTCGATAAGCATATAAGGCAAGCAGTAGCTTCTCATGCCAATCTTTATAGGTATCAGTCATTTTTGCAATTATCTTCTTGATATTCTTATTAGCAGCCTCCACTGCCCCATTCATCTTTGGGCGATGTACCACATATCTGTGATGCCTGATGTTAAACTGTGCATAGACTCCACTTATTATCTTGTTATTCAAATTAGAGGCATTGTCGGTGATGATACTGTCAGGCAAGCCGTATCGACAAATTATTTCCTTTTTCAAAAACTTGCAAATCGTGGATCTGGTGACGTTTGCATACGAGGTTGCTTCTACTTACTTCGTAAAATAATCAATGGCTACCAAGATAAAACGATGCCCGTTTGACGCCTTAGGGTGAATCTGACCAATGACATCAATACCCCACATGGAGAACGGCCAAGGGTCTGTCATAACATGAAGAAGTTGAGGTGGCGTATGAACCCTGTCAGCATAGATTTGGCACTTGTGGCATTTACGAGAATAGTTGATACAATCACCTTCCATGGTTGACCAATAATATCCAAGACGCATGATCCTTTTGGCCATGGTGAAACCACTAGGATGGGTTCCGCAAACTCCTTCATGAACTTCTTCCATAATTAATTGAGCTTCTTTTGCACCCACACATCTTAGAAGCACTTGATCACGACTTCTTTGTATAAAATCTCCCCATCAAGGACATACTCTGATGCTATTTTCCTGATCATTTTCTTTTCATTCTCTGTATCTTGCGACGGGTATTGCTGGAATTTTACATATAACAAGATGTCATGGTACCATGGCAATCTATCCATCTCTTCTTCAACATCATAACAATGGGCTGGAGTGTCTAGCATATGTAATCTGATTGACACCATCTCAGAACCATCATTTACCTTAAACATAGCGGCTAAGGTGGTTAAAGCGTTAGCCATCTGATTCTCTTCCCTGGAAAGATACTTGAAGGTAATCTCATCAAACTCTTTGATTAGCTTGAGGACTAACTTGTGGTATTCTACCAGGTTCGCATCTTTAGTCTCCCACTATCCACGTACCTAATAAATGACCAATGCAGAATCCCCAAAGACTCTTAGGGTACAAATTTTCCTCTTTATAGCCTCTCTTAAACCCATTATACAAGCCTCGTACTCCGCCATGTTATTAGTGCAGAATAATTTCAAACGACTGGTAAAAGGGTAATAATCTCCTTCCAGTGAAACCAAAACTGCCCCTATACCTCGCCCTAACGCATTTGCTGCACCATCAAAGTTCATAACCCAAGATTCTGTTGGAGTTTCATCATCCTCTGAGATACACATCAAGTCTTCATCAGGAAAATTAAAATTTAACGCTTCATATTCATCACAGGTACAGCTTGCCAAAAAGTCAGCTATAGCACTCCCTTTTTATCGCTTTTTAGCTCACATACTGGATATCGAATTCTGATAGCAACATCTGACAACGTGCTAATCTTCCCGATAAGGCTGGAGCTTCCATCATGAACTTTAGTAGATCTAACTTCGATATTAACCACACAGTATGATATAACATATACTGTCTGAGCCTTTTAGCCGCCCATACTAATGCACAACATAGTTTTTCAATTGAAGAATATATGGTTTCACAATCAGTGAATTTCTTACTTAGGTAATATATCACCTTTTCTTTTCTTCTAGTATCGTCTTGTTGCCCTAACACACAACCCATGGAATTTTCATAGACCGTTATGTACAAAATCAATGGTTTCTCTGAAACAGGCGGTACTAATATTGGAGGATTACTCAACTGCTCATTGATCTTTTCCAAAGTCACTTGACATTCTTCGTCCCATGTCCCCGGGTTATTCTTCCTGAGTAACCTAAATACTGGATCACACTTATCAGATAGCTGAGAAATGAAACGTACGATGTAATTTAATCGCCCGAGAAAACCTTGAACTTCCTTTTGTGTTCGAGGTGGTGGAAGTTCCTGTATAGCTTTTATCTTATCAGGCTCGATCTCAATTCCCTTTCTGCTCACAAAAAAAACTAATAACGTTCCAGATGTGACCCCAAATATGCACTTAGCCGGGTTGAGCTTCAACTGGAACTTTCTCAGTCTTAGAAGAGCTTTTCTAAATTAACCAGATGTTCTTCCTTAGATCGAGATTTGGCGATCATATCATCGACGTATACCTCTATTTATTTATGCATCATATCATGAAAAAAGGTGACAATGACCCTTTGATAGGTTGCCCCTGTGTTCTTAAGTCCAAAAGGCATCATTTTATAGCAAAAAGTTCCCCCATAGTGTCACAAAAGTTGGTTTTTCCATGTCTTCTGGGCACATCTTAATCTGGTTATACCCGGAGAAACCATCCATGAAAGAGAAGAGTGAATGACTAGCTGTATTGTCGACTAAAGTGTCAATATATGGGAGCAGAAAATTGTCCTTAGAGCTTGCCTTATTGAGGTCCCTATAGTCAACACACATTCGTACTTTTCCATCTTTCTTTGGTACTGGGACAATATCGCCACCTATTCTGGATACTTGGCTACCTCGAGGAACCCTGCATCATATTGCTTCTTCATCTCATCTCTGATCTTGAAGAGTATTCCAGCCTTCATTCTTCTAAGATTTTGCTTTACAGGTTTGAATCCTACCTTTATAGGGAGCCTATGCATAACGATGTCGGTGTCAAGGCCGGGTTTATCTTGATATGACCAAGCAAAAATATCTTTGAACACTTTCAAGAGCTCGATCAGACTTTGTCTGGTTTTGGATGTAATGATAGTACCAATCTTCACCTCTCGCTTTTCTTCTTCAGTACCGAGGTTTAATGTTTCTAGTTCCTCTTTATGTGGTAGAATCTGCTTTCATTTCCTTCTACCATTCTGAGCAAGTCATTGGGTAAATCATATTATTCCTCATCGTCAATATTTCCAACTTCTTCCAAGCATAGAAGCAATTCAAAGTCAACCTCGAAGTCAGACTCAGATTCATTTATGTCGATGATATCTGAAGACCTGAAAAAGGAATAGGCAAAAGATATATACAAAGGGAAGAAATAAAATGAATGGAATTTTTTTTATGCTTTTAACTTTATGGTTTTCATTTGGTTTTGTTTTATTTACGAAGAAAAGTTTGCCACATAGGATTTAAGGAAATGCATCTTTTATTGAATTCAAATTAAAAGTTTGACATAGGCATTTTATATAAGATCCCCTATTGTCTCCGGGCCTGGAGCAAAGGAGTTTGTTTTGAGAATTACTCTAAACATGTCTTAAAGACTATAGGAATTTCTTCAGCAGTCCAATTGTCAAGCTCAGAGCAAGGGCGAATCATTGATAGGTACTGACTCTCTTCTTCTTCGTCGATAATAGTGTTCATACTCAGCTTTTCAAACACTTCACATAAAGCGCTCTCTCCTTTTTCTTCCTCACTATCTGGGGAATTTGGATCCAGTATGCCTTTAGATATAAAGCTATGGCTCAAGGGTGGGAAAGTCATCGGCTCTCACTCAATTTCATCTCTCTTCAATCTAGCTATTCTCCTCTCTTGATGATTTTTGATTTCAGTCCTTCTTTGCCATTTGTTGGGCTTAAAGCCCAAGCCAAATCGATCCTTTTTCACTGGGATTACTACAGGATATAGCCTCCCTTGATGTGTCTTTCCAAACCCTTTTCCAATTTTAGCTCATTTCTCAAGCGTTTGTTTTACCTGCATCTTCGCACAGGTTGATAATTCTGGTTCTGGCACCTTGCTCCATTCAGTGACAAAGGTTGCATTGACTAGCTCCAATATCCTAAAATGACACTCGAGCGCACCCTCATCGATCTCGATGAAGGGTGCATCAGTGGTTACTAATGCAATGATTTCCTCCTCTACACCGACAGTTATTAGTTGACCATCGATTACGAATTTCAGCTTCTGGTGTAAAGTAGATGATACCGCTCCTGTCGTGTGGATCCACGGGCGCCCAAGCAAGCAGTTGTAACTGGGTCTTATATCCATGACCACAAACTCAACATCAAAAGTCGTTGGTCCAATTTGCAAAGGCACCTCAATTTTCCCTAACACATCCTTCTGAGTTCCATCAAATGATCTTACCGTGTTTTGATAAGTTCTTATATGAGAGCTACCTATTGGCAGCTTCTTCACTGTGGCTAAAGGCAAAACATTCAGCACTGACCCATTATCAATAAGGACACCGGGTAACATATGTCCTTTACATCTGGTAGTGATGTGTAAAGCCTTGCACGATCCCTTTCCTTCGCCTAGTACTTCCTCATCATTGAATGAAATGAAGTTGTTGACAGTAATGTTACCGACTAACATGTTCATCTTATCGGTTGTGATTTTCTTTGGTATGAATCTCCAGTTTAGAATCTTTAACAAGGCCTCAAGGTGACCTTCAAAACTTAATCGCAGAGATAACATAGAACTTCGAGCCAGAAGCTTGTAAAATTGCTCCACCACACTATATTCGTTGTGTTTTAGAATCGTCAAAAATTCTTGAGCCTTCGATTCCTTTACAGGCTCGTGATATGCTGTCAGTTTTTCTTTGAAGAAATTTATGTTATCCTCTTTCTCAGGCTCCTCAGCAACAGCCTTTCTGTGCGTTGCATCTCTATCCTCTACTATTGGTTGGGAATAGATCCTTCCACTCCTCATGAAACGGCTCACCTCATTGACTGGTTCTTCTTTCTCTTTAACAGATGTTTCTCCCGGAACTGCCACCGCACAAGCATAATTCCAAGGGACCTGTTTGCTATGCTTGTATGGAAACGGGGTCGGTGCTTTAATTATAAGCCTAGAGGTTACACCCTTTACTGGCTCACTAACTCTCGTTTTAGACTTAATAACTAAAGGCTTCATCCCGGAGTAGTCTCTTCTAGAGGGTGACTCTTCTGACACACAAATGTCCAGCATGCATTCCTTGTCTTCTTTTTCGAAGAACTCAAGTTCTTTTTTATTCATCTTGTCTTGAACTAGTTGCCTAAATTCTAAGCAACAATCAATCTCATGTCCTTTTCTTCATATGGTATTCACTGTACAATTCATCTTCAATTTTCAGCATCTGGATTCCTTCTTCCAACATCCCAACTGCCACCATTTGAGCCCATACCCACTTCATGGGAGCTCTAACTTCAGCAACACATTTCTTAACCACCTTATCCTCCTCCTCTATAATTGCATTCACACTTGCATTCTGATGATTTGGTAAAGGATTTCCCTTATCTTCTGACGTATCGAATGATAACATCCCTGATTTTCTTAAGTCATCCACCACCCTTTTGAATACAGTGCAATTTTCAATGGTATGCCCCCTAACTCCTGCATGATATTCGCATTGTGCCTTCTTATCATACCATGGTGGGTATGGTGGTGAGAATGGGGGAACATATCTGGGCAGCACCATTTGGGATTTGACCAGTTTAGCAAACAATTTTGTATATGTCATTGGAATAGGAGGGAAATATGGTTTCGAACTCCCTTGATATCTTCGTTCTTCCTTTTGAGGATTTGTGGCTGCCGGAATTGTGGTTGAGATATTGGGCTTGTTGAAGACAAAACTCTTTGAGTAACTGGGGTTGTAAACATTAGTAGTATTGACTTCATTGTCTCTCTTTTTGTATGGTTTCTTTGTTTTCCCACTATCCAACTTTCCACTTTTCATGGCCACAAGAATCAACTCTCCATTTATAAGCATGTCCGCAAAACTCTTTGTGGCATGATTGAGCATACGATCATAGAAAGAACCCTTTAATATCTTCACGAACATTGAGGTAATCTCACTCTCCAACAATGGTGGCTGGACTTGAGCAACCATATCCCTCCATCTTTGTGTGTATTGGCGGAAGCTATCATGATGCTTTTGCTTCATCCCTTGCAAAACTAAACGGGATGGGATTATGTCTGAAACATGCTTGTACTGCTATGTGAAGGCTCTGGACAAATCCTTACGATCTGATGTTAACTCGACTTAGCTGTGTGTACCAGCGTGCAGCTGATCCTACTAGACTATCTTGGAAGCAATGGATAAGCAGCTTCTCGTTGTCAAGATACACCGACATTTTCCTGCAATACATAGTTAGATGTGATGAAGGGCACGTAGTTTCATTATATTTTTCGAAGTCAGTGACCTTGAACTTTGGTGGTACTACCAGCTCAGTCACTAGACTTAAATCATTGGCATCCACTCCTCCATATATACCTCTTTCTTGGAAAGACTTAATCATTCCTTCCAACTTCTTATAGCGATCTTCCCATTTCTTCCCAGCTTTCACCTTATCGGTAATTTCATCGAGATCATGCACCTCAAGGACCTCTTCAGAGTATATCTTCCTATCATTCTGAGTCGAGGTTTCAGTAAAATGTGGTGAAATCTTGACATTAGAAGATTGAACTTCTCTTTGCATGCTTTGATGAACGAATGCCATCCCTTGAAATTTTGGCACAACATTAGCTTCTTCGCTAGCTTCCACCGCGTCTGGGTCCCTAAACCCTAACATGGCTGCAATTGAACCAATCATCTTTTGATAAACTAACTCCATATGTTGCTTCAGATCCATCTCCAGCTTATCTAACCTATCTTGGGTACTCTTATGGTTGCTTTCTAAGGCCGTCACTCTGACTTGCATTGCTCTGACTTGAGACCGAGTGTCGTACTTGTGATTTGTTTTTGCTATTTTGATTTTCTGTCATTTTTATTTGAGTTAGATTCTTATTATGTCATGTATGCATGCACAAATGTAAACACAAATGCAAAGAAAAACTATAAAACACAAAAAAATGAAACGAATATGCATGAATGCAAGCGAAGGGCCATTAATTCCATGAAATATCTGCTCAAGAAACAACTCTTTTATTGAATATGAAATGGTCCTTATTACATAAAAGTTCATTTACAAATATTTTTCAGCTTAAACTCCTAGTTCCTTGATTTCTTCAACGAGCCATATAAGCCTCAATCCTACTTCTCCTGCTAGCTTGACATACTGACGAAGAGCTGCAGCTTTAGTGGCTAACATTATCGTGTGTCGAGCCACATCATGTACCTAGGTCATGGGAGTCCTATCAAACTCATCTCCTTCTTGAAATTTTCTAGCCATGTCTCTAAGACGAGTGAACCAGTAATCATTACCTCCATCAGCTATGTCTTTAAGGACCAAGATCTTCGTCCTATATTCCTAGATGATGCTATCCATTCCTTCAACCTGTTTCTTCAAGGTATCATTCTCACTTAGACAGGCCTGGAATTCAATATAGGTGTGATGATTCTGAAGTCTATGCATCGAGCGGTTCAAATCATCTATCTTGGCTTGCAACTTAGCAACACAAGCCTGACTTCGCTTCAACTTCTCGCTTGTTTCATCATATGATGTCTGCAGCTCGAATAAATGGATCTTGTTGTCAGGGGCCTTTCTTTTCCATGCAGCCACATTTTTCTTCTCCTTTTCAAAAATTCGCTTGCTACTTCCACTTTCAATTGCCAGTTTACCTTTCTTCTTTTCTCCATCAAGAGCTCATCTATATTTCTCAACCTCTCGCCTTCCACGTTCTTTTTCTTTTCCTACAGCATGCTCGATTTCTTGCTTCCACTGCTTTGGAGTCTTTCTCAGATCAGTATTTTGAACAGTAGTCTAGAACTTGAGGAAGTCAACCCTTTGGATCTCAAACTTCTTTTCTAGGTCTTCATACTGCTTTATCACTCACTTTGTCTCCACTTTATACTTCTTAACATCGAGGCTTGACTCATACTTGTATTTTTGGTTCTGCTCTCGTAAGGTTTCTATCTCCAACTTAGCCCTTCTTAACTCTTCTCTTAGGATGCCAGCTTCTGTAGGGCTACCTTTAAGTGTTCTTCTAGAGACTTGGCATGTCTAGGTGAAGGTGCTATGACTTTGTCATTTACTCTCGTATGCCTCCAAATATCATAGTTCGGGATGTACATGCAATGTTTACCAGATTCTAACTTCATATGATAACAGTGGTTCCACGTATCACTGATTTTCTGAATCTTTTGTCTAAACTCTCTTTGGAACTCGAATTCTGATGAGCCAAGACTAATAGTGAATGGGATGAACTGTCGAGACCCAAAATGACGAGATACTAGCAAAGTAACACATCCAATTCCTCCCCATAGACCTAGCAGCATTATGAAGTTGAAATCTCCACATTTATATAAGACTTTCGTATGACCCATCCAATGAACCCTCCATCTGATGTCTTCGTCACGACGATCCCTGAATATATAAATCCATTTATTCTTCTCAACAACGGGCCAATCCTTTGCCAATAACTCTCAGAGAGGTGAGAAGTTCGGGGAAAACACATTTGATAAAGCCAATGTTGGGCACTTCCAGAAATAACTGAAGACCCAAACTTGTAGAAGCGGAGCACATCCTCCAAAACGGACACCTTCAACTTTTCGACAAGCATTAAGGGAAATGAAGGTTTCAGTAAGTACAGTTGGCACTGGATTGACTCATCTCCTTAGCTGTTCAAGGAAATTAAGTAACGCCACATTAATGTTCCCTAAAACCTTCAGAAAAATGACTAAACATAAATTGCAATGGCTAGGAGATCAACCCTCTTTTCCCTGTCGGGGTGAATTGAAATTATACTTTTGATGCTTGACCAAGGGCAATTAAAGGTGCTTCATCTCTTCCTTATCAACCTCTTGACCCAACCATCACTCATACCAACGAAAGTTTGAAGTCTTGCATGTGGGTTTTTGTTTTTAGGAGGCTTGGCATAGACCCAGTTCTTATTCACTTTACACAGATTGAAAAGGGCCTCAAATGTAGGCATCATATCTTCTTTATTAAAAGTGAAGCAACAATACCCTGGATTCTAGAATTGGACCAAGGCTTTCAGAAACTGTCCATCAACCTTCACGTACAAGAGATAGGCTATATCACCATAGACTTCATGGAACAACTGCTTAGTCTCATAATCAAAGCGCTCCCAGATTTCCCCCAGTTCTTGCACATTATTATGTTTGATACTGATGTGGGCATATTCTGAAGTCTCTGTCTCATGATCAGCTACTAGACTGTCCCCAAACGTTTGTGAACTTGTAATTATTTTGAGAATCAACCCCTTCCTGATATGTAATGATGCTGCATGAATGGATATGCAAAACAACAAGACACGGGGAAGGAAGATTAAAATCAAGAAAACACAGAGAGTTCAAAATAATTTCACAAACAATTCTGGGCAGCACATTCCAACACTCCAGGACATGTCTCCCCTTATTACTAAAACCCTAGGTTTTCTGCATGGCTCTATTGGGGTAGGCTCTAGGTTCTCAAACGGTTGGGTTCTAAAAGGTACCCCAGCTGTCCTTGTTGTCCCCTACTAAGGGTAGCAAGGCCCCTGTTTCTCACCCATTATAGGCTTCAAACGAACCAAATTCAACTCAAGAGGACCCACTTCCTATATCTTCTCGAAGGATTAGTATCTTTACGAAGACATGAGGCATATGAGTCCCGAAGGTACTTGCTAGGCTCATATGGAGAATCAATATTCTGACATGAGCAAAGTGTTTTCCCTTCACTTAACAATTGGGTGAAGCTCAGGAATAGAGCTTTTTGTAACAATTTTAAAATGCATAAGATAGAATTACATTCATTAAGCGGACAAATAGATTGAAACCTTTGTGGACTTGCAAATTCCTTTTCTAAAACATTTTTGAAAACAATTTGTGGCCTGGCCTTCTTTTGCTTTTTTAAAAAAACAAATTCCCCAGCGAAGTTGCCAAGCTGTCGCAACCATTTTCAGGAGTCTTGACGTTAAGAAAACACGGAGTCGCCACTAATCTTTTTGAAAAAAATGTGATTGGATCACTTTTAAAACAAGGCTATTTTGATAAAAACATTTTATTTATCAAAATAACATTTTTGGTCCATGGAAAACAAAGAAAATAGGTTTGAGGGTCGGTTACGTGCAGGGAAGGGTTAGCACCCCCACAACGCCCAAAAATTGGTACCTAATTGATTTCAAAAAGTATTTTCAAAATTGGAATTTACAAGTTCTCAAAATTTCGATCTATTTGTCCGCTAAGTGAATGTAAATCTATTTTAATGGACTTATCACCCAAGAAATGAACTTTAATCACCGCCAACACTCCTGGCACTAACCTATCGATCTCGTTTGATAAGACACCGCATTAATTGGGTTTTCACTTTTTAACAAACCAACAGAGAAAATTAAATGTGTCAAAGTTTTTATTAAAACCTAATCGGTGATTAAACCCTAAAGGAATGTCTAAGTTTATTTTAATTATCAAAGTTACGATATTTTAAGTGTATTTTATTTTCAAAATATGAAGAAGGTTTTTCATCAAACAAGTCTCTATTCTAAGTTTCAAGACCTTAATCCTAAGGTTTTACACACATATATATGCACATATAAAGGAACAAAATTACTTAAATTAAATTAATTACAAAATAATTGCTAAAATAAAAGAAAAGGATAATTATTTTTACTTTAAAGAAAAATCTGTATTGGTGATTAAATTGAAAGAAAACAAAATGTGAGGGTTAATTTAAAAACAATTAAAAATTCAGTGCTAATTTGAGAAGAAAAAGGACGAAATTGAATGGATTTAAAACAAGGGTGCTGCAATGCGAGATCTAAGAAAGAAGGGCGCGAGTTATAACCGAGTACGGGTCGATTCAATCGGATCATTATATATAGTCTTTATCATAAACAAAATCATTTTATACACCCCCCAAAATGAATCAAACTCGACTCTCATTTTTTTCTCTGAAAACATTCATCGTTTTCTTCATGAATTAAAGAACACGGCAATAGTCCGTCGTGCCGGTCACCATCCACCAACACTGGCCGCCGTTGTCGGCGGCAAAATTATCCAGTAAACCCTAATTTCTCAAATTTTGGTGACCCCAAAATCGTATTTTTTCGCAAAAGCTATGCTGAAATCAAATCACAACGGTGTTTTAAACAAAATAAAGGCAAAAACAATCCCCTTTTCTTTGTCAAATTCGAAACAGAAAAGAAAAAGAAATAAATTGTTACCAGAAACTTACTTCTCTTATTGCTTTGGAACTTCGATTACAATCTTTGCTTGCTGACTTTACAACTTCCAAATGCTAAGTGTATGACTGTGATTTTTTGTATGAAATTGTGTGTAAATGTTGTTGAATCGTATGAAATTGTTGTGTGATTCGTATCTCTTTGAACTTGTCCTGTTACAAATAACTACAATGCTATTTATAGTACAAGAATTGCCTAAATCCTAAGCTCAAATCCCTAATTTTCATCCCTGAAAATTCAGCTTCTTTGATTCGGGTTGCTTGATCATTGCTATGGCTTTGTTTTAGGGATCGATTATTCCCTTTTTGCTTCTGATTTGATTATGTTTTTTAATTAGGGATTCAATTTAGGGTTTGACTTCCTTTCTTGATATGATTCTAATCTTTTCTTCTTCTTTGTTTCTGGTAAATGACAACAACACCGCCGTCGAGAGTGACTGGAGCGACGAACACCAGCCTAAAACCTGTCGGAGAAGACGAAGCATTCTCCAGAAGTTGAAAGAACAAGTGCGTGGTCTCCATGGACGAGTAACGATCTCGGTGATTGGTCCTGGAGCAATTTGAACAATTAGATCACCCATGATCTAACGGTGGGGATGGTGAGCTGCTTGGTCTTCTCCAGCTGGATCCCGTGTGCAAGGCATGTTCAATCCATACCGTTGGATCTATCCTGATCCAACGGTCCTTCATCTTCGCAGAAACAAAAAGAGTTACGGCCCCTTTTGTGATTCAAATGTAACTAGACCTAGCAGGCCTTTGTATGAATGAAAAAATGGACTCTATGTATTTTTAATGGACTCTATGTTTTTTCATAATGGACTCTATTCTAAATTAAATCTAATGGACCTTTTATTTTTTTAATGGGAATTTATAAATGGGCTATATATTTATTTTGGGCTTTGTATTATCTATCATATTAGCTATTATATCAACTACGAAAACACTAACAAAAATGCATGTAACATACTACCATATCAATATACAAACCTATAACAATGTATTAATACTACTACAATACTAATGAACCGAAAATGACATAGATATAATACAACAATAAAAAAATGAAATTAGAAACAAAAAATTAGGTGAAAATTCAGTGACAACAATGCACTTATGGCTTATCTTGATAGAAAGTTTGCTCCTTTGGATACGAGTATGAACTCGGGTTTCACAAATCTTGATACTCGTTTTACATCTCTTGATACTCGTATGACATCCTTGGAGGAGAGAGTTACCTCAATCAAGAATCATCAACCTTTGATGGATTTATCTCTCACCACTTTTCATGGAGAGTGGCGACAATCTCTTGGAACCAATGCTATGGATGAAGAAGAAGACGACTCTTAGGCATCTTGCATATCATATCATATTAGGATTTAAGTTTTATTGCACCTATGTCTTTTGTTTTATGAACTCTTATGCTTTATTTCCTTTGGTTTATGTTTTTAGGATTAAAGTTGGATTTTAATGTTGCTTTGAGTCTTTTATGCTTTGAGCTTTAATAATATCTATGTTGTTTCCTTTATCCTTGGAGTATGCTTATTGCTTTATATCTTGCTTTATATCCTATTCATTTTGATCTAACAAAAAGGTGGAGAAGTAAAAGAGCTAAAAAATTTTAAAAGTTTTCAAATCTTTTAGCCTTAAAGAAAAGGGAGTATTTTTCAAACCTACGTAAAAATTTACTTTGGTTTTGTTATATCAAAAAGGGGAGATTGTAAAACCTACATTTGATTTTGATATAACAAAGAGTTTAAGGACCAATTTGTAAAATTGGATAAACTTTTAAGTATTCAAAAAGCTTCACAAAATGACAAGGATTCGAACTTAAATATGTTTCTAAGTCAAAAACTTAAACCCCAAATATTTTCTAAGTATTTTGATAGTCAAATAACCAAAATCGCTCATGCGTATCGATACTCCCTTAGGTGTTTCGATACAATATTTGGTTACTAGAAACTGGTTTTAACTTAATAGCCAAAACGTACTAATACGGGTTTGCCGGTTTTGATACGAACTTCAACCTGGGATTATGTTCTTAGTAACGAGTATCAGCGTAACGATACGAGGTGTTAAGATTTTCAAAATCTTTGTAATAAATTTTTTGATCGTTACCTTGTTAGTTATTGGAATCACCAAACTTTGAAAATTGGTTACACCGTACCGATACACCCTCTAGGCATTCCGATGCATTTTTCCTTGCACTTTTTCCTCATATTCCAATGAGCAAAATCCGTACCGATACGGCCTAGCTGTTTTGATATGCCTTTTGAAAATACACTAGTTTTGATACGCCCCAAGATTATTGATACCCCTTTATACAACGGCTATTTCTTCTTTTGGCAGGTACCGATACGGTAGCCCGCGTACCGATACCGAGGGTTGGCATACTTCATTTATTGCAGGAAAATGGTCTCTAATGGCTCTATGATGATCTCAACTACCCAAACGGTTAGAAATCAATGAGGGGGTATTTAAACAGGTCCCCAATGCTACAACAACAACTATTGAACAAGTCCAAAGCATTCAAGCAAAAATCTAACATCTTTGAGCCTATTAGAGTCAAATTTTTGTAACCCACTTGATCAAGCTTTTAAGAAGAATTTCTTAGTGAAATTGTTATAAATTCCTTGTGTCACAATTTGTATTCTTCCATTTGCTTCCCTCCATTTTTTAAAGTGCCAATTCACCCCCTCTTGGCTAAATCGAGTTGATTAATCATCCTAACAGGTAATTATATCATGCACGATGGAAATAAAACATTTCTACAAGCACCTTAGTTTTAGAGTTTAGAGTTTCAATTTAAGGTTAAATGTTTACGGTTTAAAATTTAAGAATTGTGTTAGTATTTAGGGTTTAGAGTTAGAATTTAGGATTTATAGGTTAAAACTTAAATCCCTAACCATGTCACCCTAAACCTAAACCTCTAAACCCTAAATTCTAGCCCAAATTTTAAACCCTAAACTCTAAACTAAATCACTAAACCTTAAAACTAAGACACATGTTGAAACTTCTTGTTTTCCACCGATAGTGCATGGAATGTTTCCCTATTTTTAATTAAATTAGCTTTATACTAAGGCATAGTGCCAAAATTAGACCCTCAACGGTTAACTGGTCACTTTAGCCCATATTATTTTTTAGCATTTTAATCCCAACGTTTCAATTTTTTTATCAAAATAGCCTTGTTTGGATAGAAACCGTTAATCGACTAGATCAACATTTTTTTTCTTACTAGGCGCGTCCATGTGGACTGAATTAATAATGTGCCATGTCCACGTGTTTAGGTGATGATGTGGTATTATAAAGAATATATTTTTATATTTTTTAAAATAATTATTATTTTTTATTAAATTAATATAGTCAATCAAATGATGCCATGCTGCATCATCTGATTGGCTTAAAGTTAATAGAAAGACTTATCGCCTAACCACCTGTTATTATATAATTACATGTGAACGTGTTACGTCAGTAATTTAGTCATGTTGAATAGTTTCCATCCAATTGTCACGGCACTATTGCTCATTTCCCAAAAGATATGTGTGATAGGATGTATAACATCACCGTTTGTATATCTCAAGATTTTTTTTTTCGATGTAAGATTAATGTCTCTGTCTCTTCTCAAGCATGATACAAACATGGCTATTTTGATCAAAAATTAAAACATTAAAATTAAAATACTTAAAAAAAGAGGCTAAAGTACCTATACAATAAAATAAAGCACAAAATTTTCCATAACCCAAATTAAAAAGAGAAATCCCCGCTTCATTATCAACGGTAGAGACGAGGAGCTTGTTTAAAATACGCCAAGCTGTCGTCAAAGGAAAAAAAAAAGGATTGAAATTGAAATAAGACTGCGTTTTAATTAAAGGGAATAAAAACCCTACTTTGTTCTTATCATTCAAGAAAACCAAAACCTTCTCCCTTGTTGTTGCGCCGCCGCAAGCGACGGTTAAATGGACAACATAGTAGATTCCTTAAACAATGCCTACCAAGAATTCGTCGTTGCGGCAGCTACTGTTCTCGAAACTAAGGAATCTTCGGCTTCCCAAAAGACGGCAGCCACCGATGCTGCTCTGGAGAGCTTCAAGCAGAAATGGGAACTATTCAGAGTGGCTTGCGATCAAGCGGAGGAGCTCGTTGAGTCCATCAAACAGAGGATCGGATCCGAGTGCCTTGTCGACGAAGCCACAGGGAAATCGGGCCAGCAGTCGACCGGCCTTCCTCCCATAGGCGCTGTTCGTTTGGAGCAGATGAGTAAAGCTGTACGGTGGCTTGTGATTGAGTTGCAGCATGGTCCGGGAAGTGCATCGGCTCCTTTCGATGCTAGATTCCTAGAAGATGCTGCTCAGTAGGTGTTTGATTGATTGCCGTTTTATGAAATGATGTTTATTGCCGTAGAATTCTAATGCGTTTTTACTTGTACAACTCAAACCTATGAAATTATGTAAATTCTAGTGCAATTCTGCAAAGATATTAAGAAGCATTCCTTTTCTGCGACTTTGTATGTACTTTTGACCATTGCAAGTTTGATAAAATCATCTGTTTTTGCTTTATACATTTATGATCCTACTCAAGTAAGCATCATTCTATTTTGAATGTACAGTGTTCAGCTTGTCAAGACAAAGGTGTAAGCCAGAAACATCAATGCTTAAATTTGATCTTGATTCTTCGCTCAAAATTAAAAGACAATAAAAAAGGAGAAAGAGTATATATGGTTTGCCCTTAAAAATTAGCATCCTAGATTGAAAATAAATAAAACTTAAATCAATTCTTTTCACTGCCACTTCTATTGATGGACAGTAGCTTATTGAACATTCTTTTGGGTCTGGTAGGAAGAGCACAGAAAACCTTAAACTTAGAAGGTCTTCCCATTCCATCAGAGTTCATGTTGTTTTCGTCCAAATCATTCTCTTGATCTGCCTTTGGCTTTAATGTCGAAATTTTGGACTCCGGAGATTTAATGCCTGACATGCTCCATTGGTCATCTGCTGCAATGTTGCTTGTAGTAGTGCTTAAAGGCCCTGGAGGCTTAGCTGGATCAATGTTATGAGAGGCTAAAAGTGCCTTGATATTGCTAGGGAGCTCGGTCACTTTGCCCCCCGTAGCGGCTGCTCGAGCTTGCTCGAAGAATAGAACTTGTACCACTACTCTAAGTGGAAGTTTTTCATTTTGAGCAGCATGCATGCAGGCCTCTACCGACAGCTTTTTGCAGTCGAGGATTCGGCATAACTTTTTTCGTTCGCTCTTGTTTAGGTCCGGGTGTGCCTGGATGTACATAAACAACAACTATAATCTGCACCTTCATTGGTAAACTAATGAATGAGGCCAGAAAACCAGTTTGCATTTACCTTGAGATAAATGTCGATGGCTTGGTAGAGGTCGTCGTGGTCAGGCCGCGAGAAATTCGGGATTGTCTCAGCTATTGCAATGAATTTTGACAGAGGTAGATTTCTGTCTTTGGCAATCTGTTGGAGATATCCATCTACAATTCTTGCTACTTTTAGTTTGGAACTGTGTGATGCAGAAGAGGATCTCCTGGCTTCCTGAAACTCAATATTGACAATCTCAGCCGAACGCGACCTTCTTCTCCTCTGAATCCCCAGCTTGGATTTTGGAGGGCTCGTCGGAGGGCTTTGTCCTAGTGACATGAATTGCTCCAAAATTGTCTGAACCATGTCGACATCGTGGAGGGTATCGCTCGAGTGTGATAAACAAGGTATTAACAGATCACTGACTCTTGCCTCCTCTAATTGAAGTGCTATTCTTCGAGCCAATTCCATCTTCGAAGAAGATGAAGCATTAAGAATGGTGGCAGCTTTCAGGAGCTTAAGGAGAAAACTGCAAGAAGCAGCGCCTTTCTCCGATGGGAGTAAGCTTACTATAGATTCCAGCAGCAGCCTGTGCTTCGAAGTAACCTCACTAGCCGAGTCTGAATCCGAGCTTGACGCTGCTGCTTCTTTTTTAGCTTTTACCTTTGCCGATATGTTCGGTAGCCATCGAGATGCATAAACATGCAGTGCTTCACTAATGAGATTAGAAGGTATTTTTCCACTGGATTTTATAGCCGTCATAGTTCTCCAGTAGAGGTCAATACTCAACTCAGCAATATCCTCTGCCCACCAACCTTTAATTGTCGGTCGGTGCCGCTGGATCTCAGCTCCATTACATGATATATCATCCTGCACCCTTCTCGAATGACTATGCGACAAGCTCACCTTTGAAGGGTGCATCGAAACTTTCGACGCAATCGATTCTATGCATCTGCTCGTAATCCCAAGGTCTTCGGACCATAAAGGAAAGGCCTTGGTGCTTTGCAGGGTCACAATAGTGTCTTTCCAACCATGTAGGATGCAGGAATTGAAGAAAACTTCAACTTTGTAAACCAAGTTCCCTTTCTCAACATCTTCCGTCATCTGCAAATATTCGGCAGCACATCGGACCTCGACGATGTTATAGGCGCTGAGGGTGATTGTGATGCCATAACAGAACTTAGCACAAAGCTCGAAAGCCTCAATTCCACCGGGGAAATCAGGTAACTGGATTATCTGGCGTTGTAATGTTTCAGGAGATTCAGAACATATCCTTTGCAGCCTCAAACACTTTGACAACAAAGGAAACTGCTTGCACAATGAATTAAAGGATCAGTTTTAAGAAAAATGAGATTGAATTGAATCACAACAATCTGAGAAAAAAATCTACCTTGTGAAGCATATATCTACTTCCTTTCACTTGAATTACAAGGTCACTAGAGACATCAGAAGAGACAGACCTTACAGCCTCAATACTGTAGAAAGTGTCTGGTCGGGATCCAAGTTTCATAAACTTCATGTCTGAATTTTGTGTTGTGTTTTTTCTGCTTGAATTGTGTTTTCACCAGCTACAAATTAAACATCATGGAAACTAATAAAGCTCCTTTCTTGGTGCACCAAACCAGACCACCAATTTCCTGGTCCAAAATTTACCCAACCAAGCAACCCCAAACTGTCAAGTGAAGGAAACCAAGAAGATCAAACAATCCAAATTTAGACAAGCAAAACAAAGAACCAAAGGCATTGCAGTCCTCTTCAAACAGCAGACATAAATGTTGAGTTTTCACTATGTTACTCTAATTAGAAAGAAAGAATGTTTCTTGAGACAACAACCTGAGAATCTGACACCAACTGCCAACCGTTCATCGGAAAACTAAACCTGTATATGTATATATTAACCCTTTTGTGATATCTACAAGTATATATGGTTTAAAGGCTTAGGCTTGAAAGGCATTTTGCCATGCCAGCAAGCAATGAGAAAGGCAGCAGCCACGTGCTAAGCCTGAGCCCACTTGTGACCTTCTTTCTCATCATTGCTATGTGCTAACACTAAAATGTTTTACTTTTTCACCTGTACGTCCCATCGAGTTTATTTTTAGGCCAAGAGCTAATTTATACGCTACATCGTACACCACTCGATTGCCATTTCGTATATCTTTTAAGAAAAGGGGAAAATGGAGTACACATAGAAAAGTAAAGAAGAAAAAAAGCTAAAAGAAGGGATATAATATATTATATATACATATATATATATATATATATGTGTATGGCTATCATAGTTGCCTTTAACCATGGTCACGGACGGCTTTTAAACATTGCAGATCATATATTTTAATAATTGGAGTCTGCAATCTGCACCACAACTAAAAAAATTTGGAGCTGAACTGCCCCTTCCTCGAATTTAATCCAAAATGGTCCAATGATCATGAAATTGAACAGATTATTGATGTGAACGTTATTAGTATGATGAGATAAGGGAAAGTGTATTCTTTTATCTGTTATAAAAGGGATTCATTAATGCAGTTGAAGGTCAGCTTTCAAGCTTTGTTCTTTGCATTTCCTTTCTGCTGTTGATATAATATAATATCTTTTTGGTATTCTAATAGCTGAGATTCACAGCATTGAAAGCAGGAACTTAAGAAATGATATTAATTAACCAATGCAAAATCAAAAACCCAGATAGAAAACACAAGGAAATTCCAGAATCAGTCAAAATGCTCACCTGGTTTCAAGAGGAACTAACTTCCTTGTGCTGAAATTCCTTGAAGCTTTTTACTTCAAATGGAAACCAGAAAAGAGTATAGACAGAACAAGTATGATTTGCAAATCCAATCAAGGGAAGGAAAAACCTTTTATACACATGCGTGTAAATTTTAGTTTATACGTGTCTTTTAGTTTTATGGGTTAGGATTTTAGTTTAGGGTTTAAGGTTTAGGGGTTTAGGTCGTAGGATTTAAAATTCAAGGTTAGTGTTTAGAATTTAGGGTTTAGAGTGTGGGGTTTAATTTTTTAGGATTAGGGTTAGAAATTTAGGATTTAAATTTTTATAGTGTAAATACACAAGCTTTTGTAAAATTAATTTTACTCGTGTATCAAAGTTTTACCCATCAATAAATAGGTTAAAATATGTAACACTAAACAATAACTTGGTTTGTGAAAGGGGCCATGTTGGTCTACCTAAATGTTGTGGAGAACGGAGGCATCATCACAAGGGAGAGTACGACACCGGTCTCCGTTTAGGCTCGATCATTGTCCACTAAAGACCGGGACCGGCTTTGTCTTCGCTCGTCATGCCTGCCTTAAGGCCAAGCAACTTTGATGATCTTGATATTTTTTTTGGTGTAGGCTAAGGATAATATGTGATAAAATTGAGTGGAGATGGATACAGGGTGAAGTTTTTTGTGGGGGATAATTTTATGTCAACCTAACGTAGGAGAAAAGGGTAATCCACAAATGCCTGTAATGGTCCTTCTCACTGCTACCTAAGGGGTCGGCCAGCCGACAACATCTCCTTTACTGGGACCATTTTGGGGTCCGTTGTGTGGGACCCTTGTACCTCCACTTCCACTATTGGAAACCTTTATGGTTTGGACCATATACCTCGAGTCAGCCTAAGAAAATTTGGATCTGATTAAATTCTTGTTGAAAATCTTGAAGTGCATGAAGTAGAAGAGGGGTTCATTTCAGAAAGATTGGACTAAATGAAAGGGGATAAATAATGTATTTTAAGTAATTTTGAAGAGAGAACTGAATTTGTCTTTTAAGTAAGATTTTAAGTTTGAGTCTTTTGAATAAAATAATTTTTTTTCTTATTTAAAGGTTTGATTTGACTCAAATTTAAATATAATCGGAGCCTATGTAACTTTAGAGAATCGAAAGTCTCGGACAAAGAATCTTATTATTGATGCATGGTGGTGGGCAGAAGGTGAGGGGGAATATTGCTTTGGGAAATCAATGGAAATCAGCGCAGAATATACACTGTTCCCAACTCTGTCTCTCTCTGTTCATTTTTCATGCTCATGTATCGATTTATTAAGTATATGAAACCATGGCTCTATTCGTTAATAATACAAAATCATAAAACAAGACACCATTCGAGTCTGATATTTTACCTAACAACATATACAAATTAAGCAACATAGGGCCCTGAAAACATTGAAGTGACGCCACGAAAAATGTTGTCAGGTCTGCTAATTATCTACCCAGCAAATTGTTTCAAGTTTCGTGTCATCGTTGTCTGTCTGTTATTTAAAAACCCCTTTTTGGAGCTTGGGGTTTTGAACATGTTACAAAAAAATAGTCAAACGCTTATCTTGGTGGTGTTACTGTTAAGAGAGACTTGTGAATTGTAACCTTCAGGCAGGGTTACAGGGGACCTCATACTCCCATCCAGTGGGAGTGCCCGTGCCGCCGGCCCTGCATGGATCCGAATAAATGTCGCTTTCGGCTATTCTCAATGCTCGTTTACTGGTGGGGTTTCTGTGTTTCTAAACAGACAAAAACTACCGGTGGAGGAAATGTCCTAACTCTAACGTCGCCCGTAGCTCAACGACGTCCAGCCATTAGTTGCTCCAATATTATATATATATATACCTATAATTAGTCTGCGGTCCAAATGTCTTGCATTTTTATCTTGCAAAAACCATTACGCTTAATTCTATGCGTGTATAGAATTATAGCAGATTTTCAAAGTTTTTTAATGTGATTTAGGGTGTGATGGAGCATAAACATTGACGGAGACGGAGTCGTATAGACAGTAAATTAATTATGAATTTGTCACTTACTTTTAAACATTTATGTTTTATCCTAACTCTTAATTTTACCTATATCCTTGACCATAAACTCACTTTATCAAACAGAACACAAAAACAGACGATACGATTGGGTGGGTGGCGTTATATGCTCCTTGTGTGGACGTAGTACTATGGGAAATGCAGTATGCTTGTCTTTTGGGCATTCGTTGAGAGGTGAGTAAATTCTAATTCTCCTCGTGCTTGGAAGTGTTGTTTGGATGTGTGATCGAAATATGCTAATTCTTTGTTGCTCTCGGTGTGGCTCGAGTTATGCTATAGCGCCAGTGGTGCTTAGATTGGGTTGGATGTTTTGTGCTCCGATAGCTTATTTGGAGATATAATTTCATGTCTTTTGGTGTTTGTTCCGTTTGCATTTATCTCTGTATATTAATACGTATATTTTTTTCGACTAAATTTAAAAAAATTTGTAACGAGGTACATGTTAATAGTTTCATGTATGATTTTAGCTCTTTTAATAAAATTATATTTTATTGATAAAAAAATAACACATTTGTCTAGACATAAACAGATTTCTTTTACCCCTGAATTATACTCCAGCTGTATTAAATAATGATATTAACTCAATCAAAATCCTATTTATTAATATAGATATAGATATATAACTTGTAAAAGTGGAGATTTTTGACGGGTGTCTTTTGTCTGGGAAGGGAAGATCAAGTAATTAGGAATGTAAAAAGCTGACTCGACCTGCAAAATTGACTGAAATCGACTTGAGTTAGAACTGCTTATGATTCGAGGTGATGGTGATCCGAAATCGATTCGAGTCTCGAACTGGTGTTGACCTGAACCCAAGTTAGACCTGGAACTTTTGGATCTGAACCCGACCTGAGAATGACCTGAACCCAAATTTAACTTGATAATGTGATAACCGAACCCGACCTGATATGAACCTGAACCCGATATTAACCTGGTAAATAACTGATATTACTCGACCTGTTATCAACCTGACCTGTTATGAACCTGATCTGTAATTGACTCAACCTGTAAATGACCTGACTTGTTATTGAATTGATCTAATATTTACCTAACTTGGTATTTATCTGACTTGTAATAACTAATAAGTTACAATTGATGAATTTGTGAGATTATGAATTTATCATATTATAGTGTGACAAAATACATCTTCACAATTTAATGTATATGATTAACTATGATCATTCAATTAATATGTTTACTTTTTTATATTTATAAATTATAGTATATAAAAATATTTAAAAAATTTTATTAAATGTCTAAATGTTGTCAACATAATTCCTTAAGCTTTATGATTTAGGGTTTAATATTAACAGTTTATGGTTTAGTTTAGTGTTATTGGTTTATGAGATTAATTCTGATTCTTTAAGATTTATGGTTTAGTTTAGTGTTTAGTTTAGGGTTATTGGTTTATGTGATTAATTTGGATTCCTTAAAGTTTAGGGTTTAGTATCAATGGTTTATGATTTAACTTATGGTTATTGCTTTATGAGATTAATTTCGATATGGTTTTGGGTTTAGTATTAATGGCTTATGGTTTAGTATAAGGTTATTGATTTACGAGATTAATTCCGGTTCAACTTGCTAATTTATGCATTTGAATTTGATTAAATATTTAAATCAAAGCTTCATCTGTACAATTGAACTAAATTAAAGTTTCAACTTTCATGTGTACAATTACATATTTACATCCAAATCAAAAATTTGTGTATAATTATATTAAATTAAAATTTATATGGTATAATAATAATGTTCGAATTGAATTAACTTATTAAACTTAGGATCTAATTGAGCTAAATTAAAACTTAGAAGCATAAATCACGGACATAATTAAAAGAATTCTAAAACTAAATATGCAATTTCAATTAAATTAATTTAAATTAAGACTCAATTGAATTAAATTAAAACCTAAAAGTAAAAATTTGGGACTTAAATGAAAAATATCTAAAGTTGGAAGGGCTAAAAAATAATTTATCATAACCTAAAAACCCACGCAGGTGGGAAACTTCTCTCCCATCGTTTCACTTTAATTAAAATCATGAAAAAAATAAATAGTTGGGGATGACAAAAATTTAGAGGGAATTAAACCCCTAATATTTAGGTTCTTTCCCTCCAAAATTCAAATGTAATTTTTTAAAATTTGATTCAATAATTAATTGCCCATTTGACATTTGCCTCCTAATTTTTTTGTTTAGTGATTAATTACTTTTTAGGTCCTCACTTGTTTAAAATTTTCATTTTAGTCTTAACATTCACTTTTAAATTTTAGTTTAATTCAATTTAGTCATAATTATATATATTTTTTAAATTGTAAAATATCTTGGCATCCTAAGGGATATTTTGGTTCATATTAATCCCTAAAATTTTATTTTTATCTGAAATTTACCCACAATTACCATACCGAAGTCTATTTGTACACGGTAAGACCCAACTTGAACTTTAACCGAAATCGATATTCCCCGACCTGAATTTTATCCGTCAATGACGTGACTTGACCTGAAGTCCATCCAAACCTGAATTAACCCCTTAATTAACTGATTCGGACCCGAACCGTTTTGGCCTGAACTGAAACTTACCCGACATGAAATTAATCCGACCCGAATCTGAACTCAATCTGATTTGAAATCAACATGATAATGATCTGAATATGAATCGACCCGTACCTGACCTGATCCGAGTCAAACTATTAGATTGACCTGACATAATTCACATTTAATTTGATCTAACATAATATGATCTGACCTGAAATCTAAACGATTACATAATTTTACATCCCTACAAGTAATTCAATGAAACACTGAATCAGACCAAAATCACCCATCCGTTGGAACAAATTTTAATCATGACTAGGTTGGTTACTTTTGACCATTTTATTCAGTGGGTTTTGAAAACGAAAAAATGTTTGTGACTAACTGACGGTAGTTGATAAGGTTTATGTTAATGTCTTGGAAGTTGTTTCAGATGAATGCTTCTTCACTACTTGAGAAAGACAAATTAAATCATTTGGTGCGTCATGTATTATGAAAAGTTGGTTAGCAGGGCCCCAAAGGTAGCTTTGATCCACTCTATCTAATTATTAATTTAGTCGAGTACAGAGACGAGGTCAAAATTAGGAGTTGAAGGGCAGCATAAATCTTTAAAAATAAAGTAAATTTATAAAAAATTAATTTTAAAAAAATATATATACAGTGACAAGAATAAAAAAAATTCTTCGGGAGCAAAGGACAGTTGCTCCTCTCCACTCAATGTAGCTCTACTCTGATCGAGTAGACAGAGAACTTACGGAATTTAGCTATAATAAGAGATCTCATCGTGTGTTCTAAACAAATACACAATGATATAAGTATCATAATGATCTTTATATTATTAGTTAGATTGTATTTTAACTTTTCCATTGAGAAATAGAAAAATTGGTTGAAGTAAAAGGATATTCTATTAAAAATTTCATCTTGTTTTATATTTGAAGTTTTTTGTATTATCTGGTGGAAAATGAAAAGATAAAAAGTGGAAATGAATCTTGAATGTGCATAATAGAAAAGAAACAGGAGAGAATAAAGACTAGATAAAAAAATATTTTTCATCGTCATAAATGGTTGAGAAAAAATAAAGAAAGATGTGAATTAGTTCAAAATATATTTTTTCAAAGTTTATTTTTATTTATTTCATTTTTTCAATTCTACCAAGCTATGAATTGAAAATAAATTATATTTTTTTTCAATTTTTTCATCTTTCTTTCCAAACACACAAATATAAATAAATAAAAAATATTTTTTTATATTTTTACTTTTCTATATTTAATTTTTCATCTTTATGATTTTCTTTTCACTCTATCAAGCACACCCTAAATTTTAATGCAACATTTCATATATTTTTGTGTAGATGACACTGAAATATGTTATTATTAGTAGATTTGACAAATTTGATCCAAACCCGATTACCCTAACTGATTTTACCCGACTGAAGACCAAATATAGATCTAAACATAATGGTCTAAACTTGATCCGAACCTCGAAACAAATTGAATCAAACCAAAATCGATCAAATTTTTGTTGGACCGATGTGGACTCGTATCCTATTTGACTCGAGTTCGATCGAGGACAATTCGAATCAAAAGCAATTCGAACCAAAATCAACTCGAACCGAAACAACTTGAATTTAATTACTCAAATCCGATATGAAATGAACATCGGCTCAATTTTAACCCGATAATTTAATCGATGTGAATGAATAACTTATTTTTATTATTTTTAACAATGTGATAAATAAAAAAATGATGCATGTTCTATTCTCTTTTTGTATCATACTACTAGTTAACCACTACCTCTGGTAATAGTTCAATAACTCAATATCTTTGGCATGCTTCTTTCTCATCCACCACATCCTTATTTTTTTTCTCTCAGTTTTATTTCTTCAACAAGTATGTCACACTGTGAACTTTTTGGGTCGGATCAATATGAAATTTAGATCATAAATTCTAACACGCTTATAGGGTTAAGTTTAGGTCAAATTGTCATCTCTATCAAAATATTAAACTGTTAAGAGTTGAAATTGATACTAAATGATAAGATTGACAAACAAAACGATACATTTTACAAGAATATATCAATAATTCCATATATATTTGATTGGACTCATACCCAACTCATTTAGAAGATCCAAAGGATGACCTGGCTAAAAAACTAATTGATCTAACCCGAAAGTCGACTGATCCGATATTAACTTGACCCGACCTGAATTGGTAATGCCTCGATTTAACTCATTGTATAACTTAATTAAGTCAAAATCAAATTCAAAACGACTCGAATTGATCTAAACTAAATACAACTAGACCCAAAATAACTTGATCATATCAGCTCGATTGACACCTGTAATTATTAGGATTAAAGATGAATTTATTTAATATATTACCTATTTATCCAATTTATCTCTGTACTATAATCTCTAAATTCAAAACTCATTATCTCCTCTAACTAAACACTATTGAATAACTTGATAAAAACATCCATATTACTAAACGTACAAACATATCTTCTACATCTTCGAATTCAAATGAGAGAAGGAAATAGGTTTTGAGTTTTTTTAAACAATGACATCTAGATTTTATTAAACACCATGAAAAATATTGCAAATACAATGCATAAAAAAAGACTAGTCCACTAAAATTCTCATACAAATGTACACAGAAAAGCAAAAACTTCCATAGAGATTAGAATACCATCAAAACTCAAAAACCTTCACAAATCTCCTTGTCTCTAGCCAAATGAGATGCTTTACGGGATGAAAAATGAGTGGTGAGAGAACCAAACTATCAGGCAGATTGCTCCGCTACACAGTTCTGGTTACATCAGCTAACAAATCATCAAACGAGTGGAGATTAATCTTTTCTATGACCACCGATAGGATCAAATAAAAAAACTAGTGCCATGAAGATCTCTATACGAACACCAAACGACCGCTAAGGCATGATAAAGTAATACCAAACGACAGATGAAATGAACTACAAAAGCAAATGAAAAGCTTTCCACAAAGGGAAAGGAAACATGCGCTACAAGAGTAGAGATTCTTATTAAAATTGAGAAAACATAACATGAAAAAGTAAGAAAAATAATGAACACCGATGATCGACAACCAGTACTAAGACTAGTTGCTGAACACCGGCTAGGGAATCAAAGAAGAGAAGGTTGAGGCGTTAAAGAGAGAAAAGTTAAAGATCGATAATTAGGTTTTAAATCATATATTATAATAGGTTTTGAATTTAGAAATCAAAGGATTATTTTTTTTTGAAATAAATCTCGATTACTCTTTATTGAAAATTAACCAAAAAAGAAAAAGACAAAGTCTCATGGGGAAACTAAACCAGTTGGGGAGACAAATTGAGAAAAAAAAGAATGGGAAACTGAAAGTGAATAGACAAAAGGAGAGCAACAGGCTCCGTTCACACAACCAAGGAGCCAACAATATCGGGACTAAGGAACTTTGGGTCTCCTGACGAGAGCAAAGTTGTAATACCCCAAACTCGATCCTGGTAGCATGTTACTAAAAGTGGTAACTTAATTTAAATTAGGGAATTGTGATAACTCTAAACTGAGCCTATAAATTGTTATCATTAATTAAACTTATTAGCTAGTCAAACTATACCCTAATCGAATTGCAGTAGGGAGCTAATAGTGACAATTAAGAAGAAAACACTCCAACTATAGTGACTAAATTGAGTTATTCTCTAAATCGGTTGATCAAATTAAAAAGCAACAAAATGAATATAAATGAAAGTATACTATTGCATGGTAAAATCAAATTGGATTGTGGACAATCCACATGTCCTTCTAGCCCTTGAATACTCGGCCACTAAGGGGGTAAACACCATCTTCTTCATTGTTCACTAAACCGAAAACATCATTGAGAGAGAAAGGAGAGAAAATGCAAGCTTAATCAATGTGGGGATAGTGGTAGAGCTTTGAAATTGTGTTCAACTTTAAGGTAATGTTTAGTGTTCATGAATTTCCTCTTTGATTTTGTGATTCTAACAACTTGTTTTGCTTGAGAATGTTAGATTGATTGCTGGAAATTAGGAATTGATTAAGAGTCTTGTATGTGTTCTTATATTGACCCGATTGGTATATATGTCTAGTGAAAACATATTAGAATCGAATGGCCTTTGAAATTGATGTTGTCATTAACCAAATTGATGGTGAAATGTTATGTTAGTTGCTGGAAAAACTTAGATGATAATTAGAATTGATGACTGATATGTAAATTGATATTCTTGTTGCTGGAAATTCTATAGAGATGATGTTTTAATGAACCGATTCGAAAAATATTGCTTAATTGCCCTGTTTTCATATGTTTGACACATAATTGGACTGACTTAGATATGTATGAGTGAGTATATATGTTGAACAATCATGTTAGAATTCTTGTCTAAGTGACTAATGAAGCTAGAATCTAGCTTATGGAAATCTGTCCAGAAAACTCTGTTTGTGGTAGTAAATTTAAAATTTTGTAGAAAATCACATACATCAAATTAGGGAATAAATCTTATATGTACAGAATCTGAGTATGTCTAGTTTCGTATGCAACAAAAGGAATTGAATTCCAAGTTATAAAACAGTTTGTAGAGATTAATCTCTAAGGACAGTGCAAACTGTCTAGTGCCATAATTTGGTGCATCTTAGGACTAAAAACTGTATTAATTCACAATGAATAAAAATTCAAGGACTATTTGGTTAGAAAGATAATTAAGTTAGCTTTCTAACGGTGTAAATGGTTCTAAATTCCGACATACGAAATGAAAGATATGAACATTTAAGCAAGTAATGCACATGCTGTCTGACAGCAACAGTCTTGATGTTTTGAAATGAATGTTTGAATGTATGGAGTCATGTAATGATTTAAATAGTTGCTGATTTTGATTCTATGGCCTTGTGTGCATTGTTAAAACAAGAAGTGGACCTTGTTGAAGAAGAAAGAGTTGTTCAAGCTACTGGAAAACAAAAGGGGATTTGGATTCAAGACCAAAAATAGCTTGGAGTATTGTAAGTGTAGTTTAATATAGGGTTAGGACTTAGGTCCTAACCAAAGATGCGTGTCTACTTTCTTGTTATTTCTATTCCATGTTAATGAACTTGATTTAAACTTGGTTGTGATTAAAAGGGAATACTGGCTTAAGCTAAAACTTGAGATTTAATAGTAACATGAGTATTGTTAAATTAATTAGAAAGAAAAGTGAAAACAAATGCTTAATTCTTGATGCCTTGGTTGTGATCAATTCGAATAGTGCTTGAATGTATCTCTATAATTTAGATACTTGTTAACATGATATAAATCATGAATTAAAGACCTTTCTTGATGCCTAAAGATGGCATATGTTAATTGCTTGCTTGAATGACAAGTTAAATTGCAAAATGTAGAGCTAAGGCTCAATTGGCCTAAGGGCTAAGCTTGAATCTTGATATACCTTGCTTGAATTGATTCTTGAATGAGATGATATCTTGACTTGAACATGAATTACTTGAAAATGTGATAAATTATTGAACAAAGCCTTGGTTGCTAGTGGCCATAGGTAGAATGGCATGCCATAGAGTCTAGAGCTTTTTTGTGTTGGGTGGACTACGGTTCAGGGCCAAGGCCCGTAAATGGCGACAGTAGGAGGGATGTGTGAATGGTCTTTGGCGACATTAGGAGGGTAATGACCAGTATCTTGTTATTTGGCGACATTTTGGTTGGTGACTCGATTACCTGGACAACTAAATACCAAAGACATAAACTAAAGAAAGCAAATGAGAAATAATTGAAGCATAAGGCTTACTAGATACTTGAGTTACTTGATACTTGAATTACTGGAATTACTTGATACTTGAGTTACTTGATACTTGAATTACTTGATACTTGAATTACTTGATACTTGAGTTACTTGATACTTGAATTACTTGATACTTGAATTACTTGATACTTGAGTTACTTGATACTTGAATTACTTGATACTTGAATTACTTGATACTTGAATTGCTTGCTATATGATTTGTTACTTGAATGGCTTATGATCTCACTTGAATCGATGTGTACTTGAATGTCTTGCTTGAAATGATATGTTACGTGACTTGAAATAAAATTATGTATAAAGCTTGAGTTCGATGGCTACAAACCTTGACTAGGTTCAAACTTGACTAATTGATAATTGCCTCAATCATTGGATAGAACTAGATTACTACCTTACTAAGTACAACTTGTACTTATCACTCTCGTTCATATTCTTCCCAAACTACAGGTTAAGAGATTCGAGCAATCTTCTTGATTTTGAAGCTTTTTTCTTGAGCCTGAAGCAAAGCACGAGCCAAGCTAGAGTATGGATCTATACTTGTTTGTAATACTCCTAGTTGGTGGCACCTAGGCTTGTATATAGTTAAACTAGGACATGCATTTTGCTACTTGAAAGTTTGTATATATATAAATGAACTTGTTTTGGCCTTAAATGTTAGGAAGGCTTAATGGCTAAACTTGAAGTGTGTAATGACAATATTATCAAGTGAATGAGATGGATTAAGCTGCGCGTACATCTGATATTAGCTTGAATTGAAATGAAAATGTCCTAGTTATTGTATGCCATTTGAATACTATACATGGTCCTTTGATTAAGCACTTGGTAATCTTGAATGTAAATTGAAAATGATTAACCAAAGTAGTAACCTGGAATGAATAAGAAGCAAGCTCATGCTTATATGATTAAATGTGAATGATTAAGTGCCTTGTTAGTTCTCAACTCATCTACTAAGGATGAGTTCTCGAAAGTTTTAAACGATTCATGTTTCCAGTGCTTCCAGTAACACTCCCGAGCCAGTTTACTCTTAAATCGGGGTAGGGGGTGTTACAAAAGTGATGAAACTGGAGTGGCAAAAACAAGGGAGAAAAAATTCCTTAAAATGCGAGAGACGGGACATGGCTATCAAAGTGGATCCAGACTACGACGATCTACTTCTACCAAATCAGACAAAAGAGGTGGAACTTTTTCAACCCATAAAGTGTCGTTGGTAAGAGATCTTCCAATTTGGGACAATAAATGGGAAACAATGTTATCTCCCCTTACTCTAAAGGCGAGCTGACACGAGGTGAAGCTTTTTGAAATTTCTTTGGCCTCAAAGATGTACGGTCAGAGAATCAGAAGGTCATTTTTCTCAGATCGGAGCTTCAAAATCACTGTGAGGGAATCGCTCTCAAGGATCACCTGCATGCAACCCAAGTCGCAGGTAAAACAAAGTCATTGGATCACAACCTATGCCTCTGTCGATAAACTTGATGCAATGTTGGGGTTTATTTGACTGCAAGAGCCCATAAACTGGCTGTCAAAGTTGCGCACCATCACTATCGAACTCGAGACTTGTGGACTTTGGGGGTCCAACCAACCAAAGGCATTTACTGCGAGAAAGATAGAGACAAAGAGATAGCTTCAATCTCCTGCACATAGCTCTTACAAAAGGTAACCACTTAAAATGCACTCTAAATTCGGCACTTGTTGCGCGTAATAAGTGCTCCGCAATTGTGCAAGTGTACACGTTGCAAGTTATAGTATAAAAGATATCGTCTCCCCAGTGATTAGTGCCACTTCAAGAATCTAATCTCTTGCACTATAAAAAGTAAAAACACAAGTAGGTGATTGTAGGAGTTTAACTAACAACTAAACTAGAAAGCAAATAAGTAAAAGAAGATGTAATCAAATGAGAGAGAATAGGCCAGGTTATCGTGAGTTGAGGTGTGATAGCCGATTGGATCGTCTTGGTAAAAGAGTGTAAGGGCAACTCAGTTGCCGTGGCAACTTGCACAGTGGGGTTGCCTTGGCAACTAATCGACGGTTACCTGGGCAACTAGCTGGGCAACTACTTGGGCGGCTGGGCAGCAACTTCAAGGTTTGGCAGAGCATTCTTCAATGGTTTCTTCTTATCCCTAAGTCGAAACTCTAGCTATTTGTGCATGCCTTGATAATACATCCCTGCGTGAATCAAGGGTGAACAACAACCAATCTTGCACTCCTCTTAACCGTTGAAATCCTTAACTTATTCCTAAGCTGGATTAATCTTCACCATCAATAGATTGAATAAGACCATACTCATTCATTTCTTGAATCTAACTCTACCAATGTTAGATAAATAGATGAAGTTACGAGATCCTCTCCCAATTCATTCGCAAACAAGAATAAAAACCAAGAATGAGTAAACCTTGAATTGAAAGTGCAAACTCTTATTACCTAAATAAAATCCAATTGTTTCTCACAACCACAAAACACAATAACCTTAGCCAAGTAGATTTAGTTGATGGCTAGGTTCCAAAGAAACACAAAACAAAGAATTCCTAGCATAAACCTAATTGAACAAGAAAGAAAAAGATGAAGAATGGTTAAAGCCTTGTCCAAATCTCTCCAAAGCTCTTGTCGAAATCTCCCTTGGTCTCTTTGTCGAAATCTCTCCCTTCTCTCTGTCAAAATTTCTCTCATCTCCCCCTCTCTTGTCGAAATCTCTCCTTGCTCTCCCTCTCTATGGAGTTGACGGCTTGGTCCTCAATTTATAGGGCTAGGTCAAAGTCTTTTTTGAGGAGGAAGTTAAGTTGGAATTAAATATATTTAAAGAATATAATTCTTTATTGTATTTAAATTCCTTCTAGAACTTCTCCTATCTTCTTGGGATTTAATTTCTCTTTAACCTCTTCATGGAAATCAAACTCCTTTGGGATTTAACTTTGCTCCACGTCATCTTGGGCTTATCTAGTCATCAATTTCGACTACCATATCATCTTATCCCTTATCGAAAATTGCCCTGGCAACTAGCTCGGCATCTCCTTCATGCATTGCCTTGGCAACTGGTTCCAGCCTTGCTTTGGCAAGTGATTTTGCACACACACACAAAACACACCAAAGCAGTATCTTTTTCCACAAAATTAAGCAAAATATGAAATCAAGCTTGTCCACCAAGGAAACAATGCAAACATGCATGAATGGCTAATAATGAAACTAATATGAACCTAAGTCTAGCAATAATATGAATAAAATTGGTGAATAAAATAGTACTTTTAGACACTTAACACACCCACAAACTAGAACTATTGCTTGTCCTCAAGCAATGCAAACTAATAATTACCCGCCAAGACTTTAATTTTCACAAACTTAGCTTTGAACTTGATTTCAATTCTCAGAACCGTGGCACAAAGTATGATTGAGTTTTCATTTTTCGGAAAACTTAGGAGTTACTCAGAATCAAACTATAATGCTTGTGAGTGTGTGCGGAGTTGTGTGCAAGTTGATTTTTTGGATTCTATGCAATCAAGAGGTTTTCAAATTACTTCATTGGGTTCTTTTAACATGTTTTAATTAGAGCCGATTTCGGGCACCTCTAGTGTTTTGTTTTTAGCTTTCTTAAGTTAATTAATTCGACTAGAGCCGGTTTCGGGCACCTCTAGCTATCAATTTTTAGCACATACTAGAGCCAATTTCAGGCACCTCTAGTGATCAATTTTTAGCACATACTAGAGCCAAATTTCGGGCACCTCTAGCATTCATCCAATTTTTATTCTAATCCCCCAATTTTTTAACTATCAACCTAAGTTCGCTAGAATTCCTTAAATCAATCAAGCCACAATAGCATTTCATCAAGTTTAGCATCATAGTACGATTCTAAGTGTTTCCACGTTTATCCTAGAATAAAAAGTTCTATCAATTAAGTACATTGGCAAAGTCATCATCTGATATTCATCAAATCTAGGCAATTCTTGTTCCAACTAAAGGCATGGCAAGCAATTTATGTATCCTAAATGCAATACTTAAGATGAATGCAACTAAACATGGTAACTAATTAATAACAATCCCCCCCAAACTCGAGTGAGGCATTGTCCTCAATTCATATAATAAAGAAAAATTAAATCAAAAAATAAAAAATAACAATAAAGGAAAGTAAAATGCAAACGAGGACTTACTCTGAGAGTTCATCGTCGTGGATGATTAGTTTTCTTTTGGTCGGTGTCTTGATTCTTTTGCTTGAACGCGGTGGTTGCTTCCTTGTTGCCGCTGGTGGAATCGATCCCCGTATGGGGTTGTCCTCATCGTCCTCTTCATCAATGTCATTGGCTTTTCGCTTGGGCTTGGAGGATTCGATTGGTGTGGTCTTTGTTGGTGTAATGGAGGACTCATCCGAATCTGAAAAATCAGACAATGATTCAGTACGAGTTGATTCGGGCATAGGTGCTTTACCTTTGGCTTTTCCAGTGGTTGTCGGGGCGTCTTTAGCTTTGGTTGCCGCAACATCTTTAGTGTTGGTTATCGTGGCAACTACTTGGGTAGACACCGTGTAGGTTACCGCGGCATCATCTGTTGCGGTTTCCGTGGCAACTGCTTTATTGGTTGCCGAGGCATGCGCGTCTAGAGTTACCACGACATGCGCGTCAATGGTTGCCGAGGCATATGCGTCTGGAGTTGCCGAGGTATGGCGTCAAGGGTTACCGAGGTATACGCGTCTGGAGTTGCCGAGGCGTGCACGTCAAGGGTTGCCGAGGCATGTGCGTCAAGGGTTGCCGAGGCATGCGCATCCATGGTTACCGAGGAAACTAACAGTTGCTCATCCGGGAATGCATCGCATATCTCTAAATCCGCGTCCTCCTCCCTATTGTGTTCTAAGCGTGATAAGTGATCGGCCACTTGATTTTTTATTCCTTTCCTGTCCTTAATTTCAATGTCAAACTCTTGTAAAAGCAATATCCAACGAATCAAACGAGGTTTGGCATCCTTTTTAGCAAATAGATACTTAATTGCCGAATGGTCCGTATGGACAATTACCTTTGTACCAATCAAATAGGATGAGAACTTGTCAAATGTGAAAACTACGACTAGTAACTCTTTCTCCATTGTTGTGTAATTCACTTGAGCACTATTAAGAGTTTTACTAGCGTAGTGTATCACATGAAAGGTTTTACGTGTGCGTTGGCCTAGGACTGCTCCTACCGCAAAATCACTTACATCACACATGAGCTCAAAAGGCAGCGTCCAATCTGGTGGAACGACAATGGGTGCTGAGGCAAGCTTTTCCTTTAGGGTTTTGAATGCTTGGGCGCAAGAATCATCAAATTTGAATACTTTATCCTATTCAATCAAATTGCACAAGGGTTTAGTAATTTTAGAAAAATTATAAATGAACCTCCTGTAAAAACCTGCATGTCCAATGAAGCTTCAGATTCCTTTAACCGAACTTGGTGGGGGTAATCTCTCAATCACGTCCACCTTGGCTTTGTCTACTTCAATTCCCTTGGATGAAATCTTGTGGCTGAGCACTATTCCTTCATCTACCATAAAATGACACTTCTCCCAATTAAGAACTAAATCGGTTTCTTCACATCTTGCCAACACCTTCTCTAAATTGCCGAGGCAACTGTCAAAGTTATTACCAAAAATAAAAAAACATCCATGAAGATCTCAAGGAAGTCTTCGACCATGTCTGAAAAAAGTGCCATCATGCATCTTTGGAAGGTTGCCGGGGCATTACACAATCTGAACGACATCCTTCAGAAAGCATAAGTACCGTATGGGCATGTGAAGGTTGTCTTTTCTTGATCTTCTGGTGCTATGGAAATTTGATTGTAACCTGAATAACCATCAAGAAAACAATAAAAGGGTTTACCTGCATGACGGTCAAGCATTTGATTAATAAAAGGTAATGGGAAGTGATCTTTCCTAGTGGCTTTGGTGGGAGTAATCTCTCGATCACGTCCACCTTGGTTTTGTCTACTTCAATTCCTTTGGATGAAATCTTGTGGCCGAGCACTATTCCTTCATCTACCATAAAATGGCACTTCTCCCAATTAAGGACTAAATTGGTTTCTTCACATCTTGCCAACACCTTCTCTAAATTACCGAGACAACTGTCGAAGTCATTACCAAAAATGAAAAAATCATCCATGAAGATCTGAAGGAAGTCTTTGACCATGTCTGAAAAAAGTGCCATCATGCATCTTTGGAAGGTTGCCGGGGTATTACACAATCCGAACGGCATCCTTCGGAAAGCATAAGTACCGTATGGGCATGTGAAGGTTGTCTTTTCTTGATCTTCTGGTGCTATGGAAATTTGATTGTAACCTGAATAACCATTAAGAAAACAATAAAAGGGTTTACCTGCAAGACGGTCAAGCATTTGATCAATAAAGGGTAATGGGAAGTGATCTTTCCTAATGGCTTTGTTTAGCTTTCGATAATCCATACAAACCCTCCAACCGGTCACAGTCCTGGTTGGAATGAGTTCATTGTTTTCATTACTTACCACCGTTATACCTCCCTTTTTCGGTACACATTGTACCGAACTTACCCATGTACTATCAGAGATAGGGTATATGATGCCGGCGTCAAGCCAGTTGATGATTTCTTTCCTTACAACCCCTTTCATGGCATGATTCAGTCTCTTCTAGGCCTCAATAGAAGGTTTGTGATCATCTTCCAATAAAATCTTGTACATGCACACTTCCGGGCTAATTCCCTTCAAGTTGACAATTGTCCACCCTATTGCCTTCTTGTGTAGCATCAACATTTTGATCAGCTTTTTTCCTGCTCAGGCTGTAACTTAGAGGAAATAATTGCAGGTAATGTATTGTCGGCTCCCAAGTAAGCATATTTTAGTTGCCCTAGCAACTATTTCAACTCAAAAATTGGTGGTTGTTCAATGGAGGGCTTTTCGAGTTTACCTTCCTTACCTGAGTAATCCAGTGCTTCAAAGTATGTACATCGTTGATTGACTAACCAATTTGCCTCTTCTTGTTGTTCCTCGTAGATTGGTTCTTCATACTCCTCAGGTTCCTCTTGATCGACAATGTAGTTGCCGAGGAAACTAAATTCCTCGTCGAAGTTAAACTCTGTCGTGGCATAAAGAAGTTGGCATTCTTCCGAATCATCGGTATGCCTTAGTGTTTGGAACACATTTAGTTTAACTTGCTGGTCATTCACCCTCATTGTGAGTTCTCCCTTTTCAACATCGATCAAGGTTCTCTCTGTTGCTAGGAAGGGTCTCCCGAGAATAATAGGTGCATGTTCATCTGCTTCACAATCCAAAACAATAAAGTCAGCAGGAAAAATAATTTTATCAACTTTTACCAGCATGTCTTCGATTTTTCCCTCTGGATGCACATAGGATCTGTCGGCTAGCTGTAGCATAACTATTGTAGGTCTTGCCTTCCCGATTCCTAGTTTCTGGAAAACCAATTTAGGCGTCAAGTTTATGTTGGCTCCAAGGTCACATAATGCTTTCCCGACATAGTGGTTTCCGATAGAACAAGGTATTGTGAAACTTCTGGGATCCTTCAACTTGTGTGGCATGCGATTGTGCAACATAGCCATGCATCCCTCTGTTGCGGCAACTGTTTCAAACTCTCCTAGCCTTGTTCTCATGGACACAATGTCTTTAAGAAACTTGGCATAGTTCGGCATTTGTTCAATTGCTTCAACCAATGGCAAGTTGATGCGGACTTGCTTTAGGATATCGAGAAACTTCTTGAATTGATATTCTTGCTTTTTTCGCTTCAACCTTTGTGGGAATGGTGGTGGAAGTCAGATATCTTCGATCCTTTCATTGGTCTGGAACCTGATTGACGGTATTGCCGAGGCAACTGGAGTTGTCTTGGCATGCCTATCGTTGGTTGCCGAGGCATCCTTATCGCCGATTGCCGCTGCAATGCTTGGTTCAGCATCTGAGGCTTTACCGCTAAGCTCGTCTTGATCTTTTTCTGGAGTTTTGTTTGATGAGCGAGCTTGAGCCTCTTTAAGTTGTTAGCCACTTCTAGTGGTGATCGCCTTACATTGCTCATGGCCAGTTCCTTTTGCGACATCAGTATCGCTAGGTAAACCTCCTTGCGGTCTAGTATTCAAGTTTTGAGCAAATTGTCCGACTTGATTTTCTAATGATTTGATTGCCGTCTCTTGGTTTTGCAATCACATCTCGGTCCTGTTAATAAAAGCATCAATTCTTTTTATGAAGTTACTATTCTCAGCCATATAAGATTCAGTTTTCAACATAAAAGCATTGAGATAATTTTCCAAAGAACTAGATGTTGTCGGTTGTTGCTGCGGCAACTGTTGTCGTGGCATATTCTCCTAGAATCTCGATGCTTGTGCATTCTGATTGTTCTAGTTTAGAGCATTGTTGAGATTACTCCATGAAAAATCTGGGTGCTTCTTTCAAGCTGGATTGTATGTATTGGACATCACATTGTTGTTCCGGTTGTAATTCCCCACATAAAAGCTGGATTCCGGATTCTGCATACATTCAGAAGAATCATGGTTACCACCACATAACTCACAAAAGGAATCCATTACCTTGACCTCCTGTGTGTTGTTTTGTTTCTGCATGTTTTGGACCATCTTGGTTAGAGTGGCCAATTGTGCCGAAATTGAATCTGATGATCCTAGTTCATGTATTGTGGCTTGGCGTCTAACTCATCATCTTCTAGCAGAGGGGAATTGATAATCATTCTTGGCAAGTCTGTTTAGAATTTGTATTGCTTCCTCCAACGACTTATCTAGGAGTATGCCGTTTGCCGAGGCATCTAGTATCATCCTTGTTGGTGTATTCACAGCGTTGTAAAACATTGTTACTTGTGTCCACACTGGGAATCCGTGTAGGGGGCATTTGTGTAGAAGTTCTCTATATCGCTCCCAAGCCTCGTACATGGATTCATCATCTGCTTGCCAAAAAGAAGTAATTTCGTTACGAAGCTTATCAGTCAAATTTGTAGGATTAAATAGAGCAAGGAAATCAGGACAAAGATCGGTCCAAGATCCTATTGATCCGACAAAAATACTATTCAACCATGCTTTCGCCCTATCCCTTAGTGAATAGGGGAATAATCTTAGTCGTAAAACATCGGGGGTGTCTCTTTGTATTTTGAATGAATTGCAAATCTCGAGGAAAGATTTAAGATGTTTTCGTGCATCTTCAGTTATTGAGCCGCCAAATTGACCAATTGTATTGATCATATTAAGCATCACCGGTTTCAATTCAAAGTGGTCGGCTTCAATTTCAGTTGTGACAACTCCTGGATTAAGTCCTTCAAGATCTTCTTCAAGATAGTCTCGGATAGTTCTGTTTCGTGCAAGAATCACTCCTCCTCCTGCTGGAACATCTTGATTCATATTGTCGTCTTGATTAGCCATTGCTACTCTTAACCTTTGTCTGAGTCTTTGCAAGGTTTGTTCGATTTCTGGATCAAAGGGATATTCTGGTGTAATCGGTCTTGCCCTGGTCATATACCAATGCAAAACCAAAGTTTGTTAGCCCTTTGAATCTTAAACAAGAAAAATAAAAAGTGCAAGAAAATAAAAACAAAGTTGCTATTGCCAATCCCCGGTAACGACGCCAAAAACTTGTTGCGCGTAATAAGTGCTCCGCAATTGTGCAAGTGCACACGTCGCAAGTTATAGTATAAAAGATATTGTCTCCACAGGGATTGGTGCCACTTCAAGAATCTAATCTCTTGCACTATAAAAAGTAAAAACACAAGTAGGTGATTGTAGGAGTTTAACTAACAACTAAACTAGAAAGCAAAAAGTAAAAACTTGCACAGCGGGGTTGCCTTGGCAACTAATCGACGTTTGCCTGGGCAACTACTTGGGCGGCTGGGCAGCAACTTCAAGGTTCGGCGGAGCGTTCTTCAATGGTTTCTTCTTATCCCTAAGTCGAAACTCTTGTTATTTGTGCATGCCTTGATAATACATCCCTGCGTGAATCAAGGGTGAACAACAACCAATCTTGCGCTCCTCTTAGCCATTGAAATCCTTAACTTATTCCTAAGCCAGATTAATCTTCACCATCAATAGATTGAATAAAGACCATACTCATTCGTTTATTGAATCTAACTCTCCCGATATTAGATAAATAGATGAAGTTACGAGATCCTCTCCCAATTCACTCGCAAACAATAATAAAAACCAAGAATGAGTAAACCTTGAATTGAAAGTGCAAACTCTTATTACCTAAACAAAATCCAATTGTTTCTCACAACCACAAAACACAATAACCTTATCCAAGTAGATTTAGTTCATGGCTAGGTTCCAAAGAAACACAAGACAAAGAATTCCTAGCATAAACCTAATTGAACAAGAAAGAAAAAGATGAAGAATGGTTGAAGCCTTGTCGAAATCTCTCCAAAGCTCTTGTCAAAATCTCCCTTGCTCTCTTTGTCAAAATTTCTCCCCTCTCTCTGTCGAAATTTCTCTCCTCTCCCCCTCTCTTTTCGAAATCTCTCCTTGCTCTCCCTCTCTATGGAGTTGACGGCTTGGTCCTCAATTTATAGGGCTAGGTCAAAGTCGTTTTTGAGGAGGAAGTTAAGTTGGAATTAAATATCTTTAAAGAATATAATTCTTTATTATATTTAAATTCCTTCTAGAACTTCTTCTATCTTCTTGGGATTTAATTTCCCTTTAACATCTTCATGGAAATCAAACTTCTTTGGGATTTAACTTTGCTCCACGTCATCTTGGGCTTATCTAGTCATCAATTTCGACTACCATATCATCTTATCCCTTATCGAAAATTGCCCTGGCAAGTAGCTCGACATCTCCTTCATGTATTGCCCTGGCCACTAGCTCGGCATCTCCTTTATGAATTGCCCTGGCAACTGGTTCCAGCCTTGCTTTGGCAAGTGATTCTGCACACACACACAAAACACACCAAAGCAATATCTTTTCCACAAAATTAAGCAAAATATGAAATCAAGCTTGTCCACCAAGGAAACAATGCAAACATGCATGAATGGCTAATAATGCAACTAATATGAGCCTAAGTCTATCAATAATATGAATAAAAAGGGTGAATGAAATAGTACTTTTAGACACTTAACAGCACTCGTGAACGGATTTATTTCTTTCATATCAAATAGCCCAAATAATAATGATGAATTCCTTGCGTTTTGTGGTGATGAATTTTCAAAAATCCATCAAAACCATTCAAAGAAAGCTTCCTGGTTCAGCCCAAGAGGCCATAGAAAATCAGTCAAGTCTCATATTTCACTAGCATAGGAACACTCACGAACAATATGCACAATATATTCAGCATGTTGGGGACACCTAGGGCAGGTCGGAGAGTGTGCAACTCTTCTATTGTATAAATTATGGTTTGCAGGGATGAAATTCTTTAGAAATCTCCAGGCCAAAATACAAATTTTGGCTGGAAAATCATGGTCCCATAACAGCTTATAAACATGATGACATGGGTAAGTACTTACATCCTGTTGTAGTAAATAACGATAACCATTGCGCATTGTATATTCTCCTTTAGGTTCACCACCCCACACAAGAAGGTTCTCATGTTGTACATTAGATAGTGGTATGCTAGAGATAAGATTAACATCTTTAACTGCAAACTAGGCCTGCAATAAATCCATGTCCCAATGACGTGGTTCATCTAGGATAAGATTCGAGACCCACTATAGTCCTTGTACTAGTGGGGTCTGGATAAGAAGAGCAGGGGAGCATGTCAGCTAGTAGGAATTCAGATTGAAACAGTAGCCCCTATTCCGATTCGCCAATAAAGACCTCCCTCAAGGAGAGCACGAGATGACCATATACTACGCCAAGTATAACTCGAGTTATAGCCAAAGAAGGCTGACAAGAAATAACCATTGGATAATATTTCGCACGGATGGCTCGAGCCAAGAAAGAGTCCGGGTTGCGAAGAAACCTTCAACCCTATTTTGCAAGGAGTGTTATATTAAACTTAGTCAAATCTCAAAATCCCATTCCCTCGTCCTGCATTAGGAAAAAAAGCGTATGCCATGTATACCAATGTATTCCCCTTTTCTCGGATGATTTCTGCCACCAAAAACGGGCCATAACACCTTTTAATTGCTTACACAAAGTGACGGGGAGAAGAAAACAAGACATCGAGTATATTAGAAGAGCTTGTGTAACACCCTCGACTTGGATGTCACATTTGGGCCTGAAGACCAAACCCAAACCATAAAATTTCTTAACTCTGTTTAGTCCAATAAGTTACATTCCAAAAACATGTAAAACAAATGGTTGAAAATAAAAATAAATAGTTAAATCGTTACAAAGAAACTCCACTTTAATTTAAAACATTTAAACATTTGAATTAATTAATTCAATTTCAAAAGTAAGAATTAAAAACTCAACCACATAAGGTCCTATGAATATATAGCCCACTCAACCCAAATATTGTACTTTGGAAAAACACCACGTGTTGGAATCTCGAACTGATAGTGCTCCTAGATCCCATGATCTAACGATCAACCTACGCACGAAAACAACGATTCTGAGCGCTGAGCTTACAAAGCTCACTAGTACACATCTACTCTACTATACTTCATACTAATCATAAACATAAGCATGCAAGCTAGTACGAGCAATAAAGAGAGATAAATAAACACGTGGTGCTACCACTAGTTGCCTAAACACATGTTCTCATCATAGAAAAACATCATACATGGCACCCAAGGCCCAACCAAGCCCGAGATCTCAATAGATCATCTAGGCAAAAGCAAACAAGGTTCCAACCACAAACAGTAGTAACCAAACCAGTTTAGTCCGGAATCACATAAACATCAGGCTAATCACACACGTACTTGGGATCACCTAGATATATAGTACCCACCCTGCTGGTTCATCTACTCAGGATCACCTAGACATCATGTAGAGAAATATTGCATACTCAAAATCACCTAGCCATCGAGTAGAGAGTGCCAATCGGGATCACCTAGACATCGAGTGCATGTGAAGAAGGGAGCAAGTACTGCAGTACAATCTTGGGTATTCGAATCCCATCAATTAAATCATGAAATCAATCAAATGCCTATTCGACATACAAGCAATGTGATCCCAAGGATCCTCCTATTGTTGCTACTCGCTAACACATTATTTATTTTACATTATCGAATTGTTAATACATTATGGCATTATGGAGGAGTATAGAATTAATCTCACTTATTATCTCCATTAACCCACGTTATCAAATTTATTCAAGGCGTAATTCAATTATTAATATTCACATCAATTTCCATCCTTAACTTGCATTTATAGATTATTTATCGTATCAGGTACCGGTACTCATACACAAGTACCGATACAGTACCCTTGGGTATCAATATTCACACGTATACTGATACTAAAATTGCTCACTAGAAATCTTGAATTTCTACAAGTGCCGGTATGGGTCAACCCGTATCGATACGACCCCTAATCGTGTACTGGTACGGCCAAAGCTCGTACTGATATCCTATTCACGGGTTTGCACAATTTCCTCGAATTACGATATTACAATGCTTATTCATTCCCTAAAGCTTATGGAAGTCATTAAGTTTTGTTTACTAACGCATTCATTTGATTAATATTAATTACCGACTTCATAATCATTTATTTGAATATTACCAATAGTCAATACATTTAATATTATTTCCATCAAATTTCATTGATCTATTCAGATAAACATATAAGTCATCAAAAATATTTTAATCGGTCAAATAATCATCAAATAGTCATACGGGCATCTCAAACAATCCTAAATGGTCTCTAAAGCCTCCACAAGTCTTATCATATTCATAGCATCATCATGTATCTCATCAATAACAAATCTCATACTATCGGTACACAAACATGCGTATTTATCAACAACCTATTTTGCAGACACTAACACGTAAGGCAATCACATTTATGATGCTCATAAAGCAATATGAGTTTGAGATTGTAACACCTTTACCGGTATTTAATATCCAATACTAGTTAGAGTGTCACATAATGAATTGCTAACAATCCATAATAATCATTTATTTAGAAAACACCATTAAACCATTTTTATTCCTAGCAAATTCACTTTATCTAATTTTTAATCAACCAAATTAATTCCAATTTCAGGCAACTACTTAGCATTTTATAACTACAACCTATAAGCAATATAACTGTCTAAAAACTGCCTAATTTAAAAATCTAATTAATAGTTGATAAGTGTTCAAAAGTACTATTTTTCTTACCCTTTTTACTCATATTATTGTTAGACTTAGGCTCATATTAGTTACATAATTAGTCATTCATGCATTCATCCATGTTTCCTTCCATCGTTGAGCTTGATTGCATAACTTGGTTATTTTTTTGGGAAAAGATGCTGCTTTGGTGTGTTTTGTGTGTATGTGCAAGATCACTTGCCAAAGCAAGGCTAGAGCTAGTTGCCAGGGCAATGCATGAAGGAGATGCCGAGCTAGTTGCCAGGGCAATGCATAAAGGAGACACCGAGCCAGTTGCCAGGGCAATTGTCGACAAAGTACAAGGTGATATGGTAGTCGAAATTGATGACTAGACAAGCCCAAGATGACGTGGAGCCAAGCTAAATCCCAAAGGAGTTTGATTTCCATGAAGAGGTTAAAGAAGAATTAAATTCCAAGAAGATAGGAGAAGTTCTGGAAGGAATATAATTATAATAAAGAATTATATTTTTTAAAGATAATTTAATTCCAACTTAACTTCCTCCTCAAAGAAGGACTTTGACCTAGCCTTATAAATTAGAGGCCATACCGTCAACTCCAAAGGGAGAGAGAGGAGAGAATTTTCGACAATCATCTAGGGCAAGGAGATTTCGACAAGCTTCATCCTTTATCTTTTTCTTCCTTGTTCAATTAGGTTCATGCTAGGAATTCTTTATCTTATGTTTCTTTGGAACCTAGCCATGAACTAAATCTATTTGGCTAAGGTTATTGTGTCTTGTGGTTGTGAGAAACTATTGGATTTTGTTTAGGTAATAAGAGTTTGCACTTTTCTATTCAAGGCTTATTCATTCTTGGTTCTTATTCTTGTTTGCGAGTGAATTGGGAGAGGATCTCGTAACTTCATCTATTTATCTAATATCGGGAAAGTTAGATTCAAGAAACGAATGAATATGATCTTTATTCAATCTATTGATGGTGAAGATTAATCCGACTTAGGAATAAGTTAAGGATTTCAACGGGTAAGAGGAGCGCAAGATTGGTTGTTGTTCACCCTTGATTCACGCAGGGATGTATTATCAAGGCATGCACAAGTAGCTAGAGTTTCGACTTAGGGATAAGAAGAAACCATTGAAGAACGCTCTGTCGAATCTTGAAGGTTGCTGCCTAGACGCCCAAGTAGTTGCCCAACTAGTCGCCCAGGCAACCATCGTTTAGTTGCCAAGGCAACCCCATTGTGCAAGTTGCCACGGCAACTGAGTTGCCCGTACAGTCTTTTACCAAGACGATCCAATCGGCTATCACACCTAAACTCACGGTAACCTGGCCTATCTCTCTCATTTGATCTCATCTATTCTTTTACTTTATTGCTTTCTAGTTTAGTTATTAGTTTAAACTCCTATAATCTTCTACTTGTGTTTTTACTTTTTACAGTGCAAGAGATTAGATTCTTGAAGTGGCACCAATCCCTGTAGAGACGATATCTTTTATACTATAACTTGAGACGTGTATACTTGCACAATTGCGTAGCACTAATTATGCACAACAAGTTTTTGGCGCCGTTATCGGGGATTGGCAATAGCGATTTTGTTTTTATTTCTTGCATTTTCTTTTTACTTTTCTTGTTTAAGATTCAAAGGGCTAACAAACTTCGGTTTTGCATTGGTATATGACCAGGGCGAGACCGATTATACCAGAATATCCTTTTGATCCAGAAATCAAACGAACCTTACAAAGACTTAGACGAAGTTTAAGAGTAGCAATGGCTAATCAAGACGGCAATATGAATCAAGATGTTCCAGTAGGAGGAGGAGTGATTCTTGCACGATATAGAACTATTCGAGACTATCTTGAAGAAGATCTTGATGGACTTAATCCAGGAGTTGTCGCACCTGAAATTGAAGCCGACCACTTTGAGTTGAAACCGGTGATGTTTAATATGATCAACACAATTGGTCAATTTGGTGGCTCAGCAACTGAAGATGCACGACAACATCTTAAATATTTCCTCGAGATTTGCAACTCATTCAAAATACACGGAGGCACCCCCGATGTTTTACGATTAAGATTATTCCCCTATTCACTGAGGGATAGGGCGAAAGCATGGTTGAATAGCATTCATGTCGGATCAATAGGATCTTGGACCGATCTTTGTCGTGATTTCCTTACTCGGTTTAATCCTACAAATTTGACTGATAAGCTTCGTAACGACATTACTTCTTTTCGGCAGGCAGATATGAATCTATGTACGAGGCTTGGGAGCGATATAGAGAACTTCTACACAAATGCCCCTACACGGATTCCCAGTATGGACACAAGTAACAATGTTTTACAATGCCGTGAATACACCAACAAGGATGATGCTAGATGTCTCGGCAAACGGCATACTCCTAGATAAGTCGCTGGGGGAAGCAATGCAAATTCTAAACAGGCTTGCCAAGAATGACTATCAATTACCCTCTACTAGAAGATGAGGAGTTAGACGCCAAGACACAATACATGAACTAGGATCATCAGACTCAATTTTGACACAATTGGCCACTTTAACCAAGATGGTCCAGAACATGTAGAAACCAAACAACACACATGAGAATCCGGAATCCACCTTCTATGTGGGGAATTACAACCGGAACAACAATGTGATGTCCAATACATACAATCCAGCTTGGAAGAAGCACCTGAATTTTTCATGGAGTAATCCCAACAATGCCCTAAACCAGAACAATCATAATGCACAAGCATTGGGATTCCAGCAGAATATGCCACGGCAACAGTTGCCGCAGCAATAACCGACAACATCTAGTTCTTTGGAAAATTCTTTAAATGCTTTTATGATGAAAACTGAATCTTATATGGCTGAGAATAGTAACTTCATAAAAAGAACTGATGCTTTTATTAACAGGACCGAGATGAGATTGCAAAACTAAGAGGCGGCAATCAAATCATTGGAAAATCAAGTCGGACAATTTGCTCAAAACCTGAATACTAGACCGCAATGAGGTTTACCTAGCGATACTGAAGTCGCAAGAGGAACTGGCCATGAGCAATGTAAGGCGATCACCACTAGAAGTGGCCAACAACTTAAAGAGGCTCAAGCACGCTCATCAAACAAAACTCCACAAAAAGATCAAGACGAACCTAGCGGCAACTGACAATAAACATGCATCGGCAATCGACAATAAGGATGCCTCGGCAACTTGCGATAAGCATGCCTCAGCAACCCCAGTTGATAATGCCTCAGCAACTCCAGTTGTCCCGGCAATGCCGTCAATCAGGTTCCAAACCAATGAAAGGATCGAAGATATCCGACTTCCACCACCATTCCCACAAAGGTTGAAGCGACAAAAACAAGAATATCAATTCAAGAAGTTTCTTGATATCCTAAAGCAAGTCCACATCAACTTGCCATTGGTGGAAGCAATCGAACAAATGCCGAACTATGCCAAGTTTCTTAAAGACATTGCGTCCAAGAGAACAAGGCTATGAGAGTTTGAAACAGTTGCCGCAACAGAGGGATGCATGGCCATGTTGCATAATCGTATGCCACCTAAGTTGAAGGATCCCGGAAGTTTCACAATACCTTGTTCCATTGGAAACCACTATGTTGGGAAAGCATTATGCGACCTTGGGGCTAGCATAAACTTGATGCCTAAATCGGTTTTCCAGAAACTAGGAATTGGGAAGGCAAGACCTACAACAGTTATGCTACAGCTAGCCGACAGATCCTATGTGCATTTAGAGGGAAAAATTGAAGACATACTGGTAAAAGTTGATAAGTTTATTTTTCCCACTGACTTTATTGTTTTGGATTGTGAAGCAGATGAACATGCACCTATCATTCTCGGGAGACCATTCATAGCAACAGGGAGAACCTTGATCGATGTTGAAAAGGGAGAACTCACAATGAGGGTGAATGACCAGCAAGTTAAACTAAATGTGTTCCAAACACTAAGGCATGTTGATAATCCAGAAGAATGCCAACTTCTTCATGCCACGACAGAGTTTAACTTCGACGAGGAGTTTAGTTGCCTCTGCAACTACATTGCCGATCAAGAGGAACTTGAGGAGTATGAAGAACTGGTCGATGAGGAATAACAAGAAGAGGCAAATTGGCTAGTCAATCGACTAGGTACATACTTTGAACCACTGGATTACTCAGGTAAGGAAGGTAAGCTCGAAAAGCCCTCTATTGAACAACCACCGATTCTTGAGTTAAAACAGTTGCTAGAGCAACTAAAATATGCATACTTAGGAACCGATAATACATTGCTTGTAATTATTTCTTCTAAGTTACAGCTTGAGCAGGAAAAGAAGCTGATCAAAATGTTGATACTACACATGAACGCAATAGGGTGGACAATTGCCGACTTGAAGAGAATTAGCCCGACAGTGTGCATGCACAAGATTTTGTTGGAAGATGATCACAAACCTTCAATTGAGGCCCAGAGAAGATTGAATCATGCCATGAAAGGGGTTGTAATGAAAGAAATCATCAAGTGGCTTGACGCCGGCATTATATACCCTATCTCTGATAGTACATGGGTAAGTCCGGTACAATGTGTACCGAAAAAGGGAGGTATAATGGTGGTAAGTAATGAAAACAATAAACTCATCACAACCAGGACTGTGACCGGTTGGAGGGTTTGTATGGATTATCGAAAGCTAAACAAAGCCACTAGGAAAGATCATTTCCCATTACCATTTATTGATAAAATGCTTGATCGTCTTGCAGGTAAACCCTTTTATTGTTTTCTTGATGGTTATCCAGGTTACAATCAAATTGCCATAGCACCAGAAGATCAAGAAAAGACAACCTTCACATGCCCATACGGTACTTATGCTTTCCGAAGGATGCTATTCGGATTGTGTAACGCCCTAGCAACCTTCCAAAGATGCATGATGGCACACTTTTCAGACATGGTTGAAGACTTCCTTGAGATCTTCATGGATGATTTTTCTGTTTTTGGTAATGACTTCGACAGCTACCTCGGCAATTTAGAGAAGGTGTTGGCAAGATGTGAAGAAACTGATTTAGTCCTCAATTGGGAGAAGTGCCATTTTATGGTAGATGAAAGAATTGTGCTCAGCCACAAGATTTCATCCAAGGGAATTGAAGTAGACAAAGCCAAGGTGGACGTGATCGAGAGATTACCCCCACCAAGTTCGGTTAAAGGAATTTGAAGCTTTCTTGGACATGCAGGTTTTTACAGGAGGTTCACCCATTGTCGTTCCACCAGATTGGACACTACCTTTTGAGCTCATGTGTGATGCAAGTGATTTTGCGGTAGGAGCAGTCCTAGGCCAACGCACAGGTAAGACCTTCCATGTGATATACTACGCTAGTAAAACTCTTAATAGTGCTCAAATGAATTACACAACAACGGAGAAAGAGTTACTAGTTGTAGTTTTCGCATTTGACTAGTTCCGATCCTATTTGATTGGTACAAAGGTAATTGTTCATACGGACCATTCGACAATCAAATATCTATTTGCTAAAAAGGATGCCAAACCTCGTTTGATTCATTGGAATTACTTTTACAAGAATTTGATATTGAAATTAAGGATAGGAAAGGAACAGAAAATCAAGTGGCCGATCTCTTATCACGTTTAGAACGCAATAGGGAGGAGGATGCGGATCTAGAGATATGCGACGCATTCCCGGATGAGCAACTTTTAGTTGCCTCGGCAACTATGGACGCGTACGCCTCGGCAACTCTCGACGCCGCGAAAACCATGGATGTGCATGCCTCGGCAACCCTCGACGCCTCGGTAACCACAGATGTACACGTCTCGGTAACTTTTGACGCTGCAGCAGCCCTTGATGCGCATGCCTCGGTAATTTTGGGAGCAGTCGCCATGGCAGCACATGCCTCGATAATACCCTGGTACGCGGATTTAGTTAATTTCCTTGTTTATGGTATTTTACCTTATGGTCTTACTCACCAAGGGAAAAAGTGGTTCCGCCATGATGCTAAGTATTACTTTTGGGATGAGCCTCTTTTGTTTAAATAATATGCAGATCAGGTTATACGCCGATGTGTCCTTAAAGAGGAGCAGCAGAATGTACTCCGGCAATGCCATTCTTCACCCTGTGGAGGATATTTTGGAGGAAATCGTACCGCGGCCAAAGTGTTGCAATCCGGTTTGTATTGGCCAACATTGTACAAAGATGCGCAAGACTTTTACAAGCAATGTGATTGTTGCCAGAGGATGGGCAATATCTCTAGACGACAAGAGATACCGCTCCAAAACATCATCGAGGTGGAATTGTTCGATGTATGGGGGATCGATTTTATGGGACATTTCCCATCTTTATTCGGCAACCTCTACATTCTACTTGCCGTCGACTACGTGTCTAAATGGGTTGAGGCAGCTGCAGTTCCCAACAACGATTCCAAGACCGTGCAACGATTCTTGCAGAAAAATATATTTACACGGTTTGGGATGCCAAGAGCAATTATCAGTGACGAAGGCAAGCATTTTGACAACAGACTTATTGCCAAGATGTTGCAACGCTTCGGCGTATCACACAAGATTGCCACGGCATATCACCCACAAACCAACGGGCAAGCAGAAATTTCCAACCGAGAATTGAAGGGTATACTCGAGAAAGTTGTAAATCCCTCTAGGAAGGATTGGTCATTAAGACTAGATGACGCACTTTGGGCATATCGCACTGCATTCAAAACACCCTTAGGTATGCCTCTCTTCCGACTTGTCTATGGCAAAACATGCCATCTACCAGTGGAAATCGAACACAAGGCATATTGGGCAATCAAGACCGTGAATATGGATTGGGAAAGTGCCAGACAAAAATGTTTGTTAGACCTCAACGAGATAGAAGAATTCCGTGCACTCGCCTATAACAATGCACGAATCTACAAGGAGAAAACAAAGCAATGGCATGACAAGAAACTATTGTCGCGGCAATTCATGCCAGGGCAACTAGTTCTCTTATTCAATTCTCGGCTAAAACTTTTCCCGGGAAAGCTGATAATCAAGATGGTCGGGACCATTCGAAGTTGTCAAACCATTCTCCCATGAGCATGCTCTCCTTTCGATATTTTTTTTTATTTTTTTATTTTTATTTTTATTATTTTCGATTATTTTTTTATTTTATTTTTTTCAAACTAATTATTATTATTATTATTATTATTATTTTTATTTCCGATTATTATTATATTTTTAGGATATATTTATTTTCTTTTTTTATCTTTTTAAGTTTAAGAATCCCTTTACACATCTTTATTCATTTTCTTTTATTAGTTTATCTTTAATTTTAATCCTCAGTTGATTTGTCTTTGAATTGTAGGAAAAGAGTTCAAGATAAAGAGGAATTTTGATCCAAGAAGGAAAACATCTTCAACAAGGAAATTAATGGGCTGAATCTAAGGCTTATATAAAGCCTCCAACTTACCCTAATTAAACCCCTTAGCCGTCACCCTTCCCCTAAACCGAAACCCTCTTTTTCGTCTTTCCAAAATTAATCTCACCCACCATATTTACTACCTATCTTTTCTATAAAACCCATCACCCTTAACTTCCAAGAAACCTATTCCTACTTTTCATCTTGCAACTCTTTAGTTTCTTTTATTTTATTTTCTTTGTTTTTACAAAACTCACAACCAAGATAATCCATGGCATCCAAAATTAAATTTTTGGTTCATCCAAGTTCCTCCAAAGAACCAAGATACAAGAAGTTTGCTACACCGGTGGTTCAAGAAAGATTTCACTCCAAGTTTGAAACCCGGAAGATTTACGAAGAACAAGGCTTTGAATACTCCAACTCTCATCAAGATTTCGGCCTTGAACCATTCATCTTCGAGAGGATTGCACATCAAAAGTGGCAAATCTTTTGCCATCAATCAGAACTGGGTAACATCTCATGGGTAAGAGAATTCTATGCTCACTCACCTAACCCGGATAATCCTTATGTTTTTGTTCGTGACAAGGCCATACTCATAAGCCCCGAAAACATCAACACCTTTTACGGGCTCTACATTGAGAAGGACGAGCATCAAGCCTTTGTTGATCAAATCACACCCAAGCAACTCGACAAGGTGCTTCAAGAACTCACTCTACCGGGAACTCATTGGAACGACGGTAAATACAAGGGCACGGTAAATTGCCTTCAGCTTAAACCCGATGCAAAACTATGGAATAAGTTTGTTAAAACTTCTTTAATGCCCACCACACACAATACTACCGATGATATACCACGTCTTTTGCTTATATATTCTATTTTGCATAATCGCATCATTAACATTGGAAAAATTATTTGTGATGAGATTTTTGTATGTGGCTCAAAAGATAAGGGTTCTCTTTTCTTCCCTTGCTTAATTTCTATTCTTTGCAAGGAGATGCATGTCCCAAGTGAGTCCACTGATGAAAAAGCCCTACCAAAGTCCAGTTGGAATCAAGCACAAATCCGAAAGCTAATGGGAGAAGCACCGGTAAAATCCCCAACGCCTGCAATTGCCACGGCAACTCCTGCCGCCTCGGCAACCCCTAATGCCTAAACACCTAATGCCCGGGCAACTCGGCCATCAACCTCGGGACACTTTGAAGCACTCTTGCAACCATTGGCGAGCCACCTAAGGCAAATTGAAGACCAGCAACTAATGTTCATGCGGTACATGAAGGAGCACAATAATGCCATCACCCAAGTCATCCTAGAAAAGTACCCAGACAGTCGCGTGCAGTTCCTAATATTTCCTGCCAAGATCATTGCCCCGACAACCAATGAAGCAGTCGCCACGGCAACCGCAACAGAAGATGCCACGGCAACCAACCCTAAAGATGCCACGGCAACCAAAGCTAAAGACATCCTGGCAACTACTGCAAAAGCCAAAGGTAAAGCACCTATGCCCGAATCAACTCGTACGGAATCATTGTCTGATTTTTCAGATTCGGACGAGTCTTCTATTGCACAAACAAAGACCGCACTAATGGAATCCTCCAAGCGAAAAGCCAATGACATTGATGAAGAGGACGATGAGGACAACCTCGTACGAGGATCGATTCCACCGTGTATTAAAGGAAACAACCATCGCGTTCAAGCAAGAGAATCATGACACCGACCAAAAGAAAACTAATCATCCACGACGACGAACTCTCGGAGTAAGTCCTCGTTTGCATTTTATTTTTCGTTATTTTTATTTTTCTTTAATGCATGCATTGAGGACAATGCCTCACTCAAGTTTGGGGGGATTGTTATTAATAGTTACCAATGTTTAGTTGCATTCATCTTAAGTATTGCATTTAGGATACATAAATTGCTTGCCATGCCTTTAGTTGGAACAAGAAATGCCTAGATTTGATGAACATCCGATGATGACTTTGCCAATGCACTTAATTGATAGAATTTTTATTCTAGGATAACCGTGGAAACACTTAGAATTTTACTATGATGCTAAATTTTGATGAAACACTGTTGTGGTTTGATTGATTTAAGGAATTCTAGTGAACTTAGGTTGATAGTTAAAAAATTGAGGGATTAGAATAAAAATTGGATAAATGCTAGAGGTGCCCAAAATTGGCTCTAGCATGTGCTAAAATTTTGATTGCTAGAAGTGCCCGAAATTGGCTCTAGCATGTGCTAAAAATTTGATTGCTAGAGCTGCTCGAAATTGGCTCTAGTATGTGCTAAAAATTGATCGATATAGGTGCCCGAAATTGACTATAGTCGAATAAATTAATTAACTTAAGAAAACTAAAAACAAAACACTAGAGGTGCCCGAAACCGGCTCTAGTTAAAACATGTTAAAAAGAACCCAATGAAGTAATTTGAAAACCTCTTGTTTGCATAGAATCCGAAAAATCAACTTGCACACAACTCCGCACACACTCACAAGCATTATAGTTTGATTCCGGGTAACTCCTAAGTTTTCTGAAAAATGAAAAGTCAATCATACTTTGTGCCCCGGTTCTGAGAATTGAAATCAAGTTAAAAGCTAAGTTTGTGAAAATTGAAGTCTTGGCGGGTAATTATTAGTTTGCATTGCTTGAGGACAAGCAATAGTTCGAGTTTGGGGGTGTGATAAGTGTTCAAAAGTACTATTTTTCTTACCCTTTTTACTCATATTATTGTTAGAATTAGGCTCATATTAGTTACATAATTAGTCATTCATGCATTAATCTATGTTTCCTTCCATCGTTGAGCTTGATTGCATAACTTGGTTATTTTTGTGGGAAAATATGCTGTTTTGGTGTGTTTTGTGTGTATGTGCAAGATCACTTGCCAAAGCAAGGCTAGAGCTAGTTGCCAAGGCAATGCATGAAGGAGATGCCGAGCTAGTTGCCAGGGCAATGCATGAAGGAGATACCGAGCTAGTTGCCAGGGCAATGCATGAAGGAGACGCCGAGCCAGTTGCCAGGGCAATTGTCAACAAAGAACAAGGTGATATGGTAGTCGAAATTGATGACTAGACAAGCCCAAGATGACGTGGAGCAAAGCTAAATCCCAAAGGAGCTTGATTTCCATGAAGAGGTTAAAAAAGAATTAAATTCCAAGAAGATAGGAGAAGTTCTAGAAGGAATATAATTATAATAAAGAATTATATTCTTTAAAGATAATTTAATTCCAACTTAACTTCCTCCTCAAAGAAGGACTTTGACCTAGCCCTATAAATTAGAGGCCATGCCGTCAACTCCAAAGGGAGAGAGAGGAGAGAATTCTCGACAAGCATCTAGGGCAAGGAGATTTCGACAAGCTTCATCCTTTATCTTTTTCTTTTAGGGTTTTGAATGCTTGGGCGCAAGAATCATCAAAATCGAATACTTTATCCTGTTCAAGCAAATTGCATAAGGGTTTAGTGATTTAGAAAAATTATGAATGAACCTCCTGTAAAAACCTGCATGTCCAAGAAAGCTTCAAATTCCTTTAACCGAACTTGGTGGGGGTAAACTCTTATAATCTTCTACTTTTGTTTTTACTTTTTACAGTGCAAGAGATTAGATTCTTGAAGTGGCACCAATCCATGTGGAGACGATATCTTTTATACTATAACTTGTGACGTGTATACTTGCACAATTGCGTAGCACTTATTACGCGCAACAATAGTCCTATTTATTCTTTTTCAAAAAGTTATCTGATTTATATACTAGTAATCCATCTAACCCTTATTAATTTTAATATAACTACTCACCCTTTATTATCAACATAAACCAGTTTATAAGTTATTACAAACCATATTAAGACTAGATTAAAACTTACTAATATTAACATATGCATGCCATCTAGTAACATCAAAATACATCAAAAGATGTTATTATTGATACCGTAATTATACTTCTTGCTAGTAAGATGCCAACTGTTCCTTACTCCGATTCTTGGTTTTTACCTACGCGTGAAAATCATCATATGTTAAGTATACACTTAGTGAGGCAATAATAAAATCCAGTGCAGTACTACATACTTATAAATATAAAGATGTAACCATAATCATGCATCATGATCACTAGATATGTATTACCATCATGTTAATCATATATTAACATAATATAAACCGGATATAACTTTCTTACCAGTATACTTGTCATTTACTTTGGGCAGTTCATACATATATAACTTTCTTACCAATACACTATAGTGCTAAACCAGGTATGCAGCGTGCTGCTGGACTCTATGGCATGCCAATTATACCTTATCCCTCAATGACATACTTGGGCATATATTTCATTTTTATTTTATTCACGGTAATGTATATCAACATAATTTAACATTGGGCAGTTCATACCTGAAATAACATCATATATAACTAGTGATTCATGCATTTATATTCAAATTCTGACATATTTAGAACATGTCAAATATATAATTAATAACATAAATATCATGCTAATATAAACAAGGTAGATTTATCGCTAGTCTTCCTAATATCCATGTATCATGTTATGTATGCATTGCACTCACCTTGGCACTTTATATATGTCAAAAATTAAAATCCTTTCTAAGCTTTACTTTTGATCTCCTTCCTTTCCTTGGTTGCTAACTCAATTCTGATTTTGATCACGGTCTATACGTGCATCATTTACAACACATGTATATTTAAAAAAAAATACATGTTAGTATCATACTAACATAGGTACGTAATAGGAAAAGAAATTCCTATAAATTCTTTCAAAGTTTATTCGATACTAATTTACTTCATACAATTCATACCAATCTCAATACTTCAAATTTCCTTTCATATCCAAATCAAAGAATGATTCATAAATCATTCTAACAATTATTCAAGCATGATACCTCAATTTAACCAACTTCCACTTTAAACCCCTTAATTTCCACACTATCTGATTTAATCCTTTAACCTTAACAAACTTCCAATTTAGTCCAAACAACATTCTAAAACTTGTAGAATCATCAACTCCACATATCTAACTTGATTTCCAACTTGATTCAAGCATGAATTAAACTTCAAAACATCATTTCTAAGCATAATCAATCATTCCCATATCAAAATCCAACATCCTCTTCATCCACTAATTTCAAGAACTCAAGATTTAAGCGTGGAAAGTATGAACAATTAATACCAAATGAGAGGGAATTTCATGTTTCATACTTTCATCCAAAATCCTACTAGATTGGCTTGAAAAATCAGAAAGAAAATGTCACATACCTTAGGTAGAGATTTTGGCACTTTGGAGAAACTATGAAGAAAAGTCTTGAACTTTCTCTTTATTCAATTTAGACCATTTGTCACCTATTTATAAAATTTCAAATAAAAATCTCCTTAATAGTTAAATGACTATTTTACCCTTGATATCCAATGCTTCTCATCTTTCCACATATTAATTTATTCATCCAAGGGTCAAAAATAAACCATCAAGTTAGTAGTTACCAATTTTGCCCTTGTAATTTTCCAAAATTACAATCTTGCCATTTTTATCCAACGTCTCATATTTAAATTAGAAAATCTAATTTAATCCAATGGTCCATATTAAATTCTTCTAAAATAAGGCATGGAAAAGATATTTTTAAACTTGCCTTATCTTTTAACAAAAATATCTCAATTATTCAATTCGATCCGATTATCCAAATTCTTCTCGAACTTTAACTCTTTATAGCTTTTAACACAAATTTCGTACCAAAAATTCAAGTAATACGAAAACGTCAGTCTTAGGGGTAAACTATTAATTTAAAAGACTAAAATACATAACTTTTGAAAATTACAATTTAGTCCCTAAACTTTTCCTAAGGTTATACTTTAGTCCTCAAACTTTCATTTTATTCATTTTAGTCACTACCAAAAATTTTGAGGTATTAAAAAGGTGTACTAACCTTAAAATGATAACACTAAAAGCCTCATCCAAGTTTCTTGAATATTCCACTTGATCCGATATCCGATCTAGAATAATCCTCATATACCAACAAATACGGAACTACATTAATTTCATGCATCCCTTATTAAACACAAGGTCAAATGCATAAAATAGCTTACTAGGTTTGAATTTGGTGAAACAAACTGCGTCAACAAACTCAGAACGTCAAGAAACCCTTGGGTAGGGTTTCTTGGAAAAAGTAACGGTAGGTCAACGGCGACGCGACGACGGCTGGCAGAGCGATGGCTAGCTCGGCTCGGCTCGAATGACTGGCTTGGGTCAACTTGGCCTACAGCTTGACAGGTTGGCTCGACCCAGCCAGCTGGGCAGCTTTCCGCAGCTGCTGGAGCACGCCCACGCACAGCGGCGGCACGTGGTGGCGAGTGCGGCGGCCCCGACGGCAGATGGTCGTACCGCTAGTACCGGTGAACTCATCTCAATGAGATGAACACAATGATGGTGGAGGTGCCGATAACGAACGGCACGATCTCCATAGATTGGAGATTAAAACTTTGTCCCCTTACTTTCTCTCATTTCTTCTCTCTCTTCATTATCCATTTTTTCTTTTCTCTCTCCTACATCACATCTCTTCCCTCTTCTCCCACCAACAACACATTTAAAATTCAAAATCATCTCCTCCAAAATAATGGGCCTAAACCTAAAAGCCCTTACTTACTTATACTTCCAAGATAAATCCTCATAACCCGGGCTCAAGACCCGATTTATTAACCTGAAAATTCAGGTCGTTACAGCTTGCAATACCGATTTTAGGAAGACTTCTTTGCCCTCGATAGAAAGCGTGTGAATATTCAAGTTGTTGTTGCGTTTGATGGATTTACCATGGAGATCCACAAATGCAACTTTCTTATTTCTACCAACAATTGGAGGAAAACCCAAATGTCGCTCAAGATTACTGGCGCTTTGAACTCCAAAGATACGAAAGACATCTTGTTTGTTATAATCGATGACATTGGAACTGAAAAATATTCCAGACTTATCAAAATTAATAAGTTTACCCGAATATGCTAAGATAGAATATCCCAAATAATGGTAGCCCTAGAAGATGTAGCATCCCCAAAGATCAAATAATCATCCGCGAATAGCAAGTGATTTACCGTAAGAGCACCTCACGCAATCTTTGCACCTTTTAAATGACCCATGCTAGCTCTTGATCAGAGCAAAGATGACAATCCCTCACTACAAATGAGGAATAAATATGGGGATGAGCGGGTCACCTTGGCGGAGACCCCGAGAGGGTAGAAATGAGTTGCCTATATTCCCATTCATCACCACGGAATAGGAAACTGTTGTAACGCACCGCATAAGCAACTCGACCCAATCTGCAAAATATCCCAATATTTAAAGAATAGAAATTAAGAAACCCTACTCTAGGCCTTGCTCATGTCCAGTTTCAACGCAAAAGACCCTGCCCTTCCTTTCCTCTTGTTTCAAAAAACATGTATAAGCCAGCGAAACATTATTGAAGATCAATTACTAGGAACAAAAGCGCTCTGCGCTTCATCAATACACAAATGTAAGACGTCTTGAAACTGATTGACTATCATCTTTGCTGTAATTTTATAAATAATGTTTCACATGCTAATAGGCCTGGATTGTGTCATCATAGTGGGCTTGTTAACTTTAGGGATGAGCATAATTCGGGTTGAGTTGATCTCAGACATGGAGAATTCACCGCACAACAGGGAAATGCAATAGTCAGAGACTTCATTTCCCACAACGTGCCAGAATTTTTGAAAGAAAATCGCACCGAACCCATCATCTCCGGAAGCTTTTAAAGGATGCATAACTTTGAGAGCGTTCCAGACTTCATCTTTAGTGAAAGGACGAGTAAAGGATGCATTCATGTTTTTTGAAATAACCCGGGGAATATGAATCAAAATTTTATTGGCAGGGGAAGTACCTTGTGTGGTAAAGAGGAAAGCAAAATAGCTCGTAGCAACATCAAAGAGATCCTCGACAGATGTGACCGAGGAGCCTGAATCATCGAGAAGGTTGTCAATTCTATTCACCTTTCATCGATGCGATACCTGATTGTAAAATAAAGGGGGTGTTACGATCTCCATTTCTCAACCAGTTAACCCTAGCCCTTTACTCCCAAAAAATCTCATCTTTATCTGCCTTAATGTTTAGGTGAACTTTTAAGTCTAGGATTTTTTCCAGAACGGTTTCAGAAACTGGTAATTCAAATAGATGTTGAAGTCTCTGCTGTAAGGCTGTAACAGTTGCCTTTTTCTCACGGCAAAGTCCTTGATACCAACTCAAAAGCCCATCCGATAGTTTTAAGAGTTTGCTCAGTAAATGGCCGTCGGTGGTTGACCATAGTCGACAAACAATGTCCTCACAATCCCCCTCTAATAACCGTGTTGCTTCAAATTGGAATTGTTTCTTTGGTCTTTCACCAACATGAACATCAGTAGATAGCAAGAGAGAACAATAATCTGAAAAAGAATTTTATCAAGTGTTCCAGTTTGTAGTTAGAGAAGAGAGATTGTCACGCTTCATTAGCCACTCCCTGGTAGAGTTATTCCCAAATATTGATGGATTCGAAACGACCCTTTTCCCACGTGAACCACTGACCTGAATACCCCAAATCATCCAAAGCAAAATCATCCAGGACATTCCGAAAACCTTATATTTGTCGTTCATTGCGTAAAATACCACCCTGCTTTTCAAAAGAGCAGAGGATTTCGTTGAAGTCTCCGATGATTAACCATGGCAGTGGGAGCACAATGCGCAAGTGTCGTAGAAGATTCTAAGCATCTTCTCGAAATCGCTCTTTAGGTGCACCATAGAAACCAGTGCATCGCCATTTATTGCCCCCACCTTCATCTTTGATCACTATGTTAATGTGTCGGACCAAGAAAGATTGTAGAGACATAATAACATAATTTGTCCAACCCAAAGAAATACCCCCACTGAGCCATCGTGCACTAATATCAATACCGTTTGGAAAACTACATTTACGTCTAACTTTTTGCCATTTTAAAATCAGGTAGCTTAGTTTCAATAAGAAAAATCACCGAAGGGCGTAGGTCTCTCAGCACTCGCCGGAGACGACCAACGGTTTGAGAATGCCCCATTCCTCTTCCAACTTAGTAGCTTCATATTGACTGGTCAACCCGGTCAGATTGGGCTATCGATAGAGTAAAAGTGTCCTTGATCGAATCCTCGTGTGAGGAAGAAACTCCCGAGTTAAAAAGGATAAGTCCTTTGTTTTTTAAGGCCCTCAAGTTTTTCAATAGGGATATCCTCGCCATCACCCGTTTCCATAGCGTCACTAGAGCCCTGAATCTAAAGCCCCAGGGAACCAATGCCCAATACTGGCCCAAGCCCACACCCCGTATCATTCACTAGGAGCACGTGACTATGCATCTTGCCTTTTGAACGTGCCTCAATTCCCGCCTCAGCATCAGTAGGATTAGCACTAAATAAGGGATTAGATATGTGCTGAAAATTAGGGCCAATTTGATTCGATTTTGAAGGAGTTTGGGTGATCCCAATCTGTTGGATTCCGAAAATAGTATCCTCCAATAGCCACCGGCTAGCCTGCGACTGATTCTGCCGGGGTGGTGCCCGTAGAGAGGCGTCCCATTCCATGATCAATTCCTTGTTTTCTTGGAGGACACGAGACGGACAGAAAGCTTTTTTATGACCCAGCGGGCCACACAAAAAAAAAAAAAACAAATTTAATTTCTCATATTGAAACCGCACGTAACCAGCAGAACTTGATTTTGTTGCCAAATTTTTCCTGCTCTTTAGGGGCTGCCAGATGTCAATAAGAACTCGTAAACGTATGGTGCCCTTGTACCCTAGAGGAATTGCCCAATTGTTTTTACACGTTCGCCGTCATACAACCATGAGGGAGGTGATAAACTAAAACCCAAAAACCAATGTGAGTGATAGGTACCACCATTGGATTGTCTCCGGTCTTCAAACGGTGCATCACTAGTAGATGAGAATTGAAATACCTTGGGTCGTCTGCTTCAATACGATCGATGTCTACAATGTGGTAGAGGCGAAAGAAAAAATGCCCTGCCCCCAGATTTGAGATAGAAATCCTCCCTATTGGGTGCCAAAAATTCGCCAATGTTGTGCGCATAAACTGGAAATGAACCGCGGTAAACGTAAAAAACGAGCCAAAAAACAATGACCATAAGAGAAGAGACTACGAGGTATCAACATCGCCCAGGAGACAGAGAATCACCACAAATCGAGAAACTAGATTGGAGAAGAGACTGCAAAGGAGCAAAGGAGAAAAGACTACAAAAGAGCAGAGCTAAAAAATTGGATATAAATAAAAGGATGAAGGTAAATTGAGTAAATGGATTTAATAAAATTGTATAAATGCTTTTTTAATCTTAATTATCACTTATGTTCATGTTATTTACTTACAGAATATACTAAAACGTCACTTCAACATTTAATAATAAAAATGAACGAAAGTTTTAACAAAACGACTATTTTGCTCATATGAAATGTGTATGAATTAATTTGTTGTTTTTTTAGTAAAAGGAAAAACATGTAATCCAATATATAGGATAAGAATTGTTATAATACTTATACCCGATCACAATATATACATATAGAGCGAGTGTGTCACCCTCGGTGGGTGGTGTTGTATTTTGGTTGCATGTTGTTGGGGCATTTAGTGACGAATAGTGGGAGATGGAGTCTCGGAGGTCTCACGAGAAACCCAAATAGCGATCACAAAGATCTCAAGGATGGAAAGAGGGTCAAAAGTGTTGGACTCTATTTGTCGCAAATTTACCGATACAAATTCATTGGCAAGGGGTCTGGCAGGTTTTTGATAGATATGGGGTTGTCGTTGATGTATTTGATCCGAGAGAACGAGCAAAGGATGGTTCGTGATTTGGGTTTTTACGTATGCAATCGAGAGCAGATGCAGAGAGAGTGATTGAAAGATTCGAAGGGTTTTGGTTGTATGGATCAAGGGTGATAGTACAGATGGCCTTATGCGATACGCGAGATGCATTTTGGAGAAGAAAGCAATTTGAGCCTAAGAAACGTGCGCATCAGAGACTCTCACAAAGACAATTGGATCCTAGGATTTCTCAAGAATTGAAAGTGCAGAACCAAAACGCATCCGTTCACAATCAGGAGGATAATGAAACAAAATCGAGATTGCAAAATCATAAGGCATCCTTACACAATCAACCAGATGAATCGGAAGCGAGAGTGATTTGAGTGTGTGATCGATGAAGAGAAACTGGATATTCTAAAAATTTGTGCGATTGGATTTTGTAGAGTGCCTTACGGAACTTAGTGAAAGAGTTTAAAGAGTCCAAGTGTGAAGGCTTTACAGTGATGAGACTTGCAGGATCCCTTGTCCTGCTTATGTTTGTGGATATCAGTACGAGAAAGAAGGTTTTGGAGGAACAACATTTAGAAAAATGGCTAGAGAATGTAACAGAGTGGTCGCCTATGATAAGTGTTCCAAATTGAAGGGTTTGGCTATCGGCATGTGGAATTCTGATCCATCTTTGGTCCGAGGGCACGTTTAGGAACATTGCAGCAATTTGAGGGGAATTAGTTCAAATAGATCCAGACATAATAGTGCCTTCGTCTTTTGAGCGAAGTTTTCAGGTGGAAACAGATTGGGTGACACAAATAGATGAGATCATTGATCTGCAGATTAGAAATGAGGTGTTTAGGATTCGTGTGGTGGAGATGGAAGAAGCAATTGGCCCGAAATGTGAATATTGCTGTGGAATTGATGTAGATTCTAGCGTGGAGGACACGGATGTGACAAGCTCTTCAAGTGAAACTGATGAGTTGAAGAGTAAATCCATTGAAGTGGCTAAAGGTGGATCTTTGAATGATACAGTGGTCGAAGACACTAATGATTTTGCGGACAACATGTTGATGGACAACTCCGAAACAGTTGTGGCTCCCATATCATCTCAATTAGATCGATTATGGGAGGAGAATAGGAAGGAGAATCCTAGGGTTCGAGAATCTCCAACAATACCTAATTGGAAGGCAAATGAGGAGATTAGAATTATTTTGCGGTCAATTGATAATCGGGAAAGTATGGATTTATTGGATTTGGAGAGTCGGGAAGATTATGGTCAAAATGAGCAGAATGTACAAGATCGGGAGGATGTGAATCCAATGCTGGGCGATGAATTGGGTGCGATAGACGGGCCTCGGTTCGAGATTCCTAAGGCAGGTAAAGTTGTTTTTATAGAACATAATGGTGGATTTAAGCGTGTGCGTCATGTATCTGAAGTTATTCCCAGTTTCTTATCTCCTGAGAAGCGCTTAGAGGCTGAGCAAAAGTTAGGGAAGCGGGGGTGAGGAAGGCCAAAGAAAAACATTCCCCGATCGCCACTAGTGGCGAATGGTTCACTTTCGGATTCAGATTTTCTGAGCAAAAAACGTTCATTAATAAAAGAGGCTCGCAAAATGTTAGAATTGGGAAAATACATTTGATCTGTAACGGTGGGAACCAAGGAGTAGATCGTGAAGGATATTGCGAGGTTGTTGGAGTCCAAAAAAGTAAAAGAGTCCATTTCATTTAAACAAAGGAGTCCGTTTAATTTAAATAAGAATGAGCCCACTTGTACAATAATAACCCATTTTGGCCCAAAAAATAAGACTAAAAAAGCCCTAGCTAATCATCTTATTCTCCAATGGACAGCCTTATATCAGTCCTTGGATCTAGGGTAGGGATCTAACAGTCCAGATTGGACCAGAAAAAGAAGAGGGCAGCCCCTCACACGCGCGCTGACACACACTCACCAACCTCCACGCTTGCAGCCCACGCGCATGGGGCTGGGCGCTGTAGGGGGCCATAGCGATACCACGACGCCCCTTTTGGCGTTCAACTGTCACCGACCGGCATTGCTGGTGACCGGCTAGCCCTAGCCCCTGCCGCACAACACCGTCGCTGCCTCAACCTCATCCTTATTGCCGTGATGCATGTCCGCTAGAAACTACAAAAGCCTCGCCGCCTCACCATTCGAATCTGCAACAAAAAAGGATTAAAACATGGAAAAATTAAGGAGGAAATCATCCCAAATCACAGCAAATCGGACCAAAATAAAATGGGGAATCCAAATTAATTGAATGGGGAAAGAAATCGATCGAAAATTAGGGGATTTTGATTCCATTTTCTTTGTAATTTTGGCAATGAAAAGCCCTATAAAAACCACCCATTCCCTTGTAATTTACACACCGACACAACACCCACCAAGAATTGTAACACACGAATTTGGGAGCAATAACACAAGGAAGAAAGCATTTTGTAGGTACTTTTCGACTTGTTTTTTTTTTTACTTCGAATATATTGGAAGAAAAGGGATGAACTTTTACCTTTTTTGAGCTCTTACCGTGCTTCAAACTAAGTCGTCGAATTCTGGAAATTTTCAAGAAAAGGGTGTGATTTGAAAGGTTTTAGTTTAGTTCTCTTTCAAAAAACGTTTCGTGTATTTTTTGAATTCAAATTTCGCTTTGAAAAGGAATAAAAAGAGTTCTTTTAAAAAAATGTTGCCGCCGGTGAACGACGGCCGGCGCCGGTGCACGACGACCGGCATGCATGGTGGACAACCACCATGTTCTTCAATCTATAAAGAACATGGACAAACACTTGAGAGAAAATAGGAGTGAGTGTTTTGATCCAAAATTTTTAAAGAGGAAAAATGAAGGGTGTTTATGAAAAGTGGGTTTTATACCTATATGTTTAAAACAAAAGGGTAAATTACACTCATTAAATCCCTCTGCCCTTCCCTTTTTATTCCGCAAGACACCTAATCTTAAAAGTATTCAATTGGTCCTTTTATTTTAATTTGAACAATAATTTTTTTTAATTTAGTTTTTTTAAGTTCTTTCTTGTTTCGTTTTTTATTATAAAACCTTGTTTTGAAATTTCTTTATTTTTTAAAAACTATGTTTCAATTTATATTTTCTTTTAAATTCGGCTCGCACATCAAAACGTTGACCCAATTTAGGGAATGATACATTTTTCAAAGGTGGTAAAATTTATCCCCTTTTCTTTAATGCATTTATTTAATTTTATGTTTTTAATGTTTCCATGCCTTTAACTCATAATTTCAATAAATTTGTTTCTTAAATACCACGTCAATAAACGAGATATTTAATTTTTAATGCGGTGTCCTACCAAAAGGAGGTAATGGGTTAGCGCTAGAAATGTTGGCGGTGATTAGAGTTTACACTTCGATGGTGGGACCGTTAAAATGAAATAATATTCATAAATGGACAACAATTTAAATTGTATAAGAACTTGCAAATTTCGACATTAAAACGTTTTGTAATCAGCAAGGTACCAATTTTTGGGCGTTGTGGGGTGCTAACCCTTCCCCGCGCGTAACCGACTCTCGAACCCATTTTTATGTTTTCACAAACCAAAGTGGTTGCTCTAATAAAAGAAAAATGGTTTTATTAAAACGACCCATTTTTAGGTGATCCAATCGCACCTCGAAAATGATTGGTGGTGACTCTGTTGTTTTTGTTTTTAAAATATCGAGCCTAAAAAAAGGTTGCGACAGCTTGGTGACTTCGCTGGGGAAAACTTTTTATTTTTACAAAAAAGAGACTCAGGCCACAAGCCAATTACACTTTGTTTTAATGTCAGAATTTGTGAAGTTCGTGTAAAATTTAACTTAATTGTTCATTTATGAATGTGATCTCATTTTACGTATTTAAAGCTTGATTATAAGCTTTATGCCCAAGCTTCGCCCCTATCGTATAAGTGAGGGGAAAACGGTTTGCTCATGTGAGAATTTTAATTCTCCATATGAGCCTAGCAAGTACCTTCGGGACTCGTGTGCCCTATGTCTTCGTAAGGATACTGATCCTTCGTGAAGACGTAGGAAATGGGTCATTCTAAGTTGAACTTGATTCATTTAAAGCCTATAATGGGTGAGAATCAAGGGTCTTGCTACCCTTAGTATGGGACAACGAGGAGAGCTCGAGGACCTTTCTAGAACCAAACCACTTGTGTGAACCTAGAAACCCACCCCGTTAGAGCCATGTGGAAAAACATAGGGTTAGAATTCCCTCAAAATTATTTCGTAAGAATAGACCGTGGAGACATGTCCAGAAATGTTGGAATGCATTGCCAGTTATTATTCATACAATGAAATTATTTTGGACCTTTTATGTTTTATTTCTATTTTTTAAGAGTACTAATCCTTTCTTTTTCTTGTTTTGTTGTTTTGCATATTTGTTTGTTGCATGCATCTCATATCTAGAAGGAGTCAAGTCTAAAGCACGTTGCTCAAGTAGGAAACCGTTTTTTGCAATGGATAGAAGAATCCTTCAGAAAGAAGAAGATAATGCGAGTATATGTCACTGGTCCGAGGTCAACCAGCGGGCACATGGAGAACATCATTCAAGAATACAAGACAAAAAACTTGGTCCTCGAAGATATCAATAAAGGAGGCAACGACTATTGGTTTACTCATCTTAGAGACAACGCCATGAGATTCCAAAAGCATGACGAGTTCGACAAGAGTGCCATGGCCTAAGTCTAAGATGTAGCCAAGCATGTGATGATGTTAGCCAAAGAAGTTGCAACTGTGCGCCAGTATGTTGGGCCGATATGAGAGATAGGATAGAGACTCATATGGTTGATCGAAGCAATAAAAGAGTTAGGTGCTCGGGCTGAGATGTACACATGATATAATTTAGAATCTTTTGTAATAAGGAACTTCGACATCCAATGAAAAACTAATTCTAGAGCAATACCTTAATAGAATCGATGGCCCTTCGCATGTATTCATGCATTACATTTTTTGTTTGTTATTTGTGTGCATTAGTTTATGTTGTGATCAGTGCATACATACACACATAATAAAAAGATTAATTATGGCATATTCCATTCAAGTAGCAAGATTCTACACAAATACGATACTCGAGCTATGACTACAGAGGACAAATTGACAACTCTAGAAATAAACCACAATAGTACCCAAGATAGGCTCGATATAATAGAGAAAGACTTGAAGGAAAAAATTGCACTAGCTCAAAGAAACACGATCAGCCAGATAGCGGCTATGTTGGGATTTAGAGACCCAGAAAGAGGAAAGACAGTGGAAGCCGTTGATATTTTGTTGGCCCAGCCCGGGATGACCACTCAAACATTTCCACCAAATAGAAGGTTCCAGATCCACATAACAGGAAGCTTAGCCTGTATTCTAATAGAGTTCGGGATAAATCATAGGGAGAACCAAGGCATTGAGGTTCTCAATAAGTCAGCCAACAGAGCTAGAGTGAATAAAAGGCTAGAAAATCGTTGTGACATGCTTGAAGAGATCATCAGGGCCATACAATGAGGAAATATTTATGGTGGCGTAGACGCTAGGGATCTAAGCCTAGTGTCTGAATTGATGGTTCCTCCAAAATTTAAAGCTCTTGACTTCGAGAAGTATGACGGGACCACTTGCCCTTTGGCGTACTTGAACATGTACTGCAAAAATGTCACTATATGTGGAAAACGAGAAACTACTCGTCCATTGTTTCCAAAAAATTTTATCAAGTTCTGTTACCCGGTGGTATACCCAATTGAGCCGAGTCAATATATAAACGTAGAGAGATCTGTCAAGAGCTTTCTTTGAACACTACAAGCATGTGACAAACATGATCCCCAATCGGCTCATTCTGCGGGATATGGAACAAAGGCCGAATGAGAGTTTTTACCAGTATGCCCGGATGTGGTGATATATGGCAGCCCAAGTTCAACCTCAACTGTTGGAAAATAAGGTTACTCCGATGTTCTTGGAGACTTTAAATGGTCATTCTATGACCATATGTTAAACCATGCCACCAAAGGTTTTGCAGACATGGTCATGAATGGGGAGTTGATGTTTGCGGCTATCAAAAGTGGAAGGCTCGAGGAAGGAGAATATGACACACTTATAACATGAACTACTCTAGCAATAGAATCTCGTTGTGAAATAGACGGGTCGAGCTTGGCTGGAATTCACCCATGCCTTCCTGGAATGATGCTTAACAACTTATCAGTAAAGGATTTCCCTAGACGATGTTAGTGCCATACTTCGAACCAACCCTTTTGCTTTTTCCCGTGAGCATTAGAGATCTTTTTAAGGGCTTCTATATTAATCTACTTGTTTTAAAGATGCATTCCCTATATTTTCTCAAGTGGCAAACATTTCCTTTTTTTATTTCTTTTCATTTTTCATCAATTTCTCTTCCAAAATGCATCTTCTTTGTAGAGTCCTTATTATTGATTGTATGAATGATTATTAGATCTAATCCCGAGATAGAAGGGCAATAAAGTGTGTTCAGGATTAATGGGGAGATCCCATATGCAAATTTTGAGTGAATTTTCCTCTCAGACATTATTGTTAGGGTCTTTGAATGAAGTGATAACTCTAAAACATCTACCAATTCAAGAATGCTTCTCTTTGACGATATTCGTGTGTGAAATGACATTTGGTATTCCTTCATTTCCCTTCACGAATAAGAAAATGAAAAAATCCATTGATGTCCCCTTTGAGCCTAATATTTTTCTTGTGATTGAACCTTAACTCAGGATCACTCCCCACGCTAGGGGGGAAAGAGGATGAAAGGTTATTTGTAAGCAAAAAATAATATCAAATCAAGCTTAATGCCTTGAATTTAATGAAATAGAAAAAAGAAAAAAAAGAAAAAAAAAAGAGAAAAAGAAAAAAAGAAGAAGAAATGAAAGATGAAATAAAAAAGAAGATTTGGAACAATAGAAAAGCATGTACAAAATCATTCGAATGAGACATGTGCTAGAAAAGGAAATGAACTCTAGGGTGAAAACCCAAAATGGGCAGTCTAGAGTGATCCAAAGAATAAAACAATGAAAATTTCATCAAGAAAGGTTGATCTTTGGTTTAATCACCCTTAAGCATGTATTTGAGCCTATATATCTTTTTTTTGTAACATGAGCCTAGCCTACATTACAAGCCTTTAAAGACCATTTGGATCACACATAAATATATGAGAAAATGAGTTTGTTTTTAGAACACATTCCACCTAATTGAGTTAACCTTTCTTCAGGGACCTCTAAACTTCTAATGTTTGATTGAAATTAGAAAAGTGGAAAGATTGAAATTTGGGGAGTTGGAGAGTTAAAGAGAGCCACCTAAAAGCGGGACAGTATCTGGTTAATAGGTTCATGAATAATTCATATTATGAATTTTTGGGCATCTGACTTTGCTCTCTTCTCGTGTTTGCCATGACTTATTTTCCCTTTAAATTCTCATTTTTAGCATTTTGTTGCATCTTACAAGTAGATTGACATAAATTCTTGAAAAACAAAAGATTTCTTGGTATTGATCCCAAATATAAGAAACTAAGGGGAAAATGCTTGCCATCACATTAGAAAATAATGAAGAGGCTCGCCAGTATAGACGATGACAATTGAACCTCATATTGAATGGGGGCATCACCTTGTATAAGAAGTTGAAAAAACATGTGGTTGAGGAGTGTAATGCCGATCATGTGTCAAGCAATACCCGCGCAAGAGGTGTAGCAAATCAAAAAAATCCCTAAAAACACGAAAAAAGGGATAGAGCTGCGCCTAGTAAGCAAGCCATGCCATCAGATTAGGGCAATTTGCGTTGGCCAAAGATTCAAGACCCTTGACCTTGATAGGCGCAAGAAGAGGAGATTAAAGCGTCAATATCATTTGAAGACATTCAAGGTAGAAATATGATTTGCTGCAAGGATTTACACGCAAGCGCTTCAAGGTGCTCTCTGAGGGCAAGAATTTGAGAACTTAGAAGGAACCTTGAAAGGGCTTGACTGTATTTCAAGAGACATCTAAAGATTTGGAGCTTTTAGAATCACTTAAAAGGTCTTTCACTCAATATTGATGTATCAACAACAATGATAGTAGGATTTATGGAAATATAAGGCATTTGCATATGAAGACCAGATGTTTTCTATAAAGCAAAGAGATACAAATAATAAGAATGGCAAGATATAGCTGTCTATCTAGGTTGGACGAGAAAATGTACATGGAAGCAAAGAGAACAAACCAAAGGAAAAACCAAAAAGAATAGAAGAAAAAACCCAAAAGAAAGAACAAAGAAAAGTAAAAAAGAAAAAGTAAAGAGAAAAAGACATGCATTCACATACTAGACATTCCTATAAGCATAATCATCATAAACATTATCTTTTCTGCAGGATTTTGGATTATATCGTGAAGATGGCATTAGTTGGTTACGTCCCCATGTCCCATGTTTAAAGTGATCAGTTGACTTCATTCATGTCATTATCTTCAGATGATGGCATTAGTTGGTTACGTCCCCGTGCCACATCAAGCAAAAAACGTTAGTTGGTTACATCCCAGGCCCTGCTATCAAAGCAATCAGTTGACCATGCTCTTATCACTACTTGCCGGAGATGGCATTGGTTGGTTATGTCCCTAGGCTGTTTCATTTTTGAGTTAGAGGCATTAGTTGGTTATGTCCCCATGCCCCACTTTTAAATTGATCAGTTGATTCCGTTCTTGTCACTATCTTTAGATGATAGCATTAGTTGGTTACGTCCCCATAACACATCAAGAAAAAAGCGTTAGTTGGTTACGTCCCCACGCCCTAATTTCAAAGTGATCAGTTGTCCCCACTCCTATCGCTACTTGCTGGAGATGGCATTGGATGGTTACGTCCCAAGGCCGCTTCGTTTTTGAGTTGGAGGCATTAGTTGGTTACGCCCTTATGCCCAGATTTTAAAGTGATCAATTGATTCCGTTCCTGTTACTATCTGCATATGATGGCATTAGTTGGTTACATCTCCATGCCACATAAAGTAGAAGACGTTAGTTGGTTGCGTCTCTACGCCTTGCTTTCAAAGCGATCAGTTGACCCCATTATATTTATCAGAGATGGCATTACTTGGTTACATCCTCATGCTGCCTCATTTTCCTTATCGTGATTGCTAAATCACTAACTAGATAACGCTACACCTCCCGGTTTGTGTGGCGTACGGTGAAAATCAATGTTTTTTGTTATTTCCTCTATAGCTATTGTAAAAAGCCCTAGCTAATCATCTTATTTTCTAATGGGCAGCCTTATATCAGCCTTTGGATCTAGGGCAGGGATCTAACAATCCAGATTGGACCAGAAAAAATAGAGGGCAGCTCCTCACACGCGCGCCGCTACGCGCTCAACAACCCCTACACCCGCAGCCCACGCGCATGGGGCTGCGCACTGTAGGGGCCATCACGCAGCTACGGCATGCTCTTTTGACGTTCAACCATCACCGACTGCAGTCGCTAGTGACCAGCCCTAGCCCTCGCTGTACAAAGCCTTCGCCGCCTCGACCTCATCCTTATCACCGTGATGCACGTCCACCAGCAACAGTCCTGCCCCCTCACCATTCGAATATGCAACACGCAAAAACGATACTCAAAGATGGAAAAAATAAGGAGGAAATATGTAACACCCATTCCCCGCTTGGTAGAGAACCGAGTCGGAAAGTGTTATCGAAAACTTATTTAGAGATCAGGATCTTATTCAGAATGTCTTATTAATCTCTTTTACGACTTATCGAACGAATTCATCAATAGCTTACTCAATTTAGGTTTAATTTTAAACTTTTTTAAACTTAGGGACTAAATTAAAAATTTTACAAATTAAGGGTCTTTATCAGAAGTTTTTTTACAAATCTTCAATTGATCTCATCAATTATTAGCCTGTGAAATTTCTTTATCAACGGAGGCCATTCACCTATCCAATTGGACCATTTAAAGTTTAGTGACCAATCGGTAAACTATTTAAAACTATAGTTTAAGTCTTTTAACAGAATTAACTTACACCATACCGATACACTTAAGACCGTATTGGTAAGCTAAGCCGAATTTCTCAATTCCAGATTCAAGGATAATAAGCCCGAATCGGTACATCTAAGCATGTATCGATACACGTTGACCAAGGTTGACCTGTTTCGGTACAACCTAAGACCGTATCGATACAATTTATTTCCCATACCTTTCTGCCCAAGTCCATATCGATACACCCCCTTGTGTATCGATACACTCTATTTTACCAAGTCCAAATATGCAAGGCCGTATCGATACAGCTTGACCCGTATCGATACGTCTGTCCTACAATGGTAGATTTTATCTGGTTTTCATTCAAATTAATAGGTCGAACGATGTCCAAACTTTACCAAATTTTACAAGCACTATTTAATCAGTAAAACCTACTAGCATGACGATTTTTAGGTCCATTTGAATCCATTTACTATGTTTTTACCTTTTAGTGTCTTTAAGCCCAATTTAACTAGTTCTTTAATTTAAAACCACACCATATTCCATTTTTAGTACTTAGACACTTTAGGGCCATTACATACATATCAAAATAGACCAATGTAACATGTCTGATCCCTTATGCCACCTTACTAGGAGTTCAAAACAAAACGTGAGCATACATGTAATTGGTGGGAGTGACTTGCAACTACAGCAACACGATCAAGACTCAGATTGCTTCAAGGTCCTAAAATGCATGAGACACACACATGTTAGGCTTACATAGCCTAGTGAGGTAGTTATGACAAATGCAATCGAGTTCTTTAATGATATGTAATCATGTAAGCATGCTTGAATGGCATATACACAACGTTAGCATATACAATTCATGCATGACATCCACATATAGTAATTTCATATATCAAATGCAAAACATATATTCTTCATTTTCCCCTTGGACATAGCAACCAATGGATACACGGATTCCCCTGTACGCCACACATATCAGAAATAGGCCTTAGCTTTGAGCCGTAGCTCCGGAGTCCCTTACACAATCCAACATTTTCTCCCCACATATAGGTCGTAGCCTGGACCGTAGTTCAATCCCTTACCTAGTGAGCTTAAAAAACCCAATGGCATGCCAATTGTGTAACACCCCCTACCCCGGGATAGTAGCAAACTAGCTCGGGAGAGTTACCAAGCATGGACAAGGCAATACAAGAACAAGGCAAGGATTGATAAACTCATCCCTATTAGATAAGTTACTTAACTAGCAAGCAACCAAGCATACTTACTTAACAAGCAAGCAATCTCACACTTTTTTTAAGACATCAAAGGGTATTCGAATATGCCACTAAAAGGTTTCATTTCATGCTTACATTGTAAGTTACTACTTTCATGAATCATTTATCATTTTCAACCCTTGATATCATACACATCCGAATGGTAAGACAAGCAAGCATGGTTCGACTCATACTATTTTCAATTCAAGCAAGACATGAAGTATTCCATGTAACTTGTTTCCCAACAACTAGGCCATTCGGCCTTCACCATACAAACACAAAATAACACTTACAACAAGGTATGTTCACACACAAATAACCATATAATTCCAAGACATTCAAATATTTCAATGTAAACTAGATCAAACACTTGATCATACCATTTGTATATTCATATATGCGCAACAAAACACTATTCCATTACATGAAATTTAAGTTCAAAACATGTTTCACATTATCAACCAAGTTCATAACATAGTAGGCCCATACAAGGACAATATATACAAGTACTCAACTTCCAAAATGCATGATCAAGATAAACTATATACATTCTAGTGCCACCAATCTAGGAGATATACAAAACAAGTATGAAACCACAATTTAACTTTGCTTGTGTCTTACTTCTAGCTCAAGAAATCAGGCTTCAAGATCAAGCAACACTCGAATCCTTTATCCTGTAGGTTGGGAAGAATGAAACAAGAGTGATAAGTAAAAGAATGTACTTAGTGAGGTAGTAACTAGTTCTAACCATTTGTTATATCAAGTTAAGTGTCAATTAAACAAAAATGATCCTAGCTAAGGATTTCAAGCATTAGAATGATCCTAGCTAAGGATTTCAAGCATTCAGCTAGCATAAGGAACAAGAGACAATGAATCATAAGTCATGCTTTCATATCAAGAATCAAACAAATCATGCTTGCATGTCAAGTAACATACAATTCATGGCTTTCATGTCAAGTAACATACAATTCAAGGCTTTCATGTCAAGTAACATTCATTATATAACTTTCAAGACAAGTAACATGTATTATAGGATTGTTATTTCATTTGTTATCGTTTAAACAACCCCCTTGGTGCTTAGTTTGTATAGGTAATCGAGTCTCCAACCAACTGTTTCCACAAGATGCACCGTAGTGCTGGTCAACCCTCCTACTGTCGCCAAAGACCACATACGTACCCTCTGTCTGTCGCCAAATAGGGGCCTTAGCCCTGGACCGTAGTCCACCCTGACACAATGAGCTCTAGACTCTAAGGCATGCCCTTCTACCTAATCCAACTAGTTACCAAGGTTGTTCGATTTAAGCCATTTATACAAGTATTTCAAGTTCCAGATCATGTCAAGCAAATTCATTTCATACTAGGCCCTTAGGCCAATTGAGCCATAGCTCACATATCATGTAATTCTCATGTGTTCATTTCATCAAGTGGGATAACATTACAAGCAATTTCTTTAAGCATTTGATCACATGCCATATCACACATACAAGCACCAATGTTACCACTTAAACATGCTTAACAATCGAAACATACATGAATTCAAGGATGTGATCAAGTTTCATGCATTTACTTTAATCATTATTCCCTTGTAGATCAATATCACATTAAGTCAATTAACAATTCAAGAATTTAGACATGCTTGCTATAGTTAGGACCGAGTCCTAACTCTCAAGTAAACTACACTCACAATACTCCAAGCTTAGCTAATCTTGGATCCACACTCCTTTGTTCTTAGGTTTAGGGTGTTCCACTCTTTCCTCATCCACCAAGTTCACTCATGGTTCTAACACATTACACAAGTATATACATGTTCAAACAAGTTCACATAGTCATTCAATCAAGGCAATGTTACAAGTACACAACATATACAAATCTGGCAGCATGTTCATATACATTCTTTACTACACCTAACTACACTTATCTATACTCTAATTCATGTAAAACAGGGCAGAAATCAATGTCCCAAAACCATTTACAAAACAGTTTACAAACTGCCACAAAACAATGTACAATTACCTAAATTGTTGTTACTAGGCAGCATGTACTCTGCTCACTTAAACATGTATAACTTTCATTTCGTATGTCGGAATTTCAATTGGTTTACACCGTTGGAAAGCTAACTTAATTTTCTTTCTAACCATATAGGCCTTGCATTTTAGTTCTTTGCCAATTAATACAGTTTTTAACTTAAAGATAGGACAATTTACAACACTAGACAGTTTGCACTGTCATTAGTGTTTCTTCTCTACAATTCATTCTACAATCCAGAATTCAGTTCTATTTTGTCATAATGAATTTAGACATGATAAGGTACTATCCATAAAAATTTCAGCCATAAATTCCTTTTATACAATTTATGGTGATTTTTCAAAATTACTACCCAGAATAGAGTATTCTGGGCAGATTACACTAGGTTGAGTTTCTAGCTTCATAACTCATCTAAACAAGGTTCTATCATGGCAATTCAACTTATTTTAATGTTCTTACATGTCTAGGTCAGTCTAATTCACCTAGCAATGTGCTTAAAATAGGGCATTATCATGTTAAATTCAATTTGATCTATTTGATTAACATTATACTTCTAATTCACCATTTGAGCAGTCCATTACCTAGTTTTAACTAATCCAATTAGGTAAATTCATTTTCCAGCAACTTATTTACTCTATTCAATCCTCAATTCATCTAGCAATGTGACCAAATCAGGGCATTACATTCAATTAGCAAGCTTAAACATTTTCACCTATCAAAACAATCCCTATTCAAAACTGTTTTCAACCATATACACTCTCATTAGCAATTTAGCTACTAGCATTCACAATCTCAAGTACTACTAGAAGATAACATGATCCTAACATACATAACAATAATCCTAATCAATTTAGGCAACAAGAACATCAAAATCTCAAGATTCAAGCATCATATAACATGTAGGAATCAAGCAATATACCTTCTCCAAGTTAATTTGATCAAAGTTAAATCAAGAAACTTGAATTGAAGGTAATGTATGAAGCTTTTTCTCTCCCCTTTCTCTCTCAACATTTGGCCATGTGATAATTTTGGGAGGAAGAAGATGATACAATTTTGTTCATCTTTCCTTCATGCATGTCGTGAGTCACCATTCCAATAGGCACATGTTCTCATCAAATGAGAACATGTGTCTAGGCCTTAATTTAATTCAATTTTACATGCAAACTCTAGAGTTTTGCATGATCACAATTTCATCATTCCATTTAAGCTTTCTAGTTTTAATTTCAATTCAATTTGGTTCTAATTTTACTTATTTGATCTTAAAGATGGCTAATGTTCTTTCTTCCTTAATTTGATTAGCTCGTAACTCAATTAGCCAATAGTTTAGATAGTGGTAACCTTTCTAGGCCAAGTTTAGGGTGTTACAATTCTCCTCCCCTTAAAATAAATTCGTCCTCGAATTTACCTGAATCGAATAGGTGAGGATATTACTTTTTCATGACTTCTTTTAATTCCCAAGTTGCCTCTTCTATCTTTTGATTTCTCCGTAAGACTTTGACAAGAGGAACGGTTTTGTTCCTGAGCTTTCTAACTTCACGATCAAGAATCTGAACTGGTTCTTCTTCGTATGACAAGTCAAGATTCAATTCCACTTCTTCAGGCTCAAGAACATGAGATGGATCAGATTTATACCTTCTGAGCATAGATACGTGAAAGACATTGTGAATCTTATCAAATTCCCTGGGAAGAGCTCATCAATAGGCCACTGGACCAATCCTTTCAAGGATTTCGAATGGTCCAATAAACCGAGGGTTGAGCTTTCCTTTTCTTCCAAACCGAAAGACTTTCTTCCAATGAGTTACTTTGAGGAAGACCTTGTTTCCAACATTATGCTGGATGTCTCTCATTTTCAAGTCAGCATAAGCTTTTTGCCTATCATAGGCTGATTTTAATCGATCATTAATAATCTTCCCTTGTTCTTCGGTTTCTCTAAGCAATTGAGGTCTCAAAGCTTTGTTTTCTCCCAATCCAGACCAGCACAAGGGAGTTCTAGATTTCCTTTCGTATAGAGCTTCGAAGGGAGCCATCTGGATAGATGCCTGGTAGCTATTGTTGTAAGCAAACTCTACTAGGGGTAGAGATTTCTCCCAGTTCTTTCCGAAGTCTATAACACAAGCACGTAGCATATCTTCGAGCATTTGAATGATTCTTTCAGATTGTCCATCTGATTGAGGATGAAAGGTTGTACTAAGGTGCACTTTAGCTCCTAGAGCCTTCTGTAAGGAATTCCAAAATCGAGAAGCAAATCTGGGGTCACGATCAGAGATAATAGCTATAGGTACACCATGTAATCGAATCACTTCACGGTTATATAGCTCAGCTAAGGTTTCCAAGCTCATATTCATTCGAACAGGGATGAAGTGAGTAGACTTTGTGAATCTATCAACAATCACCCATACAACATCATTCTTTCTTGGAGTGGAAGGAAGACCAGTAACGAAGTCCATTGTAATCCGATCCTATTTCCACTGAGGGAATTCGATTGGTTGGAGCAATCCAGTAGGGACTTGATGCTCGGCTTTGACTCTTTGACAAGTTAGGCACTTTGAAACAAAATCTGTGATAGCCGATTTCATGCTTGGCCACCAGTATAATGGCTTTAGGTCTTTGTACATCTTAACCGGTCCCGGGTGGATCGAGAAAGAGTTTTGGTGAGCTTTTTGTAGCATCTCTTGTTCTAGTTCCTCATTGTTAGGAACATATACTCTATCCTTGAAATAGAGGAGTCCATTCGACTTGAGAGAGAAGTCAGAATTAGACTTAGATTCTAGCTTGGATATGATATTCTGAAGATTTGGATCAATTTATTGGAGTTCTTTGATTCTCGAGATCAAGCTAGATTGAACTTGAAGTTCAGACAAGAATTTTCGTCCTTTGGATAAACAGAAATGAGCGTTGATAGCCAAGAAAGCTACAAAGAATAAACAAGATCACTAAGGATGGTTTTCAAATAGTTGCTTGCAAGACAAGAAAGGTTCAATTTGAATGGATTACTTGTAATCCAAGAAAGATTAAATTTGAATGAATTATTCTGGGATTTAGATTTAAGGGTTTACCCGAGTATGGTCTATGACTAAGGGCATCAGCAACCACGTTTGCTTTTCCCGTATGGTAGTCGATAATCAAATCGTAGTCTTTAAGCAATTCTAGCCATCTTCTTTGCCTCAGATTCAAGTCTTTCTGAGTCAGGAGGTAGTTGAGACTCTTGTAGTTTGTGAACAGGTTACATTTCTCCCCGTACAAGTAATTTCTCCATATTTTGAGAGCAAACACGATAGCTGCCAATTCTAGATCATGTGTAAGGTAATTTGACTCGTGTGGTTTTAGTTGCCTTGAAGTGTAAGCTACCACTTTTCCATCTTGCATTAGGACACATCCTAGTCCTAAATGAGATGCATCACTATAGACAGTGAATTCTTTGCCCGATTCTGGTTGGATAAGAACCGATGCATGAGTCAGGGCTTGTTTAAGTTGACCCAAGCTTCGTTGTTGGTTCTCTGACCAAACAAAGGGTGTATCTTTGCGAGTTAGCTTAGTCAAGCTTGCGGCAATGGATAAGAATCCCTTGACAAAATGTCGATAATACCCGGCTAAACTGAGAAAGCTTGTGAACTCACCAACATTCCTCGGAGGTCTCCAATTCAGGATGGATTGAATTTTGCTCGGGTCTACTTTAATCCCCTCTACCGAGATAACATGGCCAAGGAACGAGACTTCTGATAGCCAAAATTCACACTTAGATAACTTTGCGAACAATTGATGTTCTCAGAGAGTTTGCAATACAATTCAAAGGTGTTCGGAATGTTCTTCCTTATTCCAAGAATACACCAGGATGTCATCGATGAAGACGACCACAAACTTGTCAAGATAGGGCTTGAATACACAGTTCATGAGGTTCATGAAAGTAGCCGAAGCATTCATTAACCCGAATGGCATTACAAGAAATTCAAAATGGCCATGTCGAGTACGAAAGGCTGTCTTGGGTACATCTTCTTCTTTTACCCTCTTTTGATAATATCCCGATCGAAAATCGATCTTTGAGAACACCGAAGCATCCTTGAGTTGATCGAAGAGATTTTCTATCCTTGGGAGAGGATACTGATTCTTGATAGTAAGCTTGTTCAATTGTTTGTAGTCAATACAGAGTCTTATAGTCCTATTTTTCTTTTTCACGAACAAGACTGGAGCACCCTAGGGAGACGAGCTAGGCCGAATAAAGCCTTTGTCTTATAGCTCTTGGAGTTGCTTCTTGAGTTCTTTCAATTCAAAAGGTGTCATTCGATAGGGTGTGATGGACACCAAAGTTGTTCCAAGTTGAACATCAATCCCGAACTCTACTTCTCTAGTTGGAGGGAGACCAGGGAGTTCCTCGAGAAAAATATCAATAAATTCAAATACAATTGGCATACTAGGTAATCCGAATTCAAGTTCATCTTGTAAGACCATGTAACAAAGATTGAGGTCGGTTTCCTATCAATTAGGAAAATGGATTCCTTTTCTAAACCTCAGAGATAAAGTCTCATATTTTGGCAATCTACCTAGGCTTCATGCTTGTTTAACCAATCTAGTCCTAACATTAGATCGAACTCACAATTTGGCAATACATATAGATCAATAGGAAAATGTATGTTTTGAATGATTATAGAACATTCCTTGCAAATGAAGTTAATGGATGTGATTCCCCCTATTGGATTCGAAACTAGAAAGCTTTGTTTTAAAATTTCAGGTTTCAAATTCAGCTTTACAATCAAATATGAACATACAAATGAATAAGTGGATCCCAAGTCTATTAAAGCATAAAAGTAAGTCAAATTTAGCTCAACGGTACCTGGTATGATATCAGGTGATTCTTCATCCTCTTTTCCCCGAATGTGGTAGATTCGAGCAGGAGCCAAGGATTCTTGGTGAGTAGGGGCATTCGAATAGGGTCCTTTGTTCTTCCCCTAATTTCTAGACTGAGCTTGTCTGAGACCTTTGTTTCGAATGGAAGGAGCTGAGCTAGCATTTGCAGAAGTTCAATTCGGAACCTTGTTAGGATTCTGGGAATAATCCTTGATATAGTGATCGGAGGTTTCACATAAGAAACATAGATTCTGTTGAGTTCTGCATTGCCCAGTGTGGTGCCTCTGACAGAACTTGCAAGTAGGATATTGAGCAGTTTTACTGGAATTCCCCGTACTATCAGCAGAGATGATTGGGGCTGAAGGCTTGGTTACCGATTTAGCTTTCGGTGTGTAGTTGCTCTTCTGAATAGAAGTGTAATTTGAAGAGTGTTCCTTGGAGTGTTTAGACTTCTTTGACTGCCAGTGAGGCTTGTCATCATTCCTAGATCGTTTGTCTTTCTAGGAGTTACCACTTTTGCGTTTCTCAGAGGCCTTCATCTTTGCCTCGGTTGCAATAGCCCGGTTCACTAAATTCTGGAAGTCAGTGATACCCAAGATAGTGAATATTGGACTTAGTTCATCATTCAGTCCATCGATAAACATTCTACACTTATCAGCATCAGTCTTGATGTATTCCGACCCGTACTTTTAATGCTTGTAGAAATCACTCACGTACTGCTCAATGGGTCGGCCACCTTGCTTGAGATACAAGAAACATTTTCGGTGCTCGGCCAGGTATTGTTCACTGATGTATTTCTTCCTGAATTCCTCGAGGAAGAATTTCCAAGTTATAGCTTCAGCAGGAGCATTCAGTGTAGTGGTTTCCCACCATATTAGAGCTTCATTTGCCAACAGGGCTATGGCACATTCGAGCTTGTGCTCATCAGGACAAGGTAGTTGTTTGGTCAGGATTCGAGTAGTAGCCTCTAACCAATACTCAGCTACTTCAGGATTGGCTTCATCAGTAGTGAAAGTATAGGCCTAGTGTTGAGCCAGCTTGTCAATCGGAGCTCTGTTTGGCATAGCAACAGGAGGAGAAATAGGATGGTCATTGTTTCAAAGTAGCTACAAGATGATTGAAAATCTCCTTCATACTCATGAGACATTCTTGTTGCACAGGATTTACAGCATGAGCTTCCTATTGAGAAACAGCTTGGGCTCGGGGTTGAGCTTGTTGTTGTGGAGGATTCTGTTTCATCCTCACGATATCTCCTTCATTCGAGGAGCCTTCAGGACTTTTATTGTCCCGAGCGAGCCTTGTTTCAGACATTCTACGTTCAAATAGAACAATTAAGAATTCAGTTTAGTTAAGCAAAGACACAAGCTATACGATACAAGTGTCCTAGGTGGCACAAGTATCCTATATGATACAAGAGAGCCCGATTTAGTCCTAGAACTGACTAAAAAGCTCTGATTACCAAATAAATGTAACACCCCTACCCCGGGTTAGTAGCAAACTAGCTCGGGAGTGTTACCAAGCATGGACAAGGCAATACAATACAAGAACAAGGCAAGGATTGATAAACTCATCCCTATTAGATGAGTTACTTAACGAGCAAGCAACCAAGCAGACTTACTTAACAAACAAGCAATCTCACATTTTGTTTTCAAAACATCATAGGGCATTCAAATAGGCCACTAAAAGGTTTCATTTCATGCTTACATTGTAAGTTACTACTTTCATGAATCATTTATCATTTTCAACCCTTGATATCATACACATTCGAATGGTAAGACAAGCAAGCATGGTTCGACTCATACTACTTTCAATTCAAGCAAGACATGAAGTATTTCATGTAACTTGTTTCCCAACAACTAGATCATTTGTCCTTCACCATACAAACACACAACAACATTTGCAGCAAGGTATGTTCACACACAAATAACCATATAATTCCAAGATATTCGAATATTTCAATGTAAACTAGATCAAACACTTGATCATACCATTTGTATATTCATATATGCACAGCAAAACACTATTCCATTATATGAAATTTAAGTTCAAAACATGTTTCACATTATCAACCAAGTTCATAACATAATAGGCCCATACAAGGACAATATATACAAGTACTCAACTTCCAAAATGAGTGATCAAGATAAACTATATACATTCTAGTGCCACCAATCTAGGAGATATACAAAACAAGTATGAAACCATACTTTAACTTTTCTTGTGTCTTACTTCTAGCTCAAGAAATCAGGCTTCAAGATCAAGTAACACTCGAATCCTTTATCCTGTAGGTTGGGAAGAATGAAACAAGAGTGATAAGTACATGAATGTACTTAGTGAGGTAGTAACTAGTTCTAAACATTTGTTATATCAAGTTAAGTGTCAATTAAACAAGAATGATCCTAGCTAAGGATTTCAAGCATTCGGCTAGCATAAGGAACAAGAGACAATGAATCATAATTCATGCTTTCATATCAAGAATCAAGCAAATCATTCTTGCATGACAAGAAACATACAATTCATGGCTTTTATGTCAAGTAACATACAATTCAAGGCTTTCATGTCAAGTAACATTCATTATTTAACTTTCAAGACAAGCAACATGTATTATAGGATTGTTATTTCATTTGTTATCGTTTAAACAACCCTCTTGGTGCATAGTTTGTATAGGTAATCGAGTCTTCAACCAACTTTCGCCACAAGATGCACCGTAGTGCTGGTCAACCCTCCTACTGTCGCCAAAGACCACATACGTACCCTCCATCTGTCGCCAAATAGAGGCCTTAGCCCTAGACCGTAGTCCACCCTGACACAATGAGCTCTAGAATCTAAGGCATGTCCTTCTACCTAATCCAACTAGTTACCAAGGCTGTTCTATTTAAGCCATTTATAAAAGTATTTCAAGTTCAAGTTCATGTCAAGCAAATTCATTTCATACTAGGCCCTTAGGCCAATTGAGCCATAGCTCACATATCATGTAATTCTCATGTGTTCATTTCATCAAGTGGAATAACATTACAAGCAATTTCTTTAAGCATTTGATCACATGCCATGTCACACATACAAGCACCAATGTTACCACTTAAACAGGATTAACAATCGAAACATACATGAATTCAAGGATGTGATCAAGTTTCATGCATTTACTTTAATCATTATTCCCTTATAGATCAAAATCATATTAAGTCAATTAACAATTTATGGTGATTTTTCAGCCTTAAAAATTTCAGCCTTAAATTCTTTTTATACAATTTATGGTGATTTTTCAAAGTTACTGCCCAGAATAGAGTAATAAAGAATTGAAACATAGTTTTTAAAATAAAGAAATATCAAAACATGGTTTTATAATAAAAAATGAAATAATAAAGAATTTAAAAAAACTAAATTAAAATAAATTATTGTTTAAATTAAAATAAAAGGACCAAATTGAATACTTTTAAAATCGGGTGTCTTGCGGAATAAAAAGGAAAGGGCGGAGGGATTTAATGAGTGTAATTTATCCTTTTTATTTTAAAACATATGGTATAAAATCCACTTTTCATAAACTCCCTTCATTTTTCCTCTTTAAAATGAGAGTGGGTGTTTGGTTCCAAAATTTTTAAAGAGGAAAAATGAAGAGAGTTTATGAAAAGTGGATTTTTACCATATGTTTTAAAATAAAAAGGATAAATTACACTCATTAAATCCCTCCGCCCTTTCCTTTTTATTCCACAAGACACCCGATTTTAAAAGTATTCAATTTGGTCCTTTTATTTTAATTTAAACAATAATTTATTTTAATTTAATTTTTTTAAATTCTTTATTATTTCGTTTTTTTATTATAAAACCATGTTTTGATATTTCTTTATTTTTTAAAACTATGTTTCAATTTACATTTTCCTTTAAATTCGGCTCCTACATCAAAACCATGACCCGATTTAGGGAAGGGTACATTTTTTTTCAAATGTGGTAAAACTTATCCCTTCTTCTTTAATGCGTTTATTTAATTTTATGTTTTAATGTTTTCATGCCTTTAACTCCTAATTTTAATAAATTTGTTTCTTAAATGCCATGTCAATAAACGAGATATTTAATTTTTGATGCAGTGCCCTACCAAAAGGAGGTAACAGGTTAGCGTCAAAAATGTTGGCGGTGATTAGAGTTTACTCTCCAGATGGTGGGACTGTTAAAATGTATTCATATTCATAAATGGTCAATAAGTTAAACTGTATGCGAACTTTCAAATTTCGACATTAAAACATTTTGTAATCGACAAGGTACCAATTTTTTGGCGTTGTGGGGTGTTAACCCTTCCCCACGTGTAACCGACTCCCGAACTCGTTTTTGTGTTTTCACGGACCAAAGTGATTGTTTTAATAAAATAAAAATGGTTTTATTAAAATGACCTATTTTTAGGTGATCCAATCACACCTCGAAAAAAATTAGTGGCGACTCCGTTGTTTTTGTTTTTAAAATGTCGAGCCTCGAAAAAAAGTTGTGACACCCATTAGCATCTCTTGATGCTAATGGGTGTTGTCGTGGAATGTTAGGGGACTTGGAAAGGCATCGAAGAGGAGAGTGGTGCAATCCTTAGTGCGACAACATAAAAGTGAGATGTTACTTTTACAAGAAACGACATTAGAAGATGTTAATGATACATCGGTGAGCAGTTTGTGGCATAATGATAATTTTGGGTTTGTGTTTTCACCTTCTATTGGTTGATCGGGAGGGGTACTAATTGTTTGGGTCCATGCTTGCTTTCGCCTAATTGCTTTGCGAGCGGTATCGCGATTTGCCATGGTGGAAGGGTATTAGGTCATTGGTGATTGGAGAAGCAGGATTATTGTGGTTTGTAGCCCTTGTGATTATAATGAATAGTGCACCTTATGGCAAGTGCTAGGCACGGTGATTTCAGCTTGGCATGATCCTTGCTATATTGGAGGCGATTTTAACATGGTGCCACAGTCGTCGGAACACCAAGGGGTTGCTATGGTGTCAAGAGGTATATGTGAGTTTAATGATTTTGTTACGCTTAATGCTTTGGTTGATATTCCGTTGTAGGGGAAGAATTTTACTTGGTTTGGTCCTGGAAATCGTTGTAGCCAGATTGATAGATTCCTTGTATCGGCTGAGTGGTTTGACAAATTTTCAAATCTGATTGCCATGTCTTTACCATGGGGTTTGTCGGATCATACACCTCTTCTATTGAAAAATGATGAAGTTGAGGTAGGACCCAAGCCATTCCGTTTCTTGAATGCATGGCTGGAACATCATGCGTTTATACATGATCTCGAACAGGAATGGGCCAAATTGCGTGATGGGGGACCTAGATATTTGGCGCAAAAATTGCGTTGTTTGCGAGGCTTTCTTAATCAGTGGAATCTCACGGTTTTGGGGAATATTGATGAGCGTGTGCGGGCAGTAACGAGTCGTATTGATGAGCTGGATAGTGGCATGAGGGATGGTTCGTGGCTAGATGTTGATGTGGAGGAGCATTGACAACTGCAAATGATTCGCTGTTTGGGGTACGAGCTTTGCCTTCACTGGGACAGCTTTGTGAGACAGCATGGTGGGATTGTCCTCGATATTGCACTCCCTCTTCTTGTCGTAGGACTTCGCGGATTGTTACTGGTTGGGAACTGCCTTCAGAGGGGGTTTTGAAATTTAATGTAGATGGTTCGGCAAGGAGAAAATCGAGTTTGGCAGATTGTGGAGGGGTGTTGCGTGATGCCAAAAGCCGTATCCTCGTTTTGTTTTCTAGACCCTTGGGAGTGCTTGAATCCAATGAAGCAGAGTTACGGGCTATTTGTCATGCGCTAGTCATTTTCAGAGATTCTCGTTGGTCTGAATTGGCTTCGGTTGTGATTGAGTCTGACCTGATGGTGGTCATTGCTTGGCTGTTGAATCATGAGAGATGTCTGTGGGCTCTTTGGCATTGGTTCCGACGGATTGATAATGTTTATGAGGTGCTAAATGATGTTTGATTTCATCATATTTACCGTGAGGCGAATAGCTTTTAGCTAATAGCCTGCTATGGGTAGTGTCCATCGATCTACATGGTTTCATTTGGTTGAGTGATACATGTTGGTGTCTTCAACTATTTACTGGCGCTTGAATATTAGGATTTGGTTTGGCGTTGCATTAGCTTTAGGAGGTTGGAAAATTTATCTTGGTGTATTCTTTCTTGTTAGTGGCAGACTTGTTTTGGAGTTTGACCTTTCTTGTATTTCCACTTATATAGGTGTTTTTTTCTCTATTTAGGATTAAAATTTTTTTTAATAAGGCCTATGATTAAAATTATACATTTTGCCGAGCAAAAAAAAGAGTAGGTGTGTCGACAAGAATTGTTAAATTACTTCGGTTCTGATCGCAGACAAATAATCTCTTCCCTCTTCCATAAAAACAACATTAAGTGAATTAAAGACAAAGTTTAAGAAATAATAATAGTAGGTGCTGTTAAATTTTATACATAAATTTAAAAACTACCCCTAAAGTTTGACTAAATAATCATTTTTTGTTTTTATTCCTTTTTTTAACTAATTTAACTCCCAACAATTTAATTTCAGGTCAAAATAATCCCTCTATGAATGAAAACTATTAGTCAACTGACGATAAACAACTTGAAATAACATGACAGAATGACACGTCAGAAGAAAAAATATTTTATACAATTTTATAAAAATATTTTTTGACTGATGTGTCATTATGTAAAGTCATCATATTTGTTTGTATGACACTGTTATCGCGGCGTGCACTGCCATGTAGGTTTATCACATCTTTTCAAGTTGTTATTATCCTTTGACTAACAGTTTTCATCCGCAGATGGGTTATTTTGGCCCAAAATAAAATATTAAGAGTTAAATTAATTAAAAAAATAAAGGCCAAAATAATTATTCAGTCAAACATTTAAGACATTTTTTAATATTATGCCTAAATTTTAAATTAAAAGTAGTAAACTCCTAATCCTATAAGTATTGTTCTTTTATATTATTTTTTGCGGGTAAGAAGTAAAAACCCCGAGGAAAGAGATAAGAAAACAGTGTTTCAGAAGGTTCAAGGTTATTTTGTTGTTGGTGTATGGAGTGAATGATTAGTAATAATGCAATCATTAACGTGCCGTCATTTTGATAAGGTCTCGATATAACTCGAAAGATATATATGCGTACACACATCACAACACACTATCACACTTTTTTACTGTTTGTTGGGCTTCAGATTCAAGCTTTTCTGCTGTTCTGGGTACCAAAAATGATTGTTCATCCAGCTAAGCACACCCATTTTACTCATATATGTGCATCGAAAAATATGATACGAAGACGATTCGTGAACCAAGTAAACATAGCTCTTAATAAAGTAAACTGAGTTCGACTCATGTTCTGAGTGTGTGGTGCGAGTTGATATCAACTTTAAAAGTGAGGGGATAAATGTGAACTTTTTAATCTGTTGTGGTGGTGGGTTAAATAAAAAATCAAGTCTCCCACAAAATACGTGTGATTCGACTTAGGCTTTGTGTTCTGATCTTTCTAGTTGAAATTGAAATCCTTTTTTGTCGTTTCCTTTCCTTCCAATCATTATCCATAAGCAACATTCTTTTCATTTGTCACATGTTCAGCTCATTAGATGGCCCTTAAAATCAGCATTCAGAAGAAAAAAAATTCTAAAACCCTTAACTAATACCGTTGAACACTATTAACGTTAAACACCGTTAAATACTATTAAATAAATTAATAAAAATTAAAAATTTTAAAGACTCAACGTATAATTATAAATTATTTAAAATAAAATATTAATTAAATTGTTATATATATATATATAATTTTTTTATTTTTTTTGAAAATAATTAAATTAAATACTAATTCCTAATTAGATCAAACCCCAAGCCATAAACTCTAAACCACAAATCACAGCCCCTAAATGAAAAATAATTTAAGCCTATCGAGGCGACTTGCACCACTGGAGAGTTGTATCTGAATCTTGACTTTGGGAAATTCGGCGGCTGATTCTTCATCTTTTAACTCTATCTCCTAGACCTATTTTTTCTTATCGATCAAAGGATCATAATTACAAGAAAAATATGGGGATTGGATTCAATGTGCAAGTCGCCTTGATAGGCCCAAATTATTTTTTATTTAGTGTTTAGGGTTTAATGTTTAGAATTTAAGGTTTTAGGGTTTATATTTAATTTAATTATTTTTAAAAAATTAAAAATATTATATATATGGAAAATAATTTAATTAATATTTTATTTTAAATAATTTATAATTATATATTAAGTTCTTGAGATTTTTAATCTTCATTAATTAATTTAATGGTGTTTAGCGGTGTTCAGAGTTAATGGTGTTCAGCTGTGTTCGTCGAGCGTAGTAGACTCATCCAAAAAAAATCAAATGCATCTTGTTATTACTATTCAACAACCAAGATATCATAGTATCATTGTAGACTTGAGGTTTATATAAAAATTAAAAAATGATCTGGGTTTAAGATTGAATATTCAAGATCTAAGTTTGGTTTATATTTCAATTTCATAATAAGTTATTTCTCTTTTATTTATATATCATGTAATTTGCATCATATAAAAAATAAATATATAATGTTATAAGGGTTAGAATTCACTTACACAATATAAAATTTAGCTTACACTTTTTTTGTATCGTTGGATTAACTGATTTCAATGGCAGAGATTAAAATTTTTAAATTAAGGATAATTTATTTTTTATAAAAATCTTCTTATTATCTATTGTTAATCCCAATCTCGATTTATAATAATCAAACTATCCAAAAACCGTGTTTTAAGTTTTACATTGTGTCAACGAATCTTAACTCTTGTTATAATATAAATACTAAAGGACATGTTAAATTATTTATTTGTGTCAATTTAATGAATTGAAAAATATTAAATAAAAATTTAATAATTTTATTAAAAAACTAAAAACAATATGGCTGAACCTAAAAAGAATTTCAATTAAGCATTTATAAGTATATATGTATTTTAACTCATTATAAATTGACTTCAACTTAGACAATTATACGTCACATTATTACCACATATATGATCTCAACTCGAATTCAATCCATAGAAACCTCTGTACCCATGACTATTCAAGGGTCAAGTTACCCACTAAACTAGATTGTTCTTAGACAAGTCGTTTTTGTACTTTGAATTGAGCCCACCCTACTTGAATTATCATTCAGGGCAGTCTCAGAAATTTTGAGCCTCAGCGAAAATTTAAAAAATAAATTCTTATATAATGAAAATCTATTCATTATTTTAAATAATTAATTTAATATTTATTTAAGTTTTAATTACAAAATAAGTGATTAAAATATACATGTTTTTTATTTTAGGTGCTTAAAGTTTTTTTGGTCGAGATAAATGCCTAAAGTTTATTTCGTTATTATTTTGAGGCAACGGACGTTAGGTTTTTTTATTAAAAAATATAAAATTTTAGACATCTAAAACAAAAAAAGCATAGTTTGAGCACTAGTTTTTAAAAAAATTAGACACCAAAAACAAAAAAGTGACATAATTTGGGCACTTGTTTTAATTTTTTTTTCTTTTTTAACGTTCTTTACTTAGAAATGGTCATGGAGTAAACTTTAGACACCTATTTTGACCAAAAAATATTTTAAGGACCTAAAGTAAAAAAGAGGTATAGTTTGAGCACTTATTTTATAGTTAAGCCTTTTTTTAATAAATTATAAAAAATATTTTATTGTTAGATTTATTTATTTAGGAAGGAAACTAAATTTTCACCGCTAAATTAATTTATTTATTTGATAAATTAAAAAAATTAAAAATATAGATAATTAAATTTTAGAGGCCATAGGCTGTTGAGTGCTCTCTATATAGCCGCCCTAATATATTTTTTTAATTAAAATAGACTATTTAAATGTTAAACTATGTCAAAATAAATAATGAATTTGGAAATGTCAAACTATGCCAAAATAAGTAAAGTGAAAATAATAATATTGTATTGGTAGGTTAAAGTATATCATGAGTTTTTGTACTATACTTTTTTTAACGATTTCTACCTAAGAGAGAAAATAATTTTATCATAATAAGTTTTGAATCTACAATCTAGGAGAAAGTGAAAAGTGTTAAATAAAAAAATTTAACCACATTCTCTAAAGATTATTAACATTTTGGTTTAAACATCATGTAAGTCCTTTTTAATTTTAAAATTGAGCAATATAACCCCTCTTAAAAAAAGAGTAATTTATTTAATGTACATTTTAAAAGCGAGTAAATGAAAAAAATCTAAGATGGTGTTGACATTTTTTTGTCAATACATGGCACATGTCTAACTATGATTGATAATTTTTTAAAATAAAATAAATTGGAAATTTTATAATTTCTTTTATAATTTTGCATTTTTATATGTTTTTATATTTTTATCAACCTTTTCAATTAAACCATTATTCCCATTCCAAATCTAAATTCAACGTGCACTTTTTTCAATAAGATAATTTAAATAATTTTCTTTTATTTTGACTTGTAATTGTAATACTATTGTAAGTGAAGACAACAAAATTGAAGTTAAAATAGAAATTATTTTTGTATTTAGATTTTATAAGTGTAAAAGAGTTACGTAAAAAATTACAAAATATTTTGAAAGAGATTAGTTTGCTCAAGTTTAAAATTTAGAGGGGCCTAAAGAGTGTTTAAATCGAAGTATTTAAACCCAATAATAATAACTTCAGTATAGGAACTAAAATGTTTTCTCTATAGTAGATGAATCAAAATGACATTTTAAATGTAATACATAACTAAGAATATTTATTTTTGTAGCGGAGAGACTAAAATAAATTTTTAATGTATAGTAAAAAAATTTATTATAGTTTGAGATCCTTTAATTGGTCGAGTTGTCAAGGATATTCATCTGCTTTACACCTTGTATTGGTTTGAATCTCGATATTTGCATTGAGAATATTAAATTAAGCTCTATTCATTGTAAAAAAAATAATATGTTTACTATACTTTGAGATCCTTTAATTGATCGAGTGGTCAAGAATACCCATATACTTTCCACCTTATGTAAGTTTGAATCTTGACATTTATATAATTATATCATTAATATTTTTTTGACAAATTATATTGTTAATATTAAATTAAGCTCTGTTGTACCAGAAAAAAATATATTTACTATACTTTAACCGGTAGTTCCATGTTGGTTAGTGGTTACATTTTTTTCTATATGATTTGAAGGAGCGGGAACATTGGTGTATGAGAATTAACATGATAAAAACATATTTACTATACTTTAACCGGTAATTCCATGTTGGAATAATAATACCAAACGGAATAAATTTTTTTTACAAGTACTTTAGTTTTAGGGTTTAGGGTCTTAGTTTAGGGTGTAAGGTTTAAAATTTAGGGATAGTGGTTAGAATTTAAGGTTTGGGGTTATAGTTCAAGGTTTATAAGTTAAAACCTAAATCCTAATCATATTACCCTAAAAACAAAACCCCAACCTCTAAACATTAAATTCTAACCCTAAATCCTAAATTATAAACCCCTACACCTAAACCTTACACCCTAAACTAGGATCCTAAACCCTAAAACTAAGGCACTTGTGAAAACTTTCAATTTTCACTGTTAGTGTATAAGATAATAATCCTTTTAGTAATTTAATAAGGGTTTAGAGATTCTGTTTAGAGTTTAAGGTTTAGGGATTTAAGCATAATAGTTTTGAATTTAGGGGTTGTTGATAGAATTTAAAGTTTATGGTTAAAATTTAGAGTTTATAAGTTAAAACCTAAATCCCTAAGCATAAACTTTAAATTCTAGCTATAAACCTTAAATTTTAAACCTCATACACTAAAACTTTTAAACCTTAAATTAAAATTTTAAATTTTAAAATTAAAATACTTGTAAAAATAAATTTTTTTACCGAGAATGTATAGGATAATAATCCTTCGATAATACTTGATTTTGTCTTGGGATGTTTCTTTTCCGTAAAGCTTTGGGTGTTTTGATGAGGAGGCGTTGCCCATCTCTCTAGGGACTAGGGTTCGTCGAATGGAGGTCATTTCCGACATTTAAGAGTTCTCGACTCATCTCGATTGCCGCCATCCACAGTGCTCTTGGCCTTTTCCCTTATGGTGGTCACAACTAGGGTTAGAGTTAGGGATGTTCATAGATTAAGTTAGGTAAGGTTTTTGTTCGATATGTACTCAACTCGAAAATTTAAAACATACACATGAATTTTATTTAATATTTTATGATGCTTTATCTGACCTGAACTCTTCAGATTTTAGAGTAAAATTCTAAACTCAACATGGCCCGATAGAAATAAAAAAAATTGAGTTTTTCATTTTTATTTAATAAAATAGAGAGTTAATTAGAAAAAATAAAAATAGAGAAGGATATTATAATAATTATTTCAACTTTATTTGAAAAAAAATAGAGAGATAATTGAAAAAAAAATCATTTATAAAGATATTAATAATTATACCTAAATATTAGAATAAAGCTGAATAAAGTTAACTTGTTATTTTAGGTCGGGTCAAATATTTTTCATTTTAAATTTAGACCCGACCATGCCTCATCCTAAAAAAATCTGATCCAAACAGAATTCGACTTTTTTTATAAAAAATACTCGATCCTATAAAATTAAATTAGGTCAAAATCCGTTAAATCCCAGTGAAATGAACATCAATTAGATTACATTAGGTTTATGGGTTTGTATGAGGTTCAATTATTTTTTAATAAATATAATTTTATTATTCAAGGTAAGCAGGTAGGTAGCTGCTGCAAAAAAAAAAACACACACACACACATCAATGTTTGTATTTTCTTCGGGGCCTAGGACCAATGCTGTAAACAGGCCAGGTGAATGGTGTATTTTCTTTATATAAATGAACAGAGGAAAAACAATCAAAGCACTAATATTATAAAGAAGTCTTTGACCAGTACAATCAACCTATAAAATAACTGAACCCAAGAAATGATTTTAGTGGAAGAGGGGATGATTTTTATTTTAATAGTCTTAAATTTAAATCGTTTTATCTGTAAAATATGTGTACATTGCCGGAGAGTTAAAAATATTTATAAACATATACTATCTCGTAATCGCCTTAAGACTATTAAAAACATATAAAATAACTAAAATCTTATCTAGTGAACTACGAAAATATTGACGCTTTGAATCACCATTCCTTGTTATCTTTATTATACTATCAATAAGTTGATTGCTTTCACGAAACACATGTATTTAAAGGTGATCTCTCAACATCTTCGGATCAAACTAAAAATATTTTGTATGATCGTAAAAGACTTACTTATCTAAGACTTACATTGGAGCAATTGTACTACCTCTAAGTTATTCGATTCAACCGCAACATGTCTCACACCTAGACTCCAAGCATCATTCAAGCCTTCGTAAACACTCTGAATTCGCTTCAAAAAAAAAAACATACACCTAAAAATTGAGAGAAACTTATCATCCATCACCTTTTTATCATCTCTCATCAAGGTGAACGGTATATTTAGATTGTTATAAACAAATAGTATATTAGATATATTTTCAAATCTACGATTTAAGTGAATATAAATATTTTATATAAAAAATTATTATATTTTCGTATTTATGATATGAGTGAATATAAATATTTTATATACAAATATTTTGTAAAGTTAAATTTAACAAATGATTGTAGTTGAAGTGGAAAAGAATTTTTATATAAAAAAATATGTTAGTCATGTAATCGAATTTTCAATTGTTTTATTTAACAGATGTAAATTTTTTATATGTGAATTGTGTAAATTTAAACTCAACAATTATGTTCATTTGAATCATATCGATTATATTTAAAGTTTAGAATACATAATTATTTATATATGACAAATGACATTCAAATAAATATAATTATGGAATCTAAACTTTACACATATCATATATTTTTCTTTTGAAAGTATATAAAAATATAAAAAGAAAGAAAATCCTTATAACACTATTAATTTTCATTTAAAATGTAAGCCCGCGAAACTAAATTCAGTTAGAGTTTTAATAATTAATATAGATATCAAATTTAAACGTATTAAATACTTTTGAGACATTCTGACCTCAGCTTCCGGGGAATAGCCAAGTGGCAACTTCCGGTAAATTGTAAAATAATATGGACAACAATCATATGTTCCTTTTCGGTATCTTTTTTTATGTCTCAACACTAAAAATTTAAATTTTAAGCTTTAATTCTAAATTTAAAATCTTAAACCATAAACTCTAAAAAATATACCCTACCCCTAATTCCTTAAACTCTAACCTTAAACCCTAAACTTATTTTTATTAATATAAGGCATAAATATGAGCACCGAAAAAGAGCTGAGGAATTCTATTCATATAAGGTAATTTTAGCACAATTTATAAGTTTCAATATAAACACTAAGGTACTGATAAATATCGAGTGTAACACTAAAATGTCTAAACTACTCAAATGATCACTCAACTATAGAGACCATTATTCTTTTAATTGTGGCAATATAACCAGTCAACTATGTAAATAGTCCTAATGTGACTACCTGCAGTTAGAAACCAAACGGTGTAGCTAATGTGGTTGTTGATGTGGATTTTTCATAAAATATTTTTTCCACGTTAGATATATAAACGTCCACATCATAATGCCACCTAAACAATGTGAAGAAATTAAGTTTTAAATTTGTGCATTTAAAGAAGTCCTAAAGTCCGTTTTCAATATTTTCTCCATTCTTTCTCACTATTTTGTCGAGAAGAAAATTTTTCTTGGAGACTATAGAAGAAAATGGATGCAAAGATGAATCATGTGTGCTTTTGTGGCGTTTGTTCGAAGCTAATAATAAGTTGGACTTATGAAAATTTAGGTATGAAGTTTTGGGGTTGTGGAAATTATTGAGATGAGGTAAGGGGTTGCAAGTTTTTTACTGGTATGATCTACCAATGATTGATAGGTTAAAAGCGATAATTGTTGGTCTTCTTTTTTTTTTTATCAATGAAGTATGATTTATTGAGGGAAAATCATACAACGAGAACCAAGTTGAGCCTCGTTAAAATCCCGCTAAGCCTAGTCAAAAGAAAAGAGTACACAACAAAGTTGCAACCGGAAACGGAACCATAACACGCGGCAACACAAAATCAAAGAAGCCACCACGCAATGGCAACACAAAAGCAAAATAAAAACATACTCAAAATCCATCAAACACGCATCAAGCTAAGCCAGAAAAGAACACACCCAAACAACTCATGCAAAACACAACAACAACCCTCGAGCTCGTCAAAACCCAACGCAACAGCACACCTCTAACGAACGACCTGGAACCATAAGGCACGCCCAACTCTATTTTTGGCTAAAGCATCCGCATGAGCATTTGCTTCACGAAAAATACGATGAAATACCACAGAGTCAAGGACACCACATGCATCATCAATCAACCAGAAGCACCACCATAATCGCCAAGGACGTCACAACCAATGTAAAATCCAGGAAACTACAACAAAAGAAACTGATTCTACAATCAAATTATACCCATGACACCATTTAGAGCGGAGGAGGAGAGATAATGTATGCACAATTGCTCAGAGCTCAGCTTTATTGGATTCCATCACACCAAACGGACCTGAAAACAAGGCTAAAATGCAACTACTATCATCTTGAAGCACCCCCTACAACACGCAGGACCTGACTTCCCCTGAACCGACCTATCCACATTGAATTTTAATACCCCCACCGGTGGAACCTCCCAAGATACACCATGTCGAATCGCAGATACAATGGCCACACCCTACTAAGGACACGATCACCATTGTACTTCCAAAATGTCGCAAGATACACCCACCTTCACCCAAAAAAGAGAACGCAACCGAACGAGGAAGAAAAGGTCCTCCACCGAGTATTGCTTGTCATTAAAAACCAGCTCATTTCGAGCAAGCCACAACGTCCACAAAATCGCAGAGCAACTAACCAACCAACATTGGCGAATTTCACCCGAGAACAACCCCAAGACACATTGGTAAATAAAATCATCTAGCCCAAAAGGAAGGGCTACGACAAGGCTCTATCACTATAGAAATAGGTTCCAAACCTGGCGACTGACCGCACACTTAAAAATATGTGATCCGTCTCAACAATACCTTCGCCACACCTCCGACACTGAAACACGACAGCCTCAAACTGAAGGCCACGGTCCTTTGAAAACTGCAACGTTGAAAGCCAATGGACCATTAAGAACCAAAGGAAACACTGCACCTTGGGTGGGATAGCCATTTTCAAGATATAAATAGTATCTAAATGCTCAGGCGAAATGCCAAAACCAGCCATGAGCATAAAAAGCTTCTTCACTGAAAAGCAACCTGTGAGATCATGGTGCCAAACAATACAATCCGCCATGTCCGGTCGAAAACAAAAATGAAGAACCAACGTTTTCAATTCACGCCATTGTTGGAGCTCAAAAGACCGTAATTCCCTTGAAAAAATGACAACCAAAGTCCATGCTCAAAAGAATCATTCATTGTATATGCAACTAACAAAGCAGAATAAACGTGGGAATAAAACACAAAGTGGAGTCTCCACACACCAAGTATCGTGCCAAAAGAGAATACTAGCACCATCCCCTATAACCCAAGAGAAATTATCCGACCCCATGTAACACGATACCTCCTCCGAAGCCTGAACCGCAACCATATTACACCAAACTGCCGACATACGCAACTGGTGCCAAGTATTGAAACGCCACTCCAAATGAGACAAGCTGTACTTAGTCTTAATAATAGATCGCCACAAGGACCTCAGTTCAGAAGCGTAACGCCACACCCATTTAGCTAACAAAGATAAATTTCTCAATCTCAGATCCACTACACCTAAACCACCAAGGCACTTCGGCTGACAAACCAAATCCCAACGAGCTTGACTCATCTTGCATTTTTTCTCAGAACCACCCCAAAAGAAACATCTCCGGATATGGTCCAACTTCCTAATTACACTCTTCAAAACAACAAAAATCGACATGTAATATAATGGAAGAGAAGAAATGACTAAATTTACCAATAACAATCGCGCGACAAGAGACAAAGTCGAGTCATTCCAACCCGCAAGTCGTTGACGAAACTGCTGTAAAATAGGCTCCCAAACACGTAGACAACATGGATTGACTCCAATCAGAATCCCCAAATAGTTAAACGATAGTTCACCACACTAACACCCCAGCACCTTTGCCATCTGTTCTTTAAGCAAATTAGAAATCCCTACCGCAAACAAAGATGACTTAGAAAAATTAATTTCCAAGCCTGAGCCATACTGAAAGCAAGTAAGAATGCGCTTCAAATTTGATGCCTCCTTTATATTGCCACGAAGAAAAATAACCATGTCATCAGCGAACTGTAAGTAGGAAAGAGTATACTAGCCCAAAATACTGATACCATGAAATAAACCACACTCCTCGCCATTCACCAAAAACTGATGTAATGCCTCGACAACTAAAAGGAAGAGCAACAACGAGAGCGGATCACCTTGGCAAACTCCTATTTGCATTGGAAACTCTCAGGAAGCACTCTCATTCACAAGGACAGACAATCAAGCCATACTAATGCAACTACGAATCCAAGTTCGCCACCGTGAACCAAACCCCATACGCACCATAACCCGATCAAGAAATTCCCATCGAATACAATCGTAAGCTTTTTCAAAGTCAAGCTTAATAATCACACCTCCCTGCCCAGCCTGACAAGATCGTAAAGAATGTAGGACCTCATTCATCAACAAAATACCATCTGAGATTTGTCTCATTTGAATAAAAGCTGTTTGGACATCACTCACCAAAATATTCATTACTGGTTGTAACCGAGCAATCAAGACTTTCGAAAAAATCTTGTAAGTTGAATTAAGGAGACAAATTGGGCGATAGTCATTTATCGACACAGGATTGGGAACTTTCGGGATCAATGTGACAAATGTAGAATTAAAGCCTTTTGGAAGGAAACCTTTATCAAAAAATCCAACATTAAATACATAATATTATCCTGAAGGAAATACCATCCACGCTTAAAAAAAGCAAATGTAAAACCGTCAGGGCTCGAGCCTTTCGAGCCCTTACAACTCCAAATTACCGCTTTAACCTCATCGACAGTAAATGACCTCTCTAACAACTTACATTGTTCTAACATTAGCATTGAAAAATTCACATTTGATTCCACCGTTCCTGCAACAGGCACCGTCCCAAAATGCTTACGAAAAGCAACAAAAAAGTGGTGTTTTATTTCATCTAGATTAGTGACCCATCTCTCATTTACACGTAAACCCTCAATACCGTTTTGTATAGCACGAGCCTTATCCATAAGGTGAAAGAACTTTGTGTTCTTATCCCCCAACTTGAGCCACAACACCCTCGACTTCTAACGCCAAATTGATTCCCTAAACTTCTTTAATTGCCACAAATCAGACATAAGGGCCTTATAATTCCTCTCTTGATCACTATTCAGAACAACTCCAAAACCAACATCCAAACGATCAATTTCTAATTTTGTCTCGTAGATTCATGTGTTAACATGGGCAAAACAATCTCTGTTCCACTTCTTTAGGAAGACACAAAATTTCCTCAGCTTCACGACAAGATGACCAATGCCCGTATCAACCGACTGTTTCATCCGCACATCTTTGAAATCATGTACATGTCGTTGTTCCTCAAGCCAAAAATTAAGGAAGCAAAAGGGACGAGGTCCCCAATCAGACTCATCACTCGTAAGACACAAAGGCAAATGGTCGGACACCCCCTTCGGCAAATTTTCCAGCACCAACTTGGAGAACATATTGATCTACTCACACGTTACCATAAACCAAGAAATACGGCTACATCTTTCCTTGTGCCAAACCATGTAAAAGATTTACCCACTATTGAACATCTATAATGCTACAACCATCACAAAAATCGACAAACTTCTCTATACCTCTCTGATGCGTCAAGCAACCTGATAAGTCTAATATTTGCATATTTTTCACATATATATACCTATATTTTAGTGTTCTAATCCAACTATAAATATATGTTTTAATATGTATTTGATTTTTGTAGGGATTTTGACAACTAAAGGATAATACATGCTTAAAAAAGAAGTTTCAGTTGGATTTGGATTTTAAGGAGCACTTAACATATGAAGAGGAATTCTACTTCAAGTTTAACTTTTATGTTTTATATTATATTTGGAGTAGGATAGAGTTTTAAATTAAATCTTATTGTAATTCATTCTCCTAGTTGATATAAATGACCTCTATTATAAATAGGGTCATGAGGAGAGGAGAAATCATTCATCCCATAGTTCTCATTCTTCTCTTCTTTGTTGATTTCCCTTCTCCATGAGTTGCTAAACTATTTTTCTAGTTAAGGTTTAGGTTCGAGGTTATTAATAAAAGTTTTTAGTAAGATTTCTTGTTCTTCATCTTCTTCATCTATTTCAAGTATTTTATATCTTTTGGGCTTATTCAACACGTATATATTGGATTATATATATACGACAACCAATCGAGGCATCCTTGATACAAGTGGTAAGTAACCAAGCAACGGGTTAGAAGGTATGAATTCATATTCTTGATAAGTTGACAAATTAATGTTTTGATAGTTTATGTGCATTGGGTCTCTTAATTCAGTAAAACTATTTGATAGGTTTTAATTCTAAGTGGATTATCTAAGGATTTTAATCTTGATAATAAGAGTTAGTCTTTTATGGATTATTAAGTGATTATCTACTATGTAAGAGAGATTGGGTTTAATTGTGGATTATTAATTAACCTATAACAAAGCTATTTGAGATTGATGCAGGTTTTTCTTTTCTGAAGTTCGATGATCTAAAACTTGGAATAATATATATACCTTAACTAGAGTTTATTTTAATATAGAATTGTCATTTACTTTAAATTGCTTTCTTCAATTCTACTCAAATACAAAAACCCCTCTTTTACTTTAATTGCTTGTGAACTTAATCTCTTAACCGATCTCTGTGGGATCAACCCTACTTGCCGCTACTACAAATTCAAAGAACAAGTAGGTATTATTTTTTGACGGATTCGACACCCATCACAACCCTGCCTTTCTAAGTGATCTTTCACGACATTGAAATCGCCCCCAATACAAAATGGTGCATCAAAGAAACCACTAAATTTCGGAGAACCTCCCACAGGGTAATCTATTCACCAAGAAAACGAGGGGCATATATGTTACACATAAAACAAGACCAATTCTCATAAAGCCATGTACCTTGGAGAAGGATGAAGTTTTGATTGACTACCACCGAGCTTATAAGAAATCTTGAAACCTCCCAAATAACTAGCAACCCCCCAGACTTTGCCAAAGAAGGCGAGAATGCAAAATCGAAATTATCTGTATGCCAAATACGGCTCACAATCCTTTTATCAATATTTTCCTTGTTTCTTGTAAGAAAACCATCTCACAATTATGTTGTCGTAACAAATATTGTTGCTTCATTTTCGACAACCAAAACTCCAACCAAGCAGCTGATCTTTAGAGTTTCCTCGGCCTCATGTAAAATCTGCTTCTTCTATAACTACATCTGAGACTTTCCTTACTTTTTTATTTGTGCCCTCATGATTTACAAACTCTGACTTGTAAACCCTTTCAATCGGTTCTGGCCTTACCACTGAGTCAGGCTTAACAATTGTATATTATTTTCACATTCCACCAAATCTAGAACACGAGAGTCCTCCTCAATTCCCTGATCAACCCAACCCACTAACTCGTCTAAGGTTCCCCGATCAGAAACCAACATTGTCTCTTCAACATATGAATCATAACTATAACCCCCTAAACTCAAACGAGAAGAAATATGCTAAATCTAGAAAGTAGCGTTTGAAAACTTGTCCCTCAAATAACATATTTTAGGTTTACTCATTTACAAAACAAAATTATTATTAAATAATAATAGTTATAGTAAAATATTTCAATTACTTAAGAAACTCAATCATTAAAGCATATTCTGAATATTTATTAAAACATTTGAATTAAATCCGAAAGTGCATGCATTCAATTAAACCCAAATTAAAACAATCCTAAATGTCCAAAATACGTAATTGTCCCAATTATTACGAATAATCCAATATAATTAAAAAGTTCGTACTGGTAACAAAATATCCAAGTAAAATGCGAGATGCTCCAAGTACCGAGTCGCCTAAAGATTCTGAATATCTGAAAGAGAAATTAAGGGGTGTAAGCTAAAGAGCTTAATGTGTTTCTAAAATGCAAGCAACCACAAACAAAACATTATTTTTGTTTTTCTGATAAATTCTTTTGAAAACATATTAAATTTCAATAAATCTGAATCATAATGATATGATGTCTTATGCTCATGAAACACAGTACCGAATCTCTGATACACCATTTAAAGAGTAAAAAATCCACTAATCTGAAGTGGAACTCAGCCCGAAAGGTGGAGCCACTAATCTGAAGCAGAATTCAACCCGAAGGATGAAACCACTAAACTTTCCCGAACAAATCCCAATCCATGTACACGCAATGATATGATGCTGATTTAAAAATCCAAATCATATCCGAAACTCTAAATGTTAAAATTCAAGTTGCATAAATCTATAAATCCAAAGTTCAACAATTTCTATAAATCTGATATTTCATAATTTTGTTAATCTAATTTTAGTTGAAACACAGTCCGATATATTATGCATGATATCTGAAGACTTTCACAAAGCATAACACAAAATAGATAACGCAAGATGTAAAAAAAACTCATTCTACACAAGTGAGAAACACACAAATTTATAGCATAGGAAGAGAGACACCTTAAGCAATAGAATCTCTAATGTTGAGAAGGCGAGCCTTACGGTCAGCTCTTTCTGAATCAAAACCTACGAGGTAAGATCTCTATATCAGAACTAACATTATCACTAAGCCATCAACTACTAACATAAGAATTAATCAAAAAGAAATACTCACATGTGAACCTTAAAGAACATGCACGATTAGACTAAACAAGCAGAGAAGGTAACTTGTCAGCCTCAGAGACTATACTTGAACACGAGAATAACTCGGGTCAAACCAATATCCAGATCTTCAGAAATTACTAAGTACAATAAACTGTAATTAGTAAAACAGACCTTTCGGATTCAAATTTGACAAAACGGGCAATGAATTTAGATTCAGGACGTCGAAAAAGGTCATGAAGAAGGTTGTCTGAAAAGAGTCAACTCTGGTTAAAGTCAAAGTCAACTGTCAAAAGTCAACTACGGTTAAAGGTCAAACGGGTCAAAACTCAAGGTCAACTGGTCAAAGGGTCGGTCAAACGGGTCGAGTCAATAGATCACAGGTCGAGTCGGTCAATTATACCATAGTTTGGTTCGGGTCATAGTCAAGCTCCGATTTAGTCCGCTTGGGCGGTTTGGTTAGACGTGGTTTATTTAATGGGTTCAACTCTACCGGTTAGGTCCGGTTCACATATTCATATTGGGTCCTTTGATTTTTGGGCTCAACAGAAACACACATCCCAGTGTTTCACAAATGGTTTCGGTTCACACATTAATATAGGCTCACTCACAGATTGTCCATGCCCATGAACACAAACACAAACACACACAAGCCCAACATCTATACTAATCACACACACACCGCCAAACACCAAGCCCAACTACTTCTCTTCTATGCAAACTGAAGCTAGGGTTGAAGACCCTCATCGACAGCGGCAAATCTAACCGAGCACGACGGCACGACACAACAACACAGCGATAACTGTTCTAACAAGGACAATACAATAGATCGATAAGAACGACAAATTGAGGGTTTTCCAAAACCACTTGACATCACCGACGTTGGCAACAAATACAGATGACAAAGACGAAGCAAAATGTCGGTGACTCCAACAGCGGCCAAATAGTCATTACCAGCCAGAAAACAAAGGCAACCAAGGTCAACAACCCATTCACAAAACCAAAAAGAAAGAAATAGTTCAAGAGGCTTACCACAACGTCGGATTCGAAGGGAAAGAGATGGAAGAATGGCGATGTAAGGAGAAACCGAATGGTTTTACACCGTTTTTGAGCAACTAAATGATAGTGAGCAAGATCTGATGGGAGGGTTTCGTTCGGGATAAGATGAGGAGTCTATTGATGGCCTAACCACGAAGATCAGACGGTGGCTTGGCTTTGGTCGGAGCTCGATTGGAGAAATAGGTGAGGGTAGGTTTTAATTTTAAAGGACAAAAGAGAGAGGGGTGCGGCTGCATATCGCGTTATGAAACAAAATAAGTGCTGAAAAGGGGTTTAAATACCCCAAGGAAATGGTTAAATTATTAAGGGGTTAACACAAAAGACCTAAAGTTTATCCCACCTTACATAACGACCCTTAAATTTCGATTTTAACTCAATTAAGTCACCAGTTAAGATTAAGGCACAAAATAGATTTCCAAATTAAATTAGGTTTTTCGAATATAAAATCCCTAAATCATTAGGGTTTCAAATTAGGGATTTTATCATTTAAGGATTTTTGAATTAGGAAAATTTTAGGGTGTTACAAATCCCCCCTTAAAAAAAATTCGTCCTCATAATTTTTAGACTTAAGAACATATTTCAAAACTAACACTCACATGTGCATTCTCATTCTAAACTCATAATCCATCAATTCAAAGATACGAAGTGAATACATCAAAATGTACCTAATATGTCCTCAGATCTAATCTATCCTCAACCTCTATAAGGTGCCCGAACAGATGCTTGTGATTGAATTTGCACAGATGAACCGATAGGAGAACTTGTGTAACACCCTCTTCTCGGTCTAGTAGAGAACCGTGTTAGAAGGCGTTAACAGCGAACAATACGGTGAATTTGGCACATTAACGACATAAATATCTCATACGGTGCGATGAAATCGAGCAAAGCAAGGCTTACCAATCTGTTTTAGGACTAATTTTAAACTTTTTAAACCTTTGAGGCCAAACTATAAATTCTAGAAGTTTAAAGGTCCTTTTAGCAATTGACCAATCTATACTGAAATTCAAGCTATGATTAACCATTCTGCAAGTTTTCATGTTAATCTGATGCCATTTACCCAATCAATTAAACTATGCAAGATTTAGTGACCATTTTGTAAACAATGCAAAGTTGTGTTCAACAGCTTTTAACCAAATTAAGAGACACCGTACCGAAATACCTTAGTGCCGTATCGGTACGAGTGCACATAGATTTAAACTCCATTGAATCTGCCCATTTCTGTTTCGATACAGTTTGACCTGTATCGGTACGGGTTGACCAACATTGACTTTGACCAAAGTCCGTTCCAGTACACCCTATATCAGAAAGGGTTGAACGATTACCAAATAAAATGAAATTTTGTCAGCAATATTCAAACACTATAATATATATGTATGTCAAATTTTAGGGCTATTCGAATCCATTTACTAGCTTTTTACCCTTTTGAGCCAATTATGCAACTTTAGCCTACTTTAGCCATTACCAAAAGGTCAAATAGTGCTTTAGTGACTTTTACAAACCATGCATTATACACATATATCAAAATGTACATAATTGACTAATTCAACTACTTTGCCACCATTCTAGGAGTTCATAGGGACAAAACACATTACTTGAGGCTCGTAGTGACTTGCCAACAACATTGAATTCTCCGATCTTCAAGGACAAAATCTTTAACCTGAAATGCATGAGATGAAATGCATTAGGCATACTTTTCCCAATGAGGTAGTCATAAACAAAACCAATAACAATGAAATGCATTTTAAAACATGTAACAACAACAATGATGCCACGAATAAATATTATCAATGCAATCTTCAAGTTCAATAACAATAATATCATAATTCTTATCATTAACCCTTGGATCAATTCCAGGATAGTGGATATGCAAATTCCTATGCCTCGCCAAATCAATAAAAAGTCTAATCCCTCCGACTTGCCAATATGACCAATATCACAACACATCCCTCCGCCTCGCTAAATCAATATAGGTCGTAGCCCTAGGATCGTAGTCCACCCGTACACTAAGCTCTTGAATTCTATGACATGCCAATTGTATCGAATATCCTTTCAAATCCAAGGTCTGGTAACAATATCAATGATCGATGTTCGATAACAATAGCGATGTTCAATATTCTTGTCAATAAAAATGATCTGATATCCATATTCATTAACAATCTCAATGCTTAATAATCTCAATGACAATGATAATGGTCAATGCTCCATTTCTAATGTTTCAATAACAATAATTGTATCGATAGCAATAATCCTTGACAATGGTATTTTCAATACAATAAACAATAACAATGGAATCGGGAAGACACCTAGTCTATCCCGAGTCCCCGACTACACTCACATTGACAATCTGATGCTCTTACGGCTCTTGAATGACAATCCCCTTGTTCCTAGCTTTTTTCAGTGACGGTAGATGATCTCTATCAACTTCTTGAGCTAGGTAAAACAATAGGATTGTATTAGAATCATCAATACGATATCATAAACAATATAACGATACCAAAATCAATATCTAAGCACGAAATAGCCATTAGCTACAAGATTTCCATAGATAGTCAAAACCATAACTTTGTGATTAAGCTTGATTAATCCATGGATTTTCAACGATTGTTTGGGGATTACCACTTACCCGGTCGAAGACAATAATTCGGTAACGATAAACCGAAGAAACTCAAGCTTTCTCAACCTTCAACAATGGAGGTGCTTACTTGGAGGTGGAAGAAGATGAGATGGAGGTGTGTGCTTGGTATGTAATCGGGTAAGTTCCCTAAATTGGCTATTCTATTGTTTTAAAGGAATATCTTTCCTTCATATAAACGTCTTCAGAAAACCCCACGTAGGATGATTATAATTGAATCGCAAGGTTAGTCTCCCAACTCTTCAGTATTCGAAACTTGTACCCCCATCTTTCAATTTCTATAATTTAGCCACTAAAAGGTTAACAATACATTCAATAATGTCCGTAAACAATAAATTGACTCAATCGGAGTCCAAGATCAATACAATTGGCCTTGCGATCTAAGTCAAAGCTATATTTGAACCTTTCCAATGTAGGGTTTCCAATCGCTAGAACCCAATTCTGACTAGGCCGAATTTCGGGGTGTTACAACTCTTACCTTAAGAAAAATTTATCCTCGAATTTTACCTGAATCGAAGAGATGAGGATATTGCTCTCACATTGTCTCCTCTGGTTCCCAAGTGGCTCTCGTGGCAGTGTGGCTCTTCCAGAGCACCTTGACCAGTGGAATATACTTGTTACGAAGTCTCCTGACTTCTCTTGCAAGAATCTGGATTGGTTCTTCTTCATAAGACAAGTTCGGTTGAATTTCCACTGATTTAGGTTCCAAGATGTGTGAAGGGTCAGAATGGTACTTCCGCAACATCGATACATGGAACACATCATGGATTTTGCTCAATTCTAACGGCAACGATAGGCTATAAGCCACAGGGCCAACTCTTTCAACAACCTCAAAAGGTCCAATGAATCAGAGACTCAGCTTCCTTTTCTTACCAAACCTCAGAACTTTTTTTCCATGGTGAGACTTTAAGAAAAGCTTTCTCACTGACTTCATATTGTATACCCCTTCGTCTAAGATCAACATAGGCCTTTTGTCGGTCAAAGATAGCTTTCAAGCGATCATGGATGATGGTAACCCGATCTTCCGTTTCCCAAAGTAAATCAGGGCCCAACACCTTGCATTCGCCAAGTTCAGACCAATACAATGGTGTTCTACAACATCTGTCATACAACGCTTCATCTATCTCATAATCAAAGAACGTATTGTTCTGCTTTAGATTCATAAAATCATCGCGTCGTTTCGCTAGGAACTCAGTTCCCACATATCAATCCTCATTATCATCTATCCCATTCTGATTTTTTTGTCTAACCACAATACGACAAATGTTCCCTATCAGATACAACGGTGCAACCTCAACCAAACGCAACACAAGAACTTCTACGTTGTGGCATAGTAACTAACTACAAAAGGTAAAAACCTAGATTAAGATTCGGTACTGAGAGTCTCGAATTTAAAACATGTTGAAAATAATTCCATACAAATCAAGAGAATTCGTACTAAATTTTTCAAAAAAATCTTATTTGTCCTAAAATATTTTAGATGCATACAAAAGTCGAAAACATTTTAAAAACAACTTTTGTGTGCCTTACAGTCCGAGAGTTGAACTTAGCTTTAATACCACTTAATAGAACCCTCTAAACCCGACCCAGAAGAAATAGGCTAAATCTAAAAAGTTGCGTTTGAAAACTTGTCCCTCAAATAACAGATTTTAGGTTTACTCATTTACAAAACAAAATTATTATTAAATAATAATAATTATCGTAAAATATTTCAATTACTTAAGAAACTCAATCATTAAAGCATATTCTGAATATTTATTAAAACATTTGAATTAAATTCGAAAGTGCATACATTCAATTAAACCCAAATTAAAACAGTCCCAAATGTCCGAAATACGTAATTGTCCCAATTATTACGAATAATCCAATATAATTAAAAAGTTCGTACTGATAACAAAATATCCGATTAAAATACGAGATGCTCCAAGTACCGAGTCGCCTAAAGATTTTGAATATCTGAAAGAGAAATTAAAGGGGTGTAAGCTAAATAGCTTAGTGTGTCTCTAAAATGCAAGCAACCACAAATAAAATAATATTTTTGTTTTTCTGATAAATTCTTTTGAAAACAAATTAAATTTCAATAAATCTAAATCATAATTATATGATGTCTAATGCGCATGATACACAGTACCGAATCTCTGATACACCGTTTAAAGAGTAAGGTTCCCTAGAACCTACTCTCTCCATCGTTACCATCCGGAGTAGAACACAGCCCGAAGAGTGGAACCACTGATCTGAAGAGGAATTCAACCCGAAGGATAAAACCACTAAACTTCCCCGAACAAATCTCAATCCATGTACACACAATGATCTGATGCTGATTTAAAATTTTGAATCTTATATGAAACTCGAACTGTTAAAATTCAAGTTGCATAAATATATAAACCTGATGTTTAATAATTTCCATAAATTTGATATTTCACAATTTTGTAAATCAAATTTTAGTCGAAACACAGTCCGATATGATATGAATGATATCTGAAAACTTTCACAAAACATAACATAGAATAAATCACGCAAGATCTAAAAATATCATTACACACAAGTGAGAAACGCACAAGTTTATAGCACAGGAAAAGACACACCTTAAGCAATAAAAGCTCTAATGTCGAGAAGACGAGCCTCACGCTCAATTCTTTCTGAATCAGAACCTATGAGGTAAGATCTCTATATTAGAACTAACATTATCACTAAGCCACCAACTACAAGCATAAGAATTAATCAAAAAGAGCACTCACATACGAACCTCAAAGAACGTGCACGATCTGACTAAACAGGCGAAAAAGGTAAGTTGTCGGCCTTAGAGACGATACTTGAACACGAGAATAATTCGAGTTAAACCAATATTTAGATCTTCAAAAATTACTAAGTACAATAAATTGTAATTAGTAAAACAGAGCTTTCGAATTCAAATTTGAAAAAATAGGAAGCAAATTTAAATTCAGGACGTCGAAAAAGGTCAAGAAAAAGGTTGTCCAAAAAGATTCAACTCTGATCAAAGTCAAAATCAACTATCAAAAGTCAACTATGATTAAAGGTCAAACAGGTCAAAACTCAAGATTAACTAGTCAAAGGGTCAGTTAAACGGGTTGATTCAACATATTACAGGTCGAGTTAGTCAACTATAACATAGTCTAGTTCGGGTCACAGTCAAGATCCGATTTAGTTTGCTTAGGTGGTTTGGTCAGACGCGGCTCAGCTAATGGGTTCATCTCTGCCGGTTAGGCCGGTCACATATTCATATTGGGTCCTTTGATTTTTGGGCTCAACAGAAACACACAGCCCACTAGTTCACAAATGGTTTCGGTTCACACATGAATATGGGCTCACTCACAGATTGTCCATGCCCATGAACACAAACACATACAAGCCCAACATTTATACTACTCACACACACACCGCCAAACACCAAGCCCAACTACTTCTCTTCTTTGCAAACTACAGCTAGGGTTGAAGACCCTCATCGACAGCGACAGATCTAACAGAGCACTACAACACGACGCAACAACGTGGTGGTAACTGTTCCGACAAGGACAGCACAACAGATCGATAAGAACGACAGCTCAAGGTTTTTCCAAAACCATTTGACATCCCCGACGTTGGCAAAAAAACGAACAACAAGGACGAAGCAAGATGTCGGTGACTCCAACAGCAGTCAAACAGTCATTGCCAGCCAGAAAACAAAGGTAACCGAGATCAACAACAACCTATTCACAAAACCAAAAAGAAAGAAATGGTTCAAGAGGCTTACCACAATGCCGGATTCGAAGGGAAAGAGATGGAAGAACAGCGGCCGAAGGAGGAACCGAACAATTTTGCACCATTTCCGAGCAACTAAACGACGGTGAGCAAGATCTGATGGGAGGGTTTCGTTCGGGACGAGATGAGGAGTCTATTGATGGCCTAACCACGAAGATCGAACGGTAGCTTGGCTTTGGTCGGAGCTCGATCGAAGAAAGGGCTGAGGGGAGGTTTTAATTTTAGAGGAAAAAAGGGAGAGGGGTGCACCTGCATATCGTGTTATGAAACAAAAGAGGTGCTGAAGAGCTAAAAAAAAGGGTTTAAATACCCTAAGTAAATGGTTAAATTATTGAGTAAGGGTTTGAGCTATATTAGGTTAACACAAAAGACCTAAAGTTTATCCCACCTTGAATAACGACCCTTAAATTCTGATTTTAACTCAATTAAGTCACCAGTTCAGTTTAAGGCACAAAATAGATTTCTAAATTAAATTAGGGTTTTCGAATATAAAATCTCCAAATCATTAGGGTTTTGAATTAGGGATTTTATCATTTAGGGATTTTTGAATTGGGGAAATTTTAGGGTGTTACAATAACTATCAAATTCAATAGGAGGTATAGTCATTGAATTTGACACTAAAGTCTCTCCAGTAGTGGACTGTGCGATCTGTGGCTCCACCAGGTCTACACATCAAGATTCCCCACTACTATTCTCCCTTCCTTCATCCCTCTCTTCTGGCAATGGTGTAACAAAACCATTATCCAGTTGTTCCTCAAACTGATCCACATGTAAAGGTGAGATTTGACCATCACCCTTAAACGCCTCATCCAGCTCAAAACGATGCATCTTGTTCTAAACCCCGCCACGGATCAATTTCCTGCACATGTATTGGGAATGATTTCTCACCACCACCAAATCAATGATCTTATCTATACGATTTAGGAATGATGTTCGTATCAAAATCTAACCCCTCTCAAAAGACGTAGGCTTTTTCGTGTTATCTTCCAGACAAACTAACGAGCCCCACAACCCTGCAACATTCACAAAAGTTGTCACCAAACATGAATAGGGATCCTGGACGACATCTCAATATCCGGCGATCAAACAAATAAGCGAGTAAACCATCTAACCATAGCGCTAAGGTTTAAGAATTTCTCTTTAACAACCTTATTGTCACATATAATCAAGACCATGGAACCTGTAATACGCATTATAGAGAAACCACTCAAACCCACGAGTCTCAAATCTACAGCCATTTTCGAGATCATCTTAATGCAATCAGTCCACCCAATCAAACTCTTCTGAAGAATTGATACGTTGTTTAAATCAATGGATCCAAATACTTCTCGTATCGCTTGTTGTACTTGTTCTGGTCTATTAGGTTTTGTGACTCAAATGGAGGAGGATACTTTGCGCCGTGAGTAAGAATTTCTATCCCCTCCTCGCGCCCACGCAGTTCTGATTTTCGATCTGTGTAACCAAAATCCATCCAATCTCTCCATTACTCGTTCAATATCACTCTTTGAAGCCATCAGTACAAACCCAAAATGAGTCCCATCTCTCGTTCGATTTTATCGGGATGAACGCATCCACCACAACCCCATAGCGATCAAAAGCTTGCCACAAGCCTTTCCAGTGAAATCGAGGAGGGATGTTACCCACAAAACACGTCCAAACACGACGTCGGACAGGCTCAACCGCTCTCCCGACGTTTCTCTCCATGGTTTTTTTTTTTATATTTTCATTTCATATTCTTAAAAGAGTTGTTGCTATGGAGCAAGAAAGAAAGAGTTGTTAAAATTTTATTTCTTGGTGTTGTGCTTTTGGTGGGATTTATTTGGGAAATAATCTTCTCTCAGTGCTTGAAATTTGCTTCTAGATGCTGGAGATTTAAGTTGTTGAAATTTATCTTCTTCAAAAGAGATTTAGGTTATGGCTATTAATGGGAGTTTTGGGGATTTACGTTTTTTTCTAATATTAACTACCTATAGTTTTCATGAAAATCCTAGGTTGTAGGTATTATCTAATGGATTGAGATTAATTGTAATGTATTTTAAATTTTTAAAATTTAATGAAATATTGGTTTTTGTAATTAAAAAAAATAAGTTTTAATGAAGTTTTGCATTAAACAACAACATAATTTTGTAACAGATTTGAAAGAAAATAATGCATTAAGTCACCTAAAACAAAGTAAAGTAAACAAAAACACATAATTTCATAATGACATTAAATTTATAATGTAATCTATACACACATAATGTTTGACTAATACATATGGGAAACAAAAGATATTGACCCACTAAAGTAAGTCAAACAAAAAATTTGGATATTTCTTATCACAACAGTATGTCCATGTTATAGTTTGGTCAAATGTATGCAAAACACAACTGAGTAGTTCATAAAAAGATTCTAGTGCCAACAAAATCAAGGATCAATCTTTGGAGATGAGTGATTGTCACAACTCTCTTGACTCATAGGTACTCTGGGGTGGGCATCCATCTGACAATATTAACCTATGAAGGTTGAGTTGGTGTTAGAGATAGACTTGGAGATGAGTGAGTGACACAACTCTCCTAACTTTTATGTACTGTAAGGGTGGGCATCCATCTAATAGTATGAACTTGTGAAGGTTGAGTTGGAGCTAGCCTTGGAGCTGAAGTTGGCGTTGGAGTTGGAGTGATTTCATTCCGACTTGTTGTTGAGGTGGTTTTAGGTCTTCTAATCTGTACACAAAAAATCATGGTAAACTGGTTAACCAAACAACCAAATCAAGTGGCAAGAGTGTGCTTATTTATTTGATTAAGAAATATGATATTTACTGGTAGTTTTGGAATTCTGAGAGTTTTTCTTGTAGCGGATGTGGATGTTTGTTCAGGTCTTCTTGGATTGGCAGCAACCTTTCCCTTACATGTAATATTATGTCCACTCCCTCTATTATTTTTACATGAAATTTTGACACCCTTCTTTGACACCCTACTAGTCTGAGGTGGTGCTTCATCAGCCTCCCTATTTCGTTTCTTGTATGGTCTTTCTAAGGTCTTCTAAAGATATGTAGCAAAATAGGCTCCATTGTCTCATCAGTTGCCCATTATTTCTGACCTTTTACTAGACTTATCAATTGGGAGTAAATGGCTCTTTGGGTTGACACAAAATAACAAGGGTCGACATACTTTTTTAGGCTTTCTTTAATTGACAATATAACAGAAATAGCATGAACACATGAAATGCCTACATAGAACAAGAATTTATTAGTAATTATAAATATATTATAACTAAATGCTAACTAAATGTTGGCTTAAATGTTAACTGAATACAATGGAGATGTTAACCTATTAGTTGCCAATTTTTGCATGAGCATGACCAAGCTTGATTACTAACTGAATGCTGGCTAGAAGGACCACATGAAACCTAATATATTTTTCCACCAGCATAAAAGAAACCAACAACTACATAAAACAAAAGCACAATTAGCATAAAGAGGCGACCAACATAAAGTGACCAACAACTGTATAAAACAAAAGCATAGTTAGTATAAATAGTTAGCATAAAGAGGTCAACAACTGACTAGTTATACCTATGTGTTAGTGATGTTGCATGGTCCTTCTTTTTTTTTTTTTGAATTTTAGGGCATAGAAGCCATGTCTACTTTTCAACTTGATCCTTCCTTTTAGTAAGTCTTTGCATCAAATTTGTTCTAATAGATTCTACCAATATAATGATAGGTTTGTTTCTAGCTTCAAGTATTAGCTTGCACGTATCAATAGTAGTAATTAGTAAACAAACAAAATATTTGTATATTTACAAATAATCAATTTGCAATGAGAAGAAATACCTTATTCTAACACTCGTAATTATTATTTAGAAGCTTGTTTGACTTGCACCTAAAAGAGAAGTGCGACTTTGTTTAGTGGGTGAGGTTTTTTGGTGACAACCACTTCCAAGCAGTTTTTGATATAACCTACAAATAAAAGTCACAATGGTCATAATGGAACTCCCTCACATACAAAAATGATTTTCAAATACAAGTTAATACCTTTAATTCATCTATGACAGATTGGAACTCACTGACATATGTTGCCCGTGCAGTTTTCCACACTTGGTCCTTTAGAATTTTTCCAACAAATTCATTAGTCTTAGCGTTTGAGTACAAGTGCCTAATATATGTTCTATATTTTGAATGGGGTTACAATTATGGAACAACATCCATTAGCTCTTACACACCACAAAACAAAATTTTAATTTTCAAATTAAATTACAAAATTGAAAAATCAAAATCTTTTAAATAAATTGAGTTATACTTTCTGTCTATCAGTTATGAAGGTGAAACTGTGAGAATTCTCAATCTCTAAATCATTGCCTAATAATTCTAGAAATCAACACCAAGATGACTTATTCTCACTCTCCACAACTACAAATGCTATTGGATAGATTGAGTCATCTGCATCTATCCCTACAGTTGACAAAAGATGACCTTGGTAGTTGTAATTCCCTAATTTTGTTCGGGTATATATATAATTCATTATAAGTATAGCCAAATAAATAAGTAAATAAAAACAATAAATGAATATAAATAAGTAAAGCAAAAATTAGTCTATAGGATAAATGTCCATATACAAAGAGTCCATTATATAGTATAAATTCACCTACAATATATTATATCCTTCTTTACATCTAAAAAGCCCAAATTACAAAATTTAAGCCCAATACAAAGCAATTCCCGCCCAAATTTTAAGCCCAACATATTTGTGTTTGTTTGGCCCGCCAAAAGTGCCACGTGGCGAGCCCTTATTCACATATTCAGGGTTCACTCGAATTAAAGGGCCATGCCGCCGTCAGTGCCCACCTCATATAAATAGAGAAAGAAGCAATTATTAGACAATAATGAGATAATTATTAGGTAATTATTGCAATCATTAAAAGAGAGAGAGAAGGGAGTTCAGAGGTCTTACCAGAAACTGAAGGGACATTGGAGAGCTGAATCAGACGCCAGAGAAGACAACTGGAACCACCGCGCCACTGTCTCGCCAGAAGGTAGCTTTTCTCTTCCTCTTTTCATTCCCTGCACCAAAACACCAAAATAGATTAAATTCAAACTCTAAAATCTAAAAACAGTAGCCACAAATGAGATTTAAGTTTTTAATCCTAGATCTAAAAAACAACAGTCAGAGAGGATTTAGAGGCATATCTTGAGGTCGTTGGAGTCATTTTAGGTTGTTGGAGGGTTTAAAAGCAACGGCAAAGTTGAACATGTAGATTTAGGTCTGGTTTGGGTAGTTAAGACTATGAATCGGGTGAAGAAGGAAGGATTTGGTTAAATTCGGGCCTAGATCTAGTTTTAGGATAAAAATGGGGAAAATAAAGCTTTTTAGGGTTTTGAAAGGCGACGGATGGTAGACGAAAATCGTCTTACAGTGGTGACCGGTCACTGGAGATGAAGCAGACAGTGGTCGGGGATAAGGTGTGATCGGAGAAGATGACTGGAGATGACGGCCGATGGTGGCCGGCGTCGCCTCTGGTGGCCAGCAAATAGGCCAGGGCTAGGTTTAGGTGGTGGCGATGGATCAAATTGGGAAAGATGGAAGAACACGGTTTGGTTTTCGGTTGAATTAGAGGGTTTGATCCAAAAAACAAGGAAATGAAGAGTTTCAGTGTTTATCATGGATCAAAACGAAGAAAATGAGATGAACTGGTGTTGAATTTGGGATGAATAGGGGTCTTTAATCCGATTTGGGATGTTTTTTTTTCTAGGTTTAGAGTGTTTAGGCCGGGAGAGTTTGAAAGAGAGGAGAGAGTAGAGAGAGGGTGAAATTCAAAAAAAAGGGAAAAAGGGGTGTCTGATGAGGTCTTTTTATAGACCAAAAAGTCAGGCCGTAGAGCCCGCGAATCCCCGCAAAGGCCCGCGCCCTACTTCCATAGGCTTCATACCGTAGCCCCGTTATTCTCATTTCTCTCAATTTGGTCACTTAATCATTGTAATTTGGCTCTTTAGTTTACAACAAATTTTAATCTAGTCCTTTTTTACATATTATCTCATTTAATTGGTTTAATTAAATAGACAAATATTCGTTTAATTATATCGTATGCTTCCATGATTTTAAATAGCATCTAGTATATTTGCTAGATAACATTAAGCACTTAGTATAATTAATTGGAGCCTTAGTATCTAGGTTCTTTAATTAATTTTAAATGTTTAAAATAGGAAGATAATTGTAGAAAATAAATGAATATAAAATAGAAACCTTAATGTTCTAAGTTGACTAGTGTCTCATTGTAATGAGATGTTAGCCAAGGGAGCATTTTGGTAGAATATTTAATATCTCATTTGAAATTAAAATGGTAATCACATGTAGTTAGTTTAATTAAACCGGAATTAGGTATAAATAATTAGAGACATTATTGATTAGGAATATTATTAATTTAGGGCTAAATATGGGTAGTGTCCAATGATTTGGGTGTTATCACATAAACCCTAAATTTAATAGTATTCATAGATTAATTAATTTAATCAATTGGAGCCCTAATTAGGTTTTGAACTTAAAATTGACAAGAAAATAAATGGACATGCATTAAACCCTTTATGTTGGGATACATTTTTGAATATGAATTGAAGTATCCTAAAGTAACTGGATGTTTCAAAACTCATATCGTTTAAGGATGTATTTCCTTACCAAGGGATACCTCCATTTGGAAAGAGAAATCTGTTAACAATTAAGGATTTAATTAAATTCAAATTATTGTTCGAAATGCCAAAATGCCACATGAAATTAATAAGGTATCGATAACGAACGTTTGTGGGGGTGCTAATCCTTCCACACACGTAACCGACTCCTGAACCCTAATTTTAAAAGAAAAGAATCTCTGATTTTTTTTATGGTGTCCAGTCTACCAAAGTGAACGGTGGCGACTCCAAATTGATTTTCAAAATTAAATAAAGGAAAATCTGATTTAACAAGAAAACAATCTAATTTACAATATTAAATTAAAATGGACGAAACCTCGATTTCAAAACCCTAATCATCAGGCTATCTTCCACGCCTCAGTTTTAAAAATGGTCGCGACAGCTTGGCGACTCCGCTGGGGAATTAAAATTGAGAGTCAGGCCTAGTTACTTAATTTCACGTGGCATTTCAGCATTTTGAATAATAATTTGAATTTAATTTCTCCAATAATTGTTGGATGACTTTTCAAGAAGAATGGAGTTAGCTTTTCTGTATGATATATTTGTCATTCATGCACAAGCCCTCGACCCGAGCTTTTCACCCTTAAGTGGGAGAAAGACATTATCCGACGTCCTGCTCTCTAGCTTCGAGTTCGAATCTTTGTCTTCTTTCGGTATACTAACCTTATGCGTTGTGGGGACCACGCCTCCAATGTAAGGGACCTATATTACCGAATCGATGTCTTACTGTTGCAGTAGACAATAACGACAGTTCGAGAACCCAGAGTCTAGAACCAAACCCACATTCTGTTTTTTGAAACCAACCCCATTAGAGCCAGACAATGACCTAGGTCAGGTGCTGCCGATTTAAATACATTTCTCTGGTTATTTTCTTTGCAAATATACTGTGTTTTTCTTTCTTAATATTTTGTTTATTTGCTTTTTGTATTAATTCACAACACTGACACAAGTTTTTTTGTTCTTATTTGTTTATGAATCATGTCATAATGCATTTGTTTTGGCATCAATTTGGGAATCAATTAATTTGGAAGTGTTCAATATGTCTGGAGGGTTTAAGATATGAGAAAACAATAATGCGTTCTGGACATGGACGGAACAGACTCAGCATGAGAAATAAGACAGTTTGCGAAAAGGAGATGCGTCTCAGATGAGGAGTCAAGTAAAGTTAAATACCAATCAGAATACTTGTCTGCCGGAAGCAAAGACAATATGGGATCTGTGGGGATGTGAAATGAAGGAGTCATTCAGAAGAGAATTCAGGGATATAGCTCTATTGTTAAGTGTACCGATAGATCAATAGTTACTTAGAGCAATGGCACAGTTCTAGAATCATGCGTACAATTGTTTTACCTTTGGCCGAGTAGATATGACACCAACACTCGAAGAGTATGAGGTACCGGTTAACTATCCTAGAGTGCAAAGTGACAAGATCTATACTAGACCTAACAACAACTCGGGCTTTAAGAAGAAATTGGTACCAATTACTGGAAAGAAAAAAGAATGGTTAGACAGAAAGATAGCCAATAATGACAACACTGATCAGAACGAGGACAAACAGCGTGTAAATTGGAGAGTTCTTAAGGAGTTGATATTGGCAAGTGAAGATGAACTAGTTAGGGCAAGAAGATTATATGCCTTGTGCATATATAGGTTGGTTTTGTTCCCAATGACTCCGGAGTACATAAATCCATCAACAATGAGATTGTTCGAGCAATTGGAGAAAGGTGTAAACCCGGTGCCTGCCATTTTGAAAGAAACCTATAGATCGTTGACTGCGTGTAAGAAATTAAAGGAAAGAAGATTTTGGGGATGTGCACAGCTGTTTGAGATTTGGATCAGGGGACATAGGTGGAATACTCTGTATAGAGCCGTCAGATATCTAGATACATATTCACCAATAGGAGAACATTTAACTAATTATCCGTTGGAGAAAAAGAATGAGAAACAGTGGGAAGAATGCTTCAATAATATGAAGGATTTTGATGTTGTATGGAAGGCTCCTTGGTTGAACAGGGGAACAACATTTCTATATCGATGTGGAGACAGAGACTGGGTCCCATTACCCGGGATTTGGGGTGGAATAGCCTATTGTCATTTGTTGGTGTCTAGACAGTTTGGTTTAAGACAATTCATACCAGCTACCACAAGCATGGTAAAGTTCGAATATGCACACAAGAAGAATGACTACAAAGGCATAATAATTCAAATTGCAAAAGGATGTGAGAAGCCGATGAGGGTTCATCCATATTAGGATTTGGAAGTTATAAAAATATATGAGGAATTGAGGACACAAAGGGTAAATGATACAACATTTCAGGAGCTACAGAAGAATGCAGGACCATTAGTTCGATCAGTTATAGAAGCACCGTCTACGTTGGAAAAGCTAAGGCATGATCGAGCACTAGACTTGAAGAAATATGAAAAAGGAATCAGTGACATTACAGAAGAATTAACCATGGCAAAGCTACAAGTGCGAAAGCATGAAAGAAAGGAAAATGAGCTGATGGAACAAAACACAAAGATCAATCGGGACTTGAAGGAGCTGCAAGAAATCTATGAAAGTTACAAGGCAAAGTAAAAAGAATGAACGAGTAAAATGGTGCAAAGCTTGTCGGAGAAATTGGACAACATGACAAAAGAAAAAAATAACTGCAAAAAAGATGTACGAGAAGAAATCCCGCGAACGCAAGGAATCAAGCAGTAATGCTAAGAAGAAGTTGGAAGAAGAACATGTTCAAAATTTTGATTTAACGTCCCAAGTGTCACAGTTGGAGAGATGGTCATGAAATACCATAATAAAGACAAGGTCCAAATGGAACAAGAGAAGAAAGGGTTAAAAAAGGATATCAGAGTTGGAGAATGCAGTGTAGGGTTTGAAGGAGAAGCTCGTAAGTTACGAGGGAGCACTACACCAAGAAAGCAGAGCATGGAAAGGCAAGTATGAAGCAGCACAGCGTACCGCCCAAAGCCAAAATGCCGAATTGGTAAACTTTAGGAAACAAGTCAGGAGTGTTGCTTCATATATGCAGATATTGTCAAGGCAAGCCACGAGCCTGATAGAACAATCGGACATCGAGTTGGAGCATGGAGAAATCATTACCCGTCTGCTACACAAATTAGTCAATCTATGAATTAGGGCTAGTTGTTTTCTATAGAAAAAATTTTCTTTTCCTTCTATTTAGACCATCTAACAAACGAATGTTTCCAAAAGACTAGTTCTTGAATTCGATGCCTTTTTTGCATTCATGTATTCATACATTTATGCACGCGTGAACTTACATTATGTTTTATCCTGCAAAGTAAATGGCTTAATAAAGAATAGTTTTATGGCAGTTTGTTTTTAAATCATTACCCGCCTGCGTTCTAAGATCATGGTTGTAGAGGACAAGATTATTAGACTTGAAAATGATCGGGTCAAAGTACAAAACAGATTTGACAAAATTGAGCAGTCTATGAAGGACCATTTTGCTCAGGCTCAAAGAGAGATAATTAACCAGCTAACTGCTCTGTTGGGGCCAAAAGAGTCTGGAAAGGCCAAAATACTTGAGGGTGCTTCAAATGACGTGAAAGACCAGGCGGAAACCACATCTCATATAAGGGTGCAGCTCGAGGGACCTCCTCCTGTGAAGAAGGTCCAAATCAATATGCCAAGAGCAACGTCTAGTCACCCAGTACACATTGGGGCAAATTTCGGAAGCGAATAGGAAGTTTTTGATTTAAACACTCTGAATGAGATAGAAAAGATTCGTGCAAAAATTGAAAAGAAGTATGAGGAACGCTACAAAGCTTTAGAGGACCAATTGTTGGAAATGTAGAGGGTAAATGAAATGGGACCGACTGTAGTGGAAATGAGCTTAGTATCTGATCTGATTCTTTCTCCGAAGTTTAAAGTACCTGATTTCAAAAAGTACGATGAGACCACTTGTCCGAAGGCCCACCTTACAATGTATTGTCGTAAAATGGTTGTACACTTGAAAGATGAAAAGTTGTTGATACACTATTTTCAGGACAATTTGACTGGTTCAGTAGCACGATGGTATACACAGTTTAGCTGTACAAATATTCGATCATAAAAGGATCTTTCTGGGGTCATTGTAGAATACTATAAACATGTGACAGAGATGGTCCTCAACCGTGTTATGTTGTAAAGCATGGAGAAGAGGAATAATGAGACGCCCTGACAGTATGCCCAAAGATGGAGGAACATAATAGTGCAAGTACAACCTCCGTTGATGGAGAGTGAGGTTGCTCATATATTTGTGCGGACATTAAGATGACCACTTTTTGACAGATTAATCAATAATGCTACGCAAAATTTCACTGACATAGTAATGACAGGTGAATTAATTAAGGAGACGATTAAAAGTGGCAGAATCTAGAGTGGGGACAATTCTCACAAGAACTATAAAAGGAATGACAGCGATATAAACAACACAAGTGCATACAAGGCTCCAAAGAATGTAACTATTACTTCACCGGGTTCTGCGTCAAGTGGTTCTTAAAGCTCAAATAAGAAAGACTCTCGTGGCCCCAAAAATAATAGGATCAACTTTACACCGATACCAATGTCCTATACCGAGCTGTACCTACAGTTGTACAAAACAAATCTAGTGAGACCATATTATCTAACCCCTCTGTAGTCTCCTTACCCCCATGGTACAAACCCGATGCTCATTGTGAATTCTATGTCAAAATACCGGGGCACACGATAGAGACTTGCACGACATTCAAAAAGGTGGTCCAAAACCTGATTAACAATAAGATTTTAAAGTTTGATGAACCCAACATTGCAACAAACCCATTGCCGAGCCATGGTGGGCAAGGGGTAAATGTCATCGAGGAAGATAATGAAGCAAAACGATTGAAAACAGATGTATCAGAAGTCAGATCTCCGATGAAGTGGGTATTTGAACAGTTATACAATGCCGAGATGATCGAGATAGGCATGAAAGTAGAGAAAGAGGTACAGTCTGATGTGTACTGTGAGTATCATCAGGAACATGATCATGAAATTCAACATTGCTCAAAGTTCAGAAGTTTGATACAAAAAATGATGAATAATAAAGAAATATAGTTCTTTGAGAAAGCATGAGAGAAGAAGAAAGTGGAAGTATGTGCTTCCGAATCTTCTGGAGTCAAGTACGGGATCCATAATCCCTTGGTCGTTTCTATCAGGCCCAAGGCCAGAAGCTCATCTAATGTAAAGCCGGCAATGGCTCCCAAGATTATGATTACACCTCCCGCACCTTTTTCTTTCAAAAGTACCCATAAAGTTCCATGGAATTATACGGCCAATGTGACTACACCTGAGGAAGGTAAGTTACTGGAGGAGATGAAATCACTAGAAGAAATAAAGACAGTGCCCAGAAGAAAAGAAAGATGGAAGAATGGACATAGAATCAGTAAATGAAGTGGGGCACTTTACCCGTAGTGGTAGGTGTTATTCTCCAGAAACATCAAAAGAAGAAGGAAAATAAAAGGGAAGGCTGTGATAGCGCCTGCGAAAATCTTTGGGGAAGAACCTGCCCTTAAAATAAATGAGCCAGTAACTGAAGAACAAGCTCAAGAATTTCTAAAATTTCTAAAACATAGTGAATACAACATTGTCAAACAGTTGAAAAAGTAACAAGCTAAAATTTTTGTCCTAGAGTTGTTGTTAAGCTCTAAAGGGAACTGTAATGCCTTAATGAAGGTGCTCAATCAGATTTTTGTGCCAAATAACATATTTGTAAACAAATTAGACAGAATTGTGAATCATATTACTGCTGACAATTATATTATCTTCACTGATGACGAGATCCCTGAAGGAGGGATGAGATCCGTAAAGGCTTTGAATATCACTACGCATTGGAAGGGCTATGTACTACCAGGGGTATTAATTGACAACGGGTCAGCGTTGAATGTCTTGCCAATGGTCACTTTATAGAGGCTGCCAGTTGATAATTCTCATATGAAGACATATAAGAATACTGTAAGACCCTTTGATGGAACGACCAGGGACATAATTGGAAAGATTGAGGTGCCACTGCTCGTTGGGCCCACAGTTTACAATGTGGAGTTTGTAGTGATGGACATTAAACTGACATATAATCGTTTACTTAGAAGGCCTTAGATCTATTTGGCTAGGGCAGCACTATTTTCTCTGCATCAGAAGCTCAAGTTTGTAATAGAAGGAAATCTAGTCAGCATGAGAGATGATGACGATATTATTGCTTCGGTGTCCACTGATGCACCGTATATTAGGACAGATGATAATTCTTTGGAAAGCTCGTTCAGAGCCTTAGAGTTCATAAACGCAACGTTCATAGCTGAGGGGAAACCAGTACCACAACCCAAATTGTCAAACTGCACTAAAATGACAGTCCGTGAGACACTTGGCAGAAGAGCGAGAATTGGTAAAGGACTTGGTAAACAGCTTCAAGGATGTTTGAGATCAAAACCTGTGTTAGTCAAGAAAGACCGCTTTGGTCTCGGATTTAGGCCTAACCTTCAACAATGACAGAAAGATTTGAAGAAAAGAGAAAGCCAGATGAGGGCTCACCTCTTGGGAAGTGAGACATTTCCTGAGCCAATGTCTTTCCCGGATCTAACTAGAATCTTTAAGTCTCGAGGTTTTGAAAATGTTGAAAAATAGCTTGAAGAGGTCAACCAGGAAACTACAAGGCTGTATGAAGAAGAGATTTTTGGTAATGACTTGGAAGGACTTTTTGTTTGGGGAATTTTTGAAAGGGCTCAACCTGGAAGATATCTGGAGAAGATCCGTCCATGTTTCCCTGCCGAAGTGCTCGGCAATTGGACAATTGAAGATTTTTCTTTAATGTTTAAGAATAAAACAAAGTAAATACCATGAACCACCCTATACATTTGCCCACGGGTATATGAGATTATCTGTAAAGGGCCATCATATCAGTTCATTTTAATAAAGATGATTTCATGCTGATTCACAAATGGCAAACTTGTTTCTTGTTTCTTTTCGCATCCTTTCCAAATGTATATTATTGTTTTCTTTGCAGGTCTTCAACTATTAATTGCATGAATGATATTGAACCTAATCCTGGAGTAGGTCTTGAGCGGTCAGTGTGTCTAATGAAAGTCAACGAGGTCGAGAATGAAACAAAATATGAAATCCCTGCTAAATTATTGAGGATGGTTGAAAAAGAAGACAAACAGATCTTACCTCACAAGGAAAAGCTGGAGATTCTCAATTTGGGAACAAATAAGGTCAAGAGAGAAGTAAAGATAGGGACTGCTTTCTCGCCAATAACTAGACAAGAGTTGATTGACTTGTTGCGAGAGTTTAAAGATGTCTTCTCCTGGTCATATCAAGACATGCCAGGATTGAATACCGACATAGTGATACACAAATTACCCATAACGCCATAATGTAAGCCGGTTCAGCAAAAGCTTAGAAGATTGAGGCCGGAGATGGTATTAAAGATAAAAGAAGAATTACAAAAACAGATTGATGCTGGCTTTCTTGAAGTATCTCGATATCCAGAATGGATGGCCAATATAGTCCCAATACCAAATACGAGTTTTTTGTGGATATAATCTTTAAATTTTCTGTGCATTTTTTATACCTTTTAATATAAAGATATAAAATTATTGAAAAGGATACTCACGAATCTTAAAATGATTAGTCTTCGTATATCATAAAATGATAGGAAAATTTTACAATGCTGGACGAGCACTACTGAGCACCATTAACGATGAGCACCGTTGAATACTATTAAATTAATTTATAAAGATTAAAAATTTAAAGGACTCAACATATAATTATAAATTATTTTAACATATAATTATAAAATTTTAAAATAAAATATTAATTAAATTATTTTCCATATATAATAATTAAAATTTTAAAATAATTAGATCAAATACCAACCTTAATCAATTTTAAAAAAACCTAAACCATAATCTTGAAACCTTAAACCTTAAACCCTAAACTTAAAACTTGTAACCCTAAATCATAAACCCTAAACCTTAAAGCCTAAACTCAATGTTCAAATTTAAGGTTTAGGGTTTAGTGTTTTCATGTTTAGGGTTAAGGGTTTTAGGCTTAGGGTTTATAGTTTAGGTTTTTTTTTAAAATTGACTAAGGATTTGATCCAATTATTTAAAAAAATAAAAATATTATATATTGAAAATAATTTAATTAATATTTTATTTTAAATAATTTATAATTATATGTTTAAATAATTTATAATTATACGTTAAGTCTTTTAGATTTTTAATCTTTATAAATTAATTTAATAGTGTTCAGCGGTGCTTATCGTTAATGGTGCTCAGCGATACTCATCGAGCGTGACAGACTTATCCAAAATAATATAACGATATTGCTTAAGTAGGATCTGAAATTAAGTTAAGTGGTAAATAAAAAAAAATATAAAAATTCATGTTTGTTAGATCAATTAGGGAAGAGTTTGATGCCGTTTAGTAGGATCTCGAACTTGAATGATGTAGATGGAAAAAATAATTATTAAACCCTTTTAAATATGAGAACTGGCTTTATTTCGGATATAATCAAAGAACTAATGCATTTATTAAATATTGAGATCTAATAATTGATATAGTGACCAAAGATGTTCATGTTGCTTCATATTGTATAGATTCAAATCTCAACATTCATTCTAAAAATATAATAGCTCGCTATTTAATAGAAAAAGTAGTTTGGTGTAGTGGCCAAAGATATTCATGTTGCCCCATATTGTATAGATTCGAATTTCAACATTCATTTTAAAAATAAAATAACTTTATTGAATAAAAAAATAATTATTAAATATCAAAGAAGTCTTGTAATAATATAATATATATGTGTGCGCGTGCGTGTGAGATTAAATAACTTTTTACAAAGCAGCATACCTTACAAAAGAAAAAAAGAAGAAGGAATAATGATAATGATTAGGTCCAATTTAATCTATATGGTTGTGATCAGCAAGAAAGAATATGATAAATCATTGGTCAAACCTATAATAAGAAAACATAACAAAATGAGTTTGATGGGTTTGGAATTAATCCAATTATAAAGTTTATAAATATAATCATATAAATTTATCAACAGATAAAATATGCAGATAATAAAACTCTCAAGTTATAAATAAATTTTCGAGACCAAATCTGAAACAAATGATCATGAAGGAGGTAACGATTTAAAAGTATATTTAAGAACTGATTGGATCAGTCTTTGTCCATAATCGTAAAAAAAATTGGACCAAACTTTATAAAATACAAATAATATAATATTTTAATGATGACGATGATTATTCTCTCTTATCTTTGATTGCTAAGATTTTTCTTTTTGGGGTTTTAAGCTTTGGTTCATCTGATCCCATGATTGCGGCTGGACTTTGTGCCTTAATCGCATCAACGACTCGTTACAGCCATGTTTTTCTTTTGCAATAATTTAAGCATTCTCCTTTCATTTTAGGAATTTTCTGCTTACAAGTTTCATTCCGTTTATTAATATGATATCTCCTTCTACCGATGTTAAAATAGAACAAAAATCTTATGCTTTTTTATACTTTTATTTATACTCTAACATTGCGCATTTGGTTAGCTGCTGCTGGTTAACAACCAAGTTCCCCAACAACAACTTAGATTAGTAGTTTAACTCTTTCTAACGAGTTAATTCTTAAATTCTAAATTTTAGAAATTAAATTTACACCCTAAATTAAAAATGTAATTTTAAACTTTAAATCCTATTTTTTAGTGTTAAAATATAAATAAAGACCTAAAAAAAAAACATAAAATTTTATTCTTAAAAAAGTGTAATATGTCATCATGTAATGAAGGTATGTGTCATGTTGCGGACACCATAGAATCACCACTGGCCACTACCCGAGGGACCAACTCTACCCAGGCCGCAGAGAATGTACAGGATTTACGCAGGGGGGCTAGGGAGAGAAAAGCTCCACGTGCATTAACAGATTTTTGTCCTTTGTTAAATTATTGCATTTATTTTTTTGGACATATAGCTCATTTGTGAGCAGGGAAAAGTATGAAAAAACCTGAACATTGTCTTCTTTTACCCTAATCTACCTTCCTTTTCTCCCTATTCTCTCTTCTTTCTATTTCTTACAACTATGAATTTTTGTCCTTTCTATTTCTATATCTCCCTATTCTCTCTTCTTTCTACCCGAGTTAATCACTGATTTCTACATCCTTCCTCTTGAAGGTGCCGAGGTTGTTTTGGGTGTGGCATGGATGGCCACTCTAGGGCCGGTCACTATGGATTTTCTAAAGTTGACATCTGAATTCCAACAAGGGAATATACATTACTGTTGGCAATGGAACACTCATTTTGGCCCACAACTAATTCAATTTCTAACACTTTGTTGATTGTCTGAAATGGGAGCCATTGCAGAATTTTTCAGATTACATTTGGAAGAGTCTCAGGGTACTGACTTGGGTGAAGAACAGGTCGACCTTAGAGAATTCCTTGAGGAATTTCGAAGCGTGTTTGAACCAGTGCAAGGCTTACCACCCTCACGAGACAATGATCATTCAATTCACCTCGATGCCGCGAGTAAACCCATCAATGTTCGACCGTATCGCTATCCCTATTTCCAGAAAGCCAGATCGAGAAACAAGTTCGCCAAATGCTTGAGGGTGGACAGATTCAAAAAAGAACTAGCCCGTTCTCTTCTCCCGTGCTACTATTGTGAAAAAGGATGGGACTTGGCGGTTTTGTGTGGACTACCGCGCTCTCAAATCTATTACTGACCTTGATAAGTTTCATATCCCTACGACTGATGAATTATTCGATGAATTGTGCAAATCACAGTTATTTTCAAAGCTTGATTTATTGGCAGGTTACCATTAGATCTGAGTTCGCAATGAAAATGTGCATAAACCAGCCTTTCAAACTCACGACGGACATTACGAATTCCTCATTATGCCATTCGGATTGACAAATGCTCCCTCATCTATGAAAATTTGTGCTCATTTTCTTGGATGATATTCTAGTTTTCAGTAGCAATTGGCAAGATCATCTTCGACACTTGAGAACTGTGCTGCAGATTTTGAAAACACATGGATTGGTTGCTAAACAGTTGAAATGTTTCCTTTAGGCAAGAAACTGTGGAATATCTGGGACATGTTGTATCGCGTGATGGTTTAGCAGTGGTATCCACCAAGGTCGCAGTAATTCGAACTTGGCCAGTGTCGTCTACAATTAGAGATGTGCAAGCTATTTTGGGCATCACTAGGTACTATCGTCGTTTTATTAAGGGCTACGCTACTCTCGCAGCTCCCATTACAAATCTATTGAAGAAAGATGATCCTTTTCATTGGAATGAGGTTGCCCTGGAGACTTTCGAGAGATTGAAATTGTGTCTTTGCTCTGCACCAATATTATGTTTACCTGATTTCAAAAGGAATTTGTGCTCGAAACAAACGCTTCCGGAGTGGGCATAGGGGCAGTGTTAACTCAAGACAATTGACCTTTGGCATTTTACAGTCAAAAACTAAGTCTGAAAATACAAGAGGCCTCCACCTACTATAGAGAGATGTATGTCATGACACAAGCTGTTGGAAAGTAGAGACAATACCTCCTTGGTCGGCGATCTGTCATTATAACCAATCAAAAGTCTCTCTGCGAGTTAACAAAACAAACAATTCAAACTCCAGAACAATAAAAATGGTTGGTGAAATTGATAGGTTATGATTTTGAGATGAAATATCGCCCCAGCAAGTTGAACACAGTCGCTGATGCTTATCTAGAGAAGTAGGAGCATATTTGATGGCTTTCACACGACCAACTTTAGGAATTTTTGAGGATATTCGAACAACAAGCCAACGTGATGAAACCTTGTCTCAACTACATTCCTAGATCCAAACTGGAGAATTGGCAACACATGGCTACACTGAAACACATGGTTCGAAACTGCTCAATAACCGTGTTGTGGTTCCTAATGAAAGTGCGTTGCGCTCTCGCCTTCTTCATGAGTTTCACAGCTCTAGATTAGGTGGCCATGTTGGAATTTCCAGAACATTTCGATGCTTGTCATCTAATTTTTATTGGAAAGGGATGTGGAATGATGTCCACAAATTTGTATCCAAATGTCAAATTTGTCAACGGATGAAGAGCGACAACCTTGCACCAGTAGGTCTCCTTCAACTCCTCCCAATTCCACAGTAGGTATTTGAGGATATATCCTTATATTTTATCATAGGACTGCCTAAGTCGAATGGAAAAGAGGCAATATTGGTGGTTTTGGATCTCCTAATGAAGTACGAGCACTTCTTTGCCTTACCCCGACACTAGGATGCCCTTTACATATCATTCCAAGATCTATGGTTAGTGACAGGGACCCTATTTTTGCAAGTGAATTTTAGATTGAAATTGCTCGTTTGCAAGGAACTGACTTGTGTCTCAGCTCCGCTTACCATCCGCAAACTGATGGCCAAACCAAGGCCTTGAACCGCTTCTTCGAAATGTACCTTCGATGCATGACTGGGAACGAGCCTAGTAAATAGGATAGCTATCTTGCTTGGGAAGAATACTGGTACAACACAGTATTTCAAGCATCTGCAGGTATGACTCTGTTCCAGGCATTCTATGGCTGCGATCCTCCAACAATGGTTTCTTATGTCGAATGGGGTTCTCTTAATCCTCAAGTGGATAATGCTCTACAAGACCGAGATGTATTAATGCGTGAATTGAAGCACAATCTGTCCCAGGATCAAGTGCGAATGAAGAATCATACGGATAAAAAATGCAGGGAAGTGGAGTTAAGCGTGGTTGATTGGGCCTTTGTGCGTCTAAAACCGTATCGACAACTCTCTCTCCGCCTGCACTGGCACCAAAAACTCAGTCCAAGGTTCTTTGGCCCTTATCAGGTTGCTCAACACATCGGACTTGTGGCTTTCAAACTCAAGTTGCCACACACCATACATATCCATCCTATCTTCCATATCTCCTAGTTGAAATAGTGAAAATGATAGCCCTTTCACCATATTACACTGTTGCTTTTGTTCAGGGATTCGACAACCAACACTGAGCCAAACCTTCAGGACGAGGTTCCTTTTTTAGGGGGTGGTAATGTTGCGGACACCATGGAATCACCATTGGCCACTACCCAGGGGACCAAATCTACCCAGGCTGCAGAGAATGTACAGGATTTATGCAGGCGGACTAGGAAGAGAAAAGATCCATGTGCATTAACGGATTTTGTCCTTTATTAAATTATTACATTTGTTTTGTGGCTAAATAGCTCATTTGTGAGCTGGGAAAAGCATGAAAAAACCTGAACATTGTCTTCTTTTACCCATAATCTACCTTTTTTTCTCCCTATTCTTTCTTCTTTCTTTTTCTTACAACTATATACATAACATGTCAATTCATACGATTCTTCTTTTCAATTTTACAAATATACAAATTGTCATGTGACGATATTCTTTATGGTGTCACCTGTCAATCAAAAATATTATAATTTTAATTTTTTTAAATGACATTTGGCACTCAAAATAATGACATATTTTTTTAAACTAAAACGTTAGCTTCATAGATCAAGAACAAGATATAACACGAAAAAAATGAGGTCTAAAATAGTTATAGAAACAACATGAAAAGCAACATACGCAAGCTTGAACAAAGAAGCAGAAAGAAAACAAAAAAAATAGAAACAAAGAAGAGCATCATAAGAGAAGACCAAAACAAGTCTCCAAGAACAAAAAGAAAACCAAAGCAAGAAACAGAACACCATTCTTTAACTGCATGACGCTTCAAGGACACCAAAGGAAAAATCTTGTGGAAATAATTCAGCAAGAATCAATCAGATAGAGCCAGAAAATATGGTTTAAGGATTCTCCATCATAGTAGCCCCGATGAAAAAATTGTTACAAAAAGAAGTCTCATTTGAGTTGAACGAAAAGAGACATAAAATTTTGGGCAGTTAAAACTTATCTGACAGAAGTTTTAGTTTTGACACAACCTGAACCGGGTAAAGATTATGTAGTGTTCAGTGATGCTTCCTTGAATGGGCTTGAGTGTGTCTTCATGCAAGAGGATAAGGTGTTTGTTTACACCTCAAGGCTCATGAACACAACTATCCTACGCAAATTTAGAGCTTGCGACAGTTATCTTCGCATTAAAGATTTTGAGGGATTACTTGTATAGGGAAAAAGTACTATATCTACACTGACCACAAGAGTTTGAAATACCTGCTTACACAAAAAGAGTTGAACCTAAGGCAATGTAAGTTGATCGAGCTGCTCAAGGATTATGATTATGTCATAGAGTATCATCCTGTTAAGGTGAATGTTGTAGTTGACGCTTTGAGTCAAAAGTCGATATCGGACATAAGGGTGATGTTTTCTTATTTGAGGATGATCGAGGATGGCAGCTTGTTGGCCGAGCTTCATATGGAACCGACATTGGTACAGTAAATCAAGATAACTCAAGTTTTGGAAAAAGAATTAGTTTCAAAGATAGAGATGGTACAACGAGGGGAAATATCTAGTTTTGAGGTGCGAGACAATGGGGTCTTGTACTTTAAGGTTTGGTTGTGTGTTCCAGCCTTAGAGGATTTGCGAGATTGAATTCTTCGGGAGTCTCATCATAGTCTGTTTGCTATGCATCTGGGTAGTAACAAGATGTATCAAGATCTACAACCCTTCAATTGGTGGCCTATGATGAAGAATGGTGTGTTAGAGTTCATTACTATATACTTAGCTTTTCAACAAGTTAAGGCTGAACATCATGTTCCTCCAAGATTACTTTAGCCCATTCAAATTCCACAGTGGAAGCGGGATTGGGTGACCATAGATTTTGGAACGAGTTTGTCGTTGACTTAGAGAAATCATGATGTAATCCGGGTGATTGTGACCGCACATTTCTTTTTTTATACATATAAACTTCACTCTTGAGAGGTTGGCTCGATTGTACATCCAAGAGATTGTGAGACTATATGGGGTGCCATCCTCGATCATTTCAGATAGGGACCCACAGTATACATTGAGATTTTTAAAGAAGCTTAAGGAAGCTTTCGGCACAAGGTTGCATTTTAGCACCACTTTTTATCTTTAGATGGATGGTGAATCTAAGAAGGTTATCTTGATCTTGGAGGACATGCTTCGGTATTGTATTATTGTTTTTAAGGAGAGTTGGGAAGAACACCTCTCATTGGTTGAATTCGCTTATAACACTATTTTTCAATCGAGTATCCATATGGCCTCTTTTGAAGCGTTGCATAGGCATACGTGTATGACACTCTTGTGTTGGACTGAGCTCAATAAAAGGATAATTGTAGGATTTGATTTGATTAAGCAAAACGAAGAAAATTTTAGATCATTGTTGCGTGATTTAAGTGCAATGCAAATAGTGCAAGTGAACACATCGCAAGTAATAAAGTGATATGTATCAAGTATCGTCTCCAAGGGATTGGTTTGGGTCACTTTGTTTAAGTTACTGCAGTGTAAAAGAATTAGATTGATGATGATGAATGTAAAGTAAAATAAACTAAGTAAATAGAAATAAATGGAAAGAGTAATCGATTAAAGAGAGTAGGTCGGGTTATCATGAGTAGTGGTGCAATGGCTGAATGGATTGTCGTAGCAATTAATTGTTGAGGTAACTCATTTTCTATGGCAACCAAGACCGACTAAATTACTGTGGCAACTAGGTCACAATTTATGTCGCGGTGACTGGGACTGGTTTTAATACCGTGGTGACTGGTTTCTTCCTTCAAAGCTCGGTGAAGTGTTCTTAAATGTCTTCTCGTTATCCCTAACAAAAGAACTGGTTAATTGTGCATGCCTTGGTTATACATCCCTACATTAACCTTGGGTGAACAACAATCGATCTTACATTTCTCTTACCCGTTGAAATACGTTCCTTATTCCTAAAGCAGATGTGTTCCCTCCAATGATCGTTCAAATGAGAACTGTGTTCACTCGTTATCCCTAACAGAAGAACTGGTTAATTGTGCATGCCTTGGTGATATATCCCTGCTTTAACCTTGGGTCAACAACAACCGATATTACACTTCTCTTAGCCACTGAAATTCATTCCTATTCCTAAAGCGGATTAGTTCCCACCAATGATCGTTCAAATAAGAACCGTGTTCACTCGTTTCTTGAATCTAGCTCTCCTGAGCTTAGATAACTGGATAACACTCGAGATCCTCTCCCAATTCTCTCAAGATGAGGATTAAAAATCCAAGAGTGAACAAACTTCAAAATTTATTGAAATAAAAAACCTAAACCATCTAATTGTTTGTCACACCACAAAACCCAAACAACCCCAGCCAATTTAAATTAGTTCATGGCTGGGGAAGAAGAAATTACAAAGAATTTAATCCTAGACATGGATCGCATAAATAGAAATGAAGAAGAAGAATGTGCGTGCAATTTGTTCTTTCTTTCTCTAAAATCCCCTCTCCAAAAGCTGCAATTTGATCTTCTATTTGTAGGAGAGTTTGCGATCAGATTTATTGTTGATGAGGATAGGAATAAGCTTGAATTAATATGAATAAGAGATGATTAATATCTTTTATCTTTATCTCCAAAAACTCTTCAAAATCTAAGCATTTATCTCTATCCAATTCTGCGTGTAAATTTAGATATGGGGAATTATTCCTTGTTTTTCGTATTTATCCTAAAATTGGGAGGACTTATCCAATTTTATCTAGATAAGCCGTGGCAATCAGCTTTGGCAACTCCTTCAGTATTCTCCTCAATTGCTACGGCAATCCCTACTTGCCACAACAATCCTGTCTTGCACAAAATAAATCACGCCAGCAACGAATTTTCCATGAAAACCAACCAAAATGCAATACCAAACTCAATAACGAAAGAAACTAGGAAATTATGCATGAATGCCTACCAATGCAACTAAAATGAGCCTAAGTTTAACAATAATATGAGTAAAAAGGGTAAGAAAAACAATACTTTTACACACTTATCACACCTTAAACTCAACCTATTGTTGTCCTCAAGCAATGCAAAACACTAACAATTACCTACCAAGGCCCTTACCACCAAAAACATACTTTTTACCTGACTTCAATCCTCAGAACTGTGGCAAAAAAAGTTGATTACCTTTCGATCTTCAGACAGCACAGAGAATTACTAAAAATAGAACTACAATGCTAGTGAAAATGTGTGTGCGGAGTTGTATACAAGTAAACTAATAGGATTCCATGCAAACAATAGGTTTTATCGAATTATTTTTTGGGGCAATTAAGTCTGCTAGAGCCAGTTTTAGGCACTTCTAGCATAATTTCTTTTTTAAAATTTAATCAACTAGAGCCAGATAAGCACCTCTAGCGATTCTTAATGCGTGACAACTAGAGTCAGATGTGCACATCTAGTAAGAAATTATCTTAATTCAAATTGTACTTTAGGCTAGAGCCAGTTTTAGGCACCTCTAGCACAATTTACCCATTTTTAGACAATCCTTTAATCAGCAAGTCACAAAAGTGTCAAAATATGCAGCATCATAGCAAAATTCCAAGTGCTCTTCATGCTAATCCTAAAATCTAAGATTTTATCATGTAAGTGCAGTGGCAAAAATTCATCATAGGATATCATAGCAGGTTTAGGCAGTTTAATCAAGTAAGAGACATGGCAAGTAACATATGTAACCTAACATGAGATAACAAAAATAAATACAACTAACTATGAAACAACCCCCCAAACTCGAGAGAAACATTGTCCCCAATGCATGCAAAATTAAACAAATGAAAAGAAAAATGAAATGCAAATGAGTTAGTCGAAGAGGTCATCACCTCGAATGACCAGTTTTCTTCGAGCCATTTACTTGGTCCTTTTTTTTGGCTCATGGTGGCTGTTGACGCGAAGTTGGTGGTGCATCCTGAATCATAGTTTCTGTGACATCTTCAATTGGTTCATCCTCCTTTGCGACATCCTCTAGTTTAGAAGCTTTACGCTTCGATGGCAATTTTGATGGTGCAGCCGAAGGGGACTTTATTGGTGCAGAAATGGTGTCGTCTGAATCTGAAAAATCATGCAGAGATTCAGTACGGGTCGGTTCAATAACAGGGTCCTTAACTTTATGCGGGACAATGGTTGTCGCGGCAACGTGAGATTTACCACACATGTAGTACTTGCCGCGGCATGTTGCCTTTCTGAGTCATGTTCACTTTCCGTGACAAGTCTGATTGTCTGGGCCTCTTTTAATACCCTGGTCTTATTAAAATGGAAAACAGAACAACAACTAAAATCAAAATAAACATAAAAGAAAAGAAAATTGGAATGAAATAGGATTGCCTTAAAGAAAGCTCGATGAGGGTCGTTTTCGATACTTCTTATAGTCCATCTGCACCCTTCATTGGGTGATAATATTGCCCAAAAAGAGTTGGGCCAATGCGTTTGCAGCTACTCCCTTTTGCGTTACCATGGTGGAGGTGTCTTTCTTTCGTGTTCCCTTGTAGTCCATGTACAGACTCCACCTTGCTACTATTCCTGAAGGCATGAATATATTAATAGGAAAAGTTATATCAACACCCAACCATTTAATTACCTCATTTATCATGGTTGGATGTAGCCTTTATTGTCGAGGCAATTGCTACGCCAGCCAATTGTCATGGCAATCTTTTGCCAAAATTTGTTGTAAGTCAAGGGAAAAACCAATTTTCTAAGAAACTTTATAAATCCAACCACCATTTTTTAGGCCTATCAAATATCTCCATCAGTAGAGATTTCGATGGCTTTAAATCTACCAGCGTTGGTTCCTTGAGAAATACATGTAATGTGGGATGTGAGTTTTTAAAGAATTCAAAAGGTTTAGTCATCACATTCTCATATTCCATTAACATGGTATTGCCATTGTGTTGGTCCTGCATGTGGTCGTGCAATTGTCGTGGCAATCGTGGATAAGAGCAATCCATAGATTTTTGCTTTAGCTTCAGTGTTGTAACATTCTGGGCATCATATTCCTCAGAATTTGTTGTAGCATTACTCCTCTTTGCCTCACTAAGTGTTGTCGCGGCATTGCTCTGTTCATACTTTGCAATCGTTGTCGTGGTAATTCGTTGCATAGGCTCATCAAGTGTTGGGCAGTCTTTCTCGTTTGCGGGCTCTCGACTTGGAGGTTTTAGTTGTTCCTCACACATCAGAGAGCTCTCTCTGCATTGTTTCTTGATCTCTTACCTTGGAATTTCAGTATCCCTAGAAATTAATTGTTGGGGCATGATATCCATAGCATATGTGGATCTCCTCAATTGATCTTCTAAACCCCTCAAGAGTGCATCCATCCTAGCTATCCTTGCATCCATGTACTTTGATAGCTCTCGAATCTCCTCAATTGGTCTATTAGATCTAGCCAAGAAAGCTGGAAACATTTCCTCCAAGGAATTTGAATGCTCTTGAAAAGGACTATATTGCCATGGCATATTTGTTGCTGAGAAACTTGGCTGCTAATAAGAACTATATTGCCAAGGCATGTTTGTTGTCGCGGCAAAACTGTTATGGTAAAAAAATTGAGCTTTTTTGTTCATACCATGGAGGATTTTGTTGATGGTTCCATCTATTGTCCTCCATATAGCCATATGCCCCAGGATTTTGAGGCCAATCTTCAAACACAAGACGTTCTCCACAACAAGTGTAAGAGTTTTCCATGGTATGTACTCTTTGGGCTTGTCTCGGTTGGTATAGGTAATCATCGATGGGTGTAAGAAAATCTTAAGTGGATTGATTCCTATCTTCCCATATCAACTCTCAAATAGATCAACTTTCATTTCCCCACATGTTGATGTCCCTTAACTTTGTAGCGCACCTATTTTTTTTTGATAAAACAAACAAAAAGAAAAGTTAGTAAAAATAATAATAAGAAAAATGCAATAACAAAAACAACTAACACCAATTGCCAATCCCCGGCAACGACACCAAAAACTTGTTGCGTGATTTAAGTGCAACGCAAACGGTGCAAGTGAACATGTCGCAAGTAATAAAGTAATATGTATCAAGTATCATCTCCACATGGATTGGTTTGGGCTACTTTGCTTAAGTTACTACATTGTAAAAGAATTAGATTAATGATGATGAATGTAAAGTAATAAACTAAGTAAATAGAAATAAATGGAAAGAGTAATCGATTAAAGAGAGTAGGATGGGTTATCGTGAGTAGTGGTGCAATGGCTGAATGGATTGTCGTGGCAATTGATTGTTGAGGAAACTTAATTGTTGTGGAAACCAAGACCGACTAAATTACCATGGCAACTAGGTCACAATTTATGCCGCGGTGACTGGGACTGGTTTTAATGTCGTGGCAAATGGGTTTCTTCCTTTAAAGCTCAGCGAAATGTTCTTCAATGTCTTCTCGTTATCCCTAACAGAAGAACTAATTAATTGTGCACGCCTTATTGATACATCCCTACGTTAACCTTGGGTGAACAACAACCGATCTTACACTTCTCTTAGCCATTAAAATTTGTTCCTTATTCCTAAGGCAGTTTAGTTCCCACCAACGATCGTTCAAATGAGAACCGTGTTCACTCTTTTCTTGAATCTAGCTCTACCGAGCCTAGATAAATGGATAACACTCGAGACCCTCTCCCAATTCTCTCAAGATGAAGATTAAAAATCCAAGAGTGAACAAACTTCGAAATTTATTGAAATCAAAAACCTAAATCATCCAATTGTTTATCACACCACAAAACCCAAACAACCTCAGCCAATTTAAATTAGTTCATAGTAAGGGTAGAAGAAATTACAAACAATTTAATCCCAGACATGGATCGCATAAAATATAAGTGAAGAAGAAGAATGTGTATGCGATCTGCTCTTTCCCTCTCTAAAATCCCCTCTCCAAAAGCTGCGATTTGATCTTCTATTTGTAAGAGAGTTTGCGATCATATTTGTTTTTGATGAGGATAGGAATAAACTTGAATTAATTTGAATAAGAGATAATTAATCTCTTTCATCTCTATCTCCAAAAAAACTCTTCAAAATCTGAGCATTTATCTCTATCCAATTCTGCGTGTAAATCCAGATTTGGGGAATTATCCCTTGGTTTTCGTATTTATCCTGAAATTGGGCGGACTTATATAGTTTTATCCATATATGCTGCGGTAGTTAGCTTCGGAAAATCCTTCAGTATTCTCCTCAATTGCTATGGTAATCCCTACTTACCACATCAATCCTGTCCTGCAGAAATAAAGCACACCGGTAGCGAATTTTCCACAAAAACCAACCAAAATGCAATACCAAACTCAATAACGAAGGAAACTATGAAATTATGCATGAATGCCTACCAATGCAACTAAAATGAGCCTAAGTTTAACAATAATATGAGTAAAAAGGGTAAGACAAATAGTACTTTTACACATTTATCAATCATCAAAGAAAGATTGCAAGTGGCTTTCAATCGTCAGAAAGCTCAAGTGAATTTAAGGCGTAATCACATCGAGTATAAGGTGAGAGAAAAAACGTTCCTCAAAGTTTCACCATTGAAAAGAGTGATATGTTTTGTACGAAAGGGTAAGTTGAGCCTGAGGTTTATTAGACCTTATGAGATTTTAAAGAGGGTTGGACCCGTGGCTTACTGTTTGGCCTTGCCTCCAGAGATAGCATGCATTCATAATGTCTTTCATATTTCTATGTTGAGGCATTACAGTTCAAACCTTTGTTACATAATCCTGCTTGAGGATGTTGAGATCAACACCGATTTGACCTATAAGGAAGAGTCTATAATGATTCTAGATAGACAAGTCAAGGAATTGTATAACAAGAGTATACCATTAGTAAAGATTTTGTGGAGGAACCACGCCGTTGAGGAAGATATTTAGGAAACTGAATATGATATAAAGTTGCAATATCAACACTTTTTTAAACAGGTAAATTTCAAGGAAGAAATCTTCTTTTAGGGTGGGAGAGTTGTAACAACCCAAATTTCGAAATCCATATGTTGGTTCACCTGAGACTTGGGCCTTGGGTGTTTGATTAAGGTGTTGGGCCTATATAGTATCTAAGGGAACCTTAGTAGGCTTTTGGCTTGTCTCTTTGGCTTGGTGGCGCCTAAAGTGTGATGGGGGAAATAATGGAGGGGTTTATGTTGTAATTAACCCCTTTTTCAAAAAAAGGTTGAAATCTCATTAAGTCTTTCTTTATACAAGGAGAACAATGATCTCACTCTTTTCTCTTTCCTTTTTCTTGGTTAAGTCTACCCCTAAACTCACACAAGAAGAAAGGTTAAGTCTTGGTCCTTTTATGTTTTAATTTGAGTTAAGGAAGTTGAAATTTGTAATCTCTTTTGCAAGATCTACAAGAAGAGGTAAGAATCCTAACATATCGTTGTAAGGTAATAATTTAGGTTTTGGTAGGGGTTGAAGGAGAAGAGAGGAAATGGAAGGGAAGATTTAACCATGTTTTAACTACTAGATTCTTCATTCAACCTTCCTTTTCTTTCTACAAGTTGAGATTCATCTCTAGATTCTTTCTACAACCTTCATTTTTTTTTCTTTTTTTCAAGTTGTAATTCACCATACAACATCTTGATGTAGTGAAAGAGGTGGGTGAGAACTCCATGACCGAAGAGAAGAAGAGAGTTTGAGGAGTGTGGAAGCAAGGAGTTTTATTTCCAACTTAGGAATGAGGTTAGTACACCTCTAACTCCTTCATTTCATGCACATCTTAAGGATAATGCTTTGTATGCTTGATTTGGTGTTTTGGGTGTTTTCAGTATGAAAGACATGTTGGTGGCTTAATTCGAGTTTCAATGTTATTAATGTATAATAATGGTAGCAAATCACCTTAAATAACTTCCATAACTTGTGGGTTCATAATAGAGTATTACTGTGGGTGTTTAGGAGGTGTTAGAGTTAATTTTCGAGCCTTAGAAAATATTTTCTAGGCTTTAGTACTGGTACGAGTCGACCCATACTAGTACCTAAAGACTGGTTAAGATTCTAGTGAGAAAAAATTGTATCGGTATGTGAAGGGTATAGCAGTACTCGAGGCACCGTTGCGATGCTCGAGCTCAAGTACCGATACTAGCTAACCTCCAAGGATTCCAGTGAGCAATTTTGGTATCGGTACATGTGAGAATATATCAGTACCCAAAGTCTAGTATCGGTACTAAGAGTTGAGTACCGGTACTCACCGGGCATTCAACCCAAGAAATTTAACTTTGAACTAGAGGGACTAGAAAATTATTTAATATGGTTTAATACGAGTATAATGGGTAACAAGCGGGTAATTAAAGGGTGACTTGTTGCTTAATAGCAACCTTAGGGGATTCTTGCTATCATGTTGTCTTTTTGTATAAAGTGAGCACTTAAATGGTTGAGTCACCTTGATTTTTGGGATCCAGATACCAAGATAACGTGTTGCAACACTATGGTAAGTGGTGTCGAATGTATGTTCTCAATACTTCGTGCCCCCGAGCCTCATTTGAAGATACTTGAGAGGTAATTTCATGTATATAGTGTATGTTGACTATGCTTCGTATCCCCGAGCCTCACTCTGAGTTTAAGTTCTTGATGCTTTATGTCCTCGGGCCTCACCCAAGGTTTGTATATGATTGGGTTGCATGATGATGCTTATGTTGTATATGCATGCATTGTTATTTGATGTAGCATGTTTTATTTAGGCAGACAATGGTAGCACCATGTATTTTTCTTATTGTCGTCGCATCATTTCTAGTTGCATGCTTATGTTTATTATTTACATGAAGCATAGTAGAGTAAAAGTGTACTACTAAGCTTTATAAGTTCAATATTCGAAATATTTGTTTACGTTCACATGTTAGTAGGTTTGGCACGTTGCTTGGAGGTGCACCATCGGAGTAGGATTTTAGTACATCGTCTCATTTAGAGCACAATACTTGGATTATTGGACTATGTATCTATAGGACCATATTCTAATGTTTGAAACTTCTATTTTAGGTTTTTATATTGGTCGAGTTGAATGTTTGAATGTTTATTTTAAAATGGATCTCGTTTGTAAACGTTGATTTAGATTATTTATGTTATAAATGTTTTGGACTTGAATAGATTTGGAACTGAACTCTTTTGGGCTAGACCAGGTCAAAAATTTATGGCTATGAGTTAGGCTTGAGGCCCAAATGTGACATCCGAGTTTAGGGTGTTGCAACCTAAATTATCAAAATTCTTAGACTTGGAGATCATGGGTGAAAACCCAATTAATTTGATGAAATTTCCAACCCCTTTCTCTAAGAAAAATACCCATTGCACACATTTCTCGTACTGTGACTCCCAAGCAGCCTGGAACAATGCATTTCTTATAAACAATCCTTATATGAGACATTATTAGCTCTTATACTTCAAATATGGTTCACAATACAAATTTTCCAATTGGTTCCAAGAATCATGGACAGATTGACATGTCATTTAGTGAGGTCAATTGACCCTACTTGTGTCTAGAAAATACTTGTAAAAAGTAAAAAAGTGTAGGAGAGAAAAAAAATAAATGTACTTGAACCCACTTGATCCACCACATTGGAACTTAAAATAGTCAAACTCAACAAAATTAGAAGTAATATCTACAAAAGTGGGGTAAAAAATGGTAGTGAGCCCCTTAGTTAATTTTTTAGTATTTTAAATTATTTTGGTTAAAAAATAGTATTTCAAATTATTTTAAAGTCTCACTTTTTCTAATATGCAAAGCCATTAATTGTCAAAAGTAAATAAAGAGTCGAGAATTTTGAGATAAATCAAAATTGTTACTTCTTCTTCTTATTATTATTATTAGTATTATTATTATTAGTATTATTATTACTACGAGATTGTTAGGTTGCTTAATAAATTTATATGTATTCAATAGTTTTCTATTTTTCTATTGATTTTTTTTGAATTGTTTAACTTTGACTTGAAATTTCTTGAACTCACTTGATACAAAGTCTAGATCTGTCACTGCTAAGAATAATGGTCGTATTATGGACCAACTTCTTTTGATATATTGTCACAAAAAAAATCTAAGCCCTCTAGTCCAATTTTTTGAAAATTTCCAACTAGAGCTATTCCAAAATATCCATTTTTTTTCTAATTTATATATTTCTTGGATTGTTTCATGGAATTACACTTATGAACATAATGAAGAAGCAAATGTTCTATGGTTAGTCCGAACCTTCAAAACAAAATGGCGGGACAAATTCAATGGCAAAAAATACGACTCTAAATATTTTGACAATTTCTTTGCTAAGAATCCAAGTCTTTGCAAATCACTTTCTTCCAACAAAGAATAAAAAATGAGATTTCTAAATTCAAAATCAAATGTTAGTAAAATATTAGCTCAAGCCAAAAGCAAAAAAGAATACACAAATTGATGGCATAAATGATAAGTTCAATGAGCGCTGATGATGACGACGCTGATGATGACGATGATGAAGAAGAAGAAGGTTCTCAATCATCCTCAATAAAAACTATTGATCTTGCAGATTAAAGTACATTTTTCATGATTATCAAAATAAGAAAGAAAAAATGAAGAAATTTCGATGAAGATCTCACCAACGGAAGAAGGCAGAATGGCTACTGCAAAAATGCTTTACTTTAAAAAAAATAATGGCTACAAACTTTTCTTTCCGTCATTCAAAGAAAATAATGGTTACAAGCTTTGCTTTATGTCATTTGAAGAAAATAATGGCTACAAAGAAAGAAAACTTTGGTTACGTTTGTGGGAAATAGTCTGCTGCAAAATGAGGCGTTAGCACTGATTGGAAAATAATAAAATAACTAAACAAAATGATAATTGTGTCGTGGTATTAACCACTGCCTTAGAAGTGAATTCGTTCTGATGTGTGTAATCGCTAAAATGGACGAATGGCACCCTAAGGTTAGCACGACTTTCCAAATTCTGTACACCCGAAAGATAGAGGGACTTTGATGGTATTGCTCTTCTCTCAACTCAAACCAACACTCAGGAAAAGTTTATAAAAACCAAAGATTGTTTCAAAGCAAATGACATTTGCTTATTGATATATCAAATGAGTAAAATTGCCCACTATTTATAGGTTAAATAGTGAGGGAAAACGTCATTTTCAAAGCACAATTTAATTCTATTTATAATAGAGTTAAATGACCATAAAGTAAAAGTTAAAATTGAGCATTAACAACATTCCCCACTAATGCGAAACAATATCCTTTGTAAAATTGAGAGCATTGGAGTTAAAACATGGAAGAGCAATAGCGAGATTAGTTGCTTAAGCACTAGTGAACGTATCTGGAACTAGAACATGGTGATGATGAGTAATTCTTCTATTAGATAAGTGAACAAATCTTGAACTTTGTAAGATTAGGGTGAACTCATAACACGACTAACCCTTTCATCCACTAAAGTCCTCAATGTGTCTACAAAGTATATATAGTGTAGATAATTCTGATATGGGACAAATACAATGTTCATATCTCATAAAATTGAAACTCTTAGTTTTATATAGCAAGGTTAATCCTATGTTAAATATGCAATGATACAACAGGAAAATGTTACCAACTGAAATTAAATTACTATAGTCCTAGTTAAGATTAGTCTTATTAGATAAGAATCTTATCCAATCTCTATTTCAATAGAGTAAAACTTAAATAAAAACTCTATTATCCTATCATAAATAATCTACAGTCCCCCTCAAGCTTCAACACTGCTTCTTGAGACAACATTTTGTTTCTTTCTTCTCCATGTTACAAGATTACCCCACACATAAGAACAATAACCACTAGTTGATCTTCTTTCTCTCAATTCACCAGCCCAACTTGCATCAGTATAAATCTCCACTTCTCGATTCATGTTATTTTTTTAAAAAATAAGCCATGACCAGCAGTCATCTTTATGTACCTTAGAATCTTGTTGGCAGCTTCAAAATGTTCCTCTCTAGGATCAGTCATATGTTGACTAGCAATGCCAACTGAGAAGGCGATGGCTGGTTGAGTAAGAGATAGATAGACCAGCTTCCTAACTAGTCTCTGATATTGCCCTTTGTCTATTAGTTTTCCCATTTCATCCTTCATTAGCTAAAGGTTAGAATCCATAGGTGTATCAGCTAACTTGAACCCAAGCATTCATGTTTCAGTAAGCAAATCCATAAAGTATTTTCCCTTTTAGTAGGTAGAAGCCACCACACATCTCAGCACTGTCAAGCACCTTCCCTGAATCCAGTGACTGAAATTTACACATATTAGAGTTAAATTTAGTGCAACAATTCAAGTCTCTAGATAAATTGCCAACATATATAAGACCGCATGGTAATCGAGGAACGTAAAGTACTGAAGATGCCCAAATAATTTCTGAATTGCTTCAAGAGTATGCGGATAGGGATTTGGGTCAGATCCAAAATTGATTTCTAACTAAGAATTTTGATTCATTTTGGAATAGGTTTCGAAGGAACCTAACTTGATACCATGTAGATAATTCTAATATGGGAAAAATACAATGTTTATTTCTCATAAAAATGAAACTCTCAGTTCTATACCGCATGATTAATCCTATGTTAAATAGGCAATGATACAACAGGTAAAAGTTACCTACTAGAATTAAATTACTAGAGTCCTAGTTAAGATTAGTCTTATCAGATAAGACTCTTATATAATCTCTATATGAATAAATTACAAGCTTAAATAAAAACTCTATTATCCTATTGTACATAATTTATATATACGAATGTATATATATATATAGCCTTCTTTCGTTAGGATTTTAGTAAGTGTACTAGAAAAAACGGCTAGTCCTTCTCACTTGCGTAGGTTATTTCATCAAGTTTATCTCAACATAAACCACTTGAATCTGGGCTATGAAATAATTAAGAGATTTTACACCAGCTCCTCCTCACAATAAATAAGGTGAATTTCTTCAAGTTCATCTTAAATGAACCACCCGAACTTTAGGATAAGAAATCATTAAGAATAAATACTCAACATCTTTAATCGGTGAAATCAATGAGTCCTTCTCAAATAGGATCACCCAAACTCTTGGGATTGAATTCATTAAGAGTTTAAGAAAACTCATCCTCTCTAGCGACAAGTTCATCTAGTCCTCCGCGTTAGGACCACCCACTTAACACTGAGTTATGAACTTATTAAGAGTATATATTCATTCAAAATCGGTAAATTTATCAAGTCTTTCTCACTAAGACTACCCAAAGCCTAGGCTATGAATTTATTAAGAAAAATAAAGTTCATCCTATGCATGTACATTACTCATTATATAAATAGGTAGGTGGAAATGTACACTATGAGTCTTTCCATGGTTTCGTTTGACCACATTGAACTTAGATAACTAAGTTGGGTATCCACCATAAATTTCTCAACCTATGAGCTTTAGACTCATCCCCCTCGACGAATCTAGAACCAACTTCCGATTTTAACCTTTAGTAAGCATATCAACTAGGTTCATCTCTGACTTTAATCATCATTTTAAGACACCTAATATTTTTAAGATTAAAATAAATCCATAAGTGTCTTGGACAACGTGTAAACAAATACTCAATCATAATAGAGTAAAGTTTTCTATGAGTTTTAACCATAAAAATATTTTTTTAACAAACTCAAATCTTGTTTACGCATGATTATATTCTTAAAGTTTTGAGAAATACTAATCATTAAGATTAGTATGCATAATCTCAAACGATTATGAAATTCGTTATATCTCACTCAGTGAATGTCATTTTCTCATTCAAAAGGAATTTTAATTTTCCTAATTTTTCATAAGAACTGTTTAGGAAAATTATACAAAAGTTTGTGAGGAGTTTTGAACTTTTTCTAACAATAGGAGAATTATCTCAAGTTTATTACAAGAGATTTCAACATAACTCTTAAGATAGACCATCTATTTTCTTTCCTTTAAGAAAAAAAATAAAAGAGATTTAATAGCTACAAAAAATATTTTAGTAGCACTAATGTCTATCATATTCTCATTCATATTATTCAACATATTAGCACTATAAAGATCATCACATATTTTATTTACTATGACTAAATTTATTATTCTACTCAACCAAATTAATCTCAACTCTTTTAACTTCTATAATAAGATTAAAGAGATCTTATTTGTCATAGTATTTTTATAAAAGTGAGCACATTAAAGAACAATGCACCAGGTACGTTACCATGAAAAGAGGTGATGCAATAGGCATGCTTCAATACCAGGTCTTTCATAGAACCAATCCTAGACATACATTTTCATAATGCTTACCGATAATTCATTTATGAATTTTCTCTTTCTTTAATTAAGGCCTCTTAAAAAATTATGCTTGGTACTTTTACTCACAATAGTATCTTATTAAGCATATATATTTTGGGCTCGCTACTACCTTAGTCTTAGTCTTAGTTTTAGTCCTTATACTAGTGGTTTATCTCAGTCCATAATATATCTACTAAATTTTAAAGACTAACTTAAAGGCTCGTTTATACTAATTCATGTATTTATAAAAGTATGAATTAACATGGAACAAGTCTAAATAATCTAACCTCGTAGGTACATAATTCTAAATAGACTTGCTTATTCTCACCATTCCTGCAACTTCAATCTTTGCATCATCATCAATCAGAAATAGTTTGAAATTTATCATGACAGTCACATCACATGAATCAACAAACTCTTTTAAATATGTTAATTCTAGAATCAGAAACAATATTTCTTTGTTAGTTTGTAAATAATCATTAACAATAATAAACATTCTCAAAAGTAATTTACCGAGAGTAATTAAAATTCTCATTTTGACACTCCCTTTTACTTTCTATAGATTATGAGAACCATGCCATAATCTTGATAGCTCCTCAATAAGAATATTTCGCTTGGAGAATCATTCCAACACTCTTTACATTTTCTCCCACTGCCATGTTGTCTAAATTTCTCACAGTAAATTAATGCAACAAGGAAAAAATAAATATTTATTACAAACATATTTCTTTACAATCGTATTTCATAGATTTTAACGCAAACTTTTGGTACAATATAGTAAAGCAATTACAACGTAATAAAACGTTTGAAAACACGCATAAATTATATTAACACAAAATTCATAATTTATGTAATGTATTAAAACGTCATTATTAAGGTTTTAACACCATCATATAATGCATTACCACCATACTAATTGAACGGTTACAAAACATATTCAAATTGTTAAACCGTCATAAATTAAATGATCATTGAATAAATGCATTTAAATCAGATAACATACCCATCTCAAATTGATGTTTAACTCTTGGGATCACATCAATATGTTATATTTGCCTTTAATAAATATTTCTTAAAAACACCACACATGAAAGCATTTTTCAGTTATAACGATAACATTAACGGTTTATAAAGGATTAACACATAAAAAACCATGGATGCATTAAAATGCTATCATTAAAACCACTAAGAATTAAAGCCTAAAACACACAATAAAAAGACTTTAAAGTCTCATGGTTACACATATAAATGCATTATTTCAACCGACATTAGCTTAGACATCCCAAGGAATTAAAAAGCTTTTAATATCAGTTTCTAGGTTTTTATACTCCAACCGTGACAATAAATGACATGTTCTATCCATTACATAAAAATGTAATGCATTTATATCGACCATTTAAGCAAAAGTGAAAATGTTCTTAAATATAAATGTTTAAAGCACACAATTTTAAATTGTCGTAAAAACATACACCATAGAATTTGTTTCTAAAAGCTTGAATTTGCTCCAAAATTCTAACCATGTTAGAATAACAATCGAATTTGCTTCTAAATGGTTGAAAAATAAATTACCGCAAAATGAGACGTTAGCACTGATTGAAAAACAATAAAATAACTAAAAAATATCATGTCGTAATATTAACCACTGCTTTAGAAGCGAATTCGCCCCGATGTGTGTAATCGCTACAATGGACGAATGACCCCATAAGATTAGCACGACTCTCCAAATTTTGTACACACGAAAGATGGAGAGGACCTTGATGATACTTCTCTTCGCTCAACTCAAAACAACACTCACGAAAAGTTTATGAAAACCAAAGAGTGTTTCAAAGCAAATGACATTTGCTTAGGGATATATCAAATGAGCAAAATTGCCCATTATTTATAGACTGAATAGTGAGGATAAAAATGTCATTTCCAAAGTAAAATTTAATTCTATTTATAATAGAATTAAATTGCCATAAAATAAAATTTACAATTGAGCATTAACAACAACTTATAAAGACAAAAAAAAACGATCAATGAAGACAAATGTTGCAATAGTGGAGATTCTCTCTAATTTATCGTTTTCAATTATTGTAAAACAATGGAGAGAAAAAGCTTTGTAAAAGAGGTTAGAGCACTCTATAAAAAAAGCTCAAGATTATTGTAAAAGACACGACTCAATTTTCAGAATTCAGTACCAAGGCTCAAGTAGCTCAAATTTCTTCCAACTTTACTTTCTTATATTTTTCAAATTAAATTTTAAACTTTCAAAATCTCATTTCAACTACATTTCAAATTGACATACAATGTCTTATGTCGTCAGATATCAATTAAACAAATTAATTTCATTGAACTTTTGTTTTTCATATCAATAAAAAAATAATTTCATTAAAAAAAATTAAAACGTTACTTGGCTTATTTTAAGGCGTTAATGGGAGGTATCGAACTGATAAATGAATTCAAAACTTTAAGTATTAAATTTGATTTTTTTAAAGTATATGTATCATATTAGAGGGAAAAACTAAAGTATAAGACCATTTGTGCCATTAACCAAGATAAATGTTGTTTTTTCTCCTCCCTGAATCATTAACCATTTGCTTAATATTATCATGGAAAGAAAGAAAAAAAATCCAAACTACAAAAAAAAAGCTTATTAAAAATATTTACGTTTATTTATTGAATTTAAATTTTGAGAAGTTAAATAGTATATATTATAAAAAGTGAACGAGAATCAAAAGAACATGAAGAGGATAAATACTCTCCACCAAAAAAAATATTAAAGGTTCTTTTTAAAGGGAAATTATAATAAACTTCTAAACATTATATTTATATTAATATGCAATAAATAAATTTTTTATTTGTAATAATTTAATTGAATTTATAAAAGTATTATAATTAAATTAATATGGTAAAATGTTCATATTTTTGGATGATTAGTTTTTTAATAAATTGAATTTATGGAGAGAGTTGGCAATGTTACGTTAGGGTGGCATAATAAAAGAGAATTAAATTATTTATATGGGCCAAAAAAATGTAGAGTGGATATCTTCAAAAACTAAAAATATTAAATAATGAAAGCTCTATAAAAAATCATTGCTTTCTTGTATGAGAAATACTAAAAAGAAAATCTAATGCTTTTGGATAAATTATGTGGGGTTGAGTGTCATGGAATTAGCCTTTAGTTCACTTGGTTACTAAGTATGCAACACTTGAAATTGACATTTTTTGACCAAGTCAGCTTTTCTCTCGATAGATTTATTTAAAATAAGCAAACAATACATTAGTCTTGTGCCACAATATGATCCTTCAAACAAAGTCAAAATCTTAAGGCACAGTGGATACACACGATCAACCCTAACCTTCCTCGAAGGAAAAAATGGATTTATTGTTATTAAAATAAAATTATTGGGTTACAAAAGAAGACTCACCCCACATCATCGATTGGGATAGTAGGGGCCGCCCTCGATGATGTGCCTAGGACACATACCTTTATCTGGATCAGCCCAACAACCTACTGATTGTCTACCCCCTATATATATGCTAAAACAACATTATAGAAATGACACGAGTATACGTTAAAATGATGAAAATTATGATAATTTTCTCTAACCATGGAAATGCTGGAAATGAGGAAACTTTTCCCTAAACATTGCAATATTTGAGGTAAGGGCATTTTATTCTCTACCTTGCCATGAAGCCCTATATGTAGTTGGCCATAGTGCAACTACCCTTTCGTGGCCCACAAAGGGGTGCCCACAACATTCTCCCCCACCTAATTTTTCAATGTCCTCATCGACTATATCACTTGGAACTCCTTGATCTTATACTTGAATATCTTTAGATCATGATCCCTTTCCCATCTTGCCTTACCGGGTTTCAGGCCTTCTTATTTAACTAAGTACTCACATGTTGACTTCCTAGAAACCATAATGATTATGTCAATAAGGATCTCTTCTACTCAGCATTACGACGGGGATTTGATACAAATGGGCGTTTTGTTAGTCTATCTCCGACTTGCATCCGCAAGATCTACATGGAAAAGGTTTCAAGTTGCTTACATGGAACACAAGGGTGAACTTTCATCCATGCAAGAATTTTGATCTTGTAAGAATTGTTCCCCACTTTTCTCATGATCAGTATCGACTTTTCATACTTCCGCACCAACCATCAATCTCTGTTTGGTAAGAATTTGAGTTTTTCTACCATTATTTTGACAAGTACCATGTCTCTAACTTTGAATTGTTAATCCCTATGACCACGGTCTACTCATTTCTTCATATGTTTCACAACTTTCTCCAGCTATGCCCATGCAATCTTAATTTTCTAGTGCTATTCTTGGTAAAATTGAAAGCTCAGGGACACTTTCCCCAGTATAACTGAAGTGTAATGTAGATGAGTCGCAGTCGTTGACTTGCAACAATTTAAAAAGGAATTTTATTAGTACTTGAACTCTTTTGTGAATTGAAACAAAGTCGTGCTACATCCAGCAATAGAGGCCAAATTTTCTTGTTGTCCTGCATGAAATGCCTTAGGTATTTGTTGGGCTCGAAATTGATTAACTAAAGCCACCAAGAGGTTTGAATTTGCTTCCCGAATGAATTGTCTAAAATCAAAAAATAGTGGACAATATTGCACAATGATTTTAGAATGGTTCGATTACCCAACTGAGTCTACATCCACTACCTTAGCACACCACTAAGAATTTTCCAATTCACTATAATGAATTCTTCCCTTTTTACTGGTTCTAGGGGTAACCTTACAACCCTATCTTTTCAATGACTAAGATAGAACCACTCTAGTTTTTCCTTAGGCTAAACTAGAACCTCTCCCTTTTACAAGGTTTGTTTGGTAAACTAAAAACCTCACAGGTGGGTGTTTACAATATTGAAGCTCACAAGAGTGTAAAGAATAAAAAAATAAAACACTTTATACACAATATACAAGAGAAATGAAGAAATAAGACTTGAAAGCTAATTTCTCTTGATCATGAAGCTTGGATATGTTCTCTTATCTTCTTCAAGTGTCCTTGTGGTGTTTATATAGTGTGGAATGAGTTTCTAGCCGTTTATGGCCGTTGGGGATGAGTCATAGCCATTGGGGATGCAAAATAGCCATTACCTACAAAATTTTCAGCATTTATAACTAAAGGGATGATCTTTTTTCTCAAGGGATCGATCCTTTTTCAAAAAATATACCGTTACATCCAAGGGATCGATTCCTTAAACTAGGGGATCGATCCTTTTGCACTTGGTGTCTGGGATAAAAAGATTGGGCCATTATGTCCACAAAGGGATCGATCCCTTTATCTAGGGGATCAATCCTTTTTGCCTTGAGTTCTGGAAATGACCATTTTAAAGTGCAAAAATGGATCATATTGATTTTGAAAAAATTCGACTAAGTTGGAAAATATTCGAAACAAAATTTTCAAGTTTTCTTTGACTTTGAATTATTTTTGAAATATTTAAACAAGTTCAAAACATTTTTCACTTAATTTGTTATATCAAAATATTAGTTCTACAGTATTCCTCCAACAAACCATTGAAACGTTTAGTCTGCCCATTTGTCTAAGATGGTAACTCTAGGACAAATTCATATGAGATTCTTGCACAGGAACAAATCTTTCCAAAAAATTCATGTAAATTGGCCATCTTTTTCACTGACAATATTCTACAAAACACCTCAATAGTTCACTACATGTTTGAAGACTAATCGAGGTTTCTCCTCCACAGAATAATACTTAAGTGTTGGGATGAATGTAACATATTTGGATAATTGGTCCACCACCACAATAATGGCCCCAAGGTCTTCAACTTGTGGTAAGATCACTATAAAGTTGAGGAAAATGCTCTCCCAAGGTCTCTTTGACTCAGGTAGTGGCTCAAGAAGCCATGTTTTCTATCAATCCACTTTATCTTGTTGAAAAATAAGATAATTCTTGATGTAGTCCATAACAAACCATTGCATGTCCGCCCAGTAATACCCATGTTCTAGTAGAGAAAATGTACGATTCCTACCTTGACGACCCGCCCAGACATTCATACAACCGTTCTGTTTAAGATATCCACACATGGAACATACATTCGTAGAACTTTAATCATTAAGATTCCATTCTCCACCCAAAAGGACTTTTCACCATCTCCATTATTGCCAACATTTACGAATCCTTCCTATATTCTCTATTATGAGTTCCATATATTGTTTGTCACCCTATTAGCTAACATATGGGTTATCCTTATGAGGGCTATAAGATTTTTCCTCCAACTCACCTCATCCACAAATTGATTTTTCTTTCCAGACTCATACTCTAAACTAAAATCAAACTCAGCTAAGAACTCTTGTCATCTTGCTTGCCTTGTCGTTAGCTTAGGTTGAGTTGAAAAATGGCTAGCAATTGTATTGTCTATCTTAACAATGAACTTTGAGCCCAAAAATACTACCTTCGAGCTGTCAAACAATGGATTACAACTAAGAGCTCTTTCTCTTGTGCTATAAATCTCATCTCTATCTCATTGAATTTTTGGCTTTCAAAGGCAACATGGTGGTCATTCTGCATGAGTACCTTTTCTATCGCATAGTTGGACGCATCAGTTTCCACTTCCAAAGGTCTCTCAATATTAGGCAAAGTTAGGACTAGAACATTCATCACGACATTTTTCAATTTTTAAAAAGCATTTTAGCATTCTTTGGACCAGACCCATTTTTCCCATTTTCTTTAATAAATCAGTAAGTACTGATACACTTCAAGAGTAGCCTTCCAAAAACCGTATACAGTAATTATTCAAGCCTAAAAAAGATCTAAGCTCACTAACACTCTTAAGATTTTTTCAATCTTGGATTGCCTGCACCTTTTCATTGTTCATGCAGACATGCCCCTGCCTAACGATGTGCCCTAAGAACTGAGTTTGTGTTTGGGCAAAGTCACAGTTCTCCCATTTTACAAATAACTAATTCTTCCTGAGCCTCTTCATTACTAACCGAAGATATTCCACATGCTCTCTTAGAGAAAAACTATAAACCATAACATCTTCCAAATAGACAACCACAAACTTATCAAGGTAGTCGTGGAACACATGGTTCATTAAAGTAAAAAAGTAGCAAGTGCATTGCTTAGTCCAAATGGCATCACAAGAAATTCTAACGCACCATATCGAGTTACACAAGTAGTCATTGGTTCATCTTCCTCAGCCACTCTCACCTGGTGATACCCAGATCTAAGATCAAACTTTGTAAAATATTTTCCACTACGTAGTTGATCGAACAAGTTTGCAATTAGAAGGATTGGATACTTTTTTTCGAATAGTCCCTTGTTCAAGGCTCGATAATCCATACATTGTCTCAAACTTCCATTGTGTTTCTTCTAGAACAACACTAGAGCCTCAAATGGTTCTTTGGACTGTTAAATGAACCCAGTTTAGAGCAAAATGTCCAATTTTGTCCTCAATTCAACTAAATCAGGTGAAGACATACGATATAAACACGTCGTGGGAGGTTTAGTACCAGGAACTAGTTCAATCTCGTGGTCCACAAACCTTCGAGTTCGTAACCCTTTTGGTAACTAATCATGCATGACATCTTTATATTCATTGAATCCTTCTCGGCACCTTTTCAGGGGTTGATTCCTCTCTATTATTCGGCAACACAACAAAAGAAGGCTCTTCTTTCTTCACCCTCTTCTTAAATTGGATAGCTAACAACATCTTCATGCCACTCCGTGGAAGTATTATGGTGAGCACCACACCCAGACATTCCCCCAAGAAAATCAAACAACTTGTAGTAGGGACTGGGATGGCTTGAGCATACATCATGAAATCCAACCCTAGTACAACATCAAAATCATCCATGAAAGAAATAGTAAAATCCATGCTTCATTCCTATGGCCCATACTTGATCTTCACATTCTTAGAGCTTCCGCAAACTATCAAAGCTACGAAATTGATTGCCTTCATTTGTCCCACATCCTTGGTAACTGCTAAATTGCATCTTTTAGCTTCTATAGGCGAAATAAAGGTATCATTTGCTCATGTGTCAACCAAGGCCCTAGAGGCTATACCATTTATTATCAAATCCACATACATCAAGCCCCTCTCAAGTTCATTCCTTAAGTTACTCAATTAGGATTGTAACACAGTCAAGAAATAAATAGATCTCATTCTAGTTGGTTTCATCATATTCTTCTCTATAGGTGGGTTTAATAGTGTCCCTTCTAGTGATGAAACTTTTAAAGCATTCAATGCACCCTATATGAGGACACTCGGCCATATGATGAGGCCTTTATAATGGAAACACACCAAAGGCAGTTTGTGTTGCCCATTAATCTGTCCGGAACCATCATTTTCCCTGTTTTAGGTCAGATTTCAATTAGAGAGCCATCTATTGGCTTCCTAACTCGATGGTCTTTCTCCTCAAGCCACTTTATTCCCATTACATGCATGGTTATTGTTCCCACTAGGTGTTAGGGTCTTACATTTGGTTGAGTTGTCCCTATATTCATTGAGGCATTTAGCAGCCGTCATAACAATGCTACATCTTGTACCTTCTTTCTCTGAATCTCAATTCTAACCCACGACTTCAATCCTTCAAGGAAAAAGAACATCTTGTGTTTCTCAAAATATCCTTGGTATCTAGCATCAACACAACAAACCCTCTCACATAATCACGGATGGTCACGATATGCACCAACTCTCTTAACTTTATCCGAGCATTATACTCCACATTCTCATGAAAGAAAGTGGTCATTAATCCTTATTTCAGCTCGACCAAAGTCTTAATGGAACACACACCATCTATGAACTTGGATCGCCACCACAATTAGGTGTTCTTGTTAGATACATTAGCGCAACTAAGACCTTGCCTTCCTCTATTGCAGTATGTGTAGCCCAAAAATATTGTTCAATATCAAACAAGACATTCTTGATCTCTCTGGCATCCTTGTTTCATTCACACCGTTGAGGTTTAGGAATTTTGGCCTTTTGGCCCTTATCACTTGTAACTGAATTTCACATGATCACTTGAATCAAATTAACTTGAGCCTTGAGTTCATCTAACTCATTCTTCATGTCACTTATCGCTTCTTTTACTTCAACACTAAGGTGTTTTAGAGTTTGGGTAAACTCTCATTGGGCCAACTCAATTTCCCAAATTTGGTCATTCGTCACCATGTGAATCCTTAGGGCTTCCATTGATGCATTAAGCTCTTCAAATCTATTAGGGTTTATTGCACCTCATTTTTAGGAGAATTTCTTGACCCCTGAATACGTGTGGTCACCATCTTGGTCGACTCACAACACTACTACGCCTGTATGAGAAAAATAAGCACCATAATGCTTATTAGCAAATCAGCGTCGTTGTACCTCATAAAGGGAATATGCACCATTGTTCTTCCCGATAAAGAAATAAGCATTGTTGTGCTTCACAATAAAGATAAACACATTTGTGCTTTAACAACAAAGAAGCACCTCTATGCTTATATAAGAATTGAACATTGCTGTGCTTCAACTATCAAAGAGCATATATGTGCTATTAAATACGCACATTTGTACTTTTAAAGTAATGATCAGACACCATTGTAGCCTGATTCTAGTATGCAAATTTGGCTCTAATATCACATGTCACAGACTTAGCCTTTAATTCACTCGGTTACTAAGATATGCAACACCTGAAAGGGTCATTTACCAACCAAGTTAGCATTTCTCTTGATGGATTTGCTCAAAATAAGCAAACAATGAATTAGTCTTGCGCCACAATATGATTCTTCAAATAATAAGTCGAAATCGTATAGCATAGCGAATGCACAGATTGACCCCACCTTTCTCGAAGGAAAAATAGGTTTATTGTTATTGAAATAAAAGTATCAGGTTACATAAGAAGGCTCATCCCACACCGTCGATTGGGGCGATAGGGGCCGCCCTCGATGGTGTGCCTAAGACATATACATACCTTTACCTATGGATCAGCCCAACAACCAACTGATTATCTACCCTATATATATGCGAAAACAACATTATAAAAATGACATGAGTAGACGTTAAAATGCTTGAAACTATGACACTTTTCTCAAACCAAGAAAATGCTTGAAAATGAGAGCACCATTCCCTAAATTTTACAATGCTTAAAATGAGGACACTTTATTCTTTATCCCGCCATGAGCCCTATATGTGGTTGGTCATGACACAACTACTTGGTAATAGCCCTATACAAAGGGGTGGCCACAGCACTAAGCTCCCTACATGTTGAAATGACCTATCCCCTTCATATGTGGGTGGGTGGATAGATTTTCTGTAGGAGTTCACATATACTCAAATGGGTCAGAAGTAATGTGTAAACTTTTGAATGGTTAAAATATTGTTTTATTATTATTATTTGAAATTATAAGTTTATAAATTTTAAAAGAATACAAAATGGAATCTTATCTTAATATGTAATTTTACCATCCTCTTTTCTTAAGACTTTGAAATTCAAAGGGAATAAACTAGGAATTTTACCATTTAGAGGACCTCAATTTTGATTGAGTTGCTCTTGTCAAAGTCACATAAAAATTAAGGGTGTATGAATCAGATTTGGTTAATCGTTAGTAAATTGTTTTGATTAATAGACAATTCAAATTACTTTATTCTCGGTTTTAAATAGTACCAACTAAATAGAATAACTGTTTGATCAGTTAACCAGAATATTCAGTTTGGTTCAATTCAGGTACTGATTTCTTTGCTTCACTTATTAAAAATATTAAATTTAATAATATAACAAATTTAATAATGGTTTGATTGCGGTAAAAGTATAAAAACAATTAAAAAGTAAAAAAAAAAAGTAAGAGTTCATATTTTCTAAGAATCGAACTAGACCAAAAATCTTTAGAGAATTTGAAAGATATCAAAACTAATGGGCTACATGATATTCTATTATATAAAATTTACAAATATTAAATATATGTGGTTGGGCCGGTTATTTGATTTTATCTAAAAATTGTGAACCATTATGGAACTGAATTATTTTTTTTCAAAAAAAAATACACCGAACTGATTTCCGATTCAGTTAACTGAGTTTTCAAATTTGTTTTTGTGGAAATTAAATGTAAGGTGCGAAGTAATTAAGGATGATTGATGGAAGGAGTTAATCAGAAAATGGACTCCAAATACCGATGCCCATAAAAGCATATGGCATGGCCGAATTGCTTACAAATTGAAAGCTGAAACAAAGAACGAAGCCAGCAGCAGCAGCATTGGATCTTTTTTCTTTTGGGTAATTGATTTTTTTTTACACGTGAACACTCTCAAGATTGTTAAAAAACAGATTTTTTGTTTCTTAATCTTAGTGAACACGTAAATGAAACAGTACTCAAATCTCGACCATACATATATATATATATATATATGAAATTAAATAGTAAAAAGTTCGATATCTTTTAAATAAGATTTTAAGTTCAAGTTTTGGAGGAAAACAATCACTCGAAGAATGTCATTTGTTTAAGAGCCTACATCGACTTAATTTTAAATATAATCGAAACTCATGCAATTATCGAACATCGAAAATCTAGCTAGATATATATCTCCATATACAACTATTTAATTTTAAATATAATTAAAACTGATACAACTATCGAACATCGAAGATCTAACCGAATATATATCCCCATATACATATATGCTTTGATTTTGATTGACATCACCCAAAATTATTATGGTACAAACTGATAGTCCCGAATTGTTTACGTTCATGGAAATATTATTTAATTATATTATTTTACGGAATAAATTATTGAAGATTTTTAAACCATTGCCAATTAAAAATTTTAATTCTTTTTTACCTTCGTGCTTTTGATGATTATTTTTTTATTAAATAAAGAGATATTATATTTTAAAAATAAATGTCGGGACAAATAAGACAGAAAAATATGATCATTGGCCACTAGACCAATTAGTGAATTTTGATGAATCATTTTTTTATAAAAAATATCGAAAACGATGCGTACCTTTCAGTAAATTAATATTAAGTCAATTTTATTTGAAGAAAATATTATTTAATTACATTAATCTTATGAACTTATATTTCCCTTTTAGTAATTAGAAAATAATTGTAGTCGTATTCAGTAAGATTAAGAATCAACATGTGTTCTTTTCAATTAGTTTGTAAAAAAAACTTTAGAGGATAAATATAAAAAAGTTTCATAAATTTTTATTAAATGTGTAATTATATACATAAATTTTGATTTTATGCAATTTTATAGTGAAGTTTTAATTTCATTCCGTTTTTACAAATTATTATAATTGATATCAACGTAACATCATTTTATATATAAATACAGTATATCAAAGTTTATACATTTTGGTGTTTCTTTTTTTTAAAAAAAATAGTATAAATAAGAACATGTTGTGTCCGATCCCTAGCTTTACAGCAAATGCAATAAAATGAGAATTGAATTAAGGGTAACTATTTGATGCATCTTTAGGGTTTTTTTTTCGCAAACTGACTTTTATAGTTGTCATGAATTTATTTTAAGGTCCTAAACTTTAATCTTTAAATTCTAAACTTCAAATTATAATTTTTTTTCTTAAATCTTAAAATTTAATTAAAAACACTAAGACCTTAATCTTAAACTCTAAACTTTAACATATAACTCTAAAAACTAAACACTTGTGGAAAACAAATTTTCTTTTACTTGTGTATAAAATATTTTTCTTTGAATTAATAGTATGATATTCTATTTGTTGACTTATGGGCCAGAATCCTGAAGAAAACAATATTGGGTTTTTGTTTTATGAGCCTTCAAACCAAAAACTGGTAGTTAGACTGATTTGTATAGTTTGTTGTCCTTTCTCCTAATTGTAAGCATTAATTTGGAATAAATATGTTTTCAAATTTATTTCATAGGAGCATAATCATTAATCATTGACAGTTAAAGTCATCATCCCTATATGAAATCTGCATCACTTTAAAGTTTTTATCTTCTCTGGAAAGAATTCATTTTATTTGATATGTATGATGTATATCTAACATGAATTTAATTGTGAAAAATAAAAATATAATTTTACATAAATAAACAAAAGTTCAATAAACATATGTGATATCTATTTGCAAATAAAGCCTTTCAGCCTAATCGGTAATCTTAGCTTAAACTCCAAGCATTAGGACTGTGGTGTTCAATTGAATCCAGAATATAGTAATGAGAAAGGCCGTAAAGAATCTAAAAGCACGTGTCATGCTGTTTCAGAAGTCACATTCTGCCTAGTTGCAGTTAGACAAAACTCCGCTCGACTTACTATTAAAATAGTCTACTCGTTTTTGACTAATTCGAAAAATTCAAATAAAATTTAAGTTACAAACTTAAAATTCGAAAAATTCAAATAATTTAAAATTTTTAATAATTAGTGAATAATTTTTATGTTCGAGTTAAGTTTCTTAATTTTTCCAAATATATATGTGTCGTATATGGTTATAGAAAACCGTTTAAATTAGAACTAGTTAGTACTATAACATTATAAATGTTCACAATTAAATTTGAATAGAAATTCAAACGATTCGACTCGACCTAAAAATATTCAAATAAAATTTAAGTTATAAAGCATGACTCTTTAATTTGACTAACACAAAATTTTTGACTTAACTCGACTCTCTCGAATGTTCACCCTTAATGGTAGTAGGGCAGCTTTCATGCCAGCAGTTGGGCTAAAACAATCAAAAGGTAGTAGCCATGCCCATGATAAACAAGCAATTTTGGGCTTCTCCATCTCATCTGCATCGCAATTTACAAATACAACCCCATCCCTCAAAATTTTCATTGACAGAGTTCACTCAAATCTTTCATTTTGAAAATGTTAGTATGGCAGAAGTTTCTCTCATCGTTTTTTCTTCTTTTAACTTTTAGAGTTTTCGCCGTTCTCATCGTTCACCGAATGGTTCCAGTCGACTTTCAAGAAGCTTTTTCTGGACTTGAAGGCAGCCATGAGAAGCCCTCAGATGTTAATACCTCCTTTATGTCCGCGGATAATTTTTAGATAAGTTATCCGCATTGCAAATGAGTCAGATCAGCTCTGTTATTTTCGAAGATAGGAAGGATTGAAGAATAGCTTTAGGGACTTTTCCTTCCCCTAGGATCATTTGCTTCACCCTGGTTATGAATGAACCTAGGTTTTGTTGTCTTGTTCAGGAATGTTTTGTTTGCTTTGTTAAGGGCGTTTCTCCATCGAAGAATTTGATAATGGTTTTCTTTGGGGCTGCTGTTGACCTTTTCAAGTTTGGTGTGTCTTTCACATCATCTATGATGACAAGATCTTTGCTTTTGATGGGAGAAGGAGCAGGTCTTCGGATAGAGCTCTCGTATGGATGTAGTTTGAGTTGTTTAATTCAAATCCTTGTTTTGATCCTTGTTTGTTCCTTTCTGTGGAATTTTTTTTTCGATTTTTTGGAGTTTGTTTCCGGTTGTCTGCTTGCACCCTTTTGCTTTTGTTGTGGTTTTGCTTACCCTTCGTGGCCTGTGCATGGTGGGGGTTGCATGTTTATGTTAAGCCTTTTTGGCTCTTTGGTTGCCTTGATTAATGAAACACTTTTCGTTCTTGATCAAAAAAAAGTAGAGCTGGGATAGACGACAAGAGAAATGACTATTATCACTCTTGAAGATATCATTATGTTTGTTTCCTTCACCTAATTCTTCATGAATGTTTTTTTAATTTAACTTTTTGTTGCATAAACTAACTATTTAAGCTCCATATATCTGTTAATTTTTCTTCCATTAAGAAATTTAATGTCTTTATTTGTAGGCCTTTTGGGTTTTCCCCTTTTAAAGAGAGATATTATAGGTAACCGTCAGAGAAAATTGGGAAAGCTGAAGATCTAGAGCGTTACTTTCTTGGTAGTTGATCTATCTGGGTTCTTCAGCTTTCAGCTAAAAGATTTCTCCTTGTTGGGTTTTTTTTTTTCATTTCATTTGTTAAAAAAATGTGGTGGATGATGAATGAGGACAGCACTGTTCTAAGAAATGTGATGATATCTGTGGAGATGATTGATGCCAAGTACTTTACTCCTTTGACCTCTCTTTTTAAAAAAAAAATCATTTACGTTTTTCAATTTTTGGGTGTTAAATCTTTTGTGGGAATGTTAGGGAAGTCAAATGGGGTTAAATTTTCTTGGATATTTAGTAAATTCTGATATCCATAAGTTAGCTGCTAGGTCTCGCTTTTGATTTGGGGATTCAGAGTTTGCCTTTTGATTTGTTATCGATTTAGACCAGCTTCTCAGAGTTGCCGGGACTTGTTGATAATGTCGGATGTTGATGAGATACCAAGCAGACATACTATCAACCTTCTCAGGTTGTGTGATGTTGATGACATACCCCAAATGCTTCATCTTCGTCTTAATAATTTATCTTTATTCCTTTGAGTTTCATGTCCATAATAATAGCTGGAGGGCATCGCTAGAGTGATGAGATTCTGGCAGACCGCATCAGCCAGTTCATATTTAAGATGAAAGCTTACAGCCATATCGATAGAGTGAGGTTCTCAAACTATTTGAACCCGAAAAGGATCCAAAGAGTAATCTGCAAAGGAGTTGATCTATTCGACATGCTCCCGGAGGAGTACACATTCAAGGAAATAATTGGGAAAAGTAAGACTTATATTCCCTCATTCCTACTCAACCGTTCATCTCCCATCATTTCTTCTTGAGAATGCAGATGAATATAAATTCCTTTCCCCTGAAAATTGTATCAGAGAAAGCGGCTGACAACTTCGTATGATTGTCTCCCGACAAAGGTTCGATTGAACTATTAACGACAGTGACACTTCACTGAGCAGCCTCTGACCTTTTGTTCGGCTAAAATATTTTCCAAGTTCCTTGGGAGAATGATTGGAGAATTGGATAAAAAACATGAAAATTCTCGGTCTGTATATACCCTTTTCCCCCTTGATTTGAGGTTTGCTTGGTAGAGGACTTTTTTTTTCATTCATGAAGCCTTTAGATTGATTCTTATTTTGAGGTTCATGTAATTTCCCTATGTGGGGAAGTTTTGTTTTGAGACCATGTAATATGGAATTCTTTGGTTGTTTGTGTATGAGATATGCCTATTTCATTGGATTTTGTCTTACATCCAACACCATATTAATCACACATTTTTTATATCTTCATTTAATTGAATAAAGTATTGGATTACAATTTTTAAAAAATAATATTTTAATTGTGCAATCAGAGGAATCAGCAGCATCAATTATTACTAATTATCCAATTTTTTAACTAGTGCCAAGTGTCAACATAAGCATAGAACCCAAAACAAAATAAGTTGAAATATGAAGTCACGTCAAACCATGAGTTGAGAGGCTTGTAAAATAATGAAACAAGAGGGTGGACACCTCATTTTCAATCCTCGTTGAACATATTGCTTTATTAGATAATAAAAATTTAAGTACGAATGCAATTGTCCGGAGGAATTATACAAATATTGTTCCAACAATTTTTATTTTTACAAATATGGCCCAAATTAAAAATATTTTCACAAATATTATACTTTAAACAGTAAAAGTAAAGATAATTTTAATACCCAACATCTATGAATAGTGTTATAATATTTTAGAATAAAAAATTAAAGCTGATAAGATTAAATATCGACTTCGAACAGGAAAAAATTGAAGATGGACTTACCCTCCATCTTCAAATAGGGTGGGGGTGGCTGCAACATGGACATGCAATATAAAAAATGTTCAAAGACAGAATACTTTGCTACCATCTTCAGCATTCTGTCTGCGGAGAGGCAGCAGGCTGGTGGCAGGCTGGTAGGGGTAGTGATTTGAATGCTTTGTGTTGTGGCCATCCCCTCACACGGTGTCACAACCGAGTTCCGGGGCCACAACCGAGTCACTTCTACCATGCCCCATTTTCAAGCACATCAATGTTTTAGGAAGAAGAGTCTTTGTTTTCAATTATTTCTTTAGTTAGGAAAAAGTGTCCTCATTTTAAACAATAGAATGTTTACTCGGGTCATTTCTATGATGTTTTTTTTCGCATATATGTAGGGGGTGGACAGTCGGCAGAGTTTGGGTTGATCCACTGGTAAAAGTATGTATCCTACACACTATCGAGGCGGCCCCTACCGCCCAAGTTGATGGTGTGGGTGAGTTTTCTAATGTAACCCGATGTTCCTTTTTTTCTAATAAAATAAAAACCGTTTTTCTTTCCTACGGGGAAGCTGGGGGTCGACTGTGTGCATCCGCTATGCCCCACGGTTTCGACCATGGCTTGAAGAATGGTTTTGTGGCGCGGGACTAATGTGTTGCTTGCTTATTTTGAGCATATCAATCAAGAGAAAAGGCTGACTTGATCGGGAAGAGTCCTTTTCAAGTGCCGCACGGCTTAGCGACCGAGAGAACTAAAGGCTAAGGTCGTGACACGTGGTATCCGAGCAAGGTTGTTGCACTCAATTTCGGGTGTGGTGTTGCCTGTTCATTGTGGTGAAAAGCACAGAGGTGCGTAATCAATAGCACATAGGTGCTTTTTAATAATTGTGGCACAGTGGTGCTCAATTTTTTTTATTCAAGCACAGCGGTGCTTCCTTGTTGCTAGTGCACAGCGGTGCCTAGTTTTTTTTTATTGGGAAAGCACAGTGGTGCTTATTCCCTCTTGATGCACAGTGGTGCTCTCTTGCTTCTTGTGCACAGTGGTGCCGAGTTTTTTTTTAGTGGGAAAGTACAGTGGTGCTTACTCCCTCTTGAAGCACAGTGGTGCTGAGTTATTAATAGGCATTGTGGTGCTTATTATTCTTCCTGTGCAGGAACTAGTGTAGTAGGAGTCAACCCAAGGATGGTGACTACGCGTAAGCATCAGGGGCCAAGAGCCGTCCCGTGAACTGAGGTACCAGCGGGCGCAGGTACTTCGGCGCAACATGGCGCTAGAGTGCCCGCACAATGGGGTAGGACCATAGACCCCGATAGGTATGAGGAGCTAGAAGCCGCGGTGGCGGCCCTGAGGGCTCATGTGGTGACCAGTGAACGAGTTCGAGCAATTGAAGTTTCTCATCAGGAGTTAGCTCACATGGTGAAACACCTCACTGATGAGACAAAGGAGGCAATGAGTACTCTGAAGTATGAGATAAAAGAGCTTAAGGCTCAAATTAATTTGATTGAAGTGGCTGTGGGAAATTCAGTGACCATAGAAATGGGCCAGAGGAATAGGGTCCATGAGCCTCAGCGGTATGAGGGGAACAGGGATGCCAAAGAGCTTGAAAATTTCCTATTTGATATTGAACAATACTTTCGGGCTACTCGCACCTCTATAGAAGAAGACAATGTCTCGATGGCTTCTATGTACTTGTTAGGGGATGCCAAATTGTGGTGGAGGTCCAAGTTCACAAATGACGTGTGTTCCATTAAAAGTTGGGACGAGTTGAAACGAGAATTAATAGCTACCTTCTTTCCGGAGAATGTGGAGTATAATGCTCGAAAAAAGTTGAGGGATTTGACCCATACTGGGACTATTTATGATTATGTGAGAGAGTTTGCGGCATTGATGTTGGATATTAAGGACATGTCGGAGAAAGACAAGATGTTTGCTTTCCTTGAGGGTCTAAAGCCATGGGCTAGAACTGAGATTCAAAGACAATGGGTGCAGGATGTAGTCGCTGCCATGGCAGCTGCCGAGCGGCTTAACGATTACAGTGATGGCTCAAACAAACGCAAGGCCCCAACTAGTGGGAGCAATAACCATGCAGGTAATGGGAGTAAGACGGCTAGAGGGGAGAGGCCGATAACTTGGGAAGCCGGGAAAGGACTTCCAAACAAGGAGCCAGTCTTGAGAATAGGGGAATGGTGGCTTTACGCCGAGGAATGGGCCAAATAGGCTACCCTAGCATGTTTCCTGTGTAAGAGGCCTCATCGCGTGGCTGAGTGCCCACATAGGGGTGCATTGAGTGCTTTGGAACTTTCACGGCCTGAGGACACACTCCCTAACCCACCTACAGAGAATAGTGAGACCGATATGGCCAGGATTGGGTCCATTCGTTTTCTGAGTGCATTACAATCGCAATTGGACAACATAAAGAAGGAACCGAGAAAGGGCTTGATGTACGTGGACTTGGTGATAAATGGGAAGGCGATTAGGGCTCTTGTTGACACGGGAGCAACAAATACTTTTATCTCACCTGAGGAAGTCAAGAGATGCGCTTTAACAATTACTAGAGATGTGGGACGGATGAAAGCGATTAATTCTCTGCCCCGAAATTTGTGGAAGTGTTAAGAGGGTGAAGGCCAAGCTTGGGTCCCGGGAGGGAAGCGTGGATCTCACTTTGTTTCCCCTATGGACGATTTTTTGATGTTGTGTTGGGACCGGATTTTATGACAAAAGTCCGTGGCCATCCCGTCCTCTACCGCGAGCTGCCTATTGTTTCTAGGGGATTGCCCGAGGGTGGTACCCGCTACCATTCTACCAAGAAGCAGAAAGATGTTGTCAGCAATACAATTTAAGAAAGGGGTGAAGAAGGGGGAACCTTCTTTTGTCATATTACCTATTCTACATGGGGAGTCAACCCTTGAAGGGGTACCAAATGGGATTCTGAGAGTGTTGGAGGACTATAAAGATGTCATGCCAGATCAGTTGCCAGAAGGGCTCCCTCCTCGAAGGACGGTGGATCATGAGATTGAACTGGTCCCCGGTGCCAAACCTCCTACGGGATGCTCGTACCGTATGTCCCCTCTGGAATTAGCTGAATTGAGGAAACAACTCGATGAACTGTTAAAAGCTGGGTTTATTCGACACTCTAAAGCGCCATTTGGGGCGCCCGTGTTGTTCCAGAATAAACATGATGAGAGCCTGAGATTGTGTGTGGACTATAGAGCCCTGAACAAAGTGACTGTCCGGAGCAAGTATTACATCCCCTTAGTTGCGGACTTGTTCGACCAGCTAAGTGGCACGAAATATTTTACAAAGCTAGATCTTCGATCGGGGTATCATCAGGTAAGAGTGGCCGAGGGAGATGAACTGAAGATAACTTGTGTTACTCGATATGGGGCATTTGAGTTTCTTGTGATGCCATTTGGGCTAACCAATGCGCCTGCAACCTTTTGCACCTTGATGAACCATGTGTTCCATGATTTTCTGGACAAGTTTGTGGTGATGTACTTGGATGATATAATGGTATATAGTTTCTCTTTGACAGATCATGAAAACCATTTGCGGTTAGTGTTGCAGAGGCTCAGAGATAATCAGCTATTTGTTAAAAGGGAGAAATGTGATTTTGCCCAAACTCAAATTAAGTTCCTAGGACACCTCGTTGGGCAGGGACATGTTCGAATGGATGAGGAAAAAGTGAAGGCAATCTAAGATTGGCCGACTCCAAAGAGTGTCAGTGAGCTCAGATCATTCTTGGGATTAGCTAACTATTATAGACGGTTTGTCGAAGGCTACTCTCGGAGAACAGCTATACTTACCAATTTGTTAAAGAAAAATAAGAAGTGGGTCTGGTCTAAAAAGTGTCAAGATGCTTTTGAGGGACTAAAAACTGTTGTGATGAACGATCCAGTCCTAGTATTACCAGACATTGAGAAACCAATGGAAGTTGAAACTGATGCATCTGACTTTGCCATAGGGGGAGTACTCATGCAGGGTGGTCACCATGTGGCCTTTGAGAGTTGGAAGTTGAGTGGTGCCGAGACGAGATATGCAACTCAGGAAAAGGAACTTCTAGCTGTGATCCATTGTCTCAGGGCTTGGAGGCATTATTTGTTGGGCTCAAAGTTTGTTGTTAAAATAGACAACACAGTTGCTAGTCATATCCTGACACAACCAAAACTGTCGGCAAGGCAAGCAAGATGGCAAGAGCGTTTAGCGGAGTTTGATTTCAGTTTTGAGCATAAAGCTGGGAAGAAGAATCAGGTAGCTGATGCATTGAGTCGAAGGGCCGATCTGGCAACCCTTAGATTGATTGCTCCTATGTCAGCTAGTAGGGTGACGAATGACATCCGGGAACTCATAATGGAGAATATGGGAAAGGATCCGCAGATGATGGCAATATTGAGGATGGTGGAAAGTGGCCAATCGAAGACCTTTTGGGTAGAGAATGGGATCCTAATGACGAAAGGTCCGCGTATGTATGTCCCGAGAGCGGGAGAACTTAGACAGAAACTACTACGTGAATGCCATGACACTCCCTGGGCAGGTCACCAAGGTTGGCGGCGTACTCTGGCCCTGTTGGAACAAGGATATTATTGGCCGCACATGCGACGGGATATTATGGACTATACCAAGACTTGCCTTATTTGCCAGCAAGACAAAGTGGATCGACAAAAGACTGCAGGATTGTTGGAGCCATTGTTAGTGCCAACACGACCTTGGGAGAGCATTTCACTCGACTTTATAGTGAACTTGCCTCGGGTGGGGGATCTTGGAGCTGTCATTGTGGTGATGGATCGGTTCTCAAAATATGGTACATTTATCCCTGCCCCCAAATATTGTTCGGCGAAGGAGACAGCTCAGTTAGTCTTTAAACATGTGGTAAAGTATTGGGGTGTCCCACAAGATATCGTTAGTGACAGGGATGGTCGGTTCACTGGAAATTTATGGAGAGAGTTATTCAAGATGTTGGGATCCAAACTGAATTTGTCATCAAGTTATCATCCCCAGACGGATGGGCAGACGGAGCGCTTTAATGGGTTGTTAGAAGAGTACTTAAGGCATTTTATCCAGGCCAACCAGAAAAATTGGCCTTCTTTGTTGGATGTGGCACAACTTTGTTTTAATTCACAAAAGAGTTCTGCTACTAATAAAAGTCCCTTTGAAATTGTGACAGGTCAGCAACCACGGCTTCCACACACCACTCTAAAGTCATACAAAGGAAAGTGTCCCCGAGCTTTTAATTTCTCAAAGGAGTGGCACCAAAATACGAGAGATTGCTCGGGCTTATCTAGTGAAAGTCAGAAACATATGAAGAAGTGGGCGGATCGTGGCGAAGGGACCAGCAGTTCAAAGTTGGCGATCTAGTGTTTGTGCAGCTAATGGCATAACAATTCTTGGTTCTTACTACGAAAATGAGATCGGCGATTGGTGCGAAAGTATGAAGGACCCGATCTACGATTGTGGCCAAAGTTGGAAATAACTCATACAAGATCAAGCCGCCCTCATAGATGAAAGTTCACCATGTGTTCCATGTGAGCAACTAAAAGCCTTTTCATGCGAGCCCCTCGGATGTTAGCCGAGGACGAGTGATCGGGGCCCCATATGTACCAAACCCCCATCAGCGTCGAGTTGAGGAGATCCTTGTTGATAGGTTTGTTCACGGTGTCCAAGAAGAAGCACATTCGTGAGTACCTAGTCAAGTGGGAAGGTCTCGGCCCAAAGAGACAAGTTGGGATAGAGACCGTGACCTAAAGGTGTTCAAGCAGAAAATTGAGGAGTTCCTTGCAGCTCGGTCGACGAGGCGTCAACAAGTTAGGTGGGGATGTTGTGGCCATCCCCTCACATGGTGTCACAACCGAGTTCCGGCCACAATCGAGTCACTTCTACCATGCCCCATTTTCAAGCACATCAATGTTTTAGGAAGAAGAGTCTTTGTTTTCAATTATTTCTTTAGTTAGGAAAAAGTGTCCTCATTTTAAACAATAGAATGTTTACTCGGGTCATTTCTATGATGTTTTTTTTTCGCATATATGTAGGGGGTGGGCGATCGGCGAGTTTGGGTTGATCCACTGGTAAAAGTATGTATCCTACACACCATCGAGAGGCGGCCCCTACCGCCCAAGTTGATGGTGTGGGTGAGTTTTCTAATGTAACCCGATGTTTCTTTTTTTCTAATAAAATAAAAACCGTTTTTCTTTCCTACGGGAAGTCAGGGTCGATCGCTGTGCATCCGCTATGCCCCACGGTTTTAAACCATGGCTTGAAGAATGGTTTTGTGGCGCGGGACTAATGTGTTGCTTGCTTATTTTGAGCATATCAATCAAGAGAAAAGGCTGACTTGATCGGGAAGAGTCCTTTTCAAGTGCCGCACGAATGCGACGAGAGAACTAAAGGCTAAGGTCGTGACACGTGGTATCCGAGCAAGGTTGTTGCACTCAATTTCGGGTGTGGTGTTGCTGTTCATTGTGGTGAAAAGCACAGAGGTGCGTAATCAATAGCACATAGGTGCTTTTTAATAATTGTGGCACGCTGGTGCTCAATTTTTTATTCAAGCACACGGTGCTTCCTTGTTGCTAGTGCACAATGGTGCCTAGTTTTTTTATTGGGAAAGCACGGTGGTGCTTATTCCCTCTTGATGCACAAAGTGGTGCTCTCTTGCTTCTTGTGCACAGTGGTGCCGAGTTTTTTTAGTGGGAAAGTACAAAGGTGCTTACTCCTCTTGAAGCACAATGGTCTTGAGTTATTAATAGGCATTGTGGTGCTTATTATTCTTCCCGTGCAGAACTAGTGTAGTAGGAGTCAACCCAAGGATGGTGACTACGCGTAAGCATCGAGGGCCAAGAGCCGTCCCGTGAACCGAGGTACCGGGCGGGCGCAGTACTTCGGCGCAACATGGCGCTAGAGTGCCCGCACAATGGGGTAGGACCATAGACCCCGATAGGTATGAGGAGCTAGAAGCCGCGGTGGCGGCCCCGAGGGCTCATGTGGTGACCAATGAACGAGTTCGAGCAATTGAAGTTTCTCATCAGGAGTTAGCTCACATGGTGAAACACCTCACTGATGAGACAAAGGAGGCAATGAGTACTCTGAAGTATGAGATAAAAGAGCTTAAGGCTCAAATTAATTTGATTGAAGTGGCTGTGGGAAATTCAAAGACCATAGAAATGGGCCGAGGGAATAGGGTCCATGAGCCTCAGTATGTATGAGGGAACAGGGGATGCCAAAGAGCTTGAAAATTTCCTATTTGATATTGAACAATACTTTCGGGCTACTCGCACCTCTATAGAAGAAGACAATGTCTCGATGGCTTCTATGTACTTGTTAGGGGATGCCAAATTGTGGTGGAGGTCCAAGTTCACAAATGACGTGTGTTCCATTAAAAGTTGGGACGAGTTGAAACGAGAATTAATAGCTACCTTCTTTCCGGAGAATGTGGAGTATAATGCTCGAAAAAAGTTGAGGGATTTGACCCATACTGGGACTATTTATGATTATGTGAGAGAGTTTGCGGCATTGATGTTGGATATTAAGGACATGTCGGAGAAAGACAAGATGTTTGCTTTCCTTGAGGGTCTAAAGCCATGGGCTAGAACTGAGATTCAAAGACAATGGGTGCAGGATGTAGTCGCTGCCATGGCAGCTGCCGAGCGGCTTAACGATTACAGTGATGGCTCAAACAAACGCAAGGCCCCAACTAGTGGGAGCAATAACCATGCAGGTAATGGGAGTAAGACGGCTAGAGGGGAGAGGCCGATAACTTGGGAAGCCGGGAAAGGACTTCCAAACAAGGAGCCAGTGCAGAATAGGGGGAATGGTGGCTTTACGCCGAGGAATGGGCCAAATAGGCTACCCCTAGCATGTTTCCTGTGTAAGAGGCCTCATCGCGTGGCTGAGTGCCCACATAGGGGTGCATTGAGTGCTTTGGAACTTTCACGGCCTGAGGACACACTCCCTAACCCACCTACAGAGAATAGTGAGACCGATATGGCCAGGATTGGGTCCATTCGTTTTCTGAGTGCATTACAATCGCAATTGGACAACATAAAGAAGGAACCGAGAAAGGGCTTGATGTACGTGGACTTGGTGATAAATGGGAAGGCGATTAGGGCTCTTGTTGACACGGGAGCAACAAATACTTTTATCTCACCTGAGGAAGTCAAGAGATGCGCTTTAACAATTACTAGAGATGTGGGACAGATGAAAGCAGTTAATTCTACTGCCCCCGAAATTTGTGGAAGTGTTAAGAGGGTGAAGGCCAAGCTTGGGTCCTGGGAGGGAAGCGTGGATCTCACTGTTTCCCCTATGGACGATTTTGATGTTGTGTTGGGACTGGATTTTATGACAAAAGTCCAGGCCATCCCCGTCCCTACTGCGAGCTGCCTATTGTTTCTAGGGGATTGCCCGAGGGTGGTACCCGCTACCATTCTACCAAGAAGCAGAAAGATGTTGTCAGCAATACAATTTAAGAAAGGGGTGAAGAAGGGGGAACCTTCTTTTGTCATATTACCTATTCTACATGGGGAGTCAACCCTTGAAGGGGTACCAAATGGGATTCTGAGAGTGTTGGAGGACTATAAAGATGTCATGCCAGATCAGTTGCCAGAAGGGCTCCCTCCTCGAAGGACGGTGGATCATGAGATTGAACTGGTCCCCGGTGCCAAACCTCCTACGGGATGCTCGTACCGTATGTCCCCTCTGGAATTAGCTGAATTGAGGAAACAACTCGATGAACTGTTAAAAGCTGGGTTTATTCGACACTCTAAAGCGCCATTTGGGGCGCCCGTGTTGTTCCAGAATAAACATGATGAGAGCCTGAGATTGTGTGTGGACTATAGAGCCCTGAACAAAGTGACTGTCCGGAGCAAGTATTACATCCCCTTAGTTGCGGACTTGTTCGACCAGCTAAGTGGCACGAAATATTTTACAAAGCTAGATCTTCGATCGGGGTATCATCAGGTAAGAGTGGCCGAGGGAGATGAACTGAAGATAACTTGTGTTACTCGATATGGGGCATTTGAGTTTCTTGTGATGCCATTTGGGCTAACCAATGCGCCTGCAACCTTTTGCACCTTGATGAACCATGTGTTCCATGATTTTCTGGACAAGTTTGTGGTGATGTACTTGGATGATATAATGGTATATAGTTTCTCTTTGATGATCATGAAAACCATTTGCGGTTAGTGTTGCAGAGGCTCAGAGATAATCAGCTATTTGTTAAAAGGGAGAAATGTGATTTTGCCCAAACTCAAATTAAGTTCCTAGGACACCTCGTTGGGCAGGGACATGTTCGAATGGATGAGGAAAAAGTGAAGGCAATCTAAGATTGGCCGACTCCAAAGAGTGTCAGTGAGCTCAGATCATTCTTGGGATTAGCTAACTATTATAGACGGTTTGTCGAAGGCTACTCTCGGAGAACAGCTATACTTACCAATTTGTTAAAGAAAAATAAGAAGTGGGTCTGGTCTAAAAAGTGTCAAGATGCTTTTGAGGACTAAAAACTGTTGTGATGAACGATCCAAATCTAGTATTACTGACATTGAGAAACCAATGGAAGTTGAAACTGATGCATCTGACTTTGCCATAGGGGGAGTACTCATGCAGGGTGGTCACCATGTGGCCTTTGAGAGTTGGAAGTTGAGTGGTGCCGAGACGAGATATGCAACTCAGGAAAAGGAACTTCTAGCTGTGATCCATTGTCTCAGGGCTTGGAGGCATTATTTGTTGGGCTCAAAGTTTGTTGTTAAAATAGACAACACAGTTGCTAGTCATATCCTGACACAACCAAAACTGTCGGCAAGGCAAGCAAGATGGCAAGAGCGTTTAGCGGAGTTTGATTTCGATTTTGAGCATAAAGTCGGGAAGAAGAATCGGTAGCTGATGCATTGAGTCGAAGGGCGATCCGCAACCCTTAGATTGATTGCTCCTATGTCGGCTAGTAGGGTGACGAATGACATCCGGGAACTCATAATGGAGAATATGGGAAAGGATCCGCAGATGATGGCAATATTGAGGATGGTGGAAAGTGGCCAATCGAAGACCCTTTTGGGTAGAGAATGGGATCCTAATGATGAAAGGTCCGCGTATGTATGTCCCGAGAGCGGGAGAACTTAGACAGAAACTACTACGTGAATGCCATGACACTCCCTGGGCAGGTCACCAAGGTTGGCGGCGTACTTTGGCCCTGTTGGAACAAGGATATTATTGGCCGCACATGCGACGGGATATTATGGACTATACCAAGACTTGCCTTATTTGCCAAAGAAGACAAAAAGTGGATCGACAAAAGACTGCAGGATTGTTGGAGCCATTGTTAGTGCCAACACGACCTTGGGAGAGCATTTCACTCGACTTTATAGTGAACTTGCCTCGGGTGGGGGATCTTGGAGCTGTCATTGTGGTGATGGATCGGTTCTCAAAATATGGTACATTTATCCCTGCCCCCAAATATTGTTCGGCGAAGGAGACAGCTCAGTTAGTCTTTAAACATGTGGTAAAGTATTGGGGTGTCCCACAAGATATCGTTAGTGACAGGGATGGTCGGTTCACTGGAAATTTATGGAGAGAGTTATTCAAGATGTTGGGATCCAAACTGAATTTGTCATCAAGTTATCATCCCCAGACGGATGGGCAGACGGAGCGCTTTAATGGGTTGTTAGAAGAGTACTTAAGGCATTTTATCCAGGCCAACCAGAAAAATTGGCCTTCTTTGTTGGATGTGGCACAACTTTGTTTTAATTCACAAAAGAGTTCTGCTACTAATAAAAGTCCCTTTGAAATTGTGACAGGTCAGCAACCACGGCTTCCACACACCACTCTAAAGTCATACAAAGGAAAGTGTCCCCGAGCTTTTAATTTCTCAAAGGAGTGGCACCAAAATACAGAGATTGCTCGGGCTTATCTAGTGAAAGCTGTAAAACATATGAAGAAGTGGGCGGATCGTGGCCGAAGGGACCAGCAGTTCAAAGTTGGCGATCTAGTGTTTGTGCAGCTAATGGCATAACAGTTGCGGTTCTTACGAAATAGAGATCGGCGATTGGTGCGAAAGTATGAAGGACCAGTACCGATTGTGGCCAAAGTTGGAAATAACTCATACAAGATCAAGCCGCCCTCATAGATGAAAGTTCACCATGTGTTCCATGTGAGCAACTAAAAGCCTTTTCATGCGAGCCCCTCAGATGTTAGCCGAGGACAGAGTGATCGGGGCCCCATATGTACCAAACCCCCATCAGAACGTCGAGTTGAGGAGATCCTTGTTGATAGGTTTGTTACGGTGTCCAAGAAGAAGCCTGTTCGTGAGTACCTAGTCAAGTGGGAAGGTCTCGGAGCCAAAGAGACAAGTTGGGATAGAGACCGTGACCTAAAGGTGTTCAAGCAGAAAATTGAGGAGTTCCTTGCAGCTCAGTCGACGAGGGCGTCAACAAGTTAGGTGGGGGGATGTTGTGGCCATCCCCTCACATGGTGTCACAACCGAGTTCCGGGGCCACAACTGAGTCACTTCTACCATGCCCCATTTTCAAGCACATCAATGTTTTAGGAAGAAGAGTCTTTGTTTTCAATTATTTCTTTAGTTAGGAAAAAGTGTCCTCATTTCAAACAATAGAATGTTTACTCGGGTCATTTCTATGATGTTTTTTTCGCATATATGTAGGGGTGGACAGTCGGCAGAGTTTGGGCTGATCCACTAGTAAAGGTATGTATCCTACACACCATCGAGGCGGCCCCTACCGCCCAAGTCGATGGTGTGGGTGAGTTTTCTAATGTAACCCGATGTTTCTTTTTTTTCTAATAAAATAAAAACCGTTTTTCTTTCCTACGGGGAAGCTGGGGGTCGACTGTGTGCACCCGCTATGCCCCACGGTTTCGACCATGGCTTGAAGAATAGTTTTGTGGCGCGGGACTAATGTGTTGATTGCTTATTTTGAGCAGATCAATCGAGAGAAAAGGCTGACTTGATCGAGAAGAGTCCTTTTCAAGTGTCGCACGGCTTAGCGACCGAGAAAACTAAAGGCTAAGGCCGTGACACTTTGCATGCCTGCCTCGAGTAGGGTGGTTTAGTGAGTTTAATAGTTGAGATTTAATTTTATTGTGTTAAATAGGGGATGGAAGTGAAAATTTTGTTGAAGAAAATTTTTGAGAAGATAAAATAAAGAAGGAGAAAAAAGATTTGGAGAAAATATTATAAGTATATTAGATGTGTATTTTATTTTATTTTAATTTAACAATATTATTTCATTAAATTTAATTTAAAATTTTGAATTGTACGTTATAGTGTAGTTAGTACGAAAATGCGATTTTTATTTTTTTAACTTAGTATTGATGATGTTTAATATAAATTTAATGTTTGATATTTTAAATATTTTTTGTATTAAATAGGTGGTTGAAGGTGAAAAATTGTAGAAGAAAATTTATGAAAAAATTTGAGTAAAGAAGAAAAAGAAAGAGGAGGAAGATATAGAGAAAATATAGTAAGTATATGTGTATTTTATTGTTTAATTTATGTTCATTAGTTTTATTTTTAATTTTTTAATTTTTATTATTATTATAGTTAGTAAGAATATACGTTTTTGTTTATTTTTTGATGGTTGAATATTTGGAGAAAATATATTAAGTAGATGTGTATTTTAATTTTTAATTTAGGTTCACTAGTCTTATTATTATAGTTAGTAAGAAAATGTAATTTTAAAATTTTTAAGTTAGTATTGATGATTAATTTAATTTTATTGTACTATTATGTATTTTTAAATTTTGAGTAATTTAATTTAGTAGTAAGTAAGTCGTATTCTTTCAAAAAAAGTAAGTTGTATTATTTATTTTAATTTTTTTTAGAATTTAATTGCATGTTGTAGAATTGTAACTTAAGTGAATTTATAATTAATGATAATTGATTGATTTAAATTTAAATTAATAAGTTGATATAGTTATGTAATTTTAAATGTGTAGTAGAATTTATATTTAAATTGCATGTATGTAGTAGAATTTAAATTTAAACTAATAAGTTGGTTGATTTAGTTATTGTAATCTTAAATGTAGTAGAATTTAAATTTAAATTGCATGTAGTAGTAGTAGAATTGTAGTAAATTACATTTAGTTAATTTAAACTAATGCCATTTTTAAACCGAATGTGAAAATAGTCTGACGTTTAGTTTTGAAATCGGGATTTTGCCTTTAGTTCATTTTATCTTGAAAATTAAGCTTTTATATTAAACCGGGCTTTTCACTTTATTAACCATACAAAAATATTTTCCTATTATTTATTCTTAAAAATCAATTTGGAGTCGCCACCGGTCACTTTGGTAGACCGGACACCATAAAAACAACCAGAGATTTCTTTCCTTAAAACTTGGGTTCGGGAGTCGGTTACATGTGGGGAAGGATTAGCACCCCACAAACGCCCGTTATCGGTACCTTTTTAATTTCACGTATCATTTTGGCATTTCGAACAGTAATTTAAATTAAATTTAACCATACTTATTGACATAGATTTACATTCCAAATGGGGATATCTTTTTATAAGGAAATACATTTTTAAAGGAATATGAGTTTGGAAACATCCAGTTACTTTAGGATACTTCGATCCGTATTCAAAAATGTATCCCAACACATATGGGTGAGCAAAACTCGACTCGAATTTGAAAAAATTGATATTTTTTCAATTTCGAGTTATTCGAGTTGTTTGAGTTATTCGAGTCAACTCAAGTAACTCGAAAAATTTTTGAGTTCAATTCGATTTGAAATTTGCCCAACTTGAAAAACCGAAAAATCGAATTTTACAATTTTGCAATTTAGTCCATAATTTCATTTTTCTTCAATTCCTCCTTCATTTTAAGTCCATTTTGATTAAATTTGAACCAAATATTCCTAAACTAATGTAGAATACTTATTTATCTTCAATTTATATTTTTAAAAATAAATTTCATATTTTTTTCAATTCAACCCCTTAACTTTGTATGATTTCCTCATTTCTTCAATCCCTCCTTCGTTTTAAGTTAATTTTTGACCAAATTTGAACCACATGCTCCTAAACCACTGTAGAATACATATTTAGCTTCAATTCATATTTTTTAAATAAAATTTCAACTTTTGCACTTTAGCCCCTCAACTTTGAATGATTTCTCATTTCTTCAATTTCTCTTTCGTTTTAAGTCTATTTTTGACCAAAATTAAACCACATGATTCGTTAACACTATATATTATCTATATAACTTTAATTCATATTTTTAACAAATATATTCTTTTTGCAATTTAGTCCTTTATCTTTACATTTTATTCAATTTGATCATTCAACTAAATTTTTTGTAATTTTTTCTTCACATCAATTCATTGACTCATTTATATTCCCATCAATACTTTATCCCCAAAAGTTCCTTATTTAAAAATAATATTATAAATATATTTTAGAAGTTTAGATTATATTTTTTTATTACACCTGAAAAATAATATGAAGAAATATATGTGCATATCTTATATGATTAGAGAAATTCGTTTAAATTGGAATCAAGATATACGATAACATGGTAAATAATTACAATTAAATTTGTACAGGAACTCAAAAACTCGACTCGACTCGAATTTTATAAACTCGATTCGAATCGAAAAAATTTCAAATTAAGTTCAAGTTGTAAAATATAACGTGTCAACTCGAATAACTCAAAATTTTTTGACTCGACTCGATCGAATGCTCACCCTTACCAACACAAAAGGTTTTTAATGCATGTCCAATTATTTTATTGTTAATTTTAAGTTCTAACTTAATAGGCTCTAATTGATTAAATTTTATTAAAGAATCTATGAATATTATCGAATTTAGGGGTTTATGTGATAACACCCAATTACTTGGGCACTATCCATATTAAGCCCTAAATCAACAATATTCCTATTTATTTAATGACTCTAATTATTTAAATCTAACCCTAATTCAACTTTAATTTAATTAACTATGTGTTAATTGTCATCTTCTAAGTTTAAATGAATACCAAATATTCAATTAAAAAGCCTCATTGGATAACATCTCATTACAATGAGACACTATCCAACTTAGGACTTTAAAATTTATCTTTTGATATCCATTTATTTTCTACAATTATCTATTCTAATTCAATTATTGAAATTAATTAAAGACCCTGGTATTTAAGGCTCTAATTATTTTTAGCTAACTGAATTAATTGTCTAAATATTACAACTATATGCTTAAATTAAATCATGCAATCACACATATAAATTAGGCAAATTAGAATAAATTAAGGCTGAAAAGGGGGACCAAATTGAATTAGATTCGAACTTGAAGAGCCAAATTACAAGCATTTGGTGACTAAATTGAAAGAAAAACAAGATAGAATAACCCGGACAATGAGATACGAGAAGTGGGGCGCGGATCCCTTTGCCCAACGCGACTCAGTCTCGCGGGTCGAGTTAACCTGACACCAAAATAGTGTCGTTTAACTCAGGCTATAAAAGCCTCGAGACCGAGTTAAATCGGTCATTTGGCCATAACCTCCTCCTCTCTCTACTCTCACTCATCCCTCAAATCCTCTCAACCACCAACAACTAAAAATCAGAAAACTTTGAATATTTTCGATCAAAACTCCATATCTAAACCAAGTTCATCACTTGTTCTTCCTCTTCTACTCATTTGATTCACATAAACACAAAATCATCACCTATTTCCTGTTTTTCAAGATCAAAGTCCTCATTTTCATAAGGACCTAAGCCATGTTCTTCATCACCACCATCTTCAATCCAAAGCCACTATCGCGGCCTGTTTACCGGCCGCCAAAGGCGGTGCCGACCACCAACGGCCACCATCTCCGATTATCTTCTTCCCTGCTCCGATCAACACTAACCCTTCTGACCACCGTCTGGTTTCGGCTGGCCCTCGTGAGACGATTTCTAGCCACCATGCCGGAACCTTAAAAGCCCAAAAAATAATTTTTTCTAATTTTTTACCTCCTAAACCCTAAATCTAACCCCGACTCAACAGAGCCACCCTTCTTCTTCTAACCTAGGTCTAAACTACCCGAACCAAAATCTCTTCCCTCATTTTCAACCCCGCCAGTACATTTAAACACTCTGATCGACTCAAAAATAGCTTCTAATCACCTTAAAAAAACTCTGGCAACCTCTGATCTATTTTTTGTTACTGTTTTTTAGTTTAATGGACTTAAACCTAACATTTTATGGTTTTGGTGCAGGAAAATAAAGAAGAGATCAAGATGTACCTCATGATGAACTTCGATAGTAGTTGCACGGCTCTGACGATCGTCTCTGGTGTCCTTTAGTATTCCTGGCGTCCTTTGATCTTCAGGTAAGCCTCTTCAACTTCCTCTCTCTCTTTCTTCAATTACTTGAGTAATAATTGCACCATAATTATTGTGTTTTTCTCTCTCTTCAGGCCATTTATAGTGCTGACCCAAGTGACATCAGCGGGGAATTGATCCAAGTGAAAGGGAGATCAGTCACTCTTGGGATGACATTTGTACAAATCGGGCGGGCCAAAGAAACACATTTGGGCTTTGTTATCAGATTTGGGTGCAAAATGGGTAGGGGTTAGGCTAGGATAATTATTTTGGTGTAGAAAAAAAGGCCTTGTATTTAATTTAGGCTTTTGGTTGTAAAGTGGACATTGTAAATGGATTTTGGGACCATTATGTATGGAATTTATTTATTATTTATTATGGGCTTTTTATTGTCTATTTATATATATTTTAAGTTTTATTTATAGAGAAAATATAGTATATATGAGTATCCCCAGGTAAATTTAGGGTATTACAACTAAGAATATTTTAAATATTGTATGTTTATTTGATTATGATTATTAATTTTTTAATATAATAGTTTTACGATTGAATTTAGTTCTGAGTTACTAATATTTTTTGGGGTAAACTTCACTGGAGGTTCCTTATGTTTAGCTTGTGTTCTATTTTGGTCACTTAATTTGAAAAAAAAGATTACTCTAGCCATTTATGTTTTCGATTGTCACTGTTTTGGTCACCTGAACGTTAGTCTCTGTTACTTGAGTAACGGAGAGTTGACATGGCGCCTTAAAAATAAAAAAAAATCACGTGTATTACACGTCATTTGCTTAATTTCTTCTTCTACCACCTCATCCCTTCTTCCATCTTCTTCGATTGGTTCCAGCAATGAGGACCAACAATGTGATATAACGAGCATAGTCCTCAGTCCTCTACTGCTCTTTTTCTTCTTCTTGATCTTCTCGTTTTACCCGGTAAAGGAAAACGCTTCAAAAGAACAAAATTTGGTTGACAAATAATCAATAAGGAAGTACACAATAAAATGTGTGAGCTTGTTTCCATGTCGGTGAGTTGAAACGCTTGCAGTAGAGAAAAAAGAGTCTTTTCCTCTCTCAAGGTTTATCATGGTAGAAAAGTTGTCATTTGTTTCTCGAGTTCAATGATGGCATTGGCATTTCGTTTGGAGATTGTCTTCTTGGTGTCACTCTTTTGTTTGGGTTTTCCTTTGCTGGATTCAGATGATGGTAAGTTTTCTTTTTTGGGTTTTGTTTGGGTAGTCTGAAAATGACCTTAATTGGCCACAACTTAAACATCACTTTGAATAGAAGCATCACTAAATATACTCTCAATCAACCATTTTGGATCATTGTGGTGTTTGACAATACCAAGATCAAAAGACTTACTCTGGTTGAAGCCATGAATTGATGTTATTGCCAACCCTTTCTGCATCATCGAACCTACTAATGTCTTTTCCAGCTCTTTTGGAACTTCAATGAACTTGGCCGATTGATGCAAATATTTTGAACCCAAATACTCATCCACCCTCACGGTATAATTGACTAATCGTGAAACGAAAACCTCAAACTACACAAGTTATCAAGCCTAAAATTAGCAAAGGAAGAAGATGGATCTTTCTACCTCTTAAACATGAAGCTCTTGTTGCATTTCTGAATTAGTTTTTGGGTTTGTCAATACCAATCACACTTTCCACATTAAAAATAAGCTCGGTTTTACCATTGATTCCATATATTCCTTTCTCGTAATTGATATTGGTTCTACAAAAGTCTGTATTATAAACTAAATATTCTCAGGCAGAGTTTTTAATCCCCCCTAGATATGACCTTTCACATGGAAAATAATGGTTCATATTTTCAAATGCTGTAGTGAAAACACTTGTTCTATCCTTCAAAAGAGATCGCCTTTTCAATTATCCATGGTTTTTACTGAGTATTGTGTTCACGATCCATTATGAGGCGGGGGAGATGGAGTCCTGAAATTCAACCTTATAAGTGTTTGTTATCCATTATGATTTGGATTCCAATTTGCACAGCTTCCAGAGATGCTTCTCAATATAACACATACCTTTGTAAGAAATAAAAATTATCAGACAACCTTGTTTTATGATATTGTGGAATTCTTTTTGAAGTTTAAGTTGAGTATATTGCTGGAACCAGTCGAAGAAGATAGAGATAGAAGAAATGGAGTCTTGAAATTTCTCCGAGACGGTGATGACGATGCAGTGCCTGGACTTTTCGGTGGTGACGACAACGAAGGAGTAGATGAAGGAGGTGATGGGATAGATGCAGGAGGGGAAGGAATCAACGATGATGAGGGTGGAGATGTAGTGGAGGGAGGAGGTGGCGTTGCAGAGGATGAAGGCAGAAGTGATGAGGTGGTTCAAGGAGGAGGAGATGATGAGGTGGGTGAAGGATAAATTAAACAAATGACGTGTATTACAAATGTGGAATTTTTTATTTTTAATGCACTACGTTAGCTCTCCGTTACCCAAGTAACAGAGGCTAATGCTCGGGTGACCAAAACAATAACTATTGAAAATATAAGTGGCCAGAATAACCTTTTTTTCAATTTGAATTACCAAAATAGAACACATGCTAAACATAAGGGACCTCCGGTGAAGTTTACCCTATTTTCTTGTCATATAGCTTTTTAGAATGATGACTAATCAAGCTCCTATGTTGAGATTACAGAATTGACACATCACTAGTTTGAGGGTTGATGATATGGTACAATTTTTTAATAATCTACTTATTAGAAAATCAACCACTTATGTAATTTGTTAAAAAATATATTTAAATTAATGCATTAATTACAGGATACGAAGGATACCTTTAAACATCATCGGAGCATGGCAAAAAATTCCCTAGACAATAGAATCATTTCATGGTTACAAATGGCGGAATTTTATCATGCGACATTTATTCGTGGGTACAAGCTAGTTCTCGAGATGATTACCGCTCTAATTGAGCGTTGAAGACCGTAAACACATACATTCCATATGCCATGTGGAGAATGCACGATCACGCTAGAAGACGTGGTCCTACTTATCGGGGTCCCTGTAAACGGAAAGCCATTGATTGAGCATATTGAGGGTACAACTCAAAGTATTTGCGAAAAATACCTTGGGAAGGTGCCTTATGGAACTGATGTGAAAGGGTCTCGTATCAAATTGTCTTGGTTGCAAAGTGAATTTTAGCTGAATGGATACAGTAAGGTTAATGAGATTTATAGGGCAAGTCGAGCATATATTCTATAGCTCATTGGAGGGATATTGATGCCGGTAAATCTAGCAATCTGGTCCTTACACGGTATCTACATTTTTTGGATACTCCTTGGGAAGCTGTTAGATATAGTTGGGGATCGGCCACTATACTAGAAAATGGTGAAAAAGTAATGGGTGTTGGTGGATGTCTGCTATTATTGCAAGCGTGGGCTTGGCAGCGACTTCCCTTTTATACACCGCTTACTCGATCTTCGATTGTTTTTCCTCTTATTGAAGGTAATTATTTTGATTTTGAGTTGAATATTTAAATTAAATTACTTGTTTTTAAAATATCTTTTATCTGAAAAAATGAAAGAAATGTTATTGTGATTTGTATGCAGATGGTGTGCGAAAAAAGCTCACACGAGATTGGCGCACAACAACGTCAAAGTATGTAGATTTAAGATTGATTTGTATTGCCAAGATCATGTATCTGAATGGAAAGCTTATTTGAAAGTCTTAATGTATTATAATCATATATATTATTTTTGCAGTTTATTTGGTTCAATGTATTATTTACAATTTAGTTAGATATATTATTATAATAATCATATATATTATTTTTGCAGTTTATTTGGATGTCGTACAACGATGAAGACATAATTGTACTGAATTATTTAATGGTGGATTCTTCTTCATGGTGCAGTGTTACATTGATGATCCACTTTGTTACTGTCGAGTTCCAATTTGGAGATAGGGTGCTGAGGCAATTTGGCTTCCACTAGCCCATTTCGCAACTTCCACTTGTTCATGACTTTCTTCACGACTTTGATGGATGCGGCAGGGCTGATGTAAATTGGGAAGTCGCACATGCCCAATACATTAATATGTGGAACAACATAGGTTCATCGTTGTCGTTTCGCACTCAAATACAAGCTGATGATTTTGATTTTGAGAGTTCATATTACATGATCTACTATCGTAATCATGGAAAATCATACTTAACTACTCTCGAAGGATGGGAAGAATGCCGGAGGTATAAGAAAAAATATGGTGGTAAGGTTGAATCATCTAGGAGTGTAGCAGACAAAAATACCATTACATCACATAGAAAACATTGATACTTAGCCAACCACATAGGAGGTAGATATGAGCACAATAACGCCGACAGTTACATGGGAAATGGAACTACCTCCTACATGTGTACAACTAGTAGTGGGCCTGAGCTTCTCAAATAATCCGCCACGGTCATTGATTTACTCGAACTTTGGAGAAAACATGGATTTTCAGGAAATGGAAAATTTCATGTATTCACCAGAGATTATGGGAGGGCAGAGCGATGACTATTTTTTTTAAAACACCGTCTCTTATTCCTTCGGTGACTAAGTAGGTGATCAACACTAAAGAGGATCTCAATGCACGACAGAGGCCACAACGTGATTGATGAGCGTCATGTCAATATTATTCGACCACACCTCGTCATGGGCAGAAATTACATAAGAAATGAGTTCCTATCTTTTGTGTAATACATTTGATTTTTAATATTATTGTTTTTTATTTTCCATTGTTTTTATTCACCTAATCTAATTATTTTTAGTAATTAGTGAATCACTTTTCAAATTCGAGTTGAGTCCCTTAGTTAGTAATAAAGTAATTTAATGATAAAAGTTGAAACTTGAAACTTTTTAAATGTTCATGTTCATGTTCATGCTTAAAACTATGTAAAGAAGTAACGTAATGATAAAAGTGATCATTAGAGGTTAGAAATAACTTAAAATGTCATATTTTGGTGAAAAATGATAAATGTATCAAAACCATACTAAGAGGAATAAAAACCTCTATTCCAGAATGTTATTTTATGAATCTATGACATAGATTTCGAAACCTTTCTCATAGGTTTTGAAATCTTACTTAAAATATTGAATTTTTACGTTTTGGTCACTATCTCATAACTTATTTCAATTGAACTCCGATTCAGCCGCCGTTCTTTTTGATGTTCAATTTTTGTGATGAACATGAATTTAAGAATAACACATATTAATAAAATGAATTTTTTTGGTCTTTGAGACTTTTAGAAATTTACAAATTAGTCCTTAAACTTTGAATATTGAGCAATTTGGTCCCTAATTAAGAAACTCATGTTCATTGATGGTTAATTGATTTGCTTTGAATTTGAATATGTTTCATATTAGTTTAACTTTGAATCAAATGCTTGAATTCTTTGATTTATTTTCCGTTGACATCTCCGACTCAATTTTCTTCTAGATCGGGTAGAATGTGTTACAATAATATTAAAATACTAAAAACCTAAAATTATAAATAAATAATACTAATGTATAGTAGAATATTTGATATTAATATTTTAATATTTTGGAATACAAACAGAAATCACTGAGGCATAGGCATGTATCTTGGTTTATTTGGACAATTTGATCTCGAATAACCTTCACCCCTACATATGGTACATCTATTTCGTTGTCCCCTCTCTCTGTGATGAAGATCCATAATAGAACATATGCGAGTCGGTCTAGGTCGGCCCGTTGAAGTTCTACGAAGTTTAGGATCTGATAACCATTTTCATGCTCCAATGACGGTCAATACTTTAAATTCGTGATCAGTGGGAACTCACTTGTTTACATATTTACCATCATGTGGAGATTGAAGCATTCATTAGCATATGTTTAGGGGTCAACTCCTACAAACATACATGTTGCAACAGCATGAGCACATGGATATCGCCATGCCTGGAACTGGCCACAATCACACCACTTACATCTGAAATCAACTCGAAATAAATTTGAGTGGCCTACTTCGCTATTGCGTCCAAAACCAACATCAAAAGTCTGATTCAAACCTCATTATGAAGGTATTGGTTTTTGTATTGTTCGTAACTATTCTTACCAATGTCACTAACACAATACACGAGATATACGTCCGAAGGTTTCCAGCGACTTTTGTCTCGATTAATTGCTGATGAGATACCTATCCCTCGATCAGACATAATGTTCACCCCATCTTCTCGGGTGACATGCTCACGTAAATTGCTTAAAAATAAATTCCAAGCTTCCGTCTTCTCCAGCTCAACAATTGCGAATGTAATCGGAAAGATATTGTTCTCACCATCTTGCACAATGGCAATCAACAGTACATGATAGTATCTTCCATACAACCACGTGCCATTGACTTGGACCATACGTTTTTAAAATGGAAAGCCTTCAATGCATAACTTGAACGCCTAGAATAGTCGATGGAAAAATTTATGCCCTTCAACAAGTTGGCCTTCTCGGTCGTATACATCCAAGGTTTGATACCTCACTATTGTGCCTGGGGTGAAATGTGTCATTGCTTGTAATAAAGCTAGTAGCTCATTGTAGGACTTGTCGTAATCACCATACATCGACTTTATTGCCTTATCCCTTGCACGCCAACCCTTGTTATATCTTATCTAATATCTAAATTGCTGCACAATGGTTGCCTAAATCACTAAAACGAGAATCCTTAGATTTGCTTCATCACGTGATGAATTATTATATTTGAGTCCAATTTGTAGTGGTCATGGTCGATGGAAGTTCGTAAACATGTGAGATTGCTATTGTACTTTGTGACCACCCCAGGCATTTTTCCTCTGAATCTTCGACACTCGAATCTTACAACTACATTCTTGTTCATATTTCACACACTTGGAAAAGAAAGTCCTCGAGCTGGATTCTACAACAACGAAGTCCACATGCTTCTTGATGTTATACTCTTTATCTGCAAATGTAGCTTCATTCTTTTCATTAAATTGAATCTCAACTGAAATTCATCATACTGACTAGAAGTTAATTGAGGCATATCTAGGAATTGAGGCGCCCTCATCGCATCAAAAACTACTAAGTTTATGTGAGTAGGAGGTTCATACCATGTAATGTCATCCTCAGTCGAAACGAATTCAACAACATCGAAATCAGGGGAATCACCAATGTCATCAGGGAATAGATTGGGATTCCCAATATCTTCATCCTCACTAGAATCTTTAAGCATTTTTCCCCATCGACCTCGAAGGTTTTCCACGTCAGCATCAACAGTCAATTCTAGAAATTGTATGCTCATCGGCCCATATAATGTTGCATATTTCGAAGGCCCATCAAATGAATGAAATGCACTCAATGTCCCACTTGCCAATATTGCGACAAAACTACCTCCGAACAGATCAATCTCATTGCCGAAACCAATTTGAGCAGATTCTCCAACTACGTTTCTGGATGGGCCAGGAACATCATGCACCTCAGCAAACAACCCGATATTTCGAATATCCATAGATTCATGCTCTGCAATCATTATTCTAGCATCATTATTATCTTGAAGAGTTATTGTAGAATATCTAACTGGATTGTGACATGTCAGCCACCGGTATCGCAAACCATGAATCTCAACTCCAATTTTCATTTTTATCTTCTCCTTCATTTCTCGAAGCGTGATGTCCCTTTCAAAGCATGATGTCCTTTTCAAAGCGCATCTTCGTAGTGCTTTTAGATTCAAGTACAACCCCAACATTAGTTTTCACAGTTTATCCATTGTAATGGACAATCATCATAAAATTGTTGTTGCTCATTTTCTCTATATGTACAAAATAATATGTATTTTCAATCAAAATACACAATAAATGAACATACTAAAATTTTAATTAATGTCACTAATCCTAATTTTAACAAATAAATAACAATAAATTTAAAACATACTACTTTATCAAAAAATAGACTAATTATTTCGAATACATTTTTATATTGTTGTTCCTTCATTTAACCATATTTCAAATATATTTTTTATGTTTAAATAACTTTTAATTTTTTTAATTTATTATTTTAGTTATATTTCGAATATACTTTCTAAAATTATAATAAATTATCAAAAATACAAATTATATTATATTATTACGATTTATTTTACTTGAAAATCACTAAAATCATAAACAAAAATAAACCATACATAGATATAACATAAATTTTAAATTTTAAACAACTTAAAATGTTATATAGATAATGTAAAAATTAAAAACTCAATTCAAAAACTAAAAAAACTTACTTAAATGGAGCAAAAAATCTCTTTTTTTCTCCAAATCTTCTAACTACATGCATAAAATTAAAATTATATCAAACATCAATAAAAAATAAAACAATTACATAATATAAAATAAAACCTACAAACAAAACTAAAAAATTAATATTAAATAATAAAAAATAAAATTTTGAATCTACTTAAGATATTTTCTCCACAACATTCTTCTTCTTCATCTCCTTCTTTACTCAAAATTTTACTGAAATTTTTCTCCAACTTGCCTTTAACCTCACCTATTTAACACAAAAAATTTCATTTTCCCCCCTTAAGTACCTCTACCCCTCTTTTAATAACACTAATAAGTTTTCAATCCAGAATTTTTCTCTACCCCTTCTAATAGCAATTTTTCATTAGGGTCTACTACGGTGTTAAATAAAATCAGTAAAAAGTAAACCAAAAAATTAATTTCCATTAAAATCCAAAATGTCCATATTACATCATCCAAATACCCAAATACAAGGCCTAAACAACGAGGCCCAACTTAACCCAACCAAGACCCTATGTTCTCTCAACCGAGCAGTCCCAAGCCTCTCTGCACACTCTCTGCACCCTTGGTCCCCTTCTCTTCGGTCACTCACCCTCAACACACCCAGCTGAACTGAGACCAAGATGCCTCACACACCCTTCACAGCACCTTTTGTGCACCGCGCATGCCCAACTATACACAACGCACATCCCTACACCCAAGCAAGCCACTACGTGCGCACCCACTATGGCAGCTGCCCCTTTGTCCCCTCTGCCAATACACAAATACATGTCCATCTTACATTATCCAAATATCCAAATACATGACCTAAACAACGAGGCCTAACATAACGCAACCAATACCCCATGTTCTCCCAACCGAGCAGTCCCAAGCCTCTCTGCACTCTCCCTGCACCCTTGGTCCCCCTCTCCCAGGTCACTCACCCTCAACACACCCAGCTAAACCGAGACCAAGATGCCTCCCACAACCTTCACTACACCTTTAGTATACCGGGCATGCCCAGCTATACACAACGCACACCCCTGCACCCAAGCAAGCCACTACATACGCACCCACTACGGCAGCTGCCCCTTTGTCCCCTCTGCCAATACACAAACCGACCAAGGAATGGTCCCCTCTCTTCCACAGATGACACCTGCACAAAACAACAACAATGAGTAAAACAACCAATAGAATGTGTTAGGATTTCTTTTTTCATTTAAATTGTAAGAATGGCTATAAAAGCCACATGGAAACAATGTAAACCCTAGACTATTAAGATCAATACAAAAAAACACAAAAAGCAAATATTCAGAGGCAAAAGAAAAAAAAATCCTTAGGTTTTCTCTTTTTTCAATTTCGCATAGCATTAGGGCTCTTCCCTTTTTCTCTTTCTTTTCAGAACCGAAATCAAGGGCTTTTGCTCCCGGTTCTCAAAAAAATTCATTTTCAAAATAAAGGGGTTTCAAAATTTTCGAGCAGATCTTGTTTTTTTTTTAAAAAATCAAAAAGGGTTTCATTTTTCAAATTAAAGTTTAGGGTTTTCTCCCTTTTTTAGGTCTTAAATCGAAGTCACAAAAAGAAAGAGTTTCGAGTTTACCTTTCACCCAGAAAGAAAGTTGCCGTATTATCGTTGTCTTTAAACGCCGGGAATAGCCAACGAGGCAGCGCCGCCGAGGAAAGGTGCATGATGAAGGGGCTAGGGTTTCCCCTTTTCTTAAAAATATTCCAGAGCGTTTGCTCTTCTTTTCTCTTTTTTAATTTCGTTGAAACTAAAATGGATTTGAAAAAGGCTACCTTTCTTCTTCTTTATTTTATTTCCATTTTGTTTAAGATACTCATTAAATGTCGTCTTATTCTCCTTTTTTATTTGATTTTCCTTATGTATATACGTTTTTTATATAGTATAATATAATATAATACATATAAGGTATGCACTGCTCCTTTTTATATATATTGTATATGTTATAGCTATATATATTTATATTTCTAATCTATGGTACGTATACTATATATATATTACCTATGTATATATTATTACTATCTATATATTATATAGTATTTATATTACGTATATGGTATGCTTTATATACTTTTTTAATTTCGGATGTTCGATTATGTTTCACTTTTGGCCTTACAGTGACCCGCAACGGGGTATGATCCGTATTGTTCATGGTCTGTTCGATTTAACTAACATCTAACTTTTGATTTCTGCTTTATTTTATTTACCTTTAAATTCCGTATTTATTTTTGTTTTATGCTTTTATTTTATATATTCCATGTTTTTTTGTTTATATTGTTGCATTTGGATATATAAATTGTCAATGCGGTGCCCTTTTATTCGAGGATAAGCTTGGCTAGTACCAAGCATAGTGGTGGTGGTTTTCGTTTATTCTCGAATAACGGAGCCTTTAAAATTAACTTGCATTTATAAACAAATCTTAATTTTAATTAAATTAAATTCGAACTTACAATTTCTAATATTAAGGCAGCTCATAATCGACTAGGTACCGATTTCAGGCGTGGTGGGGGTGCGAACCCTTCCCTATACGTAACCGACTCCGAAACCTGAATCTCTAGTTTTATGGTGTCCGGTCTACCTAAACCAAGTGACGAATGGCGACTCCACCATTTTCCCAAACATTTTTCAATCAAAATCAAAACTGAGTTCTTCAAAGCGACAATGGAGTGAACTTTCAAATTTTAGTCGCTATAGCATGGTGACTCCGTTGGGGACAATTTTTTTTTACAAAAAAGAGAGTCATGCCACAAGTCGATTACCCTCTGCCTTAATAAATTGAAAATAATGAGTTCAAGTTTAATTTAATTCAATATCCTTTTATGAATGCGAGTTCATTTTAACGCGTTTTAAAATTTGGCATATAAATTCGTTCGTTTAAGTGGGGGGGAAACGCTAATGCTTTTGTAAGGATATCGTTCCTCCGTATGTGCCTAGCAGATACCTTCAGGGTTCGAGTACCCTATATTTTCGTGGAAATATTGTTTCCCCGTATGGACATAGCGAATGGGTTCCCCTGAATTGAACTCGGTTGAAAGGAGTCTATAATGGGTGATAATCGGGGGCCTTGCTACCCTTAGTATGGGACATCGAGGACAGTTCGGGTACCCTTTTAGTACCAAACTTGCATGTAGCGAATATAAGAGTCTACCCTTTAGAGCCATGTGGTAACCCTAGAAAACTAGAATATCATGCAAATAGGGTTTATTCTGTGCTAAAGCATGCGGGTAGATGTCATGATGGGTAAGATTTGTTTTTTCTGCAAATGAAGCATGTTGGGTAGAAATCATGTAGGGAAGGTTTTTATTTCGTGCAATATTTTCTATCATTTTCTTTTGATTATTTTATTCACACTAACTTGCGCATTCTTTTGATATTTGCATCACACAGCATATAATATTCATTCTCATTGTAGTTGCATGACATCATCATAATTTCTTTTGCATTATATTCACAAAAGGTGATTGGGTTTAAGCTTTCCGAACAAGGAGAGGCTTCTATTGCCAATCCTACGACAAATCCCACTGATGGAAACGAAGGTCCTACATATCCTCCGGGTTTACTCCTACTTATTCTAAGGTTCAAACTAACCCTCAAGTAATACTTTCTCGAGGGAAGTCACTAGTCCATCAGGCCAGCTCCTCTTTCCCTATGAATCTACCTTCCGCATCGAAAGTGAAGCCCGGGAGAAATCAAGCCGAAAACTTTGTCTCAAAGATGGATCAATTAATTAAAATTGAGAAAACCAAGATTGAGACCTCAAAAGAGATTCAGGATCGTTGCTAGCGACTCGAAGAGAAAATGGAAGCTATGAAGGTAGTGGACACTTTTATTGTATTTAATGCCAATAAACTTAACCTTATCCCAAACTTGGTGTTATCCCCTAAGTTTAAAGTCCCAAAATTTGAAAAGTATGATGGGACGAGTTGCCCCGGTGCTCATCTTACCATGTTTTGCTGAAAGATGGCGGGATATGGTGGAGATGACAAGTTATTGATCCATTATTTTCAAGATAGTTTATTGGGATCTGCTACAAGATGGTATAATCAGTTGAGTCGACATCAGATAAAGTTATGGAAGGACTTGACCAAGGCTTTTATGGAGCAATACTGAAATATCAATGATATGGTGCCAGATCGTTGGACTTTACAACACATGAAGCAAAAGTCTAATGAAAATTTTAGGTAGTGTACACAACGTTGGAGAGACATAGCTGCTCAAGTTCAACCCCCACTCGTTGAGAAATAGACGATGGACATATTTATCCAAACATTGGAAGGTCCAGTCTTCGATCACCTTATAGGTAATGCGACTACTAATTTCGCCGATCTAGTGTTATCTAGTGAGCTCATTGAGAATACCGTCAAGAACGAAAAGATTGACAGTGGAGGTAGTTCATCCCACAAGAAGACATCATATGGAAAAAAGGACAATGAGGTAAACTCTTCTAATGTTTACAATGTCAGCTACGCCAAGCCAATGACTGTTGTACAACCTAAAGCCGCATTAAATGCTCAATGCTCCTCAAGCCAAGATTTTGGTTAAAAGAAGAATATCGAGAAGATTGAGTTTACTCTGATACCAATTTCGTACGGAGAACTGTACAAACAATTGTTAGATATTCATGTGGTGGCACTAGCCTCCATTCCCAAAATGGTATGATGCCAATGCGAATGTGTGTACCATGGTGAACAAGTTGCCACTCGGATAATTGTATAGGCTTCAAGAAGATCATGGAAAAGCTTATTAAGCTCATGATCGTAGGTTTTGATAACCCGGTTGAGCCAACTACTACCACAAACCCTCTACCAAATCACATAAGTAGGGTGAATGCAATCTCCAACGAGAATGATCGGATAGTTAAAACTAATGTATTAGAAGTCAAGTCACCCCTCAGTTGGGTTTGGAAGAAGCTATTTATTGCTGGTTTGATCAGCTAAGGAGTGAAGATACCCGAGGGGCACATGGTCTGTATTGCGAGTTCCATGCCGAAGGTGGGCATGCTATCCAAGACTGCTGTGAGTTCAAGGATACAATTCAAGGCCTAATGGACAACAAAGAAATTTAATTCTTTAGGGAAGCCAAAGAATCCAAAAAGGAAATAGTTGAGAAGTCTGCCTCGGGGTTCGTGTCCGCTTCTACTCTAGTAAAGAAGGGCCAAGAGAAGTTGGGACCAATGGCTTTTCCGCCTCTAGATGAGACCTTCGTGTCAAGAGGGTTCGTCTATCTGATACGGTAGTTTAAGATACTATTTGGGAACACTGTCAAGAAGGTAAATGAGAATGATGCCAAAGGGCCGATTATAATCACTAATTTTGTCCGGGGTGACCTATTTTTTTTTATTTTGCAAATAAATGGCTTAGTTTAGTTGTCTATGCTTGGTTTATTTTATCCATCTTACTATATAAATAATTAAGTATTACTAGTTTTCGGGTTACATGTTTGGCTATCATATTATATAAGGCCTTGTTTTTTGTTATTAGTTATAAATACATTAAAAAAAGCCCCATCTTTATAATAAATAAACAACCCACATATATATAATACAATCAACCCATATGTTTTATTAAATGAAAACCCAAAGTATATTAATATATTGAGTCCACTTACATCAAAAAGCCCAAAATATATATAATTATTACAATTGGCCCGATAGGCCCAAATTTTAAATTAGATCTAAAACCTTAATTTGATCTGCCTAACCTTTCTCCTGTCTTGGGTGCCGCAGGATCTCAACTGTTAGATCTAGATTAGATCTGATGGTCTAGGTTCAAGGGATGGAGGCTCTTCAACTTCTCACGCGTGCTCACGCACGATCTCCCATATCCCCAATCACGCACGTAGAGTCCACCGCCCGACAACTCATCTTCTGGTGACGTTGCCTCGCCTCCACGCCAACATACAAAGCCAGTGGATGAATGCCACATTATGGCCACTCATCCACGTCGACCGCCACAATGGTAGACGACCCTCTCTCCCCTAGTCCCCTCAAGCGCTCGATTCAGCCATGTCACACAAACAAACAAGAAAAAAGAATGTTATAGCGGTTAAAATTGCAGGGAATCAACCAAAAAATTGGGAAAAAAATCCCAAAACAATTGCAACAACGCACATGAATTATAGGACAGCCAATAGCATTTTAGGGATATTTTTATTTTCAATCATCATGTAATATTTTGATTATAAAATCGAAAGCAAACCATTTTGTAACCCTAGAGACGGGGATTATTGAGAAAGGAATAGAAAGCAAAAAGTAGCTTCATAAGTTTCAGAGGTATAATGTTGAGCTCGATGTACACAACCGATTAATTAGCCAAGTGGTGAAGAAGATTGATTTTTGGGTGGAAATGGTAGAAGCAAAAGATAAACAAAAAGACACAAGGATTTAGAGTGGTTCAACTCCCCAATGGAGTCTACGTCCACTACCTAGGCTTATCACCTCGACTCGACTCGACTCGATTAACCGCTTAACTCTAATAAGATGTTGTTTGAGGGAATATGGGAGTAGAAAACGATCGGAAGGTTCCAGGTAATTTCTTCAATACAATGAAAGGGACATGCCAAAAGGTTGTGGGTATGGATGTAAAAAACTGACCCGACCTGCAAAATTGACTGAAACCGACTTGAGTCAGAATTACTTGTGACCCAAGGTGGTGGTGATCCGAAATTGATTCGAGTCTGAATTGGTGTTGACCTGAACCCGGGTTGGACCTGGAACTTTTGATTCTGAACTCTACCTGCACCCGACCTGAGAACGACTTGAACCCGAATTCAACCTGATAATGTGATAACCAAACCTGACCTGCATCCGACCTGATATGAACCTGAACCCGAGATTAACCTGGTAAATAACTGATATTACCTGACCTGTTATCAACCTGACATGTTATGAACCTGATTTGTAATTGACTCAACCTGTAAATGACCTAGCTTGTTATTGAACTGATCTGATATTTACATGACTTGGTATTTATCTGACTTGTAATAACTAATAAGTTACAATTGATGAATTTGTGAGATTATGAATTTATTATATTATAGTGTGACAAAATACATCTTCACAATTTAAGGTACATGATTAACTATGATCATTAAATTAATATGTTTTCTTTTTTATATTATAAATTATAGTATATAAAAATATTTAAAAGTTTTATTAAATATCTAAATGTTGTCAATATAATTCCTTAAGCTTTATGATTTGTGGTTTAATATTAACACTTTATGGTTTAGTGTTATTGGTTTATGAGATTAATTCTGATTTTTTAAGATTTATGGTTTAGTTTAGTGTTTAGTTTAAGGTTATTGGTTTATGTGATTAATTTGGATTCCTTAAAGTTTAGGGTTTAATATCAATGGTTTATGATTTAGCTTATGGTTATTGATTTATGAGATTAATTTCAATTCCTTAAGATTTATGGTTTTGGGTTCAGTATTAATGGCTTATGGTTTAGTATAAGGTTATTGATTTACGAGATTAATTACGATTCAACTTGCTAATTTATGCATTTGAATTTGATTAAATATTTAAATCAAATTTTCATATGTACAATTGATCTAAATTAAAGTTTCAACTTTCATGTGTACAATTACATATTTACATCCAAATCAAAAATTTGTGCATAATTATATTAAATCAAAATTTATATGGTATAATAATAATGTTCAAATTGAATTAAATTATTAAACTTAGAATCTAATTGAGCTAAATTAAAACTTAGAAGCATAAATCACAGACATAATTAAAAGAATTCTAAAACTAAATGTAGAATTTCAATTAAATTAATTTAAATTAGGACTCAATTGAATTAAATTAAAACCTAAAAGTAAAAATTGGGGACTTAAATGAAAAACATCTAAAGTTGGAAGGGCTAAAAAATAATTTATCTTAACCTAAAATCATGAAAAAAAATAATAGGGGGCGGACAAAAATTTGGAGGGAATTAAGCCCCCTAATTTTTAGGTTCTTTCCCTCCAAAATTCAAATGAAATCTTTTTAAACTTGATTCAATAATTAATTGCCCATTTGGCATTTGCCTCCTAATTTTTTTGTTTAGTGGTTAATTACTTTCTTAGGTCCTCACTTGTTAAATTTTTTTATTTTAGTCTTAATATTCACTTTTAAATTTTAGTTTAATTCAATTTAGTCATAATTATATATTTTTTAAATTGTAAAATATTTCAGCATTCTAAGGGATATTTTGGTTCATATTAATTCCTAAAATTTTATTTTTATCTAAAATTGACCCACTATTACCATACCGAAGTTTTTTTTACACGGTAAGACCCAACTTGAACTTTAACCGAAATCGATATTCCCCAACTTGAATTTTATCTGTCAACGACGTGACCTGACCTGAACATGGGCCGACCTGAAGTCCATTCGAACCTGAATTAACCCGTTAATTAACTTATTCAGACCCGAACCATTTTGGCTTGAATTGAAACTTACCCGACCTAAAATTAACCTGACCCGAACCCGAACTCAATCTGATTTAAAATCAACCTGATAATGACCTGAATCTGAGTGAACCTGAACCCGACCTGATCCGAGTCGAACCATTAAATTAACCTGACATAACCCATAACTGATTTAATTTGACCTGACATGACCTGATCTGAAACCTGAACGATTACCTGATTTTACATCCCTAATTGTGAGAATAGTTCCTGGTGGAGGAAAGCAGCATGGGATGACAATCCTGACAAAAATAAGTATGAGCCTAAATGAAAAAATAAGTGTCCAACGGTAAGTTATTTAACTTTAGATATTTAAGGTATTTTTAAAAAAAATAAATGTTTAAAATTTATATTATTATAATTTTAGTTGCTTGGTAGTTAACTATTTAAAAAAATTATTAATCAATCAAAATATGACATTTGGTAGGTTCATTTTATTTTTTAAAATTAAAATATTAAAACAATTTTTTACACAAATCTTAAATTTTCAGAAAATTTTGAAATTCTTCAATTTTTGCAAAGTAGTGTCCAAATCCCTAAAATTTTTCAAACCAAACCCTCAAATCACCGCTGCTTCCGCCGTCGATCGTCTCTCTTGAGCACTCTCCTTCGGTCGCCGGACCTAGCCGGTCATTTCATCCAATATGGAGTTGCTGGAAACGACTAACGGCGCGCCAGCCGAACGTCGAACGCGAAACCGACGTTCGAATGACACGTCGTTTTCGGCGATACCGTATTTGAAAAAATGATCGGCTAGGTCCGGTGACCGAAAAGATGTACTCAGGAGCTGCGATCGGCGACGGAAGCGGCGATAATTTTGGATTCATGTTTTGAAAATAGTAGGGATTTGATGAGTGTTTTGTAAAAATTTGAGAATTTTGAAATTTTTTGAAATATTAGTAAAAAATTAGTTTTTTCTTAAAAAATTAAAAAAAATCAAATCATTGTCATATGTCAAAGCATTGATTGGTTAATAGAATTTTTTTAATGATAGTTAACTACCAAACACCTAACACTATAAGAATATAAACTTTAAGCACTTAATTTTAACAAAAAAATTAAGCAGTTAAAATTTAAAGAAGTATTTAATAAAAAGTATGACAATGGCCTTTTCCTTGCAATTATTCTAATTTGTAAAATAGCAAACACCCAGTCATTCAAAAGTTTAATGTTGAAAGGACACATCCTTGGCCTATAATAGCACGGATCGAGTTGCTTTATAAATTTTATAATATCACTATATCGTACATACTTTATATATTCATTCCGTCCCATTAAAACTGTCATATATTAATATTTTTTGATTATTTTTTTTCTAATTTTGACTATAATTTATTTAAGTATTTTAATTAATTAAAATTTATAAAATATATATTTAAAAAATACTTGATTGAATGTTTTTAAACTATATATTTTTATCAATAATATCTTTTAAATTATAAAAAATAAAGTTAAAAACATTTGACCACAAAAATGTAACATGTGACAGTTTTAATGGAATAGAGAAAGTATTTATTTATGAAATTTTCATAATATACTAAAACTGATTCATCTTTAAATCATATTGTTGTCTACGAAGCTGTCGAGTGTTTTCAACATTAGTACAAGAGTAGTTTTGAGGATAGTGCAAATCCCCATCCCAATTGCCATTCATATGATTCAAGTTAAATACCGGAAATACAAGGAATAGTTTGACTACTTATTTGATCTGCCTCGCATTCAAATCAAAGGATGCTACATTGGTTTAGATCATATCAATAGTGATCGTGCCTGCCATACCAAATTCTTCAATTTTTTTTTTTAAAAAAGACAATGTATGCTATGGATCTGAAATTTCGTATAAGAAATGGAATTTAAGCCACAATGTCATGATACGAGGACCTAAAAGTTGTGATTACAAGTAAACAAGGTTAACAAAAATACAATGTTGGATTCTACTAATTTTATGTGAATTTAAGAATATGATGATATTCTAAAATAATATCTGAAGCTCTCTTAGTCCCCACTCGGCATTTTTACGATTGAATCCGATGAAATCCCGATGCGACAGTGAGGGGTGGCTCTGAGTCCGAACACGCGCCAAATGGGGTCAGATTTTTCCACTTTTGCTTCCTGTTAGTCCTAATGCGAAGTTGAATTTATGGCCTTGAAGTAAGCTTTCTCCGCTGCAGAAAACCGCGTTTGAAACATACTCCATTCCTTTCTTCATCGTTCTCTTACCTGCCAATGCCACTACTCACATTATTTCAAAATCAAATTATCAACAAAGCTATCATTAACCGACACGTGGGGCAATGACAAGGAACTTGTATAGAAATCAAATTTTGGTTCCATCTTATGTAACTTTTCCCCTCCCTCGTAAAACAAACGGTGTAAAAGAAAATTTACACAACTCTTCACATTTAAACTATAAAATCTAAATCCCTAGCCTTAACACCCAAAAATCTAAACCTTAAACCCTAAATTACAACCAAAATTTCTAAACCCTAAAATTAAAGAGCTTGTGTAAACAAGCTTGCTTTAAATGTATTTACTAAAAGAACACAAGGGAGATGAGAAAGCAAGTTTGCATACCCCTTTCCATGGAGCCTTCCCATCTGCTGACTCTCCCTGCCAAAAGCCAAATTATAAGGGTTAGGTACTAAAACTACACACAAACTTCGATCAAATTTGTTGTGTAATACATGAATTTTTGAGTTTATGAAATTACCTGAATCTTTATTTTTGGTTCAACCGGTATACATAAAACATTGATGTTTATTCAATTTTACACATTTTAAAAAAGTAAATACATCCATTTATTTTTATATTGAATAAATATAATAATTTGTGTATACACAATATGTAAACATAAAACAATATTACGTCAAAAATTATTTTAATAATTTGTGAAAATTGAATCAAATCAAAATTTCCATGTATACAATTACAAAAAACAAAGATTGGTAATCACAGTGCACATCCGATCAAAATTCATGTATAGTTTTGATATTTATCCCAAGTTATAATAATGAAGAGAAAATAAACCTGTGATTACCTGGTTACCAAGAGAGGGGACAGATTGATGAACAATCCACTGAGAATCCACGACGCCTATCTTCTCATGGGCGGGCTGTTTTTATCGAAAAATATTCATGCTTTGGTAAACAGTCACTGAGCAAAGAAATCGTTGGTAAAGAGTGGGGGAAAGGGAACATAAAGGAAGGACAACAGGATGCTGACCTCCACACATTTTCTGAGGGCAAAATCAAGACCCCAGCCATGAACCAAGTCATTCTGGACATTGTACACGAAAAGCAATAAAATGAGTATGACGAGAAAATAATTTGAAATACAGTGATGTTAAGAAAGATGAACCGAACTAAACACACCCTTGTACCTGAATCATATGCCATACACACCGCCACGCATCTCGTGAAAACACGGGAGCCATTATCTCAACAAACCTACATATATGGAAAAAAACAAATACTTATAACTAATAGATCTATGAAATATCAAGGCATGATTACAACCAACAATGTTCAATGCTACACATACGCTGCACAAGGAGGAACATGCGGATCACTGCACCAGCCCGGTTTCTCTTCTGTTTCTCTGAATCAAAATTGGGACATGGAAATAGTTATTTATCATTCAATTGATAAATCTTGATTCAGTAATTAATGGTATAATTGCCCTGATTTTCTTACTTGTGGACTTCACGATCACCTCTTCTCTTTGTCATTTGCCAGGTTAGCCCTTTATTTGGTTCCAGACCAGGCTGTGAGATCTCCAGTCCATGCTTCCTAACCAGTTTAATATACCTGAAAAAATGAAATAAGTAAAACACTTCTCAGTATTCTCTTTTAAAGGAAAGGCCAGGGTAGAAAAGGAACAAAACAATTTTTTAAGAATGTCCAACACTCACTCTTCAGCATTGAAATGCTCAACCCCCAAGTCCTCATCCCAGATAAATATGTAGTCATAGGGTGCTACGATGTCAGGGTACAAAAACCTCTTGGCATACCACCTAAGTAGTTAAAACTTTCAGGGTTAGATCTTTAGAACTTAAAGCAACAAAAAGAATAATCAGTCATTACATGAATCCAGTGAGTAAAAGCAGGACTTGTATTAGTAAATCCATATTTCAATTACAAATACTTACCATTTAGTCTGCCTACGAACATTCACATGTATTGCCTCCTTCGACCACTCAAACTCATCCCATTCAGTTGTTCGACCGTCATAATGAAAGAGAAGGATGGTAAAATTCCCTGAAAACTGTTGGAAGAGCATTTTTAGTCACACAACTTGCAATGTGAAACAAACAAACACATAGGCATCAGAAAACTTCCATCCCCATCCCAGTGTCCTACCTACCCCATAAATGCCTCATGACGATGAGAACAATGATGCACATTCATACACAGGCATGCTCACACACACACACACACACACTCAGATATATAAAGAGAGAATGATACCTTTTTAACTGCAGCATCAATATTCTTGCGTTGATCATAGCCAACCGTGAATGTGACAAGATACCTTGGCATACTGGTCAAGTCCTGCAGATGCCAATATTGTCAAACACAATAACACAATAACGGTAATAGGAAAACTTGCAGGATATTTTACTATTTATTTGATACTGTTCTTTGTTAAATCTGTGGACTGTATCAAGTGAGGTAGATAAGTAAGTTGATAATGAAAACAACCTCGCTGGCATTAATATCTGCATTTTTGAAATCCTGAAATTTATTAGGCATCTTAAAAAGGTTTGTAGAAAGACAGGTTTCCAGCAATGTCTGCTGTTTTAGTTATAAGTTAGTATATGCCATGGAACAAGAAGAACAAGAAGCTTTGTAGAAAGAAATGTTTCCAGTAATTCCAAAAGTGATTTTCCATTTATAAAAAATCATTCAATTGATACAAAAGTATCTCATCTTCACAAATGAGAGCTAAACATCTTCATGTCTGCATTAAAAAATCTTTGAAAAAATGATCCAGGGTTTAAAGTAGGACATAGACAGGTCCACAAGAACACACCTCACTAGGTTTGCCCCATAATCTGCGCAAGTATAAGTCTGATTCAGCTCTAACTATTCCTGGTGGTAGTCTTTCTGCACCTCGAGGATTTGATGGGACCCAAATCTGCATTAGAGTGATAAAAGAATAAAAAAGTATCATATTAAAGTAAAGCAATCTCTAACATGCACCGAGTAATAAACACACAACTCAAACATAGGTATAGATGTGTGCACCTATGGATGAGCATGTATATATGAATTCACGTACCAAGGCATGCTAGGTTAGGTGTGCAATGCATGGCATTTTTTATTTAATCTTGGTATTTTATTCAGCTTCACTGATATATAATCTTTTTCGACAGGTTATCCAAGTAAACAATATATGGATTACCACAAGAACTATAATCACTGATTATTCAACAAGAAACAGAATGCAAAAAGAAATAGAAAATGCCTCTCTGCATTCAGGGGTTTGAGTGGCACATGGACCACACTATTTCCTTGTTTTCACAATGAAAATCTCCAAATTCGCCTTTAACATGTACATAAAGCCTATAATGGAAGAGAAACAAGTTGACATGAATAAATAAAGTGGGAAACTGCAGAAAATAACATGTAGAGAAAAAACCATCCACTGAATTCCAACCACCACCACCCCAAAAAAAAGTAAAAAAAAAAACTAGATATACAAAATTTTAGAAAGCAGGTAAGAAAAGAAAGAAAAAGACACCAGAAATTTTACAGAGCAAAATTCAGATGAAAAGCATGAAACCTGCTAGGAAACCACAAAAAGGGATTATTTCTACTCACCTCAAACTTCAACACAATTAATAAGCAATAAGAGATCTCTACCACTCATGCAAAACTGCTATCTCATGTATTTTAGAAATACTGAGGTTAGGACAGGAGGAATACCTTATTTAATGTGGCATTTGTAGAGCTGCCATTATTATCAACTGGAGGTGGCACATCAGTTGAAAATGAGGGGCCTGACTTTGTGTACTCATCGTATTTGAAATCAATAGCAGAAAGAAAGTTGGATGATAGATTGAACTGCCATATTCAGGCAAATATAGAAGTTCTACTATGTAGATGAAAAAGATCATTATTGAATAGAAGCAAAATGGTGAATATAAAACTGAGGAAACAGTTTATGTATACCTTTGTTAAGGAAGATGTTGGGAAAGCTAATCCTATCAAGAAACCAAAAACTACTCCAACAAATGTTGTTACAATAAGCCTCATGTTCTCATTCGGCTTTCTACTAACTACGCTGCAGGCACAAAGATCGAATAAAAGTTAAATAACTTCTACGTCTAAGTAACTTTATTATAAACATAAATACATGATTCTTTCTAATAAAGAGGCCATCATAAGTTTTGAACCTGCGTGTAAAGATCCCCATGCTATTTAAATTCATCTAACTGTATACTCTCAACAAAATGATGTGAAGACCCTCAGCATAAAGACCTGATGTTACCAGAACATGGTATTAAAATTAAGCAACAACAAATAGTTACAGATAAAATAAATTAAGAAAGAACTGAAATCAAACAGCAACTTAGCAGTCATTCACTCTAAGATACTATTCTAGTTCAATCAAATTTACCCAAATATACAGAAAGCAACCAACTAAGAAATAACCAAATACAAGCTATGAGACCTTTCCATTCATGTTCTTAAGTATTATATAGTAAATATACAAGCATAAGAAGATATTAGCACCAGCTAAGAACCAAAATAACCGTCAACTAGTAACTTCACAAAGCAAGCAACCATCATGTGCTGAGGCTTTGACAAAAAATCAAGTGGTGAGGCAAACAAATTCCAATCCTGGGCTCAGTAACTCTAAAATCAAGTAAGCATGTGCATTTTTATTTTCCTTTTTTGACCAAAAACCTAAAATCCTAACATTGTTGAATTCAAAAAAAAAAAAAAAACTAAAAAGCAGCAACACCTTGAAATGTTCAAAGTAATATCCGAGCTTGCTTAGGTTGAAAGATACAGAACAAAACGACCAAAAATATAAACAATACTTAAAACTTAAGCTTGAAATCTAGCCGTGTTCCTTTTTTTGGATGTTAACCACCTCTTCAGTTATTTTAACATCACTGCACTTCAAACAATCAATAAATTTTAACGACTGAATAAAAAGAAATGAAAAATAGCAAGTTCCTGCAGGAAAACTGAAATACTAAAAGAACATTCAAATAATCAAATCTAGTTGAAGCAAGTTAAAAAAAATGTATACTGGTACAGAGTGTAGAGAGATTTTTTTCTCGGCAACCAAACAGAACACTCACCGTTAAATATAAATACAAGAAAAAGGATAAACTATAAATAATTACTTGCCTGAACCGAAAGATGATACAGCGAACAACGGAGCAAGATCTGGTTGAAACTGAAAGTGTATATAAAAAAGCGTTTCAAAAATCTAAAATCGCGAGAGAACAATCTCCAACAAGTGAAAATGAGTGCATGTGTTTCTCTGACGGAACTAATTTCGGGATCACCTTTACTAATCGAAAAATGATAGAAAACGTGAAAGGAAAAAGACTCGAAACTGAAACGATGGATTCCAATTTCCCAGAAAAAGTTTTGAAAGGAAAAAAAGTTATCTCCCTTGTTTGTTTACTATTATTTTCTAGATAAAGAATCAAACACTAAAGATTATATGATTTTATATGAGTAAAAGCAAAAAGGAATTTATGTTCATATAAAATAATGAGTGGGATTTAATCGTTTTTTTTTTGTTGAAAAAAGTATGTACTTTGAAATTTCATTGGGTGATTCGCCGACAATATATTGATGTGTGTGAATGGATTTGTGCCGAAAATCGTGTGTATTTTTTATTTGGATTGAAAGCGTTCTGCTTTCTATTTGACTGTTGACCCCAGCTACCGCGGTATTTTTTTTTTAGATATTCATTTTTAATCTTTATAATTGTTTATAATCTAATCTCTCAACATTTTCAGCTCACCTTAGTTTTGAGCTTAGTTTTTGGTTTAATGATGTAGTAGTCTAAGAGAATGACGAATGAAATAGTTTTTGAGTATTATATTATTAAGATGATTAAAATTGAAAAAAAAATGTCAAATTTAATTATTAGTGTGGACAAAAAATTAAAAGATCTAATTAAAAAAATGGTATCAACCAATGAAGTTGGTTCAAGTAGTAAACAATCGCTTAAGTAGACCTCGAGTTTGAGGCATTGTGTATGCAAAAAGCTCTTGCTGAGAGACTCATTTACTAAAATTAAGTATGTGATATGGGTCGATCTAGATTAGTCATGGTAAAGCTCTAGAAAATTAGGAGAATGACCAAAAAAATTATCAAATTTAAAAATAAGAGATAATATTTGACAGCCCTATTGAAAAGTAGTTACATTCATCAAAAAAAAAAAAATCACCATCAATCAGGTCATGTTTATTAACTTACGATTTCATATACGATTTTGTTTTACACTTTTAGGTATTTAGACATTGATCTCAAAACTTCAAATTTTGAAAGTTTATTGGGTTTTTTTTTGTATTAAAAATAATTTCAATATCAATATTCATCGATAAATTTATATTCAAGATATTATATTTTATTACTCTAATAAAATCATTATATGCTAGAACGTTGTTGACAACTTTTATGTATTAGTTACATCTTTTTCTTCTTATAGTAACATAACTTATTGATTTCTTTTTATATTTCCATTTTCAAGTTTCCAAATCTCTTTTGGAGTTCTATGATTAGTTATATCTTAAGTTTCTACAATAACATCCATATCCATTATATGATTGTCTTAATTATTACTATTTTTTTATGAAAATTTATGCACTATTTGACAATTAGCGGATAGCGAATTACATTAACTGATAGCGAATAGCGAATTACATTAGCTGATAGCGGATAGTTGATAGTATTAGTTGATTAGACTAGCTGATTATATAAAAGTGTTTGGTAAAATTAACTGATAGCTAATAGATGTTTGATTATTTGAACAAGCAAAATGACATATAAGGACATGATTATATTCGATACATGTTTGAATAATTTATTAGTTATTAACATTTTGTATCTATTAATATTAATTAGATTATAAAAAATATTTTTTAATATTATTACTGAGCATATATGAAGAATGTACATATTACTTTTTTATTTGTGAAATTATATTTTTAATATAATTTTATTAATTATTAAATTTATATTTATTTATTAATTTATATTTTAATTTTTTATTTATGAAATTATTTTCTAAATTTTATTAGTTATTCAAATTTATTTTATTTAGAGTTTTTTTTTTATAATTATCAAGGATAAAATAGTCTTTTATCCAAATCTCTCACTCAAAAAACTCCTAAAAAAAGTTTTTTTTTCAAAACGAGAGGTTTCACTTCAATCCGCTATTACAATCCTCTATTTACCAAACATCCTAATTAGCGAATTTGACTTATCAAACCTCTAATTTTAGCTCAAAAAACTATTTACCAAACAAAGCTTAACCTTTTGAACCAATTCAACTATCATGCTACAAACATGATCTATATTCATTCACTCTAACATGTTATCATTTTGAAATTGAATTCTAATATAGAATGTTTTCGGTTAGTATACAAAACTTGGTTACTCTCGTTAGGTTAATAAATACATATGTCAGCTAACTTCCTAACTTGTAATAAAATGAATTATGTTCTAAACTTTCGTTTCACATGATTATATACGAGGATCATGATAAAAAAAAATTATGAATCTCTTAACTTCTTCCTTCAATTGATTATTCTCTTCGATATTGAAATATTATCTAATAAAAATAATAATAAGCGAATCATAGCATATTTGAATCTCCAATTAATTTTTAAGATATTCAATAAAATAAGACTCATATTCAACGTATACGCATATAATTATTCTCAACCTTATTCAAATGTTCATTTTGTACATGGTGGTAGAGCAACTTCAAAGTATAATGCACATCTACTTTTCTCTCTACCGTAACTTTTTTTCTTTTCATTTTTTGTTGGAAAAAATTAATATTTTTAAAGCTTTGAATGAGAAATTGATCCAAACATTGTTAAGGAAAATGTGGAACCAATTGTTGGTTCGTGCATGTTCAGATGTGCACGACGTGAGTAATGCTAATGTTAGAACCAGCCGGGTCCTCTGCGGGCTTGCAGATATTTTAATGCAAATAAATTTTCTTAAATAGAGCATATCTTTTCTAAATTATATTTTGGAATTAAAAGGGTAAATATTAAAAGGTTCCTTTAATTCAAACATTAATTTTAGAAAAAATTTCCAATAGTTCACATAACCCCTATAAATACCTTGTTAACCTACTATGTTAAACACAACTCAAAAATTATTTTCTTCTCCTCTAGTTTTCGGTGATAGACGAAGGCAAGTTATAGTTCGTGGTCTCTGCAACTGTGCAACTGTAGCTGATCATCTAGATGTTGTATCATGGGAGAAAAATGACCAATGATCTCAAGCTCCATAAAAGTTGCCGAAAATCTGTCTTAAGAAAACTGCGTAATTGCAGGCTTGAACATGTTTCCTCTAACCGGTTTTTCTGTCTACTACAAGTAAATGATTTAATATTGTTATATTCGATTTTGTTTTAGACAATTTGTATTTATTTTGGTTTTGCTCGATTCAATATTTCAATACAATATTTTTGTTTCACTGTTTATATTGTTCTTTTTTTGGATTAAAAAAGGAGGCTGAAGCCATTACATTAGGTACTCCTCAAGCGGATGTAAGGGGGATCCTGAAAGTCTCGGAACAAAGTATCAAGGAGATCAACAGGTGGCGAATCAAAAGTGACAAGAGAACCAATCAGACAAGAATCGAGCCTGGCCATAAAATCAGCGACCCTATTTGCTTCGCGACGAACATGCACAAATTCAACCAACCAAGTAGACTTGAGTAATGAAGAAATAGCCCGAACCAAAGCATGAGGGCTCGAAGAGGATAGACGAGAGAGGAGTCTGAAAGCCTCAACGTTATCAATCTACATAATCAATCGCTCAAAGCCAAGAGAGCGAGCAAGTTTGATGCCCTCAAAGACACCCCAAAGCTCAGCTTAGAGCACATTGGATATTCCAATTGCTTTAGTGTAGGATGATAGGAAATTGCCATTTGAATCACGAAAAACACCTCCAATGGAACTAGCGCCTGTCATGGCCGATACAGCTCCATCGAAATTAAGACAAATCCACCCCAAAGGAGGAGCTTGTCATTGTGCCTGTCATTGTTTATATTGTTCTTGGATTAATATTTTTCTAACTATTTTAAGACAGATTTCGTCTTCTAAGTTTTAATCTAAAATAAACAAATTACCGTGTGTAAAGCATGAGACGTCGATCGTTACGGTATACGCAGCGACATATGTTTTGAAGAGTATGTCGTGATTTGCTTTCAGTGCAAAAACCGAAAGGGAACTTGGTTCTAGTTATTCTTACTATTTACCAAACAACGAATTTATAATTTTGTTGCTTTAAATTCTTCTTTTTGATTACCATACTTACCATTGTTTATGACCAAAATTTGAGTAAACTTGGCTTCGGAACCAACGTTTGAACATGGTAACATTGTGGGATATTAAGGAACCCATGAGTGGTGCCTACACAAGAATAAGGCGGACTTCGTACGCACATGCATTGTCCGTAAGTTCGATTTAATTTTCACCAGGTATGTTATCATGGTTTGTTTAAACTATGGTAATATTAACACCTTGAATTATGGTTTTATTTTGGTAATAATATTATGGTATTATTATAACATATATTATTAAGCTAATATTTTATTATTTCTTAAATAATTTTAACCTTAAATATGTAATTGAATATGGAATATGGTGCAGATATGGTATATTATTCATATTTCAAAAGTTTGGCCTTTAATATGAAATATCTAGTTATAGTTCTTGGCCTTAATCATTATTATTAAATGTGATCATAATTATTGATTTTGTTTTTCGAAACACTGTGAATTATTATTTTTTTTACTAATAATTTTTTTTGAAAAATTATAGAGGCGAACATGATACTCAGACTAAATTTTTTGAAAATTAAGATCTCATAAATAATTTGTTTCATGATTTAATTTTTGAAGTTTCAACGGGGTCGGTTACGTGTGGGGAAGGGTTAACACCCCCACAGCGCCCAAAAATTGGTACCTAATTGATTTCAAAAAGTGTTTTGAAAACTAGAATTTGCAAGTTCACAAGAGTTTCAATTTATTCGACCGTTTAATGAATATAAATCTATTTTAACGGCCTTACGGCCTGGAAAATGAACTCCAATCACCGCCAACACTTCTGGCGCTAACCCGTTATTTCCGTTTGGTAAGACACCACATTAATTAGTTTTCACTTTTTAAAACAAACCAATAAAATTAAGTGTGTTAAAGTTTTTTAATTAAAACCTAACTAGTGATTAAACCCTAAATATCTACGTTAATTTTAACTATTAAGGTTTAAATGTATTTAAGTGTATTTTATTTTAAGATATGAAGGAAATTTTTCATCACACAAGGCTCTAACCTAGTTTTTGAGAACTTAATCCTATAATTTTAAGCATGCACATATATTTACATAAAAGAAAATAAAGAATAAATTTAAATGCTTTAAAATAACTAAAACTTAATTTTAAATAAAGAAAGGGATGACTATTTTGTTATTTTTTCAAAATAATTTTCGGTTAAGAACCAAATTGAAAGGATAACAAAATTTGAAGGCTAATTTAGAAACAATTGAAAGCCTGGTGCTCAATTGGAAAAGGAAAGGACCAAATTAGAAGAATTGAAAACTAAAGTGTCACGGTAAAAGATCCGAAGAAGAAGGGCGCGGGTTGTAAGCCGAGTTTGGATCGGATCTCGAGTTGATATAAAAGGCCCTTTTCATAAACAAATCTCACTTTTCCTCTTCTCCTCTAAATGGATCAAAATCGATCCCCAAAATTTCCCTGAATTGTTCTTCACCCACCACCATGTTTCTAGAAACAGAGGGGGGGTGTCCGCCGTGCCGGCCGCCGTTGTACAAATTTGCTTGCATTTCAAGCTTGAATCCCTAAAAATCATCTATGGTGCTTCTAATCCAGCTCTAATTTTATTCAGATTAAACCTGATGGCTTCATTTTAGGATCTGCTCTTTTGACCTTACTTTGATTTTGGCTCTGAATTCTAGCTGGTTGCCCTTTTTTCCTCTGTCCATATCCAATTTAGAGCTTGATTCTTGCTTTCGTCTTCAAATTTGGGATTTGGCTTGGCTGTCCGTGCTTTGTTTTAATAATCTAATCCCTTTATTTCCTTATTTTGCATGTTTTGCTGCCCGGGAATGAGCTTTGACTTCGCCGGCGAGAGCAAATCGGAGCGAGTGAAGCGTCAGAGAAGACGAAACGCTTGATGGTAACTGGAAAGTCGAGCGCGTGACTTCCACACGAGTAGCAATCCACGTGCTCTGCTGCTGATCAATCTGGGTCGTTCGATCGCTCATGGATCTAACGGTGATGGGGATGCGACACCTGATCTTCTCCAGCTGGCGTGATCCGTGTCGTTGGATCGGCTTCTTGATCCAATAGTCCTCTTTCAGCTGCGTAAGAGACCAGAAGAAAGCACTTGGGGTTCAACTTTGGTTAATTGAATTGGGCCGAACAAACCCTGTAAACAAACATTTTAATGGACTTTTTGCTTAATTTTCTGTAATGGGCTTTCTGTTTATTTAAATGGACTCTAAGTTGAATTTTATTATTATTTTTTATAATGGACCGAAACAAGCCTTTAATAAAATAAGTGGATCTGTAACTTATTTTGTTAGACTTTAATTCTATGCGATGGACCCTTTATTTGTTTAATCAGCAAAGAATATAATAGACTTGTATGGACTTCTATAAAATGATTTTATTTAAAACAAATGGACTGTTTATTTTTTGGGTTTTATAATTATGAAAACTAACTATGACACAACACTAACATTAACAATGTAATAACACCACTACAATACTACTAAACCAAATGACATTGATATAATACAACAAAAATATAAAGTTAGGTGAAAATTCAATGACAACAAATGATAGTTCTCGGATGAACTGAAATTGCATGCATAGAAAAGGTAAGAGCATTGGAATTAGAACCATGGTTGCGGCCTTGAGCCTTTGCCGGAGATGAGATCCATTGAACCGCATGGCTTACACAACCATGAACGGATGTTTCCGTCGAATTGGTCATCGTTGTTTGGAAAGGGAAGAAGTTAGACAACAGTGAGTACTTGTTAGTTGTTACAATATATAAACGTAGAAAATTATTCCAAACCATGAACGACCAAGCAAAAATCGATGTCTTTTGGCCATCCCTTGGATGGTGGCGCATCAGAAAATTGCAAAATGTTGTAAGGAAACGAAATGATAATTTCGCAAGAAATCAGGGGAATGATAAAACAAGATTCGCATTTCAATATACTAGCATATTATATGGAGGTCTTTTACAAGTTTAATATGCAAACCGTTGGGGACAATCCAGTGGGCTAAGTAATGAATAAATAAATACTGCCTCAGACATCGATGGCAGGGACTTATTAAGTTGCCGCAAAAATGTATAGTTTAAGAAAGAAGAAACAAAGTCATAATAATTTTATAACATTTTTATCAAACTATAACTAACAAAGCAAGTTGACCTAGTGGTTATGTCATGAGATATTTCTCTCAAAGGCATGAGTTTGATTCTCTTTAAGATCAAAAGTCAAAATCTTTATATTTTGAACCAATAATAGAAGGGAAAAACTTTGATAAACTGTAAAATTAATTTTACACAAGCCTCTGTATTTATACTATAAAAATTCAAATCCTAAATTCCTAACCTAACCCTAAAAAACTAAATCTTATAACCTAAATTCTAAACACTAACCTTAAATTCTAAACCCTACAACTTAAACCCCTAAACTTTAAACCCTAAATTAAAACCCTAACCCCTAAAACTAAAAGACACTTATAAACTAAAATTTACATCGTCTGTATATCAAAATTTTTCCCTAATTGAATTACCTTTCAATTGGTTGGGATTAATTTAATAAAATATATAATAATTTACTATTAGTTTTTCTTAAAAAGTTAGTTGATGTGGATATGTCATATCATCATTCCACTTCATAATTATTGTCTAATCATCAGAACGTAATGACCGTTAGTTAACTAACAGATCTCATCCAACGAACAATTATTTTTTTCTTAAAAATAAACGTTAAAAGTTAAAATACTTAAAAAGAAAAAATTAGAATATACTAAGAAAAAATTAGAACATACATATATAACATGTAGGTAGAGATTGTAATAAAGTAACGAATTGCTTGGCAACAAATGCACGTTTCATCAAACTAGACGACCAAATTTTCTTGACTCCGCTGGATGCGGCTCTCCAATATTTACGTGATGATTGTATTGGCTAAGGCCTTTTAGTTTTCTTTCATTCTTTCATAAAACGATGCTTAAAAAAAGAATTAAAGTGATAAAACTGTGAACAATAGGAAAAAAATTTAAGCATTATGCCTATAATAAATAATTAGGATTGTTGTTGAGGGTAGGCCATAAAGGCGTAGGCCTAGGGTCTATCCTTTGTCCAAGGCCCGTTATTTATAATTAAAAGTGTTTAATTTTAATAATAGTTTATTTTTTCTAATATTTATTATTACGGTCTAATTTTTTCAATACTTGTTATTAGGGGTCTATTTTTTCAATGCTTGTTATTATGAACCTATTTTTTTCAATATTTATTATTAGGTCAAGCCTATGATACGGTAAAATTTCCACTGATTACATCTCTGTGATGGTTAATGGATCTCCTACACCTCCATTTGCTATCGGCCGCGGGCTCATACAAGGATGCCCTCTTTCTCCATTACTATTCAACATTGTTGCCGAATTCTTGAGTGCGCTGATTAGAAAAGCTTGCTCCTGCAGTCTTTTTACTGGTGTTTAAATTGGGCAAAATCCAATAAAAATTTCTAATATTCAATTCGCACAATCTAATTTTATTCTGTGAGCTTCAGAGGTGCAAGTCAAGAATGTTGTATTTGAAAGGGTTTGAGATTGCGGTCGGGCTTAAGCTTAATCTAAAGAAGTCAAAGCTGATTGGGATTAACGTTGAGGACGCAATTGTTGATAAATGGGCGTTACTGTTGCATTGTCAAAGGGAAAATTTTCGTTATCATTATTTGGGGCTGCCATTGGGAGCAAACAAAAATTCGGTACAACTATGGGATCCCATTGTGGAGAAATTCAAAAAGAAACTATCAGGTTGGAAATCAAAGATGCTCTCCTTTGGAGGCAGGATTGCTCTGGTCAATCTGTCCTAGCAAACTTGTCGATCTACTTTATTTCTATCTTTCCTATGTCAGCTTCAATCAAGTCGACCATATCCAGCTTGGTTGCAAGGTTTTTATGGGGTTCGTTAGATAAAAAATCAATCCATTAGGTTCGTTGGGAAACTATTTGTTTGCCCATGTCTTGTGGAGGTTTGGGGTTGATTGATCTTAAAGTCAAGAATAAAACACTTCTCAATAAGTGACTTTGAAGGTTTGGCATGGAACCAAATCGTCTTTGGAGAAGGGTGATTGCAGCTAAGTATGAAGAAAATTCGAATAACTTGTTGCCTTTAAATCTAAGGCATGTTAACAAGTCTTGGATCTGAAAAAACATTATTGCACCACTATCAAACTCAGAAAACACTTTCACTCAAAATATTAGGATGTCTGTTGGTGATGGCAAAAGAATTCGATTCTGGCATGATGTTTGGGTGGAATCATTACCTCTCAAGGATGCCTTTTCCAAATTTTTTGCATTAACTTCTTTGAAAGATGGAATTATTGTTGACTTTGGGCGAATCGATGATGGAGCTTGGAAATGGAAAATCGATCTGCATAGAAGACCATTTGATTGAAAGAATGACATTTGGGATGAGTTTTTGGCTACGATTCATACTGTTTGCCCAGGAAGTTTCAAATGTGATAGCCTTCGATGGATTGGTAAATCTAATGGTTTTTATTCTTCCAAATTTTACTGTGATTAATTGTCCAATGATGACAGGGTTAAAAATGAAGTTTGGAAGCTTGTGTGGCCAAACCTTGCACCTCCAAAAGTTGAAGCATTTCTATGGAAATTAATTCATGAAAAGATCCCTACGATAGTCGAACTATCTAAAAGAGGCTTGCTTAACCAACAATCTTTACGATGTCCTCTTTGCTGTATGGAGGATGAGACCGTAAGCCACATGTTTTGTCATTGCAAAGTGAGTTGGCTTTTGTGGCAACGATGGTGCTGTGTTTGGGGTGTTTATGTGGTGATGCCCGGTAATGTTAATTCTTTCCTTCTCTATTGGTGCTCTTTATATAATCCCATGAGCTCAAAAGAGGTCTGGTAGATTTGCTTTTTGTGCTTCGTTTGGTCTATTTTGCTTTACAGGAACGATGTGGTGTTTAGAGGTATTATGGTTAACGAAAACTAATTGTTTGATTTATGCCTTATGCGGTTAGGGTGGTGGTGTAAGGCTAAATTACCCTCTTTTATCAATTCTGCCAATGATATTTTGATGTGCCTATATGTGCTGAAATCTAAAAAACAAACCAGTTGTGCAATGCTATATGTGCTTGGGAAAGGTCTCCCTCGGACTGGCTTAAGCTCAATGTAGGTAGTGCATTTGATGGGGGATAAGATAAAGCTGGAATAGGTGGCTTATTGAGAAATGTGGATAATGTATCTTTGATCATGTTTTCTAAATCAATTGGTGTTATTGATGCTACATCGGCTGAGTTGCTTGCGTTGAAAAAGGCTTGTTCCTTATTTAGAGAGTCGAAGTAGGTTCGGTCGTTCAAACTTATTCTTGAAACGGACTGTAGTGTGTTTGTGGAGTGGTTTGCTCGCCCAAATTGGCTTCGGTTGTGTTCATGTTAGGATGATCAATAAAATGTGGAAATGGCTAAGAGGGGATAAATTGACAAATAAAAAGTTTAGAAGCAATTTGGAAAATAAAAAAATTGGGGCACATGAGTTATAGTGGTTCAACCTTCTAACAAGGTTTATATCCACTACCTTAGCTTCTTATTAAGGATTTTCTAAATTCACTATTGAATTTCTTCCCCTTTTCTAGGCTAAGGAGTCAACCTTGTACAGCCTCAAAGCTTTCTACTCAAAGCTTTGAGAAACAACTTGTAGCGATGTTTTTTTCTCGCTAAAAAAGATTGTGTTTGTTTTTGTTTTGAAAATATTTTCTTCCGCGTGGGATTTTATAAAACCTGTATTTTATTTAAAATTGGAGTCGCCACCGGCCACTCAAGGTGGACCGGACACCGTAGAAAACTAGAGATTTCAAAATATCGGGTTCGGGAGTCGGTTACGAATGGGGAAGGATTAGCACCCCACACCGCCCAAAATTGGTACTTTAATAATTACCGCTTTATTAATATTAAATTTTCCGGATTAAAGTGACGATTAAATTAAAATTTGGTTACGAGTGCGAGTAAATTTTAAAAGTCTCGTTATTCGAGAGTAAACGCCCAACCACTATCACTACGCTTGATACTGGCCCCGTTTACGCTCGAATAAAAGGGCACCGCATTGACAAAATATATGTTCGTTATACAAACTTAAAAAACATGGCAAATATAAATAAATACACAGTGATAAAAATATGAATAAATACTAACATAATAAATTCTAATATAACATGAATAAAATACTAATCTAAAAACATACATACATAACTATTAATTTAAAACATAAATAAAAACAAATCTAACACAAATAAAATATTAATACAAAACATAAATTTAAAAATATTAATCTAACTTATAAATAAAAACATATCTAACATAAATAAAATATTAATCTAAAACATACATACATAAATATTAATCTAACTTATAAATAAAAACATATCTAACATAAATAAAATACTAGTCTAAAACATAAATTTAAAGCATACTAATCTAAAACATAAATAAACATACAAATTAAAAACACGATTTTAAATTAACTACTACTTCATTAAAATATAAAAATTACAACATAAATAAAAAGGAAAGAAAATATACCTAACTAGGAGTTCGAATGACGAACCCCGACTGGACCCCACCGAGATCTACCACGACCCCTCCAAAAATATTAACTAGATCGAACCCAAAATAAGACCTCGATCGAACCGACTAGGACCGAGGACACTGCCCCGATCCTGGGCTAGCCAGGAGCCTAAGCTCCCTTATTCGGCCAGCCCTTATGCCGATTCAAATTGGCTTGCTGCCAATTTCAATTTTTGCTTCATGCCAATTGCCATTCAATTCCCTCAATTGCCTCCCTATTTATAGGGGTGAGGAGGGTGACGTGGAGCTTTGTGCTCCACTCCCCTCCCCTCTTTTTTATTATTAATTTTTTTTACTTTACTTTTTTTAGATTAATAATATTATTACAACAATACTAAAAATACTAAAACCCGGACAAAAATGAGTGATTACAGTTGCCCCTCTTTGCTTGTTCTTGTGAAACGAGAAAAAAACAAAGATCAAAAGCACTCATATTTGTCTTATCTGGCTAAACTTCTCTCCTTTTGACGCGTCTTCTTTCTTTGGTAGATCTTCATTCTCTTCAGCGCATGTCTTCTTTCTTGTTTTGGTTGATCCACTTTGTCACTCTCGGGAAGCAAAGCCTTCAAAATGGGGGTTGTTTGTTGAGGAAGCCAAAACGAGTTCTACTTGCTACATTATTGGTAATAAGATAATACCTAAAGAGAGTTCGACCCAGCTGCAACACCGACGAAGAGACAGGGTCTACAAAATTCGATCCAGCTGCAACACTGACGAGGAGGCAAGACCGATAGGTAAAAGTTCTGATGTCTGATCCAGCTACAACTCTGACGAAGAGGCAAGATCAGAAAACTGACAACTTTTCTCTTTTTTTTTCTTCTTTTTTTCTTCTTTTTTCTATCTTTTCTCTTTTTTTTCTTTTTTGATTTTTTCTTACAACATTGATAAAACTTGAAAGTTGGTGAATTTTGACCAAGCTACAACACCGACGAAGAGGCATGGTCTAATGATTTGATCCAGCTACGACACCGACGTAGAGGCAGGATCGGATAGTTGCTTTTTTGTGATCAAGCTACGACTCTGACGAAGAGGCATGATCAAAATTTGGTTGAAAGCTCATTTTTTGATTTTTTTTTTATTTTTTTCTTTTCATTTTTTTTTCTATTTTTTTCTATTTTTCTTCTTTTTCTTTTTTGATTTGTTTTCTAGCTACAACATTAATAAAGAAAACTTGAAAATTAGTAAAGTTGGATCTATCAACGGAGAAACATAAATATTAACTGGAACCCTACTACACCATCAGCGGATAAGTAGGACAAAGAAAGAATCGGGACCTAGCCACTCCATCACGGAGGATGGATCGGATAATGATGACCTAGAACCGCTACACCCTTGATGGAGAGCGGGATCGAGGACGACGGGAGCTTGGACCCGGTCACTCCCGGGCCGAAGGACTGGATTGGACAATGACGACCTAGAACCGGCTACACCATCAGCGGAGAGCAGGATCAGAGGACGACGGGAGCTTGGACCCGGTCACTCCATCAGCGGAGGACTGGATTGGACAATGACGACCTGAAACCGGCTACACCATCAGCGGAGAGCAAGATTTGAGGACGATGATAGCTTGTACCTGGCCACTCCATCAGCAGAGGACTGGATTGGACAATGACGACCTAGAACCGGCTACACCATCAGCGGAGAGTAGGATCTGAGGGCGACAGGAGCTTGGACCTGACCACTCCATCAGCGGAGGGCTGGTTTGGACAATGACGACCTGGAACCGGCTACACCATCAATGGAGAGCAGGATCAGAGGACGACAAGAGCTTGGACCTAGCAACTCTATCAGGGGAGAGCAAGATTTGATAATGACGACCTAAAACCGGCTACACCGATAGCTTGTACCTGGCCACTCCATCAGCGGAGGACTGGTTCGGGCGATGAAAGTTGATAAATTCATTTTGATTTTCATTTCATTCATTTTTCTTCATTTTTTTCATTTTTTTATTTTTTTCGACTTTTGATTTTTTTGATTTTTTTCTAATTTTTTCAGATTTTTTTCAACTCTATTTTTTTGGTAATTTTTCTTTTTTCTTGAACTATACAAAGAAGTAAAACTTGAGGAAAATTAGGTCTGGTTGCACCGTCAGCAGAGAAACAAGACTTGAATAGAAATTCGATCTGCTTGGGGAAAGGTTCAGATCTGTTGCACCGTCAATGGAGAAACAAGATCTTCATGATGTCTATATTGTTGCACCATCAACGGTAAAGCAAAATCTGGAAATTGTTGGCCTATCAACAATGACGAAGGTAAGATTTGGAAAAGGGTTACTTCTGCTGCTCTACTGGCGGAGGGGTATGACCTAAAAATGAATAAACATTAATCAGTAAATGTTCACAAAATTTTTCACTGTTACCTTTTATTGATGTTTCAGCATCCTCTTTGTGTTTGACCTCCTCTAAGACTAAGGTTGGCTGTCATGTTGTTGCCCCTACGGCTGAGGATGTTCGGTCTCTTTTTAAACCTTTTTGTAAGCAAAAATACATGAATTTTATGCCTAAATGCATGGTGACTTCGGTGTATGCACTGAACATAGATGTATGACGTTTGCAAAAATGGTTTAATGCAAGATGAATGCAACTACATGCATGAATGTGACATGATTTTTTTTTCGATCCTCAAAGGGATGCCCCTGATTCTTCACTGGTCCCGTCAGGATCTTGGTTTTTTGTATATGACGGTGCCCCAACCTCAACTTGGGTTCGATCAGTTATCTGGATGCATGCCCCAACATTTTATTAATTCTTATGCCATCGTCTTAAATTGCTTTTGAATTTGACACTTTGAGTGTGGATTCTGTTGCCCCCTAGGTTGGGTTTATAAATTGTGTTGGTTCATGGCAGCTCGTTACTATTATTATTTTGGATTAGGTGCATTTTTGCAAACTGTGGTCAAAGATGCAAGAGTTTGAGTCGACAATGAAGGCTGGACCTTGGCAAATAATGCCCCCGGACTGAGGACTTGTTATAGGCATAATGTTTGTAAAAGATGTGGGGCGCTTTTGGACATGCCCCAAGACCAAACTTTTGTAAGAGGCTTTGTAAGGTGCTAGATCGACCATATTCGTTGTATTTAATGGGGCAACCCGAGGATTAGTTTTATTATTCTGAAAATGAATGCATGCAAAATGTGTTATAAATCGATGCAATGCAAAATTAAGATTGTGATGATGTTGTGCAATGATGCAGGTGAAATCAATGCGATGAGAATAAAATGAAACGAGTTAGTACCAAATAAAATGGTTAAATAAAACAAATAAAAATAGAGTAATAAAAAATTGTACATAAACAAGAAATAAGGCACCAGAGCCTAAATAGGGTGACCACTAATCAGGCAGAGTTTCACATGGCTCTAAAGGGTTGGCTCTTACGGCTCACTATATGCAGTTTTGGTGCTAAGAGGTACCCGAATTGTCCTTGCTGTCCTCTACTAAGAGTAGCAAGGCCCCCGGTCATCACCCATTATAGGCTCCTTTCAACCGGGTTCAATTCAGGGGGACCCATTCGCTTATACCCATACGGAGGAACGATATCCTCACGAAAGTATAAGGTACTCGAGCCCCGAAGGTACTTGCTAGGCCCATACGGGAGAACGATATCTCCACGAAAGCATTAGCGTTTTCCCCCCACTTAAAAAAACGGGTTTATATGCCATATTTTAAATGCGTTAAAACAAACGCGCAATTATAACCGAATGTTAGTTTAATAGTCACTTTAATCCAGAATTTCCGATATTAATAAAACGGTAATTATTTGAAAAAGCTCGACTCTCATTTGTTTTTGAAAAACAAAAATGTCCCCAGCGGAGTCGCCATCTGTAGCGATGTTTTTTCTCGCTAAAAAAGATTGTGTTTGTTTTTGTTTTGAGAATATTTTCTTCCGCGTGGGGTTTTATAAAACCCGTATTTTATTTAAAATTGGAGTCGCCACCAGCCACTCAAGGTGGACCGGACACCGTAGAAAACCAGAGATTTCAAAATATCGGGTTCGGGAGTCGGTTACGAATGGGGAAGGATTAGCACCCCCACACCGCCCAAAATTGGTACTTTAATAATTACCGCTTTATTAATATTAAATTTTCCGGATTAAAGTGACGATTAAATTAAAATTTGGTTACGAGTGCGAGTAAATTTTAAAAGCCCCGTTATTCGAGAGTAAACGCCCAACCACTATCACTACGCTTGATACTGGCCCCGTTTACGCTCGAATAAAAGGGCACCGCATTGACAAAATATATGTTCGTTATACAAACTTAAAAAACATGGCAAATATAAATAAATACACTGTGATAAAAATATGAATAAATACTAACATAATAAATGCTAATATAACATGAATAAAATACTAATCTAAAAACATACATACATAACTATTAATTTAACACATAAATAAAAACAAATCTAACACAAATAAAATATTAATACAAAACATAAATTTAAAAATATTAATCTAACTTATAAATAAAAACATATCTAACATAAATAAAATACTAATCTAAAACATACATACATAAATATTAATCTAACTTATAAATAAAAACATAACTAACATAAATAAAATACTAGTTTAAAACATAAATTTAAAGCATATTAATCTAAAACATAAATAAACATACAAATTAAAAACACGATTTTAAATTAACTACTACTTCATTAAAATATAAAAATTAAAACATAAATAAAAAGGAAAGAAAATATACCTAACTAGGAGTTCGAATGACGAACCCCGACTGGACCCCACCGAGATCTACCACGACCTCTCCAAAAATATTAACTAGATCGAACCCAAAATAGGACCTCGATCGAACCGACTAGGACCGAGGACACTGCCCCGATCCTGGTCTAGCCGAGAGCCTAAGCTCCCTTATTCGGCCAGCCCTTATGCCGATTCAAATTGGCTTGCTGCCAATTTCAATTTTTGCTTCATGCCAATTGCCATTCAATTCCCTCAATTGCCTCCCTATTTATAGGGGTGAGGAGGGTGACGTGGAGCTTTATGCTCCACTCCCCTCCCCCTTTTTTATTATTATTTTTTTTACTTTACTTTTTTTTAGATTAATAATATTATTACAACAATACTAAAAATACTAAAACCCAGACAAAAATGAGTGATTACACAACTCTCTTATACAAGAAATGGATTAGCAAACAGAAAATCATCTCAAAGGTAAAGTGTTTGCCCAAATACAAGTTCACCAAACCCAATGATGGTTACAAGATTTGACTCTAAAAGGCTCAATGATGGTTTGATTTGTGCTTGAATGCTTTAGATTTGATCAAAATGTTCAATGGTTGTTGTAGCTTTGGAGACTTGAATATATATCCCCTTATTGATTTCTAACTGTTTTGGTGGTTGAGATATTGAATAGAGCCGTTGGGCTGTATTTTTCTCGCAATAAATGTTGTTTGCCAACCCTCGGTATCGATATGCGGGCTGCCATATCGATACTTGCCAAAAGAAGAAAGAGTCGTTGTACAAAGGGGTATCGATACGCGGGAGGGCGTATCGGTACGAAAATTGCATTTTACAAAGGTGTACCGGTACGGGAAGTATCGTATCGGTACTGGTTTTGCTCACTGAAATCTGATAAATAAGTGAGTGGAAAATCTTCGGTCGAATAAGGGCATATTAGTACGATATAACCACTTTTTAAAAATTATGGTTCCAATAAAACCAACAAGGTAACGGCTATAAAATTAAATGCAAAGATTTTGTAAATCTGAACACCCCGTATCAGTACGAGTAGAGCCGTACTGATACTCAAAGCTTATTTGGTTCCCAGGTAAGAATGGCGTACCGATACGGCTATACGCGCATAGCCGTATCGGTACCCAATAGCCATCTCGTTTAAAAAAGAATTTCAGTAGCTAAGGACCGTATCGATACGGCTAAGAATGTATTGATACACCTGAACCAAATTGGCTATTTGAGTACGAAAACACAGAAAATATTTGGGGTTTTAGTTTTTGCCTTAAAAACAATTTTAAGTTTGAATCATTGTCATTTTATGAGATTTTTGAGCAATTAAAAGTTTATTCAATTTTATAATTTAATTCTTTAAAATCATTATTATGTCAAAATCAAATATTAGTTTTACAGTTCGGGCATGCAATAATAGAATGTTTGGGATGTTGCTTGGATTTTACATACCCATTCGAGCTGTTTTCAGGAGTGCCAACTCATCTGCAGACAAGCTGGCCAAATCGGGCATTGATAGATCACATCCAATGTGTTGTATTTCTAACTCCATAAATGGGTAGCACACATTCTAATACATCTTATGTTTGCACTGGTTTAGTTCCTGGGGAAAGGGGATGGTTGCCTTTTGGTGAGAGGTTACAGGATCAAGAGGTCCTCATGCTACTGGATTTCATAATCGTAAAAGACTGTTGATGCAAGCTCATATTTTGTTAGTGCTGTGTAGGCTCTCAAGCACAATGGGCTAATGTCGATTGTTGTGATATGCATAATTCGTGTCTTGTTGACTCGATGTACTTTTTTTTTCATTTAAATTTGAGGTTTTTTAATAAGGCAGGGGTTCAATGGTTAGCTATTATCTAATAAAATACATCTTAAAAAAAACCAAATCAATCATTTCAACCATCACAAAACTCGATCAAAATTTACTTAAATAATCTAAATCATACTCTAAAATACCATAATAGTTATTTGATAATCAAAATATACTAACCTTGATTGCTTAATAAAAACATACATTCTCCGAATAAAACAAACATACCAATAGACGATCGACAACTTATGGAACAAGTCACCTCGTTCTCTGACTTTCGATACCCAAGAATCTATGAACACCAATGAAAATCATAACCTCTATTCCGCAAGTCTCTGAACAGAAAAAGACGATAGCACAGCCTAAACCGATAATTTCCTCTCGTTGCTTTCTTCCTATATGAGATAATGAAAATAAGGTAACAGCAGAAATGAGAATAAAGAGAGGATATGTAATATTTTATCAATGTGATGTATGACAAGACTTTCTCCAAACTCTAGATATAATGAGTAGATGTCATAAAAAATTCTAATTCTAATGGCCATTAAAGTTCTAATAATGAAATACGTTAAAATCATATTTAAGATTTCCACAAATGATAGTAATTTTCAATTTTCTTATAACATTAAATAGATATTGAGTTTTAAAATTTTTATAAGTAAAATGGTCACAAACTAGTTAGGTAGTTTCACTAATATTTTACACGTCCTGAATCCTGATGCTTGAAGATACAAACTAAAAACAATATGTTAAATATGTTAAAAAATAATCAATCTGTTAATTTTTAGTTTTGGAGGCTAAAGCAAAACTGCTAATGCTGGGCGTCCCGGTGGTAGAGGCAGCCCTCACAAGTTCAATATTGAATCCCTGCTCTGATACTATTAGGCCAAATTACCTGTCACTGTCCGCACTCCTCTTTTTTGGCTGAACAATTTTATTGTAAGAATTTTCATTTATTCCGAATGCAGATAGATACGCAGTTTCGTCTCGGTGATGATCCTGAAAAGTAACTAGCGAAGCCAGAAAGATATCACTCTGGTATCAAGCTTTGCACATGCAAGGAGTCAGGGGGTTCTCCCAAAGATCATAGTTCGGGAAGGTCTCTTCTGGATGTCTGGTGGGTGATGACAACGTCCTCAACAAAATTTGCCCATTCCATATAAGGATCCCCAAAAGATTTAGACATAAGCCCCTTGTCTGGCTTTATGGATTTTTGACGGTGACCCATGTACCTTCTTGCTCCGATTATCAATTTAGCGAAGTTGCCACCATGCGTCAGCACGAACACATCAGACTTCAGGCACACCAAGAAATCAAGTGCTGCCAAGCTTGTTACATGCTTCCTGAAAACAACCAACTCCTCCTTACTTGCTAACTCTTCCTTGGTAACCTGTTTGAAAGCATTGTAATGGTCGTCTTTGCCAAAAAACAAAAGGATTTATTTTCGAAAAAACAAGAGGGACATGAAACAGGACTGTCTGCAGTTCAAGTACGTCACATCAACTACTTGCATTGCAGTCCCTGATATAGTCCTGCTTGTTTAACCAACAGGCCTGAATGAGTATAACTCTAATGCTTCCATATATAACAAGGACAGTGGTACAGGAAGAGAGACTTCCCAGATAGATAAAACGGTAAATACTTGGATCACGGAAAAAGTTCCTAGTAACATAGTCTTTGGACATAGAAAAATGATTCCGGACAAGAAGATTTTATGGCATTGATAGAAAGTAAAGATTAAGAAAAGAACGCACCAGATTTGGAAACATGTTCCTTGAGGGTGCCATCCGATTCTGACCACCATAAACCTGACCAGAAGCAACATAAATCTGTGTTTCCTTCGGTTCAAGAGGGCACCTTCCTTCTTTCCTCTTCTGCAGAGCCAGCTGCCAGAGATGGGTTCCATTCTGCCATCACAGTCATTACATAGATAAGCGTATCCAAACCTACTTATTGTTCTTCAAAAATGAACAATCAGAAAAGGCAAGTTGTTATAAATCACCTTATACCGTCGAGGCCATTCTTTTTCTGTATTCTGCCATTCCAGCTTTCTCCTCCCTTGGTCCAAGAAAATCACAGAATGATAGGCCCACCATCCCTTTGTCAAACCTAAGATGTAAAGCCCTGAATGAAATGGACTATTAGTTATTCCGGATTTAAAAAAGCACGAATCCAACATTTTAGCAGAATCTTAGCTAAAAGAATACATACATGTAAGGATTTGGACTTCTTGTGCGGTTCCTCATTCTTGAGACCAACAAATCTGACATTTCCTCTATCTCTGGAAGAAATTTAAGAGCATGATAATTGACCCTGCATCTTAACCTGTTGATTTCTGGAGGGACATTATCATACCTGAACCAAATACCAATACCCACAAAAATAGGGAAGGGAATAAAGGAGTATAAGAGAATTGATAACCATGGCGTACCCAAGTCTATCAACAAAAGGCTTTAGGGCCATTATCTTTTTCTCCTTGATCCGAGGTAGCACATTGTCAATGTAAAATTGTGCTGGAGCGTATTTGGAATGTTCTTCACTGTCCGTCTATTGCACATAGCAAAAATTATCCATGTAAACCATTCCAGTGGCAAACGGATGGAATAGATGTCGATCAATATGTTTTATTCATTCTTGACTTCTCACGTCATATTTGAAGTAGACATCATCATCCAATAAAGTTTATAATTGAATGGCTACAAGCTCCAAACAAACTATGATACACATGTAGCAAGATGGAGATCTGTGAATGATGATTCTAACATATGTGAAATGAGACATGAGCAGAATACTTTCTAACAGTCCCTTTTCAAAGACAATTGGCTACATGATGCCACTGTTTCCAAAATGAATAAAATACTTAAAATATTAATATAACTATCAGTTATTCTAAACAATGAAATGAAATTGTCAGTTATGAGGTCTATTTAAACTCATTATGAAAGAAGTACCAATAGTTCAAAGTCCATAGAGGATTAACATCACCTTCACCTGTAGCTTTTTGTTTCCTAGTACTTCATGCTACTAACGAAGTCAAAATCACATTAAGGCTTTGCCTGAATAAGTGGAAAGAAAATTAAAAGGATGGAAAATTAAAGTAGTAGAAAAAGAGAAAGATGGAAAATTTTAAAGAAAATGTAATTTTCTTTCTATTCATTGCTTGGTAGACTTGAAAAATGAGATGAAAGAAAATAAAGCTTCTGAAAATACAGAATTTTGAACCAACTTACATCTATTTCATATTTTCTCTCATCATTCCAAGTAGGAATGACTTGTTCACTTTCTTTCCTGCCAAATACACACAAAATTTATTTTCTTTTCACTTAGCCGTTCCCTCCTTCCACTTTTCCACTCTAACAAGCACATCCCAAGGAAAATGATTGAAGCAAATTCATTGAAGCAAACAGCTTCTAAATTGGCTGTTGCAGTCCTGCTAATTAAAATTGCAAATCTAGTAGAGGCAGAGAAAAATTGAAAAATCACCTTATACTGCTAAACAATTCTGGTTTGTCAGTAAACCACTCAGGTATGTCACGAACAAATTGCACGTTATCCTTTAAATAGTCTATGAAATGATCAACATCAAAAATGTCTTCAAATTTACTGCGCATGATTTTAAAAATATATTGCAACCAAAAGGATGAAATAGAGTTGCTGCAGTTAGATGAGTAAGTAATGCAATAAAGTGTCTTACTTAGGTACATGAGAGGAGCAAAAAAAATGAAATTCCCAGCAAACTATAGTTTGCTTAGAGAGCTTGAAATCTAAGTTCAAGGCAAGATTCCAAGCATATATTTAATCTTGAGGTATTGCTATTTACATATGAAACTTCACAGCTTAACAAGGTTATAAGCCAACCTCATGTAACTTGAATAAAGAAACAATTATCATGAGCCTAGTAACTTCAAATGTTAATTAATAAGAATGTCAACATTAACACATTGTACATTATTTTCGTAGAAATTAGGCATTATTGAAGTTTCTAAATTCACTGGAACAGCGACCAAAGGGATTATAGTTCAGACAAAACACAAAAGTTTAATTCTAAACTTCATTGTCTGAAGAAAATAATCTTCTCTATGACATAATTTGGGTGCACTAAGGTTGTGAAGCTAAGAGTAATAATTAAACAAAATCCTTTTGCTAAATTAAGAATCTCAGTCACTTACCTTATTATTATTTTCCCTTCTCTATCCATATATCAATACTTAGGTTACAATGATTTACATTCACAAAATAAACAATATGCAGGAGGTTATTAGACAAGGTATCTCACGTTTGATCTTTCCCAATCTGGTCCTGCTTCAGAACTGGCAAGATGAGAGTGGCATTCAGAATTTTGGCCACAGCCACTGCATTACATATCTGCATGGAGCATACAATAAGTCCATAAGTTTGTTGCTGGACATAAAAGATACCAAATCAGAAGAACTTTCAAAAATCATTCAACCAAATTTCCATTTTGAAGTAAGACCAAAATGCATTTGGAAATGATAAAACTAGAATAGAACCAGACAGAAAATTTCCCAGATTAGGATCAAGAAATCACGACAGAGACAAGCAGCAAAAGTGCTTTAAGGAAGCTCTTTATTTACAAATTCAAACTTAGGCACGTACATGCTTATAATTATAATCTTCTTTTTTCAATCCCCCCCCCCCAAAAAAAAAAAAAATACTTGTATCATATGATTTTTCATGACCTCCAAAAGAAGTTCCATGAAATAATAAGCCAAAAAAGTGAACAAAACATTGTAATTTTGTACTCACTATTTCGTAGGTTTTTACAGTAATCAAGATGACGAAACAAGTCATTATACACTTTAGAATTGCAACGTGAGGCAAGATCTTTTATTTTATAAACTCCAGGTCAGTGATGCTAACTTTATGTATCAGTAATTTTATAACTCAATCACTTCGGAAAGACTTGTGATGATTGAGACTATAACGCTTCTGAATTGGCAAGGTCAGGCAAGAGCATTTTTCTTCAAACTCCACGCCAGTGACGCCAACTATAAGTATTGCTAATTTATAACTCAATAACTTCAAAAGGAAATTGTAACCTTTTCCGACTCCATACGATAAGAAATGGTAAATGGACGAGAAAAATAGTCAATCAGGTTGCAACTAGAGGGAAAAAATCCATACTGCAATTCTTTGCTGATTTAGACCACCCTCGGCATGAATGAATAGATAACCACTTGTTTCATTCTGGGGAGGAAGCTCTGCACAATACTTAAAATAGTGATTAACATTGGCTGTGATAATATGAACAAGAAAACGAAACAACTTGATAGCAAATATCAGGAATTTAACCGTTAATCCGTCTGAAGAAGTTTAGAGTGATCTAGTCTTCTACAATCATAGCCTAAAACTTTGCACTCAGTAGTCCTCCATCTTGAGAATATATATACAAATTATAGCAGTAAGCTATATGATACCATAATCTCCTGCTATATGGCTTTTCTACAACCCAAAACTAAGTTAGGACACATTTTGAAGTAACAAACAATTTCATAAGGTTGCGTTGCAGCATTTAAATTCTAAATTTTGGACAAGGATTTCAAAAGTAGGATAAATTGTGTAATAAAAACACATGAAACAGTAACACTCGCAATTATTTTTCAAATTAATGGATTTGTTAAATGTCGATTTAGTGTAAATATAAAATACATATAAATATCTGTGGGTTAGAAATTCAGGGTTCATATCTTTTAAAAATATAATCATATTGATTTACAACTAATTTATACATAGTATATGATTTTGTTATCACAATTTATACAGCAAATGAAATCCAAATTCAGAGTTTCAAATCCACGCTCCCAAAATAGCATGAATGTTTCACATATCATAGAGACGGTCAAATACATAGTATCATATCCCTAAAAAAGGAACCTATAATACCTGATATTCCACCTTCAGGACGCTCAGCACAAGGCTTCCATGAAGTAGTTGCAGAGAAAGGATTCTTCCAAAGTGAAGGCTTCTCCTTAACCTTGAAAACATAGTGAGCCGCATTCTTACTAACCGATGCAATATCGAGAAAATGGAGATCAATCCGGCAATGGCGATAAGAATGAGCACGAAGAAAGAGATCCTGGAACCGCATTGAGAAAACCTAGGATCATCCTTAAAGAAAGGGAAAAATGAGTGACATTGGCACCAAAACGAACGGTCGCGATCTCGTGAAGAATGGCGAGGGTGATCCTCGACTTGCTGAGTAAAGCGATCATGGATAAGAGGAGAGGCGTCCTCGTCGGGTTTCATCGGAGAAGAAGCGGCTCGGCTCCCGAGCGAGCTGCTCGAGTGTCTTAGCTCAACCATGACTGGCTTCCGACTCTAAGCCAGCTTTCGAAAGCTCTGCTTCGGCTTCTGCGACTCGGATTAACGCGGCTGGTGGTAAACAATTCGATAGGAGGAAAAAAAAAGGTTCTATCAGAGTCCATTTGTGAAGTCTTCAAATCAAGTTGCTTGACATCAAGGTAAAACGTTACTGAAAAACCTTCATCTGTTAAGGTAAACTGGTCTTTTCGTCTCCTGTTCGAAATAAAACATATTTTTGCTCTACTGCCATCAATAGGACGGGCATTTTTATCGTATTATAACGAGGGATAGAATTAGGATTTGGAGTTTATGAACAAAACATTAATGTTTGAAATTCAAGGACAAATTCATAAGCAAGTTAATTTTTTAAATATATATATATATATAAAAGAGGACTAAAATAAAAAAATTTGAGGTGGGGGACAATTGCCCCTCTCCACCCTTGTATAGCTTCGACATTTATTATAACGTCCTCCTTGGTTCTACTAATTAAAAGTATTTATTTTTCTCGACCAAATCTTTCAAATAAATGACAAAGAAAGAAATAAGATCAATGGTCTTAATAGGTGGACTAGCTGACGCCGATTCTAGAGTGATTTGGCTTTCCATTGCCCTCGAAGAACCAAAGGACGGTGAAACGTGTGAAGAATAGAGAGGATGATTGTAGCGTTTCGATGGCAGTTAAACATAGTCAAGATGGTTTTGTGGATTCATTTAACCGTGATACACCCATAGGCGAAGTGGGTCGACAAGGCAGTGATGTTTCAATGGATAGCCAAACCCTAGGTAAGAATGATGCTAGTGCGAACAAACAATCTTATGTTGCAGCTGTTACTAGTGGGGTACATAACGAAAATACTTCGAACAACTCATTGAACGAGGAAGAAATCGTGGTGAACGATGAAGATGCAACTGTGGATATGGATGGACCTTTCCTTAGAATACAGTATGCAAATAAAATTCAAAAGCCGTTTTGATAGAGTAGCGCAGCATGAAAACCTATTGGTGAAGGTAGGTAATGAAATTGGTTTGGTTGAATGGAGATGGTGTGATGATTGTTGAAAGATATTTTATCCTCAGTACTTTCTTGATCGCAATTAAGCAAGCAAGCAACCTCAAGCGACTCTAACCCACCCTCTTAGACGCGATTATCTAGGCAAGCAAGAGTGTGAAGATGATCTCCAAAGATCTTCAAGAAATTTTGTTGAAACAATTTCTAAAGAAAAAAACACAAGATGAACATATATTGCAACAAATCACAAGAGAGTTTTTAATATTATTGATCAAAACAGAAGTGTCTTGTTTATAAAAAAGATGAGCCTATTTATAAGCTAGTAAAATCCTAAAACAAAGTTCAAATACAAAGAATTATATTTGAACTAAAGTATAAAACTAATAAAATAAAATCAATCCTAATTTATCTAAATCTCTTAATAACATTAATTAAATGATAAATATGATCTTAAATCTTCTAAAATACATAATGAAAACTCCTAAGCTGATTTAAATTACAAATAATGAATAAAAATATTGAAAATTCGTAATTATTTGAAAATCTCGTATTAGATATGTATGGAATTTTCTAACTGCACTGTCTTTGCTAAAATGGTTGTATCTTAGGCTCTGGTGTCGGATTGATGTGTTTCAAAGTGCGTTGGAAAGCTAAAAGACTGTCTCACAATTCAAAAGAATATTCGTGGTCAAAATATGTCCGGATCCCAATCAAAAAGTTGAAATAAGTGGACTAAATTTTTAAACTTGTAATTAGGCCTCTTCAGACGTGTATCATTCCCTCCTTCCTCAAAAAGATTCGTCCTCAAATCTAAATCAATAATGAGAGAAAAGAGCATCATAAGATGAAGAAGTTACATTGTAGATACATGGATCGAAGACAAGTTGTTTCCACCCTTTGGAATGGATAAAAACGATTGTTGGTGTCAACAAGCTCGAAAGAGTAAGTCCCCACCATGTGTTGCTTATCTCGTCATGGTGTGTACTTTATCTTGGTGTGGATCAATTTTGCTTTACTTCACGGCATGGTTAAGGAACTTCATGTCTTCGATTGAATTAATGGTGTTTGGTATGCTATGAAGTTTAACCATCTCTTGGAAGAACAAGTAGTATTCTTTCTCTTTCTTGCGACAAACCTAGAGGTGGTTCACCTAACACATCATCCATGTATTTCAATTTTTTAGAGTCAGGTTCATCACTCTCGTAGGTGGTGGGAGTAATGGTTTCTTCTTCAAATATATCATATTGGCCCTTGCATTTGAGACTTGGTGGATTCTTGGTTACAATGGATGGTTTTGTCGGTTGTGACATCTCATTCTCTGGTGTGTTGCTCACTTCTTCAACATGACTCATCAATAGTTATTCACTATCCCTTTGGACTAGCGATGATTTTCTTTCCTTCGACTTCGTACAACTAAAGTCGAATAATGTATTAGTAGGGCTATGAAAAGATGAAAGTTGAGATGTACTTTTATCAAAAGAGGAGTATTCCTTCCACAGAACCTTGGACTTTTGTTGGTGATAATGCGTGGGAATGAATCTCTCTCTCATAATCTTTTTAAGTTCTTCCCATGATCTTATCTTGGACTCCATTGAAATGTCGATCTTGTTTCAGCTGTGACCACAATAGTTTTGCATAATCTATGAATGTTAAGACAATCAGCAGAACTTGAAGCTCTTCGGGACATCTATAAAACTTAACCAAGATATCAAAGATATTTTCCCAGTCACAATAACCATAAGGATCATACTTCCCTTAAAAAGAAAGCACTGCAAACTTTCACCTTGGTTGGCGTATCATTTGGTAACAAACAATAATCATTTTATATCTGATGCCAAATGATAGAGTAGCGTAGCATGAAAACCCCTTGGTGAAGGTGGATGACGAAATTGGTTTGGTTGAATAGAGATGTCGTGATGGTTGTTGAAGGATATTTTGTCCTCACTTGTTTTCTTTAGTATTGTTGGTGGGTTACCTTGTGTACTCTTTTCCTCCAACTAGATTTATGGAGGTTTTTAACGAGGCACTTGGTATACCTTTGTGACTGCTTTTTCGATTAATGCATTCATCTCTTATTCACCAAAAAAAAGAGATAATCTATCTTTGATAAAAAAAAGACTCATTTATCTTCTTAAGAACACATTTTGACAATAATATAAACACTTAAATCTTAAACTAAACTTTTTCAAATGTTCTTTTTAAAAATATTTTCTTACCTCGCTTTTTAAAATTAATGCTAAACTAGCACTAAATTTGACAAACTATAACTCAATGATTCACAAATAAAATGTTGTATTTAAAAAGTGGAGAGTTCTAAGGGTGGTCATACATTTGGTGGGGGTGAGCTGGGAAGAGCCGGGTGATGTTTTAGGCCTCTTCAATTTTTGTTTCTCAATCGGATTCATTGGTAAATTAAGAAGCAATTGTCTTAATTTCAGTCGCGGTTGTTGTATGGAGTATTTGGCTTGCGCAAAACGAATTGGTCTTCAACAAGTCCATTACTAAGAGAGACTTGCTACTCTATTCGAAGTTAAGGTCTTTGGTTTGGTTAAAAGCTCTTAAACCAGATCTTATTGCTAACTTGGACGATTGGTGGGATAGCCCCTTGTGTAGTTGTAATTTTGTTGATCAGGTTGTTGTCGAGTGGTTCTCTCCGCAACAAGGCTATGTTGCTGAGGAAAATTTACAAACTTTTGAAGTTGAAATATTTGAGAAATTTTTGTAACATTATAAGTAATTATTCAAGGTTATAATATTTGTAAGAAATGTGTAATTCTCGTACTTTTTAAAGTAATTACTCAAATGTTACATCTTCATAAGAAAAATGAGTAATTTTATAACTTTTTGGGTGATTTTTTAAGTTTGGATGAGAAATGTCTGTGTAACATTATGAGTAATTATTAAAAAAGTTACAATATTTGTAACAAAATGTATAATTCTTGTTATTTTTTAGTAATTATTTGAAATATTACATGTTAGTAAAAAGTTTCAAAATTTTTGAAGTTTGGATATTTGAGAATTTTTTTGTAACATTATGATAATTATTAAAAAAGTTACAATATTCACAGAAAAATGTGTAATTCGTGTAATTTTTTAAGTAATATTTCGAGTAATTTTTTGACACTTTAAGTAATGTGACCGACCTTTTTTAAATTTCTTTTAATGTTTTCTTCTTAGTTTTTAAAACTCTCCTTAAGAAGTACTTTTAAAAAAAATAAATTTTTACATCAGTATATTGAAAAAAATTAAATTTAAATATTTAATATTATGGTTAAATAGTATATTTAGAAAGTTCAAATATGATGTTTTAAAAAATAATGATAATAAATTAGAAAGAAAAAAATGGTGGAATGATTTTGGGATAGTTTTGAAGAGTATAAATCATCTAACTTTTTTTTACCTTATTTATATTTTAATATTAAAAAAATAGATTTAGTGTTAGGGTTAGAGTTTAAAGTATTGAATATAGAGTATATTTTTTAAAGTTATGATTTAAAATTTAAAATTGTAATTTAAGATTTAATTTTTTTTAGCGTTATGACATAAAAAGAATACCAAAAAAGCAAAAAAATAATTATTCGGTTTTAAAATGGTAAATTTCAGACATATTTATAATTGAGTTTGACGACCAGCAAACATATAACCTATTAACTAAAATACCCATTACTACTTTGATAATTCATCCACTTGCCAACCTATATCACAGTTACTTTAATTCTTTCTGCATTTGGTACAAACATCTGTCATTTGATAGTTGCCAAATGAATTGTCTTTGAAAACTGTAATCACCCGAGTAGCGGACAAAAATCATGTGCTTTCGGTGTTTTTATTTTTATTTTTTGATACTAAAAAAATTAATTTTTAATTATAAATTTTAAAAAATAAAATTTATTTTAATTTTCAAAATTTTAATTTTAAATTTATTTTTTTAGTGTGCGGTATATAAAGTATATCGAAAAAGATAGAAAATTTTTATTCCAAAGTACTATTTATTATAAACATATTTTCGAAACAACAAAATTATTTTAATTATTTTAAATTTATAAAAAATATATTTAAAAATTATACTGAATGTATCTCAAATATAATTTTTTATATTTTATTAATAATAAATTTTAAATTATAAGAGGTGAAAGTTTAAAAAAATAACTTAAAAAAATAGTAACGTATGTAAGTTCTAATAAGACGCGAGGAGTAGTTTATAGATATTTACTAGTCTATCCCAAAAATAAATATTTACTAATCATGCTTATCGATAAAGAGATAATACCTATGTGAAAAAGATAAAGAGATAATGCCTGATTGACTATATTGTAGCCGAATAAAATGTAAAATTAACACGTATCGTGGTGCTTTGGTTCGCTGCCCAAGAAAGGCTAAATGGTTTGTACCAAAACAAGAAAGGCTAAACGGTGAATAGTCATCTTCTAAAACAGTGCCATAGCAGCCTTATTATATGAGAGAAAGAACGGTGGAGGAAGCTCAAAACTAAAGCAATAATGGGTTTGTTTCCTTCACCTCCCCTATTGCTATTCTTCAGGAAGAATACCGATCAATCTAACAAGAAACACAACAAGCTCCCTCCGAGCCCACCCAAGGTTCCGATTATAGGTAACATGCACCAGCTCGGTGGGCTGCCGCACAGTTCTCTAAGCCAACTTGCTCGCAAATATGGTCCGGTCCGGTCATGCTCCTTCATCTAGGTCGAATACCGGTCGTTATTGTTTCGTCTGCCGATGCCGCGAAGGAAGTGCTCAAGGTCAATGATCTCGCCTGTTGCAGTAGGCCTAAATTGGCTGGTATCGGGAGGCTTACGTACGATCATTTAGACGTAGCATTTTCGCCATACAGTGAGGTTGGAGAGAGCTGCGGAAAATATGTGTTCTTGAGATTTTCAGTGTGAAAAGAGTGAAGTCTTTTCGGTTCGTTAGAACTTAGAGAAGACGAGGTCGGGTCGTTAATGGATACGATCTCTCGGTCATCGTCGACTGATCCGGTGAATGTGACGGGATTCGGTTCACGATGTTGCATGGAAGCGAATTCGATCGTGCTAAGTTCTACGAATTGGTTCACGATGTTGCGATCGTGGCCTCAGCTTTCTCCTACGAAGAATGCTTTCCGGAATTCGGTTGGATTATAGATAGGCTAAATGGCCATAATGGAAGTGTGGAGAGAGTTTTCCGTGAGTTGGATGCGTTGTTTCAACAGGTGATCGATGACCATCTGAAACCTGGAAGGACAAAGCATGAAGAAGACATTATTGACGTCATGCTTGGAATTGAAAAGGAGCAAATTGGGGAACTTGGTGATCGTGCTTGGCTCACTAAAAATCATATCAAGGCAGTTCTCTTGGTAAGTTACTTGCCCAAAAAATACCATTTTTCTTACTTATGTTAGACATGCATAGGTTGTAACTAATGCTTGGTTTCCAGAACATGTTTATGGGCGGCATAGACACCAGTGCACTTACTGTAAACTGGGCAATGGCGGAGCTAGTAAGAAACTCAGCATTGATGAAGAAAGCACAAGACGAAGTCCGAGGCATCGTGGGGAAGAAAGGAAGAGCAGAAGAAACCGATCTCGATCAGCTTCAATACCACAAGCTGATCATAAAAGAAACTCTAAGATTGCATCCTCCGGCGCCACTGCTGATCGCCAGAGAAGCCATTTCGCACTTCAAAATCAACAACTACGACATTTGTCCCGGAACACTTATCCAAATCAATGCTTGGGCCATTGCAAGGGACTCGAATTACTGGAAAAACCCAGAAGAGTTCTCCCCAGAAAGGTTTATCGATAACACCATAGATTTCGAGTTGTTGCCATTTGGAGGTGGCAGAAGAGGGTGTCCGGGGATATACATGGGAACCGTCACATCGGAGCTTTTACTCGCAAATCTCTTGTATTGTTTCGATTGGTGTTTGCCTGATGGGATGAAAGAGGCAGACATCAACATGGAAGAGCAAGCTGGTCAGTGCGTTACCCTCAACAAAAAGACCTCTCTTCTCCTAATTCCAGTGAAGTACCTCTATGGCCAAGCATCTTAGTAGACAATTAAGGTGACCTAAATTCCATTGCTTGTATAAATTAGGAATGTTTGGCTATAAACTAAGGACGTGTTTCGATTAATAGGAATGTATGGTAAATAATATGTAATCTGGCGTTTTTAATCTTTTTTGAATGAATCATTTTCAACTAAGCAAGCAAATTCCCTAGTTGTTTCTTGAATTTTCCTACACATTGTAGATTCAAATATTGTTTGGACACTGTTTTAGGTGGCCTTTGGTTGCTGAACAATTACCCGGGCAAACAAACTACGAAATCATAAACGACTGGAACTCTCACTAGAGAAGAAAATCTATAGCTTCGCCTAGACAATAAAAGACACCGTGACCAAACCAAACGCTCCATTGATGCAATAACAACGACAATAACAATAGAGGTAGGGACGAAACTATTAAAAGATGGGGGCTGGGGAGGAGCAATTGCCCCCGCCCCCAATTTTGGGACCATGCGAGTAGCTAGCTAGACAACGAAATAAAGCGCCCTACAACAAATGCAGTCGAGATCGAAGGTGTATTGGAGCCAAGTGGGAGCATTAATGGTGGCTGAAGTTTAACCACAAACGGAGAAAACGATGAAGAAAGGGAAGTTAATGAGGTCAAAAAGATGACGAAAATAATGATGGAGAGAAAGAAAAGTACGAGATTGGTTGCATGAGAAAGTCATCAAATACATATCAGGTCATGTATAATTTTAAGGTAGTTACACAAAATAATTTCAACCTAAATGTTGGTGAAATTTTAATTTAGCTCGATGGCTCGGCCTTAAAATAATGCGTTTGACTCCCTTCTTCAATACACAAGTATTACATATTTTCTTTGATCTTATTTGATCAATAAGTTGGTATCGTGTATTTTCGTATTGATCAAAGAAATATGTGAACTGCAGATAAAAAAAACATAAGTTCACCCCCCAAAAAAGAAAATAACATGAAAAATAAAATGTCATGTCAACATTGTTGTTAAATTTATAACATTTAGTGATTAAAATAAAAAATAACAGTACTTAGTGATATTTTATCAAAAAAATTAATAACTAAAAAAAATTTAGTGACTACTAATATTTTTCATCCGTCTAATAAGGAACATAAATCATATATCCCTTTTTGGTGTTACTATCTATATCCCAACATTAAAAAATTGAACTTAGATTTTATGGTTAGAGTTAGGGTGTAAGATTTAATTTTTAGAAGTGTTGTCACTGAATTTTCACCTTCGTTTTATATCGTTATTTTAATTGTTATATTAATATTATTGTACTAGTGTTATACTGTTAAAGTAGTAATTAGGTGTCATATAGTATTGATAATATAGTTAGTATAATTGTTAGTGTTATTGGTTAGTTATTAAAACCCAAAAAATATAAAATATACAGCCCAATTGTAATTAAAAATGAATAAAAGGTCCATTAGATTTAATTTAGAATAGAGTCCTTTATATAAATAATACATAGATTCCATTGATAAAAATAAAAGCCCATATCCATTTTTCTAAATATACAAGGCCTGATCGACCTTAAGTTTTGTGTGCATCTAAAGAGGACCGTTGGATCGGGGTTGATCCAACGGTGTGGATCGTACACGGAATAGACACGGGATCTAGCTGGAGGAAGGCGGACGGTTCGTCATTTGGAACATAGATCAGGAAGCAATCCAATGGCCCAGGGTGCTCAGCAACAGAGTACGTGGATCACCACTTGCGCGTGGTAGCCACGCGCTCGACTTTCCAGTTACCACTAAGCGTTTCATCTTCTCCGATGCTCCACTCGCTTCGATTACTCCTTGCCAGCGCGGTTCAAGTCATCAGAAATATGCAAACAAAGAAACAAGAGGGTTAAATCCCTAAATTGGAGCTTAACAATTCGGTAAAAATCAAGATAAAATCAAAAGGGAATTGAATCCCTAAACCGAAGCCTTAGCTACAAATCGAGATCAAATCAGAGGCAAAATCAACCATTACAAGAGGAATTGAATCCCAAAATCGGTTCCATAGCAATAATCAAGCAATCAGAATCAAAGAGGATGCATTTTCGGGGATGAACATTAGGGATTTATGGTTGAAACTCAAGCACAATTGTACCTATATAGACCCATGTATTTTTCATGTACACAGAACAATTTTGATACAAATCAGATACACACTAGATACATACAAATCATACACAAAACACAAAGTAGCATTCGAATTTCCAGAAAGTGTAAACAAGCAAGCAAGCAGTTGTAATCGAAAGCTCATCAGAGGAATAAAGCTCGTTTTTTTGCTGGTAATTTTCTTCTTTATACTTTCAGTTATAAAATAAAGGAAAGGAATTCCTTTTTTACCTCTATTTTTTGAAACGCCATTGTAATTTAATGTATTTTCGGTAAAAACATGATTTGGGGTCACTAAAATCTAGAAAAATTGGCGGTTTCTGAAAAATTTCCCCGCTGGTAACGGTGGCCGGCGCCGGTGGATGCTGCCGGCACGACAAATGTTCATCGTGTTCTTCATTTTATGAAGAACACGAAGAACATATCAAAGAATTTTAAAGAAGGGGGTATTGATCCGTTTTGATAAATAAGGGGAAAATGATTTCTGTTTATGATAATTGCTATATATACTAACCCGTAACCTGATCCAAGCCCGGTTCGCGACCCACGCCCTTCTTTTTTGGACCTTCAATCGTGACCCTTCAATTTTAAATCCTCCCAATTCGGTCCCTTTTCCTTTAAAATTAAGCATCTGATTTTTAATTATTTTCGAATTGGCTATTCAGTTTTTATCAATTTTTTAATTTAGTCATTTTTTAAAAAAAAATTAAGCACTTAATTTTTAATTGTTTTGGATTTAACCCTCAAAGTTTTGTTGTTCTCAGTTTGACCGCTAGCCGAAAGTTTGTTCTAAAAATCTTTTAAATGTCATCCCTTTCTTTATTTTAGATTTATTTCTTTGGTTAAATAATTTATTTATTTTCTTTTTGTAAATATGTTTGCATGTGCCTAAAGCCTTAGGATTAGGGCCTTTGAACCTAGGATAGAGACTTGTTTGATGAAAAACTTTCTTCATATTTTAAAAATAAAATACACTTAAAATATCGTAACTTTGATAATTAAAATGAACTTAGACATTTCTTTAGGGTTTAATCACTAAATAGGTTAATTTAAAAATTTAAAACACATTTAATGTTTTTCTTCTAGTTTGTTTAAAAAGTAAAAACTTAATTATTGCGGTGTCTTATCAAGCGGGAATGGCGGGTTACGCTAGGAGTGTTGACAGTGAATAAAGTTAATTTCCCAGGCGATAAGGCCGTTAAAATAGATTTACATTCACTTAGCTGACAAATAAATCGAAATCTTATGAACTTGCAAATTCCAATTTTAATAATGCTTTTTGAAATCAATTAGGTACCAATTTTTGGGCGTTGAGAGGGTGCTAACCCTTCCCCACACGTAACCGACCCCCGAACCTGTTTTCTCTTATTTTCGTGGACCAAAAATGTTATTTTGATAAATAAAACATTTTATTAAAATAACCCTTGTTTTAAAAGTGATCCAATCACACTTTTTCAAAAAGATTGGTGGCGACTCCGTGATTTTATAAAGTTTTCCAAAACTTCAAGACTCCTAAAAAGGGTTGCGACAGCTTGGCGACTCCGCTGGGGAAGATTTTTGTTTTAAAAAAGACAAAAGAGGGTCAGGCCACAAATTGTTTTCAAAAATGTTTTTAGAAAAAGAATTTGCAAGTTCACAAAGGTTTCAATCTATTCATACGCTTAATGAATGTAATTCTATTTTACGCATTTTAAAATTGTTGCAAAAAGCTCTATACCCGAGCTCCACCCAATTGTTAAGTGAGGGGAAAACGCTTTGCTCATGTCACAATATTGATTCTCCGTATAAACCTAGCAAGTACCTTTGGGACTCATATGCCTCATGTCTTCATAAGGATACTGATCCTTCGAGAAGACATAGAAAGTGAGTCATCATGAGTTGAACTTGGTTCGTTTGAAGCCTATAATGGGTGAGAGCCAGGGGCTTTGCTACCCTTAGTAGGGGACAACAAGGACAGCTCGTGTACTTTTTAGAACCCAATCATTTGAGAACCTATAGCCCACCCCAATAGAGCTATGCGGAAAACCTAGTGTTTTAGTAATAAGGGGAGACATGTCATGGAGTGTTGGAATGTGCTGCCCAGAGTTATTCGTGCATAAAATTATTTTGAACTCTCTGTGTTTTATTTATTTTAATCTTCCTTCCCATTGTCTTGTTATTTTGCATATCCATTCATGCAACATCATTACATATCTAGAAGGGGTGGATTTTCAAAATAATTGCTCAACTTTGAAAAGCTTTTGTTATGGACGAAATGATTTTAAAAAGTGAAGATGAGAATGCAAAAGTATGACATTGGTCCGAGGTAAATCAACAAATATTTGAGGACAGTCTAGCAGCTGATCATGAGACAGAGACTTCAAAATATGCCCACATCAGTATCAAACAGAACAACGTGCAAGAACTACGGGAAATTTGGGAGTGCTTTGATTATGAGACTAAGCAGTTGTTCCATGAAGTCTATGGTAACATAGCCTATATCTTGTACGTGAAGGTTGATGAACAGTTTCTGAAAGCCTTGGTCCAATTCTGGAATCTTGGGTATTGTTGCTTCACTCTTAATGGAGAAGATATGATGCCTACATTTGAGGAGTACTTAGCCCATTTCAATATGTGTAAAGTGAAGAAGAACTGGGTCTATGCCAACCCTCCTAAAAACAAAAACCCACATGCAAGACTTCAAGCTTTCGCTGGTATGAGTGATGGTTGGGTCAATGGGTTGATAGGAAGAGAGGAGGCACCTTTAATTTCCCTTGGTCAAGCATCAGAAGTATAATTTCAATTCACCCCGACAGGGAAAAGAGGGTTGATCTCCTAGCCATTGCAATTTATGGTTTAGTCATTTTTCTAAAGGTTCAAGGGAACATTGATGTGGCATTACTTGATTTCCTTGAATAGCTAAAGAGAGGAGTCAATCCAGTGCCAGCTGTACTTGTTGAAACCTTTATTTCCCTTAATGCTTGTCAAAAAGTTGAAGGTGTTTGTTTTGGAGGATGTGCTCTGCTTCTGCAAGTTTGGGCTCTTAGTCATTTCTGGAAATGCCTAACATTGGCCTTATCAAATGTGTTTTCCCCGAACTTCTCACCTCTCCGAGAGTTCTTGGCAAAGGATTGGCCTGTTGTTAAGAAGAATAAATTGATTGATATATTCAGGGATCGTCGTGACGAAGATATTAGATAGAGGGTTCCTTGGATGGGTCATACCAAAGTCCAATATAAATGTGGAGATTTCAACTTCCTAATGCTGCTAGGTCTATAGGGAGCAATTGGATGTGCTCATTTGCTAGTATCTTGTTAGTTTAGGTCTCAATAATTCATCCCATTCACTACTGGTCTTGGCTCATCAGAATTCGAGTTCCAATGAGAGTTCAGACAGAAGATTCAGACAATCAGTGATGCGTGGAACCACTATTATCATATAAAGTTAGAATCTGATAAACATTGCATGTACACCCCGGACTATGATATTTGGAGGCATACAATAGTAAATGACAAAGTTATAGCACCTACACCCTGACATGCCAAGTCTCTAGAAGAACACTTAAAGGTAGTCCCTACAGAAGCTGACATTCTAAGAGAAGAGCTAAGAAGGGCTAAGTTGGAGATAGAAGCCTTACAAGAGCAGAATCAAAGAGACAAGCTTGACTTAAGCCTTGATGTTGAAAAGTAAAAAGAGGAGATGAAAGGAGTGATAAAACTGCATGAAGACTTCGAAAAGAAGCTTGAGATTAAAAGGGTAGATTTCCTCAAATTCTAGACCACCATCTGAAATGCTGAAATGAGAAGGACCCGGAGCAGTGGAAGGAAGAAATCGAGCATGTTGTAGGAAAAAAAGGAACAAGAAAGGCACGAGGTTGAGAAATATAGACGAGCCCTTGTTGAAGAAAAGAAGAAGGTAAGCTAGCAACTGAAAATGGAAATGGCAAACGGGTTCATGAAAAAGAGAAAGAAAATGTGGCTGCATGGAAAAGGAAGGCATATTATGGCAAGATCCGTTTATTTGAGCTGCAGACATCATATGATGAAACATGCGAGAAGCTAAAGCAAAGCCAGGCTTATGTTACTAAGTTGCAAGCCAAGATAGATGATTTGAACTGCTCGTTGCATAGACTCTAGAATCATCACACCTATATTGAACTTCAAGCCTGTCTAAGTGAGAATGATACCTTGAAGAAACAGGTTGAAGGAATGGATAACATTATCCAGGAATATAGGACGAAGATCCTGGTCCTTGAAGACATAGCTGAGGGAGGTAATGACTACTGGTTCACTCGTCTTAGAGACGTGGCTAGAAGATTTCGAGAACGGGATGAGTTTGATATGACTGTCATGATTCAGGTACAGGATATGGCTCGACACATGATGATGTTAGCCACTGAAGCTGCAGCTCTTCGTCAGTATGTCAAGCCAATAGGAGAAGTAGGACCAAGGCTTATGTGGCTCGTTGAAGAAATCAATGAACTAGGAGTTTAGGCTGAAAAATATTTGTAAATGAAATTTGATGTAATAAGGACCTTTTCATATTCAATAAAAGAGTTGTTTCTTGAGCTAATGGCCCTTCGCTTGCATTCATACATTTGCATTTTATTCTTCTGTGTTTTATAGCTTTTCTTTGCATGTGTGTTTACATTTGTGCATGCATACATGACATAATAAGAATCTATCTTAAATAAAAAATGACAGAAAATCAAAATAGCAAAAACAAATCACAAGTACGGTACTCGGTCTCAAGTCAGAGCAATGGAAGACAGAGTGACGGCCTTAGAAAGCAACCGTAAGAGTACCCAGGATAGGTCAGACAAGCTGAAGACGGATCTGAAGTAACAAATGGAGATAGTTCATCAAAAAATGGTTGGTTCACTTACAGCAATATTAGGGTTTAGGGACCCAGACGCGGTGGAAGCTGGCGATGAAGCTAATGCTATGCCAAAATTTCAGGGGATGGCCTGTGTTCATACAAGCATGCGAAGAGAAGATCAATCTTCTAAGGTCAAGATTTCACCACATTTTGCTAAAACCTCAGCTTAGAATGATAGGAAGATAAACTCTGAAGAGGTCTTTGAGGTGTCTGATCTCGATGAAATTGCCGATAATGTAAAAGCTGAAAAGAAATGGGAAGATCGCTATGAGAAGTTGGAAGGAATGATTAAGTCTTTCCAAGAATGAGGTATATATGGAGGAGTGGATGCCAAGGATTTAAGCCTAGTGACTGATCTAGTAGTACCACCAAAGTTCAAGGTCCATGACTTCGAAAAATATAATAGAACTACGTGCCCTTTAGCACATATAACTATGTATTGCAGGAAAATGTCGATGTATCTTGACAACGAGAAGCTGCTTATCTATTGCTTCCAAGACAGTCTAGTAGGATCAGCTGTACGTTGGTACACGCAACTAAGTCGAGTTAACATCAGATCATGGAAGGATTTGTCCAGTGCCTTCAGTGAGCAGTACAAGCATGTTTCAGACATGATCCCAACTCGTTTAGTTTTGCAAGGGATGGAGCAAAACCATCATGAGAGCTTCTGCCATGGAGGGATATGGCTGCTCAAGTCCAGCCACCATTGCTAGAGAATGAGATTACCCCAATGTTAGTGGAGACATTAAAGGGTTCTTTCTATGATCGTATGCTCAATCATGCCACAAAGAGTTTCGCGGACATGCTTATAGATGGAGAGTTGATTCTTGTGGCCATGAAAAGTGGAAAGTTGGATAGTGATGAAACAAAGAAACCATACAAAAAGAGAGACGATGAAGTCAATGCCACTAATGTCTACAACCCCAGTTACTCAAAGGGAGTAGTCTTTAACAAGCCCAATGTCTCGACCACAGCTCCAGTAGTCACAAATCCGCTGAAAGAAGAACGAAGATATCAAGGGAGCTCGGAACCATATTTCCCTCCTATTTCAATGACATATGCAGAATTGTTTGCTGAACTGGTTAAATCCCATATGGTGCTGCCAAGACATGTTCCACCATTCTCACCACCATACCCACCATGGTATGATGAGAAGGCACAATGCGAATGTCATGCAGGAGTTAGGGGTCATACCATTGAGAATTGCACTGCATTCAAAAGGGTGGGGGATGACTTAAGAAAATCAGGGATGTTATCATTCGATACATCAGAAGATAAGGGAAACCCTTTGCCAAATCATCAAAAGGCATGTGTAAATGCAACCATAGAAGAGGGGGATAAGGTGGTTAAAGAATGTGTTGCTGAAGTTAGAGCTCCCATGAAGAGGGTATGGGCTCAAATGGTGGCAGTTGAGATGTTGGGAAGAGGAGCCCAGAAGATGAAAATTGAAGATGAATCGTACTGTGAATACCACATGAAGAAAGGACATGAGATTGATTGTTTCTTAAAATTTAAGCAACTAGTTCAAGACAAAATAAATGAAAAAGAACTTGAGTTCTTCTAAAAAGAAGGCAAGGAATACATGCTGGATATTTGTGCATCAGAGGAGTCACCATCAAAAAGAGACTACTCTAGAATGAAGCCTTTAGTTATTAAGGCTAAAACGAGAGTTAGTGAGCCAGTAAGGGATGTAACCCTGTAGCTTATAATTAAGGTGCCAACCATGTTTCCATACAAAGATAGCAAGCAGGTCCCTTGGAATTACGCTTGTCCGGTGGCAGCTCCGGGAGAAACATCTGTTAAAGAGAAAGAAGAACCAGTCAATGAGGTGAGCTGTTTCATGAGGAGTGGAAGGCTCTATTCCCAGTCAATAGTAGAAGATAGAGATGCAGCGCAAAGAAAGGTTGCTGCTGAGGAGCTTGAGAAAGAAGATAACAGAGATTTCTTCAAAGAAAAATCGACAGCATATCATGAGCCTGTGAAAGAATCGGAGGCTCAAGAATTCTTGAAGATTTTAAAACACAGCGAATATAGTATGGTGGAGCAACTCCACAAGCTTTCGGCTAGAATTTATATGGTATCATTACTGTTGAGTTTTGAAGGCCACCTTGAGGCCTTGTTAAAGATTCTGAACTGGACATTCGTACCAAAGGAGATCGCAATAGATAAGATGAACATATTAGTCGGTAACATTGCTGCCAACAACTTTATTTCATTCAACGATGAGGAAATACTAGGCGAAGGAAGGGGATCGTGTAAGGGAAATAAGTTACCTAGTGTCCTTATTGATAATGGGTCGACATTGAATGTTCTACCGTTAGCCACACTGAAGAAGCTGACAATAGATAGTTCTCATATAAGAACTTATCAAAACACAGTAAGAGCATTTGATGAAACTCAAGAGGATGTGTTAGGGAAAATTGAGGTATCTTTGCAAATTGGACCAATGACCTTCGATGTTGAGTTTGTGGTCATAGATATAAGACCCAGTTATAGCTGCTTGCTTGGGCGCCCGTGGATTCACACGGCAGGAGCGGTCTCATTTACTTTACACCAGAAGCTGAAATTCTTAATCGATGGTCAACTAATAACTATCGGTGCAGAGGAGGAAATTATTGCATCAGTAACCATTGATGCACCCTTTATCGAGATTTATGAGGGTGCGCTTGAGTGTCATTTCAGGACATTGGAGCTAGTCAATGCAACCTTTTTCACTGAAGGGAGCAAGGTGCCAGAACCAGAATTATCAAGCTGTGCGAAGATGCAGGTAAAACAAATGCTTGGGAAAGGAGCTGAAATTGGAAAAAGGGTTTGGAAAGAGACATCAAGGGAGGCTATATCCCGTAGTAATGCCAGTGAAAAAAGATCCTTTTGGCTTGGGCTTTAAGCCCAACAAATGGCAAAAAGGGGCTGAAATCAAAAAGCATTAAGAGAGGAGAAGAGCTAGATTGAAGAGAGAGGAAATTGAGTGGGAGCCGATGACTTTCCCGGCCCTGAGCCATAGCTTTATATCTGAAGGCATGCTGGATCCAAGTGCCCTAGTTAGTGAGGAAGAAAAAGGAGAGAGCGCTTTATGTGAAGTATTTGAAAAGCTGAGTATTAACGCTGTGATCGACGAGGAAGAAGAGAGTCAGTACCTGTCAATGATTCGCCCTTACTCTGAGCTTGACAATTGGACTGCTGAAGAAATTCATGTAGTCTTTAAGACATGTTCAGAGTAATTCTTAAAACCAACCCCTTTGCTCTAGGCCCGGAGACAATAGGGGATCTTATGTAAAGAGCCTATCTCAAACTTTTAATTTGAATTCAATAAAAGATGTATTTCCTTAAATCTTGTGTGGTAAACTTTTTTCGTAAATAAACCAAAACCAAATGAAAACCATAAAGTTAAAAGTATAAAAAACATTCCATTCATTAATTTTATTTCTTCCCTTTGTATATATCTTTTGCCTATTCTTTTTTTAGGTCTTCAGGTATCATTGGCATAAATGAATCCAAGTCTGACTTCGAGGTTGACTTTGAATTGCCTCTATGCTTGGAAGAAGTTAGAAATATTGACGATAATGAGGAATATGATTTACCCAGTGACTTGCTCAGAATGGTGAAGGAGAGGAAAAGCAGATTCTACCGCATAAAGAGGAACTAGAAACATTAAACCTCGGTACTAAAGAAGAAAAGCGAGAGGTGAAGATTGGTACTACCATCACAGCCAAAACCAAACAAAGTCTAATCGAGCTCTTGAAAGAATTCAAAGATATCTTCGATTGGTCATATCAAGATGTGCCCGGCCTTAACACCGACATCGTCATGCATAGGCTCCCTATAAAGGTAGGATGCGAACCTGTAAAGCAAAAGCTTAGAAGAATGAAGGATAAAATACTCTTCAAGATCAGGGATGAGGTAAAGAAGCAATATGATGCAGGATTCCTCGAGGTAGCCAAGTATTCGGAATGGGTGGCAAATATTGTCCCAGTACCGAAGAAAGATGGAAAAGTACGAATGTGTGTTGACTACAGGGACCTCAATAAGGCAAGCCCTAAGGACAATTTCCCACTCCCACATATTGACCTTTAGTTGACAATACAGCCGGTCATTCAGTCTTCTCTTTCATGGATGGTTTCTCTGGGTATAACCAGAATAAGATGTGCCCAGAAGACATGGAAAAGACGACTTTTGTGACGCTATGGGGAACCTTTGCTATAAAGTGACGCCCTTTGGACTTAAGAATGCAGGGGCAACCTATCAACGAGACATGTTCACCCTTTTTCATGATATGATGCATAGGGAAATAGAGGTATACGTCGACGATACGATCGCCAAATATCGATCTGAGGAAGAACATCTGGTTAATTTAGAAAAGCTCTTCCTAAGACTGAGAAAGTTCCAGTTGAAGCTCAACCCGACTAAGTGCACATTTGGGGTCACATCAAATTTTCAATTTAGTCATTTTTAAAAAAATTAAGCACTTGATTTTTAATTATTTTGGATTTAACCCTCAAAGCTTTGTTGTTCTCAATTTGACCCCTAGCCGAAAGTTTGTTCTAAAAATCTTTTAAATGTCATCCCTTTCTTTATTTTAGATTTATTTATTTGGTTAAATAATTTATTTATTTTCTTTTTTTAAATATGTTTGCATGTGCCTAAAACCTTAGGATTAGGGTCTTTGAACTTAGGATGGAGACTTGTTTGATGAAAAACTTTCTTCATATTTTAAAAATAAAATACACTTAAAATATCGTAACTTTGATAATTAAAATGAACTTAGACATTTCTTTAGGATTTAATCACTAAATAGGTTAATTTGAAAAATGAAAACACATTTAATGTTTTTTTTCTAGTTTTTTTAAAACGTGAAAACTTAATTAATGCAGCGTCTTATCAAGCGGGAATAGCGGGTTAGCGCCAGGAGTGTTGGCGGTGATTAAAGTTTATTTCCCAGGCGATAAGGCCGTTAAAATAGATTTACATTCACTTAGCAGACAAATAAAACAAATCTTATGAACTTGCAAATTCCAATTTTAATAATGCTTTTTGAAATTAATTAGGTACCAATTTTTAGGCGTTGTGCGGTGCTAACCCTTCCCCACACGTAACCGACCCCCGAACCTGTTTTCTCTTGTTTTCGTGGACCAAAATGTTATTTTGATAAATAAAATGTTTTATTAAAATAACCCTTGGTTTAAAAGTGATCCAATCACACTTTTTCAAAAAGATTGGTGGCGACTCCATGATTTTATAAAGTTTTCCAAAACGTCAAGACTCCTAAAAAGGGTTGCGACGAGAAGGTATAATTTAAGGTTTAAGATTTAAAAATTAGAATTAGAACTAGAATTTAATTCTTTAATATGGTAGCATAGAAGAAGACACAAAAAGGGAAATGAGAATTTTTTTCTCTAATAGTGTATCGTCGTAACTTAGGATAACTCTACAAATTTGTAAGTATTATTTTTTATTAATGTGTATATTATATTATTGCATCCTTAGTCTTGGGATGCAATCACAGATTACCTACAAACAATTTGAAAAAAATTAAGCTAGATGTAGAGAGGTATGCACTACAAAAAATGGCATATACCGATGGACAATAAACTGTCGCTAAAACACCAAATAACCGTCGGTATATAGTTTAAAATCTTGTACCGGCGAACAAAAGAGAAATTTCGACAGATAAAATGACATTGGTAATACGCTAGTTGGTATAAATTTATACTGATAGTTGTTTTCGTCGCTATAGGTGTTGAGACCCTATACTGACAGACAAATCTGTAGGCATAAGTATGCATTATCCCGACGTATCTATTCCGACAGACGCTAACTATAGTACATATATAATGACATTTTTTACTGACGGTTCGTATGTCGCTATATAATTTGTTCGTCGCAGTTGATTCATACTTTTAGTGACAGTCTTTTTGTCAGTATATGTATCATGTAAATCTGTATAAGATACCTACACCTATATCAAAACCGGAGGTCATGGTAGTGTCCAAAGATGCAAACTTCCAGTCAAGATAAGCCATGAGAGCATCAAGGGAAGGTTGGGCTACTGGAGCATCTTGAATTAGAACTGCTTGAGGAGCCGCCACCCGATCAGGTTGAACGCCTTGAGGTAGATCCGCAGCTCGGGTCCATTTCCTATTATAGTATGAAAACTTTGCTCGGTGGAGAGAACGCTCGTCAATAGGATCGGTGAGAGGTTCAGCAACATCATGAGAACAATCAATTCCAATCTTTTGAAATAAATAGCTCAAAGTGGTGCCATAGGTGAAGGGTGAAACAAGAGTTGTATGGTTGTTTTGCACAAGAAAGACGATCTCTACAAACATAATTTGAGCAAGGTTCGGTCGCTAACCCTCATGGAAGCAACGAATCCAAAAGTCGTCGAGTTGGCGGATCATTGAGAATTTTCCATCGGATGGACGAAACCACCAAGTGATAAGCAAGTGAAGGATGAGATCATGAGCATCAAGCACAGTCATGGAGCCACCAAGAACATGTCCCAGCGAGTCCTCATTATCAATTCCCACATCCTCAAAACCCAAAAAAATTGCTAAAATTGAAGAATCAATTTGAAACTTTTTACCCATAAGATAAGATTCGATAGCAAGAACTTCGGATCTATCTTGGTTATAAACACACCGAGCATTGGAGTAAAAAATCAAAACAAGGTTTCGGTATAAGATCCCAGGTAAGGCTAAAAATTGCATAAACTTCCATTGTTGCATCAACTCAAGATATTTAAATTGAAATCTTTCGAAAGATAAAAACGGGATCGAAACAATACGCTCACGGCAGATTTTAAAATCTTGATAATGGTTAAAACGATCCATAGCATTTGGAAATCTTGGCTCATTAAAATAATTTTGGAAAATATGGGTGAGGTTGGGTCTATTACCATAAATTTCAGGATTTTGATTAGGAGGATTGGAACTAGATGCCATATCTTTTCTTTTTCTTTTCTTAGGACCCATAACAAAACTTGAAATCAAAATCAAACCACACAAAAAAATGTATGCATAAATCATCATATTCAATCCAATGAACAATCCAATGATCAAGGTATTGAAAAAAAAACTATATTGTATAATTTAAAATCATATTCAAGTATAAAAAGAATTTTTGGTAAAAAGAAAACTGAAAACAGAGTTGAAAAATATACGATATAACTTTATATTCGAACAAAAAGATTTCAGATTTAAAAAAGTTTTTACAAAGTTTTTGAAAAACAGTTTATGTACATACTAAATATATAAATTTGAAATGAAAACAATGTAAAAAATATGAACGAAATTAAAAAATAAAGAAAAGAAGTTTATACCTTGAGTATGGGATTATGGATGAATGAGGAGACGATGATGCACAAATCTTGATGATTTTGCTAGGGTTTGATGAATAACCCAAAAGCCCTCAAAAGATTTTTATGATTTGTGAAAAATTAAAGGGTTTGGATTGGTTTATATAGGTGAAAAATGTATCTAGGGTTTAAGAGAAAAGTAAAGTTTGATTTAAAGTTGGAAACCCTCTTTTAATGCCCATTTAACTCTCCAGCGGCTACGCGTATCGATACGCCATTTGTGCGTATCAAAATACCGTACAAAAATGGTTTTTAGCCATTTCGATACACGACACTGTACCGGTATAGGTCAACCTGTACTGAAACTATCTGATGATACCCGTACCGATACTCGTTAGCCTATATCGGTACCCTTGAGCCAAAAATGGATGCAAGGTGCTCAAAAATTTGAACTTAATTGAATCGAAATGCATGAAAATGATATATGAACATCATGTATGAGCTGAAACAGATGCATACTCCTCCTAGCAACAAGCATAGATGCATATAGGAGCAAAAATACATAAGCAAAGCAATCATCCAAATTCAAGCAAAATTTTAAGACCAAAAAGGCTCTAATGCTCAAGAAAGGCTACTTAAACCTAACTCTCTCCTAAGAGATCAAAAACGCTCTTTGTTTAAAGGTTTGGTAAAGATATCCACTAATTGATTTAAGGTGTTTACATATTCTATAACAACATCGTTTTTCATGACATGATCTCTAATGAAATGTTGTCTTATCTCTATGTGTTTGGTTCTAGAATGTTGGATGGGATTCTTAGTGAGACATATGGCACTAGTGTTGTTACCTTAAGAGGAATGATACCTACATCAATTCCATAATCTAAAAGTTGTTGCTTCATCCAAAGGACTTGAGCATAATAACTTTTGGCCGATATATATTCTGCTTTGGTGGTAGATAATGTTACACTATTTTGTTTCTTAGAGAATCAAGATATAAGCATACTACCTAGGAATTGACAAGTACCAGAAGTACTTTTTTTATCTATCTTACAACCTCCATAATCCGCATCTGAATAAGCATGTAAATCAAAGGAGGAATCTCTAGGATACCAAAAGCTTAAACAAGGTATGTCTCTAAGGTATCTAAAGATTCTGTTAACAGCTATAAGGTGTGATTCTCTAGGACTAGCTTGAAATCTAGCACACAAGCAAACACTAAACATGATATCCGGTCTACTTATGGTAAGATAAAGCAAAGATCCAATCATAGAGCGATAAAGCTTTAAATCAACACACTTACCTCCTTCATCTTTATCAAGCTTTGTAGAAGAGCTCATTGGTGTGGCTTGAGGTTTCTTATTCTCCAAGCCAAACTTCTTGAACATGTCCTTGATGTACTTAGCTTGATTGATAAATATGTCAACCTTTCTTTGTTTGATTTGGAATCCCAAAAAGAATGAGAGCCCCCCGTTATGCTTATTTCAAAATCACCTTGCATTAACTTAGCAAAATCTTGGCAAAACAATTCATTAGTAGAACCAAAAAGTCAAGTGAAAAGAATAAAGAACCATTGTACAAAGGCGTATTGATAAACTCTAAGGCGTATCGAAATGGACATAGTGTAAAAGCAGGGGCGTATCGATACGAGTTAGTTTAAATTTAAAGATTGGTGATTCCAATAATTGACAAGGCCGTGGTAATAAAATTAAATGCAAAGATTTGAAAATCTCAACACCTTGTATCGATATGGTGAAGTCCATATCAATACTCGTAACCAAGAAAACAAACTTAGATGAAGGTCGTATGTTAACTCCTCAAAAGTACTATTTTTATGCTTATTTACAAAGCCTTTGCTAGCCCTTTAAGTACATTTAGTTGTTAAATTCATACATTTGCATAAGGAGTTAAGAAATAGGGAATTTTTGTGCTTTGCCATTGTAAAGGGTTGTTTGTTGGCATCATTATAGGCTTGACAAAGTAGATCAGACATGGCAGAGCAACGTAGGAGCAGGAAGCAAGAAGATCAGAAGACCAATGCCAAGCATCCTTGGTAATAGGTTGCCATAAGAGTTTTGCCAAGAACCCTTGGCAATACCAGCCTAAAAAAATAAGACCAGATCAGACTGCAAAAAAATAGCACTTGATCAAGCTCTGAAAAAATAGGATGGCAAAAAAATTGGATGCCAAGATGGTCTGGAATAGATGGACCGAATGATGCCGAGCTCGGCTGGTAAAAGATCAAAGGCTAATGACATCAACCCTAGTTAAGATGACATCGGCCCTAGTTAAGACGATAGCAGCCCTAGGATTCAAAGTGCGGCTAAGATGATCATAAGCCTTAGCCCACCCAAATTAAAACCCTAAGTTTTATCCTAGGGTTTCCCATGCATGCCAATATAAAGGACATCAAGCAAGCACATAAGAGATGGCACATTGGAGATCGAATTGAGAAAATGTTGCCTTCTTACACACTCTCTTAGTTTATTTGGTTTTTATTTGATTATGTTAAACGATTTTAGTTTTTGGATGGAACCCCTAACCATGAACTAATTTTCTTAAGTTGGCTAGGGGAATGTTTGCGATGAACGCTGATTTTAAGTTTGGTTTTTAATAAACTATATGCTTTGATCTTATTTTCTATCTGGCGCGCACTTCAACTATTTTCAGAATCCATTACCATATATAAAGTTAGAATGATTTTCAGTTTTCTAAATTATGTGTCATACGATCACTGGAATAGTATGCTTATTGCACCTTAATATCTTAACAGGCTTGAGAGGCAATGATCAGTTGCTAGATACTAAGGCGAGATGCTTCGACAAAAGATGTTCAAGTAGATGAACTTACTTTGGGAGTGAGTCTACCCCTTAGGAGTAAAGATTGACATTTAATCAAATTAATTGATGATAAGCATCACTATAAAACCAAGGCAGAATGTTATTAAAGGCTGGCATGAATAGCGTGAAATCCAGGCATCCCCTACCAACGCTCATCATCCATCCGAATACATTTACCTTGGTAACGTTGTTTTATTTTCATTTATTTTAAGCCGTTTTCAAAACCTACTTCAAATCAAACAACATTTTTCTTCCCTTGACAAGTAAACAAGCAAAGCAAGTAAACTCTTAGCCAATCTCTGTGGGATCGATAACCAGCTTACTGTTGTATTACTTGTTGACCTTGTATACTTGCACGCAAAAGACTAAATCTTGGCACTGTTTTCATACATTTCCAAAACATCTTCTACCCTTCTGCCAAGCACTCTCACAGTCGAACAAGTTTTTGGCTCCGTTGCCAGGGATTTCAGTAGGGTTGATTGTCTTTCTTTTTATTTTACTTTTGTTTGCATCGGTGTATGACCAGAAGCCACCCTGTGGTGGAGGAGTGGCCATACGATCCTGAAATTGAGAGATCTTTGAGGAGGTTAAAGAAAAGATTTTGAGAGATGAATAACCAAGGTAATCGAGGGAATGGTGTGGCGAACAATGAAGGCAATCCACTAAACAATGAGATGCCACCACCACCCGTTGTCACAATTATCGATCAAGAGAGACCTATTAGAGAACATTCGGCACCTAACATTCACAACTTGATGTCAGGATTTGTTGGCACAGAGGTAAATACTGCCAATTTTGAGCTTAAGCCGGTAATGATTCAAAATCTTTTGAATGTAGGTCAATTCGATGGAGCACTTACTGGAGATCCTAGGCAACATTTGAAGTAGTTCATGGAGATTTTCCACTTATTCCAACAAATTGGAGTATCTAAAGATACTATAAAACTAATGCTATTCACGTTTTCCTTATATGATAGAGCCAAGGCTTGGCTTAATTGTTTTCCACTAGGATCAATTAGTTTATGGGCAGATCTTTGCTAGAAGTTTTTGAAACGATTGCAGCCGTCAACACTCACTGCCAAGCTGAGGGGTGAGATCATTACATTCAGGCAAGCTGATGATGAAACATTATATGATGTCTATGAGAGATTTAAAGATCTGTTAAGAAGGTGTCCTATGTACGGATTCCTGAGTTAGACCCAAATTTAAACCTTCTACAACAGATTGAATGCACAAACAAGGACTGTTGTTGATGCTTCAGCAGCGGGTTCATTGCTAGACAAGAAGTACTCAGAGGACGTTGATATTCTTGAAAGAATTTCAATTAATGATTTTAAATATCCTGTTGCTAGACTCGGGATCGAAACCAAAGCCAGTGGGAAATTGAAGGTTGATGAACTAACATCCATTCATGCCTAGATTTCCAACCTCACAACCATGGTGAGATCGTTGCAAAAGAAGAATGAGTCCCAAGAAGTTAAAGCATTAGACCCCTTCTATACAATCTGTGGAGAGAATCATCATATGGAAGAATGCCCTACCAATCCTGAATCGGTAAATTTTATTGACAATGCTAATCTTTACTATAATCCTAACTCCAATACTTATAATGCAGGTTAGAGACAACACCCTAACTTAACTTGGGGAAATCAAGGAGGTAACCAGTACAATGCACAAGGCCAGAATGCCTAGAGGAATAATGCCATGCCAGCATTCTATCAGCATACCATGCCACAGAAAGCTCAAAACAATTTCCAACAAGGGCAAAGATTCAACCAATGATGCACTCTTACTGATTACATAGAGAGGAATGATTCCACAGTCCAGAGTTTGACAGCATTAATGAGAAACTTGGAAGTTCAAATTGGGCAGATTACCAATGCACTTAGCAATTGGCCCCAAGGAGCATTGCCAAATGACATGGAGGATGCTCAGCACAAAGACAATGAGCAATGCAAGTCCATAACCCTTCGAAGTGGTAAGTAGTGTGAGGCAGAGATGACTGCCAAATAGCCAGTTAACTACCAAAGTGAAAAGCCAGTGCCGGCAGACAAGCCTAGAGAAGTAGAGAAAGAGGAAATTAAAATAGATGATATGAGTGGTAATGCCAGTACCAAAACCGATCCAAAAATGATGCCAAACATGATGCCAACATTGATGATAAACAAATTGAGGCCAAACAGTATACTGATGCCAAAATAGATGCCATCACTACCTCAGCAAAGCCGGCAATGCCAACATATGTTTATCCACCGCCATCATTTCCAGTAAGACTTCAAAAGCAAAAATAGAACCAGAAATTTAAGTTCTTCTTGGAAGTTCTTAAGCTGTTGTAAATTAACATTCCATTGGTAGAAGCCCTTGAGCAAATGCCTAATTATGTAAAATTCATGAAAGACATCCTGTCCAAAAAGAGAAACTTGGGAGACTTTGAAACTGTCGCTCTCATTGAGGGATGTTGTGCCATGATCCTAAATCGATTGCCACCAAAGCTGAAAGATCCAGGAAATTTCACTATTCCTTACACAATTGGCAACAAATTTATATGCAAGACATTATGTGACTTGGGAGCCAGCATCAACTTGATGGCAATGTCAGTTTTTAGGAAGCTTAGCATAGAAGCAAGACCTACCACCGTGACACTCCAGCTGGCAGACCAATCCTATGTAAATCCCAAGGGTAAGATTGAGGATGTGTTGGTGAAGGTAGGCAAATTTATCTTTCTAGATGATTTTATCATTTTATATTACGAGGCAGATGTTAATATCCCAATTATATTGGGAAGACCGTACCTTGCCACAGGTTGAGCTCTTATTGATGTTCATAAAGGGGAACTAATGATGCGAATGAATGACCAACATGTTACTTTTAATGTGTTTCAAGCTTTGAAATATGTAGATGAACCTGATGAATGTTAAGTCGAAGAGCTGATGGAGTCCATTTATATTGTGGACATGGCACAGTTATGCCAGGATACAGAATTTGATGCCAACATGCTTGATGGCATGGCTCAAAATGTTTGAGGAACCTGAGGAATCAGCCTTGGAGGCTAAAGATGTAAGTTATTTTGAGCATCTACAGTTGGCCAACAGAGAGATAAAAGAACCTAAACCATCAATTAAGGAACCACCAGAGTTGGAGCTAAATCCATTGCAAAATCATTTAAAGTATGCTTATCTAGGTAAACACTCAACTCTGCCAATGATCATTGCCACTTATCTCACTAATGATCAGGAGGAGAGATTGCTGGCAATATTAAGAAATTATAAGCAAGCGTTGGGTTAGACCTTTACAGATATCCAAGTGAAGGAGTACCATGGCAAGACCATTGCCATAAGAGATGAATTTCTTGATGAGTATTTACTTGCAGTCATCGCCATGCCATGGTACGATGACATAGTCAACTACCTGGTAAGCAATATTCTGCTACCGAATTTGGAATACAATACTAGGAAACGGTTCCTGTGTGATGTTCGACAATATTATTGGGATGAACCAATACTATTTAAACAGTGAGTCGATCAAGTAATTTACCGGTGTGTGCCAGAGGATGAATAACACAATATATTACAATTATGCCATGCTGCACCATATGGAGGTCACTTTGCTGGAATGGAGACTGTTGCCAAGGTGCTGCAGTCAAGATTCTTTTGGCCCAAACTATACAAAGATGCCCATAACTTTGACAAGGCATGTGACCGATGCCAACAGATAGGAAACATTTTCGGCAGACATCAGTTGCCACTCCAGAACATTATGCTAGTGGATTTGTTTGATGTATGAGGGATAGACTTCATGGGTCTATTTCCTCCATCATTTGGTAACCTATACATCCTTGTGGCTGTTGACTACGTTTCAAAATGGGTTGAAGTTGTTGCTTTGCCAACAAACGATGCCAAGGCTATTGGCAAATTTTTGTACAAACACATTTTTACTCGATTTGGTGCCCCTATAGTGATTATTCATGATGAGGGTGCCCAATTTAAATGCAATCTAATCTCTAAAGCTTTTTGCAGACATGGAAGTCAACAGAGGATTGCCATTGCATACTATCCCCAAACGAATGGCCAAGCGGAGATTTGCAACAAGAAGATCAAGAAAATTTGGAAAAGACTATAATTCCAACAAGGAAGAACTGGTCCTTAAGACTAGATGACTCTTTGTGAGCTTATAGGACTGCTTTTAAAACTCCTTTGGGAACCTCCCCATTTAGACTTATTTTTTGGGAAGGCATGCCACTTACCAGTAGAGATGGAGCATAGAGCTTATTGGGCAATCAAAACGCTTGACATGGCATGGAGGGCTGCTAAAGAAAAGAGGTTATTAGACTTAAATGAGTTGGAGGAATTCAGAACACATGCTTACGAGAATGCCATACTCTACAAGGAAATGACAAAGTGTTGGCATGACAAATGGATATTACCAAGGCAATTTGAGGTAGGCCAACGTGTTTTGTTATTTAACTAAAGGTTAAAGTTATTTCCAAGAAAGATAAAGTCTAGATGGTCGAGACCCTTTTAAGTTGTGAAGCCATATGCTCATGGAGCAGTAGATATCAAGGATTTGAAAACATGAACAATTTTTAAAATAAACAGCCAGCGTTTGAAACACTATTTGGATGGCACTCAAAAGGATTCCAAGGAGGTTATTCTCCTGGCAGAGTTATCGTGATCATCATCATTTTCATGGTTCAATTATTGTATATATTAGGATAGATGTTTTTTTAGTTTTTATTTATTCATTTTCCTTTATTTTCATTTTCATTTTCCTTTGCTGCGTTGAAAGGTTTTTCTTGAGTGAGTGCAGGAGTTTTATTGCCAGGCAGACTGCCAAAGTAAAAGATTGGCATGAAAAGATTGAAAATGTTTGCCAAGTGTTGAATCTGCCACACCACCTGAGTTTAAAGATGAAGGAGTCCAAAGCCAAGCCAAGAATGTGGCTAGACTTGCATCATCTATCTCATCTGCTGCCACCGATGTCCCTGCCACGTCAAAGCTGGCAAAGCTTCTTAAGGAAGTTCTCCATGACATCAGAGCTTCTATTGTCGCATTGAAGGGGAGTCCTCATCTTCCTAAAATCCTTTGCATTTCATATTATTCATGCATTTTATTGTTTTCATTTGTATATATGTTGTTCTCATGCATTGAGGACAATGCACGTCTTTGGTTTGGGGGTGTACATCCTTACACTTTTATGCCATGCATTCATGTTTAAATTTCAGTTTGCCATATCAGATTAAAATTTGCATACCAAACCACTAAAAAAATTGTTGCTCCGGTTAAGATTGGAAATTTTATCAATAATTTGCTAGCCTAATTGAATTTGTTCTAGATTTATCTGTCCGATGAAGAAACTAGAATTTTAGAACTTGTATGTAGGCAGGTTGGCAATGCCAAGTAGCTTGGCAATTGGACTCTAGTTTAGGGAACTTTAGTTTCACTCTACACGAGGTATGCATCTAGTCTGCAAAATAAACTTAGGTTCTCTCAAAACTGATCTTAGAATAATTGTAAAAAAAACTCTCCTCTGCCTTAGAGATAATAAGTAACTTGGGGCTTCGTGGTTTGCTCCTTCTTAGTTCTCAAGTCAAAAACTTTAGGGTATAAGTTGAAGAGTAAAAACCTAGTAATGTCTGGATTAACGTGGGGGTTCGTGGTATGCTCCCTCTTATTTCTCATGCCAAATAGTATTACAAAGCAAGCCTGAAATTATTGCCAAAAAAAAAAACAAAAACCCTTGGCGAATAAAAATAAAATGATGATAATAAATTCTGATTTTGGGTAGTAAAGTCGACTAAGAGAGTTGAGTAAACTTGATGCATATTGCCCGCACTTCATGCACACTAGACGACCTTAGACTAGAGCTATATTGTTGCACTTGAATTTGTTTATCTGCTTGGCATTGATATAATGAATATCCAAGGATAGACCTAGGATCATATTTTTCTAGCTGACAGGTGTTGGGAACCATGACAATCTTTACCGAGGTACTTTCTTATTTTTCTGTTTTTATATTTTTAGTTGCATTACTTGAGGACACTCAATGAGCTAGGTTTGGGGGTGTGTTAACTCCTCAAAAGTACTATTTTATGCTTATTTTACAAAGCCTTTGCTAGCGCTTTAAGTAAATTTAGTTGCATTTAGTTGTTAAATTCATGCATTTGCATAGGGAGTTAGGAAATAGGGAATTTTTGTGCTTTGCCAGTGTGAAGGGTTGTTTGTTGGCATCATTACAGGCTTGGTAGAGCAGAGCAAACATGGCAGAGCTTCGCAAGAGCAGGAAGCAAGAGGATTAGAAGACCAATGCCAAGCATCCTTGGCAATACGTTTCCAGAAGAGTTTTTCCAAGAACCCTTAGCAATACCTGCCCGAAAAAATAGGACCAGATCAAACTGCAGAAAAATAGCACTTGATTCAAGCTCTAAAAAAATAAGATGGCAAAAAAATCGGATGCCAAGCTGGTCTGGCACAAATGGACCGAACGATGCTGAGCTCGACTGGCGAAAGATCAAAGACTAATGAAATCAGCCCTAGTCAAGATGATGTTAGCCATAGTCAAGATGATGTCAACCCTAGGATTCAAAGTGCGGCTAAGATGATCATAAGCCTTAGCCCGCCCAAATTAAAACCCTAAGGTTTATCCTAGGGTTTCCCACGCATGCCTATATAAAGGACATCAAGCAAGCACATAAGGGATGGCACATTGGAGATCAAATTGAGAAAAGGGTGCCTTCTTACACACTCTCTCAGTTTATTTGGTTTTTATTTGATGATGTTAAACGATTTTGGTTTTTGGATGAAACCCCCAACCATGAACTAATTTTCTTACGTTGGTTGGGGGATGTTTGTGATGAACGCTAATTTTAAGTTTGGTTTTTAATAAACTATATGCTTTGGTCTTATTTTCTATCTGGCATGCACTTCAGCTGTTTTCAGAATCCATTACCATACGACAGTTGGCATGATTTCCAGTTTTCTAAATTATGTGCCATACGACCATTGGCATAGTATGGTTATTGCACCTTAATATCTTAACAGATTTGAGGGGCAACGATCAGTTGCTAGATACTAAGGCGAGATACTTCGATAGAAGATGTTTAAGTAGATGAACTTACTTCGGTAGTGAGTTTACCCCTTAGGAGTAAATATTGACACTTAATCAAATTAATTGATGATAAACGACACTATAGACATATAGGGCTTTATCGCGGTTAATTTAGGGTATTGCCATCGATAGAGGCATTACTACTTTTAATCTACTCGACAATAAAACCAAGACAGAACGTTATTAAAGGCTGGCATGAATAGCGTGAAATCCAGGCATCCCCTGCCAACGCTTATCATCCATACGAATACCTTTATGTTGCCAACGTTGTTTTATTTTCATTTCTTTTAAACCGTTTTCAAAACCAACTTCAAATCAAACATTGTTATTCTCTTGACAAGTAAACAAGCAAAGCAAGTAAACTCTTGGTCAATCTTTGTGGGATCGATAACCAGCTTACTGTTGTATTACTTGCCGACCGTGTATACTTGTACGCAAAAGACTAAATCTTGGCACTATTTTTATACATTTCCAAAACATCTTCTACCCTTTTGACAAGCACTCTCACAGATGAACATTGTATCAATACTGGGACAACCATATCGGTATGTTTTTGCGATTAAAATTTTAGAGTCAAAAGTCATATCGAAATGCTCATAAACATATCCATACACCTAGGCGTTTTTGGTTATTTGATTATGAAAACACTTAGGAAATTTTGGGGTTCTAAGTTTTTAACTTAGAAACAATTTTAGGTTCAAATCCTTGTCATTTTGTGAGACTTTTTAATACTTAAAAATTTATCCAATTTTAGAAATCGGTCTTAAACTCTTTGTTATACCAAAATCAAATATAGGTTTCACAGATAGACAGTTTTTGAAAAAACAAGGTTCTATTCTCCTTACGCCTTAACGAATAAGTCAGTTCCATTCCCCTCATGCTTGAACGAATAGGCGGGTTCCATCCTGCTTACACCTGAACGAATAGGCGAGTTCTATTCTCATTATGCCTAAAAAGATAGGCAAGTTCCATTCTCCTTATGCCTGGACAGATAGGTGTGTTCCATTCTCCTTATGCCTGAATGATAGGCGGATTCCATTCTTCTTACGTCTGAACGAATAGGCGGGTTCTATTCTCCTTATGCTTGAACGAATAGGCGAGTTCCATTCTCGTTACGCCTGAACGGATAGGCCAGTTCATTCCTCTTCTACTTGATGTGGCATAGGGACATAACCAGCTAATGTCATATGCTTGATGTGGCATGGGGACGTAACCAACTAATTCCATCATCTGAAGATAGTGACAGGAACAAAATCAATTGATCACATTAAAAGCGGGGCATGGGGACGTAACCAACTAATGCCTTTTGCTTGAAAATGAAGTAGCATTGGGACGTAACCAACTAATGCCATCTCTGGTAAATAGCAATAGGAACGGAGTCAACTAACCGCTTTAAATAGTAGGGCATGGGGACCTAACTAACTAATGCCCTATGCTTGATGTGGAATAGTGAGAGTAACCAACTAATGCCATCATCTAAAGATAGTGATAGGAATGGAGTCAACTAATCACTTTAAAAAGCGGGGTATGGGGACGTAACTAACTAATGCCTCCAACTTGAAAATGAAGTGACATGAGGACGTAACCAACTAATTTCATCTTTGGAAAGTAGCGATATGACCGAATTCAACTGATTGCTTTAAAAGAAGGGCATGAGGGCATAACCAACTAATGCCTTCTACTTGATGTGGCTTGGGGGCATAATTGTTGGCCTCAAAATTGATCAACTGAATTCGCCAAGAGGGTTGAAATTGCTTCTCAACTGAATTGGCTAAAACTGAAAAATAGTGGACAATTTTGCACGATGATTTTAGAGTGTTTCGACTACCCAACTGAATTTACATCCACTACCTTAGCACACCACTAAGAATTTTTCCAATTCACTACTATGAATTCTTCCTTTTGAGGCCAAAGGGATAACCCTATCTTTTCAATGGCTAAGATAGAACCACTCTAGTTTTTCCTTAAGCTAAACTAGAACCTCTCCCATTTACAAGGTAATTTGTGTAAACAATGAAAACCTCACAATGTGGGTGTTTACAAGAATTAAGCTCACAAGAGTGTAAAGAATAAAACAATGAAAAACACTCTCTATACAAGGGAAATGAAGAATAAAAGACTTAAATGCTATTTCTCTTGATCATGAAGCTTGAATATTGTCTATTGCCATCTTCAATTGTCCTAAGCTTGCTTTTATAGTGTGGAATGATATTCTATCCATTTATGGCTGTTGGGGATGTTTTGGAGCCATTGGGAAGTCATAAAGTCAAGCTTTAAATTCCCACTTGCACAGAGGTTTCGAAACTTTTACCAAAGGTTTCAAAACCTTAAGGAGGATTTGAAAAATATAGCAGCTACAAAGACATAGTTTCGAAACCATTGGTAAAGGTTTCAAAACCTTTGCTAAGGTTTCAGTTCCAGGCCATTCTGCCCGAAAGGTTTCGAAACAATCAAATAGAGGTATCGAAACCTTCATTAAAAACATGAAAATTTGGGTATCTTTTGACTCTTTATGGTATATAAACATAGTGGGATGAGTCAAAACATTATGAAAACATTTAAAACAAAATTTCAAGCTTTGAGAACTTTTGAATTATTTTTGAAATATTTAAACAAGTCCAAAACATTTTTTTACATAATTGTTATATCAAAATATTTGCTCAACAATCTCCCATTTTTTGATATAACAAAAGTTCTTTGAAAAATTGTTTTTGACAAAAGCTCGCCCTTAATTTTTCACTTACTTCTCCCCTTTTTGTTATATCAAAAATAATTCAAATCTTTATAGTACACAATAACAATGGAGAGTAAGTTAAAATAAAAAGTTTAAGTACAAAATATTTGAAAAATAAAACTCCCCCTTACTAAAGCATTCCATTGAATTTTTAGCTCAAATACTTGACACTTAAAAGACATTGAATTTCAAAATAAAATAAAATCAATTTAAAAACACATGAAATTTAATTTATCCAAGACTTTAAAACTTTATGCAAAAATTGATTGACACAATTTAAGAACAAATATGCATAAAGCACTTAAACAATGTCATGCTATTTAGATATTGAGATAAAATCGCTTAAATGCATGAACATTAAACAAACAAAAATAGATAACCAAAAATAGAATAAAAAGCATTAAGTTTAGAGGTTACCCATTTTCTTCGTTGGTGTGACTAGAGCATTTCTATGTCTTGAATTTCATTCCATTTGCTCCAACACACTTACAAGAGACAATTACTTTGATTTTGGTATCAAAATTGCTTTGGATCCATTAACATTAATCTCAGCGTCTCTAGTTCCCTTAGGAACCCATACTTGTCTAACCCTATAAGATTTTCTCTTCTTTATAGGACAAGTATGCAAGGAATGACCATGATAATGGCAATGTGAGCATTTTGCCATTATGTGACAAGATAAATTATTAGAAATAATTTCTTTTTCTTTTGTTAAGCTTTCAAGCTTAACTTTCAAATCAAGATTTTCTTTTTCTAAAACTTCATTGCTTGTTTTTGAAGACTCTAAATCATTTTCAAAATTTCATTTTGGTTTTCAAAATCCAATTTTGTTTTCAAAAGAAAATTGTTTTCAAATTCAAGTTTAGAAATCATTTTCTTAAATTTAGAATTCATGGTCTCAAATTCCAAAATTAATTCATTGAAAGCATCTTGTAACTCGTCAAATGTATATGAATTTAATTCACTTGAGTTAGAAGATACCTCGGGCTCATCGAGAGCCAAAACACCATCCACCTTAGGGATTGATAGGAGGTTTGCACAAGATGAAGCATCATCCTTCTTCTATCCCTTCTTGCTGCTATAGAGTTTCTCAAGTTTCTCCCATATTTCTCATGCATTTTTTCATGTGGAGACTTTCTTGGAAACGTCTTCATTGAGGCCAAAAAGAAGAGTGTGCATCACCTTTGCATTTAGCTTGGCCTTCATGTCATTTGTATTCCTTTGCTTCTTCTTCTTCTTCTTAGGAGCTCCCAATTAACCATCTTCAATGATATCCCAAACCTCAAAATTGAGAGATTTGATAAATACTTCATGACATTGCTCCATTGGAAGTATGCTTCTCATTTGAAGAGCGGAGGACACGAGATAAAGCGACATTCTTCAAATCTTGCCATTTTCTTGAAGGTTGGACTTCGAGCAAATGATCTTTACTCTCAGATGTTAGTCCTTTGATGGAGACGAGGCTCTGATACCAATTGTTGAGCTCGAAATTGATCAATCGAATTCGCCAAGAGGGTTGAAATTGCTTCCCAAATGAATTGGCTAAAACTGAAAAATAGTGGATAATTTTGTACAATAATTTTAGAGTGGTTCGACTATCCAACCGAGTCTACATCCACTACCTTAGCACACCACTAAGTATTTTCCAATTCATTACTATGAATTCTTCCTTTTGATGCCAAAGGGATAACCTTACAACTCTATCTTTTCAATGGCTAAGATAGAACCACTCTAGTTTTTCCTTAGGCTAAACTAGAACCTCTCCCTTTTACAAGGTAATTTGTGTAAACAATGAAAACCTCACAAGGTGGGTGTTTACGAGAATTAAGCTCATAAGAGTGTAAAGAATAAAACAATGAAAAACACTCTCTATACAATATGTACAAGATAAATGAAGAATAAAAGACTTAAATGCTATTTCTCTTGATCATGAAGCTTGGATATTATCTCTTGCCATCTTCACGTGTCCTAAGCTTGCTTTTATAGCGTAGAATGATATTATATCCGTTTATGGCTGTTGGGGATGTTTTGGAGCTGTTGGGACATCATAAAGTCGAGCTTTAAATTCCCACATGCACAGAGGTTTCGAAACTTTTACCAGAGGTTTCAAAACCTTAAGGAGGATTTGAAGAATATAGCCGTTACAGAGACATAGTTTCGAAACCATTGATAAATGTTTCAAAAACTTTGCTAATGTTTTAATTCCAGGCCATTCTGCCTGAAAGGTTTCGAAACCATCAAATAGAGGTATCAAAACCTTCATTAAAAATATGAAAATTCGGCTATCTTTTGACTCTTTAAGGTATATAAACATAGTGGGATGAGTCAAAACATTATGAAAACATTTAAAACAAAATTTTCAAGTTTTGAGGACTTTTGAATTATTTTTGAAATATTTAAACAAGTCCAAAACATTTTTTTACATAATTTGTTATATCAAAATATTTGTTCAATAGTAACCAACTAATGTCATCTTCGCAGGATAATCCAAAATCCTACAGAAATGATAATGTTTATGATGATTATGCTTATGGGAATACCTAGTATGTGAATGCATGTCTTTTTCTCTTTCTTTTTTATTTTTTTGTCTTTTATTTTTCTTTTCTTTATTTTTTCTTTTGGGTTTTTCTCTTTTTACTGCCGTGCACATTTGCTCATTCAGCCCAAATAGACATCTATGCCGTAATACCCCAGAATTCGGTTTAGAAGAATGTTACTTTAAGTGATAGCTAAGTTGATTAAGGTAATGTAAATTTGATAGAATAATTAAAGGCTTGGGGCTGAAATGAATGGATTAAAAGGAATGATACTCAAAAAGTAAAGGACTAAAAAGAATAATAAGAAGAGGTTGGGGAATGCATGGTAAAATAAAAGTGGAAGGTGGCCTATACACATGGCATTCCAAGAGAAATGCCATGAGAATGAGAACCGGCCATGTGGATTTCTAATCCAAATTGAGTCATCCTCTTCCTCTAGAGAAGAATCGAAGCTTTTGTGAGGAGAGAATGTGAGAATTCACCTTGGTGTCTTTGGAGTTTGAAGGATTCGACTATGGTGTAGTTTAGTTCATGCTTGTTGTTCGATTCATAGGAAAAAAGGGTAAGCAATTCTAGTTACCTTTCTTGAATTGAATCTTGGTTGGCGTTATGTGTGAAGTTTTGTGAAATCAAACTTTGTTAACGGCTAGAGAAAAATTGAGCTACGACTTGAATTGTTAATAGCATCTAAAGGGAATGTGTACTTGTTGTTTGGTTTGAATGTCTCATTTGATTTTCTATGAACTCTTGAATGCATGAATTTCGTTTGGTAGTTGTTTTGAGATTATGAATCGAATAAAGGAATGGTTATAATCTGAGTTATTTCAAGATAAAACAATGGTTGAAACATGCAGATTGCTAAATCGGTATTAGGAAGCTTGTAATTGAAACGATTTTGAGATAATTTATAGGTTGTAAGTCTGCCCTGTTTTGGTGTTAAGAATTAAAATTATGGACAAGTTCGAACAAATCAGATTTAGGCTTTTAAAAAAACAGAGCATAGAACACATTTGTAAGGTCCTTAGGGGGGCTGTTTCGATAAAAAAAAATTATATGCAAATATATACATGGAATTGTGACAGTTTCAAATAAGATGTTGAAAGGAATTGAGAATTCGAAATAAGTCTTCATTGATGGTATTGTTATTGAACTTAAAAGTTTGATATGTATATGATATTATGTATATATGGAATGCTATGTAAATTTGATAGATTGTTAAACATGTATAAATTAGTTTATACTAGCTCTAGGGGCTGTTCTATGGGTGCTTAGGGACATGTCTGCCCTGTTTTGTGCTTACAATAGAAACCAGATTGCTAAAGTGTCTACTTTGGGTACACTCATGCTTTGGACTGCTCTATAGATATGTGATTGTTAGAGGAGTATTTTGCACAAAATCGTGTGTATAAAATGAGACTAGGGTCTGTTTAGGTGAGTATAAGCATGAATAAATTGTTTAAGGGCTGTTCTACGCATGAATGTAAGAATAGTTGAAATAAAGGACTGCTCTAAATAAGAATATGCTTGTTTTGGGACTGTTTCATAAAGTTTATAACATGAGACTGTTTTTACAAAATAGGGGCTCTTTTGTATAATTATAAGTATATTTCGAAATGCTTGAATGTATGTTGATGGTCTTTTGGAAATTACTTTGACTTGAGAAAACATATGTTTATGTGTGTGTAAAATTGTTATTAACGAAGTAATATTTATTTAGAGATACACTCCTTGAAGAGAAGAAGGAAATAGCTAGAAGGCTAGAAAGGAAAATCTATAAAGAATGCGGATTCAGGTATCCCGTAACATCGGGATAAGAGGTGAGGGTAGTTTAAAGTCTCGGGATAGGAGAAATCCATCCTGAGCACTCTTAATTGCTTTAATTTATTTGCTTGCTAGATAATTTATGTAACAATGTGCAATTAAGCTTGGGATCCGAGGTAAGTACTTTTATGAAAAAGTACCTTGCGATAAAATGAGTAAGTTGATAGTGTTGTTGGTGATTGAACTAAAGATTGAAAGAGAGTTTGTTAATGAAAATAAAGGTCTTGGTGACTATTAAATAAGTCCGAATGTCATTATAATTCATGTTAGTCTTGGAAGCTAGAAGTGGTTGTTTTGAATGAATTATTATAAAGAATATGTTAGATCGAATGATACATACCTTAAAGAACCTATTGTTACTCAAGGTGTTCATTCGAATAGAATGGAAAGAAAGAAATGAATGAAACTTGTATTGTAAAGAGTATAATTGGTAACTCTTGATTCATTGATTCACTGATTAGTAATTAAGCCTTGATGGTCACGTTGATAAGATTATGAGCAAGGCTCATCTTGAATGTAAAATTCACATGTGGTGAATCTTGCTTACATTGTAAGGCAATACACAATGTGACTTGATATTGACGAGAAGTTATGTTCAAAATTTTATTAACCAAATAAGTGAATAAATGTGAAAATCCTTGGTCTCGAGTCAGTCGTAGGTATAGTTGGCATGCCATAGAGTTCGTCTAGCTCGCTAGTATGTACTACGGTCCTGGACTTAGGTCTCTTGTCGATAAAGATCAAATGATCTGTTGGTACTACTAGTACCCTTGTTTGGTAATACTTAAATTGGTACCTTGTGTACCCTTGTTTCGGTACTTGGTGTACCCTTGTTTGATATTGAATTTAGAGGATTCGCGTATCTAGGCTGTTGCTTGAGTCTCAAGGTTGTAATAAAAGAAAGCATGAAAGTTCATAACTCACTTGAGAAGCTTAAATTGCTATGACTAGTATAAAGAAGAGCAACATCTATTATTGATAATTTCCCACATAGAAATTAGTGGGACATGATACTAAGATTTAATCATAATAGAACATAATTGGTTGTTGTTGGTGATAGTGACCATTCGAATGATTATCGAATTTTAAAAGAAAGGTGATTTGCTTGAATGTTTACCTATGTTTTGAGTGATAGTTGATGTGTCGATAAGTATTTAAGACTCGAGATCATCATTGTTTGATTGATTCTGTAAGTTCATTTGGATTGAACTTAATTGCAAACTAGTATATTGAATCTTGGGAGTTAAAGCATGTATGTCATGGAGTCTATTGATTGTTCAAATTGTTAGATTACAAGAATGAATTTCGAAATGTTATAATGCACTTTTTATGATAAGAATTAGTCTTAACTTAAGACTAGACTAAATTCAATTGCTTGATGGTTCGATTATTTGATGGAATAAAATAAATAAGATGAATGCTCAATTAGGAGCAATTATACTGTCAAGTAGTCTAATATATATAATGAACTGAGTCTTTAATTAGAGAAATGTGATCTGTTATAAATATTAATCGAATGGGCAGTTTATTTGGAATAAAAAGTGATTGATGAACTGGGCAGAATCTGTGTCCTAATGAGTTATATTGGCTATGGTCATTTGTATGAAATTTATTAACGGATAGAAATTTATTGTTGCTTAATCAATTCGAAGTCATGAAATTGATTATATGAGGAATGAACTGCTATGTTCAAAGGAATGAAATTCCAAGTGTTTGTGATTATTTTTGACAATCTACTAGACTGTTGTAAAGGAATTTTATAATAATTAAGGACTATTTTAGTTCAATGGACTTAGAATGCGAAACTGCCCTGTTACGGGACTAGTTATTAACATGATAATTAAGTTCGTAGGATATAGATCACATGTTAAATTATGGCCACTTGTGCATGGGTATGGTAGGTTATGGTTAAGTGCTTTCAAATACTTAACTGATATGAAAGTAAGCTTGGGGTGACTCTTGAATTAAGATAAACTACCTTAATAAAAAGGAAACATTTGTGTCTGGTTTGAATGCTAAAACTATAAGTAGCGATTGGACAAGTAAGTTCAAGAATAAGTCTTGATGAATCTAAAGTCCTTATTGATCAATAATATTGTTAAGTGGTTAAAGGTTGGATAAACCATAGATAAACAAAATACATAAAATCTGGGTATTCATAAAAGAATCCAAGAAAGTTTATACATGGATGTGAAGGAATTGAGATAATGTATTATGAAGTGGTAACATGAGTTTATCCAAAGATGAAATAATTTTTGAATAAGGGATGTACTTGACAGAGGGCTCGTTTAACATGATTGTTAATAATAAGAATTATAGATTATGCATAGGGTACTATAAGCTCAATGAAAATATCGTAAACTTAAATTGATGTGTAGGTACCTAAGTCTGATTCGAGTGCCTTGTGTAAGTTTCTGTTTAATAAGTATGTGATAAGATTAGAATTATCATTGTTTATAAGACTTGAGATAACAAGTTAAGATATTAAGAAACTAGTACTGGGTATGTTTAATATTGTGTTTGTTTGGCCAAGGAGAAAGTCTGGAATATTAATGTGATTAAAATTCACACTAGTACTTCTGAAACCTCGGCTTGACTTGATGAAAGAAAGGGGTTTAGTTTGTATAAGTTTTTTTGTCTTCAATTTCTAAAACATTTTACCCCACTAAGCAAATAAATATGCTTATTATACTTCCTTGTTTCATTTAAGGATATGTGTTGGCTTGTGGTTCTCTCCTGAGCTAGGACTTGATCACAAGTTCTGTTTATAACACGATCTATTATCGTTAAGACTCCTAGGAGGTGGCACGGTTTTATTAAGGTGCATGATGCATATAGATTTATGTGTAATCAGTTAAAATGTAATTCCATGTTTGAGCAAGTTCTGTAATGGGTCCTTAACTAAAAATTGTGAATTCTTGTCTTATCTGATTTAATTAGTTGGTAGTATCTTTATAGTTGCTTGAATAATTTAGTCGACATGTTTGTATGTTAGCCTGAACGATAGATTTTGCTAGATCTGATATTCGAAAAAACCATTGTCATAATAGCTTGAAAGTTTGGGTACGCTAAAATGAATAATTGGGACCTTGCTTGTGCTATAGGGGCTACTTGTTGAAATAGCACTAGATTGAAAGGTGGTTACGCTTATAGTATAATAGTATAATCAAAGAAACAAGATTTTTTCTAGGCTTAAGAAAAGGGTTCAATTATTTATACAAATTCATGCTTAAGAAAAGGGTTCAATTATTTATACAAATTAATGTATTTACGTAGTGTTAGGCACACTTTTTGGTAGATAGTATTTATAGTATCATTAATCGGTTGAAGCAAAGACTTGATTAGGGAAGCTGTTCGTTCCGAAAATTGTATTAAGATATGATTTGTTACTTATATTTTGGTAAGGAATGTATGTTAGTATGTTTTAGTCGAATGCTTTATAGATAAAGTGACATTCTTGTATGTCAAGATTGAATGTTAAATAGATATGATCAATATAGATATTCATGTTTGGAAGATTAATAACTACGGTTAACGAAGTTAATAATCATGGATAAGATTGTTAGATAACTCATGCTTAAGCGTGCTTGATTCCGAGTGATGTTAAAGTCTTCGGGTAGTAAATGTATGGTTGAGTTGGTATGTATGTATGTATCGATCATAATTGTTTAAGAAAAAATTTAAAATTACCCTAATTTCAGTTTGCATGCCTGAAGGAAAGGTGTCTTGTTAATCACGATCGCTCGATTGTTCGTTAGTAAAACGTTCTAATCTAGTTGATCTCCTAGACCGGGTTAAGGATATTACACACGCCTTGCCATTTCATCATTTGTATTTCTTTGCTTCATAGGAAACATCTAATCTTTGCATATTTGTTCACTCAATCCAGAGGAGCAGCCATCTTCACTGTCTCTCACCATTCTCAATCTTTGTACCTCTTTGTTTCATAGAAAACATCTAATCTTTGTACTTCAGATGTTTCATATGTCCACAAACCTCATATCATTGTACTTGATACATCAATATTGAGTGAAAGGCCTTCTTGAGCAATTTTGAAAGCTCCAAATCTTTAGATTATCTTCAACACTTTTTGTGAGATTCTAGATTACTTGTAGGGGAATCTCCACCTTGAATGTTTTAAATGATATTGGCGCTTTAATATCTTCTTCTTGCGCCTATCAAAATTAGGGACCCTGAACCCCTAGTCAACATAAATTGCCCCAATCTGATGACATGGTTTGCCTACTAGGCGTAACTCTATCTTTTTTCTTGTTTTAGGGTTTACATCTCATGTGTGGGTCTTGCTTGACAATGTGGTCGACCTTACACTCTTAAATCACATGTGTTTTTACCTTCTTAATGCAAGGTAATGCCCTCAATCAATTTGAGGTTCAATTGTCATCCTCTATATTGGCAAGCCACTTCATTATTTTCTGATGCGATGGCGAATATTTGTCCCTTAGTTTCCTATATTTGGGATCAATACGAAGAAATCTTTTGTTTTTCATGAATCTACGTTGATCTACTTGTAAGATGCAAGAAAAGGCTAGAAATGAAAATTTAAAGGAAAAATTCATGGCAAGCATGGAAAAGAGCAAAGTCAAATGCCCTAAAATTCATAGTATGAATGATTCAAGAATCCATCAACTGAATAGCGTCCCGTTTTTAGGTGGCTCTCTTTAACTCACCAACTCCCCAGATTTCAATCTTCCTTCTTTTATAATCTCAATCAGACGTTGGAAGCTTAGAGATCTTTGAAGAAAGGTTAACTCAATTAGGCAGAATAAGTTCTAAAAGCAGACTCCTTTTTTCAGACATTCATGTGTGATCCAAATGGTCTTTAAAGGCTTGCAATGTAGGCTAGGGTAAGGTTACCAAGAAAAGGATATATAGGCCCAAATACATGTTTAAAGGTAATTAAACCAAATATCAACTTTTCTTGATGAAATTTTTATTCTTTGGATCACTCTAGACTGTCTATTTTAGGTTTCACCCTAGAGTTCATTTCCTTTTCTAGAACATGTCTCATTTGAAGGATTTCATACATGTTTTTATCTTGTTTCAAATTTTCTTTCGTGTTTCAGCATTTATTTCTTTCTTTTTCTTCTTTTTTCCCTTCTTTTTCTTTTTTGTTATTTTCCTTTTTAAATTTAGGACATTCAACTTGATCTGATGTGTTTTTTCTTGCTTGTAAACAACCTTTCATCATTTTTGCCCCCCAGTGTGGGGAGTGGTCCTTGGTTAAGGTTCAATCACAAGAAAAATATAAGGCTCAAAGGGGACAACAATGTACATTTTGTATTTTCTTATTTGTGAAGGGAAATGAATGAATACCAAATTTCATCTCACACACAAATATCGTCCAAGAGAAGCGGTCTTTAGTTGGTAGATGTTTTAGAGTTATCACTTTATTCAAAGACCTTAACAACAATGTCTGAGAGGAAAATTCACTCAAAATCTGTATATGGGATCTCCCAATTAATTCTAAACACACTTTATTACCCCTCTATCTTGGGATTAGATTCAATAATCATTCATACAATCAATAGTAGGGACTCTGCAAAGAAGGTGTATTTGGGAAGAGAAATGGATGAAAATGAAAAGAAGAAAAGAAAAATAAAAAATGAAATGTTTGCCACTTGAGAAAATAAAGGGAATATATCTTTAAAACAAGTAGATTAATATAGAAGCCCTTACAAAAGATCCCTAACATCGTCTAAGTATGACCCTTAGTTGGTTCTAAGTATGACCCCAACAGTGTTTAGGGAAATCCTTTACTAATTAGTTGTTAAGCATTATTCCAGAAAGGCATTGGTGAATTCCAGCCAAGCTCGACCGGTCTACTTCATGACAAGATTCTATTGCTGGAGTAGTTCAGGTTATAGGCGTTCGTCATATTCTCCTTCTTCGAGTCTCCCACTCTTGATGGCCGCCAATATCAACTCCTTGTTCATGACCATGTCTGCAAAACCTTAGATGGCATGGTTTAACATATGGTCATAGAAAGGACAATTTAAAGTCTCCACAAAAATTAAAGTAACCTTATTTTCCAACAGTGGAGGTTGAACTTAGGCTGCCATATCTCGTCGCCTCTGGGCGTACTGACGAAAACTCTCGTTGGGCCTTTGTTCCATGCCTTGCATTACGATCTTGCTTGGGACCATGTCTATAACATATTCGTATTGCTTAAGGAAAGCTCTTGATAGATCACTCTAATTTCGTGTGTTGACCCGACTCAATAGGTATACCATCAGGTAGCAAACCCTGATAGACTGTCTTGGAAATAATGGATGATTAGTTTCTCGTTTTCCAAGTGTATTGACATTTTTCGGCAGTACATGGTCAAGTGCGTCGATAGGCAAGTGGTCCCATCGTACTTCTCAAATTTAGGTGCTTTTAATTTTGGGGGAACCACCAAGTCAGACACTAGACTTAGATCCCCAACTTCTACTCCACCTTAAATGTTTCTTCCTTGTAGGGATTTTATGATCTCTTCGAGATTGTCACAGTGATCTTTTAGCATCTTATTCACTCAGGCCCTGTCGGATGCCTTATTAAGAACCTCAATGCCTCGATTCTCCCTACAATTTATACTGGACTCTTTTGGAATATCAGTTGAGGTTCTTGTCATGCGGATATAGAACCTCCCTCTTGGTGGAAATGTATCACAAGTCATCCTGGGTTGGGGCGGCGACAAAACATCAACGACTTCAAGCGTCTTCCCTCTTTATGGGTCTCTAAATCCCAACATAGCCGCTATCTGGCTGATAGTGTTTTTTTTAGATTGTTCAATTTCTTCCTTCAAGTCTTTCTTAATTTTATCAAGTCTATCTTGGGTACTCTTTTGGTTTATTTTGAGAGTCATTAATCTGCCCTCTGTAGTCATAGCTCGAGTACCGTATTTGTACAGAATCTTGCTACTCAAATAGAATTTGACATAATTAATTTTTTATTATGTGTGTATGTATGCAATGATCACAACATAAACTAATGCAAACAAACAAACCTCAACCCACCAATTGTGGTACCTGATCTAGGGACAACCCATTTTGAGCTAAAGCATGTTATGTTCAACATACTCAATAATATTGGACAATTTGGAGGATCTGCAAGAGAAGATGCTCGTGAGCACATTCAACCTTTCTTGGTAGTCTGTGATTGCTTCAAGCAACCACATATACCCACTGATGCCTTGCGACTCAAGCTATTACCTTTCTTGCTGCGTGATCGAGCTAGAGCATGGTTGAAAACTTGTTCTGCAAGATCCATTACATCCTGGGATGACTTATGCAGCAAGTTTCTGCACCGATATGATCCACCGAACGTGCACAACCAAAGGCGAAGTGATATCATATCGTTCTAATAGTACGATGATGAATGCATGGGATAGATACAAAGATATACTTCGGAGGTGCTCGCTTCTTGGATTCACAGATTGGCTACAAGTCATGACGTTCTATAATGGCATCAATGTACCAACAAGGATGATGATTGACTCATCAACTAAGGTTACTTCACTCGATAGAGAACGCGACGATGGTTTCAGAGTACTCGACAAGATAACCAATGCCGACTACTAGTTCCCTCGAGGGAGATTAAAGCCTGGACCTAAAATAGCTGGAACCCTCCAATTGGAAGATTCTCAGACTCTAGCATCTCAACTCTCGACCATCAGCAATCTGCTCAAGAACATGTCAGAAACCTTCAACGTTCGAGAGGACAAGGTGGTGGAATACACTTGTGAGCATTGTGATGGGGAACGCCAGTCAAATGAATACCCTCAACAACAGGAATCTGGATGCTATGTAGGGAACACCAATCGTAACAACAACCCTTACTCTAACACCTACAACCCAGGGTGAAGACAACATCAAAATTTTGGTTGGGGAGGCAATAAGGGAAATTCAGGAGCGCAACCAGCTACATCTAATGACCCTCATGGATTTTAACAAAAGACTCAGAGAAAGAACCAAAGAGCTTCTAACTCCAATTCTAATTCTTTTGATAACTTTTATCAACTATTTATGGAAACTGTCCGTGTCATTATGCAGGATCAAGCAACCCATCTAAAGAATCATAAAGTTTTGCTCACAAACTAGGCTGCCATGTTGCAAAACAACAATTGATCTTGCAAAACAACACCGCCTCGATAAGGTCCCTTGAGACTCAAGTAGGGTAGATCGCCCAGATATTGAAGACGAGACCATCTGACAGACTACCTAGTGATACTAAAGTCACTAAGGCCTTTAATAAAGAGCAATGTAATGCCATGATTCTTCGTAGTGGTACACAATTGAGGACATAAGCCAAGTTTGAGGGAAGCTCGCCAGTCGATCCTACTCCAAACAAGCCATCCATCGACGATCTGGCACCAATGGAACCAATTTCTGTGTCTGATACAGTGAGTGACCTTGCTACTGATGTAAGAAAGATAAAGCTGATGATGCACCTGTATCCCGTAAGCCACAAATTGAGCCCAGACCACCACCTCCTTTCCCACAGAGATTGAAAGCTCAAAAAAAAGATGTCCAGTATCAAAAATTTCTAGAGAAGCTTAAACATTTGCATATCAGCGTCCCACTTTTGGAGGCCATTGATCAGATGCCTATATATACAAAGTTTCTGAAGGAGATCATGACAAAGAAGAGGAAAGTGAGCGATGTTGAAACTGTTACCACCATGGGTGAGTTGTGGCTGTGTTGACTGATTTGCCACCTAAGATGAAGAACTCTGGCAACTTTACCATTCCATGCCTGATAGGCCATAACTACTTTGGCTGTGCCATATGTGATCTTGGTGCGAGTGTAAACTTAATACCGAAATCTGTGTTTAAACGATTAAGGATGGGAAAAATGAGGCCTACATGAGTAATCATTCAGTTGGCTGATCGATCTCAAATATGACTTGAGGGCAGAATTAAATATGTGCTAGTTAGGGTAGATAAATTTATTTTCCTAGCAGATTTTATCATCATTGACTACGAAGCTGATGAAAATGCTCCCATCATTCTGGGGAGACCATTCCTAGCCACCGGACAGATCGTGATTGAATATGAGAATGACAACTTCACCATGAAGATGAATGACCAAACAATCACATTTAATGTCTTCAGCAAGTTCATGAATGACCATGAAGAGTGCCATCTTGTAGAAAGCAATGAAGCCCCAACGGATGAGGGTTTGCCAATGATATGTTGCAATGATACACTTTCCATTAAAGTGCTATATGAGCCTGATGGGGGTATGTATGAAGCTGATGAAGAAGAAGAACACTCCATAAAAGGGTGTTTTGCCAAATCCTAGAGCCAAAGCGGGCAAGTCTGCCAATACGCGACATTACTGACCGACTACTTCAGCAACTCCATCAAACCCAGAACCAAACCAACTATGAGAACCATGCTTATAAAAGAAGTTATCAAATGTTGTAGGACTAGATCCCTTTTTCCTATCATAAAATGGCCGACCATGAATCCTACCTCAAGCAATTGGCCAAGAAAAGGTGTTACTGAATCAATGAATGATACTGACAAGTTTCTTGATTTTCCAATAATACCCAGGCATCAATTCTTGATTCACATCTCAGCCACACTGGAAGGGCACTTCAATGGATGCAAATGTACAATGGAGCACCGATCGTGCATGATAAATTTGCTACGAAACCACTGGATGATTAACTCATTCGCTCTTTATCACTCTTATATATATATTACTACATATTTACTTTCTACACTTTTATTTCAATTTTACATAACTTTATTACGGCAGTTGCCAAGACAGAGAGAAGCTAGAGGAAGGGGACTGTTTGACTTTTGGGTAAAGACGAATGATGGAGGCTATTAAAAGTAGAAACACGTCTACGAGTCGTGCGAATATACGAGGAGATTTCTTCGTGTCTCTATTAAATTACTAAAATCACCCTTGACGTATCCCTTATTCACGACACTCATGACCTTTTGGATACCTACATAATAGCCCATAATTTTGAATTTTCATACACATCAGAGAAAACGTAGTGTTTCCTAACTCTTGCCAAACACAGAATCCTCACGAAACTTTTACTAGTTCCTAATGGCATACAGTTCCGTAGCCTTAAACTCCATATCCGATGAAGATCACTCTGAAAGTCGGACCATTCTTCTAGATCACACTCCTACACCATCCAGAGACACCAATCTTCTTCTCTCACAAACCCTGTAGCAACAATACGAGTTAATCTGCCAACATGGAATCTTGGAAGAAGATGGGATGGAATTTACTGCTAAATATAAAGAACAATTTGACCCTCATACACTTTATGTGCTTAACAAACAACAGTGGAATACATTCATTCAACAACCTGGCTACATCAACGTGTCGATGGTGCAAGAATTCTACACTCGTGTGGGAGAGAAATTGATGATGGTGAGAGGGAAAATTGTGGATTTCTCTCTAGAGGCCATAACCCAGCACTATCAATTTTCTGAACATCATGAAGTGACCCACACAATAGGCCAGGATAGTGAACCCTACACTAAAATCCTACGGGAATTACGCATCCCTAGGACAAAGTGGAGTGGTGAGGGCCACGATAAAAGGGTGGAATGACGACAGTTGAAGCCTGATTCCCGATTTTGGGCGCACATTATAAATAATCATCTCTTACCCACTAAAAATCAAGAAATATTTTCTCTCTGGCGGATGCGGATGTTGGATTCTCTTATCGAAAGTCATAAAATATTCCCCGCATACTCAATCCGTGTTGCTATCATTGAGGGCACTGCCACTATAAGCAAACTTAATGGGTTGCCCTTCCCCAACTTAATTACAGCTCTTTGCACTTTAGCATGAGTCTTAACTAGGGAAGGGGACATAATTGTGGCAGCTCGACCAGGGCTACTTCCCTTATAAGTGGAAGAATTGAAAGGGTATGCCTATATTGCACCATCCGCTATTCCGCTCGCTTCTCCCTTGCCCATCATTGACATTGTGGCGGAAACCATTAACCACTCTCTTCGTCTGATCTTCTCAACAATCGAAAAAAAAGAAACGAGGCTCTAGTGGTTATTTCAAAGGCTCCTCCCAGATGATTCAATTGTACTACCAACGTTTCCCGAGAAGCTCTTGCAAAACAACACCACCACAAGAAAAAGGCCATCGCCAGATACTGAAGCTGGCGCCCCTCCCCCTGCCCTGCAAAGAAACCAACATCCACCTGGGACAAAGGCAAGGGTATCATCATCCGGGATCCACCTCCCCAGTAACTCCATGGGTTAGTTTTTCTTTTCTTTTATTTTGTTTTTATTTATTTTTTCATATTTTGCATTTGCATTTTTAGTTCAATTTGTTTTTCCTTAATTTATTTTTTCTCCTTTTTTTTTCTTTTTGCATTGAGGAAAATTCTCTTCTCAAGTTTGGGGGAGTACATAACCATATAGATTAGGTTTCATTTAGGTAAAAATTTAAACATTAAAAAAATTAGAACTGTAAATTAGCCTAATCTGCCCAATAGGTTCCCTTTGCTATGATGCCTTTTATTCTAAATTTGCTGCTACGCTGATTATGATCCCCTATGATGAATCTATGTTGATGCTTTGTAAGGTGTTTAGATCTTTCTAGTTTTTGAGCTTAATGATAAATTTGTCGTAGCCCTGCAAAATCACATGTTGCATGCAATTGAACACTTAAGAAATCTTAGGATGCTCTAGGTCGATTTTCTAATGCTTAAGCCTGAATAAAAGAAAATGAACTTAAATGCTCAATGTACCAAAACAAAGGCTTAAGCACTTCCTGAAGAAATCAAGAAATTAAACTTGATAATTTAAACAAAATTGTTGAGGGACACTCTTCTTTGCACCTTGATATCTTAAGTACATTAGGTGAGTTTTGTTTGCTCCATTTAACTTTCCCTGGTAGGAATGATAGTACCGACAATAGAGTGAATGGAAGTCTTCATGAGATGACACTGCTCATAGGGTTCAGGGATGGGCTATTTGCTCCACTCCATCTTCAGGTACCGAAGGGTTAGTGTGATGAGCTGAAGCCCCAAGGATACAATTTTTAAACTTAAAAAGAACAAGGAGTAAAGATGTGTTTAAAAAGGAAAAACAATATGCCGAGGCAGAAAAAGAAAGCAACCCTTAAGCTTCTCTAAGACTATTAAGTGTTGAATGCATGTAACATTAGCACACACTGGTAGATTTCATCTTTTGAACAAAACTGTAAGCTCTAATACACTTTCTCATCATCAACATAGCTAAGGAATGAATTGCTATTGTAGCTGTAACATCCCTAAACTGGGCCTAGAAGGATACCATTATATTATTACGATAGAGTTTATTGGCCGTGTTATTAAAAAAATCTGATTTAATTGTTTGTAGGCCTAATTGAAAGAAAGTGGAAACCAAGTGACCCTAATAAGAGTACTAAATAGTAGATTATTAAAACATGAAGTTTGCATGTTAATAAAATATAAACATGTGTCTTAAACACATGTCAATAAGGGGATGACATGGATGGAAAGCTTCGGCCACTTGGTTCAAAACCATCTTCAAGTTATTTTCTCTCCTAAGGAGGGGCCGAAACAAAACCATTTTTAGAGGGAAGGAATTCATGGTTGATTTATGAAAGACTTGAAGGAAAACCGAGTTTGTTAATCAACATAATGGGTGCTGAATTTGATTCAAAAGAAGAAAGGTATGTGTTCTTGAATTCTTAATACTAGAATTCAAGGTAGGAAGATTGTTAGAGAACACTTTTGTAGATATTTGAATAAGGTATATTTGAGAGGTTTTGGAGGCTCGATAGAAACCATTAAGAATGCTATGAATCTTTGTTGTGTGGTTTTAATTGAAAATTGTAAAGACAATGTTGAATTAGAACAAAATCGAGCTGAATGTATACAATGAAGATAATTTCTCTAATGCATGCTGTGAATCTTTGTTCAGATTGGAAATAAGAGTCTTTGATTGTTGAAGAAATTATTAGGAGGCTGTCATGAACATTTTTCGAATAAACCAGGGAGTTTAGGCTGTTTTTAGTAATAGAATGTAGATGTTAGAAAAACTGTCCAATCTGCTCTGCATGTAGTCGAATTTGGCTGATTATAGAGGTAGAAAACCATGCTGTAAATGTATTGTTCTGTCCTGGTTAACATAAGAATAAATTGAACTGATTGAATTGATTATTTAAGTGCACAAATACGATGTACCCTGTTTTTCATACATGTAAATTAAAGTTTGGTTATGCATTCATGTACAATTTAATGGAAACTGTTTTGGCTCTATATATATGTACATATACTTGCGGGCAGTTTTAGTTAGGTGCTGGAAAAACATGGGATTAAATGGCATACATATAGATAATTTAAATGATTGTTTAAAGTAAATGATTAAATACATTGATATGTAATATATTATTCTACGATATTAAGTGAGCGATCGAATGTTGGATGTTATTTAAGAATTCAATGGTTGCTAGTGAAACATTTTATTAATTGAGGCCTAAAATGGATACAATTGGTGAGAGATTGAAGGGACTTAATCTGGGATCAAATTGGCTGGAACAATTGTGAGTGTAGTTGAACCTCGGGTTAGGCTTAAAACCTTCCCGATTATCTTTGTTTGCTTTAATTGTATAGTTTAATCCTTCATGTTAAAGCTTTGAGTGAATTCAAGCTTGGGGTTGAGGTAAGTAGCTAACCTCCAATGAACTATGAATACATGCTATTAATTATGTAATGGGGTATATCTGAAGAATGTATGTATATGTGTATGATTAGGGGATTTAGATACTGACTTTCACATGACTGATTATATAATGAAAGAGAAGGGCTCACTCAAATACATGGTTAGATAAGATAAAGTAAAAACTAGGGTGGAATGTATGTTAGTATGGAGAGCTATACAAATGTTGTTGTGGTTTATATGGTAAGACATAAAGTTGGTCTTTTGATCTCATGAACATGTGTAATCGATTGATTGAGTAAGTTCTTTGTAATTCATAACCGAGCTTAAAAGTTTGACTATGGTTCAAGGTGATAAATGCTATGTGAATTAATTGATATAATGTAAAACATATTGAATGTGACTTGATAGTATGCTATTCGAACCAATGTATTAAGTTGTCTGAGGAAGATTTTGCGAATCTAATGATATATTATAAGATGAATTGATAAAGTAGAATTTTTGGCAATGGCCACTTGAAATAAAGTTCACTTGTGGTGATCTTATTGTGATACCCTATATGAGTAAAAGGGTGACAAAATCTCTATGAGAATAAATGGAGTTATGCTCACTATGTTCAGATTGGAAATGAAATATGTAATAGCCTTGGTTTCAAGTCGATCGTAGGTATGATTGGCATGCCATAGAGTCCGTCGAGCTCGCTAGTTTGTACTACGGTCCCTTGTTAAAGATCAAATGATCAATTGGTACTATTGTACCCTTGTTAAATGATGATTAATTTGGTACCTTGTGTACCCTTGTCTCGGTACGTTGTGTACCCTTGTTGTCACAGAATGTTTTGGATTCGTGTATCTAGACTGTAGATCAAATATTAAGGCTATGTTAATAAAGCATGAATATAAAAGACATTGTAAGATATAAGAATTTGGAATGACTTACTTAACAACAATTGTATGTTTCATGACTTAAAGTAAATCCTTTTTGAAAGTATGTGATTTGGTTAAAGACCTCTAAATAATGAAAGAGTGAAAGATTGTTATTCGATTAAGTTGTTATTATATATATATATTGTAATCCTAAATGAGGGGTTCTATAATTAATATGCTTGGATTGAAAAATTTATCACGAAACGTAAAAAGTAAATTGCCTAGCTTGTGTGCATAGTTGTTTGTGTACATATGTATCATTGCCTAGATTAAGTAGAATGCTTGTTAGTATATATATATATATAACCATATGTAATTTAGTTGTTTTCCTAATCAAGATGCTGATCATTATAGAGTGATTGTGAATATACTTAGAATAGTAACCTTGAGTTTTGGTTACTGATTCCTTACCAATATATGAGATCTCTTATAGAAGAAATAATGTCCAACGTTAAGCATACTTCTATACAAATATGTAACTTATTTTAATAAGCTTGACTATTGGTACTTGTTAGATTAATCACGGGATTAATGTTTTGAATGGTCATTGTAGTATCATGAGTACAATTATTTACTTGCTGTTTAGCATAGAATCCTATGGAAAGTAGTTAAATGGGTTGATAAGAAGCTAGTTATGAATTTAGTTGCCATTTAAATGTATAGTTATACTATACTACAAGATCAAGTGCATTAACTTCTAGTGTAAGCTAACTTATGAGACCTTAAGATAAAGATTCAAGGGAACAAATCGGACACCAATAAGTCTTAAAAAGGAATTCAGCTAATTATACTCTTATGAGAGGGAGATAAAACGTGAATGGTTCATAATATTTGACAATAAGATAAAAATGTATAAACCAAGGAATTCTATAAAAGATTCGAATAAGAAAAGGGTTAAGTTAGGCGTGAGGCCTTTAATAGTGACTTGCGCACCTAGTAAAAGAAGTTAGGAATTATATACTTATATTAAGGTTGACCAGTCTTTGGTGTGGATGTTTGTTTATCATTGGTAAATTTAACTAAATAAGCATAACTGCATAATGGTGAGGAGTAAGAATCTTTATAGGTTTAAATCCTAATGTTTATTGATGAGTAAGTAAATGAATCTTGAATTATGTATAAGATTAGGGGGTTTCATGATAAGTAAATCTTTAAACAGGACGTAAGGTTAAGACTTAAATGTTAACCTTTGTTTTAAATAATATAGAAATTAAAATGGTGATTGACGTATTTGGAAATATTACTTGAATTGGTGAATTAAATATAAGTGACCCCTCAACCTCATTAGCCTTGTTTGAAATCAGAAATGTTAGACCAAGGAATATTTTTTAGCCGTATGACCATGGCTTTTGTCTAGGTTTCTTCTACCTTATTAGGGGGTTTCATGATAAGTAAATCTCTGTCAGGACAACATAACTTTGTTTGCCTACCGAGCTTGGGCAGATTCACATGAACTAGAAGTATGTTATGAACTTCCTTGAGTACTCCTAATCTAGATGGTGGCACATTGTAGAGTCGTGAATTTTAAGCATGTTTAAGTATAATCCATTTTGATAAATGTGTATTTATTTATAAGTTCAGGTTGTGTAAAATGGCCTTTATATCTTATTTGGTTGTTTTGGTGTTGTGCCTTGGTTGTTATGGCATGTATTCATGTTGGTATGCTGTTGTGTTTTAAGCCCCTATTGCTTGATGTTTGTATGTTCTCATGTAGATTAAGGCACCCCAAACTAGATGCTAGAACGAACAATAGTTTTAGTTCACGGTTGGAGTATGTTATATGTGAATAATAAGAACCTTAAATTTTACAGGTTACAAATCTGAATCTTTAGGTAGAGAAACTAAAGTATCTAGTTAATTGCATGCAAAGTTGAGCGTATTTAATTAATCAGTCTAAGTGGTGTTCGGTTGAACATTATCTTTTTGTAGATAAATTTTCTATATGTTTTCTGACAAATCTGTTTTCGACAAGCAGTTTGGTTTTGGTTGTTTGGCCACCGTAATTTAGTGAATGAACTTGGAATTGATGCGTGAGATTACGAGTTTAGGAAAGTTCTTTTTATAAAGTATTATGGTAATATCTAGTTAAATGGGATTAGTTGTTGTTTAAGAATCTCTAAGGTCCCTAAGCTGAATCAATTGGAAAACAACTATTTGGGTACTTGCCTAAGTTGGGTTTTTCTAAGTAAAATGCTTGATGCTTTTTGATGACATTAAAGTTTCTGGTAAGATTCGTTAATTTATTTATCGAGGAAGCTTTTGCCAAGTGATATTAAATTGTAAGTTTTAAGTTGGTGTGCTTTTCAATGATTTTTTTGTTTGCTAACACGTTCTATGCCGGTCTATCTACTAGACCGGGTAGAGGGTGATACAATAGCATAACTTGGAATCACTGTAATCATAGCTTAGTGGAACCTTAGGATTTATTGGCTATTTATTGTTCTTATTTTCAATTTTTATTTTTCTTGTTTCCATTTTGCATTGCTTGCGGACAAGCAATAGTTCAAGTTTGGGGATATTTGATGAGTGCATATTAGACCTATTTTATATGCCCTTAATTCTTTTCTTTTGCATGTTTTTAACCTCATTTAGGTTGCATTTAGGATAAATTGTACATAGTTGCATGTAGATAGGGAGTTACACCACTTGTGCTTTAATTGCCATATTTATTGGTACTTTTCATGGGAAATGTGGTATTTTGTGGATGTACAAGATACTAGTGGATGCTGGAGGATTGCTGGAGCAGGTGAAGAGCAGATCACATGGTTGGAGCTAACAAGGCATATAGAGTTGGAGATGAATCTATCTTTTCCCACGTGGACTCTCTCCTAGATAAGCAACAATAAATATAGCAGGGAATCAATGGCTTTTCTTGAATGAAGCCACGCAACTTTAGGGTACTAAAGCCCTAGTTTCACTGCCTATATAAAGAAGACTTGTACATCACTCAAGAGGGGACAATCAATAGAGAGCAGGATTCAAATGACAGTCTGAGCTTACAAAGAACCCCCGGGCGAAGCTCGACGATTCTCCTCAATGAATGACGCCATCGAGAGAGGCTAAAGGAGAGGAGGCCTGCATCACAGTTGGACGGCTTGGTGGGAGTCTTGTCGAGGACACTCGACTCTTCTTTTTCTCTTGCTTGATAAACTGCCATACTTTATATTTTTAATTATTGTTGTTTTAGACTCAGACATGAGCTAAACTCTTTTAGTTGGGATTATTGCATCCCAAGATTTTATGTTTTGAGTATTTTATTTCAATGTTTAGTTGTTTTTATTTTCATCTATTATGTTCATGTGCTTAATGCATAGTTAATTGTAAGAGCTATTCAAAAGAGGCTTGTTAACTATTGATCAGTGGCTTAAAGTTATAAAAACATGAACAGTGGGGCTAAGCTGTCAACTTAGTCTTAATTTGGCTTAGACATAAGTTTAGGGTTTCAATGACTAAAAGGTAGTTCTTAACAAATAATAGAGTAGTTAGGGTTAATGCAGACATGTATCACCTTAATTACAAAGTTATTATCTTCTAAGCATCGAGAGAGTCAGAAGTTCTTTAGAAAATCCGATCGAGTTGATGAAGAACTTAAGGGTTTACGCAGACATGTATTGCCCGTTGCTATAGCATTGAGATAGATAGTCAAGCTTATATCCTTAGCAATAATTCCAACCTCCATAATTAATTTTTAAGTCGCTGCAGCTATTTGTCTTTATCATAGTTATCTATAGATTAGTCAAAAATTAGTTTACTTAATTCAACATCCACCTATACTTACAAACACATTCCTAAGTACAATAACTTCGTATTTATTAATTCAATCGTCATGGGTTTGACACTCTGCTTTCACTTTATTACTTGATATGATCGATATACTTGCTCTAATGTGCATCACTATTCGACAAGTATCAAGGATCTCCCAATTTCACCCCATTGGTCTTTGCACCGTGGTTTACAAAACCATCACTAAAGTCATTGTTAACCGTATCAAGCTATTTTTGTTGTGGATATCAGAGAACCATACTAGCTTTGTGTCGTGTCATGTTATAATTAAAAACATCATTATTGTGCAAGATGTGAATCATTCTATGCAACGTAAATTTGGTCGGAAATGTTGGATGGCTGTAAAGATTGATCTTGAGAAAGCCTACGTCTATCTAGAATATAGTTTTATGGATGATACACTTCTTGATATTGGTATATCGGACTCTCTCCAATAGTTTATTATGTGTTGTATTTCTTTTGTCTCTACGTAAATACTTTGGAATGGTTTGGCTGCGAGATCGTTCTCTCTTTCTAGGGGTATTCGACAGGGGGACCCCTTTTCGCCTTACATCTTTTTTATGTGTATGGAACGGTTGGCACATGCTATTTAGGCTCAAATCTCAGATGGTCATTGGATCCTTTTTCGTACATCTACTCGAGGCCCAATTATTTCTCACCTCTTCTTTGTTGATGATTTACTTCTATTTGTTGAGGCTTCTTTAGAACAAATGACTTTGATTCGTTCTATTCTTCAGTTTTTTTTTGCACATTCTCTGGCACAAGGTGATTCTTAGTAAGACAAACATATTTTTCTCCAAGAATGTTTCCCTTCCTCTCATAAAGGATATTAGCTCTACCTTCGCGTTCACGGTGGTTGAGAATTGATAAGTCTAATATTTCCATATTTTCACATATATATATACCTATATTTTATTGTTCTAATCCAACTACAAATCTATGCTTTAACAAGTATTTGATTTTTGTAGAGATTTTGACAGCTAAAGGATAATACATGCTTAGAAGAGAAGTTTCAGCTAAATTTGGATTCTAAGGAGCACTTTACACAAGAAGAGGAATTCTACTTCAAGTTGAACTTTCACTTTTATATTATATTTGGAGTATGATATAGATTTTTAAATTAAATCTTATTGTAATCTCCTAGTTGATGTAAATGACCTCTATTATAAATAGGGTCATGAGGATAAGAGAAATCATTCATCCCATAATTCTCATTCTTCTTTTCTTTGTCAATTTCTCCTCCCTATGAGAAGTTAAAATCTTTTTTTCTAGTTAAGGTTTGATTCAAGGTTATTAATACAAGTTCTTAGTGAGGTTTTTCTTGTTTTTCATCATCTTCATCTATTTTAAGTATTTTTATATCTTTCGAGATTACTCAGTAAGTATATATCAATTTATAAGTATATATCAATTTATAAGCTTTGCATGCTTTTCTTCAGTTTATTAATCTTTATATGCAACAACCAATCAATACATTCTTGGTAAGTGGTAAGTAACCTAAACAACAAGTTTTGAAGGTATGTATTCATATTCTTATTAAGTTAATGGATTAGTGCTTAATAGTTTATGTGATTGATTCTCTTAAATAAATAAAGCTATTTGATAGTTTTTAATTCTTATATGCAATTGTCTAATGGTTTTAATCTTGATAATAAGGGTAGAAATCATTCTTGCAATTCTTAGTGATTATCTACTAATTAAGAGATATTAAGTTATACATGCGCTTTTCTTTGGTAACCTATAACTAAGCTATCTGAAATTGGTGTAAAATGATCTTTTATGAAGATCAATGAACAAAGTCTTGAATTAATACGCTGATATCAACCTTGATTGGGATTCATCTCGTTATTGAGTTCTTCTTTATTTTAACAATTTTCATGTTTTCTCAATTCAACTCAAACAAAAATCCCCTTTTACTTTAATTACTTATTTTTATATAAAATAGACCTCTTACCATTCCCTGTGGATTCAACCCTTCTTAGCCCTTCTACAAGTTATTTTGAGAAGGTTTATTTTTGATGGCTTCGACAATCGCTATCAAGGATCTAGGTAAATATTTGGAAGTTCTCATGCTTCATCAACGAGTAACTACTACATCTCATGCCTATCTGGTCTAGATGGTTCAACAGAAGCTGAGTAGGTGAAAGGCTACATCCTTGTCTCTTGCCGGATGGATCACTCTCGCCAAATTAGTCTTGGTGACAATCTCCTTTTACACTATACAGTCAACTTTGCTTCCAAAGAAACATGTCTTGAACTGGAACGCTTAATTAGACGTTTTATTTAGGGGTCCACTTCGGAAAGAAGGGATGAGGATCCATTTGGTGTGGTGGGAGGATGTTTGTAAACCCACTTTGCATGGTAGACTTGGTTTTCATGATCTTTATCATCAGAATGAGGCTTTCCTTATGAATGTTTCCTTCAATATCCTTGCTAAGAGGAATGTTTTATGGGTCCTCTTTCTCCGATCGAAATATAAGTGCATGGAGGGTGTGCCGATTCACTTATGGGATCAAAATTGTTCTCGTCTTTGGAGGGGTCGTAGTCTTGTATGGGCAGATGTGTGACAAAACATTATTTGGAATGTTGGCAATAGTCGAACTATCGACTTTTGGTTTGATAATTGGATACCCGATGTTGGTCCATTGTATTTGTTATTATCGCCTCATCTTATCCCTTCTCTCGGTCATCCTAGTGTTTCAGATATGGTGACGGATGTTGGCGACAAGGATTGGCTCTATTGCCAAAGTCTTTTCCCGCATGACATTTTATTGCGCATAGCTACTGTTAAGCCCCCAACATTGTTGTGCTACATGTGATTCTATTGGATGGAAAGGTAATGATTCTTGACGGTTCTCAGTTAAATCAGCTTACGCAGTTCGAACTATGTCCCTAGAGGATGAACATGAGGTTGTATGGAAAATTGTTCATCGATATAAGGGGCTACCGCGTATTAAGGTATTTCTATGACTTGTGTGTTAAGGGTAAGATCATGACTAACATAGAGTGTGTCCATTGTCATTTTACGATGGATGGGCGTTATTCGATCTGGCATTAGGGCCCTAAAGATATATCGCATGTGCTCTGTTTGTGTCCGGTAGCTTTCTCGACTTGGCATGGGTTGATTTAGCCAACTAAGGTGCAGGAATTTTGCACTATGGATATCAAGCGTTGGGTGATTGTTAACCTATCTAATCCAGTTATTTTTCTATTGACACCGGGGATTGAGAGCTTTTATTTGGAGCTATGTATGGAATTTATGGTGCTATCACAATTCGGTGACTTTCGATAATCCCCTTGAGGTTGGCGGTTTCGTGTTGGAGCGTAGCTATTATCTCCAAATGTTTTCGCATTATGCTTTAACTGATCCTGTGGTTATCCGTTTGACGTTGATAATTAGAGTAAATGAGCATGGTCGTTGGTCCCTACCTAATGAAGGGTGGGTCAAACTCAACTTGGATGGTTTTTTCTAATCGACTAACAACCATGCATCTTGTCGTGGTGTCATTTGTGATCACAAGGGGAGTGGCTAATTGGTTTCACTAAATTTGTTGGTGCTTGTTTGGCCTTAGATGCGGAATTATGGCGAATATATTTGGGTCTCATTTGCGCCTCGCAGTGTGGTTGGAGGCAGGTTGTTGTTGAATCAGATTGTTCAAATGCGTTACATCTTATTGAAGAAACTCAGAATGGTTATTGAGGGTGCTCGCTATTACTCTAGCACAATTGGATTTTGCAACTCAATTTTGTTGCATGATCGGGTAACCAGATTGCTGACTAGATGGCTAGATTGGCTGCGGACTCGGACCTGCAAATTTTTTATTTCCATTATCCTCTTGTTGTAGTTCAGAATCTCATGATGTTGGATATTCCTAGCTCGGTCTAATTTCCTATTTTGATTTGTAATGGTATTATTGCCTACTTAGTTTGTTGGTTTGGGTATTTCCTTGTTCAAACTCTTTAAGTATAATCTGTTGTACTCTTTTCTTCCATTTAGGTTTAGAGAGGTTTTTAACGAGGCACTGATTGTACTCCAAGTGTACAGTCTTATCTTAATAGAATCACAACATCTTACCAAAAAATAATTCTAACAATATAAAATCGTAATATATAATAAAATGAGCTAAATTATGATTTTCCATTTCTATATTAAAATCCCATCTATACATTAGAAGATATTAAGCACTTATTTAAGTAAAATATGATAACTATGTAAGTATCATACTTTATTATACTATTTATACAAGTAAATGATGACACTCTACTTTTCTCGATAATTAACATTTTAGATCACTGATTTTAACACCCACTTTCATCTATATTACACACTTTTAATTTAATCAAATTACATCATTCAACTCTTATTATTTACAAATTAAGCCACTTGTATTGAAACCATTAAATAATTTTAATGAAAAAAAATGAAATTGACACTTTTATTTAACATATTTTTCACATATCATCATCAAAAAATGTTTAAGTGATAATTTTAATATTTTTTTGTAAAAATGTTCTAAAACATTTAATTTAAATAAATTTAAAGAAAAAACAACTAAATTTCCTATAAAATCATAAAAATATTTAATTCACTAATCAAACATTTTTTTTGGGATAAATGAAAACTTTAATCATCCAAAAACCTCAATCTGTACAAAAAATACATAACCGTCCATCTCACCCCATTATAATGACCCAACCAAATTAACAAGTAAGCCCACAATCAATAGCTAGCCTAATATCAGAAACAACAAACCTATTGCAATTTAATATCTTTAAACTAATTACATGTTTAATGTGAGTATAAAGAGCAAAATAGATCTGGAGCAACCCTCATGCTACCTCCTATTTCTTTCATGCCAGATGAAGTAATTGAACCCACACCAAGCAAGATAAATTATAGTGGATCACAGAGACTTCCCTCTCTCATTTGCTTGCAACCAGTCCATGAATTCTACCCAACAACCATGCGAAACATGTTTGCTAAATAAGCTGCCAAACTTGCCTTGAAAACTCACATGCTCTGACAAGTGATCTCTACTTTCCATCTCAGCTTCACATAACCTGCACAATGGATCAATTGAAATTCCCCATCGAAGCATCCTATCCTTGGTTGGCAATCTATCCAGCACCACTAGCCAAGAAATAAACAAGTGACAAAGAATAGAGAGCCCACCCAAAACTATTTTAAACCAAGGCACCCTTTGCTGCTTGTGTCTAAGGGCACCCTAAACCTTTCGAGCCTTATAATCTCCCTAAAACCCTTAATCTGAGCCAAATCAACTTGAAGCTTTAGGAGTTTTTTCCATGCCCAACTGTGGCTACTTTTAGTTTGGAAACTCCATATAGAGCAGCCTTTTAACAAGTAGTTGTTTACCCAAGTGTCGATCGATTAATGCTTGGTAGAAGATTGATGATTCAGTGTAATAATGCAAGTAAATAATGCCAAGAATAGGTATTTTACGTGCAAGTATACACAATCAACAAGTATTATAGTAGTAATTTGAGTATCGTATTCATTGTTATTGTCCAAGAATTAAAAGCCACGATAAATACTTGTGACATGGAAATTGGCAATTTATTTCGGATTTAATTAAGAGAACGATTAAAGGAAAATGGAGTAAATATTTGAGCAGATTGGCAAACACTTTTGTCAAGATGATTGATTGACGTTGGCAAGGGATGCTTGGATTTCATTCTAGCAATGCCAACAATTAATAATGTTCAATCTTGGTTTTATTGTCGAGCAGATTTTAAGTTAGAATTGCCTCCGTCGATGACAATAATCTAAGTTAATTACTTTTAACACCTATATGTCTATAGTGATGTTTTCAAATAATTAACCTAGAAAAGTTTTAATCTTTACTCCTAAGAGGCGGATTCACTTCCAAAGTAAGCTCATCTACTGGAACATCTTCTGTCGAAGTTTCTCTTCTTAGTATTGGATAATTAATCCTTATCTCCTAAGTCTATTAAGATATTAAAGGATAATGAGCATTCAATGCAAACTGTCGTATGACATAAAACATGATTACTTTTAACACCTATATGCCAACAATTAATAATGTTCAATCTTGGTTTTATTGTCGAGCAGATTTTAAGTTAGAATTGCCTCCGTCGATGACAATAATCTAAGTTAATTACTTTTAACACCTATATGTCTATAGTGATGTTTTCAAATAATTAACCTAGAAAAGTTTTAATCTTTACTCCTAAGAGGCGGATTCACTTCCGAAGTAAGCTCATCTACTTGAACATCTTCTGTCGAAGTTTCTCTCCTTAGTATTTGATAGTTAATCCTTATCTCCTAAGTCTATTAAGATATTAAAGGATAATGAGCATTCAATGCAAACTGTCGTATGACATAAAACATGATGAAATCAAATCAAAATAGACAATGAAGCAAAAGCATTCAATTATTAAAAACCTAACTAGCGTTCATCGCAAACACCCCAAGCCAAATTTAAGGATTAATTCATGGCTGGGGAAACCAACAAAATAATTTCATTTTTAAACACCATCATCAACATTAGAATTAAATATAAGAGAAATTCACAAAAGAAATAGATCATTCGATGCAGCCCTTCAATAGATCCAAAGCTCTTGGCTGACTACATGATCGAACCTTGGTCTACCTATACCTCACTTTCTTCTCACGGTGCAACCTCTTGCTCAATTAATGGACTTCTTTATATAGGTGCTCGTTGAAACCCTAATTAGAGTTTAGTTTTTGAAAGTTTGTTACGCACCATTGTAGGAGCATTGATGGTTGTCGAATAGTGATGCACTTTAGAGTAAGTATACTCATCGAATCAAGTAATAAAATGATGAGTAGAGTGTTGAACCCACGAGGAATGGATCAATAACTCGAAGTTATTGAACTTAAAAATGTGCTTGCAAGTAATGGTGATTGTCGATTTAATTAAAACTAAAACTATTAAACTAAGATAGCTATGATTAAGACAAATAGTTGCGGCAAATAACAGATAATTAAGGAAACTGGGAATATTGCTAAGTATATATGCTTGAATACTTATTACAATGATATAGAAACTGACAATACATGTCTGCGTAAACCATTAAGATGTTTTTCTACTCGATAGGATTTTCTAAGGAACTTATGAATCTCTCAATGCCTAGAGGTTAATAATATTGAAGCTAAGGTAATACATGTCTGCATGAACCCTAACAACTCTATTATTTGTTTAAGAACCCCCTTTTAGTCATTGAAACCCTAAACTTATGTCAAAGCCGGATTAAGACTAAGTTAACAACTTAGCCCCACTGTTCATGTTTGTATAACCTATCTCTCTCGATATTAAGCCACAGTTCAATAGTTAAGAGGCCTCTCTTGATAGCTCTTACAATAACTACACATGAAGAATGGTGAAAAGAATAGATAAAGCGAAAACAACTATACAATTATAATAAAGTAATCAAAACTTAAAATCCTGGGAAGCAATAATCCCAACTAAAGTATTTAGCTCATGTTTGAGCCTAAAACATCTATAACAAAAATATTAAAATACAACAATTTATCAAGCAAGGAAAAGAAAAGATTCAAGCGTCCTCGACAAACTCCCTCGGTGTCATCCAACTGTTGTTGCAAGTCTCCAACTCCGTCAGATTCTCTTGATGGCTTCTATCGCGAGGAGAATTCTCTAGCTTCCACCCCGCTGTTCTCCGTAAGCTTCAGACTAGACCTTTTTCTATAATCGTGCCCTCTTTGAAGTATCGTCCAAGTTTCTCTTATATAGGTGGTGAAACTAGGGTTTAAGAACCCTAAAGTGCATGCAGCTTCATTAAAAAAGACCATTGATTTCCCGCTATATTTAATGTTCCTTATCTAGGAGAAATTCCACACGGGCAAAAGTAGATTCATCTCCAACTCTTTATGCCTCCTTAGCTCTAGCCATGAGATGTGCTACTCTTCTGCTCCTGCATCCTGCAGATGCACCACAAACCACCACCTTTCCCATTAAAAGCACCAATATATATGACATTAAAGCGTATACGGTGTAACTCCCTATCTATATGCAATTATATACAATCTAACCTAAATGCAATCTATATAGGCTTGAAAACATGCTTGATAAAAAGGGCATACAAAATAGATCATTTACACATTCGTCAAATACCCCCAAACTTGAACTATTACTTGTCCTCAAGCCCATAAGTGCTAAGGTTCCACTAAGCTATGATTATAGAGACTTCAAGTCATGTTGTATTAGTAATTCATTTTTCAGCTATGTCAATGCGATGTAATGCATTAGAGCTTATAGTTTAGTTCCAAAGAGCAAATCTATTATAGGTGTAGTGTGTGCTAAGTTACATGCATTCATCACTTAATAGACTTAGAGAAACTTAAGGGTTTCTCTCTATTGTTGCATCGGTATATAGTTTTCGTTTTCAACACATTGTTTTTCTCCCTTTTCTTTTCAAGTTTGAAAATTGTATCCTTGAGGCTTCATCTTATCACACTTACCCTTCAAACCTGAAGATGGAGTGGAGCAAATAGCCCATCCCCGAGCCCTACGAGCAGTGTCATCCCGTGAAGACTTTCACTCACTTCCAGTATTATCATTCCTACCAGGGAAAGTTAAATGGAGCAAACACAACTCATCTAGTGTATTAAGATAGCAAGATGCAAAGAAGACTGTCCCTCAATAGTTTTTTATATTATCAAGTCTTAATTAATTTTCTTGATTTTTAGGGATTTTCAAGCCTTTTTTGCTACATTAAGCATTAAGTTCATTCACTTTGATTCATGCTTCGGCATTAGAGAGTCGGCCTAGAGTTTTCCTAAGGTTTTTTAATTTTTTAGAGTGCATGCAATATGTGTTTTTAAGGGCTACAGTGGATTCATCATTGTAACACCCCAAAAATAGGGTTAGAAGGTTTAAGGGTTTGACTGGGTTCGGTTCGGACCGGTTAAACTGGGTTAATGAATTAAATATGTTTTGGGTGGAATTAAAATGTAAAAAATGGGAATTTTTACTACTTCTCAAAGGGTTGAATTTTTAAAGGGTGTTAATTATTATATTAAACACTTTTGGGTTTTAATTAAAGGCCAATTTAATCTAGTTAAATGGATTTTCAAGTTAGTGACTAAAATGTAAACTTTGCAAAACTGGGTTAGTGACTATTTTGTAAATGGGACAATACTAAGAATCCTTATAGAGTTATTATTTCTAAATGTTTTTAATGAGAAAATGATCACCTTAATTGAGTAAGGAATTGTGGGTTAATTGGTTTCTAAATCATTTTCCTATTCTTTGTAATTTTCTCTCCTTAATTTCCCTCACTTTCTATCTCAATTTTCAAACATGATTATCCAAATTTTTTTATTTTCTATGGGGAAATCATCATTTGATTCCTAACAAAACCTCACAAGATTTTCTCAAATATTTCATTAATTTCACAAGTTTGATTTCAAGGAAAATCTTACGTCAATTTTGGTGGGAGCTTCTTCAAAGATGAATTTCGTTTTCCACTCTTAAACTAAGGTTCTTTATTGATACTCCCTAGTAGTTGGCTGATATTGGATTTTTTTTAACTTAGTTTTGCAATGGATTTCAAGAATTGAGTTATTAATGGAGATTTTGATGATATACTTAAAGATTTGTTTAAGTTGATGAAACCTGAAGATTTTTATTGGGTAAATTCATGTTTTGATGAAGTAATCATAATGTGAAATGAGATTATTAAAATAAATCCCGAAACTATTTAATTGGTTAATGTTTAGATGAGTTTTTAGTGTTTTTTGGGGCTGTTATGAGTGTTCTTGAGTTTCTGGAGATATGAATATGTTTAGGAAGTGTTTTTGGTTATGTTTTGATGTGTATTGAATGTTAGAATCGTTGGTTTGTGGTTAGGTATTGGTTGAACAAAGTTTGATGTTGATTTCGGCAGTTTCGGCTAATTTTTAGAAGAGTAATGGTAAGGATGTATGGGATTGTTGTTTGGTAGTGATTAGAATGCATAATGATGCATTTTCCCTTTGGTTTTATGTGGTTAAAATAGGGGACGATCAAGGCAAGGTTGCCTAGTTGTGTATGTTGCATTTCGAAGGCTCAATTCGCATTGGCGAGCAAAGCAAAGTGTATCAGTGAGTGTAGAAATGCGTTAAAGCTCTTTAAAGGTTTGATCGATGGATCATGGGGATTTATTTATAGCCTAAAAAGCTTAACTGAGATTAAGCATAAGTTTTCCTTATTTCGCTTGGTTATTGGCTTTGATATGAGCTTGAGGATTTCATGTTTTGGTTTTAAACATGGTTTGATTTACTTACTGTAAATGCATCGTTTTGGGTTAATATACAATGTTTAATAAAGTAAATGAATGCCTATGAGCATTGAGATTTGTTCCTTGAGGGGAATGTGTTGTTGCCTTTGGCAATGTGGTTTTGCATATGAAACAGTTTTGAAAAATGCATTGGAAAGTAGTAAGTAAATGTATTTGAAAAATAATATATTGGCTATGTGACCCAAATGAGAAACTATCGGATATAGTTTGCATGTCACAGGATTAAGTGCACTATAATATAAATTTGATCGCTATGTGGCTCTTCAGGTATAGCAGTATGGCTACTCGGGCTGATGGTATTCTTCGGTTTCTTACAATAGGGGTAAGCCTATTGTTGTGTGATAGGGGTAAGCCTAGCACGACAAGGTAGGGGTGAGCCTATTCCCAGTCGAAGTTAGATTTGGTGGAGGTAAGTCCATCATGAGAAATCTGTGTATCTAATGTGTTAAATAACATTTTATTTTTGAATGTGAGGATAGAGGTAAGTCTTTTCAGGGTCACCTTTAAACCTAACATAGGTGATATATGTGATATATGAAAAGATTTTTGATGCATATGGTTGTTATGCATGATTTGTTTTGGAAACAAATGATAAAATTCTTTGGTTTAATTTAGCATGCTTTATACTTCACATGATATGTGGTTTTCAAATGGATTTTGAAATGCATCAATGTTTTGTTTAAGAGCGATCTCACTAAGAATTGTGTGCTTACGCTCTCTTTTTCCATTGATGCAGCGATGTAGAGTTGGGGCTAGCTTTCTCTCAGCAAGGAAGGTCTAAGAACCTGACAACTACTTGAGTATGGAAAACATAGTTTAAATTCGGTTAATAAAGGAATGTGTTACCATGTTGTTGGGGGGTTGTGACATGGAGTTAGATGTACAGTGGAGATTTATTTTCTATGGTTTGATGGGTTATTATGTTGATGGATCGAAGCATGATTGGTGGTAGTTTGCTTAATTGTGTTTGAGGCTTGAAGGATTTCATAGTGTGCATATAGGGTTGATGTTGTGTGTTGTGATGTACTATAAATTATACGCAATCAGTGCTTGTATACACATCGAACAAGTAGTAATAGTGATAAGTAATATCGTCTCCACAGAGATTGGAGGGAATTTAAATACAGTTTAAGCACCCAAAATAAAGACTAAATATCGTATAGAAGAATTGGTATGAACAAATAAAGGAAATGTTGTAGCAAAAACTATATTAAAAACTAGAATTATAAGATAAGGTTATGAACCATCCTCACACGTGCGCAAACTCTCAAATAGGATGACAGACAGGATTTATTGAGGAATCCTATGACTTGTTTCTATGAATGATTAACACTCTCCAGTAAATACGATGCTCGATAGAGTTTAAGTATGTGTTTCTAAACTATCTCTAGCAAGAAACTAACAGTGAAAATGCTACAGTAATACCTCTCAGCGTAAACCCTAGCATGATATTATCCATGAAGTTCTACTCCTTTTAGTTGTTGAAACCCTATCCTTATCTATAAGATAAGTTAAGGTTTAGCTTCTCAACTCAACCCCATTGTTCACGGAGATCTAAGCTTAACTCTCTCGACCATTAAGCATCACACAATGTTAAAGTCTATCTCTCGAAAGCTCTTATAAACCTAAGTCAATAAAACAATGAACAAAACATATATTAAAATGGAAAATGCTTCATCATTCATTCAAACAAAATCATAATCATCCAACCATAAACCCAAGCCACTTAAATTTAGTTCATAGCTAGGTAAACAACATCCAAAATCATTCGATCATTACAACACATTTAAGAAAATATGGAAAGATAAAGAGCAACTAAGAGTAGAAGAAAACTCCCAAGCCGCCGTGGACTCCCGTGAACCACCTCAAGCTTGTTGCTTCTCTCAAAAGCCAACAAGTTCATCCCTTTGGAGCTTCAACAATAGAGGACACACGATGAAGGAGAAGAAGAAGAATGGTGGCCTCTTGCTTTTCTTTTTATTTTCTCATAAAAACCCCCTCATAAATGTGGGTGTCCTATTCTTTATATAGTGGGGGCTCCTAGGGTTTTGTGCCCTTAATTCATTTTGTTCCCTAGGGAAAAGATTCCCTTCACGTGTTGGGCACAACTAGCTGGTGGAATTCACGTGTGGGCTACAAAATATCTTCACCTTTTATCTTTTTGTGCGCCCAGAAATGCCATCCAAAATGCTGCAGCATAATTTCCTTCCCCAACAGTTCTCACTAACTAACCTGCACGTCACCACACCAAATCAAGCCCTTTCTCTCAAAGCAGCACCAATTTCATAAATATATAAAATCAAGCAAGCAAACACCACCATATGCAACTATATGAACTAAATGCAGCTATATGAAATGAAATGAGATTGAAACCAAAGAATAACCTAAGTAAAAAGGCATGAAATATATCCTTTTTACAAGGTTAGCACACCCTCAAACTTAAGCTATTGCTTGTTCTCAAGCAATGAGTAGTGACCAACAGAGGAAATGCTATGGCAAAGTTCAGTTTGAGACAGTGTTATGGCATAGATTTTATTCCTCAGAAAATATAAGCTTTAACATTGAAGAGAAGTTAGAAAAATTCCAGGCCAGTTCTCTGTTACATCATAGTATTTTTTAATCAATTAAGCACAAGTTTACTCCCATAACTCTAACTAAATTTTTTTAGCACTGCCACGAGGGGTTTCAGCTCATCAAACATACCGTCCTTAGCTCTAGATGAATTGGAGCAGACATTCCATCTCCAAGCCAATAGATAGAGTCATCCCGTGACTAATTTCATTCACTCATTTGCTATTACTGCCATTTATTGAAACGCAGTATCTAGTTATGCTGAAGCATTTATTCACAATTCATCACATTCAATAAGCACAAGGGAATCTAATAAAGCCTTTAATGCTTTCATTTATCATTCAAGTTCATTAAGATCATTCATACTAAGTCACGCAAAAGTTATTTCAAAAAAATTTCTAACACCCTTAAGCATAGAGAACATACAATCGTGTAAGAGTTTAATCGCAAAGCATCAAGTCCTAAAGTCAGTTCTACCAATCTCAATAGTCATTTTCATTCAATGAATCCATAGCCATAAAGAAAATAAATTCTCATCACTGGACATACAAAATTCCATAGCAAAATCTGTTCATAACTACAAATGCAAATGCTTAACTATGAACACTACCTCCCCCAAACTTGAAGGATGCAGTGTCCTCAATGCACGAAAACTAAACGAAATGAAAATGGGAGGTACCTCACTACGGTCCTACTTCGATGGTGGTGGAGTCTTGGTGGCCATGTGCTTCACATGCTTCTTCCTTAGTGCTGCGATGGGTTGCTCATCCGAATCATCATTCCCCTCTGTGGGAGAGTTTCAAATGTGATCAACAATATGCTTCAGACGACACCTCGTCCTTGGTGTGGCATCTAGTGCCTGAGCTGGTGCAGGGGTATGAGCGTTGTCAGCAACCTCCTCATCATCACTTTCGATAGTGACTGGTTCAGCTGTATGGGCTTCACTTCACGGGGCTTCTATTTGGGACTTCCCTTTATTTTACTACGGTAGAAAATGACTGGTGCGGCTTCAGTAGGGGCTGACTAGTGAGTAGTTGGATCCGGTTGTACAGGGGCTGTGCTCAGGGCAGGGGCCTTCTGTGGCGTAGGATGTTCCCTTGGGGCAATGAGTAGGGCCTCATGGAAAGGAGAAAGATCAATGGACGTTTGTGGCATCACCTCCTTAAAGTGGGAGTTCACCACGACGTCCCTTTCCTTGACATACTTGAAGAAAGTGTTCAAGTTGCCTCGAATCTCCTCCACCTGGGCCTTCGTGCATCTAGTCGAGGCCACCAAAGAAGCAAGCCTCACTGCAGCAAATGTTTTTGCTCCACCATCAAGATTTTTATATGGAGCATCTTCGTTAAAGCCCTTCAGCCCTGGTATCTTGTTGAGGGTCAAACCATGTTTCCCTGACAACACCTCATCATCCTTGTCTTCATAGACCTCCTTTTTCCTGTAAAGTTCTGTGATCAGATTGGGAAAAATCAAGGGGCTAGATTTTCTTTTCAAGAAACCATAAACCTCATCCACGATTATCTTCCCCACATCAATCGGCCTCCCCATGAGAATAGAATGCAAGAGGAGCATTCTAATGAAGGATACAGTTGTGTGGTGAGAGGTTGGCATCAAACGTGTTTTGAGGAAGTGGTTCCATAGCTTTACGTTGGGCTTCAAATTCCCCTTCCCCACCATTTTTTTGGATCCAACTTGGTCCCCCCTGAAGCACAAGTAATCCAGGATATCTTTGTGAGTTTGGGCATCGGTAGCATCCGCGAATGAGGTGTGTTTGTCTACCACATTCTTCTACCCAAAGAATTTGTTTATCGCCGCAGTGGTAAACTTTATCTTTTCTCCTCGTACAAACACACTAGACTGCGTGGGGCTTGTAAGATAGGCGTAAAATTCCCTCACTAGTGGCACTGATATGGGACCAGGGTGCTCGACGAATGTCCTCTAATTCTGCTTTGTGACAACTTCCATCACCTTGTTTTCAAAGCCTTGTTCGTTCTCAGAAGGAAAAATTAGCCCTTTTTCAGGGTAGACCTTCATTTCCTTGATTTGTTGGAACCATTTCTCAATCGTCTCGTCCTGGAACTTGTTGATTTGGATAGGTGGTTGGGCCTGTGAGCTACTAGAGGCACCAATAACATTCTTGCATCAGACCATTATGGAAGGAAAGGAAATAATGAGTTTTGGGTATGGTTAGGGTTTGGGCATGGTTGTGTTGAAGAAGAAGAAGACGGGTTGAAGAAAGATAAAAACAAAGTGAAAACAAAAGAGGGGTTTTTGGGACGAAAGAAACTGACAAGTAAAGGGAGGAGTTAATGGGAGTGATGGTTGTAAGGCTTTGGGAAGAGGAGAGTTGTGATGGGGAGTTAATAAAAAGTAAAAAGTTGAAGAGAGAATCTAAAAAGTGCAATGATGGTGCGGGGTTTGAAAATTAAAAATGAATAAAATCCCTTATTTTTTGCTTTTTAATGCTGCCCAAAAGGTTTGGAAAAGTATTGTGCTTTACAACTTCCTTCTTTACGGTAAAGAAAAAAATCCTAAACCCAAACTGGAAACATCTTCCTTCCTTAAACCTTGCCTCCACGTAAGACCTGCAACTAGAGGAAACAATTTGGCACGAGTTAATAAAAACAAAAATAAAATAAATAACATGAAATAAAGAACTAAAGGACAAAGAGAAATAAGGATAAACAAAGTTATTTATGGACGCAATAAGAAGAAAAAAATGCTATAGCAAAAATAGAAAAAGTAAGGGGATTCAAACTCTCATGGATCATGAAGAAGCAAGGACTTGTTATGTAGGATCGGGGCTCCAGTGTAGGCCTTCAATCTTTGGCCATTGACCTGGAAAATAGTGTCATTGTCAAGGTTCTTGATGTTTACAACATCCTGAGGATAAACCTTGTGCACTTGGAAGGGGCCTGACCATCGTGATTTGAGCTTGCCAGGGAATAGCTTGAGCCTAGAGTTGTAGAGGAGCACTTGTTGGCCTTTTGAGAAATGTCGTGGAAAAAGATGCTTGTCATGCCACTTCTTTGTTTTCTCCTTGTACAAGCATGCATTCCTATAAGCTTGGGCTCTAAATTCTTCCATCTCATTCAACTCCAATAACCTTCTTTCTCCAGTCAGCTGAGCGTCCATATTGAGCTTTTTAATGACCCAATAAGCCTTGTGTTCTAGCTTGACTGGAAGGTGACAGGCTTTTCCATAGACAAGCTTGAATGAGGACATTTCTAAAGGTGTTTTGAAGGCTGTTTGATAAGACCATAAGGCTTCATCAAGTCTTGGAGACCAATCTTTCCTTTTGGGGTTGACCACCTTCTCTAATATTTATTTTATCTCTCGATTGGAGAACTCAGCTTGGCCATTGGTTTGTGGGTGGTATGTTGTAGCAATTTTGTACCTCACCCCATATCTTTGTAATGATTTGGCAATGATTTCGTTGTCGAAGTGGGTTCCTTCATCACTTATGATGGCTCTTGGGGCTCCAAATCTTGTGAAAATATTCTTTGAAAGAACTTGAAAACTGTCTTAGAGTCATTCTTCGATGTAGCCATTGCCTCGACCCATTACGACATGTAATCCACAGCTAATAAGATATAAAGATCTCCAAATGATGAAGGGTCCCATGAAGTCTATTACCCATACGTCAAAGAGCTCCACCTTCAAGATGCTTTGCAATGGCATTTCATGCCTTCGAGATATATTCTCCATCCTTTGGCATCTATCACAGGCCTTGCAAATTTCATATGCATCCTTGAAGAGTGTGGGCCAATAGAATCCAGATTGTAGGACTTTCAAAATAGTCCTAGCTCCTCCAAAATGGCCTCCACACGAAGATGAATGGTGATGGGATAAGATCTCCTTTTGCTCCTCTTCGGGACACATCTTTGAATTATTTGGTTAGCATTGCTTGAATAAATAAGCCTCATCCCAATAGTAGAATCCCACATCATGTCTAAATTTTCTTCTTCCCTGGCTATTCAAATCGGGAGGCAAAATACGACTAACGAGAAAGTTAACAATATCAGCATACCACAAAATTGGCACAGCAAATAATATTTTCTCATCAAGAAATTCCTCTTTAATTTCTAGTTCATCATTGCATTCAATATTGTTCTCTATCCTAGAAAGATAATCAACAACTTGATTTTCAGTGCCCTTTCTATCCCTAACCTCTAAGTAGAATTCTTGCAAGAGAAGTATCATTGCATTCAACAATGACTTTAGTGCCTATCAATTATGCTCTAAACTTATCAAATACAAACACATCAGCCAACAATTCTTTCTTAGTAGTTGTGTAATTGTTTTTTGCATCATTTAAAGTGCGGTTAGCATCATAAGTAATATGAAAGATTTTACCTCGGCATTGCCCAAGTGCTACCCCCACTGCATAGTCACTTGTATCATACATAAGCTCAAATGGTGAGGTCCAATCCGAGGGAACAAAAATGGGTGCTGAGATAAGCCTCTCCTTAGGTTCCTTGAACACGCTGTAGCAGTCATTAAACATGAAGGGTTGGTTTTGCTGTAGCTGAATGCACAGTGCCTTCGATATCTTGGAGAAGTTCTTTATGAACCTTCTATAGAAGCCTGCATGTCCCAAGAAACTCCGAATTCCCTTCATGGTGGTGGGAGGAGTTAGTTTCTCTACCACTTCAACCTTCTCTTTGTCGACCTCTATCCCTTTTTGTGAGATATTGTGGCCTAAAATGGTCCATTCGGCCACCATAAAATGGCACTTCTACCAATTGAGCACTAAGTCTGCTTCTTCACATCTCTTAAGCACCTTTTCTAAATTACCCAAGCATGACTAGAAGTCATCTCCAAAGACTGAAAAATTGTCCATGGAGATTTCCAAAAGCTCTTCAACCATGTCCGAGAAGATGGCTAACATGCATATTTGAAAAGTAGCTAGAGCGTTGCAAAGTCCAAAGGGCATCCTCCTAAAGGTGTAAGTACCATAGGGGCATGTGAAGGTTGTCTTCTCTTAATCCTCTGGCGCTATAGCAATTTGGTTGTACCCTGAGTATCCACCAAGGAAGAAATAAAAGGATTTACCTGCCAATCGATCTAGCATTTGATCGATAAATGGAAGGAGAAAATGGCCATTCTTGGTTGCCTTGTTGAGCTTTTGATAGTCCATGCAAATCCTCCATCTTGTGATGGTCCTTGTTGGTAAGAGTTCATTGTCCTCATTGCTCACCACGGTCATGCCTCCTTACTTTGGTACACATTGCACAAGGCTGACCCACGAACTGTTGGATATTGGGTAAATAACTCCAACATCGAGCCACTTGATTATTTCCTTCATCACCACCTCCTTTAAGACTGGATTAAGCCTTCTTTGGGGTTCAACAGAATTGTTGTGGCATTCATCAAGCAGAATTTTGTGCATACAAATAGTAGGGCTTATACCCTTCAAGTAAACCATAGTCCAACCTAAAGCTTTTTTATGTTATGTTAAGTTAACACATTTATCAAGCTACGTTCTTGTTCAGGCTTAAGACTAGAAGAGATTATCAAAGGAAAAGTATGATAAGGGCTTTAATTCTAATGTGGGTGCATGCTCAAGAGAGGGTTTTGGAGGAATAAATTCAGCAAAATCTAAAGGTTCGAATTGCATACCTGGTCTAGCTATGAGCAAGCTAGACTGCTGCACCTCCACTGGGAACTCCTCGAGCTCCTCGTTGTCATCTTCATTGAGCTTCAAATTGTCTACAATCTGCAAAAAATTGCTGCAGCAAAATTCTTCAGCTGCCTCTTTTACCATAGAATCCATGTCTTGAAGACATTCACACTCCTCGTGATCATCCACATATTTGAGAGTGTTGAATACATTTATGGTCACCCTCTGATCAACCACTCTCATGGTGAATTCACCCTTTTCATTGTTGATTAAAATTCGGCCGATGGCTAGGAACGGTGTAATCACTAATTTTGTCCGAGTCGGACCCGTTGTTATTTTTTGTTTTACAATAATGGGCTTTATATATTATTACTAGTTTAATTAAATAAGGGTCTATATAGTTACCGTCTTTTATATAATCCAAGTAGTATGAGTTACTTATTCTATTTACCCATTTTCTTTGCCACTTCATTAGTATTGTTAAGATATCATTAATTTGAAAATAAGAAAACATTAGGCTATATACTAAATCAGTTTGTTAGTATCATTTCCATCTTATTACTATCATTATATTTATAAATCATTATTATAGCTATTATCATCACCATTTACTACCATCGTTTCCTTTTATCGTCATATATTACCATTATTATTATTATTTGCATCATTGTCATTATTATTATGTTTGTTGTTAGTTTTGCTATTATGGTTATATTCTTATTGTTATTAGAACAAAACTCAAAATCCAAACAAAGATTAGTATAAAATAAGAACCCCGAGTTTCTCTTTATATATATATAGCTGCCCAATAATACAATACATATAAATACTATGATAGTTAAATAAAAAACTCAAAGTCCTTTAAATAATAAAAGTCCATTTACACAAAAATCTTTAAAAAAAAACATAATATTACACTCAGCCCATTTAGGGCCCTAAATGATCAAAATTCTAATGCCTTTATTCCTCTTGTAGCAGCTCAAACAGCCCATATCTGTGGCCTTCTTTGTAACACCTCTCGCCCGGGTTAGGAATGAGGAGTGTCGATGCATATAACTTATATGATGACACCAAAATATGGGCAAATTTGAACCATTTCTTAAGTTTCTTACTTATCAAGCAAGCAAGGACATAATGAACAATACAAGACTAACAAACATTCATGCTTACTTAACATACAAGCAAGGACATTCGAACAATACAACCTTTAAGGTAAGCAACAAGGCAGGAACAATACAAGGTAAGCAATCATACATACTTATCATGCAAGAAACTTCACAATTGATTATTACTTCAATCTAAGTATTCGAATAGATCACCAAACTTATTTCATTTCATGTTATCATAAGTTATTACATTAGCAATACACTTTAGTTCCTTTTTCCTTACTATTCGAATGACCCTATATGTGTCATGCTTCCATTTAATTCATTGCTCTTTGATTTGTATACATTTTATCTTTACATACTTATTGACCTAAACATGAGCATTTGATGATTCATCTATACATGTAACTAGTTTGTACAATTCTATTTCCCCACTTATACATTCGGCCATACCATACAAGGACACAATACACATATAGTCAAAGCATGATCACACGCAACCATTCGGCAATCACTTAAACATGAACATAGCATTCGAATGTCATCAAGGTAACTAGATTAACCTTGTTTCATTTCATTCAAATCATCTTATGCGCAACAACAACATCCATTACATGTAGTTTAAGTTCATTACATACTTCATAATGTCATACAAAATCAAGAGATAATAGGCCCATCAAGATCAATATATACAAGTCTCAAGATGCATGTTCAACTAACTATATATACAATCTAGCGCCACCATTCTAGGAGATATACAAAACAAGTATGGAAAGTTACTTCTTGCTCAAGGTAACAAACTTCAAGATCAAGCAACCCGTATCCTTTATCCTGTAGGTTGGGAAGAATGAAAATGAGAGTGGTAAGTACAAGTATGTATTTAGTGAGGTAGTAACTAGTCTAATCATTTGTTATTTCAAGTTTTATGCTTTTAATCAAGTGTAGACCTAGCTAAGGCTTTCAAGCATCAAGAATGATCTTAGCTAGTCTTTCAAGCATCAAGAGTAACCTTATCTAGTCTTTCAAGCATCAAGATTATCATATTTAAGATAGCAAGCATTCGGCCAACATGTACAAGCAAGTAACCAAGTACAAGTTCTAGTAATCCATCAAGCAATGTTTAGCAAGAATCAAGCATTTCAAGTGTAGAGATCAATTAATCCAATTTGATTAGGGCATCCTTTCTTATGCCGTATCTTTCAAGTAATGAGCAATTCAAGGTAGCATATACATCATCTTATTCATGTAACTTTCATTACAATTCAAGTTCATTAGTAAGTGTCAAGTTTGCTCATTCTTCATTCATGTTCACAAGTCTTTATTTCAAGTTCATTTGTTTTTGTTTTGCCTTGGTAGATAGTAGGACTAGGTAATCGAGTCACAAGACTGTACACAAAGTTCCTAACAAGATGATACACAAAGTATCTAACAAGAAGGTGCCCAAAACACCATACAAGAGGGAACACAAAGTACCTAACAAGATAATACTCAAGGTATCTAACAAGAAGGTGCCCAAAACACCAAACAAGATGGTACAATAAGTACCTAACAAGATGAGCTCTAGACTCTAAGGCATGCCATTCTACCTAAGGCCAACTAGCAGCCAAGGACTTGTTGAGTCTTTTATTATCAAGCAATTACACATCAAGTGATTAAGCAACAAGTATAGCAAGGTCAAGATCATTTTACAAGTTTTCATGTATTTGCATTATGTATACCTTCAAGCAATATCAAGCAACCAACAATTTCAATAGCATATTGCATTGTCAAGTCTTTAATCAGTCCATTCTTCCCTTACAGTAATATTACCAAATATAATTTAGATTCATTTCATGTTATCAATCATCAAGCAAGTATTTAGACATGCAACTTTGGTTAGAACATTAGTTCCAACCCTAATAAAGACTACACTCACAAAACGACAAGCTTAAGCTATCGATCATTGATGACAATCCCCTTTGCTTTTCCCTTGACTTGATCAATCCTATCTTCCTCAACCAAGTCCTCTACTCCTTGTTCTAACCAGCCAATCATACAACATATAAAGATCATGTTAGCACACAATTCATCAAGCCAATTCATTCAATTCAAGACAAGATTACAAGCATATAACATACACATATTGGGCAGCATGCTCTTGTACAATTTCCTTTTTACTCGACCACACTTTTTTAAATTCTAGTTCATGCATAAAAAGACATATTTCAAGGCCTAAAACTGTTTTCAAAAACAGTTTGTAAAATGTCACAAAACAGTGTGCATTTGCCTATGCAGCTGCTACCTGGCAGCTTGCACTCTAGTCACTAAATCAAGCATATCTTTCATTCCGTACGTCGGAATTTCATTTGGTTTACACCGTTGGAAAGCTAGAATTTTTTATTGAAGACCATAATAGACTTGCATTTTATTTCCTATCCAATTAATACAGTTTATTGCTCAAAGACAGGGCATTTACACTGCCTGGACAGTTTGCACTGTTCAGCAATTTCTATTTACAGTTTCCAGCATAGGACCCAGTATTCAGTTCTGTTTTCACCTAATGAAAGTAGACATACTAAGGATCATGTCATTAAAATTCCAGCCCTAAATTCATTATACACAATTTTTACTGATTTTTCAAAGTCACTGCCCAGAACAGAACGTTCTGGGCAGATTACACTAGGTTGCATTTCTAGTTCCTTATTTCATTCTAGCAAAGTCCTAACATGACAATTTCATTCATGATCATGTTCATACATGTCTTGGCCATCATAATTTACTTAGAAATGTTCTTAAAACAGGGCATAGTCATATTTAATCTAGTTTGATCTATTTGATCACATTTGTACATCAATTCATCCACTAGGCAGTCCATTGCCTAATTTAACTAGTTCAATTAGGTGTAGTCACACTTCTAGCAACACATGTATTCAATTCCATCTTCTCTTTACCTAGTAACATGATCAAAACAGGGTTCTAAGTTCATCTAACATATTTGCACAATTTCTATAACCAAAACAGTCCCTAACAACACTGTTTTGAATCATGTTCATAATTCCAGATTTTCCAGCAATTATACATGTATCTCATACCAATTTGGTTACTAGGAATTACAATTTCAAATTCAATTTGAGTCTAGCATGCTCCCAACATGTATAACATCCATCCAATTCATCAAAACAATAAGAATATCATTCAAACAACCATTCAAACAAGAAATCTCAAGAGATACAAGTGGTTACCTTACTCACTATGCTATTTAGACTTAATTAGGAGATAAATCAAGGTTGCATTGCCATGGATTTCAAGCTTTCTCTCAAATTTTCCTCTCTCTCTTTCTTTCTCTCTTCCAAACGGCAACTAGGGAGAAATGAAGAAGATGATAACACTTAATCCAAGTTATTGGATTTGTGAAATGTCCAATATGTCCCTTAATTAATCCTTATCATTAACTTAATCAAGGGCATTAGGGGAAACAAGGAATTTAGCATGCATTCCCCATCTTTCTCATTTAATTCAATCTAGTCATTTTAAATTGGTCACTTATTTCATTCATTCTTTCAATTAAGACCCTAGATAATCTAATTAGCTTAGGTTTAAGCTTAATTGAGCTATCAACTTAGATATTGGTTTCAATAATTCTAAGCTAGGATTTAGGGTGTTACATTCTTTGCCACCATGGAGGCCACGTCACACTGCTGGCCACTCGCTATGCACAACATCAGCAGAGAACGGTCACATCGGCAAACACGTGGTAGCCACGTCGGATAGAACCTTTGGACTCCCTCACATGCGCAGCTCTCCTGCTCCCACATTCCATAACAAATTTGCTGGTCCCCTCTTCCCCCTCACCTCTCGTACATCATACACAAACAAACAACAGCAACAAAAAATATCAGACAATGGCAGAGTTGGACATTAATACAGACAAGAACGGAGAGGGGTTTCAAGGACATTTCAACAAAAAGGATAGCCAATTAGAAGTTCAATGTAATTCTGGCTATAAGAGCCGAAACAATGTAATGAGATGATTCAACTATTAATAGAGAGAACAGAGAACTTCCTCCTTTTTCTTTTCGATTCAAACAACAAAACAAGTGCAATTTTTACAATCAACAGAGAAGCAAATTCGAGCATCAATGGAGAAAGTAGCATTTTTCAGATTCCCTATTCTCTAGTTTTTCTTCTTTTTCCGAATCAACAAAGCAAAACAAAAAAGGGAGTTCTTTTTATCAACATACAAAGAGCATACTTCTAGGTTCTTCAGTTGCTCTGTTTTTTTGGGTTCGAATCGAAATGAAAAAAAAAACAGAAATGTAAGTTCATTCAACTTTTCCAGAATCAATAGAAAGAGAAACATTTCAGAGTTGGCTCCTTCATTGTTCTATCCTTTCGGATCAAAAGCAAGCAAGGGGATTTTATCATTGATATAAACAAAAGACTCCTGGTTTTTTCTATATTTGAATCAAAAGGGCAAAGGAACGGAGGGGGAAGCTTTACCCTCAGTCGCGGCTGTTTTTGGCAACTTGGGGACTCTGGCGGGCAATCCGATCGGTGGAGAGAGTTATCCCGGCAAGGAGAGCCACTTAGTTCGGAACCGCGACAATCCAACGGCAGAGTCTCCAGATCGGCAGCGAAGACCTCGGTGCGCTTAAAGTGATTACCCCTCTCGGCTTATGGCTTTTCCCGGTAGTTGGCAGCTATAACGACGAATCACAATGGTGGAAAGGTTGCACGGCTAGCGGGGAACGACATATCTGAGATTCGCCACGATCCGACGGTGGACATAGGAGAATCGGGGCTCTACGGTTTGCATGGTTTTGGTCCGATTTCGAGACATTGGTGGCCATTTTGGTGAAATCCGTTCGGACAGAAACAGAGAGGAGTGTGAGAGCTTCATGATGGTGGCTTCTACGCACTGATTCTAGGCCGGACGGTAGCTCAACGGCGGCCAAGAGCGGCAGCTCTATTAGGGTTTTGAGAGCCCCTTTGTTTCTGATTTGTCAAAGAGGGGAAATGAAGGGAATGAGGGGTTGACCCCTTTACTTGGATGAAACCGGGTAAACCGGTTCATCTCCAACCCAGCTCAGAAACTGACCGCCGCTACCCGGATCCGGACGGGTATTCGGCCCAGCAGCTGTCCACAGCCCAATTTTTATTGGGTTTGGTATTCCCTCAACTTTGGTTATTTTGTGTATATATTATGGATGTGTGCATGTTAATTTATTGATGTTTATACATATAATTTGTGATCGTAATATATACAATATATAGTTTTAGTATATGTATATATATGTAATATCGTATGTGGTTTTAATACATAGTATACGGTTTAGATATACTATATGATATGAATTTTTATATACATAATATGTGAGTCGTATACGGTATGTGTAATATTTTATAATCTATAGTCCTCAAATACTACTTAATATAGCCCTTTTTTAGTTTGATAAAATGTAGAATGCGTAGTTTATATATCATATAATACATATATTTTCAAAATATAATATATAGTTTTAAAATATGTAACATATAGTTCCTTTTATAAAATATATAAGATATAGTTTTTAATATAATATGAGTTTTTCTTTCTATAATATATATAATGTTTCTTTAAATATAGTTTCATAAAGCTTATAATATATATATATATATATATATATGTATAGTTTTTTTTTAATATATAATATAGTCCTTTCGAATGTATAATATATGTAACCTCCAAAAGTATATAACACATAATTATCTTAAAATGATACGTTTTTTAATATATAATGTAATTTTAATATAATGTGTTTTTAATGTATATGCATATAATTTGGGCCTTTTGGTGCTTTAGGCCTAGTTTGTTTGATTAGTTTAGTTTGGGCCTCTTTTTTGGGCTTGCTAGCTTTTAGGTAGTTTGGGCCTTTGGTTTTGGGCTTTTAGTTTTAGACCTAGTTTTAGTGAGTGTAGGCTTTAGATTAATTAAGTTAGCTTTGGAGTAGAACTAGATAAAGTTAATCTAATTAATTTAGAATCGCGTGCTCGCCTTATCAGGGCACAATCTTTAAGTTAATTAGATTAATTTAGGATTAGTTTTTAGAGCCGTAGTTAGACCTAGGGTTCAGATTAATTTAGTGAATTTAAATTTGTCTTTGTCTCATTGAGATAAGTGCTAAATTCATTAAATTAATCGAACATTTCTTAATTATCTTTAAGATAAAATGAACTTCAAAGTTGAGATTAACATTAAATTAATTATCATAATGTGTTAGGGTTTTAGTCGTTTAGGGCTAATTAATTTAGGATTAAATACTAGAATCACCTAATTAACAGTTAGATCACTAATTGTACTTCAATAATTTGGGCTTTTTAGGTTAGGTATTGGGGTGGGCCTTGTGTGCTTATCTTTTATGCCTTTGTTTGTCATCCCCTATTTGTCATTCATGTGACATTAACTACTTTGATCGTACGTTAATTAATTCGAATCATAAAAAAGGGAGGTATTCATTAGTTAGATCTCTAATTACGTCGTAACATTCCAAGCTTAAAGGATGTTGACCAAATATTTGAATTAATCCTTACCGACTCAAGATAGAATTAAAATTTGACAAAGTCACTATATCATTCCTTAATTGCTTGCACCATGCATAAAGGTGACATATGAGATTCAAACCATAAATTAACACGGCAGTCGGGCTTATTCGATGTCGGTTTAATCTTTGGTCCGATGTATCGTCAACCTTATTAATTAAATGTCCAATTAATTTGAATCCACCAGTTTAATAAAGCCCGTTCAATTAAGGATAATTTTCAATTAAGATCACCAAATTAAATTCTTTTAAAATTTTGACAATTTCCTTCGATTAAGAGCAACATATATTTTGGTACCGATTTCCGGGCATGATGGGGGTGCTAATCCTTCCCCACACGTAACCAACTCTTGAGCCTTTTCAAATTGAATCTCTAATTTTTCAGTGTCTGGCCTATCTTATCCAAGTGGCCTGTGGCGACTCCAAATCTTATTTTAAATAAGAACCACGTTTTCAATCATTTTTCAAAGGATTATGATTTCTCAAAAGGAATTCCCCTTTGAGAAAACCTTCTCCAAGAGGTGGGGATACATTTAGTAGTTTTTTTTCAAAAATATCGTTACAGGATGGCGACTCCGCTGGGGACCAATCTTGTTTTTAAAACAAAAGAGAGTTAGGCTAAATAAAATATTTGTTGCTTATTAATGATGGAAAATTGTCGCCATTTCAATAGATTTTAGTAAGGTTGAACATTTCATGAAAATATAACTACAATTGAATGGGCTTTGATAATTAGTGGCCTTTGAATTAATATTTCATTTAATTTCTAAGGAATCACTGACATGTGTTGCATCATGATCATCAAGCTCTATACCCGAGCTTCATTCCTTAAATGGGGGTGAAACGCCACATACCCACGTGAGTAGCCCTCCATGGGTCGGTAATTCACTTCCGGAATCTATGCCTCTTAACATGTGAACGGCCCTCCACATCATTAGGTCGTGCTTTCCCTCGAACCGAAACCAATTTGCAAGCTTGTAATGGGCTAGAATTGGGGTTCTTGTTGCCTTAGTAGGTGATAAGATAGGTTCAGGTACTCCAATTAGAACTGAACCCATGTGTGTGAATCTAAGAAGCCCACCCCGTTAGAGCCATGCGGATGACCTTAGCAAACTAGAATTCACGCGATTAGGGTTCTTGCTTTAATTGTTTGCCTTTCGCTTAATTGGTTTGTGTTTACCTTTTATCGTTTTCAAAATGATTGCTTATCTTATGACTAACAGACTTCTGTTTGTTTTCTTTCCGTTTCCTTTTACCTTTTTGTTTTGCATATATTATCATATCATGAAGAGCACACTGAGTTGGAAATAGTCTGAAATTAAAGACTAGATTAACGGGAGATTTGGTTCGTAACAATGATAAGAAGAATCTTGATGTACAAATATGGTCAAAAGGAGAGCAACTACGATGGGGATAGTATTTTTGTCAGGTCCAGGTTAGCAATGTCGGCCGAAACCTTCATGTGATGATGGTTGGGATTACGAGGAGAGAAATGCTTTCAAAGTCAACAGTTGTTCTGTGATTGACAACTTTGGTTTGACCCTGACAATTGAGAAATACTAAGTCTTGCAGGGAGGTCAACGAAAATCATGCCAAACATGAACGAGGCCTTCTAGGGTAGGACAGAAGGTTTTCCGGGCATTTTGCCATCTTGGGTCAACAACCAAGTCTCGACTTAGAACGAGAAAGAATATTTCCGGTAAGAAGGAATTCTGGCCTTAGCTTCAGCACACCCTGAGGGTCGAGTTCAGCGGGACCCTTTTCGAAGAACAAGTCAAGTGTACCAAATGCTGAAATTGGAGCGACTATAATTCGCCGCCTACACCACTTAGGGGCAAGACCAAGAATCGACACATTTGATAACTCTAATACAAGAGATCCCCCAAGGTTACAATTCATAGTGAAATATGCTGCCAAGCTTCTAAGAATGAGGAAGGGATTGTTTGGAGTCTTGGAGAAAATCATCGACCTAGATGTTAGCTTAAGGACCACATATGTAGTGGGTCTCTTTTGATCATTGTAAATCAATGTTCCCATTAATGCAAGCCGTTTAACGAGGATATTTGTCGAACTCAGTGTTGCTCTTTGCATTCATTCATATTTCGTGACCTTTTATTTTTTGTCTTGTTCAATTCTCTTTGTGCATATTCATAGCATTCTTCGCATAAAATGTTGATTTAAGAACAATTCAAATTTAAGACCTTTATAATGGGAGAAAGAGTCTTTGATGATGAATTAAAGAATCTTAAAGTTTACGATCATAAGATGAACAAGGCCAACCCAGTTATTGGCAGAGAAGGAACTCGAGTTTCAGTTGTACCCTACGTGGAAGTGCTTATTCTTTACTCGTTGTAACGAGACTTGATCTTCGTTGTGAAAAGTTGCTTAATGAGAATGTTCATCAAATCAATGCTTCTTTGCATTTCAATTGTACCTTTTTGTTTGATTACCTTTAAACATCTATTTCTGTAGTGCATACGACACATCGCACACATTCATTCATGTTTTCATAGTAGCATTGTCTTGTGATGCATTATTATTTTTGTTCAATTAATACATTTTTGTACATTCACATACATCATATGCATCACTAATCGGAGAAAAACATTCACCTCAGAAAGTATGAGTAAGGAGGGAATGACTTCTAACTAGTTCGACTCCAGAAATATAAATAACCTGTCAGCTAGGGTAGTTAAGCTCGAGAAGTTCCATGAGCATTTGGCCGAAAAACAAAGAGAACTAACCACATATGTGAAGAGTTTTCAGGAAGAAACTAGGTGGCAAGTAAATGATTTGATGGGAATGCTAGCCACCATAACCAAGGGGAAGGGTGTGAAGGAAGAACTTTCGCAATAAAAGAGTAAGAATGGGGACCATGACTTCACATGGGAAAAGATTTTGTCCAATAAAGACCAAGCTGTTATCAACCAATATGAGGTAGCACGCCCAGCATCTGAATGCCCCATCAAGTTGGTGTTGGATAAGATTGAGGATTCTCTTCGGGAAATCTTATCTCCTCCAACGGACAAATGATCAACTCGGAGATAAAGAAAGCCCAAGGAAGCACCAAAAAGCCTTCAATCTCAGGATATAACTGAGTGCACCCAAGGTTTGAACAAGAAGGAAACAAAAGGACTCGAGGGAAGAAACAAGAACTTCACCCTGCTGCCAATCTCATAGAAGGAGCTGTACTCACAACTGTACAAGGTAGACTTGGTTCGGCCTTACCATGTGGTGCCCTTTAACCTACCCTACCCTTCTTGATATAATGCCAATGCTCATTGTGAGTATAATGCCAATGTTCAAGGTCATTCTATTGAAAGTTGTGTAGAATTTAAGAAGTTAGTCCAGAATATGTTAGAGTCTGAAGTATTGCAGTTGGGAGAACTAAGCATCACCGCTTAGAAGGGACATGACTCCCCGGGTCGTATGAAGAGTTCCCAACCAAATAATCAGTTTCATGGTTGTTCTTATCTTCAACCACACTCATTTGCAAAACCCTCAAAGGTTCTTCACCCGATCCCAATGACGTACACAGACTTGCTCCCAACACTTGTTGGAGCAAAACCTCTAGCTCTAGTTCAGTCTATACCAAAGAATCCTCCTTATTCTGATGGTTATGATGCCAACGTCGTGTGTAACTACCATTTGGGAGGTACGGGCCACACCATGGAGAATTGTGGAGCTCTGAAGAATAGGGTCCAAAGTCTAATTGAGAGCTGGATTTTGAAGCTTTGAGGAAGAGGGTTGATGGAGATGTTCCATTAGAGGTGTTGATCCCCGTGGTTAGCTTTAGAGGGTTCTTTTTCCTAGCATGTGGCATTCTCTTGTTGCACTTTGCTTTTATTTACCCGAAGACAGTAGCAGTGATCTTTTGTAATGACATATGTTATGTTCACTTGCTCGATTTCGATGGAAGAGGCATTCGTGTGCATTTCATTTGGCAAGCATTTCATATTCTTTGATTTCTTTTAAAAAAAATCATTTATTCTTTATTATTATGAGCTTACTTCTGTTTTCCCAAGCATATGTGTACATATCTTCTGCAAGATTGAATTTAATTCAAAATTTAAAAACCGAATATTGTAAAGACACTACAAATGTGAAAACCCTCTGTTCCACTTAGGCTATGGGAGGAACAACAACTAGTGTTAAGGAGTAATGGGCTAATCCCATTAAGTGAATTTTCCTCTCAGGCATTGTTGTTCAAGGTCCTTAAATGAAGTGATAACCCTAAAAAAATCTACCACCTGAAGACTGTTTGATATCCTTGTATGGGAGGACATTTGGCATTCCTTCATTTCCCTTCACAAAGAAAGAAAATAAGGAAAATATCCATTGTTGTCCCCTTTTGAGCCTAGTAGTGTTTTTTTTTCTTATTCAACCCAAACCAAAGATCACCCCTACACCGGGGGGCAAAGGAGATAAAAGTTTATGGATAAATGATTGACATCGAGTTCTGATCATGCTATGGAGATGATACCTCATGAATTGGGGGGGCAATAAAGGAACAAATGAGTTGAATACAATTCTCAGTTCGAGCAATAGAAACCTAAAAAGGAAACAGAGAAAAAAGGTTTGTGCTCAAAGAGCCAACCTGAATCAAGTTGAAAGTTACCAACACAAAAGTTGAAGAAGCTGAAAGTGAAAACACTAAATTGAAGAATGCAGTTGTAAAAAGGGAAAAAGAAAAAAGAAAAAGAGAAAAAAGAAAAAGGGCAAGAGATAAATAGAGAAAGGGCTATAGGAATTCCCCATCCCAATGAATCAGCCTTGATAGATTGATCACCTTTGAATGGAAGCATGCACCGATACAGTGTGACGATGCAAGTTGATCCAAAGTTACACTAAAAGGAAAAGAATTGAACTCTAAGGTGAAGACCTGAAAATGGGTAGTCTAGAGCGATCCAAAAAAAAGAAGAAAGAGAAAATAGTGTTTCATCTGAGCATATCTAGATCAGACGGTACGTAGTTAAGATTTTCAGTCAGAAGAAATGATCTTTGGTTTCATCACCCTTAAACACTTGTTTGGGCCTACATATCCTTTCTTTCATAACCATGAGCCATAGCCTACATTACAAGACTTGAAAGACCATTTCGACCATACATGGACGTCTGAGTTTGTCTTCAGATCACATCTCGCCTATCGGGGTTAACCTTTCTTCAAGGATTGCCACACTTCTAATGCCTGATTGAGATAAAAAAAGAGGGAAAGATGGGCCACAGTGAGATAGTGAGTTGAAAATAGCCACCTAAAATTGGGTAGAAATTAGGTATGGGAGTTGTTCCTCTCGGAAGCTTAATAGCCCAGTAAGGGTTTCACATGCGTATGAATTGCCATAACATTCGTGGTCTTTTAAACAGAAGTTTCACTTAGGTTGATTTTTTTTAAAACCTAAGCTTGATTTCAGTAAACATCGCTTGCCATGTTTTAAAGAAATAATAATAATAATAAAATTATTTTATCTATATCATCCTCATAAGTCTCTTACAGTGGAATGAACAAGTGGACTGACTTTTTGCGTACCGTGGGTACCTGTGACTTGAGGGGAGACAAGTAATACCCATAAGGAACATTTTTGGAAGCTCAACTTTAAGATACTACCTTTGGGGTGACAAGACTGTATGTCAGTAAAGTGCAAGGTTGTGAAGTCAATCTTTGCCAAATAAGCTTTGATAAAGTGAAGATTAAACTTAAAGCGAGCTTAGGGGCTTGAGGGCGTGTCCTCCTAATGTTGAGATACAAGAGAACTTGTCATGACGAGTCAAGGCAAAGAAACATTGAACCCTAAGTTTGAGTAGGGGCAATGAGGTAAAATGGACAACATGAGAAGTATTACGTTCTGTTCTGACCGGTTAAAGTCAGTATTTCCTTTCAAGAAGAACGAAGGAGGAAGATTCAGTAAAGAAAATGAAGATAGGAAAAGTTTAGAAGATTTGAGGGACATAAGTTCACCCAAGCGAGGAGATTGTAGAAGGCTCATCATGAAGAGTCCATGGAGAAACAACAGTTAGGCCTGAGTTAAGTGAGGGCAGTGTTATTCTAACCAGGGTGAGTCTGCATCTCCTTTCAAGAAGAATGAATAAGGAAGATTCAGTAAATAAAAACAGAGACCGGACCTCAGGGGAATAAAGAAGATTCAAAAGATCCAGGGGTATGTGTTCACCCCAATGTTGAGAATGGAAAAGGACTCGGCATGTAGATTCAATGGAGAGAAAATAATGAAGCCCAGTTGAGTGGGGCAATGTTTTGAAGGTGGACTTCAGGAGAGGACCGTTCGTAGTCAAACCGGTATAGGCCAGTCACATCTTTCCAAAATAGGATTGAAGACTTAGCAAAGACAGAAAGCTTGTGAAAGTTTTCCCCAAGCATCGCTAAAAATGTCATAATTCATGCATCATATTTAGCTAGACATCCCTAGGCTAGGAGCATGCAGACTCACATCATCAAACCATTTTGGTTGTGGTTGACATATTCAAAGAATTAAAAGATGTGTTAGCCTAAAACTTCCAGATTGGAGCAGCAGATCTCAGTAAAGATGACTTGTCCCTAATAAGAAGAACTCGCTCAGATTCAAAGAGTTTTCGAGAAGAAGAGCTTGCATAGTCGAAAAGAGAATGGTGCGAGCTCGTCCCGAGAAACATATAAACTACGATGGAAAAAACTCTCCAGACATCGACCATAATAGAAAGAAGAGAAAAACCCATAATGAGAAGACTTCGCCAGCATTTGTGAATTCTGGTAGAAGTTCAAATAATTTCATAGCAAGGAGAACAGTTTTGAGCTTCGGCCACCAGTTCATTTCTCATTAAGACTTCTAGGCCATTAGGGAACCTTTCGAGCATGACGTTGAAGTGCCAACGCAACAAAAATCAGGGCATAGAGAAACATGTAGTTTGAAGAATCAGCCAAGAAGGAGCGAGAAGTTTCGAAATAACTCGCGATCTTAAGGAAAAAGTCAAGCTAGCACTCGCTTTAAGACATGAAAGGAATCCTCCAAAGCTAGGGCATGAGGACATTGGAGGCAAAAAGGATAAAATTTACTCATAGAGTAGTCCAACTTAGTTTACAAGTCATCCCAAACAATTTATTTTACTCATAGAGTAGTCCAACTTAGTTTACAAGTCATCCCATTTCAAGTTTACAAATCAGCCCTCCTTAATTTATTAAAACAGTCCTAAAACAGTTAATTTTATACACAACAATCCACATTTGATCACTAGCAAGTAATGTGACCGTATTCAAGCTTCAAGCACAAATTTCACAATCAAACAATGGTTCAAAAAAATTCCAAAGATTCCTAAAATAGAACATGATAATAGCAAGCACTTTTAGTTTCATACTCATAAGCATACAAGTGTCTTTCATATATATACTTCAAGGTCAAGGCATAATAATCAATATCATATCTCGTTTCCTTATTAAGAATATTGTATCAATCTTTCATATACATTTTAAGAATCACATAAAGCAATCAATTGTGTTCTTTCAAGGTCATAGGCATTATCATTCATTTCACTATCTCATTTACCTCAATGTGAAAACATATTCCTTTTCATAGATAAGCATCATTTATACTTACTTATAAGTTCCTTATCATCTTATCATTATTATTTCAATTAATTTCCTTGTACTTAGACAACATACAAACACTCGAATCCCCAACCAAATTGTCGCCAATAAACATTTAAAATATGGTCAACCCTCTTACTGTCGCCAATGACCTTTCACAACACATACCTCCTACTATCGCCAAATAAGAACCTCAATTGTCCTGGACCGTAGTCCCTCCTACACAATAGCTCGATGAATCCTATGGCATGTCAATTATGTCTTAAGTTGACTTAAATCCAAGGATTTACATATTTACACATTATTATCTTTCAATTCATAATCATTTGCAAGCATTGCTTGCCATTTAACAATCGAGCCTTAGCTTCCTTTCATTCATTAAGCCTATTACTTACATAGCATTCAAACATAGCATACATCTTTTTTCATCAATTATGATCATTATACCTTGCATATCAAACATACATAACATTATCAACCTTAACTAGTATACTTTTAACCATTTATCATTATGAATAACTTACCTTAAGCTCACCTTAAATTTACTTTAAACTTACATAAAACTTCCATGTGCATTCATCATTCATCCATACAATTGCTCTATATGAGCATTAAAGTTTAGCATGCAAACATGTATGAAATCAATCAAACTAAAACAAGATTGGGAAGGCTCATTGCCTATCCTAAGGTTAGAGCTACACTCATCTTATATCCCGAAGTTATAGGATATCTCGATCTACTAACACATCCAAGTTTCCTCTATTCAATACTTGATTTGCCCGAGCCCTGGTTCTAAACTTTCCTTCTTCTTTGACCTTACTTCCAGCTTCCTATTCCAATACCTCATTTATAAATCCACTTCAAGCATCTTCAAAACTAAATTTCCATCAAGGTATTGAGCTCCCTCTTGTTAGACTTCCTCCCACAAATTTTTGCTTCAAATTTTCTTTCTTCTTCATTGATAGTTTCAACCAAGAGAGAGTAAATCCCAAGGAAAAGATGGTGGAATGAACAAATGGTTCTCCTCCCCCTCACCACATGGTCGGCTAGCCCTTTTTGCATGACCACTCGAATTCTACTCATCCAAAGTGATGGAATTACACATGCAAGAAGCAAGCTTCTTCCTTATCTCATTTTGATCCTACAAGATACTTACCCCACTTTACAATTTAGCCACTATCTCATGTATTCTTTCTTATAATTCAGTCCTTAATGTTTTGATCAAAAATACTAAATTAAACTCTTAATGCTCTATGTGCTCCTTCATAATCCTTGAAATATAATTACTTTACTCATTTGGTAATTGATCTTTAGCTTAATTAGCTCTTTCACCTTCAATTACATTGACTTACTTATTCAATTAACTCAAATTGAGTCTTTAATAGTCCAAAGATAACTTCTCTAAGCATGTCTTTATCTTGTAAAACTCCTAGCCCTATTTTAGGGGTGTTATAGTAATGGCTGACAATTGAGCTGAAACGGAATGCTTAGCATCAACCTCAAGTGTCCTATGAGTCTTCCTCCCTATTCCAAGTCTTGAAGTAGGAAATTGGTAATCATTATTTGCTATCCTATCTAGGATATCATATGCTTCTTCAGGCGATTTGTCCAGCAAAGTTCCATTTGCTGAAGCATCTAGCATCATTCTCGTGGGAGCATTGACACCATTGTAGAACATCACAACTTGCGTCCAATCGTGAAAACCATGATCGTACATTTGCAAAGCAGTCCCTTGTATCGATCCTAGTACTCGAACATTAACTCGTCATCAGCTTGACGAAAGGAAGCAATATCATTCCTTAGTTGGGTGCTCATTTTGGGTGGATTATACCTAAGCAAAAAGCTCTTGCATAAATCTATCCATGACTCCATCGAACTGGCAGGCACTCCACTCAACCATGCTCGTGCTCGATCACATAATGAATAAGGAAATAACTTGAGCTTCAACACATCTTCATGCACACCATGTTGTTTAAAGGAATCACAAACCTCCAAGAATGCACGAATGTGCTATCTTGCATCTTCATGAGGCTCTCCACCAAATTTCCCAATGGAGTTTAACATGTTTAACATCATCGGTTTAAGTTTGAAGTGGGCTGCCTGAATCTCGTGAGCTACAATCCCAGGATTGAGATCATCCAAGGTAGGTGTTAAATGGTCTCTAATAGCACGTCGGTGAGTTATAACTCCATGATTTGCTACAGCATTAGGATCCTCCAGATCCTCGGTCGATTAACTTCCTTGGTTTTGAACTCTACATAGCTCTTTGAGCTTTTTGTATACGTCTTCTTTGATGAAAAAGGTGTTCGATTTCAGGAACTATAGGTACTGATGGTTCTTCAGGTCTTCCTCGGTCATGCAACAACACAACACCTGAAAAAGGTAAACATAAACAACAAATAAATTTATACAAAAAGAAAAAATAAAATGGTGCAAAAACTAAACTCAAAATAAGCAATTGTCAATCCCCAGAAATGACACCAAAACATGTTGAGTGTTGTGATGTACTAAAAATTATACACAATTGGTGCAAGTATACACATCAAACAAGTAGTAATAGTGATAAGTAAGATCGTCTCCACAGGTATTGGAGGGAATTCAAATAAATTTTAATCACTCAAAATAAAGACTAAATATCGTATAGAAGAATTGGTATGAATAAATGAAGGAAATGATGTAGCAAAAATTGTATTAAAACTGGATAACAAGATAAGGTTATGAACCGTCCTCACACGGGTGAAAACTCTCAAATAGGTTGACATACATGATTTATTGAGTAATCCTATGACTTGTTTCAATGAATGATTAACACTCTCCAGTAAATACGATGCTCGACAGAATTTAAGTATGTGTTTCTAAACTATCTCTAGCAAGAAACTGATAGTGAAAATGCTATAGCAATACCTCTCAGCGTAAACCCTAGCATGACACTATCCCATTGTTCACTTAGATCTAAGCTTAACTCTCTCGACCATTAAGCATCACACAAAGGTAAAGGCTATCTCTCGAAAGATCTTACAAACCTAAGTCGATAAAACAGTGAACAAAGCAAATATTAAACTGGAAAATGCTTCAACATTCATTCAAACAAAATCATAATAATCCAAAAATAAACCCAAGCCACTTAAAGTTAGTTCATAGATGGGTAAACAACATCCAAAATCATTCGTTAATTACAAATCATTTTAGAAAATATGGAAAGATAAAGAGCAAATAAGAGTAGAAGAAAACTCTAAAGTTGTCGTGGACTGCCGTGAACCACCTCAAGCTTTCTGCTTATTTCAAAGTCCAGCAAGTTCATTCCTTTGGAGCTTCAACAATGGAGGACACACGATGAAGGATAAGAAGAAGAGTGGCTGCCTCTTGCTTTTCTCTTTCTTATCTCATAAGACCCCCTTATAAATGTGGGTGTCCTATTCTTTATATTGTTGCGCGTAATAAGTGCTACGCAAATGTACAAGTATACACGTCGCAAGTTATAGTATAAAAGATATCGTCTCCATAGGGATCGGTGCTACTTCAAGAATCTAGTCTCTTGCACTGTAAAAATAAAAACACAAATAAAAGATTATAGAAGTTTAACTAATCTAGAAAGCAAATAAGTAAAAGAAAAGATGAATTCAATTGAGAGAGATAGGCCAGGTTATCGTGAGTTGAGGTGTGATAGCCGATTGGATCGTCTTGGTAAAAGAGTGCACGGGCAACTCAGTTGCCGTGGCAACTTGCACAACGGGGTTGCCTTGGCAACTAATCGATGGTTGCCTGGGCAGCTAGTTGGGCAACTACTTGGGCGTTTGGGCAGCAACTTCAAGGTTCGGCGGAGCATTCTTCAATGGTTTCTTCTTATCCCTAAGTCGAAACTCTAGCTACTTGTGCATGCCTTGATAATACATCACTGCGTGAATCAAGGGTGAACAACAACCAATCTTGCGCTCCTCTTAGCCGTTGAAATCCTTAACTTTTTCCTAAGCCGGATTAATCTTCACCATCATTGGATTGAATAAAGATCATATTCATTCGTTTCTTGAATCTAACTCTCCCGATATTAGATAAATGGATAAAATCACGAGATCCTCTCCAATTCACTCGCAAACAAGAATAAGAACCAAGAATGAATAAACCTTGAAATAGAAAAGTGCAAACTCTTATTACCTAAACAAAAACCAATAGTTTCTCACAACCACAAAACACAATAACCATAGCCAAGTAAATTTAGTTCATGGCTAGGTTCCAAAGAAACACAAGATAAACAATCCCTAGCATGAACCCAATCGAACAAGGAAGAAAAGATGAAGCTTGTCAAAAATCCCTTGCTTTCTCCCTTGGACTTGTCGAAATTTCCCTCTTGCTCTCCCTTTACATCTTGTCGAAATCTCCTTGCTATTTATAGGGCTAGGCCAAAGTCCTTCTTTGAGGAGGAGTTTGAGTTGGAATTAAATTATCTTTAAAGAATATAATTCTTTATTATAATTGTATTCCTACTAGAACTTCTCCTATCTTCTTGAAATTTAATTCTTCTTTAATCTCTGCATGGAAATCAAATTTCTTTGGGTTTGGGCTTTGCTCCACGTCATCTTGGGCTTGTATAGTCATTAATTTCGACATCCCTATTGCATTTTCTCTTTGTCGACAATTGCCATGGCAACTGGCTCGGCGTCTCCTTCATGCATTGCCCTGGCAACTAGCTCGGCATATCCTTCATGCATTGCCCTGGCAACTAGCTCGGCATTACTTTGGCAAGTGATCCTGCACATACACACACAAAGCACACCAAAGCAGCATCTTTTCCACATAAACTACCAAGTTATGTAATCAAGCTCAACGATGGAAGGAAACATGGATTAATGCATGAATGGCTAACTATGCAACTAATATGAGCCTAAGTCTAACAATAATATGAGTAAAAAGGGTAAGAAAAATAGTACTTTTGAACACTTATCACACCCCCAAACTCGAACTATTGCTTGTCCTCAAGCAATGCAAACTCATAATTACCTGCCAAGACTTCAATTTTCACAAACTTAGCTTTGAACTTGATTTCAATTCTCTGAACCGGGGCACAAAGTATGATTGGCTTTTTATTTTTTGGAAAACTGAGGAGTTACTCGGAATCAAACTATAATGCTTGTGAGTGTGTGCGGAGTTGTGTGCAAGTTGATTTTTTGGATTCTATGCAAGAGGTTTTCAAATTACTTCATTGGGTTCTTTTTAACATGTTTTAACTAGAGCCAGTGTTGGGCACCTCTAGTGTTTTGTTTTTAGTTTTCTTAAGTTAATTTAATCGACTAGAGCCGGTTTTGGGCACCTCTAGTTAAATTTTTTTTAACACATCCTAGAGCCAGTTTCGGGCACCTCTAGTGAAAATTTTGTAGCACATGCTAGAGCCAATTTCGGGCACCTCTAGCATTCATCCATTTTTTATTCTAATCCCCCAATTTGTTAATTATCAACCTAAGTTCACTAGAATTCCTTAAATCAATCAAACCACAACAGTGTTTTATCAAATTTAGCATCATAGTAAAATTCTAAGTTTTTCCATGGTTATCCTAGAATAAAAATTCTATCAATTAAGTGCATTGGCAAAGTCATCATCGGATATTCATCAAATCTAAGCAATTCTTGTTCCAATTAAAGGCATGGCAAGCAATTTATGTATCCTAAATGTAATATTTAAGATGAATGTAATTAAACATGGTAACTACTAATAACAATCCCCCCCAAACTCGAGTGAGGCATTGTCCTCAATGCATGCATAAAAATAACGAAAAATAAAAATAAAAATGCATACGAGGACTTACTCCGAGAGTTCGTCATCGTAGATGATTAGTTTCCTTCTAGTCGGTGTCTTGATTATCTTGTTTGAACGCGATGGTTGTTTTCTTGTTGCCGGTGGTGGAATCGATCCTCGTACGGGGTTGTCCTCATCGTCCTCTTCATCAATGTCAATGGCTTTTCGCTTGGAGGATTCAATTGGTGCGGTCTTTATTGGTTTAATGGAGGACTCGTCCGAATCTGAAAAATCAGAAAATGATTCCGTAGGAGTTGATTCGGGCATAGGTGCTTTACCTTTGGCTTTTGCAGTGGTTGCCGGGATGTCTTTAGCTTTGGTTGCCGTGGCATCTTCAGGGTTGGTTTCTGTGGCGTCAGCTTCCTTGGTTGCCGTGGCGACTGCTTCATTGGTTGTCGGGGCAAGGATCTCGGTGGGAAAGATTGGGAACGGCACACGATTGTCCGGGTACTTTTCTAGGATGACTTGGGTGATGGCATTGTTGTGCTCCTTCATGTACCGCATGAACTTTAGTTGTTGATCTTCAATTTGCCTTAGGCGGCTTGCCAATGGGTGCAAAAGTGCTTCAAAGTGTCCCGGGATTAATGGCCGAGTTGCCCTGGCGTTAGGTGCTTGGGCATTAGGGATTGTCGCGGCGGCAGGAGTTGCCGTGGCAATTGGAGGCCTTGAAGAATCTCCCGGTGCCTCTTCCATTAGCTTTCGGATTAGTGCTTGATTCCAACCAGACTTGGGTAGGGCCTTTTCATCGGTGGACTCACTCGGGACATGCATCTCCTTGCAAAGATTAGAAATTAAGCAAGGGAAGAAAAGATAACCCTTATCTTTTGAGCTGCATACAAAAATCTCATCACAAATAATTTTTCCAATGTTAATGATGCGATTATGCAAAATAGAATGTATGAGCAAAAGACGTGGTATATCAACGGTAGTATTGTGTGTGGAGGGCATTAAAGAAGTTTTAACAAACTTATTCCATAGTTTTGCCTCGGGTTTAAGCCGAAGGCGATTTACCGTGCCCTTGTATTTACCATCGTTCCAATGAGTTCCCGGTTGAGTGAGTTCTTGAAGCACTTTGTCGAGTTGCTTGGGATTGATTTGGTCAACGAAGGCTTGATGCTCGTCATTCTCAATGTAAAGTCCGTAAAAGGTGTTGATGCTTTCGGGACTTATAAGTATGGCCTTGTCACGAACAAAAACATAAGGATTATCCGGGTTAGGTGAGTGAGCGTAGAATTCTCTTACCCATGAGATATTACCCGGTTCTGGTTGATGGCAAAAGATTTTCCACTTTTGATGTGCAATCCTCTTGAAGATGAATGGTTCAAGGCCGAAATCTTGATGAGAGTTGGAGTATTCAAAACCTTGTTCTTCATGAATCTTCCGGCTTTCAAACTTGGATTGAAATCTTTCTTGAACCACTGGTGTAGCAAACTTCTTGTATCTTGGTTCTTTGGAGGAACTTGGATGAACTAAAAGTTTAATCTTGGATGCCATGGATGATCTTGGTTGTGAGTAAAAACAAAGAAAAGAAAAGAAACTCAAAAGTTGTAAGATAGAAAGTAGGAATAGGTTAAGGGTGATGGGTTTTATAGAAAAGATAGGTGGGTGGGATTGAAAAAAAATGAAAAAAAGGGTTAGGGTTTTGTAGGAGTTGTCGACAAGGGGGTTTTGGTTAGGATGAATTGGAGGCTTTATATAAGCTTTAGATTCAGCCCCTTAGTTTCCTTGTTGAAGATGTTTTCCTACTTGGTTTAGAATTCCTTCTTTATCTTGAACTTCTTTTCCTACAATTCAAAGACAAATCAAATAAGGATTAAAATTAAATATAAATTAATAGAGAAAATAAATAAAGATGTGTAATAGGATTCTTAAACTTGAATAAAAAAAATCTATCCTAAAACTACTAATAATCAGAAAAAATAATAAAATAAAAAAAATCGGAAAAAAATAAAATAATGAAATAGTCGAAAAAAATAAAAATAAATAAAAATAAAAATAAAAATAAAAATAAAAATATAAAAAGGGAGAGCATGCTCATGCATCTCCTAAATTGACCACTTCCTTGTTATGTTCCACATGGGCACCATTGTAGTGCTTCAATCTTTGTCCATTAACTTTGAATTCATGGTTGTCAGAGATGGACTTGATTATCACGGCGCCATGGGAGAATGGTTTGACGACTTCAAATGGTCCCGACCATCTTGATTTCAGCTTTCCCGGGAAAAGTTTTAGCCGAGAATTGAATAGGAGAACTAGTTGCCCTGGCGTGAATTGCCGTGGCAATAGTTTCTTGTCGTGTCATCGCTTTGTTTTCTCCTTGTAGATTCGTGCATTGTTATAGACGAGTGCACGAAATTCTTCTATCTCGTTGAGATCCATCAAACGCTTTTGTCCGGCACTTTCCCAATCCATATTCACATTCTTGATTGCCCAGTACGCCTTGTGCTCGATTTCCACCGGTAGATGACATGTTTTACCATAGACAAGTCGGAAGGGGGACATACCTAAGGGTGTTTTGAATGCAGTGCGATATGCCCAAAGTGCGTCATCTAGTCTTAATGACCAATCCTTCCTTGAGGGATTTACAACTTTCTCGAGTATTCCCTTCAACTCCCGGTTGGAAATTTCTGCTTGCCCGTTGGTTTGTGGGTGATATGCCGTGGCGATCTTGTGTGATATGCCGAAGCGTTGCAACATCTTGGCAATTAGTCTGTTGTCAAAATGCTTGCCTTCGTCGCTGATAATTGCTCTCGGCATCCCAAATCGTATAAATATGTTTTTCTGCAGGAATCGTTGCACGGTCTTGGAATCGTTGTTGGGAACTGCAGCTGCCTCTACCCATTTAGACACGTAGTCGACGGCAAGTAGGATGTAGAGGTTGCCGAATGAAGATGGGAAAGGTCCCATAAAGTCGATCCCCCATACATCGAACAGTTCCACCTCGATGATGTTCTGGAGTGGCATCTCATGTCGTCTAGAGATATTGCCCGTCCTCTGGCAACGATCACATTGCTTGTAAAAGTCTTGGGCATATTTGTACAATGTTGGCCAATACAAACCAGATTGCAAGACTTTGGCCGCGGTACGAGTTCCTCCAAAATGTCCTCTATAGGGTGAAGAATGGCATTGTCGGAGTACATTTTGTTGCTCTTCTTCAGGGACACATTGGCGTATAACCTGATCTGCACATTGTTTAAACAAAAGAGGCTCGTCCCAAAAGTAATGCTTAGCATCATGGCGGAACCGTTTCTTCCCTTGGTGAGTAATGCCATAAGGAAAAATACCACAAACAAGGAAGTTAACTAAATCCGCGTACCAGGGTATTGCCGAGGCATGTGCTGCCGTTGTGACTGCTCCCAAAATTGCCGAGGCGTGCGCGTCAAAGGCTGCTGCGGTGTCGAGAGTTGTCGAGGCATGTGCATCTATGGTTGCCGAGGCGTCAAGGGTTGCCGAGGCGTCGAGGGTTGCCGAGGCGTCGAGGGTTGCCGAGGTAACTAGAATTTATTCATCCGGGAATGCATTGCATATCTCTAGGTCCGCGTCCTCCTCCCTATTGCGTTCCAAACGTGATAAGTGATCGGCCACTTGATTTTCTGTTCCTTTCCTGTCCTTAATTTCAATATCAAATTCTTGTAAAAGTAATATCCAACGAATCAAACGAGGTTTAGCATCCTTTTTAGCAAATAAGTATTTGATTGCCGAATGGTCCGTATGAACAATTACCTTTGTACCAATTAAATAGGATCGAAACTTGTCAAATGCGAAAACTACAGCTAGTAACTCTTTCTCTGTTGTTGTGTAATTCACGTGAGCACCATTAAGAGTTTTACTAGCGTAGTATATCACATAGAAGGTCTTACCTGTGCGTTAACCTAGGACTGCTCCTACCGCGAAATCACTTGCATCACACATGAGCTCAAAAGGTAGTGTCCAATCTGGTGGAACGACAATGGGTACCGAGGCAAGCTTTTTCTTTAGGGTTTCGAATGCTTGGGTGCAAGAATCATCAAAATCGAAGACTTTATCCTGTTCAAGCAGATTACACAAGGGTTTAGTGATTTTAGAAAAATTATGAATGAACCTCCTCTAAAAACCTGTATGTCCGGGAAAACTTCGAATTCCTTTAACCGAACTTGGTGGGGGTAATCTCTCGATCACGTCCACCTTGGCTTTGTCAACTTCAATTCCCTTGGATGAAATCTTGTGGCCGAGCACTATTCCTTCATCTACCATAAAGTGGCATTTCTCCCAATTGTGGACTAAATCCGTTTCTTCACATCTTGCTAACACCCTTTCTAAATTGCCGAGGCAGCCGTCGAAGTCATTACCAAAAACCAAAAAATCATCCATGAAGATCTCAAGGAAGTCTTCGACCATGTCTGAAAAGAGTGCCATCATGCATCTTTGGAAGGTTACCGGGGTGTTACACAATCCGAACGGCATCCTTCGGAAGGCATAAGTACCATATGGGCATGTGAAGGTTGTCTTTTCTTGATCTTCTGGTGCTATGGCAATCTGATTGTAACCTGAATAACCATCAAGAAAACAATAAAAGGGTTTACCTGCAAGACGGTCAAGCATTTGATCAATAAAGGGTAATGGGAAGTGATCTTTCCTAGTGGCTTTGTTTAACTTTCGATAGTCCATACAAACCCTCCAACCGGTCACAGTCCTGGTTGGGATAAGTTCATTATTTTCATTGCTTACCACTGTTATACCTCCCTTTTTCGGTACACATTGTACCGAGCTTACCCACGTACTATCAGAGATAGGGTATATAATGCCGGTGTCAAGCCACTTGATGATTTCTTTCATTACAACCCTTTTCATGGCATGATTCAGTCTCCTCTGGGCCTCAATTGAAGATTTGTGATCATCTTCCAACAAGATCTTGTGCATGCACACCGCCGGGCTAATTCCCTTCAAGTCGGCAATTATCCACCCTATTGCCTTTTTGTGTAGCTTCAACATCTTGATCAGCTTCTTTTCCTACTCAGGCTGTAACTTAGAAGAAATAATTACAGGCAATGTATTATCGGTCCCTAAGTATACATATTTTAGTTGCTCTGACAATTGATTCAACTCAAGAATTGGTGGTTGTTCAATAGATGGTTTTTCGAGCTTACCTTCCTTACTTGAGTAGTCCAGTGGTTCAAAGTATGTACCTGGTCGATTGACTAGCAAATTTGCCTCTTCTGGTTGTTCCTCATCGACCGGTTCTTCATACTCCTCATGTTCCTCTTGGTCGGCAATGTAGTTGCCGAGGCAACTAAATTCCTCATCGAAGTTAAACTCTGCCGTGGTATGAAGTAGTTGGCATTCTTCTGGATCATCGGCATGCCTTAGTGTTTGGAACACATTTAGTTTAACTTGCTGGTCATTCACCCTCATTGTGAGTTCTCCTTTTTCAACATCGATCAAGGTTCTTCCTGTTGCTAGGAATGGTCTCCCGAGAATGATAGGTGCATGCTCATCTGCTTCACAATCCAAAACAATAAAGTCAGCGGGAAAAATAAATTTATCGACTTTTACCAGTATGTCTTCGATTTTTCCCTCTGGATGCACATAGAATCTGTCGGCTAGCTGCAGCATGACTGTTGTAGGTCTTGCCTTCTCGATTCCTAGTTTTTGGAAAACCGATTTAGGCATCAAGTTTATGCTAGCCCCAAGGTCGCATAATGCTTTCCCGACATAGTGATTTCCAATGAAACAGGGTATTGTGAAACTTCCGGGATCCTTCAACTTAGGTGGCATACGATTGTGCAACATTTCCATGCATCCCTCTGTCGCGGCAACTGTTTCAAACTCTCCTAGCCTTGTTCTCTTGGACACAATGTCTTTAAGAAACTTGGCATAGTTTGGCATTTGTTCAATTGCTTCCACCAATGGCAATTTGATGTGGACTTGCTTTAGGATATCAAGAAACTTCTTGAATTGGTATTCTTGCTTTTGTCGCTTCAACCTTTGTGGGAATGGTGGTGGAAGTCGGATATCTTCGATCCTTTCATTGGTTTGAAACCTAATTGACGGCATTGCCGGGACATCTGGAGTTGCAGAGGCATTATCAACTGGGGTTGCCGAGGCATGCTTATCGCAAGTTGTCGAGGCGTCTTTATCGTCGGTTGCTGAGGCATGCTTATTTCCGGTTGCCGCGGCAATTCCTGGTTCAGCATCTGAGGCAATTCCTGGAGTTTTGTTTGATGAGCGGGTTTGAGCCTCTCTAAGTTGTTGGCCACTTCTAGTGGTGATCGCCTTACATTGCTCATGGCCAGTTCCTCTTGCGACTTCAGTATCGCTAGGTAAACCTCCTTGTGGTCTAGTATTCAGATTTTGAGCAAACTGTCCGACTTGATTTTCCAATGATTTGATTGCCACCTCTTGGTTTTGCAATCTCATCTCGGTCCTGTTAATAAAAGCATAAGTTCTTTTTATGAAATTACTATTCTCAGCCATATAAGATTCAGTTTTCATCATAAAAGCATTTAGAGAATTTTCCAAAGAACTAGATGTTGTCGGTTGTTGCTGCGGCATCTGTTGCCGTGGCATATTCTGCTGGAATCCCGATACTTGTGCATTCTGATTGTTCTGGTTTAGAGCATTGTTGGGATTACTCCATGAAAAATTCGGGTGCTTCTTCCAAGCTGGATTGTATGTATTGGACATCATGTTGTTGCTTCGATTGTAATTCCCCACATAGAAGCTGGATTCCGGATTCTGCATACATTCAGAAGAATTATGGTTATCACCACATAACTCACAAAAAGAATCCATTACCTTGACTTCATGTGTGTTGTTTGGTTTTTGCATGTTCTGGACCATCTTGGTTAAAGCGACCAATTGTGCCGAAATTGAATCTGATGATCCTAGTTCATGTATTGTGGCTTGGCGTCTAACTCCTCCTCTTCTAGTGGATGGGAATTGATAATCATTTGCATTGCTTCTTCCGGCGACTTATCTAGGAGTATGCCGTTTGCCGAGGCATCTAGCATCATCCTTGTTGGTGTATTCACGGCGTTGTAAAACATTGTTACTTGAGTCCACACCGGGAATCCGTGTAAAGGGCATTTGTGTAGAAGTTCTCTATATCGCTCCCAAGCCTCGTACATGGATTCATCATCCGCTGCGAAAAGAAGTAATGTTGTTCTGAAGCTTATCACTCAAATTTGTAGGATTAAATCTAGCAAGGAAATCACGACAAAGATCAGTCCAAGATGCTATGGATCCGGCAGGAATGCTATTCAACCATGCTTTCGCCCTATCCCTCAGTGAATAGGCGAATAATCTTAATCGTAGGACATCGAGGGTGACTCCGTGTATCTTGAACGAGTTGCAAATCTCGAGGAAAGATTTCAGATGTTGCCGTGCATCTTCAGTTGCTGAGCCGCCAAATTGACCTATTGTGTTGATCATATTAAACATTACCGGTTTCAACTCAAAGTGGTTGGCTTCAATTTCAGGTGCGACAACTCCTGGGTTAAGTCCATCAAGATCTTCTTCAAGATAGTCTCGAATAGTTCTGTTTCGTGCAAGAATCACTCATTCTCCTGCTCGAACATCTTGATTCATATTGCCGTCTTGATTTGCCATTGCTTCTCTCATCCTTCGTCTAAGTCTTTGTAAGGTTCGTTCGATTTCTGGATCAAAGGGATATTCTGGTGAAGTCGGTCTCATACTGGTCATATACCAATGCAAAACCAAAGTTTGTTAGCCCTTTGAATTTTAAACAAGAAAAATAAAACGAAAGTGCAAGAAAGTAAAAACAAAGTCGCTATTGCCAATCCCCGACAACGGCGCCACAAACTTGTTGCGCGTAATAAGTGCTACGCAAATGTGCAAGTATACACGTCGCAAGTTATAGTATAAAAGATATCGTCTCCACGAGGATTGGTGCTACTTCAAGAATCTAGTCTCTTGCAATTGTAAAAATAAAAACACAAATAAAAGATTATAGAAGTTTAACTAATCTAGAAAGCAAATAAGTAAAAGAAAAGATGAATTCAATTGAGAGAGATAGGCCAGGTTATCGTGAGTTGAGGTGTGATAGCCGATTGGATCGTCTTGGTAAAAGAGTGCACGGGCAACTCGGTTGCCGTGGCAACTTGCTGCAACGGGGTTGCCTTGGCAACTAATCGATGGTTGCCCGGGCAACTAGTTGGGCAACTACTTGGGCGTCCGGGCAGCAACTTCAAGGTTCGGCGGAGCATTCTTCAATGGTTTCTTCTTATCCCTAAGTCGAAACTCTAGCTACTTGTGCATGCCTTGATAATACATCCCTGCGTGAATCAAGGGTGAACAACAACCAATCTTGCGCTCCTCTTAGCGTTGAAATCCTTAACTTATTCCTAAGCCGGATTAATCTTCACCATCATTGGATTGAATAAAGATCATATTCATTCGTTTCTTGAATCTAACTCTCCCGATATTAGATAAATGGATAAAATCACGAGATCCTCTCCCAATTCACTCGCAAACAAGAATAAGAACCAAGAATGAATAAACCTTGAAATAGAAAAGTGCAAACTCTTATTACCTAAACAAAAACCAATAGTTTCTCACAACCACAAAACACAATAACCATAGCCAAGTAAATTTAGTTCATGGCTAGGTTCCAAAGAAACACAAGATAAACAATCCCTAGCATGAACCCAATCGAACAAGGAAGAAAAGATGAAGCTTGTCGAAAATCCCTTGCTTTCTCCCTTGGACTTGTCGAAATTTCCCTCTCGCTCTCCCTTTACATCTTGTCGAAATCTTCTTGCTATTTATAGGGCTAGGCCAAAGTCCTTCTTTGAGGAGGAGTTTGAGTTGGAATTAAATTATCTTTAAAGAATATAATTCTTTGTTATAATTGTATTCCTACTAGAACTTCTCCTATCTTCTTGGAATTTAATTCTTCTTTAATCTCTGCATGGAAATCAAATTCCTTTGGGTTTGGGCTTTGCTTCACGTCATCTTGGGCTTGTATAGTCATTAATTTCGACATCCCTATTGCATTTTCTCTTTGTCGACAATTGCCATGGCAACTGGCTCGGCGTCTCCTTCATGCATTGCCCTGGCAACTAGCTCGGCATATCCTTCATGCATTGCCCTGGCAACTAGCTCGGCATTGCTTTGGCAAGTGATCCTGCACATACACACACAAAGCACACGAAAGCAGCATCTTTTCCACAAAAACTACCAAGTTATGTAATCAAGCTCAACGATGGAAGGAAACATGGATTAATGCATGAATGGCTAACTATGCAACTAATATGAGCCTAAGTCTAACAATAATATGAGTAAAAAGGGTAAGAAAAATAGTACTTTTGAACACTTATCATATATAGTGGGGGCTCCTAGGGTTTTGTGCCCTTAATTCTTTGTGTGCCCTAGGGAAAAGATTCCTTTCATGTGTGGGGCACAACTGGTAGGTGGAATTCACGTGTGGGCTGCAAAATATCTTCATTTTTTATCCTATTGCGCACCCAGAAATGTCATCCAAAATACTGCAACATAATTTCCTTCCCCTAGCAGTTATCCTTAACTAACTTGCACGCCACCACACCAAAGCAAGCTTTTCTCTCAAAGCAGCACCAATTTCATAAATATATAAAATCAAGCGAGCAAACACCATAATCTTAAACTATATGAACTAAATGCAACTATATGCAATGAAACGAGCTTGAAACCAAACCATAACCTAAGTAAAAAGGCATGAAATATATCCTTTTTACAAGGTTAATGTGGATATGCTTATGTTTATGCTTTTGTGGTTCAAGCATGTTTAAAATGTTGGTATAAGGCCATTGATGTGATGTTTATGCTGAAAAGTACCTTGAATTCCTTTTTGATGTTGAGTTGAATGGTTTTAGGAAGCATGCATCTAGTATTGTGATTTGATGCATTTCTTCATTTATTGTTCCTATTTTCGTGAGCTTAAGGCTTGCCTAAATCCTTGGTTTAGTGGGGTCTATGTATATGTTTAATTAAGAAATGTTTGAGTTCCTAATTGAGTGAAAAACCAGCAAATTTGGACATTATAAGTCTAGGTGTATCGATACACGTGACCTGGTATCGGTACGGGTTTGTATAAAATTGGCCTAGTTTTGGTATACGAAGAAGCGAATCGGTACGGGTTTTAGCTACTGAATTTGGGATTTTGGCCATGTAGCATGCGTAGCGATAGTCATAGGGACCGTATCGGCACAAACCTGTGATTCGATGCGTACCGATATGCCTGGAAGCTATTTCAGTTAAAGTGGTGTTATAGTTTTAGATTCTTCCATTTTGGTCCTTGGTTCGTATTATGCTAATTGTATGGGTTTGGTTGATCATTTAAAGCTGAAATTTGACATGTACGCATGTAACATGATTAATTAAGGTTTGACAACTTTGGACTCGGTAAAGTCCTTGTAATTTTCCAGATTTGTAATTTGGTCCCTAAATTGCAAATACGCGCAATTGATGTCAATTCGACGCCCGATTTAGTTGAGATTTCACCCACTGCTAGCATGCTCACCTTAGGTCATAATGTTGCATCTAAAAAAGATAAAAATAAAAAATAGACCTAATTTTAGTTAATCGTTACGGGTTTGTTTTGCCAAACCTAATGTAGCTCACTCAGTTTGGTCTGACGTCTAGGTCGGGTCGAGGGGGTTACATTTTTGGTGGTATCAAAGCTACGTTTGTGATTTTTGGGCATTGTTGTTGGTTTTTGAATCGATATGTTGTTGATTGTATATATATTTATGAGTCCCGTTGATGATATTTGTTGTGATAGGGTATAATGGGAACACATTGACTGTTATCGTGGTTTTAAAATGATTTTGGCAGGTTGTCTTGGACCACTTGCCGAGCCTAAGACCCAACTATTAGGTTTAAAAACCGGTAATAAATTTGATTCTTGAATGAAAATAGTTTATTCAAAAATTAATCCCTAGCTCAATAAACGTTATCTAGGAATTTTGATAGTATAAGATAAGTGATTTTGATCTTGAGTTGATTTGGTCCTCGATCGAAAATGGTTGAGAATGGCCTTCAACTTGAGTGACATTCTCCTCGTAACGTGTTTACCATTAATGTTGGTAACGTGTTTTCTCATGGAGACGAGAGGTTAGTAAAGTGATGTAAAGGGACTTTGTATACCGTAGGGTGTCGTACTTGATGATAACATCAAATCTGTAATGTGTGCTCTAGTTTTGCTCAATGGGGCCGTTTTCAAGATTCTAATGAGAATTTTAGGAGTGTTTAAGTTAATAAGAGGGTTCTAATGCACGCATCAGGTAGGTAAGTTGATGTTTAGGATCGAAACCTGACCAATAATGATGTTGTTAAGGGGGAGTTTGATAATATCCCTAACGACATTCCCCACGAGGATGGTCAGGGTGTGAATTATGCATAAGGTATTGGATTGACCTTTATTTTAGGAAAAAAAGTGCACAAAAAATCGTGAAATTTGTGTTTTGATCAAGGAAAGGTTGTGTAGTCTGCTTCTCTTTCACAATTGCCTCTTCTGGTGGATTCTGGTTTCACGTAGTTATACAAGTTAATTGAAGGAAGTTGTTTGAGTATGTTAAAGTTTTGAAAATTTGAGTTGTTTTTGTTGAGAAGTTTGGCCAAGAATGGACCAAATTATGGTTAATGAGATTTTGGCTTATATGGTAATCCAAGGTTTAAGGATGTTCGGGTTCTAAATGTCGATGTTGTTCAAGAATCCTTTCTTGAAGTGATTTTGAAGGAATTTTTCGTGTTCTCCTATGTTTGTGAAGTTGAATTCGGTATTAAGATGCACCTTGGTTTGGCTCCTGAATTCTTTTTTTGACGTGTTGTCAAGCACTAAGGAAGTGTGTGGGTTGAGAATGTGATTGTGAAAATGTTCGGTTTGTGGGTACATTTGACCGTGGGGTTCTTCTTCCTAAGACATCGGTGTGGTTGTTCATGGCAAGGGGCGTTTAAGACCGACGGATAGTCTGGGTTTATAGTTATGCAGTGTAGACGGTGTTTGCTATGAAGACACTCAAATTTCTGATAAGTTGAGTATTCTATGAATACTTAGTTTTGTGAGTAACAAGAGTAGTGGTGTCCTCGTGTACAATGGTATCGAGAAGGACCTTGGTCGACAACCGAGGGCTGCTAGTGGATGATTGTAGAAAAGTGAATGTTTGCTTCCTTTTTGGATGGTGTGAGTTTTGATTTGTTGTATGGAGTACTAGTTTTGAGAATGTTATTGGTAAGTGTGAACTATTGAACATGCATAGTGCATAAACACTTATATGTATATAACTAAATATGTCAGTGCATGCATACATTTTGGGCATGACATTAGAGGTTTTGCATACATATGCATAGACATCTAGGAGGGTATATAAGTAATCATGCATACACATGTTCACACTTAGGGATGACTTTTTAGAGACCCGGCGAAGTGGTAGTGTAAGTAAGGTAGCTTATGTAGGTTAGCGTTGAGACCTTTTAGGTACGACTCTAGATTTTGTTGCCCCGGATAATGTTTTGCTTGATCAATTCTGTGAGGTAGTTGTGTTTTCAAAGATTTATTTGAGATCAGGGTATTATCAGTTGAAGGTTAGGATGCGGACGTGCCGAAAACTACTTTTTGCACAAGGTATGGACATTATGAATTTTCGATGATGTTTGGTTTGACAAAATCCCAGTTGCTATCATGGATATGATGGATAGAGTGTTCCACGAATATCTCAAGCAATTTTTGGTTGTGTTATTGATGATATCCTTGTGTACTCATGTATCAAGGAGGGACATGATAAACATTAGTTGCGATTTGTGTTGCGAGTTTTGAAGGTTCATCAAATATATGCTAAGTTGGGTAAGTGTGAGTTTTGGCTTAAAGAAGTAGTGTTTCTTGGTCATGTGGTTCCAGTGGAGGATATTTGTGTTGATCCGTGGAAGGTTGAGGCTATTCTTGGTTAGAAACAACCTATGTCAGTAACTGAGGTTCGTAGTTTTCTTGGATTGGCTGATTATTACCAACATTTTTTTGATGGATTTTCTAGTGTTGCTGCTCCGTTGACAAAGTTGTTGCAAAAGAATGTTCCTTATGTACGGACAGAGTGTTACCAACGTGGTTTTAAGAAGTTGAAAGAGGTTTTGGCTCATGCTCCTGCCTTGATTCAACTCGAGTCTAGTAAGGAGTTTGTAGTCTATAGTGATGTGTCCTATGTTGGTTTGGGTTGTGTGTTGATGCAAGACGGTAGGGTTGTGGCTTATGCATCAAGACAATTGACAGTTTATGAGTGCAACTACTCGACTCACGGTTTAGAGCTCGCGGTGTTTGTATTTGCTTTGAGGATTTGGAGGCATTATCTTAATGATGATAAGTGTATCGTTTGCACAGATCATAAGGGTTTGAAATATTTGATATCTTAAAAGGAGTTGAATCTTGGGAAATAAAAGTGATTTTTGTTGCTTATAGATTACGAATTATTAATCGAGTATCATCCCGGAATAGCTAGTGTGGTAGCAGACGCATTGAGTCTTAAGGCTGTTGTTAGGCTTAGGGTGACGTTTGCAATGTTGAGTGTGATACGAAGAGGTGATTTATTGGCTGAATTGCAAGAAGCCTGTGTTGTCTCAAAAGATTAAGCGAGACAACCGTATGATAATTCTTTGGTTCTGCATGTTAAGGATACTTCGGAAGGCAATCCAACAGATTTTCATTTTGATGATGATGGGATTTTGTGCTTTAAGGTCGAATAATTGTTCTAGAAGAGTCAAATTTCAAGCATACTATTTCGACTGAAACTCATTCTAATCCTTTTGATATGCATACTGGCGGTACAAGGATGTATCGGGATTTAAGGATGTGGTCGAGTTTATTTCTCGTTGCATGGTTTGTCAGCGGGTTGAAGCTGGAAATCAATTTCCTTCTGGGTTGTTGTAACCTATTAAGATTCTGGAATAGATGTGGGAAAAGATCACCATAGATTTTGCGACGGGTTTGCCTTTGACACTGTCCAAGATGGTTTTGATATGGGTAATTGTTGATCGTTTCTCGAGGTGTGTGCATTTTCTTGCGGTGCATACGATATACATGTTGGACAAATTGGTGATTATATATATTGTTGGGTTATAAGGTTGCATGGGGTTCCTATGTCAATTATATCGGATAGGGATCCGTGTTTTACATAAAGGTTTAGGGTAGTCTATAGACAACTTTGTGTACAAGGCTTAATTTCAGTACGTCTTATCATCCTCAGATGGATGGGCAGTCTACACGTGTTATTCAAATTTTGGAGGTTATGTTGAGGTGTTGTATAATTGAGTTCAAAATACATTGGAAACACAACTACCATTGGTGGAGTTTTCCTATATAATAGTTGTGAATTGAGTTTTTAGATGGCTTCTTATGAGACTCTTTATGGTCGTAGGTAACATATACCTCTCTGTTGGGTAGAAATGGGCAAGAAACATGTTGTGGGGCTCAATTTTCTTAAAGGGTATGAATGAGAAAGTGATACTCATTTATCTAATATCGGGAGAGTTAGATTCAAGAAACGAATAAATATGATCTTTATTCAATCTATTGATGGTGAAGATTAATCCGGCTTAGGAATAAGTTAAGGATTTCAACGGCTAAGAGGAGCACAAGATTGGTTGTTGTTCACCCTTGATTCACGCGAGGATGTATTATCAAGGCATGCACAAGTAGCTAGAGTTTCGACTTAGGGATAAGAAGAAACCATTGAAGAAACGCTCTGCCGAACCTTGAAGGTTGCTGCCCGGGCGCCCAAGTAGTTGCCCAACTAGTTGCCCGAGCAACCATCGATTAGTTGCCAAGGCAACCCGTTGTACAAGTTGCCACGCAAAGTTGCCCGTGCACTCTTTTACCAAGATGATCAATCGGCTATCACACCTCAACTCACGATAACTGGCCTATCTCTCATTTGATCTCATCTTTTCTTTTTACTTTATTGCTTTCTAGATTAGTTATTAGTTAAAATTCCTATAATCCTTTATTTGTGTTTTTACTTTTTACGATTAAAGAGATTAGATTCTTGAAGTGGCACCAATCCTGTGAGACGATATCTTTTATACTATAACTTATGCGATGTGTATACTTGCACAATTGCGTAGCACTTATTACGCGGAAAAACTTGTTGTTGCGCGTAATAAGTGCTACGCAATGTGCAAGTATACACGCCGCAAGTTATAGTATAAAAAAGATATCGCCTCCACAGGATTGGTGCCACTTCAAGAATCTAGTCTCTTGCAATCAGAAAAAGTAAAAACAAAATAAAGGATTATAGGAGTTTTAACTAATAACTAAACTAGAAAGCAATAAAGTAAAAGAAAAGATTAATTTAAATGAGAGAGAGATAGGCCAAAGTTATCGTGAGTTGAGGTGTGATAGCCAATTGGATTGTCTTGGTAAAATAGTGCACGGCAACTCAGCTTGCCGTGGCAACTTGCACAATGGGGTTGCCTTGGCAACTAATCGATGGTTGCCAACTAGTTGGCAACTTGGGCGTCCGGGTAGCAACCTTCAAGGTTCGGCAGAGCGTTCTTCAATGGTTTCTTCTTATCCCTAAGTCGAAACTCTAGCTACTTGTGCATGCCTTGATAATACATCCTCAAGGTGAATCAAGGGTGAACAACAACCAATCTTGCGCTCCTCTTAGCCGTTGAAATCCTTAACTTATTCCTAAGCCGGATTAATCTTCACCATCAATAGATTGAATAAAGATCATATTCATTCGTTTCTTGAATCTAACTCTCCCGATATTAGATAAATAGATGAAATCACAAGATCCTCTCCCAATTCACTCGCAAACAAGAATAAGAACCAAGAATGAATAAACCTTGAAATAGAAAAGTGCAAACTCTTATTACCTAAACAAAATCCAATAGTTTCTCACAACCACAAAACACAATAACCATAGCCAAATAGATTTAGTTCATGGCTAGGTTCCAAAGAAACACAAGATAATTAAACCCTAGCATGAACCCAATCGAACAAGAAAGAAAAGGATGAAGGAGGAGGCTTGTCGAAATCCTCCTTGCCCTAGATGCTTGTCGAATATTCTCTCCTCTTGCCCTCCTTGGACTTGTCGAAATTCCCCTCCTCTGCTCTCTCTCGATTGTCGAAATCTCCTTCCTATTTATAGGGCTAGGGCAAAGTCCTTTGAGGAGGAAGTTAAGTTGGAATTAAATTATCTTTAAAGAATATAATTCTTTATTATAATTGTATTCCTACTAGAACTTCTCCTATCTTCTTGGAATTTAATTCTTCTTTAATCTCTGCATAGCAATCAAATTCCTTTGGGTTTGGGCTTTGCTCCATGTCATCTTGGGCTTGTCTAGTCATCAATTTCAACTACCATATCACATTTGCTCTTGTCGACAATTGCCATGACAACTGGCTCGGCATCTCCTTCATGCATTGCCATGGCAACTAGCTCGGCGTCTCCTTCATGTATTGCCCTGGCAACTAGCTCTAGCCTTGCTTTGGCAAGTGATCCTGCATATACACACAAAACAGCATCTTTTCCCACAAAAACTACCAAGTTATGTAATCAAGCTCAACGATGGAAGGAAACATGGATTAATGCATGAATGGCTAATTATGCAACTAATATGAGCCTAAGTCCAACAATAATATGAGTAAAAAGGGTAAGAAAATAGTACTTTTGAACACTTATCACACCCCCAAACTCGAACTATTGCTTGTCCTCAAGCAATGCAAACTCATAATTACCTGCCAAGACATCAATTTTCATAAACTTAGCTTTGAACTTGATTTCAATTCTCTGAACCGGGGCACAAAGTATGATTGGCTTTTTATTTTTTGGAAAACTTAGGAGTTACTCGGAATCAAACTATAATGCTTGTGAGTGTGTGCGGAGTTGTGTGCAAGTTGATTTTTCGAATTCTATGCAAACAAGAGGTTTTCAAATTACTTTATTGGGTTCTTTTTAACATGTTTTAACTAGAGCCAGTTTTGGGCACCTCTAGTGTTTAGTTTTCTTATGTTAATTTATTCGACTAGAGCCGGTTTCGGGCACCTCTAGCAAAAAAATTTTTAACACATACTAGAGCCAGTTTCGGGCACCTCTAGCGATCAATTTTTTTAGCACATGCTAGAGCCAATTTCGGGCACCTCTAGCATTCATCCAATTTTTATTCTAATCCCCCAATTTGTTAATTATAAACCTAAATTCACTAGAATTCCTTAAATCAATCAAACCACAACAGTGTTTCATCAAAATTAGTATCATAGTAAAATTCTAAGTTTTTCCATGGTTATCCTAAAATAAAAATTCTATCAAATAAGTGCATTGGCAAAGTCATCATCGAATATTCATCAAATCTAAGCAATTATTGTTCCAATTAAAGGCATGGCAAGCAATTTATGTATCCTAAATGTAATACTTAAGATGAATGTAACTAAACATGGTAACTACTAATAACAACCCCCCCTTAAACTCGAGTGAGGCATTGCCCTCAATGCATGCTTTAAAAAAAATAAAACTAACGAAAAATAAAATGCAAACGAGGACTTACTCCGAGAGTTCGTCATCGTAGATGATTAGTTTCCTTTTGGTCGGTGTCTTGATTCTCTTGCTTGAATGCGATGGTTGTTTTCTTGTTGCTGGTGGTGGAATCGATCCTCGTACGGGGTTGTCCTCATCGTCCTCTTCATCAATGTCATTGGCTTTTCGCTTGGAGGATTCAATTGGTGCGGTCTTTGTTGGTTCAATGGAGGACTCGTCCGAATCTAAAAAATCAGAAAATGTTTCCGTAGGAGTTGATTCGGGCATAGGTGCTTTACCTTTGGCTTTTGCAGTGGTTGCCGGGATGTCTTTAGCTTTGGTTGCCGTGGCATCTTCAGGGTTGGTTGCCATGGCATCATCTTGTGCGTGCACGATGTAGGTTGCCGTGGCATCATCTTTTGCGGTTGCCGTGGCGACTGCTTCATTGGTTGTCGGGGCAAGGATCTCGGCAGAAATTTTCCTTAGCATAGTGGTTGTGAGTCTTGTTGTGGAAAAGAAAACCTGAAAACTAAAGATAATGAAGAAAAATAAAATATCTCCTAAAAATAAAAATGAAAATAAAAAGAAAAAGGAAATATTGAAAGGAGAGCATGCTCATGCATCTCCTAAGTTGACCACTTCTTTGTTACGTTCCACATGGGCACTATTGTAGTGCTTCAATCTTTGTCCATTAACTTTGAATTTATGGTTGTTAGAGATGGACTTGATTATCATGGCACCATGGGAGAATGGTTTGACAACTTCGAATAGTCCTGACCATCTTGATTTCAGCTTTCCCGGGAAAAGTTTTAGCCGAGAATTGAATAAGAAAACTAGTTGCCCTACCGTGAATTACCGCGGCAATAGTTTCTTGTCATGTCATCGCTTTGTTTTCTCCTTGTAGATTCGTGCATTGTTATAGGCGAGTGCACGAAATTCTTCTATCTCGTTGAGGTCCAACAAACGCTTTTGTCCGGCACTTTTCCAATCCATATTCACGGTCTTGATTGCCCAGTATGCCTTGTGTTCGATTTCTGCCGGTAGATGGCATGTCTTGCCATAGACAAGTCTGAAGGGGGACATACCTAAGGGTGTTTTGAATGCAGTGTGATATGCCCAAAGTGCGTCATCTAGTCTTAATGACCAATCCTTCCTAGAGGATTTACAACTTTCTCGAGTATACCCTTCAATTCCCGGTTGGAAATTTCTGCTTGCCCGTTGGTTTGTGGGTGATATGCCGTGGCGATTTTGTGTGACATGCCGATGCGTTACAACATCTTGGCAATTAGTCTGTTGTCAAAATGCTTGCCTTCGTCACTGATAATTGCTCTCGATATCCCAAACCGTGTAAATATGTTTTTCTGCAAGAAATTGCTCTCGATATCCCAAACGGTCTTGGAATCGTTGTTGGGAACTGCAGCTGCCTCAACCCATTTAGACACGTAGTCGACGGCAAGTAAGATGTAGAGGTTGCCGAATGAAGATGGGAAAGGTCCCATAAAATCGATCCCCCACACATCGAACAATTCCACCTCCATGACGTTCTGGAGTGGCATCTCATGTCGTCTAGAGATATTGCCCGTCCTCTGGCAACGATCACATTGCTTGTAAAAGTCTTGGGCATCTTTGTACAATGTTGGCCAATACAAACCGGATTGCAAAACTTTGGTTGCGGTACGAGTTCCTCCAAAATGTCCTCCATAGGGTGAAGAATGGCATTGCCGGAGTACATTCTGTTGCTCTTCTTCAGGGACACATCGGCGTATAACCTGATCTGCACATTGTTTAAACAAAAGAGGCTCGTCCCAAAAGTAATGCTTAGCATCATGGCGGAACCGCTTCTTCCCTTGGTGAGTAATGCCATAAGGAAAAATACCACAAACAAGGAAATTAACTAAATCCTCGTACCAGGGTATTGCCGAGGCATGTGCTGCTGTGGTGACTGCTCCCAGAATTGCCGAGGCGTGCGCGTCAAAGGCTATTGCGGCGTCGAGGGTTGCCGAGGCGTGCGCATCCATGGTTGCTGAGGTGTCAAGGGTTGTTGAGGCATGTGCTTCCATGGTTGCCGAGGCAACTAAAATTTGTTCATCCGGGAATGCATCGCATATCTCTAGATCTGCATCCTCCTCCCTGTTGCGTTCTAAACATGATAAGTGATCGGCCACTTGATTTTTTGTTCCTTTCCTGTCCTTAATTTCAATATCAAATTCTTGTAAAAGTAATATCCAACGAATCAAACGAGGTTTAGCATCCTTTTTAGCAAATAGGTATTTGATTACCGAATGGTCCGTATGAACAATTACCTTTGTACCAATCAAATAGGATCGGAACTTGTCAAATGCGAAAACTACGGCTAGTAACTCTTTCTCCGTTGTTGTGTAATTCAGTTGAGCACTATTAAGAGTTTTACTAGCGTAGTATATCACATGGAAGGTTTTACCTGTGTGTTGGCCTAGGACTGCTCCTACCGCGAAATCACTTGCATCACACATGAGCTCAAAAGGTAGCGTCCAATCTGGTGGAACAACAATGGGTGCCGAGGCAAGCTTTTTCTTTAGGGTTTCGAATGCTTAGGTGCAAGAATCATCAAAATCAAAGACTTTATCCTGTTCAAGTAGATTACACAAGGGTTTAGTGATTTTAGAAAAATTATGAATGAACCTCCTGTAAAAACCTGCATGTCCAAGAAAGCTTCGAATTCCTTTAACCGAACTTGGTGGGGGTAATCTCTCGATCACGTCCACCTTGGCTTTGTCTACTTCAATTCCCTTGGATGAAATCTTGTGGTCGAGCACTATTCCTTCATCTACCATAAAATGGCATTTCTCCCAATTGAGGACTAAATTAGTTTCTTCACATCTTGCCAACACCTTCTCTAAATTTCCGAGACAACTGTCGAAGTCATTGCCAAAAACAGAAAAATCAAGTCTTGGGACGTAGCCTTCCCACGTGTTGTTTGTGACGTAGCCCTCCCATGTGTTTGATCGGGACGTAGCCATCCCGGGTCACTTGAGTGCCAATGTAAAAGAATACATGTATCATTGATTTAAATGGTTTTTGTATAAAGAGTTTTATACATGAGATTCTACTTTTGAGCATGGTAGCAAATGTTCATGATTTGAAAAGCTAGCTTGAGATTTGCATTGTTTTAATGCATGAGCCTTAATGATACATGTGTTAAAAGTTAAATGATTTACTTTAGTGATTTTTAAAGCATGAGCCTATGTTGAGCATGATGGAAAATGGTTTATTGAGGAAAAAGATTTTCAAAGGCATTGTTTACGGTTTTGTTTTGAGCATCATTCACTAAGCATATTGCTTACGCTCTATTTTCTTAACAATGCAGAAAAGTAGATTGTTCGGGCTTCAAGAAATCAAGTGAAGAGGTTTAAGAATTGCTCAAAGTTCAAGTATGGTTTCAACCCTTCAATAGTAATAAGTTTGGCAATGGGTGGATACCTTAATGATTTGGGAATGTATGTTGTGAACTCCCTGGTTTTGGCAACAGTTTCTAGTGCTTAAATGGTTGTGTAAATGGCCTTTAAAGTATGGTTTGAACTTTGAAATGGTTTTTGATGTTTAACTTGGTTTGGAAATAGGGTGCATGCCTATAGATTTCCTTTTTAGAATGTGAACATGCTTGATGATGTTTTCTGATGCTTTTGATAGTGGTTTGGTCCTTGAATATGTTGTGGTTGCCTAGGAAGCATGTTAGAATGGTTTGGATATCTTTGTGGTGTGTTTAAACAGCAAATTGAGACATTGAATACCTAGGCGTATCGGTATGCGAAGTACAGTATTGGTACGAGTAGGCCAAATCAGGCTTAACGTATCAGTATGGATAGACCCGTATAGATACGGTATTAGAGAAAATGGCTGGGCGTATTAGTATACGGGGTCGTATCGATACGGTCTTGTGTCATATATGAATCTGCCCAGTTGTGTACCGATACGGTGAGCAGGTGTACCGATAAGGTGTTAGGTAAATTGGTTATATGGAATCTTCTAATGTTCTGTTTTCTTACGTTTTAGTCGTTGAATGTTGTAAATGCAATTAAATGAGTTTGGGTGATCAAATCAAGTTGAAATCTAACATATGAGCATGAAACCTAATTAATTAAATATTGATAACTTTAATTTGGTAATTAGTTACTGTAAAACGTTGGTTTCGCAAATTGGTCCCTAAACTCGTAACATGATGGTTAGATGTCAATTTGACGCCCGATCAAGTCATAATTTCACACGCTTCCAGCATGTACATGTAGGATAATAATTAAGCACCTAGGAAAGATAAAAAAAAATATACAAGGGTTGTTATTGGGTAAACCTTCACGGTTTACTCCAATATTCCCTGTGTGACTCGTTTGGTTCGGTCTTGCGACTAGACCGGGTCGAGGGGGTTACACAAAATGTCTTTGATTTTTCCCTCTGGATGCACATAAGATCTGTCTGCAAGCTATAGCTTGACTATAGTGGGTGGGTCTCGCCTTCCCAATTTTTGAAAATTAGATTTTGGCATAAGGTTTATGCATGCTCCAAGATCGCATAACGTCTTTCTGACATAGTGATTGTTGATTGTACAAGGTATTATAAAACTGTTGGGATCTTTTAGTTTGGGTGGCAACCGATTGTGCAACATTTCCATACATCCTTATGTCACTGTAAATTTCTCAACCTCGCCTAGCCTAGTTCTCTTAAAGACAATGTCTTTTAGGAACTTAGCATAGTTTGGCATTTTTTCTATTACTTCAACCAGTGGCAAGTTAATGTGGACTTGATTTAGGATGTCAAGAAATTTCTTGAACTGGTAATCGTGTTTCTGCCTCTTCAGCCTCTATAGGAATGGTGGTGGCAATCTGATCTCCTTATCCTTGCCCGTCTCCTCTGGCTTGGGACGATTGGATGGGCTTGTCGCGGTAGGTGGACTTGCTATGGCACCTGCTGAAGGCTCATCATCAATGATTGATGTGGCATTGTTGTTGGATACATCTTTCTGAATAGGATTACTATCCTCATATTAGATAGGTCTATCAATTGCTTTTGATCCACTTCGGGTGGTAACCACCTTACATTGTTCATGGATCGTTCCTCGTACAACCTTAGTGTCGCTGGGTAGACCGCCTTGTGGTCTTATATTCAGGATCTTGGCAAATTGCCCAACTTATATCTCCAATGCTTTCAAAGCTGCTCCTTGACTATATAAGATTTAGTTTTAAACATGAAAGCATTTAGAGAGTTTTCCAAAGAAATAGTTGGTGTTGACTGTTGTTGTGGTATCTGTTTTCGTGGCAAGTTCTGCTGGAATCTTGTTGTCTCTATATTCTGATGGTTCTGATTAATGTGAATTGCTCTGGTTACTCCATGAAAAATTTGGGTGCTTCCACCATGCTGGATTGTACATGTTGGAGTTGCATTGTTGCTCTAGTTGTAGTTTTCAACATAAAAACTTGACTCTGGGTTCTGTGGACACTCAAAAGAATCATGGTTAGCATTACAAGAATCACAAAATGGTTCCACTACCTTAACCTCTTGTGTGTAACTGAATCATTGTATGTTCTTAACCAAGTTGGTTAATGTGGCCAACTATGCTGAAATAGTATCTAACGAATCAAGCTCAATTGTTGAGGCATTTCTCCTGACTATTCCCCTTCTAGTGGTTAAGAACCAATAATCATTCTTGGAGAGTCTGTCCAAAATCGCCCAAGCTTCATCTGCTAATTTGTCTAGAAGTGTTCCATTTGCAGAGGCATCTAGCATCAACCTCGTCGGTGCGTTGACTAAATTGTAGAACATCATTACTTGCGTCCAATCTCTGAATCTGTGCATGGGACATTGCGTAGAAGTTATTTGTACCACTCCCAAGCCTTGTACATGGACTCATCATCTGCCTGTCGAAAAGAAGTAATTTTATTACGCAGTTTAGAAAGGAAACTCCGATATATATTTGTCCAAGATTATAAAAATTCGAATAAGATACTATTTAACCATGTTTCCGCCCTATCCTTTAGTGAATAGGGGATAATTTCAGCCTTAGGACTCCTTAGGGACTCCTTGTTGCTTGAATGAATCGCAGATTTCTAAAAACAATTTGAGATGTTGTCTGGCATCTTCAATCGTTGATCCACCAAATTGACAAATTGTATTGATCATATTAAACATTATTGGCTTCAACTCGATGTGGGTGGCTTGAATCTCAGGTGCGACTACTCCTAGAGTGAGACCATCAAGATCTTGCTCTAAGTAGTCCCGAATGGGTCTATTTCGTGCGATAATAGGTTGATCCGGTAGAGCTACTACGCCTCCTGCTACGACATTCTAATTGTCGTTGGCATTCAGATTGCCAACTGGATCATTAGGTGGATCTGCCATCTCTTCACTCAACTCTCTTCTTTGTCCATGAAAACACGGTCGATCTCTGCTCAAATGGATAATTTGGTGTTGTCAGTCTCGCCTTGGTCATACACCAATGCAAAACCAAAGTTATTAGCCTCTTAAAACCGAACACAAAAATAAAATAAATAAAGGTGTAAGAAAATAAAAACAAATTCACTATTTCCAATCCCAGGCAACGGCGCCAAAAACTTGTTGCGTGATTTAAGTGCAACTCAAACGGTGCAAGTGAACACACCACAAGTAACAAAGTGATATGTATCAAGTATCGTCTCCACAGAGATTGGTTTGGGCCACTTTGCTTAAGTTACTGCATTGTAAAAGAAATAGATTAATGGTGATGGATGTAAAGTAAAATAAACTAAGTGAATAGAAATAAATGAAAAGAGTAATCGATTAAAGAGAGTAGGTCGGGTTATCGTGAGTAGTGGTGCAATGGTTGAATGGATTATCGTGGCAATTGATTGCTAAGGAAACTCAATTGCTATGGCAACCAAGACCGACTAAATTGCCATGGTAACTAGGTCACAAAATATGTCACAGCAACCGGGACTGGTTTTAATGTCGTGGCAACAGGGTTTCCTCCTTCAAAGCTCAGCGAAGTGTTCTTCAATGTCTTCTCGTTATCCCTAATCGAAGAGCTGGTAAATTGCGCGTGCCTTGGTGATACATCTTTGCGTTAACCTTGAGTGAGCATCCACTGATCTTACACTTCTCTTAGCTGCTGGAATTTGTTCCTTATTCCTAAGGCGGATTAGTTCCCACCAACGATCATTCAAATGAAAACTGTGTTCACTCGTTTCTTGAATCTAGCTCTCTCGGGCCTAGATAAATGGATAACTCTCGAGATCCACTCCCATTTCTCTCAAGATGAAGATTAAAAATCCAAGAGTGAACAAACTTCGAAATTTATTGAAATCAAAAACCTAAATCATTAACCCATTTCCAAAGCATTAAACCATGCTTTCACAAGTATTCCACATACTTACATGGATCATTTACCAAATGCATCCATTATCATTTAATGATCAAAACAGTATAAAACATACTTTATCTCATGCTTAAACAGTAGGTACCATAGCATTCAAAACAAGTGCATAAAATCAATTTCATTAAGCACGGCCAAGGTAGAAATCTCATCATACTTACTTTCGAGTTAAAACCAGAATTTCAAGCTAATTTTAAACTCCCAAAATAACCTTTAAACCATTTCAAAGCTGAAATCTACGTTCTCACTCACATACAACGCAAAGCCTCGTTCGCCGATGCGAACTACTCCTGCAAAGCTTTGAAGCAACACCTCAAAATTGAGGATCAACCTCCCCTGATTACACCATACAAAAACAAAGGATCCAATGCATCAAAATGCATTCATAAACCAGCCACAACAAATCAACAACAATCCACTTCAAACTCTAGCCGAAACCTCTCCAAAATAACCAAAATCAACATCAAACACCTTCCAAACTTAACCCAACCAAAACCTAAAGGTTTAATCCATCAATTATCTTAAATTGACATCCAAAAACAACCTAACATCAACTTTATACCTTCAGCATACATTAAACATCCACAACTCCTCAAAAACACAAAACTAGCAACTTGGAAAATTAGAGATTCACATAGCTTCGGGATTCCAATGTTAAAGCCAATCTATTAACATTATATAACATCAAAATCATGATTAAAATCAATCAAGAAATCATCAAAACAGATCTAATTCGAAAATCATCAAATCTCATCAATTAACCTTGATTTAACCAAATTCCATAATTAAATCATTAAAACCCAATACAAAACATTTATAAAGGATCAATAACTTGGGAATTTCAATAAAGAACCATACATTAGAGGAGAATGACGAAGCTCACCTCTAATGTTGACTTTTCCCCTTAATTGGATTGCTTACATGAGAAAACAAGATTAAAACAATAAAGTTTTGATAGGAAACAATTAAGAACTCATTTGAAACCAGAAGATTGAAGAAATCAAGAAGTTGCCTGAAGATTTTAAAGAAGAGAAGAGTGTTTGGCTGAAGAAAATTTGAGAGAAAATCTTTTAGAGAAAAGGTAGTTACATAAAGTTTGCTTATGAATTAATTATAAAATTAATTCTCCAAATCTATTTATATTTTTCCAAAACCTTTTTAAAATAGCCAATTAATAAGAAAAATCTAATATTAGACTTTGGGCAAATAGCTCCTTAAAGATTCTAAGTTTTTATCCTTTTACAAAATAGTCACTAAAAATAGTTTTCACTCTTTACATTTTGGTCACTAACCAAAATGTCACATTTCCAATTTCATTTTTCAAAATTGAATTTACAAAAAATATCTATATATTAAATAATAATTTTTGGATATTTTCCCAAGTATTTCCTCATTTAAAAATATTTAATCCAATTTTAATCCCAAATTCGACTTAAATCCCTAATCCCAACCCATTAGACCATCTAATCAGCCTAAAAACCCATGGGGCCAAAACTGGGGTGTTACAGTATTGGTCGAGTCTAGATCCACCCATTCATACATTCGTTCGCGTAACGTCCTCGACCCGAATGTCACATTTGGGCCTCAAGCCCAACCCAAAACATTAAAATAGCACAACTAGATTTAGCCTAAACTAAATTTATTCATTAAATCCATTAAGTTTGAAACATTTCAAAATAAAAACAAAGCTAAAATGTTACATGGGGAACTCCATTTAAAATTACATAATTAAAGCATTCGACACTTAATTTGAAATCCAAAATAAGATTTACAATATAACAGAGGATCCTATGAATACATAGCCCAAATAAATCTAAGTATTGTACTCGAAAACAAGTCGATACCAAAGTCCTACTCCGATGGTGCTCCAACGATGCACGTCAACCTACAGACCTGCGAACGGAAAGAACAATTCTGAATGCTAAGCTAACGAAGGTTAGTGGATACATTTCCATTCAACCATTCTTCATGCAAATTATAAATAAGAGCATGCAGATAAAAATGAAAATATGGCAATCATAGCATATCAATGTGGCTCCATCTCTGGCCGTCACAACATTTATCAATAATAGGAGGTAAATAGTCTCACATAGCAACCATATGTATAATATCAACAAACATGGAGTGAGGCCTGGTTCCACTAAGCATCGGGTACGCACACTCATGCTCAGAATCTCTCATCGAGCCTTCGAATGAGTCCTGGTCCCACTAAGCCTCGAGTTCATACATTAGGGATCTTGACCATGGTGTTGTAACACTCTCTACCCTCATGGGTATCCAGAACCCCATCAAACAAGGTGACACAACCATAAAAATGCCCTTACGTGGCATACATTCATTATTCGATCCACCAAGGATCCTTAGCCACACAACACAACAAGTCACCCAAGGTTTTAATTAAGTTATTACCCATTAAGCTCTTATGTGATGATTAAGTCTCAATTTCTTGATTTTAGTATTTATTTTACCACTTTAGAAACCCATTGTGCCTTAGTCCTTGAATTATAGGTCCCTCAAACTCAAATCTTATTTTTCGGGCAGAATGCCCAGTGAGTATCGAAACTCACATACGAGTATCGATACGCTCCAAGGGGTGCCAATACCAATCTATGAGTATCGATACCTAGATACACTCAGAAATAAAGTTTTACTCAAGGCTTGTGTCGATACATGGGGGTTGTGTATCGATACCCTAGGTGTACCGATACACACCCGAGCGTATCGGTACCAATTTTGGCTACTAGAATCTGGGTGGGAAATGGTATCAATACCCCCTTCAGGCGTACCAATACACCCTTCACTTTTTACTTAGTTTTAGCTGTTTACAACACTGGGTATCGATACGTGTTCAACCCGTATCGATACGTGTTCAACCCGTATCGATACCCGAACCCAGAATTCAATTTCTAGACTTTGAAAATCCTTTCCCCAACCCTCAAAACCCAAAGGCAAGACCTCAAATTGAACCTACACATTATGGGAAGTGGTTTAAGTGGTTTCCTACCATTTTTAATCCATGTTAACATCAATCTTAAGATTTACCATTTTAGAGTTTGTAAGCACTCAAGCAACCAAAATGTCAACCAAACCACAAAGCAATCAAATTCATGATTTCCAGGAATACAAAGGAGTTAGTAGTGTACAAACCTTGACTTCTAAGCTGAAAGGGAAGCCTCCAACCAAAGCCCTTCAAGCTCTCTTCTTCCCGAACTCCTTAAAAGAATTTCCCACTTCTTTAACTACAAGGAAACATTGTAAAACAAATTACAACATTGTTGGAAGATTAAAAGAGACTAAAAGGATAATTTAACTACAAGGAATGGAGTCAAAACCCACATTCTCGTTCCTCTTCTTCAACCCTTACCAAAAACCATCCTCCACCAAACTTGATAAGTTTTACCTCAAAATGTAGATCCTTGGAAGGAGATTACACTGCCTTCAACTTAAATTCTGAAATTCTAACTCAAACAGACAAAGGTTGAGCTTTAAAATTTTATTTCTTGGGTGAAAGATGGAGATGAGAGATATAGGGAAAGTAAAGAGACAATGTGATATCACATTCTTCACTTTGATGCAGAAACATTAAGAACCCCCAACACTTTCTCTCTTCAAAAAGAGGGAATTTACTATCCTACCCTCCCATCATCTCTCTAACCTAACACCCAACCAATAACTCAAGCCTAAAACCAAAAGCTAGCCCACCAAGGCCCAAACTCTTGGCCCAAACACGAAGCCCACGCTTCAGGTTAAACCGACCATTGGATTTTGAAATTCGGGTCATTACAGTTCATGTGTCTAGTCCCATGGGGTTTAATTTCTTGGTAGACAAGGTGTATCATCAGTTTTCGATTGAGATTCAAAGACATGTGTTCCCAACTGATTTGATGGAGTTACCCTTCCAAGAGTTCGATGTAATCTTGGGTATGGATTGGTTATTTGAGCATGATGCTAGCTTGAAGTGTAGGGCAAAAATTTTGACATTTCGTAGATCTGGTGGAGAAAGGTTATTCATGCAAGGTGATCGAAATCATTACCTTGCAAATGTGATCTCTGTCGTGTCAGCTCTAGACATACTGCTATAGGAGTGTAAGGCTTTCTTTGCTCGCATGGTAGACACAAGGATTCCATGTTCCACACTTGAAAGTCTTTAGACTGTACGTGTATTCGTTGATGTTTTTCCCAAGGAATTGCCAGGGTTGCCTCCTGATCGAGAGTTAGAGTTCAAGATCAAGGTATTGATAGGGGTAGCACCGGTGTCTATTGCACCCTAGCATATGGCATTGACTAAACTTAGAGAGTTAAAGAATAAACTTCAGGAATTGCTAGAACGAGGGTTCATCAGACTAGGTATTTTGCCTTGGGTGCTCCTATTTTGTTAGTGAAAAAAAGGATGGGTCTATGAGGTTGTGTATAGACTACCGCTAGCTCAACAAAGTGGCGATAAAGAATCATTTCCCTCTTCCTAGGATCGATAATTTTTCGATCAACTAAAGGGTGCTCGCATGTTTTCCAAGATCGACTTGAAATCGGGTTATTACCAATTGAAGTTTAAATATGAATATGTTTATAAGACTTCTTTTTGAACTTGTTACGGCCACTACGAGTTTCTAGTAATGTCGTTTGGCCTCACAAATACCCAGTGGCATTCATGGATTTGATGAACATGATCTTTTAGCCCGTTTTGGATCAGTTTGTAGTTGTCTTCATCGACAAAATCTTAGTGTATTCTAGCTCAAAGGAGGAACATGATTATCATATTCGCATTGTACTTCAGATCTTTTGAGAAAAAGCTTTGTTTGCTAAGTTCAACAACTGTGAGTTCTGGTTGTCTGATGTGGCCTTTTTGGGCCACATTATTTTGATGGAAGGGATCCGTATAGACCCTCAGAAGATCCAGGCTGTGGTTGAGTAGAAACCACCGAGAAATATTTTAGAGGTTCATAGTTTCTTTGGTTTGGTGGGTTACTGCCGACATTGTGTCAATGGATTCTCTATCATAGCATCCCTTATAACTAAGTTGCTTCAAAAAGAATTTCCCTTTGAGTGGAATGAAATAAGACAACAGAGTTTTGATCAGCTAAAGGCTTACTTGACAGAGGCACCAGTTTTGACCCAATCGGAGTCAAGTAAGGGTTTTGTGGTTTTTAGTGATGTGTCCTTAAATGTACTTGGTTGCTTCCTTATGCAAGAAGGAAAAGTTGTAGCTTATGTCTCGAGACAACTCAAGGTACATGAGTGTAATTATCTTACTCATGACTTGGAGTTGGCAGCAGTTATCTTCACCCTAAGGATTTAAAGGTATTATTTAAATGGTGAAAAGTGTTACATCTACACCAACCACAAGAGCTTGAAGTGCTTTCTCATGCAAAAAGAGTTGAATCCAAGACAACACTGATGGATAGAGATGCTCAATGATTATGATTGTGTAATAGAATATCATCTTGAGAAGGCTAATGTAGTTGCTAATGCATTGAGCTACAAATCTATATCAGATTTAAGGGCCATGCTTGCTCAGTTGAGGATGACCGATGATGGTGGCCTTTTGGCCAAGCTTTATGTGAGACCAGCCTTAGTGCAAGAGATTAAGAAGACACAATCATTAGAAGAGGATCTTGTAGTCAAGATCAAGATGGTACAGCGTGGCGAGACGACAGAATTTTGAGTGCAAGATGGGATCTTGTACTTTCATGATCATTTGTGTATATTGGCCATTGAGGAGTTGAGGAACAAGATTCTTAAAGAAGCTCATAGCATCCCTTTTGGTATGCACCCAGGCAACAATAAGATGTATCAAGACTTGGGACCATTCTATTGGTAGCCAAGGATAAAAAGGGGTGTCTCGAAGTTTGTGACCAAATGTTTGGCTTGTCAACAAGTTAAGGCTGAAAACCGAGTTCCTTCAGGAATGTTGTAGCAGATTCAGATTCCACAATGGAAGTGGGATCGAGTGACAATGGATTTCGTGACTGATTTACTTTTAAAACAGATCGAAAACGCAAGTAACCAAGATATTATATTTTCAAATATGATGACCAAAATAAAACACACCCTAAACAAAAAGAATATTATATTTTTAAATATGATGACCAAAATAAAACACGTCCTAAACAAAATGGATGACCATTGAAGATTAAAAAAGGTGTTTATAGGATAAAATTGAGCCGAGATATTCAAGAGTCAAGTTCAAATATAGTTAGATAAAGGTTTGCTTTTAAAACTCAAACATGATTTCAATTAGCTTGATTGAACTTAATTAGACTCATTCAGCTGGTAAGGATTAGCTCAATTCTCATTCTTGACTTCAAGGCATGAAAGAAGTGTGCTTTTCAGCACTTTCTCCTTCAAATGTCACTTTATTGTTTTTTTGTTCAGGGATTGTTATCTACGAGAAACCAGAGCAAGATAAATTATCAACAACAAAAAAAAAAATCTGGGGTTCCAACCAGCGGACAGCAATCAAAATGCTGAAAAATTGACGCCAAGTAAAAATTTTGCAAGAAATTATTTTGTTTTCAACTGATATGCACATTTACTACCTGTACTGGAGTGAAATACCTAAAAGAAGAAACATTATACAACATGCTATTAACATGCGAGTTAACGCGAAAAAACATAATCACAATCTTCAGAAAGCATTGGAGCAAATCTTAGAATCCCACATGCACACTTGTGTCGAGATAACGCCACATTGTTATATAGCCTCTTGAAAGCAATGCGGTTGCGCAAGCAAGATGCGCCTGTTTTCAGCTCACACCTCGATATATGCCATTAGTTCGAAGGTCGTCCATGTTATCAATGTTTCTGTATCCATCAATCTCCCTGAGACCTGTGCAGCCGCGACGGACTAGATATTTACGGTAATCATCTTCTACATAAAAGATCTTGTCTTCCGTGTGGACCGGTATATGATTCGACTCATCATAGAGGCAAACTTTTATAGCCAAACCTGCGTGCAGAAGTTTGAAAAGGCACAGAAATAATATGTAGTCTTCATCAATTACTTGATAACGTTTCTTTTTTGTATCAGAATGGTTGTATAAACAGCATGAATGTCAACGTACCTTCGTCAAGGTGGAGAGTATAATTCCCTAAAGGCATTTCCCTGTCAAGGCTACGAACTATATGGTCTTCATCCTCCAACCAAAATGCACGCTTAGTTCTCAATCTAAAAGCAGATTTAATTGCCTCTCGGATGGCATCGACAGTACCATCTATACCAATCCTTCTGGTGTAGTCCCCGAACTTGACAGTTATAACTCTTCCTCCATATGCTTGACAGTCCCCACCTTCCGAAAAGAGTGTGAAGCAAAATAGGAGGTAAATAAAAAGATTTCTACCAGAATTAAAATTTTCGTATCTGACATCATTTGGAAGCCAATGGTCATAATCGAAGAGCTAACACAAGCACATCATATTTAAAATTGGTTCAGCAAAAATTCTATCAGAATTTACCATTTCCAGGGGTCTCTCTCCAATTCCAAGGAGGAACTCCACTGGCTGCTACTGCATCAGCTGCAGCAATAGCAAGAGGATGCCCATCATGATCTAAACGTCTTTCGAGATTAAGCGTTGGCCTACCACTAGCTGCACACCGAAAGCAAGAACAAAAGGAGACGCATTAACCTTTTAAGGTAATTAGATTAAAAAAGCAATGCAGAAAATAAAGCAAATATGTTATGGTAAACCGACGAAAAGACACACTTCGGTAGAAGGATGTTCACTACATGCACAATCAAAGTTGTTTTCATTGTTCGACTGATGAAAGAAATAGAGGGGATAGAAACTAAAGATTGCAAGATTAATATGACAGGCAACAACAGTCTTGGCCTTATGAAAAATATGCTAGTAACTTGTTGCTCCCACAATAGGTGTTTCAAGATAGATACACACTTCTCTAATTATGCCTCATAAAGCTCCTAAATCCAAGCAAGAAGTTGATAAGATTAACGGCATTGCATCCACTAGATTCTATGAATTACGCAAATGAACTTTGAGGAGAAATATTACCACGAGCATATAAAGCAGTAAAACAAAAAAAATAAAGAAAAACCAGATGAAAGCAAACTCAAATTGAAACAACAATATACCTTCAACAGGACCATATGATATGCCAGCATCCTCAAAACCTGCATGAAAATCCAAGTATTACAGTCGAGACATACTGGTGATGAGTATTAATGTCATAGTAATAGCAAGAAAGACATAATATATGTAGCCATAAGAATGAAGAAACAAAAGAACCATCTGGTAGCCTACATGAACACCCTTGCTACAAAGAGAGATAAAGAGAGAAGACACCGTAATCTCCAAAAGCAGGAAGCTAAATCTTATGTACTATTTTCATGAAGTGATATGCAACAACAAGGTATTATTTTGACATAAGACAGGATCCGGAAAACCTTGTAACAGCAGCCTGAAGGCATTGGAAAATGGATCAAACCAGATACGACAACAGAAAGGAAATCAATAAACCATAAATAGACAACTCTGACTTCAGCTCTTCCAAAATAAAATTTGCAGATATCAACTTGGTACTACCCAAGTAACCCAACTCTTATTAAAAAGGTAGTATTCTAAATTTTAAGGTGACCACAGAAGCCTAGTGAGTAGTGCCTTCATACAATATCTGGAAATTTGCTTTGAAAACTACTCATTCATGTTCCGCTCAGCATGACTCGTACTCAAGAGAACTGAACCCCATATGATTTTTCAACACAAAATGCTTTGCTTCACAAGTACATATAATACATGTTAAACTCCATAATAGAAATATCATTTAAAAGCTGTAGTTGTGTAAGTTCTAACTTTCATATGGATACGAACTCAAATAAACCTTCTTCAAAGCACACATTAAAACCATAAAAATTAACAGAAGCAAGAAAAAGACTATCAAGACATTTCCAGTATATTTCTTACTTCAACCGCACTTGGTACCGCCACCATCTTAAGCTAAGTTATATTATTCGGAATCATGCGTAAATGTCCGGTACCATCTGACACGGATATGTTTAATAAATTTTCAAGTGTTTCCATGTATTTCGAGAGTATTGCTATATTTCCGTACCAATGCCCGATACATGTCGGACACAAGTACTTCAAAAAAAAAAGTGAGTCAGCAAAAGTCATTCAACTTCAAAAATTACAGCAGCCATTAACAAAAAAAATATAGATGGTATAATTCTAAACTCTAAAGCTAAGACACCAGTATATACAGTGGAAACGCATTAAAGTCATACCCTTTAAAAGAGAAGCCCAGCAAAAAACCATAATTTAATAACAGCACAACAACAATTTATTATAGATTCCACTTGTTAAACGCAAAATAAATACATAAATGGAAATATAGCACATACCCTTGTCAGCGAAATGCATAAAGGAATCAACCTTAGGAGGAGTTGGAGTCTTATAAGCACTCTTGGTCCTCTCCCTCAAAATCTCCTCAATTTCCTTATAACAAGACATCTTAGCCGACCCACTCCCTCTATCTTGATGCTTAGCCTTTTTAAACTCCTTCAACAAGTTCCTCCACTTGTCTGTGCACATAGCTGGGGATCGATCAAACCCTTTCTCTCTCATCTTAGCCGAAATCTGCTCCCACAAGTGCTTGTTGGATTTGGAAGTATTGAAAAGGCCGTCCATTTCCCTTCGGAAGGCGATAAGGCATCGGGTTTCGTCTTGTACCCAGGTCTCGGCTCGTTTCTTGGGGGCTTTGACTTCTGGATCGTCGCCGCTGCTTTCACCTAACATCATTTGCTGGTGGTGGTGATGTGGCAAGTCACCATTGGTGGTGACCTCGATGATCATATCCCGGGCGGTAGCAGGACCTTCCTCCTTGTACAAATCTATGGAACGGGGTTTCTCCGATAAGTACATGGGGTTGGGGGGGGGGGTTGAATCCGAATGGAAAAACGAGTTTCCCTTAGTTTTGTTGAATAGTGGGTTTTAAGGCTTTAAAGAGTTGAAAAGGAGAAGGGGATTCATGGTGGTTTGATGAGTGTTTTTTATTCTAGTTATATAAGTTCTAGCAGAGGAGGAGGAGGAAGAAGAAAGAAGGGAGCGTGGAGTAAAAGGTTGGACAGTGAATGTAGGGAATGGGAATTTGATTTGGTTGATTGATTGATTAGCGGAGACAGAGGGATATGCACTTGTTCGTGCCTTTCTTCGGCCATTCCCTCCCCTATGTATTTTATATATTTATTTAAGTTTAATTCGCTCGGTTGGTAAGATTATGCATTATTAAAGTGTTAAAAATGTATATTTAAAAATATTATTTTATAATTATTTTAAAATTATTTAAAAAATATTCATAGATGAAATTCAGATCAACTCCGACCAAAATAAAGATTATCGTATTAAACTCGGCTGAAATTGAGAAAATTAAAATAATCCGACATACATGTTGGATGGATTATACAACCTTTTTTTATTTTGGAGAGAATTTAAAGTTTAAGATCATAAATTTAAATGTAACTTTTCAGAGAGTTAATATGGAGATTTTTCGAAGGATTTTGAAAAAAATCAAAACAAATGAAAAGTTTAGAATAAATTTAGGGATAAAATATACATGTAGTTCTTGTACTTTTAATATGATCATTGAACTTTTAAAATTTTTAATATAAATATTAAATTTTTATTTTATTTCATTACGACTTTAATCATCAACTAACTGTTAAAAAAACTGACGTGTCCGTTAATATTTTTCCCAAATCTACTTTTCTCTTTCTTGCTCTCTTTCTTCATTTCTTTTCCTTCTCCATCTATTATGTAAAGCTTTTTAAACCAAAAAAAAAAACATTTGATTTGTTCTGTTCTTTCTCTTTTTGCTTTATTTCTTTGGAATTTTTTTTTTGGATAAGTAGATGAATTTTGTGGAGAGTGAGATTATTTCTTTGGAACTTGACTTCACAAACCTTCATAATTCCATCTTTGTTTTCTTTACGGTTCGATACATAAAAAATTAAATATGATAATCTTTGTATTCTTAGCATGTTTATTTTTATTTAATGTGTTATAATATATTTTTATAAACTTTATGCAAACAATAGGCAAAAAGATTACGAAGTTGAGAATTTGAACAAATTTAGTATTCTGAAAATTTTAACTAAAGACAATGAAAAATCTATGCATTCACATGTATGTAAGCAACAAATGTTCCTCTGACAAATGTTTTGTCACCCAAAAAGCATTGCCATAAGGAACTCAGGGCCGGGTAGCAGGGGGCCCACAAATCTTTTTAAAAAAATAATATAATATGTCTCTTATTTTTTATTATAAATTTAAAAAAAACTGTCAAGTAAAATAATGGGCCCATAAATTTATTAACCTATCAATTGCTATTATTAAATTTTTATATTAACATTAATAAATAATAATGATTCCACTTCCCATAAAACACTAATTAAATATTTCTTTCCCAAAATCTAAAAAAGTCTAATTAAATTATTAAACATCTGTCTTTCTAAATTCCCAAATTTTTATTAACGTTATTTTTTCTCTTCAATATTCAATGGGAGGAGAAAATATTTTCAAGTATAATTAACCTATATCTCTTCTCTTTCATATTCCGCAATTCATCTGAAAATTATTATTCACTTTTCAATTTCTCATGTTTTTCACAAACACAAAGTCACGGTTGCTTATCATCAATTGTGGTCCTTGAATCCTATTGAAGTTTGTTCTTAAAATTATAGGTAAGATCAGATCGTGTTTCCAAATTCTTTTTTCTTATTTTTACATATTTCCAAATTATAGGTAAAATTGTCCTGTTATTTTTGTTTAATAAGTTTTGGGCATGAAACGTGAATATGCACATTCTCTATTTTCCTCTTTTGGTCCACCTCAATTTAATTTTAGATTCAAACATAACCCTAAAGGTAAAATTCTTGTTGAGATTTGTTTCTTTTTGGGTGGTTAACTTGTGATTGGTTTTCTTATATATTCATTATATTTATCGGCCCCAAGTTGTTGGGCTTGTTTTTAAAATATATTTTATTGAATTATAATGTTGTTTGGTTAAAGAAAGGTACTACAATAGTTGCTCGGTTTAGTTTTTTTAAGATTATTTGGTTTGAATGATGGTTTTTGTCTCTTTTGGTAATGAGTTTTGAAATAATAAAATATTATTTTGATTGTTAAGTGAAACATTGAGCAAATAAACTATTTCGCTAAAAAAATTATAAAATATAAATTTGTGTTAAAAAATTTGTATTGAAACTGTCAAATTTGTGTTTCATCTGAATGAAAGGAAATTAAAAGATTCAAATCTTTCAATATTTGGTAGTTTTAAGATGTAATTCAAATGCTTATTATTCTTTTCATGTGTTCACAGGTGCTATTGTTTCAAAGTTTAGTCACTGCGGTGTTGCGGATTTGGTATATAAATATTTTGACTTAGAATCTTCCCATTTCACAGGTGCTATTGTTCCTTTCTACATTAGTTACATTGTCATATAATGTCGCCTAAAAATATGTGTTTGGTAGTAAAAAAGAAGGAAAAAAGAAAACAAAGAGATAAGCTAATAGAATCACAAAAGGGAGCACTTGACAATTTTTTTAAAAACAGAGCAGAATAGCCTTCTAATAAAAATTTAAATGGTATTGTTGTTAATTTAAATGATCCTGATAGTTCTCCAAATCATACTATTGTGGGTGCTACTAATGCAAATGACCATGATAATGTTTTAAATCATATCAATGATGATGCTTCTAATTTAAATGACCATAATCATGCACAAAATGAGTCTAATGTTGAAGATATTGAGATTGATCAACACTTAGTCCCTCCTTTGGACATTTATGATCCTAAAAATTGGGGTAATCTTGATAATAAATCTAGAGATATTTTAATTGAAAAAGGGCCTATAGGAGAATTGAATTTGAAATTTCCCTTAGCCAATAATTCTAGACATTTTTATATTCTTATTTTTCTAGAATGTTGAGCAATGGAGAAATTAGCGATAGAGAAGGGTTGGTTTATTAAATTGTTTACAAAGTAAAACAACAATAGTTGTTTAGCAAATGATGGATTTAATGATTGGAAACATCTTAGTGAAAGACTCGAACTACATGAGAATAACATTAAAGTTTTAATAAGAATAATAAGTGATGTAAAATGTGTTGCTAAAAATAATTTAGCTTTTTGAGGATCTAGTGAGAAAATTTACGATGAGAGTAATAGGAACTTTTTGGGGTTAATTGAAATGATTGCTGAATGTGATTTGCCAATGCAAGACCATATTAGACGTATTCGAAATGAAAATATTCATTATCATTATCTTGGTCATAAAATTCAAAATGCATTAATCTCTCTCTTGGCCCATAATATTAGAACTTCTATTCTAAAGATCATCCAAAAAGTAAAGTATTTTTCTGTTATTCTTGACTATACCCCTTATATAAGCCATTAAGAACAAATGACTATAATAGTGCGATGTGTTAATATGTCATGCAACAAAATAAAAATAGAAAAGTACTTTTTAGAGTTCTTGAAAGTGGATGATACATCTGGATTGGGTTTTTTTAATGAATTAGTAAATGCATTGCAGTCTTTTGAGTTGAATGTTGATGATGTGAGGGATCAAGGATATGATAATGGTTCTAATATGAAAGGAAAATATCAAGGTGTTCAAAAGAGATTGCTTGAAATAAATCCTAAATCTTTTATATATGCCATGCGCTTGTCATAATCTTAATCTTTCTCTTTCTGATCTGACACATTCTTGTGTTAGAGCTATTTAATTTTTTGGATTGTGCAACGTATATATTCATTGTTTGCAAGTTCTACCAAAAGGTGAAAAAATTTATGTGATAATGTTTCGGAAACTATGAAATCTTTATCTGATACTTGATGGCAAAATCGAATTAAAAGTGTCAAAGCTATTAAATGTCATGCTCCTAAAATAAGGTTAGCTTTGTTACAATTATATGAATCTTGTGGTAATGATGCTAAAGCAAAAAGTGAAGTAGAAAGTTTGGCTAGTGCCCTTCAAAGTTTTGATTTCTTACTTGGAATGGTTATTTGGTATGATATTTTATTTGCTATCAACATAGTGAGTAAGAAATTGTAATCTAAATCAATGTGCATTGATACTACCATAAAAGAGTTGGAAGGTGTAATGTCATATTTTGAAAACTATAGAAATGAGGGGTTTGAAGCTAATATAAATATTGTCAAAAGTCTTCCATTGGATATGAATATAGAGCCAACTTTTTCGACTAAGCGTCGTGTTTTTAGAAAAAGACAATTTGATGAGAATAATCATGATGAAGAAATACAATCACCAAAAGAGTTTTTTAGAGTTAATTATTTTTTGGTTGTCGTTGATATGACGATTGCGTCTTTGAAAGATAGATTTGAACAGTTAAAATTTTTTGAAAATTATTTTGAATTTTTAATTGATTCTATAAGGTTGAAGCCATTGGATGATAATAAATTAAGAGAATATTGTGATAATTTTAAAATTATTTTTTTCTCATAATAATTTATCGGATGTTGATGCAGATGACTTTTTTCTGAAATAAAAATGTTGCAAATGACTTAGCTAAATGTGTTCATGTCGAAATTCTTGAGTTTGCTAAAACTGTGGATTGTTATCCTAATGTTTCAATTGCTTAACGAATCTTATTAACAATGCCGGTGACGGTAGCATATGCGGAAAGAAGTTTTTCAAAGTTGAAATTATTGAAAAATTAGTTGAGGTCAACAATATCACAAAAAAGATTGAATGAGCTAGCTATGTTATGTATCGAGAAAAATATATTGGAAAAGATTGATGTTGACACTATCATCAATAATTTGCATCAAGAAATGCTCGAAGCCAATATTTTTTATAAATATTTATATACTTAAATATATTTTTGACATTTTTGAGATCGTAATGAATTACTATTTGTTTAATTCAATAAATAAAAATTTTATATTACATATTTCTTAAAAAAAAATTAGAGACTCATTCTTTTAATTCCGCCCGTGCCAAAAAATAGTCAGGCCAGCCCTGAAAGAAAGACGAGTAACTATTACCAACTCTTTCTAGAAGTTATTGTCTGGTTTCACAATTTGAGTCTTGTGTCATGTGCAGTAGGGTTAGTCTGAAAAAGTCATGGTATCCAAAACTAGTATGCCGAGAGAGATAGTTTAAAGAAGAAGAAGACTGAAATTTCAACAGAAAAAAAAAACTGAGAAAAAGAGTAACGAGAACTCAATGATGATTACTAGCCATAAAACAAGACGACTCGAGTGAGTTCTAATTTGAGTGATTACCACATTTCTCCATTTTTTCTCACTGAACTGTTGCAGTAAATCATCAAACATTTTGAGAGTCATATACTCATGGTATTTTCTTTTTTCTTTTGTTCATCACAACATTCAATGGGATAATTCCGTGGATTAGGTAAGAAAATCAAAGAGATTTCTTAGGCTCACCACAAATGGAAAGAAACCCAACATGACAATGTTCAATGGATTCAAAGTTTGAGGAAAGAAGAGAAGAAATCTTCGGGTTAGACAAATGATTTTTGTTAGGATCTATCGTTACAAAAAAGGTAAGTAATGGCTTGTCAAAACATGGGAGGAAGAGGGAAAGAAATAAAGTTGACGAACATGTTAGACTTTTTAACGGCAATTGACGATAGTAATCGTAATAAAATAAAATTAAAGATTCAGTGATCATACAATAAAATTTAAAATTTCAGTGATCATATTGAAAGTAAGTTTAAGAATTACTAGTGTAGTTTACCCTAAAATTAGTTTCTTTATTTCATTTTGTTTTTAATGAGTAGTTATTGTATATATTGAAAGAGTAGGTATGTTCAAGGGTCGAGTTACTTATTGAAGTTACAAAAATATTATGTCTGAAAAATAAATTTGGACAAAAAATTAGACTCATTTTAAAACATGGGTCGAGTTCGGACTCTAACATTTAAGACCGAAGTCTAACCTAACAAGACACACTTTCTAATTTTTTAATATATTATATTATTTTAATTTTATATATTATATACTTTATATCACATAAAATTTAAATTTATAATGATATATAATATTGGGGAAAATATAAACATTAAAAATGTATGAATTTGTTTACATATAAAAAATGAGTACAAAAATAAAATCCTTTAATATTAATTTTAGAAAATAAAAACAATACGGGCAAGTACAAAACATACTTAAATTAACCATATAATAGATGGAGTTGGACAAAACTTTAAACCAATATCTTAAGTCCATTCAAACTTAAGTTCATACAAAACTTATATTTAGATATTACTATGAAATTTGGTATACTAGTATGGGTGAAATAAAAAATTGGTAGATGCTAATTTGAAATTTGCTTTAAAATCTCTATCTATTTTAATTTTTTACAAAGGAGAAACCAAATAGATGACAGTTTATTTCATAACATTCAACAACATAACTTAAATTTACAGCAGTAGATATTCTGGGACGTCTGATAATACAAATCCAATGGATAAGCAAATAAGAACAAAGTACCATTGCATCATGGAACTTGGAACTTAAACTTAAATTCCAATTATTACTCAACCAAGTCCAGATCAAGCAGAAAAATCAGGATAAACTAATTCAAACTCCAACTTTCCACCTTATTCTTGACAACAAAGATTTTCAACACAGAATAGAACTTCTTTGGCCATTTCCCACCAACTTCGGCATGCATGATTTTGCAAATTAGACATCAAGATTTTACTTGTAGCCTCCAACAATCCGAACAAAGCAACTCCAGACTAAACGTTTCCTCGTATTCACCATCATTAATGCACCGGCCACACAGAACACACCGGGCTATGCAAAGAGTGCAGGCCCTGCATAGTTGAGCAGTATGGTGACAGCTTTCCACAGGACAATCATAAACGAGCCTAACTTTGTTGCATCTCGGGCAGAGTTCAATATCAATGGCACGGTCATCTTCATGACAGAGATACACATTTCTTCTGTTATAAAAAAGTGGCTTGCGTATAATCTGTTGAATCTGGTTGTCCATGCCCAACATCTTCAGCTCTTCAAAATGCTTCAGTGTCACACCATACACCCCAGCAATCCTCAAATGCTTCACCCCTTGTCTGCCCGCAGACTTCAAAGCCTTTAGGCTATTTAAAATGCCCTCAATGCTTAGTCTTGTACATCCAGGTACACTCAGCTACAAGTACAGAAACATTTAGCAGCTTATAATATAAACATAAACAAAAAAAAACTAGCATTCTGATATAAGCTAAATATTTCATAATCACGGAAAAGAAAATTTAAAAACCACAGTATAAGAATAACGGAGAATATTATGAATTTGCCAATTAAAGTTTGAAAAATGCTTTGAAAGCCAACAAAAAGAATCTGATATCATTGCATTAAATTGCAATCTCTGATTTTGATTTAGTGCTAGGCAACAAAGCATGTAAGCCTAATAGAAGAGAAACAACAATTTAAGAAAGCTGACAGTAACTTTGACCAGTTCCACAAATGCATTGGACCACCACGTTCATGTTGATCGGGAAAAAAAACATATGAGAACAAATCTACAGCAATCCTTGTTTCTTACATGACTCTATTAGGGTAGAAATTATTTCTTGATTGATAATATCTAAAAATCATGAGGAAACATACATTTATCTTCTAGCAGACATGCCTAAAGACTGTTAGGATTTAGGCTTAAATAACTGTTTCTTAAAGCAATCTCCAAAAAAGAATTGTTACCATTATGAATTAACACAGAGAGTAGATAGCAATATCATTCTGACAAGCATGCGCACACAAAAGGGCTAGAGGATATACACCTAGAAATACAATTCAAGATTCAGAAACTAATACAAGAATCAAATTTTCAAAGCAACAAACTAACCTTCACTAGCTTTGGATTTTCTTCAACCACGCGCTTAAGGCCCTCATCAGTAACCCTTTGGCAATCTACCAGGCTCAAGCATTGCAAGCTACCTTGAGCCCTACTAGTTATTTGTAAAAGAACATCATCAGTAATCTTCTCGCTAAGTGGTTGATCAATGTGAACATTCCTCCATAAAAGGGGATCATTCTGAACTGTGGAGCGCAGTGATGTACACACACTTTCAACAGCAAATAGATCCCGAACATTTAGATAACCAAGGGCCAAAATCAGAGCTTCATGAGGAGCTCGTTCATGTTCCTCAGAACAAACCTCACAGTCTTGAAACTCATCATCTCCCTGATCAACTGAAACCACATCTTCATTCCCAAAACACAAAATCTCCTTTGCATTACAAGCTGATCCAAAACCAGCATGATCAGACACATTCCCTCTCTCCTTTGCCTGGGAACCCTCAAATCCACCAGAAACACTACCTTTACATTCCCCAGGTAATGTTTGGAACCACATGGTGTTGTTCCAAATGAAGTTCAATCCAGCAAACAGCTGATAACTACCATCACCGGTCCGCACATCATCTCTCACATAGCGCCCGTAATCAATTTCCAAATCCTCAAGCCAGCCAGTAATTGCAGTGAAAGTAGTGCTGATATCCATTCCAAATGGATCTGATGGCAAAAGATCAATAATATCATTGGAAACAGACTCATGAGAACCAAATCGAGCACCACTTTTATCCCTTTCATAATCGAAGCAATCATGATTCGAGTGCCAAGATCCCTTACACCCATCTCCATTCCTGTGTGGGATACCTTCAACAAGGTAACCATTTGCCATTCTTATAGGAGAAACTCGATCTTCAGTCAAATGCACAGGAAAGATAGGCCGATGGGAAAAATTCAACGCCATTGTTCTCTATTGTATATACAACCAATTCCCGTGTCTCCTTTCCTCAATATATGCTATATAATAATTTTAGCCAAAAATCGTAGGAGATCTTTTCTCAATGCAAACCCTGAAATTCTCTTCTTTTTGATTTCTTTTTGGAGGGTTATGGAAATAGCTAAAAGAAAGAAAACGGTGGAAAAAAAGGGGGGAGGAACTTGTGGAGGATCTAACCTAACAAGAAAATAACCCTCGATTTAGGATGGCAAACTAAAACAACGCACCACAAATTTCAGAGTCTTTCTTGCGTTGAAATACCTAAACATCAAATACAACCCAAAAATGGGTAAACAAAAACGGTGGCTTAACCTATCTTCTGTATTCACAAAACTGAATCAACTTTTTTTTTCCTTTTTACATATTTCTTAAGCTTTAAACCCCTGAAAACGTACCTAACCTAACTAGGGTTTACTACGAATCAAATAGGTAAAAAAAACTAAATGAAGATTAAAAAAAAGGATAGATCAAAGAAAAAAACCTGGAATGAGCGATAATCAAATACCAAATTAAGATTAACACCAAAAATAGATCCTTCAGTCCCGCAAAACGCAATCGACAGAGATTATACAAAACACTCTCGCTTCTTTGAATTTCGTACTAAATTCAGAAACTGGGAAAGTCGATCAAACAAACAACGAGAAGAGGTATTTTTTTCTGTCGAAAGCGAGAAAACGCGAGAAAGAAGACAGAGCAGAGGAGAAAAAGAAGTAAATCATTTATCTTCTTTTTCTATTCCTTTTGGAGGAGACGGTAATGGAGGACGGCAAATCAGTGAATTCTGGCATCTGTTTTAGAAGAGCAAAAGAGTTTTAATTCGACGCAGTAAATGATCGGACATACGGACACGTGTCGGTATCGTACAAAATTTTATAGAATTTTATTTATTTATGGATTAATACTCATTTTACTCTCGGAATTGCATCCGATTTTTTCATTTCAATACACAAAGGCAAAATATTAACGCCCATCGATAATTAGCTACCATAGCGAATAGTTGAAGGTGGATTATATTAGCTGATAGTTAAGAATATATAATATCTTAATTTTAATCGGGCATGAGTATATATATTTTTTATATAAATAAAATTAAAATATAATAAATAAATAAAACCTTTAAATAATAGTAATGTTCATCAATAAGTACATAATATCCATTACATATGCAAGGCCCAAGCTAAAAAGCTCAATCTTGCCTTTTTAAATATGATCCAACCTTTCTCACTCATTTTAATGCCCAAACAAACACATTTTATCAGAAATTTTAGCTTTCTCGCCCAAAGTTCAATCTGAAGGGACACATGGCGCTTCCCCGTTGGTCAAAGCCTTTCCCACAGATTTGTATTTCTTTTGGCACCAACTGGCATGACGTCATCTCTTACCTCATATTCTGACCCTTTATAAACAGAGAGAGAAAAATTTTATGTCAGATCATTAATACCATAATTGATTACCTATCATAAAATAATAAAAAAATAATAATATAATAAAAGCAAGAGAGAGAAAGGGGTAATCTAGGAAATTCACCGTCATCGGAAGCTAAGTCGCCGAAAGTCGAGGTGTCACCAAGATTTGAACCATCGCTGAAGATGCAATCGTTGCCGGGAGTTCGATCGAATGTTGGAGTTGAGATCAGGGTTGCAAATCAACACTACTGGAAGGTATTTTTCTTCCTATTACTTTCTAAATCCTGCAAATTATACAAATGTTAGTTTACATACATAAAAAACAGAGATGAAATTGAAAACAATAAAGAGTAGATCGGAGTGTTTCGTGGCGGCCGAAGTTTGTTTTAGGGAACGGTAGAGTCGAAAATGAGAGAGATTTCGAGTAGTTTTAGGCCTAGGAGGGTGAAGTCGGGCGGTTCTATCGAACATGTGTTAGATTTAGAGGATTAGGGTTAAAAACGAGAAGATTTTGGGTATTTTTAGTTCGAACGACGGCGTAGTATGGTGGCCAGAAATCGTCCTGTAGTAGCCGAAAATCACACCATGATGGCCGAATATAGGTTAGGGGTGACCGGAGGTGGCTGGCGTCGCCTACAACGGCTAGCAAACATGTCGAAGGTGATTAGAAGGGTGGCGATGGATCAAAGGGAGAGAGGTGGAAGAACATCGAACGAATTCATGAGGGATATGGTTCTTTGATCTTCAAAAACATGAAATGAAGAGGGTTTTGGTGTTTGAGATGAATTGAAATGGGAAAAACGGATGAACTAGGTTTAAATATGTGATGAATATGAGAGTTTGATCAATAGTGGAGGTTGAGATATGGGTAAAGGGCGAAGGGCGTTGTAGTTGAGAGAATTTTAGGGAAAGAGAGAGGGCGATGGGTGCAAATGGTCGAGTTAGACTCAGTTTGAATCTTTTATACGCAATCCGAAATGACACCGTTTTGGTGCCGGGTTCTTCAGACCGCGAAGTTAAGTTCGGGTCGAATATAGGACCCGCGTGTCCTTATCCGGGTCCCCTTTAATTTTGGCCCTTAATTTTTCTTGTACTTCAATTTATTCCTTGTTATAAATAAAATCAAAATTTTAAGTCTGTAATCTTTTAATTTAGTTCTATATTTGTTTAATTAATTATTTTAAATTATATGTTTGAATGCATGTTTTAAATTAAGCATATAGTATATTTACTAGATCATATAATACACTTAGATATAATTGTTTAGAGCCATAGTCTTAGGTTCTTAATTAAGATTTAATTAATTAATCAGGAAGATCATTATAGCAATTTAATGCATATTAAGTGGAAACTTTGGGTTCAAATTTGGATGGTGTTCAACTTGCTTGCAATGTGATGTTATCTCAACATAGGCCTTAAAGAGGTACACTTAGCATACATTACAACATAGAATCAAATAAATAACTTAGTTAATTAATAGAGCTTCAATTAGGATTATTGCTTTAATTAATTAGAATGACCAGTTTAATTAGTGAATATTATATGGAATTTAGGGGTTCTGAGATAGATGGAATTCAAGCAATTGATACTATCTCATAAAAGCCTTTAAATTTAATAATATTCATAGTCTCAAATAACTTAATTAATTAGAGCATTTTTAAGTTAGAACTTAAAATAAACAAGACAATAATGAATCATGCATTAAAACCTTTTATGTTGGAAATATATTTTTTGAATATGAATATGGGTGCTTTGTAACAAGGCGCTTTTAATCTCATATTCGGTTAAAGATATATTTCCTTATAAAAGGATATCTCCATTTGGAATTAAATCCAACCAATAATTAAGGGTTAAATTAAATTCAAATTATTATTCTCAAAATGCCAAAATGCCACGTAAAATTAAAAGGTGCCGATAATGGGCGTTAGTGGGGGTGATAACCCTTCTCCACACGTAACTGACTCTCGAACCCAATTTTTAAAGAATGAATCTATGGTTGTTTTTTATGGTGTTCGGTCTACCTCGAAGTAACTGGTGGCAACTCCAAAATATTTTTTAAGATTAAATAAAGGAAAAATCCAATTTAACATGAAAAACCTAATTTTTCAAGATTAAATAAATAAAAGGAAAATCTTAATTTTCAAACCCTAATCGTCGAGCTATTATACACCACGTTAAAAAATGGTCACGACGGCTTGGCGACTCCGTTGGGGATTTTTGAGAGTCGGGCCTAATTAATTTTACGTGGTATTTTGGCATTAGGGAATAATAATTTGAATTTAATTTTTCCAATAATTATTGGATGAATTTTTAGAAAGAATGGAGATAGTTTTTTTGTGTGATATAAACTGTCATTCATTCATAGCCTTCTACCTAGGCTTTCACCTGGGAGTGAGACATGATCTTACGTGAGTTATTCAACTCTGTGATCGAAATTTTGTCTTTCTTTTGGTATATTGTAAAACCTATGTTTGATTTTGATATAACAAATCGTGTAAAGACTAAATTGAAAAAGTAAATAAATTTTTAAGTACTCAAAAGTCTCACAAAAATGACAAGTATTTGAACCAAAAATTGTTTCTAAGTCAAAAACCCTAAACCCAATAAAATTTTCTAAGTGTTTCAAAGCCAAAACCGATACGGATTTTCAACACTGGAATTTTAATCGTTAAAGCGTACCAATACAATTATCCCTGTATCAATACGGTATTCAATCTGGGCTTGTATTTAGGCTTTAGTGTATCGATACGGTTTTACCCATACTGATACTATTTCATTTGGGTTTAAGAACACACTTTGAAGTACCAATACGGGTTACCCCGAATCGATACGGTTTGATCAGATTTACAAAATCTTTGTATTAAATTTTGTAGCTGTTGCTTGTGAGTTATAGGAACCAGTGGAGTTTAAATGGTCGTTGAACCGTATCGATACGTCTTAGAAGTGTACAAATACCTTTTTTACTAAACTTTTATCCCTAATTGCAATGAGCAAATCACGTACTGATACGGTATTCAGTATCAATACGCCCCTTATTTTATACTAAGAACGTACTGATATGCTACCCCGCGTATCGATATGCCCCTGTATTTTGTACACAAATGTTTTTTTTCTATTTTGAGACAGATATCGATGCGGCCCTTCGCGTACCGATACGGTTGGTTGCAGAAGTGCATTTATGGTGGGAAAAAGAGAGCCCAACGACTCTATTGATGCTGCCAACTACCCAAACAGTTATAATTCAATGAGGAGGTATAAAAGCAAGCCTCTAAAGCTACAAAAACAACTAATGATCAAGTGAAAAACAATCAAGCAAAAATCCAACCACCTTGAGCCTTAAAGAGTCAAATCTTTGTACCCATTTGTGTAATTCTATTGTATCCATTTTCTTTCAAGTTGGGTTGAGTGAACTTGTAAATTGGGGCAAAATATCTACCTTTGAGAGGTTAATTTCTATTTGCCATCTTTCTTTGTAAAAGAGTGAGTCTTGATTAAACTTTGGGTAAAAAGCTTAATCATTGTGTAAGGTTTCCTCCTAATCCGAGAAAAAGGGAAGAATTTCTAGTGAAATTGGTTCAAAATCCTTAGTGGGAGCTAAGGTAGTGGATGTAGAGCTTGCTCGAAGCTTGAACCACTCTACATATCTTGTGCCTTCATTTTTATTTACCAATTTCCCCCCTCTAATTCTTAAAAGCCAATTCACCCCTCTTAGCCATTTGTACATCGATTGATCAACACAACAATTGGTATTAAAGCCTAACTCTTTGAGAGATTAACATCTACGAGAGGCGATCTTTGGGATGTAATCGAAGATCGGCCATCCATTCCAATGAAGCAAGAAGGTGATAGGCAAGTTCCTAAGGCCAAGCATGAGATGACGGATAAAGAAAGAAGGAGACTACAAGTAAATGACAAGGCCTTGCACATGCTCTTTTGTGCATTTAGACTAGACATGTACTCGAAGATGTCCTCTTGTACAAGTGCAAAGAAGGTGTGGGACATGCTCGAGACCACATACGAGGGCACCAATGATGTTAAAGAGATCAAGATTGGACTCATCAACATGAACTATGAAAATTTCAGGATGAAGCCTGATGAGAGTGTCATGAAGATGTTCGACCAGTTCTCCATCATCGTCAATGTTCTCAAGGGATTTGGAGAGGTCATCCCCGAAGACAAGCTTGTCTGAAAATTACTCTACTCTTTTCTTGAGTCATGGGATGGAAAGAGAACCGCCATTATCGAGACAAAGAATTTGAAGACCTTGAAGCTCGATGCTCTCATGGGTTCTCTCCTTACTCATGAGATCATGAAGCAAGGAAGAGAAGAAGATAAATAAGAAAGAAATGGAGAAGAAAAAACCTGGAATTGCTCTCAAAGCTTCACAAGAAGAGAGCGATTCAAGTGAATAGGAAGATAAAGAGTTGGCTATGCTAGCCAAAAGATTCACTCGGTTCATGAAGTCCAACCGGGTAAGAAAGTTCAAAAGAAGATGAGACTTCAAGAACAAGAACAAAGCGGAAGAAAATGATCAACTCATATGCTATGAGTGGAAGAAGCTGGGGCACATACGAACCGAATGCCCCCAACTCAAAAAGAAAAGCTTCGAAAAGAAGAAGAAGCTTAAGGCAAATGTGGCTACTTGGAGCGATTTGGAGTCATCCGATGAAGAAGATCAAGAAGTCACCAAACTTTGCCTCATGGCTTTTGAGGAGGATCCAAAGGTAACCTCTAACTCATCATCTTTGATTTTACTTTCGATGAGCTTCAAGAAGCTTATGATGAGTTACAAGAGGTGCATGATGAGTTGGTTGAGAAATACAAGGAATCAATTTTAAAAAACAAGAAAACTATTTCCGATTTGAAAATCCAAAATAATTCCCTTTCTAAAACCAACTCGGAACTTGAATAGAAGGTTTTGGGTTTACAAGAAGAACAAAAATACTTTGAAAAAGAAAATATTTATTTAAACAACCTTCTTTTTAAGTTTCATGATGATCACCACAAAGTGGTGAATGAGCTCAAAGCTTCCTTGAGCAAAGTTGGGGCAACTAGTTTTGAAAAGGGGCAATCTTCAAAACCCAACTATGTGAAAGGAACTTTAATGGCTACAAACAAAGAAGCTTCCGAAGGCACTCACATAGTAGGAGAGTTAGAAGTGTATGGGTTCCTAAGGAACTAGTAGCTTCTAAGAATATTAGTGCTATGTCGTCTTGGATTCCCAAGGGAACCAAGTTTTTGGGAACTAATGTTCATGTACCCAAAATGGTTTGGGTACCAAAATTCAAGACTTAATCTCTATTTGTAGGGGGAACATTGCTACAAGGCCAAAGCATCATGCCAAAACTCGTGGTACCTTGATAGTGGATGCTCAAGACACATGACCGATGGCAAGAGTCGATTCTTGGAGCTAAAACCAAAAAGTGGAGGAGTAGTAACATTTGGTGACAAATCCAAAGGCCACATCGAAGGAATTGGTTCAATTGGTAATCACTCTTCTATACTTATAGATAATGTTTTATACGTCAACGGTCTAAAACATAATCTTTTGAGCATAAGTCAATTATGTGATAAAGGTTTCAATGTTTTTTTGATTTAAATGGTTGCAAAATTTTGAACATTGAAACAAATCAAATTGTGCTCATTGGTCATCGCATAGAAAATATATACATGGTGCATTGAGATGACATTCATAAATCCAATGCATGTTTTATTGATAAAGACGAACATGATGCATGGCTATGGCATAGAAAACTAGGGCATGCAAGCATGAGTGTTTTAGAAAAATTGGTTTCTAAAGATCTAGTTAGAGGTTTGCCTAAAATTAAGTTTTCTTTTGATAAAATTTGTGATGCTTGTGCAAAAGGCAAACAAAAACGAGTTTCTTTCAAACCTATTAGTGATGTTTCAACTAGTAGAGTTTTAGAATTGATCTATATGGATCTCTTTGGTCCTATTAGAACTATGAGCTTGGGAGGAAAATCATATGCTTTTGTTTTAATTGATGATTTATCTAGATACACTTGGGTTCTATTTTGAAGTACTAAGGATGAGGCTTTAGAAAAATCCATTACATTTTCAAAAATTACTCAAATAATCTTGGTTAACTCATTTCTCACATTAGGAGTGACCATGGTACCAAATTTCAAAATTTAGGTTTTGAGGATTTTTGTAACTCAAATGGTATAAGCCATAATTTTTTCGCTTCTCGCACACCTCAACAAAATGAGGTTGTTGAGAGGAAAAATCGAACTTTAGAAGAAATGGATAGAACCATGCTTTGTGAAAACAACTTGCCAAAATATTTTTGGGCAGAAGTGTTGCGTGTTGTGGTGTACTATAAATGATACGCAAATAGTGCAAGTATACACGTCGAACACATAGTAATAGTGATGAGTGAGTATCATCTCCATAGGGATTGGAGGTATTTCAAGTCAAGTTCAAGCACACAAAAATAATATGTAAATAAATGCGATAGCAAGTGAGGACAGGTTAAGAAATGTTGTAGCAACCAACTGTAAATAAAACTGAAGTAAACTAAATAGACTTCAATGGTCCTCACACATGTACGAAACTCACTATGGGAATGGCTAGCTGGGCTTGCTAAGATAACCTATGTCTAGCTCGCATGGATGATCCAAAATTTCTAGCTTATCCTCTGCTCGGTAGGATTTTCTAAGGGTGCTTCTAAGCTATCTCTAGTAAGAAGTCTGACAGCTAATATGCTATAGCAATACCTCTCAGCGTGAACCCTAGCATACTTCTACCCAAGAAATACTAACCCTTTTAGCCGTTGAAACCCTTCACTTATCTCTAAGGTGGGTTAGAGTTGTGCCTCTCAGCATCCAACTTCATTGCCTACGTGGATCTAAATCTAGCTCTCTCGACCACTAGACTATTCTAACACCTATAGAAAGGCCAACTCTCAAAGGCTCTTACAACCTTAGGGCAATAAAACAGTAGACAAAGCAAGGATAAAACTAAAAAACACAAAAACATCCAGTAAAAGAAACTAAACATAATCATCCAAACAAACCCAAGCCATCTAAAATTAGTTCATGGCTGGGTAATAAACATCCAACATCATCCATCTCATACAACCTATTTCCAGAAATTAAGAAAATGTTAAAGCAAAAGCAGAAAGAAGAGAAATCTCCTGCTCCTCCTTGAACTGCCACGAACCACCCTAGACTTGCTGCTCCTCTCAAAGACAAGCAAGGTCACCCCTTGGAGATTCAACAATGGAGGACTCCAAGTTGAGAAAGAAGAATGAGGAAATGTAGACGCATTGGCTCTTCTCTCTCTTAGCCTTAAAGTTACTTTTTTCGCTCTCCTTTAATGAGAGCATCTTGTCCTTTTTATAGTGGAGGTGTTGCACGTAATAAGTGCTCTGCAATTGTGCAAGTGTACACATCGCAAGTTATAGTATAAAAGATATCATCTCCACATGGATTGATGCCACGTCAAGAATCTAGTCTCTTGCACTGTAAAAGTAAAAACACAAGTGGGTGATTGTAGGAGTTTTAACTAACAACTAAACTAGAGAGTAATAAAATAAAAGAAGACGTAATCAAAAGAGAGAGAGTGGACCATGTTATCGTGAGTTTATGAGTGATAGTCGAATGAATCATCTTGGTAAAAGAGTGCAGCGGCAACTCAGTTGCCGTGGCAACTGGCACAGAGAGGTTGCCTTGGCAACTTGTAGAACGGTTACCTGGGCAATTGTTGGACGACTAGGCAGCAAACTTCAAGGTTTAGCAGAGCGTTCTTCAATGGTTTCTTCTTATCCCTAAGTCGAAACTCTAGCTAATTGTGCATGCCTTGATAATACATCCCTGCGTGAATCAAATGTGAACAACAACCAATCTTGTGTTCCTCTTAGCCGTTGAAATCCTAAACTTATTCCTAAGCCAGATTAGTTTTCATCATCGATAGATTGAATAAAAACCATACTCATTCGTTTCTTGAATCTAACTCTCCCGATATTAGATAAATAGATAGATTTACGAGATCATCTCCCAATTCACTCGCAAACAAGAATAAAAACCAAGAATGAGTAAACCTTGAATTGAAAGTGCAAACTCTATTACCTAAACAAAATCCAACCGTTTATCACAACCACAAAACACAATAACCCTAGCCAAATAGATTTAGTTCATGGTTAGGTTCAAAAGAAACATAAAACAAAGTTTTCGTAGCATAGACTAATCGAACAAGAAAGAAAAAGATGAAGATGTTGAGCAGCTCCTTGTTGAATTCTTCCTTCTCTTCGAACCTCTCCTCTCAATAGCACCTCCTAGGTTGACGGCTAAGAGTCCTTTAAATATGAGATGATTAGGTCAAAGTCTTTCTTTGGGAGGAAGTCAAGTTGGAATTAAATACTTTTAAAGAATATAATTATTTATTATATTTAAATTCCTACTAGATCTTCTCCTATCTTCTTGGAATTTAATCTTTCTTTGACCTCTTCATGTTGGGTATATCCAGTCATCAATTTTGGTTACCACATCATCTTATCCATTCTTGTCGATAATTATCCTGGCAACTAGCTCGGCATATCCTTCTTGCACTACCCTGGCAACTGGTTCCAGCCTTGCTCTGGTAACTAATTCTGCACACACAAAAACAACTACCAGCAACACCCTTTTTCCACAAAATTAAGCAAAATATGAAATCAAGCTTGACCACCAAGGAAACAATGCAAACATGCATGAATGGCTAATAATGCAACTAATATGAGCCTAAGTCTAGCAATAATATGAGTAAAAAGGGTGAATAAAATAGTACTTTTAGACACTTAACAGGAGGTTCCCAGGGTTTTGTGCCCTAAACATTCCTTGTATGACCTAAGGAATATTCCCTGGCACATGTTTAGCACAAGAGACAAATGTGGGTTCTCATATGTGGGCTAAATAAATATCTTCATTGTTTTTGTCCTTTTCTGTGCCCAGATTTTTGCCGCCCAAAATGCTGTAGGATTTTCTTTTATTCAGTCATTCTTCCCTGCGTACCTGTACATCACCACACCAGACCAACCCTTTCTCAAGCAGCACCCATTTTTCAATTAAACCTTGACACCAAGTTAATAAAACCACATGAAACTAAATGAACTAAATGCAGCTAAATACAGATGAAATGAGCTTAAAAACAAGCAAATAACAGAGGATAAAGGCATTAAATGTATGCTTTTAGCAAGGTTAACACACCCCCAAACTTAAGCTATTGCTTGTCCTCAAGATATGAGTAAAGAAAGATAGGAGAAATTCTATGGCAAAAATTTAGTTCCAGACAGAGCTATGGCAAAATTTCAGTCCTCAAAAATTAAAGGCTTTCAACATGTTAGACTAGACTGAGATTTTAAGATCTATTATTTAGGGCAAGGTCCTTTGCATGTGTGTGCGCGATTGCATCCAACCTATGCTTAACCTAGGTAAGAAAAATTTCTAGCAAAGCTCTCTAATGTACCTTAGTATTTCTAATCAAGTTAAGCAAAATTTTCACTCCTGCAATTGTAACTTCTTTCTTTTTTTTTAAATTGTTACGAAGGGAGTCAGCTCATCACATCTACCTTCCTAGACTTGAAAATGAAGTGGAGCAAACACCTCATTCCCTAGCCAGTAAGTAGAGTAATCCTGTGACTACTTTTATTCACTCATTTGTTGTTGCTGCCATTTATTTAAACGCAGTATCCAGGCAAACAACACAAAGAGGAGTGTCCCTCTACAGCTATGCCGAAGCATTTATTCACATATCAACACATTGTTAAGCACATGGGAGTTCATTAGAGTCTTTAATGCTTACATTCATCATTCACGTTTATTAGAATTATTTATACTAAGGTATTCAAGAGTCATTTCCTTAAAAATTTTCTAACAGACTTAAGCATAGAAAGCATGCAATCAAGCAATAATTAATTCACAAAGTATCAAGCCCTAAAATCAGTTCTACCGTCTTAGCTAGTCATAAAAATTCGACAATCCCAAGCCATATAAATTAAATGTTCATCATCGGATATCTTTAATTTCTTCATAAAACTATCTTTAAACTAAACAAAATGCCATAGCATAAATTCTGTTTCTACTACTAAAAGCAAATGCCTAATTATGAACACAAACACCCCCAAACTTGAGAAATGCAGTGTTCTCAATGCATACAAAAATTAACTAAATGCAACTAATATAAATGAATGCAATAGAGGTCTTACTTTGGTTTTACTGTTTTGGTTGCCTTGTGTTTGATACTCGTCTTTTTGAGTGAAGAAATGGGTGGATATGCTTCTTCATGTTCAGGTGGTGGGGTTGGTTCATCTTGGTTGGACTGATCAGGCTGGTCATCGTCAGATTTAGTGTTTCTCTCCTCAGCAGCAGTGGTCCACACATGCTCGGCGGTGCGCTTTTGGCAACGCTTCATCTTTGCCAAAGCATCTGGTGTGTGTTCCACTGTCATGTCTGGGTCAGTAGTAGGATTAGGCTAGTCTAACTCTTCATCGTCACTGTTAATAGTGACTGGATCAGTGGTAGGTTCTTCAGGGGGTAGAGCAAAAATTGGAGTCCTAGCTTTTCTTTTTTTGTCTCGGCTTGTTGTGGCTTCAGATGGTGCAAGGTCATGTAGAGGTGTCTCCTTTGGAACAGGTGGAGAACGCAGGGTTTTGCTCCTCTTGGTAGCGGGAGTGGTGCAAAATGTACTAGCTTTTATTGTGATGGAAGGGTCCTTCGGGGCAGCAAATAACTCCTCGAGGAAGGAGAGGAAATCAACATCCATATGGGGCAGCATTTCTTTAAAATAGGCATTGAAAACTGCATCCATTTCCTTCACATACCGAAAGAAGATTGTGAGGTTGCCACACATCGCATCGATGTCTACACGCATATGTGTGGTAGTGGCGACCAGGGAAGCAATCCTTTCTGCAGCAAATGATTTGGCTCCTCCCGCTAAAGTTTCTACTGGGGCATCTTCGCTGAATCTATGTAAACCGGGGATTTCATCTGGAGTTATCAGATTCTTGCCCTTTTCCTTCTCATCATCTTGAGGGTCCTCAAAAACTTGTTTCTTGCGGCACAGAGCTATGATGAGGTTGGGGAAGATTAATGGACTAGACTTCCTCTTTAGACAGGAGTAAACTTCATCAACAATCAGTTTTCCCACATCAATAGACCTGCTATTTAGAATGGAGTGTATGAGGAGCAGTCGTGTGATATGGACAATGGCCGAGTGGGATGTGGGCATGAGACGCGTCTTTACATAGTGGTTCCAAACTTTGGCCTCGGGCTTGAGTCGTTCTCGCTCCATAGATCGAGTGGCCATGTCTAACTTCATCCCACTAAAACACAAGTCTTCCAGGACTTCCTTATATGTCTGGACGTCCACACCAACAACAAATGGTGTATGATGGTCTACCATAGTTTTCAGCCTATAATATTTGTTTATTACCGTAGCAGTGAACTTAATCTGCTCTCCTCGAACATACACACTTGACTAGGTAGTGCTCATCAGATGAGCATAGAATTTGCGTACTAAGGGCACAGAGATGTCTTCAGGGTGCCTCACAAAATTTTCCCAGCCATGTGTGGTGATGACATTCATCACCTCTTTGTCGAAATCTGCTTCCCCCTCAGTAGGGAACTTGAATCCTTGTTCAGTAAAGGTCTTTCGGTCCTTGAGTTGTTGAAATCTTTCCTTGGCCGAAGGATCAGAGAACTTTTTAATCTCTATAACGCGCAGAGGTTGTGTACTTCTGGAGGCACCAGTTGTGTTTTTACAACGAACCATTGTCATTGAGGGTTGGGGAAAATATCGTTGGGGGTTGGAGAGAATGGGGTTTTGTTGTAATAGGGGTTAAAGGAAAACAACAGTTGAACAAAGAATATGAAGTTGGGGAGAGAAGGTGAAGTGAAAAGGACAAAGTAGTAGAGAGGGAAGTTGAGGGGTTTGTGAACTGCGGCAAGTAATTGGAGAGAGAAGATGATGACTGACGGTTGTGTGGCATGTGTAAGAGGAGAGAGAAGAATGGTATTTAATGAAAAACTGAAAAGGTGGAACGAGAGTGTAGGGTTATGATTGTTTAGGTTTTTAGAATAAAAATAAACAGGAATATTCCCCCATTTTTTTCTTTCTTTAATGCCGCAATCCCCCCAAATATTGGAATTATCTTTGGCCCCTTTCTTTTAACTTCCTTTATTGGGATAGAGACAAAGCCCTAACCCTAGGAAGAAAAAGCTGTCAACATTAAAATCAGCCCTAGCGTGCCACCTACAACCTGGGGATATTTCAGACACAAGGTTGATAGAGACAAACATAGAATAAAAACAAAGGAACACCAAAAGTAATTAAAAGATTACTTAAAAAGAAAAGTACAACTAAACTATTTATGAGCAGGAAAATGCTATAGCATAATATAAAGAGTAGGGAGTTGCAAACTCTCAAGGGTCATGGAGGAGTAGAGACGACTTGTCTCTCAGGATTAGAGCTCCATTGTAGACCTTCAGGCGTTGTTCATTAACCTTGAAGATCATGTCATCATCGAGGTTCTTAATTTCCACAGCTTCATAGGGGTGAACTTTATGCACTTGGAAGGGACCTGACTATCGAAATTTTAATTTCCCAAGGAAAAGTTGAGCTTAGAGTTGTAGAGAAGCACTTGTTGGCCTTCTGAAAAATGCCGTGGCAAAATATGCTTATCATGCCACTTCTTTGTCTTTTCTTTATACAATCTTGTATTCTCATAAGCATGGGCTCGAAACTCTTCCATCTCATTAAGCTCCAATAGCCTTTTTTCTCCAGCTAACTGGGCATCCATGTTAAGCTTCTTGATGGCCCAATAAGCCTTGTGTTCAAGCTCTAAGGGAGATGACATGCCTTTCCATAGACAAGCTTGAATGAGGACATTCCTAAGGGCGTCTTAAAAGCTTTGCGGTAGGCCTATAAAGCCTCGTCGAGCCTTGGAGACCAATCCTTTCGCTTGGGGTTGACCACCTTTTCAAGTATCTATTTTATCTCTCGATTGGAGATCTCAGCTTGTCCATTGGTCTGGGGGTGGTATGCCGTAGCAATTTTATGTCTCACCCCATATCTTTGTAATCCCTTGGCAATCAGCTTATTGTCAAAGTGGGTTCCTTCATCGCTGATGATGGCTCGTGGTGCTCCAAACCTTGTGAAGATGTTCTTGTGAAGGAACTTCAAAACTGTTTTGGAGTTGTTCTTTGGTGTGGCCACAGCTTCAACCCATTTTGACACATAATCTACTGCCAACAAAATGTAGAGATCCCCAAACGATGAAAGGAATGGTCCCATGAAATCTATTCCCCATACATCAAAAAGCTCTACCTCCAAGATGCCTTGCAATGGCATTTCATGTCTCCGAGATATGTTCCTTATTCTTTGACATCGATCACAAATCTTGCAAAATTCATGTACGTCCTTGAAGAGTGTGGGCCAATAGAATCCTGATTGTAGGACCTTTGTAGCAGTCCTAGCTCCTCCAAAATAGCCTCTGCACGAAGATGAGTGGCAATGGAATATGATATTCTTTTACTCCTTTTCGGGGACACATTTTCTTATCATTTGGTCAGCACATTGTTTGAACAAATAAGGCTCATCCCAGAAAAAGAATCTCACATCGTGCTTGAACTTCCTTCGGCCATGGCTATTTAAATCAGGAGGCAAAATACCACTAGCAAGAAAGTTCACAATAACAGCATACCATGGAATTGCTGTAGCATATAGGATTTTCTCATCAGGGAATTCCTCCTTAATGTCTAGTTCATTTCTGTCTTTAGCCTTATTTTCTAACCTAGAGAGATGGTCAGCCACTTGGTTTTCACATCATTTCCTATCTCTAACTTCCAGGTCAAACTCTTGTGAAAGAAGTATCCACCTAATAAGTCTAGGTTTAGCATCCTTCTTAGTCACTAAGTTCCTAATAGCTGAGTGATCAGTGTGAACAATGACTTTAGTGCCTATTAAATATGCCCTAAACTTATCGAAGGCAAACACAACAGCTAACAACTCTTTTTCAGTGGTGGTGTAGTTGATTTGTGCATCATTTAAAGTGCGGCTAGCATAATAGATAACATGAAAGAGTTAACCTCGGCGTTGCCCAAGTGCTGCTCCTACTGCGTAGTCACTTGCGTCACACATCAGCTCGAAGGGCTCGTCCCAATCTGGTGGAACAACAATGGGGGCTGAGATAAGCTTGTCCTTCAGCTTCTTGAATGCGCTGTGGCAATGTTTATCAAATACGAATGGTTGGTTTTACTGTAGCAAATTACATAGCGACTTGGAAATCTTGGAGAAGTCCTTGATGAACCTCCGATAAAAGCATGCATGTCCTAGGAAGCTTTGAATACCCTTGACAGTGGTCGAAGGAGGTAACTTCTCGATCACCTCAACTTTTGCCTTGTCCACCTCAATGCCTCTCTTCGAAATTTTATGGCCCAAAATAGTCTATTCGGTTACCGTAAAGTGGCACTTCTCCCAATTGAGAACCAAATCAGCTTTTTCACATCTCCTGAGTACCCTTGCCAAATTGCCCAAACATGCTTCAAAGTCATCTCCGGAGACTGAAAAGTCATCCATGAAAATTTCCAGGAACTCTTCAACCATATCCGAAAAAATTGCTAGCATGTATCTCTGAAAAGTTGCCGGAGCATTGCAAAGTCCAAAGGGCATTCTCCTAAAGGCATAAGTGCCATAGGGGCAGGTAAAGGTTGTCTTCTCTTGATCTTCGGGTGCTATAGCAATCTGGTTGTACCCTGAGTATCCATTGAGGAAACAATAAAAGGCCTTGCCCGCCAATCGATCTAGCATTTGATCAATGAATGAAAGGGGGAATGGTCCTTCTTGGTTGCCTTGCTGAGCTTCCTATAGTCCATACATATCCTCCAACTCGTGACGGTCCTTGTTGGTAGTAACTCATTGTCTTCATTTCTCACCACGATCATACCTCCTTTCTTGGGTACACATTGTACCGGGCTGACCCACGAACTATTGGATAATGGGTAAATGACACCAGCATCAAGCCACTTGATTATCTCCTTCATCACTACCTTCTTGATGATCAGATTGAGTCTTTTTTGGGGTTCAACAAAATTGTTATGATAATCATTAAGCAAAATTTTGTGCATACAAATAGTAGGGCTTATGCTCTTCAAGTCCGCCATAGTCCAACCTAGAGCCTTTTTATGTAGAGATAACATATTTATCAAGCTAGATTCCTGCTTAGGTGTAAGACTAGATGAAATTATCACCGGCAAAGTCTCATTACTACCCAAATAAGCATATTTAAGGTGTGATGGCAAAGGCTTTAGTTCTAATGTGGGTGCATGCTCAAGGGAGGGTTTAGGATGAGTAAATTCAGAAAAGTCAAGGGGTTCAAAATGCGTACCTGGTCTAGCTTCGAGCAAGCTAGACTGTTCCACCTCCAAAGGGAATACCTCGACCTCCTGATTTTTATCCTCTTTAAACTCTACATAGTCTTCAATTTGCAAGAAATTGTTACAGTAAAACTCCAGATCCTGCTCTTCCACCATAGCATCAATGTATTTACATTCCTCAAATTCGTCCACATATTTGAGGGTGTTGAAGATGTTGATGGTTACCGTTTGATCAGCCACCCGCATGGTAAACTCACCCTTCTCACAGTCAATCAAGATACGACCGGTGGTTAAGAATGGCCGCCCCAAGATTATGGGTGCATTGTCATCCGCTTCACAGTCAAGAATGAGAAAGTCGACTAGAAAGACAATTCTATCAACTTTTACCACAACATCTTCAATCCTTCCTTTTGGTCGGACATGAGAGCGATCGGCTAGATGCAAAATAACTATTGTAGGCCTTGCTTCTCCCATACCAAGCTTCATAAAATAGACTTGGGCATTAGGTTGACACTAGATCCAAGGTCACATAAAGCTTTTCCCACATAGTTGTCACCAATGGGCATGGAATGGTGAAACTACCCGGATCTTGTCGTTTAGGTGGAAACTTGCTCCACACAGAATAACACTCTTTTGCTATGGCAACAGTCTCATATTTTTCCACATTCCTCTTCTTGGTAACAATATCCTTAAGGAATTTAGCATAAGTGGGCATTTGATCAATGGCCTCTAGAAATGGACATTGATATGCAGCTGATCAAGGATATCCACAAATTTCTTGAACTAAAGATCATCTTTGTGCTTCTTCAATCTTTGAGGGAAGAGAGGTGGGGGTCTAACTTCTTCCTCAACTAGTAGGGGTTTTTCTTTTGCCGCAGTAAAAGTTGGTCCTTCCTCAGTAGATTCGTTAGTTGGGCCTTCATCCTTGTCCTCCTCAAAACGTGTATCTTCTTGTACAGTAGGTTCTCCTTGCCCAGACTTAGGGTTGGAGTCTTCCTTTGTTTCCCCCCCAAACCTATCTCCTTTATTGAGTTACGTGCCACTCCTCAAGGTGAGTGCACTACACTGTTCCTTTCCATGAGGTTTAGTGACTTCAGTGTCACTAGGCAAACTCCCTTGAGGTCGCACATACAAGGCCTGTGCAATTTGCCCTACTTGTGTTTCCAAAGCTCTTAAGGATGAGCTATGACTCTGTAGCAATGCTCATTGGTTCTTGATGGACGCAACATGGTCTTGAAGCAGAACCTTTGTAGTAGTCATAAAGTCCTTCGTGGTTATCATAAAATCCTTGAATGTAGCTTCCAAAGAATTATTATTTGACGGAGATGCCGAACCTTTTTTGTTTTGCCACGGTATATTCTGTTGGGGACTTGGGGGTTCAATAAGATTTTGTTGCTAATTCGAGCTGCCAGCATTGTTGTTTCCCTGGTTCCATCCTGGATTGTAGATGTTCGAGTAGGGGTTGTTATTCATGTTGTAGTTCCCCACATAGTTGGTAAATTCTTACTTTTCTGGGCACTCACTCAAATGATGGTTTCCCTTACATCGAAGATAGGTAGATGTAACTTTTACTTCCTTTACCTTATTTGGACGTTGGAGATTCTTTAACATGTTGGTAATAGCTGATAATTAAGCTGAAACTGAGTCATCGACATCATACTCTCGTATCACTTGAGTCTTTCTCCCCGTTCTGAGCCTTGAGGTAGGGAATTGGTAATCGTTGTTTGCTATCCTATCCTATCCATGATTTGTGCATTTGCGCAACAGTCCCTTGAATCTATCCCAACACTTGTACATCGATTCGTCATTATCTTGACGAAATGAAGCAATGTCGTTCCTTAATTGGGTATTCCTATTGGGTGGATTATACCGCAGCAAAAAAATCTTGCATAGGTCTGTCCATGTCTCTATCGAACCAACGGCTACTCCACTCAACCAAGCTCTCACTCGATCACGCAAGGAATAAGGGAACAACTTCAACTTTAACACATCTTCATGCACCCCTTGCTATCTAAATAAATCGCAAACCTCCAAGAATGCACGGATGTGTTGCCTTGCATCTTCATGAGGTGATCCACCAAACTGCCCGATGGAATTCAACATGTTAAACATGACTGGCTTGAGTTCAAAATGAGATGCTTGAATCTCGGGAGCCACAATTTCAGGATTTAGATCATCCAAGATAGGATTCAAGTGATCCCTAATAGCACGAGGTCGAACTATTGCTTCAGGATTTGCTGCAGCATCAGGATTTCCTTGATTATCAACCGACAATCCTTGATTCTGATGTCTATTCATGATTCTCAAAGCTTCTTGTATATGTCTTCTTTATCAAAAGGGATGTTCAACTTCAGGAATGATAGGTCGTAAGGGTTCGTTGGGTCTTCTCCGGGTCATGCACTAGGGCAACACCTAAAAAGGGACAAACAAAAAATCTAATAAAACTATATAAAAAGGAAAAGAAATAAAGAAATGCAAAAACTAAACCAAAAATGAAAAATTGTCAATCCCCGACAACGACGCCAAAAACTTGTTGCGTGTTGTGGTGTACTATAAATGATATGCAAATAGTGCAAGTATACACGTCGAACAAGTAGTAATAGTGATGAGTGAGTATCGTCTCCACAGGGATTGGAGGTATTTCAAGTCAAGTTCAAGCACAAAAAACACAATACGTAAATAAATACATTAACCAGTGGGGACAGGTTAAGAAATGTTGTAGCAACCAACTGTAAATAAAACAGAAGTAAACTAAATAGACTTCAATGGTCCTCACATGTGTACGAAACTCACTATGGGAATGGCTGGCTGGGCTTGCTAAGATAACCTATGTCTAGCTCTCATGAATGATCCACAATTTCCAACTTATCCTCTACTCGGCAGGATTTTCTAAGGGTGCTTCTAAGCTATCTCTAGTAAGAAGCCTGGCAGCTAAAATGCTACAGCAATACCTCTCAGCGTGAACCATAGCATACTTCTACCCAATAAATACCACCCCCTTTAGCTGTTGAAACCCTCAACTTATCTCTAAGGTAGGTTAGAGTTGCGCCTCTCAGTATCCAACTCCATTGCCTACGTGGATTTAAATCTAGCTCTCTCGACCACTAGACTAATCTAACACCTAAAGAAAGGCCAACTCTCGAAGGCTCTTACAACCTTAGGGCAATAAAACAGTAGACAAAGTAAGGATAAAACTAAAAAACACAAAATCATCCATTAAAAGAAACTAAACATAAGCATCCAAACAAACCCAAGCCATCTAAAATTAGTTTATGGCTGGGTAATAAACATCCAGCATCATTCGTCTCATACAACCCATTTCCAGAAATGAAGAAAATGTTAAAGCAAAAGCAGAAAGAAGAGAATTCTCCCACTCCGCCTTGGACTGCTACGAACCGCCCTAGACTAGCTGCTTCTCTCAAAGACAAGCAAGGTCACCCCTTGGAGCTTCAACAATGGAGGACACCAAGTTGAGGAAGAAAAAGGAGGAAATATAGCTGCCTTGGATCTTCTCTCTCTTAGCCTTAAAGTTACTTTTCCCCTTTCCTTTAATGAGGGTATCTTGCCCTTTTTGTAGTGGAGGCTCCTAGGGTTTTGTGCCCTAAACATTCCTTGTATGACCTAAGGAATATTCCCTGGCACATGCTTGGCACAAGATACAAATGGGGGTTCTCACATGTGGGCTGAATAAATATGTTCATTGTTTTTGTCCTTTTCTGCGCCCAGATTTTTGCTGTCCAAAATGTTGTAGCATTTTCTTTTGTTCAGCCATTCTTCCATGTGTACCTGCACATCACCACACCAGACCAACCTTTTCTCAAGCAGCACCCATTTTGCAATTGAACCTTGACAACCAAGTTAATAAAACCACATGCAACTAAATGAACTAAATACAGCTAAATGCAAATGAAATGAGCTTAAAAACAAGCAAATAACAGAGGATAAAGGCATAAAATGTACGCTTTTAGCAAGGTTAACAAGAAGCCACTAATACGGCTTTCTATATAATTAATAGAGTAATGATTATGCCTATTTTGAAGAAATAACCTTATGAGGTTTTAAAATACAAAAAGCCTAATATTAGCTATTTCCATCCATTTGGTTGCAAGTGTTTTGTTTTAAACAATGGAAAAGATAATTTGGGCAAGTTTGATGCTAAAAGTGATGAAGACATTTTCCTAGGACATTCTTTAAACTTTAAAGCCTATCGTGTATTTAATAAGAGAACTTTAGTTATAGAAGAGTCAATACATGTGGTTTTCGATGATAACCTCCTTTCGAGGAAGGATTCTTGTGATGATGATGATGTAGGAATCATTGAAGCTAATGATGGTGGATAATCATCAAAGGTGGATGAGGTTCAAACCAAAAAAGAAGAAGCACAAGATCCCCCTCTAGAAGCATTGAAGGGCATGACTCTAGAGGAGAAGGAAGTGAGCTACCCAAGGGAGTTCAACTATGTCAAAGGTGGTGAGATTTTGGGCGATCCATCCAAAGGGGTAACCACTAGATCCTCTCTAATACATGCTAGTAATGTTGCATTTATTTCATGCTTAGAGCCTAAAAATATCAAATAAGCATTAAATGATGATTATTGGATATTGGCTATGGAAGAAGAATTAAATCAATTTGAGAGAAGTCAAGATTTTGCTAAGTTGATGCAAGGTGAATTTAAGATGAGCATGATGGGAGAACTATCATTCTTTTTGGGGCTCCAAATCAAACAAAGAAAGGATGACATCTTCATCAATCAAGCTAAGTACATCAAGGACATGCTCAAGAAGTTTGGCTTGGAGAATGTGAAACCTCAAGCCACACCAATGAACTATTCCACAAAGCATGACAAAGATGAAGGAGGTAAGTGTGTTGATTTAAAGCTTTATCGCTCTATGATTAGATCTTTGCTTTATCTTACTGCAAGAAGACCTGGCATCATGTTTAGTGTTTGCTTGTGTGCTATATTTCAAGCTAGTCCTAGAAAATCACACCTTATAGCCGTTAAGAGAATCTTTAGATGTTGTTACCTCTCCAAAAGTATTGTTTTTAATGACAATCTTACAATGCTTTTGCTTGTTTTTAGGTACATTTAGTTGCATTAGGATATTAAAATCATGCATTTACATTAGGAGTTAGGACTTCTATCTATGCTAGTATGAAAAGTTGTTTTGTTGGCAATTTTACAGGTTTGGCATAGTATTTGGCACATGAAAACAACGTAGTAAAGAATGCCAGAGAGAATGCCGAGTGTTGTTGGCACATATGGACCAAACAATGCCAAGAACCGGTTGGCAAAGAAGTGAACTTGATGCCATGCCAAGTTGTTGAACCCTGAAAAAAATAGGACCAGATCAGGCTGTGAAAAAATAGCAATTAAATCAATCTCTAAAAAAATAGCGGAAAAATAGTGCCAAGCTCGGTTGGTAGAATTATGCCAAGAATGGTTGGCAATGCAGCAGCGGCACGATGAAGTCAGCCCTAGTCAAAACCTGATCAGCTTATCACCTAATCAGCTTATCACTTCAAATCTGAATAAATGTGATCACAAGCCTTATCCCTTGCGCATTCAAATTTCAAATGCAAAGGCTTATTATAGGTTTTCCTCACATACCTATTTAAAGGAAGAGAAGCATTCGATCAATAACAACTCAAAGTGTGAGATGAGTGGCGACCGGCTACACCAAGGAAGGGTGGTTCAACCAGCTTGGCCAAGAGATTGGATCTTGAAGGGCTGCATCGAGAGACCCCTTCTCGGCCATTATCTTGTTTTAAGTTGTTTTAATTTCTTTTTAATGATGATGAATGTAGAAAACATTTGTGTTTTTTTGGTTAAATCCCTCACTATGAACTAATCTAATAGTTGGTGGGGGATGTTTGAGTTGAATGCTATTTTATGGATTAGTTTTTAATAATGAATCTATTTCGGCATTGTTTTATCTATTCGACATACTTGAACGTTTCCTAAATACTATGCCATGCGAGAGCTGGCACTGTTGGCCTATTGCTCCTCAATATCTTAATAGACTTGGGGTGGCAACGATTAAGTTTTTGAATACTAAAGAGAGAAGCTTCGAGAGAAGTCATTCAAGTAGATAAACTTACTTCGGGAGTGATATCTACCCCTCAGGAGTATAGATTGGTTCTTAATCAAATCAGTTTATTTAAAAACATGCACTATAGAGATATATGGGTTTTTATATGTTCGAGTTAGGGTAATGGCCATCGAAAGAGGCTTTGCTAATTTTGAATATTCTCGGCTAACAATGCCAAGACATGTTGACATTAAAGGCTAGCACGACATGAAAAACGTAGAAACCAAGCATTCACTGCCAACGCTCATCACTCATTAAAAAACCTTCCTTGCCAACATTTTTACTTCACTTTTATTTCTTTTCTTTTTAAGTATTCCTAAAACAAACTTTCAAAACAAAAATCTTCTCTTCCAAAGTAAGTAACAATCAAACAATCGAATTCCAAGTCAATCTCTGTGGGATCGATACTCAGCTTAACTATTGTATTACTTGCAGACTGTGTATACTTGTACGCAAAAAACTCTTGGCACTGTTTTAAACTTGTCCAATACATATAATTTTCCTCTTTTGCCAACATCCGCTTTACACATCTTGTATCGAGTCTAGAAGTTTTTGCCGCTGTTGCTGGGAATTGCAACTGAATTGATTGTTTTTATCCTTACTTGTCTTTGTTTTATTTTATGATTATTTTCCTTTTATTATTTGTTTTGCTAACATTATTTTTAGTTTCATTTATTTTAGGTACTTCTAGGAAATGGAGGATCAGAGAATAAGCCTTAGAGACCATATTGGAGCTTACAACTGATGGCATAACCAATAAAATTTTCCATGGTATGATCAAGGAGCTGACATGTTTGCTTACGGCAATGGCATTACTACTGCAACACATATGCCATGGCAAAACAGTCATCAATATCAGCCGAGTTACTCGTACGATGGTCAAATAAACTTCTATGATAATTACAACTTTGCTGATACAACACACATGTCTTGGCAAGAGAACTTACACTTCAGGGAGGCTATGAAAGCTAGAATGGATGCTCAACGTCAAGAGATTATTGAAACAAGAAGAAAATTGAAAATCGCACAAAATTGATTTTGAACATCCTGAACAACATGCCACGATAACTAGCTCAAGGGGATTCTGAAATTCCAAACCGAGAAGACGATGGAAAAATCACTCAAAACTTGAGTCCCATAGCACAAGAAAGCCTCCTAAGTGATACTTAAATCACAAGGACGAGCAAAGAGCCCCGGAGTGTCAAACAAGTCGAGAATGAAACACATGCCAAGCAACCGATTATTTTCCAAGAAGAGAAATTAATGCCAGCAGGTGAACCCAAGAAAGTAGAGAAAGAAGAGGTTGATGCTGATAATGCCAAACCACGATATGATGCCAGACCGCTATCCAATTCCAGACAACAGTCGGATGCCAACACCACCGCGACAAAACTAGTGGAGCCACCATTTGCCAACCCTATGTCGGTAAGACAAGCAGGTATTACTGTTGACAATTTCAAAGTTCTTAAATGTACAGATGAAATTGAATGCCATACAGTTGAGCCAATGGAATCCATTTTGGATGAGAACCTGGCATTGAATCACCATGGAATGAAAGTTGATGCCATCAAACAAAAATGCGATGGCAAAACAATTGAGCGGCAGAGAAGATCGATTCTGGTCGAAACTAATGTCATGAAGCGAGGTATGCTCAAATAGCTTGTTGCTGGAAGGAAAAGTGGATGCCAAATGACTGAGAATAAAGAGCTGAAGCAGGAAAATGTTTCCGTAACAACAATGGCAGCAATGTTGTGGTTCAAAACTGAAGATTTTAAGAAGATTCTGGAACAAGATGAGGATGACTATGCCTCGAAAACAAATAGATTCTTCGATTTTCTAAGGTGGTTATTCAAATCCACCATGGTAAAATATTCCCTTTCATTGTGCAATCGAGAATTTGGCATGATCAAAAGAAAACATTTATTTTGGCTTTCTATGTTGGTTATTCAAACAAAGGATTGCCACAGCCTACCACCCACCAACCAAGGGCCAAAGATTGAAACACTATTTGGAAGGTGATCAAACTATGCCAAAGAGGTTATCCTCTTGGCGGAGGTACCATAACATCATCATCAGGTTCGAATCTTTGTAAATGTTAGGTTTAGATGTTTTATTTTTCAGTATTTTCTTTGTTTAGTTTTTATTCTTTTAGTTTTAATTTTCCTTTGTTGCGTTGAAAGGTTTTCTTTGAGTTTGTGCAGATTTAGAATGACAAGTACAATGCCAAAGCCAGACTTGGCATAAGACGATAACACTCTGAGCGAGATCTACGTGCTAAACAGAAAACCATACGGAGTGCCAAGCAGAATGCCAACACAGAGGCTAGGCATGCGTTGGAATGGAATATTGGAAGAAGTGATTACCCTAGCTTGATTAAGACCGGCCCATTAGAGAGGGAGTATTTTTTTCTTTGAGACTTAACCCTAGCCGCCCAAAATTAGGTTGGATTTAAATTCAACTTAATCACCTTATCACTCCAATCTGTAAAACTTATCCTCTCACTTACACCTTATCACATCACCCTTATCACTTTACCCCTTATCAAATCAAGCCTTTATTTTCCATCATTATCTCCATTAAAGTTGGCCACCTTTATTACACCAATTAAACCACTCGATCTCTTTACTTTCTACCTACCCCTACCGTTTCAAGAACCAAAATCTCTCTCTTTTTCTCACTTTTCCCTTTCTTTTTCAAGCAAGAAACCAAGAATCATATTTCCCTTTCTACTTCTTCCTTTGTTCGAACCATTCCAAGATTTCTTTTCGCTCTAATGGCTTCCTCGTCGACTCCTATCCAAAGGATTTTCAACGAGGAGATCCGGAAGAAGTTTGAAGCAAACTTTGCTTCAAGATCCTTTTGCTACGAGAAGCACTTCAATTTTGAGACTGAAACAACCACTGATTTTCCCCCAGATTTCATGGCGTTAGTCGACTTGCACAAGTGGAACAAGTTCTGTCAACAAAAAGGGTAGATTTATGCGAACCTAATTCAAGAGTTATATGCTCATCCTGTGACCAAAGACTCGCCCTTCTTGATGCTTCAAGGTAAGTTTGTGTGTTTCGATGAAAGGTATATTAACATAATGTTTGGGTTGAAAGGTGCAGGGGATGAACAATTTGAGTTCGTCGATTCAATGAGTACGGCTAAGAGAAAGAAATTGTTGACTAACTTGTGTGAGCCTGGCATGGTATGGATTGTATCATCGAAAAGTGAAACGGCTGGCATTGAAGCCTCAACTGAGGGGTTAGAACCATTTCTTGAAGGTAAATTTGATGCCCACATTGCACAATGAAACCGTGTCGGAGGAGAGGCTGGCATTGCTGTATTCAATCATCGTTGGCTAGAAAATCAATGTTGGCCGGCTCATCAATGAAGAAACTTATAAATGTGCGGCGAGAGGTAATGGTAGTATGTTTTTCCCTCTTTTGATTTCTAACATTTGCATGCAACATGGTGTGCCCAAGCTTGATACAGATAAATGCCAAATGATCAACGGAACTATAATCACAACTGTTATTTGGAAGAACCTCACTGCTATCGAGTCCAAGGAAAAATGCAAGGGGAAGAGAAAGATGCCAACGTCAAAGCCCAATGTGCCAAAGGTAGAGCCAGCTCCCATGCCAACTGATGCAGTGGCATTGCTCTCTTAGATCTACCAGTACCAAGAGATTATTCTCAAAAAATTGGAGGCAGCTGAGGAGTAGACTCTCAAGTTCTAGCGTTATGCTCATGCCAGGGATGTTGCCACCAAAGAGACTCTTGAAGGCCTATCCTCGGGTGTCTCGCCAAACTTCCCAGATTTCCCTGTCGAGATCTTTTCCAGCGATGATGCCATGTCAGCCAGTCCTCACTTAGTTCATACCCCATCTAATGCCACAGTCACGTTGTCTCCAGTCTAATTTAAATTTTCCAGTTCTGAATCTGATATTGAATTGAAAGAACCCAAAACCAAGTCTGCTAAAGCAAAGTCTGCCAAGAAGCCTGCCACGTCACCAGTGGCACCTGCTCAGTCCGATGCCACTACTACTCCTGCCGCATCGGACCTTGCCAAGATTGTGGAGGAAGTCCCCCAGGATGTTAGAGCCTCCACTTCCACAAAGCCAACAATGAAGGGAAGAAAGAGAATGACCCCCGATCTTGGGACCTTTGTGAAGAGAAAAACCTGAGTCACAAAATAACTTTCATCCGAAGGGGAGTCCTCATCTTCCTAAACTCCTTTGCATTATATTACATTGCATTTTTCATGATCATGCATTTTATTTATTCTATTTTATTGTATATATGTGTTGTTTTCATGCATTGAGGACAATGCACATCTTAGGATTAGGGGCATGCGTTTCCTCATATTTATGCCATGCATTTCATGTTTAATTTCTGTTTCCATGCCATTTTAGGTCATTTAGAGTAGATACATGCCGAACCACTAAAAAAAGAAAATTTTGCCTCAGATTAATTTTGACGAATGTTAACATTTGTTAGGAAAGTTTAATTTGATCTAGATGTCTACCTGATGAGGAAATTTTAATCTTTAGTTGTCATGCCATGCCAGTAGAGTAGTATGCCAAGTTAGCTTGGCAATTGATCTCTAGTTTAGGGAATTGAATTTACACTTAACACGTGATAAGTATCTAGTTCCCTAGCAAACTTAGACTATTTGAAACTATGCTCATATTGAAAAAAAAATTGAAAAATGATGCTAGGGTAAAAAGAAACTAATAAGGCAGCAATGTTCTGCCAAGGCAATAAAAAATAGAACTCTCCTCTACCTAGGGATAATAAGTTACTTGGGGTTTCGTGGTTTGCCCCCTCTTAGTTCTCAAGTCCAAAACCTTAGGGTATGAGTTAAAGAGAAAACCTAGTGATGTCTAGAGTAAGGTGGGGATTCGTGGTATGCTCCCTCTTATCACTCACGCTAAACAATGTCACAAAGAAAGCTTAAATCAATGCCAATAGAACCATTGGCAAGAAAGAAAAAGAAAGAAAGAAATGATGAAAATAAAGATATGAGTTTAGGTAGTAAAATTTGCTAAGGGAGTGAAAGGATATTGGATGCATATTGCCTACACATCATGCACTCTTCATGAACTTAGACTAGAGTTATATTGTTGCACTTGAATTATTACATGCTTGGCATTATTGCATTGAGATACTGAGGGCAGAAATAGAGCCAAATTTTGCTTGCCAGCACTTGTTGGCATTCCAACCAAACTTTTGTCGAGGTAACTTTTTCACAGTTTTTATTTTTTTATTTGCATTACTTGAAGACAAGCAATGGGTTCGGTTTGGGGGTGTATTAGCTATCCAAAAGTACCATTTTTAATGCCAATCTTACAATACTTTTGCTTGTTTTTAGGGATATTTAGTTGCATTAGGATATTAAAATCATGCATTTACATAAAGAGTTAGGACTTCTGTCTACGCTAGTATGAAAGGTTGTTTTGTTGGCAATTTTGCATGTTTGGCATAGTATTTGGCACAGGAATACAGCACAGTAAGGAATGCCAGAGAGAATGCCGAGTGTTGTTGGCACATATGGACCAAACAATGACAAGCACTGGTTGGCAGAGAAGTGAACTTGATGCCATGTCAAGAAGCTGTTGAACCCCAAAAAATAGGACCAGATTAGGCTGTAAAAAAATAGCAGTTAGATTAATCTCCAAAAAATAGCAAAAAATAGTGCCAAGATCGGTTGGCAGAATTATGACAAGATTGGTTGGCAACACAGCGGCGACACGATGACAACAGCCCTAGTCAAAACCTGATCAGCTTATCATCTGATCAGCTTATTACTTCAAATCTGGATAAAGGTGATCACAAGCCTTATCCCTTGCGCATTCAAATTTCAAATGCAAAGGCTTATTCTAGGGCTTCCTCGTATGCCTATTTAAAGGAAGAGAAGCATTCAATCAACAACAACTCAGAGTATGAGACGAGTGACGATCGGCTGCACTAAGGAAGGGTGGTTCGACCAGCTTGGCCAAGAGCCTAAATCTTGAAGGGCTGCATCGAGAGACCCCTTCTCACCCATTCTCTTGTTTTAAGTTGTTTGAATTTCTTTTTAATTATTATGAATGTGGAAAACGTTTGTGTTTTGTTGGTTAAATCCCTCGCCATGAACTAATCTAATAGTTGGTGGGGGATGTTTGCATTGAACGTTATTTTATGGTTTAGTTTTTAATAATGAATCTACTTCGGCATTGTTTTATCTATTTGGCATACTTTAATGTTTCCTAAATACTATGCCAAGCGAGAGCTATCACTATTGGCCGATTGCTCCTCAATATCTTAACAAACTTGGGGTGGTAACAATTAAGTTTTTGAATACTAAGGAGAGAAGCTTCGAGAGAAGTCGTTCAAGTAGATGAACTTACTTCGGGAGTGATATCTACCCCTCAGGAGTATAGATTGGTTCTTAATCAAATCAGTTTATTTAAAAACATGTACTATAGAGATATATGAGTTTTTATATGATCAACTTAGGGCAATGACCATCGAGAGAGGCTTTGCTAATTTTGAATCTGCTCGGCAAACAATGCCAAGACAGGTTGACATTAAAGGCTGGCACGACATGAAAAGCGTAGCAACCAGGCATTCCTTGCCAACGCTCATCACTCATTAAAAGACCTTCATTGCCAACGTTTTTACTTCACTTTTATTTCTTTTCTTTTTAAGTATTCCCAAAACAAACTTTCAAAACAAACATATTTTCTTCCAAAGCAAGTAACAATCAAACAACCGAATTCCAAGTCAATCTCTGTGGGATAGATACTCAGCTTAACTGTTGTATTGCTTGCAAACCGTGTATACTTGTACGCAAAAGAATCTTGGCACTATTTTAAACTTGTCCAATACATATAATTTGCCCCTTTTGCCAGCATTCACTTTACACATCTTCTACCGAGTCTACCTTAAAGCCACACCTTGTTTAGGGCATTGGTATCCTAGAGATCCCTTCTTTAGATTACATGCTTATTCGGATGCAGATTATGGATGTTGTAAGATAGATAAAAAGAGTACCTCTGGTACTTGTCAATTCCTAGGTAGTATGTTCATATCTTGGCTATCTAAGAAACAAAATAGTGTAGCCTTATCTACCACCGAAGCGGAATACATATCGACCGAAAGTTGTTGTGCTCTAATCCTTTGGATGAAGCAACAACAACTTTTAGATTATGGAATTGATGTAGGTACCATACTCATTAGGTGTGACAATACTAGTACTATTTATCTCACCAAGAACCCCATCCAACATTCTAAAACCGAGCACATAGAAGTTAGACATCATTTCATTAGAGATCATGTCTTGAAAAATGATGTTGTTCTAGAATATGTAGACACCTTGAACCAATTAGTGGATATCTTTACCAAACCATTATATAAATAGTGTTTTTGGTCTCTTGGGAGAGAGTTAGGTTTAACCAGCATATCTTGACCTTTAAGAGCCATTTTAGTGCAAAAATTTGCTTGAATTTGATTGATTGTCATGCTTTTGTGATTTTTCCTCTTTATGCTTCTATGCTTGTTGTTAGGGGGAGTATGCATCTTTTTTAGTCCTTACATTTTGCTCATTATTTATACACATGCATTTCGATTCGATTGAAATCAAATTTTTGGACTCCTTTGTGCCCAAAATGTCATTTCTGGCAAAGGTGTATCAATACGGGTCATGAAGTATCGATACGAGATCTTGAATGTTCTTTGATAAAGGCAAGCCTGTATCGATACGGTCACGTGTATCGGTACAGCTTAAAAAGCATACCGATGCGCTATATCGATACGCCGCATGGTGTATCGATATACGTAGCCGTTAGATCCTTTAAATGTTCATTAAATGGTTTTTTAACTTTAATTTAAACTCTAACTCCTTTTCCACAAACCCTAAATACAAAAACACTTTTTAAAATCCTCTCAAAACCCTTTGATTTCTCACACAAATCTTAAAATTTCCATGATAACCTAGTTGTACCTATTATAGTGTGGTACAACAAATTAAGTCGATAACAGGTCCAATCATGGGTTGATTTGGCCAAAGCATTTTTGGGGCAATAAAAGTATGTTACAGACTTGGCTCTAGATCGTCAACTTCTTCAGAACATGAGTATGAAGGTTAGTGAAAGCTTTAAAGACTATGAATTGAGGTGGGGAGGATTAGCAGCCCAAGTACAACCTCTCATGGCAGAGGGAGAGATATCTCACATTTTTCGTCAAACTCTTCCATCTTCTTTCTTTGAGAGAATGTTTGAGAATTCAAAGGGTAGTTTCAATGACATCATGATGAGTGGAGAAGCAATAGAAATTAGGATCCGACAAGGAAAAATTGGACCCATATTTGAAAGCCATGCTAATCAGGAAGAGAAGAAAGAGAAATATGTGAATGAATATAATGTTCAAAGCTATCGAAGCCGCAAGAGAGAAAGGCCAGCTGATTCATCAAAACGACCACGAAAAATTCCTCAAGCAAGTGCAAATCTAGAAAACTTTGGAGTATCTATTTCAAATGTATTTCCTCACCTTATTGAAGGATAACATATCACTCCTAGACCAATGAAGGTAGTGTCAAAGCCATCTGCCCATAGCTATGATCCAAATCATGTTTGTGACTTTCAAATGGGGGTACCAGAACATGCTACCAAGAAGTGCATGCCTTTAATAGAAGAAATCAAAAAGCTAGTTAGTAATGGAAATTTGACACAAGAATTAGTTCAAAAATGGCTAGGAGTGGGACAAGCTGTTATACCAGCCGAGGAATCGAAGAACCATGATGAATGCTTCTAGGACTGTCTGGAATTTTAAGGAGTTTATCTTACTCGTGTCTGTGCAGAGACTATTTCTGATGTAATACTTGGAAATAATTCTGCTACTCTTGGCCCAAAAGTAGTAGAAACCTTTTTAAGGGCATATGTAATAATGTTGGTTTCTATTTCAATGGAGAGATGTTAATCCATGAATATATGTATATATCTTCTTACCCTTGTAGGCCCCTAGATGCCAATTGCAAGATGCGATGTTGATTCCGGTACAAAGATCATTTTGATGTTGTGAAAATGATGAAGTGAAATTTATTTCTCATACTACTCTGGTCGACAAAGTAAGGAAATGTCAGATTACTACACCTTTGATGATATTTGATAACAAATCTTTGAAATTCATAAACAGTAAAGTGGACTAGACAATTTTAACCAAATAGAGTTGCTTGAAATTGAATTTCTAAGCATATTCTTATATACTCTAAAAAACACAATAAGAGGGAGAAAAAAGACAAAGAAAGAAAAAAAAGAGGGAAAAAGAAAGAAAAATTGAAAAGGAAAAAAAGAGAAAGAAAAGAAAGAAAAAGAAAAGTGGGGAAAGAAAAAAAGAAAGAAAAAAAAGAAAAAAGAAAAAAAGAGAAGAAAACTGAGAGAAAAGGGAGAAGAAAAATAGAAAGAGTGAGGTAATGAACTATTGAATAAATAAGTCTCGGAGCACTCTAATGGAGCTGTGAGGGAGTCGACAAATCTAATAAGTAGTTATGCCACCTGTCCAATACCCAAGTGTTAGAGATGTATATTTGAAGACATGTGTATAATAATAATATAATAATAATACCTAGAAACAATCAGAAGCATACACATACACATACACTTATAGAATTTTATTCTTAGAATGATATTTTTGCACTCTACTAGTTAAACAAGTCCGGGAAGCTTGAACACATTTATGAATGGAAAGGAATGAAGAGAACGGAAAATGAGTTGTTTTTGACTGGATCGAGCAATGCGGTAGTCATAGGGTATGAACCGAGTGATTTGAAAGAAATTTCATAACTTCATAAATCGGCACAACATTCAAAAGTTATTCTACCCATGGGAGGGTTGAATTTAAGACGCTCTTGCACTTTATATCCAGGGCATCCTATTCTGTTTTCTTTCTTTATATTAAGACCCTGATTTTCTGGGTCTTGTAAGGTATCCTTCATTGAAATGCCGATCAACAAATTGAAATTTTTACAAAAAAAATATTTCCTTGTATTTCTTTAGAGATAAAATTCAAAATGCAAGGCTATGGATGCAAATGATCAACCTAACATGGCAATGATATGGCTGACTATGAAATGCTCATCTGTTCGGTAGTTTTCTGGTTAAAAAGAGGAATCACCTATCAGGAGTCATGGCGAGGACAATGATAAGAATGTATATGTCAGATAGTTCAGGGACCTAGAACACATTTTTACCATGGATTTTGGTTGTAAAAGAATGAACTTGATAAAAGTTTAGGGACTTGAAGCATTTGCTCGCCCAAAATGATGAAAAAGGGGCAAATTCTACATGATGAGGCAAGAAACAAAGAGATTAGTAGTGCATCATGGAGCATAAGAGTTCAAATCAGAATAGACAAGAGAGTATTCAGAGCCTAAAAGAATTCGATCACTAAAGAAGTCAAAATCTACTCAAAAAAAGGAGCTCAACAACAAAATTTTAGGGCAAATTTTGTTGGAGCATGAAGATAGTAAGAGCTTAAGACAAATCTCAAGAAGATCAAGTTGAGCAAGATCTGATAAGAACAATCTAAAGAGATAAGAAGAAGAAAAAGAGCTCAACAACAAAAGCCTGAGGAAAATTTTGTCGAGGCATGAAGACGGTAAGAGCTTAAGACAAATCTCAAGAAGATCAAGTTAAGCAAGAAGATCAGCCAAAGTAAGATTTGAGGAAAACAATCTTAACTTTGCAACATAAGCAGAAGGCGCAACGATGAAGCAAAGAAGATCAGAGCACATCCGACTGGTCCTCAATTGTTACACTTCATGCATCATATAGCTAGGCATTCATAAGATAGAAGCATGCTAACTCATACATTCAAGGCATTTCTGCATATTTTGATAGGAATTTACAAGAACCAACAAATAACAAGCAAGGATTTCATTCTACAAATTTGAGATTGGAAAAGTAAATCCATCAAAGATTTCAACCCGTTTGAAGAGGCGGATCTCATCAAAGATTTTAACCTTTTTGAAGAGGCGGATTTCAGTAAAGATTTTCTAATTTTCTGCATAAAATAGAAAGTGCAGCACAATTCTAAATCCTTCGGGTCATCAATAAGACCTTCGGGCATGATGTTAAGTCCTTCGGGCCATCATCTTCGAGAATGATGTTTGATTGTATGTACAAGACAAAAAGTGCATTACAATTATAAATCCTTCGGGTCATCAATAAGTCATTCAGGCATGATGTTAAGTCCTTCGGGCCATCACCTTCAGGAGTGATGCAAATATTTGATTGAATGCATAAGATAGAAAATGCATTACAATCCTAAAACCTTCGGGTCACCAGTAAGTCCTTTGGGCATGAAGTTAAGTTCTTCGAGAGTGATGTTTGATTGTTTGCATAAGACAGAAAATGCATTACAATTCTAAATCATTCAGGTCATTAGTAAGTCCTTCGGGCCATCACCTTTAGGAGTGATGTGATTGTTTGCATAAGACAAAAATACATTACAATCCTAAATCCTTCAGGTCATCAATAAGTCCTTCGGGCCTTCACCTTCGGGAGTGATATGATTGTTTGCATAAAATAGAAAATGCATTACAATCCTAAATCCTTTGGGTCATCAGTAAGTCCTTCGGGCCATCGCCTTCTGTAGTGATGTGAACATTTGATTGTCTGCACAAGATAGAAAGTACAGTGCAATTCTAAAGCCTCCGGATCATCAGTAAGTCCTTCGGGCATGATATTAAGCACTTTAGACCGACACCTCTAGAAATGATAAGAACTTTTTAGATGGCGTCACAGTAAGACAGTGGGACATGGTATGGGCAGAAGATATTAACCTTTTGGGCCATTAGATTCAATAAAAATAATGAAGTATAGGTTACCGAGTTGGAAAACAAGATAGATCAACTTCGGGCTCAAATGAATAGGATTCACAGTCTAATTGGTCAAAAGTTTCAGCGTTTCTCATTGAAAAAATTGAAGTTTCTTAATGATTTACCTAAATTATGCATTTGATTTACAATTAATGTTGAAAGGTTAATGATGGATTTGACTTTTGCAGGTTACATATAAGTTCAAAGCATAGAAAGAGATTGATCAACAGAGGAAGAGAAACGAAAGAGCTGATATGAGCTTTAGATTGAAAGATCGAGACAATTTAGTCAGAAATGCAGCGACTCTAAAGATCTCAACGCTTCAAGCTGGAAATTGAAGATATTTAATATTATTTCAGGTTGAATTCTTATTAAGTGATGATATTTCTTTTTGCAGGTTTAGTTCTTCCACAAAGGATGAGGTGAATCAACATTCCTAGCAAAGAACGAAGAGCTCCTAATGTGAAGAGTTCGCTTAGCAAAGATAGAGCTCCTAATGTGAAGAGTTCGCCCAACAAAGAATACAGAGCTCCTAATGTGAAGAGTTCTTAATGAGAAGAGTTCGCCCAACAAAGACAGAGTTCTTAATGATAAGAAGTCTCCCCAGCAAAGAATCCAAGTTCCAAACGAGAAAAGCTCACTTGTTCAACACCTTTAGAGAGAGGTGGATCAACATTTTAGAAGAATGAAGAATGTAACCGTTTCAAGCTTTGTAACGGATAGTTCAACCTTTTTCAGACTTCATCAACATTCTCAATAGTGAATGAGGATCAACTTTTTTCAGAGAGAAGTGGATCGACATTACAGAAAAACTTGCTTGTTCAACACTTTTGTAGAGAGGTGGATAAGTATTTCCAAGAAATCAACATTTTTCAGAAGAATCAGTTTAGACTTCAGTGCAACTTTGACAAAAGGGTTGGGAAGTTCATAATAAGAAGAACTTGTTCAAGCTTTCTAAAGAGAAAGAATGGGAGAATAATAAGAACTTGCAGCTTAGAGCAACAGTCGGCAGGTTCGGGTAAAATTCGTGTCTTTGCAGTCTTTACCCAATTCTCGTTCTACAACAATGAGCAAATAGGTGCAGCTGTAATACCCTAATTTTACCCATGTATGGTATATATATTTTTGATATAAATAAAACCAAAATATAATAAATAAATAAATAAATAAAATATTTAAATAATAGTAAATATCCATCAATAAATACATAATATCCATTACATATACAAAGCCCAAGCAAAAATGCCCAATCTTGCTTTTTTAAATATGATTCAACCTTTCCCACTTATTTTTAATGCCCAAACAAACACATTTTATCAAAAATTTTAGCTTTCCCGCCCAAAATTCAATCTGAAGAGACACGTGGCTCTTCCCCATTAGTCCAAAACCTTTCTCACAGATTTGTGTTTCTTTTGGCATCAGCTAGCATTACATCATCACTATGATGTCATCTCTGACCTCAGGTTCTAACCCCCTATAAATAGAGAGAGAGAAACTTTATGTCAGATCATTAATACCATAATTGATTACCTACCATAAAAATAATAATAAAATAATTAATATAATAAAAGCAAGAGAAAGAAAGAGGTAATCTGGGAAATTCACTACCATCAGAAGTTGAGCCTCCGGAAGTCGAGGCGTCACCAAGATTTGAACCGTCACCGAAGTTGCAATCATCACCAAGAGTTCGATCGGACACTAGAGTTGAGATCAGAGCCGCAAATCAACACTATCGAAAGGTATTTTTCTTTCAATTACTTTCTAAATTCTACAAATTAGGCAAATATTAGTTTACATACATAAAAAATAGAGATGAAATTAAAAACGTAAAGAGTAGATCGGAGTGTTTCGTGGTGGCCAGAGTTTGTTTTAGGGAACGGTGGAGTCGAAAATGAGAGAGATTTTGGTTAGTTTTAGGCCTAGAAGGGTGAAGTCAGGTGGTTCTATCGAACTGGTGTTAGATTTAGAGGATTAAGGTTAAAACGAGAAGATTTTGGGTATTTTTGGTTTGAATGGCGGTAGAGTACGATGGTTGGAAATCGCCCAGTGGTAGCCGAAAATCACACCACAGTGGCTGGAGATAGGTTAGGGGTGACCGGATAAGGAGGCTGGAGGTGGCCAGTGTTGCTTACGGCGTCCAACAAACATGTCGGAGGTGATTAGAAGGGTGGCGATGGATCAAAAGGAGAGAGGTGGAAGAACATTGAACAAATTCATGAGGGATATGGGTCTTTGATCTTCAAAAACACAAAATGAAGAGGGTTTTGGTGTTTGACATGGATTGAAATGGGAAAAGCGGATGAACTGGGTTTAAATATGTGATGAATATGAGAGTTTGTTCAATAGTGGAGGTTGAGATCTGCGTAAAGGATGTTGTAGTTGAGAGAATTTTAGGGAAAGAGAGAGAGAGTAGAGAGAGGGCGATGGGTGCAAATGGCCGAGTTAGACTCAATTTGAGTCTTTTATACCCAACCCGAAACGGCACCATTTTGGTGCCAGGTTCTTCAAATCGTGAAGTTAAGTTCGGTTTGGATATAGGATCCGCATGTCCTCATCCGAGTCCCTTTTTAATTTTGGCCCTTAATTTTCCTTATACTTCAATTTATTCCTTGTTATGAATAAAATCAAAATTTTAAGTCTGTAATCTTTTAATTTAGTCATATATTTGTTTAATTAATTATTTTAAATTATATGTTTGAATGCATGTTTTAAATTAAGCATATAGTATATTACTAGATCATATAATACACTTATATATAATTGTTTAGAGCCTTAGTCTTAGGTTCTTAATTAAGATTTAAGCAATTAATTAGGAAGATCGTTGTAGCAATTTAATGTACTTTGGGGTTCAAATTTGGATGGTGTTTCACTTGCTTGCAATGAGATGTTATCTCAACATTGGCCTTAAAGAGGTACACTTAGCATACATTACAACTTAGAATCCAATAAATAACTTAGTTAATTAATAGAGCTTCAATTAGGATTATCGTTTTAATTAATTAGAATGACCAGTTTAATTAATGAATATTATGTGGAATTTAAGGGTTCTGAGATGGATGTTATTCAAGCAATTGGTACTATCTCGTAAAGGTCTTTAAATTTAATAATATTCATAGTCTAAAATAACTTAATTAATTAGAGCCCTTTTAAGTTAGAACTTAAAATAAACTAGAAAATAATGAATCGTGCATTAAAACCTTTTATGTTGGAAATATATTTTTTAAATATGAATATGGGTGTTTCGTAACATGACGCTTTTAATCTCATATTCGGTTAAAAAAATATTTCCTTATAAAAGGATATCTCTATTTGGAATTTAAATTCAGCCAATAATTAAGGGTTAAATTAAATTCAAATTATTATTCTCAAAATGTCAAAATGCCACGTAAAATTAAAAGGTACCGATAACAGGTGTTTGTGGGGTGCTAATCCTTCCCTACACGTAACCGACCCCTGAAGTTAATTTTTAAAGAATGAATCTTTGGATTTTTTTATGGTGTCTGGGCTACCTCGAAGTTACCAATGGTGACTCTAAAATATTTTTCAAGATTAAATGAAGGAAAAATCCAACTAACATGAAAAACTTAATTTTTCAAGACTAAATAAATAAAAGGCAAAACCCTAATTTTCAAACCCTAATCGTTGAGCAACTTTGCACCCGGTTAAAAAATGGTCACGACATAACAGATTGCTTTAGCTGATAGCAGATTGCATTAGTTGATAGCTGATTGTATGAAAGTGATTGGTAAAATTAACTGATAGTTGTTTGATTATTTAAAGAAGAAAAATGACATATAAGGACATGATTATATTGGATACTTGTTTGAATGGTTTATTAGTTATCAATATTTTGTATATTAATTAGATCATGAAATATTTTTTTAATATAACATTATTAAGCATATTTGAAGGATCTATATATTAATTTATTATTTATATAATTATTTTTAATACAATTTAATTAATTATTAAATTTAAATACAAATATAAATGTGTGAGAATAAAAAGAAAAAAGTAAAAAAAATATTTGTTTATAAATGTCACAATGTAAATATGTGAGGGTGAAAAATTAAAATAGAAAATGTTAAATTTAGGCTATTTGAAGATTTTTTATAATTGTTAAAGGTAAAAGGGTCTTTATAACTTTTATGTCAAAATCTTTAATTTCAAAAAGCTCCTATTAGCGGGTTTTTCAAAATTGGAGGTTTCACCTTAATCCGTTATTCTAATTGGCTATTCACCAAACATTCCAAATTAGCGAATTTGATTAGTTAAACCTCTAATATTAGCTCAAACCTCTAATTTTGACTCAAACTGCTATTTACCAAATATGCCTAAGATTTTTATTCATTTTGATACTTAGGTTATCATTTTATTTTAATTTATCTAAAAAAAATTTTGAACAAAAACAAATGAATATTGTTAAATAAAACAATAGAAAGTATAACAAATATAATACACTCAAAAAAAGAAAAAATAGAGTATTTCCAAAAACAATTATACAAAAATAAAATATGAAATCTAAAAATTCAAAGAAAAACAAACACTTTTCTTAAGATTAACATACATAATTACAAAAACTCAAAATCTTTCATGATTTTTTTATCTATATCTAAACGAATCAATCACAATCAATAGTTAACATGTTGGGTGTTCTTATCGGTTAACATTATTTACTTTCATAATACTTTGGCATACACGGAGATAAAATTATAGTTCAAATTTCATGATTAATAAAATTATTTTGATCTTCCAGTGAAAAAGCGAGTTTAATTTAAAGGCAGAATATATAGTTATAAGGATTAATTGTAAAAATTTATACAAATTTTTTAAATTGACACGTCTATTTTTATATTAATTTTTAACGGTTATTGACTTGATTGATACTTTTTAAATAGTTGAGTGGTCTAATTAATAAAATTAAAAGATTAATGGTCAAAATAAGATCAAGCATATAATTGGGTGGTCATGAATGTAGTTTACTCTTTATCTCTAAAGCTCCACTTTTGTAAACGGATTTTAACTTGTACATTTAATTAAACGGATTTTAACTTGTACATTTAATTAGTTAATCAACTTTTAGTTTTCTTTAAATTTTCTGATTTTGAAATAGTGTTTTCGAAAAAAAAAAATTGGGTTACTCTGGTGCCCCAAATGAGACATTTGTGGGCATTTATTTTGAATAAATTAAAATATTACAACGCGCTTCATTAAAAAACCTCCTTAAACTTAAATGAAAGAAAAAAATGCTTATGGTAATATTTACATAGCCAGCAAGATCAAACTTAGCTAAAGTACAAGAAAATCAAAGAAAACAATCACAACGGCAAAGCATCATCAAGACTTAGCAATAACTTCGGCACTAAACACATCCATAACGGAGAGCGGAGGCTCAATAAATCTATGATGCTCCATTAGAAGATCCCTCGCCATTTTGACAAGTCTATCGGCCACTAGATTACATTCTCGGCTCGCCCACTGAAAACATATCTCTCAATCTTTATTAAGCATGCTAGCAAGGTGCAAACGTAGAGAAGACACAATCCGTGATGGATTCTTCGAAGCCAAACAATCATAAATCTCTCTATTGTCGGTTTCAATGATAATTCGAGTATACTCCAAAGACTACACCGTCGTAAGGCCCTCATAGACTGCCCAAAATTTCGTATCGAAAATAGAACAAATCTCTATCTTCTTCGAGAATCCAAAACACCATTGTATGTTCTCATCTCTTCCAACTCCACCGCAATAAGCAAAGCCCATCGAAGGATTCCGAGCACCATTCATATTTATTTTAATCCAGCCCTGTGGGGGTTTCAACCAGCATTGCGTTGCTGCTCCCAGGTGTCTAACTCGCTGAGTCGAGGCCTGCATGTTAAGAGCACGCACATCTTCATCACGCATGCACAAACTTTGCTGGAGCAGACTCTCATGGTTGCAAACCGATGGTTCAAAAGTGAACTGGTTTCTACGCAACTAGTTCAACCACAATAATGACCAAAAATCAGATCCCAATCATTCGATACCTGAGGGAAATACGTGGGTCATGGAGATTCTTGTGCACCCAGGACTGCACATCCAGCTTAAAAAATTCTTGCACCTTCTCCGGCTTGATCACTTGCAACCAAGTCGCTTTTATTTTCGTGCATTCTCTTAGAACATGAGATACATCTTGGGCAATGGCACCACAACGAGGACAACACAAATTATTAGCAAGATGACGAGGAACTCACTCGGCATTCGTCAAAATCTGATCTTTACAAGCTGTTCAAAGAAACATCTTTATACGCGAAAGATCTCTGTATTTTGATAAGGACATTTGTCGGTATTTTAGATTATATTTAGAGTGTTACAAAAGCTATCACTAAAAATAACGATTTACCCAATAAAGTTTTAATTTATTTTTAAATTAAAATAAAATAATATATATTTTTAAAATTTTCACCTCAGAAGTTACTATTATTGGTTTAATTCACAACTTAACCCTTTAACTGTATATGTTTTCTCACTTTGCACTCTGTACCTTTTATTTTCATTTTCACCCTTAAAGTATACTAGTTTCCCCCTTATTTAGCCCTTTTAAGTATACTCGCTTTTTTAATTTACAGATCAAAAGTATGGGTGAGTAAAATTCGACTCGACTCGAAAAAACTAAATTTTTTGACTCGAATCGAGGCAAAAAACTCGATTTGTCTTGACTCGAATCAAAATTTTATAAATTCGAATCGATTAAAAAATGTTTTAAATAAAATTTGAGTTGTAAAATAAAAATTTGAATAATTTGAAATTTTTAGTAATTTGTGGATTATTTTTAAGTTAGAATCGCGTCCCCCAATTCTTCATGATATATATCGATATAAAATGATATGAAAAAATATATGCCAGATATGAAAAAATATATATGTATTGTATATGGATATAGAAAGTCGTTTAAATTAAAATCAATATTTATTATAACATTGTAAATAGTTACAATTAGATTTGTACAGAAACTCGACTAGAATCTAAAAAAATTTAAATAAAATTTGAGTTGTAAAATATGACTCATAAATTTAACTAACTCGAAATTTTTTTTACTCGACTCGATCGAACACTCACCCCAAATCAAAACCAATGAAAGCACACCACGTGGTAGGTGAAAGAACATAAACAAAATCCAAATGTCACACAACACAAGTTGATTAGTCCAAGTTGTTTTCAGGTGCAAAACCAGGAAACAAGTATATTTTAAGGGCCAGAATTAGACAAATAAAATACTTAGGGCACAGTACTTTAAGGGCTAATTTGTGAATTGAGCCTTAACGTTTTTTGGCCACTATGAATTATAGTTCCCTAAACCCTGCGAAACTCTAGTTCATTCCCTCTCCGGCTCTCCCATCCTAAATTAAGCCATGGCTCTACACCCGCTCCGCCTCCGTCGAACCCTAACAACTCTGACCACCCTCCGCCGAACTCTCACCGTTTCCAACCCAAGTTTCCCTTCAATTACAACCCCTGTTTCCAATTCCGACCTTCCGCAGTCACCTCCGTCTTTTGGTATCTTCCGATCTCGATGGTTCAGATCATCGGGTGGTCCACTTTCATCACCGAGACAGTATAAGCTGTACAAAGAAGGGGATGAGATCACTGAAGATACGATTCTATTCGAAGGTTGTGATTACAATCATTGGCTGATTGTTGTTGGTTTCCCCAAAGTTAATAAACCTCCCCCTGAAGAAATGGTTCGTACTTACGAGAACATTTGTGCTCAAGGCCTCGGCATCAGGTTTTCTTATGAAGTTCTCTCTCTCTTCCCCAAATTATTGGAAATAACGTTATACCAGTAGCTCATGTTATTGAATCTTAGGTTTGATTGGTGAGCTGATTTTGGGTTATTTTTCTTTTTCAGCGTGGAGGAGGCTAAAAAAAGAATATATGCGTGTAGCACATCTACTTATGAAGGTTTTCAGGTTTTAATGTCTGAAGAAGAGTCTGAAAAGTTCAATGGTGATTGTTTTGCAGCTTTTTTTATCACATTTTTCTGAAAATTTGTGTGTTTTAATGATTCTGGTCTCTTTGTGGCTAAAGAAAATAAAGTAAAGATTCTGACTTTTGAATGTTTTGCATTAAACAGATATACCTGGTGTGGTTTTTGTGTTGCCAGACTCTTACATTGATCCAGCAAACAAGGAGTATGGAGGTTAGGCCCGAAACCCCACCGTTTTTTTACTACTTATCGACTGGTTTTACTTAAATGTTACTGCATTGAGATAGTAATTGATCCTGGAGTTGAATGTTTTGCTGTGATTGCCAGGAGACAAGTATGAGAATGGTGTTATCACAGAAAGACGGCCTCCTCCCATTCAGCATGGTAGGAACCAGGGTGGTAGGTTCCGACAACAAAATAGAAACCCTGACCAGCCAAGATATGATCGACAAGGAAATATAATGCCGAACCAGCAAGGTAATATGCCATGCAGTCAGCAGGGGTTTGCACAAGGGGATGGAAGGAGTTATAGGTCTCCACAAAATTATCCACCTCAACAAAATTACGGGCAGCAGCCGAAAATGCCCAACAGAGATTATGCTCCTGGAGGAGGTGATCCTTCATACCAAGGAGGGCAGGGAAATTATAATCCTGGACAACAAAGGGACTTCTTTCAAGGGGATCAGAGGAATTATATGCCTCCTGAGCAAAGGGATTTTAGAGGAGATCATAGGAACTATGTCCCTTCACAAGGTGGGAATTATGGACACGGACCAAGTTCTGGCTATGGACAGAATTTTAGGCAAGCGCCAAATCCTGGTTATGGGCAGAATTTTGGACAAGGAGCAAATCCTGGCTATGTGCAGAATTACGAGCAAGGAGTAGCAAATACTGGCTATGGACAGTTTTCGGCAAGGATCAAATCCCGGACCTGGTCAGTACTATGTGCCAGAAGCAACTGCTGACTCTGAGGAAAGAGCAAATCCTGGGCAAGGAGAGCCAACTGGATCAATGGGTCAAGGAGGGATGCAACAAGTAAGGCATTGCTTTTTAATCAATTTGAACTTTTCCGGATACAAATTGAGGTTGAATTGTTGAAGTTGGACCCCCTTACATAAGCTGCTCTTTCTCTTGAGTAATATCATGTGCTTGGACAATCATTTTCTAATCGTAGTTGTTTGTTTCTGCAGGGAAGATAAGATTTCAAGTGGTTATTTGTGATGATTGCGGGGGTGGAAGATGATGGCTTTACAATCTATTCGGAAACCACTTGGACGTCAAGCTCCATGCTGTACGTAAAAGGCTAATGAAACCCCGTTTTTGTGTACGCAATGGGTGGTGCTATTACACACTATAAATAAGAGGTAGTGGCCGTAAAATTATTCTTGTAATCGATGCTGACAATTTGCTAGAAACGTAGAAAATCAATTTTAATATCTATCTATATATATATATTTGTTTTCATTTACTTGGAAGGGTAGTAATTGTTTCTTTCATTCAACAATTAGTAATAACGTTAGAATTTCTGGCTTGAAATCAAAGATACCAATTGCTAACTAACCATTCATACAACTTAGATTTGTCCATTAGTCATATCGATCAAAGATTTTCTGAGTCAGTTCGAATTTGTTTGAATTCTGTTTAATTAATAATAATATTTTAAATTTAATTATATATATATACCGGGATGTGATCCACTTACATGGTGTAAAACTTATTTAGTTTTACACTAATCCATGACCATTGGATGAGTGGAATGGATGGATGAGATGACTAGGGGTGAGCAAAATTCGATTCAACTCGCAAAAATCAAAATTTTCAGTTCAACGCAGAAATACTCGACTCGTTTTGACTCGACTTGAAAAAGTTTCAAATAAAGTTTAAGTTATAAAATAAAAATTTGAATAACTCAAATTTTTTAGTAATTAGTTGATAGATTTTTAAGTTCGAGTTGAGTCCCTCAATTAGGCATGATGTATATACCCATTTTTAAGTTCGAGTTGAGTCCCTCACTTTCATCATCATCTGCAATGGTAGGGGCTTTGACTACGGTTACATGTTGTGGTCTTCACCTAGTTGCCACTCTATGAAGACCACATTTTCCCTGATATGGTGATATGCCGTTCATCTTGAACAATAACGTGGAACACCCGTCTTACGAAAACTGTCAACCCGTGAATAGCCCGACAATTTAGCTTAATAAACAAACATAAACAAACGTTATACAAATGGTTCACGAGCAGTTCATCTAACACTCTGTTCATTTACACTCATAGTAGTTAGGCCACTAATCTCGGTCGAAGATGGCATCTTGTACATAACCGGGGTGAGGTCAGCGATGTTGTAACCGGTCAATTATACCCCTAAACATGCTTTGACGATGTCCCCCGAAAGGTTGCAATTGTACCCCAGTCGAGGATTTTGAGGTCCACCCGAAGGTTGCAATTGCTCCCCACTTCCACAATCAATAGCAGTGGTAGGAGCTTTGACTATGGTTAGCCGAGGTGGTCTTCACGTAGCCTCCTTGATTAAGGCATAAAAATAAGTTACCCGCAACCTCATCTAGATGTTAAGAGGATTGCCGACACTTTAAGAAGAATACGTTTTTTTGGATATTGCAATCTGTCGTTCATCTTTAACAAAAACACGGAACACCCCTCTCACAAAAATTGTCAACCCACCAAAAGCAGATAAATATTCCAGAAATGTGGTTTGTTGCCATTGGGGTGGTGGTAGCAACAGTTGTATATTCTCTTCGAATCTGGTACAGATTTTGATGAAGCGATAGCAAATGCTAGTGGGTTTGTTTGCCCTCGTTTCTGCCTTGTATAAGCAAACACTCGTGCCCTCCAAAACGTGATGTATTTGTTCAAATTTGAAATGAGGTCTTCAGAGATTCCTGACGTGGCAGGTGAAGTACATATTGTCATGTCAGTGGACCTTGCTATATACAAAGCGTGAGGACTATTTTTATTTTATTTTATTACTTTTGAAATGTAAATTACACCGTTTACAAATAAATTTTATTAGTGCAGCAATAAATTGTAAGTAATAGTTATTTCAAATAGAAAATTATAATTGTAAGTGAATCTCCATTCGGGTGGTGGTTGTTTTCTTCAGATATCAAGCATATAGGAATTAACCTCCCTATCCGTGTAAATAATCACGTTTAAAATGTTTTCAAAAACACTGGAAAACTACACAAAGATATCTTATTACTTAAGATAACATTGGTGCAATAAAAAAGTACAATTAATTAATACGGGGGCCTGAGCGATTAGGACAGTTATTCTTTCAGTGTCTGGGATTTCCACATCTACTGCATAGTTTCGGTTATCCAATTTTTTCTCGATGTTTGACCAAATCCTAAGCACTATAAATCTGTGTTGATCATGGATGATCATCTTCTTTGCATCGTAGTCCAAAATCTGGCCATATAATAGGTTCACCATCAACTGCGGCCGGATCAAATTCATTCTTGATGGGAGGAAACTCGTATTCATAAACCTTAGATACGGTTTCTAGTAAGTATACTGGGTCAACCAGTTACATATAGCTAATCCGTACAGACAAACAAGCAACAATGGCCTGCAGACTCGGGTACTTAAATGTTTAGAGTGCTCCGCAATTACAGGTTCTATCTTGCAGATTAACAACGTATGAGTTATATTGTATGCCTTCCAACGACCTCGAATATTCTAATACACAGAACGAATGTAGTTGGTGCGAGAAGAAAGTAGCAATCATTGCATTTGAATACCGTGCAAAGTTTTGAAATTTATCGCAAAGGTGTGGGTGGACGATGTGGCCACCTTCCATATAGTCTGCTGCTTGCTTTCCGAAGGTTGCAAATAAGGGAGCCAACCGATAATATATCGCCTTGACAACGAAGGTGATAGGCAAATGTCGCATTCCCTTTAGTGACGAATTCACGGCCTCAGCCAATTTCGTTGTCATGTGACCATATCGCTTACCACCATCATATGATCGAAGCCATTTTCCCCTCGGGATTAAAGCTAGGTAGTCGTAGCCATCTTTGTTCTTGACTAGAAGTTCTTCAAATAGCTCGTCAACCTCTTGCACGTAATGTGAGTTGCCTAAAAAATATGGTGTTCCATTCCGATGAATAATAAATTACTGGATAAGTTAAAACAGAAATGAGTGGAGTAGTACGTACCCATTTGAAGCACCATTTGACGTTCATCATCGTTCTTGTACTTCTGTAAGTAGTTTGCAGCAATGTAGCGTAAACAATACCAGTGATGAATATGGTGAGGTTGCCAAGACGGGCCCATACGCTCGATCGCCCATAGGAGCGCCATGCCTCCATAAGAAATAACAAATAATCCACCTTCTTTTTCACGCATAACATGAGATAGGACGTGCCTTCATAAGTTCTTAAGGAAGAATACCCAGGACTCGAGATATTCCTTTTTGACTATTGCAAAGGTTATGGGAATGGTTTTTCTGTTGTCGTTTTGTGCAACCGTCAGCAATAAAATTTGTGTGTATTTGTCATACAACCAAGTGCCATCAATCTGAACCATGGGCTTGCAAAATTTGAATGCATTAACGCACTGCAGAAATTTTCAAAATATCCGATGGAATTGACACACTCCTCGTATGACACGATCATTTTGGTATGCTGGATAGTTTTTAGGTTCACAATCGTTCTCGGTATGTGTTTCTATATAAGGTTTAGCCAAGGCCGCAAGTCTCTATAAAATTCCTCCCACTTTCCATACAATTTCTGTATGGCCCGCCACTTTGCGTACCATGCTTTGTGGTACTCAACTATGTAGTTGTACTGAGCTTTGGCTGTAACAATATACGTGGCAACCGTTACATGCAGATTTGCCTTCACAAGCGAAATGAAAGTGTCGTAGAGTAGTGCACATCCAAGTTAGAATGATCCTAACTTAGTCTGCTGGTGGTGTACGTATGAGACCCCTCGAGTTTTGTGATCTACCATAACAAGTTCAGCCTCTTCAACCACGATACACGAACCCTCCAATTACACACTTGCCTCTCGTAGGCACATTCCGCAATGTAGTAATCCAGTTGAGTCTTTTTCACATTCGTTGTAACTGAGTTGCGTATGTTGTAGTTCTTGATGGCAGCCACGATGAGTTCTTTCGTACGAAAGGTCATCCCAACACTAAGTTCACCATCAGTATGCCGATTGTACTACTCAAGTTTTAGGAATTGCAAAAATTCTGGAACGTTGAAGGCTTCGATATCAATCATCATGAAGTATGATGGTGGCTGGTAAACAGAAACCGGGATGGTAGGATATAGGATGCTGGTAGGTTGGGCATGTTCTTCGTTATCTTCGACTACATCTTTTAATCCGTCGTATTCCTCTACTTCCTCGAGCATGTCAGGGTCTTATGGTTCATTGTGGAAAAGGGCTTGCTCGTCACCATCGGAATAAGCATGTTCTCCCTTATCGATTCTTCTTTATAGTTTTCTAAACCCTCAAATCGAAATAGGTTTGAGTCGTCGAATGCTATAGCAATAGATTTGCCAATTGCTCTTCAATTTCGAGAATGCTCATGAGACCGCTCACGAAACGTGTTACCAAGATCAAGAACAAGGTCGACAGATCCAGCACAAGAATATCTCCCTACAGGTTGTTGAACATACTATGCAGTAGGGATATACGTTAAATAGCGTCCATATGTGAAATCATCGAACGAGTTAAAGGCTTTATGGTCTTGCAACATTATGTAGTTTTGCGATGATGACGCACCGGCACCCATATTGTACGTCATGTATGTTGAATATCTGGCTATATCGGACGATGATACACTGAAGTTAAAGTTCGGTGGTAAGTTCAAGTCAAAACTAGCTACGCAAGAATATCTTGGCATAGCAAACGATGATTCAACGAAGTCGTTGCGTGGACTCTGTGTGGTTAATAAGTCGAAATCATTGCGCAAATTTACTGTCGGGCTATGAACGTTGGCATTATGATCGAAATCAAAATTCGTCTACCACCAATTTAAAAGTACGATATCAGAACCTTCATTAGAAAATATTACATACAGCTCTAGGGGTCCTATGAGTGAATACTGCAAGTGGGCATCCACCATCAACTCCACATTACCTTGGTCCGCGACATAGAATATTGAGTGCGTTATTGGATCGTACGACATAGGTAGTTGATACTTCAACGGCTCCAACTTTTTTTTCACGAGCATGTGGAACAATGTTCCTCACTTTCTTCATCAACCTATTATACGTTAATTTCCTCGGCAGCGTTAAGGTTATAGTATTTGAGGATCAAAAGATGACGTCAAGAGATGCATCAGCCGTAATCTCGCCGTCATAGTATACCAAGGCAGTAATACTTCCTCGTCTTGCCATATTTTCAGAATATCTACGATCATCCAGAAATAAGAACATATATTAGCGACATTGTTTTAAATTCAAACTACGTAAGAATTGAGAAGTCTCGCATAAACGTACAATTGACACACTTATCTGAAAGCGTCGTCACACAGAATAAGTTGGTGCGGCTCATTTCTCTTGTCCTTGTCTTCTATGAACCGCTGCAATTGATACAAATTGTTTGGTGTTTAGGGTACTTCACTTATATCTATTATAAGGGCACCAAGAACAACAGTTGTTTCCTTGCAAAAATTGTGAAACCTTCAATTTTTTCAATCTTGTCAGACACGTTTTGTGAAAGGGGCAGATATTGGAACTCGCGTCCTATAGAACGCAAGGTCTACAAAGATTCTTGACCTGGCAGGAAATTCGCGTTTTGTAGAATGCGAGGTCTATAGAGATTCCTTACATGGCAGGAACCTCGCTATTTACAGAAAGCGAGTTCCAAATTTCAGCACATGGTATAACAACTTCAATTCGGGTTAGCTATAGTGAAATGATTTGATCTGCAGGTGTTCCTTTAGAGCCGAAAGTCTCCAGAAGATGGCAAGATTTTCTACAACGGTGTTGCATTCCAGAACCTATTTCTACACTTCCTTCAGCAACAAGCTCAATAGAGACAAGCTATATGATTTGATTTTAATGCATCTCAGCGAATCTACAACACGTCAAATGTCTTTTTTGTTGGCGAAAATACCCGTTGATGAGTCTGGCCCTAAGGCCCATTACATGGTCCCTTTATCAAACGACAAAGACCTTCGAAAGATGTTTAGAAGCTACATCATGTCGAGGGTACGAACATCAAGTTGATTGTAAAATTTGATGACGTTGCTTCTTCATCCAAAAATAAAGAAACAACTCTGTCTATACAAGACGAAGAGGAATTTCTAATACATAACTGCAGTAGATGACTAGATAAAGAGCAAAAAATTGAGGAACTAAACTTAACATCAGATTTGTCCACAGAATATGAAGACACGGAAACTGACTCATCTTCTATATATTTCAACTAAACGTAACTTAGGTTATTAAGTTATTTAGGTTGTTAAGTAATTGTGATTGTTAAGTAATTATAATGTTATTTACGTTGTTAAGTAATTTTAATTATAAATTATCTTTAATTGTAGTGAGTCCAGTAACTAACAAGATCTACCACTATATAACATAGTTTTTTTTATTTAATGATAATAAAGTTGTTTTACATAAATAAAAAGAAATTACATAGTCATCCTAATGATGCCTATTTCCACCCGAACTGTACCGCCGTGGACGACGATCTCGGCGCGGATTCCTTCGAACATTGGCACAACATCAGCATCACCATCATCATCCCCAAATAAAATACGAGTCCCACCACTTACACTAGGGCTGGTGAAGAATAGGCTCTACAGCGATCTGATCCATAATATCAGAACTGAACTGTGTCAGATTGTAGACTAGAGGAATAGATGCGGACGGTCATGTCGAATAGTAGACTGAGGGAACCACCATAAGCGGACGAAACACGTTTGTGAGAAAAGCTTCTAACGTACTCCTCATTTACTGAAACAATGGACTACTACCCATAGGGTGAAATACCGAGAAAGTCGACTGCTGAAATACAAGTGCTGCTCCTGTGTCTCTGGCTAGGCGACTGACTGGGCAGGTGTCTGCGCTATTCCAAATGAAGATGCCCCAGGAGTGTGTGTTCTTTTTCTCTGGCTACCTTCCCCGTAAGGGTATCACGTTGCGTTGGGAAACGTTGCATCAGCGGACGATTTCGGGGAGGTGCAACTATTTCTCGTTCTCGCTCCTTGGGGGTTAATATATACAGCTTCCCATTTTGATGGTACCACGCCATATACTCATAGGTAACGTTGTAGGCCCTAATGAGTTGCAAAAAATGGGGTCGCCTACCCAAACATGTCATCCACTCATCATCCAGTCCGCGTAATGCTGGCCCCAATGGACTTCTGTCTTGCCTTGCCGCATTAACCTGTGCAATGCTTCCAAATTGGGTGGCACATCTGGAATCCCTTGGACATAGTTGAATTGCCGCAACACGCAGTTGGTAGGATGCCACTCGACTATCTCGTAGTGTATGAGCGGAACCACCAGAATCTAAACACCCTCACTTAGCATTATTTCAAGCAAAATGCATGCATGAATATCAAGATCCTCGTACGGCGTCCACAAGAACTACAAAAATATTTAAAATCAGTTAGATAAACTCGATTTAAAAAAATTCAATTAATTTTTTTTTTCAATTTACCAAAATTTAAATAAAAAATTTCGAACCTGAAAATTTACCCTATTTATCTTATCGATCAATAGTCGATAATCCTGCTGCGTGGTCGATAGTCCCACGTGTGTTAATTGACCTAACCACCTATAATTCAAAAAAACAATTCTAAGTATTCTAATATAAAAATTATAATAAAATTAATATTTATTAGTACTTCTGAACAAGTAGGAATTGGAATAGGGTTGGGTTTCGAGGCGCCGGGCTTAAAAAAGCATTTAAATCCATACCCAAGACTGCAACAACCAAAGACACCTGCCAATGACACGTTGTTTGGGTCGACAGTTCTGCATAACTCTCAAAATAGATATGCCAACATTGCCCCTCCCCAACATTTGTTTTTTTGAGTCCATAGTACTCTCTCCAGATGAGGCAACCACATCAAATGGACCTTGTTGCGAGATTTGTCTGCCATCATGACCCCCTAATAACTCGTAGAATATGGGCGTGAGCAAACCACTGCAAAATAATTTTTTTCAATATTAAATTATTTTCTATAAAATAAAATTTCACAACAAATAAATAATAATAAACAATAAAAAATTATACCATCGTCATTTTTTCATCAGCGTCTGGGGGTAGGTTGGTCAAATTGTTGTCCAAGAATGTTATTCTCAATTTGCCTCCATCCAAATCATTCTCTTCTGGATTCAGTCCAAGCAAGGTTTCACACACGACCGACCAATCTGCCTCCGCAATCCCGATGATAACCTTGCCGTCAACAGGCAGACTGAGAATAAATGCAACATCTTGCAAAGTAATGTTTGCCTCACCGCAGGGAAGATGAAATATGTGTGTCTCGGGCCTCCACCTCTCTAGTAACGCGTTAATCAACTGACAGTTCAACTTCGAACTACCAAATAGGTGGGAAACATGGCCAAAACCGAATGCATGCAAATAAGGGACAATATCCGGATGCGGTGGTCCCGTGCGGTTGATGAAACAATTCAAGGCACGTTCATACCCCTTAAAAATAAAATTTAAAATTCATAAAGTACTAAATAAAATATTAATAATTAAAAAATAATAAACAAATAATTAAAAATTGTAATTAAAAAACTTACATCAGCGTTTAAGAACCAAAAATTCCGGACGTGTTTGTCGTTGAGCCTCAATAATCTCCCCATAGTACCGAAAATTCCAACACTTTAAAAATAAAAATAATTAAGTTGGAGAATAGTAATCGAAGAACAAGAGAATAGAGAATTTGATATGATAAAAGTTGAAAGAATGGACCCTACTTATAGGAGTCCTCGCACCCCATACGAAGCGACGTCAATGGACCTCGTTATCTGCAAAACGCGAGATTCGTTGAAAAGCTGCGACGATTCAGTATGAACGGATTCCAACTATTTGAATGGAACTCGCTTTCTGCAGATAACGAGTTCTTAGGGTTTTTAATTTTTTTTAATCCTTATTTGGTGATTCGAAACAAATTTTAAATACTAATAAAATTTAAATACCATACTTTAATTCCTAATTCGAATAAGATTTTGATTTCTTACTGCAATTAAAAAATAAAGAATATTTTAATTGAGATAATTAATTACTAATACAACATATTACATTCTAATAAAATTTAAATACCATTTTTTCTTTAACATAATATATTTTTTAGACAATATCTTGATCCTAATAAATATGAAATGCTTTTACATTATGTGTTTTTGATTTCAAAGATTCTACAATAAGTAGGATATTTAATTTAAGAAAAATAAGGATTCTTATCAAAGATTTTTATTAAAGATTCTTATTTAATGATAATTAGGTCAAATTACAATGCTTTAGGATCTTTTGAAATAATTAGGATCTTTACAAATAATTAGAATTTTCCAACTACTAAAATCATATTTCAAAAATTAGGATCTTACAAATAATTAGTTCAAATTATTTTTATTTTTAATCCTTATTTTCATAATTCGAATCAGATTTTGATTTTTTACTGTAATTAAAAAATCAACACTATCTTAATTGGAATAACTAATTACTAATACAAAATTTTAAATACTAATCAAAATTTTCATATAATTACTAAATAATTACTTCAAATTACTAAATAATTATAATATATATTACACTAACAAATACTTCATAATATATATATTACACTAACAAAATTAAGTCAATGAAGTTAGACTTTAATTAATAACCTTTTAAAAAAATTTATGAAACGGTTAATGGGACCTCGCTATGTGCAAAGCGCGAGGTCCCTACAATAATTACCGGGATATATTAATGCGGATTTTCAATATCTCGGAGACCTCAGAAATGCGAGGTCTTATCCGGTAATTTTAAATTTCATAATTTGAAAAGGCAGCCCATGTCGAACGAATCTTGCTTTGTGTAGAACGCGGGGTCCTATGTCGCGTTTTCCATAACGCGAGGTAGTCTTACGTGGACGATTTGGGGTCATTTTTCTAAATAGCATTGGATGGGGGTCATTTTCGTATATAAGTATTTAAAATGGGGTGTTTATATAATAACACCGTAAAAATTAGATTCGCCGTGGGTAGTGGGGAAAGCGTGAATATGCCCTTGTACCCACCCCATCCCCACCTGCCCCACATCATCCCTACTCGCCTTAACTGATCTTATAACGTGTTATTATAAATATTATTAAAAATATAATATAAATTTGGATCATAGTCAAGGCAAAATGTATTGGCTGAAGAGGAAATTTTGCACTTAAACTAGACATGAGTAAGGCTTATGATCGAGTGGAGCGGTCATTCGTGCAAATGCTAAGTAAAATGGGCTTCGCAAAGAAGTGGGTTTCAAATATTCTGAGATGTATTTCTTCAATGTCATATACAGTGGTTGCTAATGGTTGAGTGGGTGATAAATTTTGTCCAAGCAGCCACGCCAAAAAGATCAAATAAGCCCTTATTTGTTCCTTATGAGCAGTGAAGGTCTTTCTTCATTCTTACACCAAAAGCTTGTCCAAACATCCCTGGTAGGTGTCCGAATTAATCATCGAGCCCCATTGGCTTCACATTTGCTTTTTACGAATGATAGCCTTCTTTTTGGGAAGCTTCTACAATGGGTGCTATGTGCATACAAGATGTTCTCAACAAATACTCTGTTTGTTCAAGACAAATGATCAATTTTGACAAGTCTAGTGGTTTCTTCGGCTCTAATGTGATTGATAGTAACAAACAAGATGTGTGTAGAATACTTGGGGTCACCATACAGTCCAATCCTGAGAAATATTTGGGTTTGCCATCCATTATTAGAAGAAACAAAAAGCAAGCTCTAGCAAGTTTAAAGGCTAGATGTTTACAACAGGTTAATGATAGAAGTGCAAAAGATCTTTCAATGGGATGAAAGGAGGTGCTTATAAAAGCTGTGTTGCAATCTATTCCATATTCTCAATGTCCTATTTTCTAATTCCCCAATACATTTTGCAAGGAATTAGAAGCAATTTGTGCACGTTTCTGGTGGTAGATATCAAATGAAAAGAAATGAATACATTGGTGCAAATGAGAGGATCTGTGTCAACTGAAGAGTGATGGAGGGTTAGGCTTCTAAGATATAGGGAAGTTTAACATTGCTTTGCTCGCAAAATAGGGATGTCGTCTTCTCCAAAACCCTGATTCCCTTGTGGCCAGGTTACTTTAATCTAAATATTACCATTCTTCAGACTTCTTACATTTCCAATTGGGATGAAAGGAGGTGCTTATAAAAGCTGTGTTGCAATCTATTCTAGTATTCTCAGTGTCCTATTTTCTGTTCCCCAAGACATTTTAGAAGGAACTAGAAGCAATTTGTGCACGTTTCTGGTGGCAGATATCAAATGAAAAGAAATGAATACATTGGTGCAAATGAGAGTATCTGTGTCAACTGAAGAGTGATGGAGGGTTAGGCTTCTAAGATTTAGGGAAGTTTAACATTTCTTTGCTTGCAAAATAGGGATGACGTCTTCTCCAAAACCCTGATTCCCTTGTGGCCAGGTTACTGAAATGTAAATATTACCATTCTTCAGACTTCTTACATTTCCAATTGGGATCTAACCCCTCGTACATTTGGCGAAGCATTTGGTGCTTTAGAGGATTATTAGAGCTTGGCTTGGCCTAGTCTGTTGGAAATGAAACTTCCATTAATATATGAAGTGATTTCTAGTTATCGAGGCAACCTTTAAGGAAAATATCCTCTCCAACTATCCAAGGCTTGCAACAAGTCTCAAAGCTAATAACTACTGATGGCCATTACTGGAATGAGGATTTAGTATCTTCAATTTTCAACTCTGAAGATTCTACTGATATACTATCAAAACGATTAGCAAGAATAGGGCAGAATGACAAACTCTACTGGTTTGGCGAGCTTTCTGGTACCTACTCTATGCATAGTGGATATAGATCAATAATTCCACAAGATGATACTGCGATGAATGATGCTCCTCTATTTAGAGCTATCTAGAATACAAGTTGCCCTTCTAAAGTGAAGATCGTTATATAGAAGTGTGTTTAGAACTATATGCCAACATTGCATAATTTTTTTATAAAAAAGATAGCATATACTACTTTATGCCCTCGATGCAATGCTTATGTTGAAGATCTCTCTCATGTCAGTTATCGATGTGAATATGCTAAACAAGTATGGTTATCTTTGGGCTTCAGTTGGATGCTTCATATATCATATCTCAGTTTCAATGATTGGCTAAAATGGATGCTTGATCAATTCACAACTAATCGTCACCCAGAAATTTTTATCTCTGTTTGGGCTATATGGTGTGCTAGGAACAAACTGGTGCATGAAAATTCAGTCCAGACCATACCTGAATTCATTACCTTCATCAAAGGGTATGTTGCTAAATTGAAGGAGGTTTCCACAAAGCTTTCTCATCCGAACGTTCGAGAGGATGTCTGATGGGTTCCACCACATGCTGATCATGTGAAGATCAATGTTGATGCCAGTTTTTCATTGTTGTGACCACTTTTTAACCTAGGTGTGAAAATAGCCTGACGATTAATCTTGAAAATTAGGGTTTTTGTCAATTTTTAATTTGATATTGAAAACTTAGGTTTTTCATGTTAAATTGGATTTTACTTTATTTGATCTTTAAAAAACATTTTGGAGACGCCACCGCTCACTTTGGTAGACCGGACACCATTAAAACAACAAGAGATTCATTCTTTAAAAAAAATGGGTTCAGGAGTCAGTTATGTGTGGGGAAGGATTAGCACCCTCACAAACGTCCGATATCGATACCTTTTAATTTTACTTGGCATCCTGACATTTTAAACAACAATTTGAATTTAATTTAACCATAATTATTAACTGGATTTAAATTCCAAATGGAGATATCCTTTTATAAGAAAATACATTTTTATACCGAATATGAGATTAAAAGCACCCTTTTAAGAAGCACCCCCTTTCATATTTATAAAAATGTATTTTCAACATAAATGGTTTTTTATGCATGATTTGTTATCGTCTTATTCATTTTAAGTTCAGACTTAAAAAGGCTCTAATTAATTAAGTTATTTTAGACTATGAATATTATTAAATTTAAAGGCTTTTATGAGACAATACTAATTTCTAAAATATTGTCCCTCTCAGAACCCCTAAATTTCACATGATATTTACTAATTAAAATTGGTCATTTTAATCAATTAAAGTGCTAATCTAATTAAGGCTCAATTTAAATCAACTAGGTGATTTATTTAATTCTAGGTGGTAATGCTTATTAAATGTACCTCTTTAGGGCCAATTTTGTGACAACATCCCATTGCAAGCAAGTGGAACACCATCCAAGTTTGAGCCCTAAAGCTTCCATTAAATATTCATTAACTTACTACACTGGCCTTTTCCTATTCAGTTAATTAAATCCTCATTAAGAACCTGAGACTAAGACTCTAAACAATTAATTAAATCTAAGTGTTTAATCTTCTAATACATATCCTACTATGCACTATATTATTTTAAATGCATTTAATCATATAATTAATACAATTAACATTAAATTAATATATGAAATTCAGGACTGAATTGAAAGAATTACAAGCTAAAGAGTTTAATTTTATTGATTTAATGACCAAATCACAAAGATTACAAAAAGAAGGCCAAATCCCTAAAGATCCAGAAAGAAGGGCGCGGATCCTATGCCCGACCCATTTAAAAACACGCGGGTTGAGTCAACCCAGTACCAAAATGGTGTCGTTTGACTCGGGCTATAAAAAGCCCCAATCAGAGCTAACTTGGTCATAATCCATCATCACACTCTCTCTCCTCCTATAACTCTCCCCAAATGCTCTCAACTCTAACAAACCCAAACCCAAAAAACTCCTCATACTCGATCAAAAACCCCACTTTTCGGATGAATGTTCATCCATGTTCATCTATTTTGGATGAAGACCAAACTTTTCGGCCATGAACCGCCCTCAACTTCGCCGCTTTGATCCTCAGCCACCATTCTCCGACCAAGCTTCGGTGTTTACCGGCCACAGGGATTCGAATCTCGGCCGTTGCAAGCGATGCCGGCCACCTAAGGGCAATTTCTAGGCACCGTCCACCACCGTATCCTAAACTTAAAATTTCTCAATTTCCCTGATTTTAAACCCTATAAACCTAGATCTACCTCTAATACTTATCTCAGTTCGATAGAACCTCCCAACTTCAGCCTTATGAACCTAAAACTACCCTCCCGACGCTCATTTTCAACTCCGACCAAACAAATCATCATCGGCTGAAACTCCAAACGAGATAAGAATTTAGGTTTTCATTTTGTTACTATTTTTTACCATTTAAAGTATTAACCCACCATTTCAGTGTTTTGATGCAGGGAGATGAAAGAGGAATGAAAGTTATACCTCTTGATGGTTTCTGATGAAGGTGTGACAATTCCGATTGTCTTCTTTGGCGACTCTTGGTTATACCAACGACTTCTGATATTTCAAGTGAAACTCTCAAACTTCCTTCTCTCTTCAACTATTAGGATAATAATTGTGTCATTATTGCCTTGATTTTTCTCTCTCATGGGGTATTTATAACTGATGCAGATGATGATGTCAGGGTGAGGCTTGATCTGCGTGCTACGCCCATGGACCAACCCCTGGATGCCACGTGGACAATTTGGGCAGTCAAAGAAAGCACAATTGTGCTAGTTTGGGCCTTTTATCCGATTTTGAGTTATGGAATGGGTGGGGAAAATTATATTGTAATAGGTTTTGGGTTCTAGATTATTTTAAGGGCTTTTGGATTGTAAATGGGCCTTTAAAATGTATTTGGACATTTGGATATTTATTTTGGACTGCTTATTTATTTATAAGTGCTTGTTTATCGTATAATACACCCGGTCGAAATTCAGGTATTACAGCTGCCCCTCTTTGCTTATTACTATAGAACATGAAGTGGGCAAAAATTGAAAAGACACAAATTTTTTTCGAATCCACATTCCATCCTCTAAACAACCGAAGCTTGAAGCTATTCTTCTGACTATGAAATTCTTCAATCTTCTGCCAAACCGTACAGTTAGAAGCGGTTTTTCTCATTATAAAATTCTTCATCTTCTAAGGTATGGCATTGCTCTTTGAAATTCTTCATTTTCTGAGATTTGAAGTTGTTCTTATTATGAAATTCTTCATTCCTCACTCTTTTGTTGGTCCACCTCTCTGTAAAGGCATCGAATAAGCAAGCTCTTCTTATTAGAAACTTCCTTATTCTTTAAAGGGCGAACTTTTCTCATTAGGAGCCATTCCTTTTTCATCGGGCGAGTTCTTCTTATAAGGAACTCTGCGATGAACTCTTCTTATTAGGAGTTCTTCATTCTTTGCTTGGCGAGTTCTTCTCATTAGGAACTTTGTATTCTTTGCTAAATTTCTGTCAAAACAAATTGAAATGCTTGAATGAGGGTTAGTATGAACCTAGTTTTCTATGTATGATGCATGAACCATGGCACATTAGGATCAACCAAACCGCTTTCGCTTTCTGGGAGATCAAATCTGATTTTTCTTTGATATACTTCTTCACTAATTTTCGGTTTGCACTGATGTTTCATCTCACATTCGAGATCATTTTTTGAGATCGCATTTCTACATTTTTGGTCCTTTGCTCTAAGGCGCCCTTTCGAGTTTTCACTTTAGATTGCTTTTCTCAAAGCGCCCTTTCAGGTTTTCACTTTGGTTTTTTTAACTTAAGGCACCCTTTTAGGTTTTCACCTCAGTTTTCCACTCTTTTGTTTTTGTTTTTTCTTCTTTTTTTTTATTTTTTCTTTCTCTTTTTTGCTCCCTTCGGGTCTTCAGTTCTATCCCACAACACTTTCCTTTGCATTATTTTCTCTGTCTATTCTTCCAACTTGTTCAGGTACTGATTGGCTTAAGCATTTTATTGTTTCTTTCCTTTGTTTCTGTTGGCGCAACATTCAACTCAACCTTCACTTTATACGCTTCTTCTTCAATAACCTGGAGTGCTAAAGTTCATCTGCATCTTTCAAAACATAGTAATGCCAAGAAATCACCTGTTTCTAATACACTATACTAGTCATTTGCATGATGCTTTGGGAATGAAAGAAAGCTCGGAAGAGAATTCATTTTATTGAGGCTTATAAGCAAAGTACAATGAAGGTTGAATAAGTCATGGCAAACTGAAACAACAAAATCAAGAAACAAGTTCAGATCCTCGAGCATTCACAGCATGAAGGATTCAACAACCCCATCAACCGAATATAGTACTAAGCTCGAGCCATTGTCCAACAAGCTTCAAATATTGTCAAGATATTTACAGATGTGAAATCCCTCCAAAAATACTAGGTGTCTGAGAGGTTTTTTTTTAATTGTCGGATGACAGATCTCAACACATTTAAGCCACCCTTTATGGGTTTTCAACCCAGATCCTCCTTTGGTTTCAAGACGCTTTTTGCGAGTTTTCATCTTGAACCCCCATTTTCAATTTCTTCTTCTTTTTTTTCAATATCAAGGTGCCCTTTCGGGTTTTCACCATAGATATTTTCATTTTACGAAGCGCCCTTTCCGAGTTTTCACTCTACTATTTTCTTTATTTTTCCTTTTTTCAATCTCTTTTTACTCTTTAGACATAATATTTCTTGACTGAATAAGAGTTCACTAGTTTGTGTAACTCTTTACCGTCCATCTTAATTAGAATCAATTCTTCTCTAAAGAAAGCCTTTTGACAACATAAGGCCCCTCCCAGTTAGGCATCCATTTTCCACGGGCATCTCGGTGAATTTGCAAGATCTTTTTTAGCACAAGATCTCCCTCTCGGAACTATCTGGGCTAAACTTTCTTATCATAAGCCTGCATCATTCTTTTCTGGTACATTTGGCTATGACAAATAGCCTTCAGCCTTTTTTCCTCGATAAGTTTAACTGATCAAATCGAGCACGTACCCACTCTGCTTCATCCAATTTCACCTCAAATAAAACTCAGAGAGACAAAATTTCAACTTCAATTGGAAGTACAACTTCTTTCTCGTAGACCAAAGAGTAAGGGGTTGCCCTTGTAGAAGTTCGCATTGAAGTTCGATATGCGAACAACACAAACGGTAGCTTCTTATGCCAATCTTTGTAAGTCTCTGTTGTCTTTGATATGATTTTCTTGATGTTCTTGTTCGCTGCTTTCATTGCTCTATTCATCTTAGGGCGATAAGTCACAAAATTGTGGTGCATAATTTTGAATTGCTCACACGCTTCTGCTATTACCTTATTGTTGAAGTTAGTGGCATTATCAGTGATAATTCTTTTTGGCAATCCATATCAACAAATAATCTTTTTTTTTCAAGAACTTACAGATTGTTGATCTTGCAATATTGGTATATAAAGCTGTTTCCCCCCATTTGGTGAAGCAATCGATACCACAAGGATGAAGCAGTGTTCATTAGAAGCTTTGGGGTGAATCTGACTGATAACATCCATGCCCTAGACAGTAAATAGCCATAGTGAATTCATTGTGTGAAGAGGTACTGTCGGAGAATTAATCTTGTCAGATATATCTGGTATTTTTGATATTTCTTAGCATATTCAATGCAGTCTCCCTCCATAGTTGACCAATAATGTCCATATCTCATAATCTTTCTAGCCATTGCAAAACCATTAGCATGTGTTCCACAAATCCTATCATGCACTTCAAATAAGATGTCTCTAGTTTCTCGGGAATTGACGCATCTTAACAATATCTGATATTTGCCGCTTTTGTACAGGATTTTGCCATCAAGCACATATCTTGAAGCCAGCCTTCTGATAGTTCTTTTGTCATTATCATTTGCTTCTCTGGGATAAGTCTGAAACTTAATGTATTGCAAAATATCAAAGTAACATGAATTTCCATCTGCCTCTTCCTCTATGCTGTAACAGTGAGCATATGTCTCGTAACTTTGCATTTGTATTGGCATCATGTCCTCTGGTTTATTTGCTAGAAATACCGAAGCCAATGTAGCTAAGGCATTAGCCATTTGATTATCTTCCTTGGGGATGTATGTAAAAGTAACTTTTTCAAATTCTTTTATCAACTCAAGGATCAGCTTTCGGTACTCAACCAACTTTGCATCCTTTGTTTCCCATTCTCCATGAAGCTGATAGATAACTAATGTTGAATCTTTGTATACCTTCAAGACTTCTATCTTTCTTTCAATAGTAGCTCGCAAGCCCATGACACAAACTTCATATTCTGCCATGTTATTGGTACAAAGAAATTCCAATTTGTTGGTGAAAGGATAATGTATATTGCTTAGGGAAATCAACACTGCTCCAATTCTATGTCCCAAGGCATTAGCTTCCCCATCAAAGTATAATTTCCAAGTTTCATTCTCTAAAGTTCCATTTCTTTTTGTGAAGATACTCATCACATCTTCATCTGGGAAATCAAAGTTTAGGGACTCGTAATCTTCTGAAGCACGGTTAGCCAAGAAATCTGCTATGGCACTTCCTTTTATTGCTTTCTAACTCACATACACTATGTCAAATTCTGAAAACAACATTTTCCAACGTGCCAACCTTCTCGTCAATGCTGGTGTTTCCATCAAAAATTTCAGTGGATCAAGACGAGATATCAACCAAGTAGTGTGGTATAGCATATACCGTCTGAGTCTACGAGTTATCCAAAACAAAGTACAACATAATTTTTGAATTGGAGGGTACCGTACTTCACACTATGTATACTTTTTGCTCAAGTAATAAATGGCTTGTTCTTTCCTGTGTCATCATGTTGCCCCAGTACGCACCCCATTGATTTTTCATAAACCGTCAAGTAAAAGATGAGTGGTCTATTTGCAATCGGTGCTACTAAAATCAGAGCATTGGTCAGATATTTCTTGATCTTGTCGAGCGTCTCTTGGCATTCCTCATCCCATTCCCATGGATTATTCTTTCAAACCAGCCTAAAAACTAGATTGCATTTATCGGTCAATTAGGAAATAAATCGGGAAATATAATTCAATCTCCCAAGGAATCTTCATACTTCTTTTTTGTGAATGAGGTAGTGGAAGATTCTGGATTGCTTTCACCTTGTATGGATCAATCTCGATTCCTCTTCTGCTAACTACGAAGCCCAAGTGTTTTCCAAATCTAAAAGTGCACTTGTTAGGGTTGAACTTCAATTGGTATTTTCTCAATCTTTGAAACAACTTCCTTAGGTTTTGAATATGTTCTTCTTTAGTCTGGGACTTGGTGATCATGTCATCCACGCACACCTCAATTTCTCTATGCATCATGTAGTGGAAAAGCATTAACATAGCTCGCTGATATGTTGCCCCTGATTCTTTAATCCAAAGGCATCACCTTGTAACAATATGTGCCCCACAAGGTTATAGATGTTGTCTTTTCCATATCCTCTATATTTATTTTTATCTGATTCTATCATGAGAAACCATCCATGAATGAGAACCATGAATGTCCTGATGTGTTGTCAACCAAAATATCAATATGGGGTAAAGGAAAGTTATCCTTCGGACTCGCTCTGTTCAAATCTCTACAGTCCACGTACATGCGTGCTTTTCCTTTTTTTCTCGGCACTGGAACTATGTTGGCTACCCATTCTGGATATCTTGCCACTGGAAGGAACCCCACCTCAATCTACTTTTGTACCTTTTCTTTGATCTTCAATAACATTTCTAGTTTCAATCTTATAAGCTTCTGTTGAACTGGCTTGCATTCGGGCCTTATGGGTAGCTCGTGTACTACTATATCTGTATCCAATCCTGGCATATCTTGATAAGACCAAGCAAAGACATCTTTAAACTCTTGCAACAGATCAACCAACTCTTGTATGGTTTTTGGCAAGAAAGCTGTACCAATCTTCACCTCTTTATTGATTTCATCTGTTCCCAAATTCAAAATTTCTATCTCTTCTTTGAGAGGTAAGATCTGTTGTCTTCTTTTTCTACCAACCTTATTAATTCGTTAGGGATTTCACATTTTGTCTCATCTTCGACCTTATTGACTTCTATTAGACACACTGGCCGCTCAAGATCTAATTCGAGATTAGGTCCAGAATCATTCATGCAATTAATAATTGAGAATCAAAACAAGATCCTCTGTTGTATTTGGACTTCATTGACTTCACATTTTGTCTCATCTTCGACCTCATTGACTTCCATTGACACACCAGCAAGAAAAATAATAATATGCATTTGGAGTGAATATGAAAAAAAAACAAGAAACATGTTTGCCATTTGAGAATCAAAACAAAAGAATCTTTATTGAAATGAACTTACATAATGGCCCTTTACAGATAATCCCTTGTACTCAAGGGCAAAAGCACAAGATGGTTCTTGGCATTACTCTATTTTTGTCTTAAAACTAGGGGGAGATCCTCCGTTGTCCGATTATTGAGTGCTTCACCAGGAAAGCATGGACGGATTCCTTCCATAAACTTGCCAGGCTGGGATTCCTCGAATATGCCATTGACATTCAGTCATTCCAAAATCTCGCCAAAGAACTCTTATTCCTGAAGTTTCATTATCTCTTGGTTATCTTTCTCAAGCTATTTCTCCACATTTTCAAACCCACGGGATTTGAAGATATTGGTCAAGTCAGGAAATGTCATGGGCTCAAAAAAAGTCTCAGCTCCTAGAAATCAAGCTCTCCTTTGGTTCTCTCTCTTCTTCAGATCCTTCTGCCTCTACTGAATGTTGGGCTTAAACCCAAGTCCAAAACAATCCTTCTTCATAATGACAGGCTTCAGACACAAACATCCCTAAAGATGTTTTCCAAGTCCTTTTCTAGTTCTTGGACCTCTTTCAAGAGTCTTACGGACGGTCATCTTGGTACAGTTTGATAACCTCGAATAAGGTATCGGCTTCCCCTCAACAATGAAAGTTGCATTTATAAACTTCAGGGCTCTGAACGAACATTCAAGAGCATTTTCATTCACTTCAATGTATGGGGCATCAGTAGTCACAGAGGTAATGAAATGTTCTTCAGCTCTAATACTGACCAACTTTCCTTCTATCACAAATTTTAGTTTCTGATGCAATGAAGATAGTACTGCGCCAGCAGAATGAATCTAGGGCATTCCTAACAAGCAATTCTATGTTGGCTTGATATCCATAATCATAAAATCCACGTTATAAATTACAGGTCCAATCAATAATGGCACCTCAATTTTTCCAAGCACATCTCGAGTAGTACCATCAAAAGCCCTTATAGTGTTTTTATATGTCTTCATATATGAGAACTCAATTGATAACCTTGCAAGGTGACCATCGGTAAGACATTCAATGCCAACCTATTGTCTATCAGAACTCTAGGAAGAACATGACCTTTGCAGTGAGTCGTGATATTCAAAGCCTTAACAGATCCCGTTCATCCCTCCGAGATCTCATCATCAGTGAAGGTAACGTAATTGTCCGCAGTTATATGGTTCACAATTCTATCTAATTTATGCACTGATATATCATTCAGGACAAATGCCTGATTGAGCACCTTGATTAAAGCATTGCGATGCCCTTCTGAACTTAAAAATAGTTTGAGGACAAAAATTCTAGCCTGTTGTCTCTTCAACTACTTGACTATACTGTATTCACTGTGTTTCAAAAATTTCAAGAACTCTTGAGCTTGTTCTTTTGTGACTGGTTCATTTAGCTTGGGAGGGAGCTCCTCTCTAAAGATACTTTTCGGTACTGCTACAGCTTTCCCTTTTGTTTTCTCATCCTCTTTAGATGTCTCGGGTGAATAACATCTACCACTCTTAGTGAAGTGCCCCACTTCATTTACCAGTTTAGTATCGGGCTTTTCCTCCGCTTTTCATTCTAGAATTTTCTTTGTTTCATCCAACAGCTTTATCTCTTCTCGAGGCTTTGATTCCTTTAGTATTGTTACATTGCCAGCATAATTTCAAGGGACCTTGTGGGTGTCCTTAAAAACAAACGATGTCAAAGGAGAAATCACAATCTTAGGGGTTATTGTCGCTTTACATCACTAAACGAACTTCCAACTTTTGGCCTAACAAAAATGACCAACGGTATACTCACACTATATTTAACCCCTAAATTCTCAGAAGTGCATACCTCAACTTCCTTTCTTTCCCCTATCTTATCAAAAAACTCGATCTCCTTGTTGTTCATCATTTTCTGAATCAAGCATCTGAATTCAAGACAGTGCTAAATTTCGTGGCCTTCCTCCTGGTGATATTCACAATAAGTCCTTTATTCCACTTCCTTCTTGATCTTCATGCCAATTTGTATCATTTTGGCATTGTATAAATGCTTAAATACCCACTTCAAAGGAGATCTGATCTCGGATACTTCAGCCTTCAACCGTTTAGCTCCATCTTCCTCTACCACATTCATCTCTCATCCTCTATGATTCGGCAATGGATTAGCCACTATATTGGGTTCATCAAATTTTAGCACCCCAGTGTTGACCAAATTCTAGACCACCTTCTTAAATGCTGTGCAATTTTCAATTGTGTGCCCTTGAATCCCATCATGATACTCGCAATGAGCGCTCGAATCATACCATAGAGGATATAGAGGTTGAACAGGGTTAAGATAGTAGGTTCTCACCAAATCTGCATCGAATAGTTGTGGATAAAGCTCAACATACGACACCGAAAAAGGTGTAAAGTTTATCTTGTCATTTCTCAAGCCTTGAGAATCTTTCCTATTTGAATTTTGTGAATTTTCTTATGCAGCACCGGGCAGTGTGATTGTGACATTTTTTTGGGCTTTATAAGCACTTGTATTATTTACCTCATTATCCTTCTTCTTGAAATTCTTACGAGAACTTTCTCCACTTTCCAACCTTCTACTTTTGATGGCTACTTCAATCAACTCGCCAGTCATCACCACATCATCAAAATTATGGGTAGCGTTCCCTATCAAAAGCTCAAAGAGTGGACCCCTCAAAGTGCTTACGAACATGTGAGTAATTTCATTCTCCATTAATGATGGTTGTACTTACGCTGCCAATTCCCTCCATCTATGTGCATACTGACAAAAACTCTTAGTAGATATATGTTCCATAGCTTGCAACATGACCTGTCTAGGAACCATTTCAGACACATGTCTATATTGTTCCTCAAAAGCTCTAGAAAGATCTTTCCATGATCTAATACTGGCTTGACTTAACTGAGTGTACCAGCGTACCGCTAAGCTCGTCAAACTATCTTGGAAACAATGAATCAACAACTTTTCATCCTTTAGATAAGCAGCCATTTTACGATAGTACATAGTGAGATGAGCTTTTGGGCAAGTTGTCCTGTCATAGTTCTCAAAGTCTGGTACCTTAAATTTGGGTGGAAGGACAAGATCAATGACCAAACTTAAATCAACAGCACTATACCCTTGCTCATTCACCTTTTTCATCTCTAGCAGTCGGTCTTCTAGAGCTTTGTAGCATTTTCTATATTTTCTATCGATTTTAGCACGGATTTTCTCAATTTCATTGACGGTATTCAGATTCGGGACTTCATCACCACTTCTAAAGTTTGTTCCAATATTGACCGGATAACTAGTAGTAGCCCTGACTAAATTGATATGGTTCTTTCTCGTAGAAGGCGGACCCTCAGGATGTTCCTTCATATGAGATGTAGTATTTGCTTGATCATTCATTTCATTCGACCCATCTTGCACCTTGCTCTTTCCAGATTCCTTTGGTACCAATAAATTAGTCAACTGGTTGATAATCTCACTCTGTGCTTGGGCAAAGTGATCTTTCATAGATTGCTTAATCCTGTCAAATCTATTTTGTACCTCAACACGATCATTCTCAAGACTAGTGGTCATGTCTTCTACAGCCATGGTCTTGGAGCGCGGACGTGTTCCGTATGAATGTGGGATGATTACGGTTTAAAAAGTAAAATGTCATAGAACCTTTCTTTATTTACAAAATTATTTACAGAATAAAATGCAATGTGAATGTATGAATGCAAAAAGGGTATTGAATTTAAAAGGTAGTCTTTAGAGAAGCATCCATTAGCTAGGAAAGTCGAATACAAGAAATAGATAATATCAATTACATAAAATTGCTAGCCCTGACTCCTAAATTAACTAATTCATGTAGCAACCAGGTGATGACTTCTCCATGGTCGAGCTCAATATCTGGACATTAGAGCAAAGTCGTAGCTTCTCTTGACAAGATCTGCACATACGTACCAATACTCCTTACTTGTTTCTTGAAATTAACCAATTCATCATTTTGACTCTAAACAGTGCATTGCGCTGCTTCATACTTACTTTTCCAAGCACCACTTTCTTGGTACAATGCTCCTTCATAACTTGTGAGCTTTTCCTTCAAGTCTTGCACTGCGCTTTCCAACTTTGCCACTTTTTTTTAAGTCCTTCATTCTCTTGCTCCATCTTAACTTTGTCTTTGTTGTGGTACTTCGTAATCATTTGTTCCAACTATGATACTTGAGTTATCAGATCAAACTTCTTCTTGGCTTTGTTACTCGATTCTCTCCATTCTCAGGCCTTTTTCTTTAACGCGCTTGTAGCTTCTTCATACATCTTATAACTATCCATTTTCTTTTTCATATTATCCAATTGTTCAGACAAATTTTGAACCACCTTGATTGTTCCTCCATTTTATTTTGATTTACACCCAACGTGAATTTCCTATAAGTCCTTTAATTTTTGGTTAACTTCCATTTTCTGCCTTGAGAGTTCTCCTCTTTTGCCCTTCCACACCTCTATCTCTAGTGTTGACATGGAGAGTTTATGTTTCAGTTCACTAATCCACTTTTCATATCCTTTCAGCTCTTTCTTGTGGTCATGCTTCAGTTTCTCCACTGTTGACGGTGCATTTCTTTCACGTTCATTAGTCGACTGAGTATTACCTGAATCCTTTAGTGGAATACTGTCGTTAATCCTTTAAGCTTTCCATTCTACGTGTTTTGGTATAACTTCTAACCCATCCTGAAGCTTTACTCTTCGTGGTGACTTCCATGCATCTAGAGTATCGCTTACTTTTACCTTGTACCCCTCTGTCTTGTGCATATACTCAAACCCTTCCATACCAACAGTGGAGGGAATAAACTGTCTTGACCAAAATTGGCAGGACACTAACAACGAGCAATATGTTGTTCCCCCCAAACTCTGGTAGTGGAACCCAGTCGTATTTTCTACACCGGTATAGGTAATTGATTAGTTTCAACCAAGGAGCCTTCCAGAAAACATCTGAATCCTTCATGTTTAGGAAAAATTCTTTCCACTATTCTTCTGTCTTCTTCTCAATTGGGCACACAGCTAAGTATTCCTCTAATGGCGAGTAATCATTACAACACCTACGAGCTCTATAAGGTGTAACCCATCTGTGTCCCATAAACCAAACCTCCAGCAGTTGAGCGCATCCCCAAAATCTCTCATCTTCTGACTTCCTACAAGTAGACAACGTCCTATATGTTTCAGCTGAGATAGCTGGTACCGAATTAACCTTGTCCTTTAAGCGCTCGAATAACACCAAGGTTGACGGGTCTATGAGGCTCAGAGTTCTTGGGAACAACACAAACCCATAAACGCATAAGGCAAACAAACTTCTTTTCCTATATTCTTCATCGCTTGTCAATATTAAACCTCGAATAACTGTCTAACCTATCCGCTCATTATCCTCGCTTACCTCATCATTTCCTTTTTGCTTTATCTTCCCATTAAACCAAGGTTCATTCTTCCCCGTAATTGCCTTCAACATCTTTCTGAAGGTTTGAATACTAAGGGGTCTCGTATATACATTGTCTCTTTTAACTCTTGGGCAGTGTATTAAAGCTTCATACTCTTCTAAGGTGGGTGTCATATCCACTTCTCCAAACATGAAGCAGTTATAGGCAGGATTCCAGTACTGAGTCATGGGTCTAATAAGTTATCGGTCTACTGAAGCGTCCAATAACATTACTATATCTCTGAATTCCCTTTGAAACTTTACCTTCATAGACTCATCCCACTATTTTCATATTACCTTGAGTTTTGGCAAACAACTATTTTGGCCCGAATTAATTTTAGTGAGGTCCTTTGTTCGTGTCACATGGTCTCCCCAAATATTATCACCTTTCCTATACTGCATTTCCCCTGACCACGTCCATACTGTGGTATTATCTTGTCCCTGTCTATCAGACCCTTCAGCCATATGAGACATTTCCTACTCAACTAGCTTTCAAATTGTTGCGTGTAATAAGTGCTACGCAATTGTGCAAGTATACACATCGCAAGTAATAAAGTGATATGAGTATCGAGTATCGTCTCCACAGGGATTGGTTTGGGCCACTTTGCTTAAGTTACTGCACTGTGAAAATAAAAACACAATTGATAATAGGAGTTCTAATTAACGAGTAAACTAAGAGCAATAAACTAAAAGAATAGATGAAATCAAATAAGAGAGAATAGGCCAGGTTATCGTGAATTGTGGAGTGATAGCCGACTGGATCATCTTGGTAAAAGAGTGCAAGGGCAACTCAGTTGCCGTGGCAACTTGCACAGCGGGGTTGCCTTGGCAACTAATCGATGGTTGCCCGGGCAACTACTTGGGCATCTAGGCAGCAACTTCAAGGTTTGACAGAGCGTTCTTCAATGATTTCTTCTTATCCCTAAGTTGAAACTCTAGCTACTTGTGCATACCTTAATAATACATCCTTGCGTGAATCAAGGGTGAACAACAACCAATCTTGCACTCCTCTTAGCCCTTGAAATCCTTAACTTATTCCTAAGCCAGATTAATCTTCACCATCAATAGATTGAATAAAGATCATACTCATTCGTTTCTTGAATCTAACTCTCCCAATATTAGATAAATAGATGAAGTTACGAGATCCTCTCCCAATTCACTCGCAAACAAGAATAAGAACCAAGAATGAGTAAACCTTGAATTGAAAGTGCAAACTCTTATTACCTAAACAAAATCCAATTGTTTCTCAACCACAAAAACACAATAACCCCAACCAATCAAGTTAGTTCATGGTTGGGTTCAAAAGATATACAAAGAATAATTCCCAAACCATGAATCTAATGGAAGCAAAGAAGAAAAATAAGAAATCGAACTCTCTCCCCCTTTCTCTCTTGTCAAAATCTCTCCTTCTTGCCCCTTTGGAGTTGTTGAAATTTCTCTCCTCTTCTTCTTGATCTTTGACGGCTTGGTCCTTTAAATAGGAGATGGCTAGGTCAAAATCCTTCTTGAGGAGGAAGTTAAATTGGAATTAAATTATCTTTAAAGAATATAATTCTTTATTATATTTAAATTCCTTCTAAAACTTCTCCTATCTTCTTGGGATTTAATTTCTCTTTAACCTCTTCATGGAAATCAAACTCCTTTGGGATTTAACTTTGCTCCACATCATCTTGGGCTTATCTAGTCATCAATTTTGACTACTATATCATCTTATTCCTTGTCAAAAATTGCCTTGGCAACTAGCTCGGCATCTCCTTCATGCATTGCCTTGGCAACTAGCTCGTCATCTCCTTCATGTATTGCCTTGGCAACTAGTTCCAGCCTTGTTTAGGCAAGTGATTCTGCACACACCAAAGTAGCACATTTTTCCACAAAAATCACCAAGTTATGTAATCAAGCTCAATAGTGGAAAGAAACATGAATTAATGCATGAATGACTAATTATGCAACTAATATGAACCTAAGTCTAACAATAATATGAGTAAAAAGGGTAATAAAAATAGTACTTTTGAACACTTATCACAAATCAATTCCCTTATAGATGCAATATGATACCATACAGGAAAAGCAAAACAACAAAAAAACATAAAAAAAAGTGTTAGTACCTTGAAATAATATTGAAGGCAAAAACTTTAAATTTAATACACACAGAAAAGCAAGTTATATTGAGCAGAAAGAATAACCAGAGAAACGTATTTAAATTGGCAGCATTTGTCCTAGGTTCCTATCTGGCTCTAGCGGGGTAGGCTTCTAAATTAAAGCATGTGGTGTTTGTTCTAGACTCTAGGTACCTGAACTGTTGTTATTGTTTACTGCGACAGCAAGACATCGATTCGGGAGTATACGACCCCTTATAGCAGAGGCGCAACCTCACGGTGTATAAGGTTAGTATACAGGAAGAAAGACAAAAATCTGGTCACGGAGCTGGATAACTCAACGTAGGATAATGTCTCGCTCACACTTAAGGGTGAAAGCCTAGGTAGAAGGCTATGTATGGATGACAATTTATATCACACAAGAAAAAGCTACCTCTATTCTTTCTAAAAATCCATCAAATAATTATTGGAAAAATTAAATTCAAGTTACCGATCTTAAATGCCAAAATGCCACGTAAAATTAATTAGTTAGGTCTGACTCTCAATTTTACCTTCCCAGTAGAGTCGTCAAGCTATTGTGACCATTTTTTAACCGATGTGTGAAAATAGCCCGACGATTAATCTTAAAAATTAAGGTTTTTGTCCATTTTTAATTTGTTCTTGAAAACTTAGGTTTTTCATATTAAATTTGATTTTCCTTTATTTAATCTTGAAAAAAACATTTTTCAGTCGCCACCGGCCACTTTGGTAGACGGGACACCATAAAAACAACCGGAGATTCGTTCTTTAAAACATTTGGGTTCGAGAGTCAGTTACGTATGGGGAAGGATTAGCACCCTCACAAACGCTCGATATCGATACCTTTTAATTTTGCGTGGCCTCTTGGCATTTCAAACAACAATTTGAATTTAATTTAACCATAATTATTAACTGGATTTAAATTCCAAATGTAGATATCCTTTTATAAGAAATACATTTTTATACCGAATATGAGATTAAAAGCACCCTTGAAGAAGCACCCCCATTCATATTCATAAAAATGTATTTTCAACATAAAAGGTTTTTTTATGCATGATTTATTATCGTCTTATTCATTTTAAGCTCAATCTTAAAAAAGGCTATAATTAATTAAGTTATTTTAGACTATGAATATTATTAAATTTAAAAGCCTTTATGAGACAATACTAATTGCTAAAGTATCGTCCATCTCAGAATCCCTAAATTTCACATAATATTCACTAATTAAAATTGGTCATTCTAATCAATTAAGGTGCTAATCTAATTAAGGCTCAATTTAAATCAACTAGGTGATTTATTTAATTCTAGGCGGTAATGCATATTAAATGTACCTCTTTAGGGCCAATTTTTTGACAACATCCCATTGCAAGCAAGTGGAACACCATCCAAGTTTGAGCCCCAAAGCTTCTATTAAATGTTCATTAATTTATTACACTGGCCTTTTCCTATTCAATTAATTAAATCCTCATTAAAAACCAAAGACTAAGGCTTTAAACAATTAACTAAATATATGTGTTTAATCTTCTAATACATATCCTACTATGCACTATATTTTTTTTAAAAAAAATGCATTTAATCATATAATTAATACAATTAACATTAAATTAATACATGAAATTTAGGACCAAATTGAAATAATTGCAAGCAAAAGAGTTTAATTTTATTGAATTAATGACCAAATTGCAAAGATTGCAAAAAGAAGGCCAAATCCTTAAAGATCTAGAAAGAAGGGCACGGATCCTATGCCCGACCTGTTTGAAAACACGCGATTTAAGTCAATCCAGTAGCAAAATGGCATCGTTTGACTCGGGCTATAGAAAGCCCAAATCTGAGCTAACTCGGTCATAATCCATCCTTACACTCTCTCTCCTCCCACAACTCTCCCCAAATTCTCTCAACTCTAACAAACCCCAAACCCAAAAAACTCCCCATACTCAATCAAAAACCCCACTTTTCGAATAAATGTTCAGTCGTGTTCATCCGTTTTGGATGAACACCAAACTTTCCGGCCACGAACCGCCCTCAAATCTGCCGCTTTGATCCTCAGCCACTGTTCTTCGACCGAGCTCTGATGTTCGTCGGCCACCGAGATTCGAATCCCAGTCGCCACAGGCGACGCTGGCCACGGACCGTCGTCCACCATATCCTAAACCTAAAATTTCCCGATTTCCCTAATTTTAAACCCAGCAACAAAATGACATCGTTTGACTCGGGCTATAAAAAGCCCCAATCTGAGCTAACTTGGTCATAATCCATCCTCACACTCTCTCCTCCTACAGCTCTCCCCAAATGCTCTCAACTCTAACAAACCCAAACCCAAAAAGCTCCTCATACTCGATCAAAAACCTCATTTTTCAGATGAATGTTCATCTGTGTTCATCCATTTTGGATGAAGACCAAACTCTTTGGCCACAAACCGCCCTCAACTTTGCCGCTTTGATCCTCAGCCACCGTTCTTCGACCAAGCTCTGGTGTTTACCGACCACTGGGATTTGAATCTCAGCCGCCGCAAACGATGTCGGCCGCCTAAGGGCGATTTCCAGGCCCCACCCGTCGCCGTATCCTAAACCTAAAATTTCTCGATTTCCCTAATTTTAAACCCTAAAAACCTATATCTACCTCTAAGACTTATCTCGGTTCGATAGAACCTCTCAACTTCAACCTTATGAACCTAAAACTACCCATCGGTGCTCATTTTCAACTCCGACCAAACAAATCATCACCGGCCAAAACTCCAGACGAGATAAGTATTTAGGTTTTCATTTTATTACTATTTTTTTACTATTTAAAGTATTAACCTAACATTTCAGTGTTTTGATGCATGGAGATAAAAGAGGAATGAAAGTTATACCTCTTGAAGGTTTTCGATGAAGGTGTGACAATTCTGATCGTCTTCTCCTAGTTATCCCGGCGACTTCTAATATTCTAGGTGAGACTCTCCACATTCCTTCTCTCTTCAATTATTAGGATAATAATTGTGTCATTATTGCCCTGATTTTTTTTTTGTCTCGTGGGGTATTTATAGCTGATGGAGATGATGATGTCAGGGTGAGGCTTGATCCACATGCTACACTCACGGCCCAACCCCTGGATGCCATGTGGACAATTTGGGCTGGCAAAGAAAGCACAATTGTGCTAGTTTGGGTCTTTTATCCGATTTTGAGTTATGGAATGGGTGGGAAATTTTATATTGTAATAGGTTCTGGGTTGTAGATTAATTTTTAAGGGCTTTTGGATTGTAAATGAACCTTTAAAATGTATTTGGATATTTATTTTAGACTGCTTATTTATTTATAAGTGCTTATTTATCTATAAGTGCTTATTTATCATATAATATACCCGGTAAAAATTCAGGTATTACATTCATCTAGAGAAAATAAATCATGTTCAGTCCTGGTTGTTAAAGACAATGAATGGTTCATTCTAGGGTCTGCCTACTGAACTAACCTCAACACTCAATCGGTGTTTGAAGCTGAGGCGTTGGCCACCCTCAATGGGCTTTAATTTGGGGAAGATATTGCGTGTAATGATGTTATTGTGGAAGGGGACTCAAAATCATTCATCAACAAGCCTATTTCTAGAGATGAGGGTTTATCAAGTGTCCGACCACTCATTGCTGATATAAAATCCCTTGTTGGAAGATTTCAGAGCTGTTTCTTCTCATTTATCGGTCGAAACAGTAACAAAGTGGTGCATACGATAGAGGGGAAATCAAAATATGATGATAGATTTTGGATAGAGGACACGTTGTCGATGGTTCCCTTACTGGCCGATGTAGACCGTCGATGGGTTGATCCACCTTAGAAACCGGTGCAATTCTTAAGGGTATTTTTGTATACCACGTCCCCTTAGTTTGAGCTTCATCCATGCCCTATGTTGGTTAATTAGGGATTTCATGGATCACCTGAGCTTTTCTTAGCTTATTCTAGATATTTCTCTTTGTCGTTTCATTTTGTTTTAGTTTGTTCTTTGACATTTGACTTTCTCTATTTCAATAAAAGGCTTAGATGGTACCTTTTTAAAAAAAAATTGGATCATAGTCAAATTTAAGGTAATTTATACTGACTTATCTTGGGATTGAAAAGTTCAATATATATTATATAATTGAAATTGAGATTGATCAGATCAAATATATAAATATTTTTTAAAATTTTAGTTTGAATCAGAGTCAAATTTAAGATAATTTATATTAACTTAACTTAGATCTTTATGAATATATTAACTTAACTTAGATCTTTATGAATATATATATATATATATAATACTTGTAACACCCCTTTCCCGGCCTAGATCTTTATTAGAAACTTGTTTGGAATCTTATTCGGAATGTCTTATTAATTACTTTTAAGACCTAACAGATTAACTTATTAATAGCTAATTCAATTTGGGGTCAATTTTAAACTTTTTCAAATTTAGGGACTAGATTGTGAATTTTACAAATTAGGGGTATTTATCTTTTCTTTTCCTAGCCTTCAATTAAACTTATATACTATTAGCCTGTAAAATTTTGTTATTAACAGAGGTCATTTACCCATCGGATTAACCTTCTTAAGATTTAGTGACTACTCTGTGAACTGTTTAAAACTATGGCTTAAGTCTTTTAACAGGATTAACTGACACTGTACCAATACACTTAGGACCGTATCGGTACGCTAAGCCAAATTTCTCAATTCCAGAACTAGGGGTGATACGCCCGTATCGGTATAGCCAAACCTGTATCGATACGTGTTGACCAAGGTTGACCCGTTTTGGTACACCTCAAGGTCGTACCGATGCAATTAATTTCCCAGACCTCACTACCAAGATTCGTATCAATATAGCTTGACCCGCATTGGTACACTCTATTTTCCTAGGTCCAAATACACAAAGCCGTATCGATACAGCTTGACCCGTAGTAATTACATATTTTATTTGGGTTTTTATTCGAATTAGCCTATTCAATGATGTCCAAATGCCATGAAATTTTACCAGCAAGTTATTAATCCATAATTCTAATAGCATACAAAATTTTAGGTCATTTCAAATTCATTTACTAATTTTTTACCTTTTGGTACCTTTAGGCGATTTTAACTAGTTTTACAATCTTACAAACCTACCATCTTTCTCATTTTACATCTAGGCACTTTAGGAACATTACATATACATCAAAATGGGCATATGTGACATGTCTAAGCTTGATGCCACCTTGCTAAGAGTTTAGGACAAAATGTAAACATACATATAGTTGATGGGAGTGACTTGCAACTGCAGCTACACGATCGGAGCTTGGAATTCTTCAAGGTCCTGAAATGCTTGAGACACACGAATGTTAGGCTTACATAGCCTAGTGAGGTAGTTATAACAAATGCACAATAATCTTCTTTACGCATGAATACATGTAAGCATACTTGAATGGAAAATAAACATTATTAAACATATATAGGTCATACTCAAGCCAAGTATCACATTTCATACACCAAATGTAAAGCACAAACATATATCATCTCCTTGGAAATAGTAACCAATGGATACACAGACTCCCCGTACACCTCATATAACAAAGATAGGTCGTAGCCTTGAGTCGTAGCTTCGGAGTCCCTTACACAATCCAACCTTATCTCCCCACATATAGGTCGTAGCCCTGGATCCCTTACATGATGAGCTCAAATAACCCTATGGCATGCCAATTGTATCCAATGTCCACAAGTGTCCAAGGTTATATAATTTATCACAAAACTTACCTTGTGCCCATATCATATCGGATTACGAATTGAGCCTTGGTTTCCAATGACATAACATAATCATATCATTTTCCACATGAAACGTATTTTGAATATCACATATAAGCTTACAAACATATCAAAGCAATATGAGAACTTACTACACTTACCATTAGAATCCACAAACGTTTGTTCTACTTGAGCCCTTATACAAAATGCAAGTTTTAAGCTCAAACAAATGCAATGGGATGGTACCTAGCTGATCCCGTGACACAACTACACTCACCTTGATTCCAAAGCCTTCAAAGCTTTCGGATTACGACTCTTTGGCACCTAGCTTTCGAGGGAGATGACGAGTGATTCTTCTCCACTTCTTGAGCTAGTCCAAAAATTAAGGATTACATTAGAATCAAACACAATGACTTACAAACGTTTTCCAAGTTTACCGAAGCTTATGGACAACATCAAAATAATGGATTTGATCACCTAATACATGGGCTTAGCTTGGATGATCAAAGACCTAATTCCTGAAATTACACCTCAAAGATCGAAGGAATCATTAAATTGATAAAAGGGTCTTACTTACCAAGTTGTGAGCTTTCAAACAACATATCAAAATCGAACAAAGGCCAAGGATTAGATCGAGGTGCTTGGTTAGCTTGAAGTTGAAGACAATAATGGTGGTGCTTTCTTGTTTGAAGACAAAGGTGAGTTTTGCTTTCGGGGAATTCAAAGTAAGGAAGAAAGCTTTTGTTTCTCATTTTAAAACCATTTACAACTCTTAATCATTCTCCCACCTACTTATGGACCAATAGGAAGCTTTCTTACTAACAAAGGAAAGATTAAACAACCATTTTCTATCAATTCATATATTTTTACAATTTTAAGGCAATTGGAAACTATTCATCACTTTATCTGAGGTGTTTCACGTGGGAGGGGCAAGCAAGTAGGTGACTCAGCACATTATTTCCCATATCTTTTCAATTTAGTCGCAAAAATAGATTTCTGCAGGGACTCGTATCGATACACCTTATGGTTGTATCGATGCGGCTAAGCTAAAATAGGTAAGTTAGTTATGGACAGTTAGGCCGTACCAATATCGGTCTTACCGTATCGATACGCTTGGCTTATTTTCAACATTTTCAACTTTGAATTTCTTACAAAAAGGTCCCCATAACTTAAATTAAGCCCAAATAACTTTCATTTCTTCACGGTTAGGTACAAGATCGAGCAATTACATCATTCGGGCATAGCTGACACAAAATTTTCAATCATCGGAACCTAATTTCGACTAGACCGATTTTTAGGGTGTGACAATACTTATGTTTATTAGTTTCTTCTCTACTGTTGCCTACTGTTAAGCCTTATTTTTAAGGTTGGTTTTCTTCTCCTCAGTCCTCACCATACATATGTTATTCTTCTACTTTTTTTAATTTTATTTTCCTAATATTTTATATTATTTATATTATATTGGTATTTGATCTTATTTTTTAGAAGGTTGTTTTTTCATTGTTATTTTCTTTTTTAATTATTTTTATATTATGTATTTGTTACAACAATTGAAATATTATTTTACATGTTTTTTTTATTTTTTCTGTCCTTTACTGTAACACCCTCGACTCAGATGTCACATTTGGGCCTCAAGCCCAAACCAAAACCATAAAATTTCTCAAACTAGGTTTAGCCCAAACAAGGTATTTTCCAAAAATATTTACATACAATAGTTAAAAACATAGATAAACAATTTAAATTGTTACAAAGGAGCTCCAGTTTAATTTAAAACATTTAAGCATTCGACTTAATTAATACAATTTCATAAGAATTGCAGACTCGACCGCATAAGGCCCTATGAATACATAGCCTACTAAACACAAGTACCATACTCTAAAACACCCCACATGTTGGAATCCCATACTGATGATTTTTTTCGATCCTACAATCTGACGATCAACTTGTTCATAGAAACAACGATTCCGAGCGTTGAGCTTACAAAGCTCAGTGGTACACATCTAATCTACTATACTTCATGTTAATCATAAACATAAGCATGCAAGCTAGTACGAGCAATAAGAAGATATAAATAAACACATGACACTACTACTAATCGCCTAAACACATACTATAAATCATAACAACCATCATACATGGCACACAAGGCCCAATCATACTCAGGATTTCACCAGATCATCCGAACAAAAGTACACATGTCATAACCACAAACCTGGAGTGATGTCCGATGTCATACAACCTTGGGAACATACACTATCTCTGGGTGAGGCTTGGTGTCATATAACCTCGATAACGTACACCCATACTCGGCATCTCTCCTCGAGTATCGTTAAATGAGGCTCGGTGTCACACAGCGTCGGGAATGTACATTCGACATCTCTAACCATGGTGTTGCAATACTTTTTTCTTTGGGTATCCGGATCCCATCAATCAAAGGTGATTCAACCAACCAAATGTCAAAACTGCCCACAAAATTGACACGATTACCAAATGGCACACAACCTAACTCGATCCACCAAGGATCTCCTATGGTCGCTATTACAACAAGTCACCCAATTAAGTTTACCAACTTGTTAATACATTATGTAAGTGTACATTAATATCCTCATTAATTATATCATTAATATCTTACGTTAATTTCTATATTTTATAAGCATTATAGATTATTTTGTTCAATGGGTACTAGTACTCAAACATGACTATTGGTACGGTACCCCTGGGTACTGGCAGGGGTACCGGTACTCACATGCGTGCCGATATAGAAATTACTTACTAGAAATCCTAGATTTCCACAAGTATCGATATGGGTTGACCTGCACCGATATGACCCTCAAATGTGTACCTATATGGCCAAATCTTGTACCGATACCCTATTCACGGATTCGTACCATTTCCTTGAATTACAATAATACAACGTTTTATTCAATTCCCTAAAGCTTATGGAAGTCATTAGAGTTTGTTCACTATCGCATTTCTCCAATTAATATTAGTTATCGACTTTATAATCATTTAATCGTGTATTTATCCCTTAAACATAATTCACCTCAAAAATGTCAATCTATTTGATCAAGCATACAAGACATCACAATTATTTCAATCAATCAAATAATCATACGAGCATCCCAAATGAACTTACACAGTCTCTAAAGCCTCCATGAGTCCCTTCATATCCGTAACATCATCATGTACCTCAAAAATATCGAGTCTCATACTGTTGGTCTTCACACATACATATTCAGCATATAACTATTTTACAAATACTAACATGCAAGGCAATCACATTTATGATGCTCATGAAGCGATAGGAGTTCGAAGTATACTAACCTCAAGCATTAACGGTAAATCCTCATATAAGCTTCCCGATTACTCCACTTGGTCTAATATCCGATCTCGAATAATTCTCATATAAAAACGAAATGAAAACACATTAATTTCATGTATTGCCTATTCAAATCACAAGGTCAAAAGTGTACAAACATCTTACCGGGTTCAAATTTTGCAATACGGAATGTACCAACAGACTTAGAACGTCGAGAAACTTGTGGGTAAGCTCCCCAAAAAAACTCAATGGTCGGTCAAAACTGGTCAAGGACTGGTCAAAGGTCTAGTGATCTAGTGTGGCACAGGTTCACAACAAATAAGGTGCACCCACTGGCAGTGATCCAATGCAGTAGGGAGTAGGTGCACCCAAGTACGAGATCCAAGGCGGTGCGATGCACTAGATCATGGTGCACATGCCAGAGCAAACGCACGCCCACTCGTAGGGACAACGCATGGTGGAGCGTGGGAGGCCTTTTGATGGTCGGACGATGACGGCGAGCTCCAGATCTGTACTTCTCTAGTTGGTGAGTCTAGTGGTGTCCTCTAGTTCTGATTTCAATCGTCATAATTGCCTTATTTTGAACCCTCTAAAACTATTCTCTTTTTACCCCATCGAACAGCAGCGGTGACGACGAAAAGAGGACCACTGTCATACTCGTCTCCTTAAGGTGAAACTGATGGTACCGACAGTGAGAGCCACAGAGGCTCTAGTGGCCGTAGATCAGGTTTAAAATCACCCTCTACACTATTTCTCCCTCTCTAAAATATCATTTTCTCCTATCCATTTTAATATTCTCTCTTCCCCCTTATTATTCTAATTTTTCTCTCTCTTTATCTCTTTCTCCTCATCTTTTAAATTTCAAACTCTCTTCAACTAAAAGATGATAACCATTTTAATAAAAGCCCAACACTAAAATCTTCTTTTTTGCCACTAGGCCCAAATTAAATATTCTTAATTTAGACTCCCAACATAAGAAACCAATACCCAGATTTGAGGCCCGATTTGTTAACCCAAAATTCGGGTTGTTAAATTTACAATAGACTTTATTATCTTTTTAGTCCAAACTTTTGTGTTGTACAAAATTTAATTTCATATATTATTATTATTATTAAAAAATATGACAATTGGAATAATGTCACAATGTGGTGGGAGTCCGAATGACATATATTTCACACTTTTTCATAACAAATTTGATTTATATATCATATGAATGGGCCATGGGGCGGGTTAGGGATGGCAATGGATCGAACTTGGATCGGACTTTATAAAGTCCAATCCAATTAATAATCGGATCTCCAAAAAAATCTAAGTCTGAATCCAAGTCTGATTACATTAATCTGAGTCCGACCCAATAAAATATCTAAAATCCAAATCTGAAAGTCTATTTTTTTCCTTTTTTAAAGTAACAACTCAAACAAATATCTTTAAATAAAAATAACAAAGAATTTTCATCAAACGAATATGGGTGATTAAGGGTGAAGAATTACCTATTTAAAATCTATAATTATGAATTTGGAGAAGATATATACCCAATCACGATTCTATGATGTCGATTCCTAAGCCGCAACGATAACGCTCCGACCTCTACGTAGTTAAACCCAGTTGAAACGAGCATATAAAACTTTGTAAACTATTTAGAGGGTTTTTTCCAAAAAAAAATAATGACTGCTAGATCTCTCAAGCTTTTATATAACCTTTGTAATCATAATTTAACTAATATTAAGATTTCAATATATATATATTAATATATATAATCCTAATTTAACTTTAATTAGGATTTCGAAATATATATGCATATATATATATATATATATATATTAAATATATATAATCTCAATTCAACTTCATTAGGATTTCAATATATATATTAAATATATATAATCCCAATTCAACTTAATTAGGATTTCAATATATATATCTATATTAATATACATAATCCCAGTTCAACTTAATTATGATTTCAATATATATCTATATTTTTTAAATCTAAGAGTTTTGAATGTTTTTATTTAGATTCATATATGGATCAGACTTAGATCGGACTCAGATCAGATATGGATTTGGATCAGATCATGACAATGACCATATCCGATCCACCTCTTATTAGGACTCAAACCTTTTTTTGGGTTCGAACTTTTTTCAATCGGATTTTTTTTCTTCAGATCGGATTTGGATTATATTGCCACCCCTAGGGCGGGTAAGAAGGGGATTAGGTAGGTTTCATGACTTATGTGGGTGATGGGGCGAAGATGGTTATAATCTTGTGGGTTGCGGGGCAGGGATGAAGATGAAAATTCTTGACGGAAATTGGTGTGAGAAGAGTACCCTTCGCACCTTCTCTATCCAACTGGCATCCCTATCTCTACCCTAAGCGTTATAACTCTTTTCCTTTTTATCTTTGTTTAGTCGATGGCAAGATTAGTTTTGATGCTAGGCGTCGATCGCTAGTAATCTTTCATTTCTCTTTGCTTTATTATATCTTATCTTTACTTTTTTTTTAGTTTCTAATAAGAAGAAGTCTGATTTTGTGGCATGTTTTCCTCTCTTTTATAGCACATTATTCTCTATATTTTGGCACGTTTTCTGTCTTTATTTTCGATCGTTTGACCATTTTTTATTTGTTTTCCTCAAGGTTAGATTTGAGGTTGCATCGATTGACTAAGATGATACTTATTTGCTTATCCTGCTAATTTTCCCGACTTTGGACCATCGAACTGGATTTAGATACACGCTCACAATCATTGTTTCTGGTTTGCGCTTGAGTTGTGGTATTGACCATTTTGTCAACATGGCTTCATTGTTATATGCATTTTTATGTTAGTATTGATGGTTTTCATCCTTTATCGTTGATTAATGATGTTGTTTGTATCTAACTTTTGTTTGAGTCTTTTGGTTGGGTTTTTAACATTTTCCTTGTATGATCTTTTTTGATTAAATAGAGATGTTTTACATTCCCATGGCGGGATTCGAACTCATACAAGATGGGGCAATATGAGCATCCTTAGCCACTAGGCTTATTAATGGATCTCTCCTTGTATGATCCTTTAATGATATTAGGTGGCTATTTTTTGTTTCAATGTTATACAAAAATATCTGAATTATGTGTTTAATTTAGTTTTATTGTTGTAAATCCTCATTGTAATTTTAAATATTTTATCTTTTAATAAAACTATCAGCTCCATTAAAAATAATTAATTCTAATTAAGTACGTATAACGTATTAATCGGGCTTATATATCATATTAGTACCTAAAGTATACCGACTTTTTCATTTTAGTACCTAAAGTATTTTTTTGGTCAAAATAAGTACCTAAAGTGTACTTTTTGGTTAAACTAGGTACCTAAAGTATAATTTTTGGTCAAAATAGGTACCTAAACTATTTTTTCGTCAAAGTAAGTATCTAAAGTATATTTTTTGGTCAAAATATGTATCTAAAGTATTTTTAGGTCAAAATTGGTACTTAAAGTATTCATATTTTTATATAGGTTCCTAAAAATTGTCAAGTAACATTAATTAAAAGGATTATTATCCTATACACTTGCAGTGAATTTTTTTATTTCCACAAGTGCCACAATTATAGGGTTTAGGGTTTTAATTTAGGGTTAGAGTTTAGAGTGTAGGGGTTTAGAATTTAGGGGTCATGGTTGAAATTTAGGGTTTAGGGTAATATGGGTAAGATTTAGGTTTTAACCTACAAACCCTAAATTTTAACCCTAAACCCAAAATTATATCAATAACCCCTAAATTCAGAACTACTAAACTTAAACCCCTAAACTTTAAACCCTAAACAGAGTATCTAACCCCTAAAACTAAGGCGCTTGTGTAAAAAAAATTTCACAAACGCTTGTGTATAGAACAATTACCCTAATTAAAAAATACATTGTGTGCCTATTTTAAAGAAAAATATACTTTAGGTACTTATTTTAATAAAAAATTACTTTAGATACTTACTTTGACGAAAAAATAGTTTAGGTACCTAATTTGACCAAAAAATATACTTTAAGTACTTATTTTGACTAAAAAATACTTTAAATACCAAAATGAAAAAGTTGGTATACTTTAAGTACTAATATGATATATAAGCTTATTAATCGAGTATTAAGTTAGCTAAAAAAATATTTTTTATTGTTAAATATTTTTATTTTAGGTTTTTGAAAATATAAATAGAACTTTTATATAATCATTAAATAAAATAATTAAATATTACTATTTAAAAATTGAAGACGTGATAAATAAATTTATATACAAATCATTTGTCATTTCAATTATAATCATTATTTTTGTAGACTTCAAATTTTATTAAGGTCTGTTAATTAGGCCCAGATCTACAAAAGGCCAGATCTAACCCAATCTCTCTCAACCTCCAAACATTGTCTCGCCCTCTCTCACCTTTATACGGCTCTCCTACTAGCCATCCCTCACAGAGTTATAATCGGCCACTCCCTTCATACACCTTCGTCAAAATCCAGCAATTAAAACCACCCACAAACCCTCTTATTTAAACCTAGTAGAATAAAGGATCAGAAGGAAGAACCTACAGAAAAAAAAGAGAGAAAAAAAAAGGAATTTTACTTTTGTGCTTCACCGGGTTCTGGTTATTGGAGCATTATTTCCTCAATTCGAATGGTGAGGAGGAAGTCCACACGGTGGAGAACCTTATATTCCAAATCCAGCCCGATCCAACGATAGATTTGGGAGATCGAAATCTGGGAGGGCGTATGATTTTTCAGCTTAATATGTGTACTATGGGGTATTTTCTGGCAAAATAGAGCTCAAATATGAGATCGGTGCGTTGAATCGAGTCTCTAAGGGAATTTTTGGCTTCAACTACTACCGTTGACGATGACGGTCTGTGATCGATGGACGACGATGAGCGGCAATGGCATCGTTGTTGGCTAAAGAGAAAGGAGAAAAAAATAAAGGAAAGGGAAGAGAAGAAAGAAAAATAATATAAAAGTGTTCATCTTATAAGCTAGGTAAAATAATGTTATCTAGACTTAGGTTAAAAAAATTAAAGCAAACAATTATTGAATACAATTGAATTTATTAAACAATCTAACAATCTCGTAATATTAATAATTTTAAATTTATCTCAAAACTCTTTATTTACTTTTCTGACAGCTAATAACTTTGTCTATTAAAAAAGAAAAATATGAGACTTTAAAATAATTTAAAATACTAAAGAATATAATTAAGTGGCCCACCAACATCTTTTATTCTACTTTTATAGATATTATCTAACGAGTGTGTAAGTGAAATATTTTGCATACCCTTCTAGCTTAATTTTTGCATGTGTTTAGACTTATTTAGTTGCATTTAGGAGTAGTTTGCATATAGTTATGAAGTTATGGTGATTGGGCTTAATGTTTATCTATATTCGTGCTATTAACGGGAAAGACAGTAGTTTTTAGTGTTGTTTGTGCAGGAAGTAACAAAGCAATGAAGCGTTGGAACATTGGAGTATAATTCTCTCATGTTGGAATGGATGCTACCACAATTACTGTGACGTTGGAGACAAATCTTGGACCCTTTAATATGATTTAATGCGTGGTCTCCTCTCCTTTATTGAGCCATTAATGACATAAAAAGCAAAGGTTCTCTTTGTTGGATCACATGAAACTTTATTAAAAGCATATGACAAGATATATTCTTTTATTGAGCATTTAATGACGCAAAAAAGTAAGATTTTTATTAAAAGATTACTTGCACTTTAGGGTTTTTAAAACCCTAGAAAAGTCACCTCTATATAAAGACATCAAGGGCAACAATTAAGAGGAGGTTGCACTTAACGCACAAATACACAGTGAAACTTTTATTCAAGCAGTAACAACCTTTGTATTCTTCATCGGAGAACCACCATTATCGAAGGTTAAAAGAAGTCTCCAAGCGACGAAAAGCTATCGAGAGAGGCTTGGGGAGTTTGAAGCGCTGCAACAAAAGTTCGAGGGTACGGAGAAGAAATCATAGGACGCTTTGATTCTCATTCTCTCTTGATTTATCGGCTGTTATAGTTTTAATTGTTTTTATTATAATTGATATTTGCTCAGACATGAGTGAAATACCTTTTGTTAGGTTTTATTGTTTTAAGATTCTATGTTTTAATTACTTGTTCAATGTTATAACTTTTTTCCTTTATCTAAAAAAATAAAAGTTAGAATTAAACTAAAAATTAAGTGCAACTACTAAGATATTATCAGTCGTCAATCCTCGACAACGACGCCAAAAATTTGATGCGTAAAACATAGTATGCGTAATTAGAGCAAGTATACCTTGTCACACAAGTAATAAAGTGATAAGTATCGAGTGTCGAACCTATAGGGATTGGAATGATAAACTCAAAACAATCACACTTAAGAGTTAGTGAAATAAGAAGAAGAAGATATGGTGATAAAAACTATAAACTAAATGCGATAAAAAGTAAAGATGAAGCAATGATCAAAGGACAAACAAATGTTGAGCAAAGATTCAAATAATTATGGATGTTGGGTTTATTGCTTAAGAACTATGCTAATTACCATTCGAATGTTATAACAGTTGGCAATACATGTCCGCGTAAACCAATTAGAATCTCTATCTATTCGACATGATTTTCTAATGAACTTCTGACCCTCTCGATGCCTAGAAGTTAATAACATTGAAGCTAAGGTGATACATGTCTGCGTGAACCCTAACAACTTTATTATTTGTTTAAGAACTCCCTTTTAGCCATTAAAACCCTAAACTTATGTCTAAGCCAGATTAAGACTAAGTTAACAGCTTAGCCTCACTGTTCACGTTTGTCTAACTTAACTCTCTCGATATTAAGCCACAAATCAATAATTAAAAAGCCTCTTTCGATAGCTCTTACAATACTTAAGCATGAAGAATAATGAACAAGATAGATAAAGGAAAAAGATGTAACAATGAACACGTAATTAAAACATAGAATCATAAAACAATAAAATCCAACAAAAAGTATTTAACTCATGTCTGAGCAAATAGCAACCATAATAAAAACAATTAAAACTATAGCAACCGATAAAGCAAGAGAGAAAGAGAATCAAAGCATCCTAAGATTTCTTCTTCGTGCCCTAAAATATTGTTGCAGTGCTCCAAACTCCTTAAGCCTCTCTCGATAGCTTTTCGTCACTTGGAGACTCCTCTTAACCTTCGAAAATAGTGGTTCTCCGATGAAGAAGACAAAGGGCTGTTACTTCTTGAATAAAAGCTTCACTGCGTATTTGTGCGTTAAGTGCAGCCTCCTCTTAATTGTTGCCCTTGATGTATTTATATAGAGGTGGCTCTCCTAGGGTTTAAAAATCCTAAAGTGCAAGTAATCTTTTAATGAGAATCTTACTTTTCTGCGTCATTAAATGCTCAATAAAAGAATATATGTTGTCACATGCTTTTAATAAAGTGTCATGTGATCCAGCAAAGAGAATCTTTGCTTTTCCACGTCATTAATGGCTCCATGAAAGAGAGGGGATCACGCATTAAATCATATTAAAGGGTATAAGATTTGTCTCCAGCGTCACAACGAATGTTGTAGCATCCAGTCCAGCACGAGAGAATTCTGCTCCAATGTTCCAACGCTTTAATGCTTTGTTAATTCCTGCGCAAGCAACACTAAAAACTACTACATTTCCCGTTAATAGCATCAGTATAGATAAACATTAAGCTCAAGCACCATAACTCCGTAACTATATGCAAACTACTCCCAAATACAGCTAAATGAGTTTAAACACATGCAAAAGTTAAGCTAAAAGGGTATTCAAAATATGTTATTTACACACTCGTCATCCTCTTTAGTGTTTGCTTGAGTTTGGTTACTTTAAGTTTCACATGGTGGATTAAGTGGGTTCAAATATATTTGATATTAAGTTAAAATACATTTAATTTCAATATATTGATAATGTAGATGCTTAGAAACCAAAAGGGAAAAAATGCTAAAGGGTCAAATTTGCCTCTATAGTAAACCTAAATCAGCAATGTTGCCCTTATTTTTTTGCATTAATTTTACCCTCGAAGTCATTCAATTGCATCAATTTTGCCCCATGACACACGTTGATCGTTAAAGTGCTGACGTGGCAGTTAACGGTGCTGACATGATGGTCCACTATGTTGACATAGCAGTCCATTATGTTGACGTGGCAGTCCACGATGCTGATGTGGTAGTACACATGTGATGATGATGTGACAGAGTGGTTGAATTGAATTTTTTAACTGACTTCGAGGGCATGGTTGATTATTTTGCCGAGTTTAGGGGCATAATTGATTTTAATTGAATGTTCGTAATTTATTTAATATTTAAGCTAAAAAAAATAAGATTAAAAGTTAGAGTTGAACTTTTACAAACAGAATATATGAAAAATCGATTAACAAATTTGCGTAAATATCCTTTGGGTCTATGATAATTTTAAAAATAAGATAAGTGAGAACTCTCGTAAAAATCAAAATATTTTTTAGGTTTTTTAAAAAACCATAAATTTAATAAAAAATAAATATAAAATTCAAAAATATTATTGAAAATAAAAACTAATATAAAATTAAAATATATTAGAAATTATAAAAATGATAAAATATAAAAATTAAAAAGTATTAAAAATTGAACAATTTCATCAAAAAAGTCTTCAACTTTGTCAGTCGGAGTATTACCATTCGTTAAAAAATTTCAGTGGAATCATCCTTATATTACAGTAACAATAAAACTCAATTTTTTTTTTATTTTTCTTCATCGAACTGATGCTCATTAATACTTGATAAAGAAAAACGAATGAGAATTTTGGTTTTATTACTACTCTAATAGAATGATGATTCCATTGAAAATTTGTTCAAGGAATATTAGTAGGCTTAGCATAACCATAAATAATTGAATACTTTTTTATTGGATGGTTTTTATAAATCTTTTGATTTTTTATATTTATAACTTTTGATATTTTTAATTTTATATTTTTTACTAAACTTTTTAAATTCATTATAGTGTTTTCATTTTTATATTTTATGATTATTTAAATATTATTTAAATATTTTTAAATTTTAATAAATTTTTATTTCTTTTATCTTAAATATTAAATTAGTTATCAAACATTCAATTAAAATAATTATGCCCATTATCTTAAATATTAAATAAGTTATCAAACATTCAATTAAAATAATTATGCCCATGAACTCGGTAAAATAATCAATTATGCCCTCAAAGTCGGTTAAAAAATAAATTAAACCCCTCTACCACATCATCATCACATGTATACTGCCACATCAGTATAGTAGACCGCCATATCAGTATCGTTAACTTTCATGTCAGCACTTTAACGATAAACACCAGTCAAGGGGCAAACTTGATGCAATTAAATGAGTTTAAGGATCAATTGATGCAAAAAAGAGAGTAGTGATAATATTGTTGATTAGAGTTTATTATATTTTGGCAAATTTAACCCTTTAGCCGGAAAAAAAAATGGTAAATGCCTAGAGGCTAGAACCAAAGTGGGTCAATTGACTCTAGTAGGTTACATTTAAATTCGCCCCGGGATAAAACGACGCGGTTTTGGCACTTGGGACATACTTGACCCGTACAGATGGATCCGACACAGAAGATACGCACATTCTTTATCTTTTGGTTTTATTTTCTTTTAATCCTTCTGTTTTTTTTTTGCAATTTAATCCTTTTCAATATGAGTAATTGGTAATTTTTCTCTTTAATTTAGTTTCTTTATTTTAATTTAGTCCTTCATATTCTTAATTAAATTAGTTATTTATTTTTATTTATTTTCCTTGTTTTTGCAGTAATAGAGTTTGTTGTTGTTGTACATATAAATATTATTATTTACACATTTTTCTTTTAGTATTATTTCTCGTATTATTATTCACTATTATTAATACATACATATACATATATTATATGTAAATATATTTTTTCTACTCATATTTTCTATTTGTTGTATTTTATTATTTATTATTATTATTTTTTACTGATTATTGTCCTTTACTTTTTTATTTTTATTATTACTAACATATTTTATAGGTATCAAACTTTTTAGGCATGGTGGGGTCTATAACTTTTTTCATGCATAATCAACTTTGTTACTCGACTTTAATGAATGCATATCAAATTTATAAGTTTTTTGTTCTACCTTACAAAAAATGGTTGATGGCGACTTCAAACCTTCAACAGACATTTAAAGGTTCAATATTTTTTGAGTAGACCAAAATGATTTCGACATTTTTTATAAATATATTTTATATAAAATATTTTTCACTCATATTATACGTTACTGTGCTCGAAGACCTGCATTATTCTTCTTTAATAGATGAACGTTCAAAGATAAATAGTTGAATCTGCCAACAACTCGATCAATCATTTTCATACCTATTTAATATATCATATTATATTGGAGATTTAATTCATAAAATGTAATTAATCCCATCATTATAAGAAGAAAATTAACAAATTGAAAAAGTAAATAGCTGAATACACCAACAACTCAATGATTATTTTCGTAATTTCAGAAATAGTACTCACATTATTATTATTATTATTATTATTATTATTATTATTATTATTATTATTATTATTTTGCATTGTTAAGGAGAATAAATAAATTTTCGAAAAATATTCAAAATAAAATATTCCTTTAGGGGATTTAAGGACAATATTCAAATAAGTTTGACCAAAATTATTTTTTTCATTTTTGCAAACAAAATTTGTTTCTTTGTTATTGCCTTTATCATTTAATGATTGTTGACATGTGTTCACAACATATTTCGGCGTACAACAAGTACAAGACAATTGACTTATAATATCACATTGGTAATGAAATGATTTCACTTTCTTAGAAAAATCTTTATCACTCTTGGCATCCTTGTAATTTCACTCCTAGTTGGTATAAGTGTTCTTAAAATGAGTAAATTGTCCATATCTATGTCCATGACATTGACTATAATTGCTAATGTGACCTTTATTCTTTTCGTTATGTAGTGTCATATTCACTTAGAGGAATGAAGCGGAACCAGTAGAACGAGATTCATGATGTTTCATTAGTAACTCGTTGTTTTACTCAGTCAAAAGAAGACAAGATATTGATTCAGAATATTTTTCTTAAAACATTTTTTACGATATAGTGTTTGTAGGACAATATTACTTGCGTGAAAAATTGAGTATATTTTTTTCTGACATATCCTCGTCAATGATATTTTGACCACACAGTTTTAATTGTGAAGTAATTTGAAACATATTTGAATTGTACTCACTAATTGAATAATGATTTATCATGTTTGCATTTACTTCAAAAAATGCAACAAATATAATAATCTTATGAAATAAACAACATGCTTGCATTCACTCCATGGAATGTCTCACATAAAAATTCTTCGATCAAGACAAATTTTCGTGAACTTGAGAGAAGTCTATACTCGAGTTTTTTGACGCATACTTTCTAAAAGATACAAACTTTATAACAATCATACTATTAATTAATCATGCTTCCATTCACTTGAGGAATCGAAACAAATCAAATCAAATAAACATAAATTGAAGAAAAATACGTCTTTAAATTTTATCTTCAGTCACGCCATATTTTTTTTTCTATTCCATTTAAACAGATCATATAAAACTCAAAACATGATTAAAAGTTAAAACCATCAACTATCATCAATAAACAAATATTGATATTTAATTATAAATGGATGTAAATATAACATCCGTTTTAAAAAAATTATGATTAGTTTAAATAAATAAATTTTAAAAAATATTCAAAACGGGGTTATATTGATCTTTAAATATAACCATGTTTTGAATAAATAAATTTTAAAATTTAATATTAAAACATGCTTTTGTTCGTTATTACTTCCCCTTCAGATCTGCTTGTTAGTTCGTAATGTTTATCTGGTCAGAAGTTTGAATATAGGCGTGTGCTATCATTGGCGTTTCGTTGCGGATTTTTATTGCAATTGTAATCTGTGCTACTAGTGTTGTCGATTTTGTTTTGTTTTTATTAATAAGGAGAAAAATACTACCATAGGCTTAGTTAAAAACTTTTTTAAACTCAAATGGAAGAAATGAGAACCTATAATAGCATTACATATCCCGATTACGGAAAACAACCAAAGCTAATGCTAGCTACAACAATCATCATGCATGATATTTAAAATCTCATTCGGAGGATACATATAAATTCGAGACTAAAAATATTCCTCGAACCCAATCTCGCCAAGACATCAGCAACTCGGTTACCTTCCTTAAATACATGTCAAAATTCAACACTCCATTGATTTCACAGTAAATATCGGATGGACGCAAGCAATGAGGAATCTGGACTCCTCCCACCGTGATTCTATGTTTTTAATAATAGTTTAAGGCACTCTTTTCTCCTTCGTGGCTTATTTCAGCTCTAGTTGAATTTTGGAGGAATTTTTAACGATACCTTTCTATCTTTCAAAAAAAAATATATTAACGATGAGGACCATATCTAAATTTTTCTGATTGGTAAAAATATTCACACAAGGTATGCCTAACGTACGGAATCATTAGTAGTTAAACAATTATTATGAGTGTGACTTATCAACCAACGTCAATCCAATTTTTTTTTTGACAAATCATATCTAATCCTAATTAAATACATTTTTAGGACCATTAGGTCTTATTATGACCAAAATAGGACCCAAAATCCTATATTTCCCGAATTAGCACATTACAGTGGAGTCGCCAAAGAAGCACGACAAGTTTTAAATATGTTGTCACTAAATTTTCATCGCCCATATATATTTAATTATTTTATATTATTGTATATATATACATTATTACCTTATTATAATAAAAACCCAAAAAAATAAAGGGTCCAATTTAATTAAATAAGGATCCATTAAGCTCTAAAAATAAATCATTAGGCCTAATTAAGAAACCTACTCTAACCTAATTTTCAACCACGTGTGCAGGATTCAATCTCAACCGTCAGATTTAGGGTTGAGATCGGAAGGTTCAGATTGAACCGGGGAAAAAGAGAACCACTTCCCTATTCGCACCGCCGTTGGAGCCCGACTATCTCGCCCTTGCACCGGCAGCCGCGGTGTTCAATCGTCCGAGATCAAGGAAGAGCACCGGCGACCGACTATCTCCCACGTCACCACGTATCCACACCCCCCGCGCGTGGTCTCGCCCTTCGCAACTGCCCCACACCGTCGTGCTGCCCTTGCCCCGTCTCCACGAGTAGCCACGGGACCACCGCAGGTCCTCGTCGTAGCCCCAGTTCGCGCCGATGCTTCACCCGACCTCGCCGTGTGCCGCGAGCAGCAGTAGGGTTGTTGCGACAGCAACCACTTCGCGCGATGCTCGGCCCTTTGTAGGGCGCGATGCTGCGCAGGCAACCGTGCCACAGCGCAACACCAGCTGCCGAGACTTCCTGGACGCTAGGCCGTCCGAGATCGCGCCACCGCCGCCACCGTTCAACCCCTTGGCCAAAACCCTAAGAAGCAAATGAGGGAAATTAGGTTTAGGGCTCTCTTTTAGTTCGAATATGGAAAAAGTTAGATAAGATTTGAATGAAGATTCAAAATTAAATTTTCTTCAGACCAAATTTGAATCTACATAGAATGAAAAGTGAAAGAATCAGCCTAAAGTTGTTCCAAAAATTCGAATCAAATCAGCTTTAAATTAAATTGTATATGTATTTAATGGAAAAGTGAAAATCACCTAAAAATAGGTTTTTTTTTATTATTTCGAATTTTGGAATATTTAGGTCAAAAAAGCCTATATAAAAGGGTTTAGGTCTTTGTAACACACACGCACAATTCATTGAAGATATACTATTTAGTCTGAGAGAAACTCATAGAGAATTTTGCGTAATTTGTGCTCAAGTTTTTGTATAGGGATTTAGAGTTGGAATAAAAAGTCTGAATCATTCTTTTGAGGTATTCGTTTATTATTTTTCTTTATGTGTTATTTTTTGCTTAAGTAAATGAGGTTTTTTATTCTTGTTCGCATTCTTTAGAAAATTGATATTTGATCTATTTACTTTGAAAAAGAAATTCATAAAGATTTTTTTAAACTGAGTTATTTACATGTAATTCACCATATCTGTTGATCCTTTATCTTTTAATTTTCTTTTTATCATTGTTGTAAATTTAATCTTGTAAAAATTTAGAATTTTAACTTTGCAATTTCTTCCTTCTCAATATTGAAATTGGTATATATGTTTGTTTGTCTCTAATTCGTTTAAAAAATATTTGTGTTTATTATGCTTTGTAAATATGATTATTTAATATGTAGGATTAGATTAAATAAAGCCTTTAGGGTTAGGTACTAAATTACCTTAGTTAGAGCCTAGTAAGTATGAAAAATAAAATTTTCTTCATATTTAATGTTCATAAAAAACACTTAATCATATTTTAACCTTAATACATAAAATTTATCTAGACAACATTTTAGGTCAATAATCACTAACTTAGGATTATTAAAAGCTGCAACACACTAATTCTTTTCTTGCTTGTTTGATAAAAAGTGGAACTTAGTTAATGCGGTGTCCTACCAGAGGGAGGTAACGGGTTAGCGCCAGAAATGTTGGCCGTGATTAAAGTTTACTCTCATGGCGGTGGGGCCGTTAAAATGAAATCAAATTCATAAATGACCAATAATTTAAATTTCATACGAACTCACGAATTCCGACATTAAAACTTTTTGTAAATAGCCAGGTAAAATTTTTTGGGCACTGTGGGTGCCCTTCCCCACGCGTAACCGACTCCCAAACCTATTTTTGTTTTTGCAGACCAAAAATCGTTGTTTTAATAAAACAAAATGATTTTATTAAAATAACCCATTTTAGGTGATCCAATCACACATTTTTAAAATATTGGTGGCGACTCCGTTGATTTTGGTTTTTCTAAACGTCAAGACCACTCGAAAGAGGGTTGCGACAGCTTGGCGACTCTGCTGGGGAAATTTTTTTATTTTTTACAAAAAAGAGAGTCAAGCCACAAGCCGGTTACAATTTGTTTTAATGTCGGAAGTTGTGAGTTCGTGTAAAATTTAAATTTAATTGTCCATTTATGAATTTGATTCCGTTTTACGCATTTAAAACATAGTTTTAAGCTCTATACCGAGCTTCGTCCCGATCGTTTAAGTGAGGGGAAAACACTATTGCTTTCATGAGAATTGCAATTCTCTGCATAAACCTAGCAAGTACCTTCGGGGTTCATATGTCCTAGGTCTTTGTAAGGATTGCAATCCTTCGCATAAATCTAGGAAATGAGGACCCCCTAAGTTGAACTTGATTCGTCCGAAGCCTATAATGGGTGAGAATCAAGGGCCTTGCTACCCTTAGTAGGGGACAGCGAGGACAACTCAAGCATGCTGTCATTTGACACATCTCAAGAAAAGGGAACCCCTTGCCAAATCATCAGAAGGCCGGGGTAAACACAGTAATTGAAGAAGATGGAAGACTAGTCAAGGGATGTGTCTCAGAGGTAAAGGCTCACTTGAGATGGGTATGGGCCAAAATGGTCGACGCTGGAATACTAAAACGGAGGAACCTAGAAGTTGGAACGCAAGTAAAACTTACTACGAGTATCATGAAGAAGGAGGACATGAGATTCAGCTTTCTTCAGAGTTTCGGCAGTTAATCCAAACTAAGATGGATAACAGAGAGCTTGAGTTCTTCGAGAATAGAAAAACCAATGATGTATTGGAAGTGTACGCATTGGAGGAATCTTCAGCCAAAAAAGATTTAATAGGAATTAAGCCCTTGGTAATCAAACCCAAGGCAAGAATCATTGAACCCCTGAAGAGCGTAGCCCCAAGAATAATCATAAAGGCACCATCGCCTTTTCCCTATAAGGACAGCAAGCAAGTGCCCTAGAATTATACCTACACAGTGACAACATCGGGCAATACATCGGTCGAAGATGGACTAAAAGTGGAACCAGTCAATGAGGTGGTCCACTTTACAAGGAGTGGGAGGTGTTACTCCCCATAAACAACCGAAGATAGGGACGCAGTCCAGAGGAAGGTCATAGCCAATGAACAGAAGAAAGAAGCTAAAAAGATTTCTTCCTCGAACGCCCCCCGATGTGCCATGAACCAATGAAGGAGTCAGAGGCTCAATAGTTCTTGAAAAATACTTAAACATAGTGAGTATAGCGTGGTGGAGCAGCTTCACAAGCTCCTAGCGTGAATTTCCATGTTGTCACTCCTGCTAAGCTCTGAAGGCCATCGGGAAGCTCTGTTGAAAATTCTGAACCAAACATTTGTACCAAAAGAAATAATGACCGACAAGATGGTCAGCAACATTGTTGTGGATAACTTCATCTCCTTCAGTGACGATGAAATTCTAGAAGAGGATCGTACAAGGCTCTACATATCTCTACTCGATGCAAGGGGAACTTGCTACCATAGGTCCTTATCGATAATGGGTCAGCCCTGAATGTTCTACCCTTAGCGACCCTGAAGAAATTACCGATTGAGGACTCCCACATGAAAGCTTATCAGAACACCGTAAGAGCATTTGACGGAACCCAAAGAGAGGTGTTAAGAAAAATAGAAGTGCCCCTACAGATCGGGCCATCTACCTTTAACGTTGATTTCGTGGTAATAAACATCAAGCCCACCTACAGTTTCTTGCTTGGGAATCCTTGGATCCATACCGAAGGAGCAGTCCCTTCTACACTACACCATAAGCTGAAGTTCATGATTGACGGCCATCTGGTAATTGTCGGGGGCAGAAGAAGATATCATAGCCTTAGTATCAACCGATGCACTATATATTGAGATTGACAAGGGTGCACTGAAGTGTCATTTTAGAACCCTTGAGCTGATCAATGCTACTTTCGTCACTGAAGGAAGTAAGATCCCCGAGCTAAGATTATCTGATTACGCTACGATGCAAGTGAAGCAGACCTTAGAAAAAGGGGCAAAGATAGGGAATGATTTTGGTAAGCAGCTCCAAGGAAGACTATACCCTGTGGTTGTCCCCGAGAAGAGAGACCAATTTGGGCTAGGTTTTAAGCCTTGTAATCTGTAGAGGAGGGTAGCAATGAAGAGAAAGCATGAGAGAAGGAAGGCCAGGTTAAGTGGAGAGGAGGTTATGTGGGAATCGATGACATTTCCACCATTGAGGCACAACTTCATATCAGAAGGTTTCACAAGCCTGGATACTCTGAATGATAAGGAGGAAAAAGTGGGGCATGACTTGGATGAGATTTTTGTAGGCCTGGACATCAACGCAATATTGGACGAGGATGAAAGAAGCAAGTATCTGCCTATGATTTGCCCCTGCTCTGAGCTTACCTATTGGACTGCCAAAAAATTCATGTAGTTTTTAAATCAACTTTAGAGTAATTCTCAAAACCAACCCTTTTGCCTTAGGTCCGAAGGCATTTAGGGATCTTATGTAAAGGGTCTATGTCAAACCATAATGGTTTTTTATCTTCAATAAAATAGGTGTTTCCAGTAAAACTTGTGTGGCAAGCATGTTTCTATAAAAAACAACAAAAAATAAAAAACAAAAAGCAAACACAAACTATTTCATGCATTCATTTGTTTCATCCAACACCATTGTACATATTCGGTCCCTTCTCCTTTGCAGGTTTCTCGATATCAATGGTATAAATAACCCCGGATTTGACCCAGAAATAGACTTTGAACTGCCCATGTGTTTGGAAGAGTTCGAAAGCTATGACGATGAGGGGGAATATGACTTGCCTAACGATATGCTCAGGTTAATAGAAAGTGAGGAAAAACAGATTCTACCCCACAAGGTAGAATTAGAGGTTCTAAATCTTGAAAAAGAGGAAGATAAGCGTGAAGTGAAGATTGGCACCACCATCACCGCTGAGACCTGACAAAGTTTGATCAAGCTCCTACAAGAGTATAAGAACATATTCGCCTGGTCATATCAAGACATGCCCAGACATTGTAGTGCATCGGCTTTCTATAAGGGTAGGATGCAAGCCCGTGCAGTAGAAGATAAGAAGGATGAAGCCCGAAATGCTTCTGAAAATCAGAGATGAGGTGAAAAGTAATACGATGCATGGTTTTCTCGAAGTAGTGAAATATTTAGAATGTGTAGCTAACATTGTTCTGTAGCGACGTCCTTTCTTTCCTTTTGAAAATAAGCATTTGGTTTTCTTTTAGAAAATCCGTCGATACAAATTATCCCATAAATCACTTTTAAAATCTTAGTTTAAAGGGATTTCTTTTGAAAGATTTGTTTTTCCTTTGAAAATAATGAAAACTTAGAGTCGCCACCGGCCACTTGGGTAAGGTAGGCCGGACACCATAGAAAACTAGATATTCATTATGAAAGGGTCCGAGAGTTAGTTACGCGTAGGGAAGAATTAGCACCCCCATCATGCCCGAGAATCGGTATCTGAATATTTGTTGCTTTCAAAATGATGGAATTTTTTTGGAATTTGAATTGAATTTAACTCGGCGTACTTAATTGAAAATTTGGACTTAATTACACGGGATTTATCAAATTGGTGGATTTGAACTAATTGGACATTTAATTAATAAGGTTGGTGATACATCAGACCATAGATTAAACCGACATCGAATAAGCCCGACTCCGTGTTAATTTATGGTTCAATTTTCGTACGTCACCTTTATGCATGATGTAAGCAATTAAGATATGATGTAATGATTTTATCAAGTTTTAATATACCCTGAGTCGGTAAGAATTAATTCAAATATCTGCTCAACACCCTTTGAGCTCGGACTGTTACGACACAAATATCGGAACTAATAGATACCTCATTTTTCATGATTTAAATTAATTAATGCAAACTAAAGGTCACATGAATGACAGTTAAGGGATGGCAAGTAAAGGCTTAAAAATAAACACACAAAAGGCCTACTAAAAGCCCTAACCTGAAAGGCCCAAATTATGGAAATTTAAATTAGCGATCTAGTTACTAATTAGGTGATCCTAATATTAACCTAAATTAATTAACCCTCAAAAGGATAGAAAATCCTAACAAATTATGAGTTATCTTGTAACATGAAAATTAATTCAATCGATTTTAAACTAGTATTCCAATAAGCCAAGAACACTATTTAGAATAAATCAAATTAATTAATCATGGTTTTAAAATGTCAATCTAAACTTGCGATTAATTTTATCTCAAAAAGGATTAAGAAATGTTTAATTAATTTAATGAATTTATCATTTATTCCAATGAGCCAAGGATAAATTTAAATTCACTAAGACCTAGAATTAACTTAATTAATTTATAAATCATACCCCTATAAGACGAGCACATGATTTAAATTAATTAAATTAATTCTACCTTAATTCAATCTAAAGCCTAGCCTAAAGCCCCAAACAAAGCAAAGTCCAATCTACTTAAGCTAAACAAACTAAGCCCAAAACAAACAAATATATATATATATATATATATATATATATATATATATATATATATAGTGTACATTCTATACTGAAAACATATTATATGTATTTACCACTATGTTATATATTACAAAGAAACTATAACTTATGTACATTATAAAAACTTGTTTGATATGTATCATATAAAAAAAGAACTTCTATTATATTAAAAAAAACTACATATTATATAAAAAACTATATATTATACATACCATGTAAAACTGTACTTTATAAGGAAAACAAAATTATAGATATATTATATAAAACTATATTATATACACAAACATATTTTATGTACTTAAAGACTATAGGTTATATAAAACTACCTATTATATTTTATAAAATCAACTACATGTTATGTATAGCATATATAAAGAACTATGTATTATACTATTCATTACATTCACAAATTACCTACTATAACATGCATATTAAACATAACAGATGGATACATATCAAGCCATGTAAAACATGTATCAACAAGAAATTAAAAGCATAAATACCAGAAAACATGACTGAAATGCAAAAGAAACAAAACATACGGCAGAAATTAAACATGTATATAAAAAGGGCGATATGGCAAGGATTTCACAAGTCCAGGGACTGCAGGCATAAATAAAAAAGGTAGAATGGCGTAAAGGGCGTAATTATCCCTCACGGAGGGACCTATGTGGGGATTTACCCATGCGGAAGGACCGCGGGCGCAATTAGGTTAGGGCAGAGGGATTTAAAAAACAATTTACCCATTTTTAAAAAAGGACCGAGTATATAACTCATTTTTTATCCAAAAAAAGAAACTTTTGTAACCTTATACCATTTTCTGAGCTGAAATGCTCTCCTCATTCCACCCCTATTCAGATGAATGCCATCGCGGTGTTCATCTGCATCGTCCCTTATCTTAGAAACCGACCAAACACCACCGTGTCAGCCGCCTTTCAACAGTGGCCGGCGAACCCAAAACAAGCCCAAAACCTCATTTTGCCTCCCTGATTTAAAATCTGAGGTCCCCCCTTTCTGTTTTAAAATCAAAACCACGAGCATTGCTTATATCCTTCACCGACTCACCATGTATGATCCTGAAGGGACCGGTGGCTTGTCGTCAGCGAGAGAATACGAAGAGATGCAAGGGGAGGTGAACTGTTGCGGGGAAAACGAAACGACAAGGGTAAAATCTAAACCCTAACTCTACTATTTCCCCCTTTTTATTTGCATGTATACTTTTATGATGAAAATGATGCGAAAAGAAAGAAGAAAAAGGTTACCTCCAAACTTTGAGGTTTTTGCTTTCTTTTTCCTCTATTCCTAATTTTTCCAGTGTGTTACAACTGATTTAGGGTTCATCCTTTATACCCCGTTATTACATGTGTTTTTTGAAATATGAAAAATAGAAACCTAATATTCCTATTGGTTGCCTCTGATTTTTTTCTAATACTTTGATCTACTTTTGATTTTCTACCGATTTATCCCTCTGATCCTTTGATATTGTGTTTCTTTTGCATGTGAGTCGTGACGATCGGCTAGGGAGGAGGGAAGGTCAGATGGTAGATGGCGGAGCTCTGACGCCGTACTTATTGTCCCCTTAGATATCGTGGTCGTTCGAGAAGGGGAGGGGACTAGAGTGAGAAGATAGTTGGAGAACAAGGCTCGTTGGTAGCCACTGGTTCTGCCAACGTGGAAATGACATCAGAAGATCAATCGATGTGCGTGGCGGCCATACGGGAGATGATGAGCCAGAGGTAGATGTAGCACCAGGGCAGCTAGGGTTTTATGAATGCGATCTGGACTGTCAGATCTAAAATAGATTTGACAGTTGGTAGTTGGCTGTGCAAATATCAAAGAGTGTCAATTAGATTAAGGTTTTTGTGGTTATCAGATCAGAGCCTTATTTGGCCAAGGAAAACCTTTGATCCTATACTTAACAGTGAAAAAAAACTCAATGGGATGCGTATTGGGGCAGCATGACGAGACAGGAGGAAAAGAAAAGGCAATTTATTATCTGAGCAAAAAATTCACTGACTGTGAGACTAGATATGCACTGATTGAAAAGTTGTGCAGCGCATCGGTATGGGCAACCAAGAGACTCCGACAATACATGTTGTACCACACCACGTGGTTAATATCTAGACTGGACACCTTGAAATTCATGATGGAAGCACCGACCTTGTTAGGAAGGTTGGCTCGTTGGAAAATGTTACTTTCAAAATTTGATATCCAGCATGTAAGCTAGAAAATGATAAAAGAGAGTGTCGTAGTAGATTTCTTGGCAAGTCTTGCCTACGAGGACTATGAAGCACTAGTTTCCCTGATGAAGATCTGATGTGCATTTCGACTGAGGAAGATAATGATCAGGGGGAATCTTGGGTAATAAATTTTGACAGTGTTGTTAATGCGTTAGGTCGGGGCATTGGAGCAGTCTTAGTTTCACCAGAGGGGAATTATCACCCTTTCACTAGTCGATTGGATTTCTTTTGTACCAATAACATGGCTGAGTACGAGGCCTACATACTCGGTCTACAAGAAGCTATTGAATGGAAAATCAAAACTTTAAGAGTTTTTGGGGACTCGACACTGGTCATTTATCAAATTCGGGGAGAATGGGAGGTGAAATACGCAAAGTTGGTTAGGTATCACAAGTTGGTCCTCAAACTCATCAAAGAGTTCGACGAAATTACCTTCAGGTACCTCCCAAGAGAAGATAATCAAATGGCTGATACTCTTGCCACTCTGGCTGCCATGTTCAAAGCGAGTGAAGGTACCGAAATGATGTCAGTCAAGATGCAAATATTTGATTCCCCGGCTTACTGTTGTGATATAGAAGAGGAAGTAGATGGTCTTCCATGGTATCATGACATCTTGGAGTATATAAAAATCCAAAAGTACCCTTCGCAGACAACCGATAATGACAAGAAAACGATTAGGAAGTTGGCTGCATGATATGTTCTCGATGGAGAAGTACTGTACAAGAAAGGTTGAGAACAGGTACTTTTGAGGTGCGTGGATGCTAAGGAAGCCAAATGATCCTAGAAGAGGTCCACGAAGGAACATGTGGAACACACCCTAGTGGTTTCACCATGGCTAGGCGAATCATGTGCTTCGGGTATTACTGGTCTACGATGGAAGAAGACTACATCATTTATGCTTGAAAATACCATAAGTGCCAAGTTTATGTAGACAAAATCCATACACCTCCGTAACCACTCCATGTTATGATAGCTCCTTGGCCTTTCTCAACGTGGGGCATGGATGTAATTGGACAAATCCACCCTAAAGCATCAAGCGGGCATAGATTCATCTTGGTGGCCATTGATTACTTTGCCAAATGGGTATAAGTTGTATCGTATGTGAATGTCACTAGATTGATGGTATGTAGATTCCTAAAGAAAGAGATTATCTGCCACTGCGGTTTGCTTAAGAAGATTATCACTGATAACGCCTCAAACAACAAGATAATAGCTGGGGTTTGTGAGCAGTTCAAGATTGAGCATCACAATTCAGTAACCTACGGCCCGAAAATGAATGGGGCTGTAGAAGTCGCCAATAAGAACATCAAGAAAATAGTTGCGAAGATGGCTGACACCTACAAGGATTGGCATGAGAAGTTGCCATTTGCTTTATTCGCTTATAGAACCGTTGTGCGAACTTCCACGGGGCAACACTATTTTTAGAAGTATATAGATTAGAGGTTGTCTTACCGATCGAGGTAGAAATTCCGTCCCTCCGAGTTCTTATAGAGGCAGAACTAGAAGAAGCTGAATTTATCCAAGCAAGATATGCTAATTGAACCTCATTGATGAAAAAAGATTGAAAGCCATCTACAGCGGTCAAATGTATCAAAAGAGAATGGTACGAGCCCACGACAAGAAAGTTCATTCGAGAGAGTTTCGAGAGGGGGATTTGGTGTTAAAGAAAAAATTTCCAATCCAAGCTGATTCTCAAGGAAAATGGGCACCTAATTGGGATAGGCCTTACGTCGTAACAAAGGCTTTCTCCAGAGGAGCATTAATCTTAGCTGAAATGGATGGAGAGGAGCTCAAGAATCCGGTAAACTCAGATTCGGTTAAGAGATATTATGCATGAAGATGAAAACCTGATAGGGCGCCTCAAAAAAAGAAAAAAAGGGAAAAAGAAAGAAAAAAAGGAAAAAAGAAAAAAAAAGGGTTCAAGATGAAAACTCGCAAAGGGCGTCTTGAAACCAAAAGTGGGTTCGAAGTGAAAACACGCAAAAGGGTGGCTCGAATTTTTGCAACTGGTCGGGCGACTAATGACTCTCTCGGAGACTTGACATTTCGGGAGGAATTTCGTATCTTCATGCGTTGTTATAGAGGACAAAATCTTCTTGACAAAGGCAGTGTTCAGGGTCATTTCTGGTACTTCAATTCAGGAAAGTTTTAACCCTTGATATCTGGATACTTATTCTCCAATCCCTTCACTTTGTACCTTGTTTTCATGTTTGCCACAATATTAATGAAGTTTCTTTTCAAAGACTTTTCTCTCTTGCATCTCTATCCCTTTGAATAAACATCTTATATTAGGACAAGAGCCATTTGGTTGACATCATGAAATCATGCAAAAGATTTTTGTGCATTACTTTAAAAATGGTCTAAAAAGTATGGTAACTATGATGTAGTCTGTTGGCTAAATTTCGAGTCATAAATAAGAGATCTTGCTTGATAAAAATGCATGGTATAGTCGGGGCAATAGGGAATTACCATATCAATCGACCACACATCAGGTGGATATTCTCCTTTGAGTAAACTGGAATCTCACAAGGAACCGTAAAAGGGTTTGATTGTATTTCAAGAGATAACCAAAGATCTATAGCTTTCCCAAGAATTGCTTAAAAGGCCTTTCATACAATATTGATGTATCAACTAGGATTACAAGATCACTGGATTGAGTGAGCAAAGATCGGATGTTTTTGATGAAGCAAAGAGATACAAAGAGTGAGAATGGTAAAGTAGAGATAGTAGAGATGGTTGCTTGTCTGGGCTAAACGAGTGAATCATATTAAAAAGAAAACCATAAAACTTGACATGAATTTATGTTTCAGACATCCTTAGGAGTATAATCATCATATTTGCATCAGTTATTTTGACAGGTATGCAAAAGCTTTCCCCATGAAGATGAAACCCGTCTATCCGTTCAGGTGTAAGGAGAACATAACCCGTCTATTCGTTCAGGTGTAAGGAGAATAGAACCCCGTCTATCTGTTCAGGCGTAAGGATAATGGAACCCATCTATCCGTTCAGACATAAGGAGAATAGAACCCGTCTATCTGTTCAAACGTATGGAGAATAGAACCCGCCTATTTATTCAAGCATAAGGAGAATAGAATCCGCCTATTCATTCAGGCATAAGGAGAATAGAACCCGTTTATCCGTTCAGACGTAAGAAGAATGGAGACCAATCTATCCGTTCAAGCATAAGGAGAATGGAACCCGCCTATTCATTCAGGCATAAAGAGAATGAAACCCGTATATACGTTTAGACGTAAGGAGAATGGGACCCGACTATCTATTTAGACGTAAGAAGAATGGAACTCGTCTATTCGTTTAGACGTGAGGAGAATAGAACCCGTCTACCAATTCAAATGTAAGTAGAATAGAAACTGTCTATCTGGTCAGACGTAAGGAGAATAGAACCCGCCTATTCATTTAGACGACAGGAGAATGGAACCCGTCTATCCGTTCATACACTAGGAGAATGGAGCCCAGCCTATCCGTTCAGGCAAAAGGAGAATGGAACTAGCCTATCCGTTTGGGGCGTTAGAAGAAAGAAATTGAACAGTGAATTGGCGATCGGTGAAAATCAGTGTCTTGTTCTTTGCTCTATTTCTGTTTCACCGAAATAAGCAAAGAGAGTCAGCTTTTTTCACTAAATTTTCACCGCCCTTATATATTTATTTATTTTATATTATTGTATATATATTATTACCTTATTAAAATAAAAACCAAAAAGAAATAAAGGGGTCCAATTTAATAAATAGCTCCAATTTAATTAAATAAGGATCCATTGAGCCCTAAAAATAAATCATTGGGCCCAATTAAAAAACCCAATCTAACTTAATTTTCAACCACATGAGCAGTATTCAATCTCAACCGTTAGATCTAGGGTTGAGATCGGAAAATCCAGATTGAACTGGGGAAAAAGGGAACCACTTCCCCATTCGCTCCGCCGTTGGAGCCCGACCAGCTCGCCCTTGCACCGGTAGCCGCAACGTTCAACCATCCAGGATCGAGGAAAAGCACTGGCGACTAGCTATCTCCTACGACGCCCCATCGCCGCGTCTCCGCTCCCTCTGTGAGAGTTCTCGCCCTTCGCAACTGCCCTACACTATTGTGTTACCCTCGCCCCATCTCCACGAGTAGCCACGAGAACACTGCAGGTCCTCGTCGTAGCCCTGAGTCACGCCGATGCTTCACCCGACCTCGTCGTATGCTACGAGAAGCAACAGGGTTACTGCGATAGCAACCACTTCGCCGGCGAGACCCCCTGGATGCTGGGTCGTCCGAGATTGCGCCACTACCGCCACTCTTCATCCCCCATAAGAAGTAAATGAGGGAAATTAAGGTTAGGGTTAAGGCTCTCTTTTGGTTCAAATATGGAAAAAGTTAGATCAGATTCGAATAAAGATTCAAAATTAAATTTTCTTCAAACCAAATTTGAATCTGCATTGAATGAAAAGGGAAAGAATCAACCCAAAGTTGCCCCAAAAATTCGAATCAAATCAGCTTTAAATTAACTTGTATCTGCATTTAATCGAAAAAGTGAAAAATCACCCAAAATTGACTTTTTTATTATTCCGAATTTTGGGATTTTTAGGTTAAAAAAGCCTATATAAAGGGGTTCAGGTCTTTGTAACACATACACACAATTCATTGAAGAGATACAGTTTAGTCTGAGAGAAACTCAGAGAATTCTGCGCATTTTGTGCTCAAGTTTTTGTACTGAGATTTGGAGTTGGAATAAAAGTCTGAAGCATTCTTTTGAGGTATTCATTTATTATTTTTCTTTTCGTGTTCTTTTTTGCTTAAGTAAAAGAGGTTTTTTTATTCTTGTTCGTGTTCTTTAGAAAATTGATATTTGATCTATTTACTTTGAAAAAGAAATTCATAAAGAGTTTTTCAAACTGAGTTATTTACATGTAATTCACCATCTCCATTGATCCTTTAACTTTTTAATTTTCTTTTCATCATTGTTGTAAATTTAATCTTGTAAAAATTTGGAATTTTAACTTTGTAATTTCTTCCTTCTAAATATTGAAATAGGTATATATATTTGTTTGTCTCTAATTCGTTTAAAAAATATTTGTGCTTATTTATGCTTTGTAAATATGATTGTTTAATATGTAGGATTAGGTTAAATAAAGGCCTTAGGGTTAGGTACTAAATTACCTTAGTTAGAGCCTTGCAAGTATGAAAAATAAAAGTTTCCTCATATTTAATTTTCATAAAAAAACACCAAATCACATTTTAACCTTAATAGATAAAATTTACCTAGACAACATTTTAGGTCAATAATCACTCACTTAGGATAACTAAAAGCTGCAACGCACTAATTCTTTTCTTGCTTGTTTGATAAAAAGTGAAACTTAATTAATGTGTGTCCTACCAAAGGGAGGTACCGAGTTAGCGTCAGAAATGTTGGCGGTGATTAAAGTTTACTCTCTTGGAGGCGGGGCTGTTAAAATGAAATCAAATTCATAAATGGACAATAATTTAAATTTCATACGAACTCACAAATTTCGGCATTAAAACTTTTTGTAAATGGCTAGGTACCAATTTTTGGGCGCTGTGGGGGTGCTAACTCTTCCCCCTCGTAATTGATTCCCGAATCCATTTTTGGTTTCGTAGACAAAAAATCGTTGTTTGAATAAAAAATAATTTTATTAAAATAACTCATTTTAAGTGATCCGATCACACATTTTTAAAAGATTAGTGGCAAATTTGTTGATTTTGGTTTTTCTAAACGTCGAGACTACTAGAAAGAGGGTTGCAACAAAATGTATATTATTATTTTTATTAAAACTCGTCATAGACGTTCGGTGAGTTCCAATTAAATTTTTTAAAAAAATATCTTTTTTAAACCTTAATTATGGGATTACCATAATCCTAAACCGAACTCGTTCTAGGGGCACGACGAGTTTCCTCGACTTAACGACGTTCTATGGCAAAGCATAATGACGTTTCGAATGCATTGAACTCGCCGTGTGTGCATGACGAGTTTGGATTAGGTTTAGGTATTAAGATTTAAACCGAAAGTGTTTTAAAGTTTGGGTTATAAATTATGTAGGTAACATTTATTTTAAAAAAAAAAATGACAAGTTTTGAAAAGGTGTTTTATTAAAAATTAAAATTTTGAAATTTGTAAAGTATCTAACATTTTGTAATTGTATTTTAGTGCACAAATATTTTAAGTAGTAAGTTGTATAATGTCTTAAACAAAATATAGAAGTTTAATTTAATTATTTAATTTCAAAATTATAACCCTTTAGGTAAATTATGCAGTGGTGAAAAGTTAGATCGAAATGAAGTGAAGTTTCATACTAAGATTAATGTTAAAACATGGGTACTTAGTATAAAAATAAAACAACATATTTATGTTAGAGATGGATAGTTTGGCATTCTATGACCTGAAAGTCTACAATTCGCGCAGAGTCTAGGTTGTTCGATAAGCTTGCAGCGACGCATGTCATCCATATCATTCTGAATCCTTGTGGCTCTTGGACTCCTGCTTTTTCCCTTCTCAAACTTTGGCCATATAAAATTGTGGGTCATGTCTTTTCAGCATTCCATTCAGTTTTGTTGTTGATTGGTGGGAATTCCATTTCGTAGACCTTAAATACTCAATGAAGCTAGTATACATGATCCACATATTCCTTGTAATCGAGCCTGGCAACGGAGCATGCAGCGATGACATGCTCACATGGAGTCTTTAGTGCTTGGAATGAGCCAAAATCGCATAATATGTGTTCGAGACCCACCTTGTACGATGTTGGGTCAAAACCATGCTCACATGTAGCCCGTTTGATTTAACAATAATTTTTTAAGTTTCTTCTCGTATTTTTAGATGGAATGTATGACCCTGTTCCTACATAAAAACAACTTATTTCCCCAAGGTTGCGGACAACTTGCCCAAACGAATGTACGTAGCTTTCACGATGGCGGTTACTGGCAAACTTCGAACCCTTTTCAAGGAAGAATTAATTGCTTTATCCAAGTTGGTTGTCATGTGGTTGATGGTACTTTAAAAGACATGTGTCTTTACCTTATTTATTAATTAATTTTTCCCCATCATGTTATCCTTTGCATGCATTTTAGCACTTTTATATTTGTATTTGCATATTCTTAGCTCAATAGCTCATTCTTGAATTATCCTTGAATTTATCACATTTTTGTTGCTAATGTCGCTATATGAGTTCTTCTAGAATTACAGCCAGGGTTTTCGCTGTAATACTAATGTCGTTGCATAAGCATTGTTTAGATTGCATCCAGATCTATCGCCACATTGATGGCTGTCAAAAAAGATAAGATTAAATGATGTTGGCAAAAGGATAAGATCAAAAAATAATGAGTTGAAATTTTGTTATAACAACTTTTGTTTGGACATGATGTTGGTACAATGTTTGCTGCAATGCTAGCACATCGAAACAATCATTGTCGCCACAATGACAACTGTCAGGATAAGATCAAAAGGACAATGAGTTGTCCATTAATAAGTTATCATGCATGAATTTCACAGCTATATATCTATAAAGGACACATGTAAACACCCAATTGGGAAATAATAAGGATATATATACATATATTCTTACCCTAGAAAAGTGAGTCTCATATTTTATCATCATTTTCCTTGGTTTTGGAGCTCTCTCTTGATGGATATGGTGGCCTAAAGCTTCCATAGCGCAAACGAGGTGAATCAGATGCCGAATTAAGTAGCCATGATGAGTGTAAAGCAAGAGGAAGCATCAAAGAGCAATCGAGTTAGCTAGAGATAACTTTCCCCATTCGATTCTTAATGTTTCTTCTGTTTAAACACTGATGATTATGGTTTTATTTCATTTTGTATGAGAATACTTTATGAATATTGACTGAATGTTTAATTTATTAAGCTTTCCTTTATCTTTTGATCTTTGTGTTTGAATGTCTTTATGCACAAAAGTGTTTATTGCAGCCATTTTCAATAAGAGTTGCAGTGACAGTTCAAGTTAACAAGCCATTACAATGAAAGGTGCATGGGAGTACAATGAAAGTTGACTCATTTGTTCTTGTTTTTGCTTATTAGCCATCATTAAGAGGTGTGGTAAGTGGGCTCATATAATTCTTTGATTAAGGGTAAAATTTAAAATTGGTAAGATATTCATGTGCTTTATTGCATCGACAATCATCTTTTCATTTGTTTCTTGCTAGCATTTGTTATTCTATTGACAAATCACTAAGGGAACCCTACTGCTATCATTATATTGTTTCTATTTTGATTTCATTACATTGCTACGACTTATATCATTTACCTTTCATTGTTGCGACTTTTCCTATTGCAATTACCTTATTTTTCTTCCTTATTGCACTGACATTGGTAAACTTTTGAACAATCATCCTCATGGGATCGATATTCGACAGATTTGTATCTGTAAACTATACTTGCATCGACGTGTGTACGCTTGTACAAATCATGTGACATTATTTCACCGATCACTGGCCATATCTAAAACCGTCATCGTATGCCTTGGTCTATTTTTCCTTGGAAATTTTTGCAACGTACTTGTAACCCTTATCATTTCTCTTCCTCAAGTCTTCAAGCATTTGTTCAAATTTGTGTTGAACTAGTTCGTACCCTAAGACACGAAAGAGTGTACAAATAAGGTATAGGGAAAGTAGTGATAAATACAACAAATTTTAATATGTACCCATGCATGTGTTACCTCCTCAAAAGTATTGTTTTTCATGCCTATTTTGATATGTTTTTGCTTGTTTTCAAGTACATTTAGTTGCATTATCTTGTTAGAATCATACATATACATCAAAGAGTTAGTAGGCTGCCTATGCTAGTGTGATGGGTTGTTTTAGTGGCTTTTTGCAGGTTGGCAGGGTTGGCAAGAGGAATTGACTCAGGACGTAGGAACGCAGTTAGGAATGTCAAGGTGAATGCCAGATGTTGAGGGCACGGAAGGACCAGATGAGTTCCAAGAATTTGTTGGTAGAGTGGTGTGCCGGTATCCATGCAAGAGAGGAAGAACCTCTGAAAAAATAAGATACACTTAGGCTCCTTAAAAATCGTATTTGGATAGCCTCTAGAAAAATAGCGGATAAGGTGATGCCAAGCTGTGTTGGCAAGGTCGTGCCAAGATATCACACCAATCAGAAAAGGCTTATCTCTTATCCATGGAGCATTTCAAATTTCAAATGAAGAGAAAGTTATCCTAAACCCTTCCATTGAGCGCCAATATATACACAATCAGATCAAGCATTGAAGAGATCGATTGACCGAGAAAAGGAGACGAGATGAGAGGTGGTCGTAGCGCAGTGTTAGAGCGGCGAGTGACAGTCGGTGCAACCAAGGAATGGTGGTTTGACTTCTTGGCCGAGAGCCTGGCGTAGAGGGCTGCATCGATAGACCCCTCTGTCTATTCCCTTGGCAGAAGTTGTTTTTCTTTAGTTTTATTATGATGGTGATGTTAAAAACGTTTGTTGGTTAACTCCCACACCATGAACTAATTTAATAGTTGGTGGGGGATGTTTTGGTTTTAAACGTTGGATTTTATGCCTTAGTTCCTTTATAATAATTATGTTTTTGGCAAAGTTTGTCTGTTTTGCATACTTTAAATTTTCCTAAGTACTGAGCCAAAGTGAGAGCTGACACAATTTGCTTATTGCCTTCCAATATCTTAACAGACTTGTGTTGGAAACGATCAAGTTGCTGAACACTTGGGAGAGAAGCTTCCAGAGAAGTCGTTCAAGTAGATGAACTTACTTCAGAAGTGAAATCTAGCCCCACAGAGTATAGATTGGTTTTTAAATCAAATTGGTTTAAGGAAAACATACACTATAGAGATATATGGGTTTTTACTTGCCAGTTTAAGGCAATGACCATCGAGAGAGGCTTTGCTATTTTTGAATATGCTCGGCAACCAATGCCAAGACATTTTTGTCAATAAAGTCTGGCATGAACCACGTTTGAACCAGGAATTCCCTGCCAACAGTCATCATTTATTTGAAAACACCTTTCTAGCCAACACTTCACTTTGGTTTTATTTTCTTTTCTTTTCTTAGTTTTAAAATCTACTCTTTGAAACTACAATCTTTTCTTCCAAAACAAGTAACAAACTAAACAATTGAATTCCAAGTCAATCTCTGTGGGATCGATACTCAGCTTACCAAGCTATATTACTTGTCGGCCATGTATACTTGCACGCAAAAGACTCTTGGCACAGTTTATCTTGCCCAAATGCATACCATTTATACCTTTTGCCAACATTCATTTTACACATCTCCCTGAGAGTCAACAAGTTTTTGGAGTCGTTGCTAGGGATTGCAACGGATTTGATTGTTTTTAAATTTTTACTTGTTTTGTTTTTATTTTCATTTTATCTTTGTTTTCATTGATGTATGACCAGAAACCACCCAGTGGTGGACAAGTGGTCATACGATCTGAAAATTGAGAGAACCTTGTGGAGGTTAAAGAGGCGATACCGAGAAATGAATCAACGCAGTCAGAGGAATGGTGTGGTGAATAATGATCCACCCATTAACAATCAGCCTAATAACAATGCACCACAGCCTCCTAATGTCCCAAATATGGTTGAAGAAGAAGATAGGCCAATCTGAGAACATTCAGCACCTAACATTGCAAATCTCATGCCAGGACTTATTGGCACTGATGCCAATAAGCCTAACTTTGAACTTAAACCCGTAATAATCCAAACTCTTTTGAATGTAGGTTAATTTTATGGAGCACTTATTGGAGACCCAAGATAACATCTCAAACAATTCATGGAGATATGCCAACTTTTTCAAAAAATTGGAGTATCTAGACATACCATGAAGCTAAAATTGTTTACTTTTTCCTTGAGAGACAGAGCCAAGGCATGGCTCAATTCTTTGCCACCAGGATCAGTTACTTCTTGGGCAGACCTTTGCTAGAAGTTCCTGACATGGTTTCAGCCACCAACACTCACTGCCAAGTTGCGTGGTGTAATCATTACATTTAAATAGGCCGAGGATGAAACTCTTTATGAAGCTTGAGAAAGATTTAAAGATTTGTTGAGAAGGTGTCCAATGCATGGGTTCCCAAATTGGACCCAAATACAATCCTTCTACAACGGATTGAATGCACAAACAAGGACTGTTGTAGATGCTTCAGCAGCTGGATCGTTGCTTGATAAGAAGTACACATAGGTTGTTGACGTCCTTGAGAGAATTTCGATCAATGACTTCGAGTATCCTGTTGCTAGACTTGGGACCGGGACTAAAGCCAGTGGGAAGTTGAAAGTTGATGAACTCACGCCCATTCATACTGAGATTTCCAACCTCACTAGCATGGTGAGAATGTTGCAAAAGAATAATGAGGCCCAAGAAGTCAAAGCACTGGGTCTATTTTGCACCGTTTGTGGAGAAAACCACCTTGTGGATGAATGCCCTATTAATCCTAAGTCGGTAAATTTTGTTAGGAATGCTGGTCGTTTTTATAATGCTAATACCTATAATGCAGGTTGGAGACAACACCCTAACTTAGCTTGGGGAAATCAAGGAGGCAATCACTACAATGCCCCGTGCCAAAACATCCAACGACAGAACAACAATGCCATGCCAACATTTTATCAAAATACCATACCACAGAAAGCTCAAAACAATTTCCAGCAATGGAAAGGAAGTAACCAACGAGGAGATCTTACACAATATATGGAGCGAAATGAAGTAACAGTCCAAAGTTTGGCGGCGTCAGTAAGAAACTTGGAAATACAAATTAGGCAGATTGCTAATGCACTTAGCAATCAACCCCAAGGTGCTTTGTCAAGTGACACTGAAGATGCTCAGCACAAAAAAAATGAACAATGCAAGGCAATAACTCTTTGGAGTGGTAAGCATTGCGAAACAGAGATGGCTGCCAAGCAGCTAGTCGTCTGCCAGGATGCAAAGCTTGTGCCAGCAGACATACCCAGAGAAGTAGAGAAAGGGAAAGTAGATGATACTAGCGATCATGCCAATAAGAGTGCAAACAGGATACCAGTCCTAGTGCCAACAATGACGGCAACAATGATGATAAGCAGACTGATGCCAAAATAGATGTCAGCACTGCCTCGGCAAAGCCGGCAGCGCCATCATATGTATATCCACCGCCACCATTTCCAGCAAGACTTCAAAAGCATAAGCAAGACCAGCAATTTAAGCACTTTTTGGAAGTGCTTAAACAGTTGCAAATTAACATTCCATTGGTGGAAGCCCTTGAACAAATGCCCAACTATGTAAAATTCATGAAAGACATATTGTCCAAAAAGAGAAAGTTGGGAGAATTTAAAACTGTTGCTCTCACTGAGGGATGCAGTGCCATGATCCTAAACAGATTGCCACCAAATCTGAAAGATCCATGGAGTTTTTCTATTCCTTGCACAATTGGCGACAAGTTCATGGGGAAAGTGCTGTGCAACTTGGGAGCCAGCATCAATTTGATGCCACTATCAATTTTCAAAAAGCTTGACATAGATGCAAGACCTACCACAGTGACACTTCAATTGGCAGACTGATCCTATGCGCATCCCAAGGGTAAGATTAAGGATGTGTTTGTAAAGGTAGACAAATTCAGTTTCCCAACTGATTTTATCATTTTGGATTATGAAGCTGATATTAATGTGCCAATTATTTTGGGTAGGCTGTTTCTTGCTACTAGAAGGGCTCTTATTGATGTTCATAAAAGAGAGCTAACCATGAGAATGAATGATCAACATGTTACTTTTAACGTGTTTCAAGCTTTGAAATATGCAGATGGACTTGATGAATGTCAAGCCGATGAAATGATGGAGTCCATCTTTACTTTGGACATGGCACAGTTGTGCCAGGATATAGAAAGTGATGACGGCATGCTTGATGGCATAGATGAACTATTTGAGGAACCTGTAGAATTAACCTTGGAGGCTAAAGATGTGAGTTACTTCGAGACACTCTATTTGGCCGGTAGAGAGATAAAGAAACCAAAGCCATCTATTGAGGAACCACCAGAGTTGAAGCTTCAACCCCTGCCAGAACACTTAAAGTATGCTTATTTAGGTAAGAACTTGACTCTGCCAGTGATTATTGCCACTGATCTCACTCATTTGCATGCAAGGTATTTGATAAGTGTTCAAAAGTACTATTTTTCTTACCTTTTTTACTCATATTATTGTTAGACTTAGGCTCATATTAGTTGCATAGTTAGCTATTCATGCATTAATCCATGATTCCTTCAATTGTTGAGCTTGATTACATAACTTGGTGATTTTTGTGGAAATAGATGCTGCTTTGGTGTGTTTTTGTGTATGTATGTGCAGGATCACTTGCCAAAGCAATGCCGAGCTAGTTGCCAGGGCAATGCATGAAGGATATGCCGAGCTAGTTGCCAGGGCAGTGCATGAAGGAGACGCCGAGCCAGTTGCCATGGCATTTGTCGACAAAGACCAAAAGCAATATGGATGTCAAAATTCATGATTTTACAAGCCCAAGATGACATGGAGCAAGGTCCAAGCCCAAAGGAATTTGATTGCCATGCAGAGATTAAAGAAGAATTAAATTCCAAGAGGATAGGAGAAGTTCTAATAGGAATAAAATTATAATAAAGAATTATATTCTTTAAAGATAATTTAATTCCAACTCAAACTCCTCCTCAAAGAAGGACTTTGGCCTAGCCCTATAAATATCAAGGAGATTTCGACAATTCAAGGAGGGAGAGCAAGAGGGAAATTTCGGCAAGTCCAAAGAGAGCAAGAGGGAAATTTCGGCAAGTCCAAGTAGGGCAAGAGGAGAGAATTTTCGACAAGCATCAAGGGCAAGGAGGATTTCGACAAGCCTCTTCCTTCATCTTTGTTCGATTGGGTTCATGCTAGGGATTAATTATCTTGTGTTTCTTTGGAACCTAGCTATGAACTAAACTTACTTGGCTATGGTTATTGTGTTTTGTGGTTGTGAGAAACTATTGGTTTTTGTTTAGGTAATAAGAGTTTGCACTTTTCTATTTCAAGGTTTATTCATTCTTGATTTTTATTCTTGTTTTGAGTGAATTGGGAGAGGATCTCGTGATATTATCCATTTATCTAATATCGGGAGAGTTAGATTCAAGAAACGAATGAATATGATCTTTATGCAATCCAATGATGGTGAAGATTAATCCGGCTTAGGAATAAGTTAAGGATTTCAACGGCTAAGAGGAGCGCAAGATTGGTTGTTGTTCACCCTTGATTCACGCAGGATGTATTATCAAGGCATGCACAAGTAGCTAGAGTTTCGACTTAGGGATAAGAAAAAACCATTGAAGAACGCTCCCCCGAACCTTGAAGTTGCTGCCCACGCCGCCCCAAGTAGTTGCCCAACTAGTCGCCCAAGCAACCATCAATTAGTTGCCAAGGCAACCCGTTGTAAAAGTCGCCATGGCAACCGAGTTGCCCATGCACTCTTTTACCAAGACAATCCAATTGGCTATCACACAACTCAACTCACGATAACCTAGCCTATCTCTCTCATTCGAATTCATCTTTTCTTTTACTTAATTGCTTTCTAAATTAGTTATTAGTTAAAACTTCTATAATCCTTTACTTGTGTTTTTACTTTTTACAATTGCAAGAGACTAGATTCTTGAAGTGGCACCAATCCTGTGGAGACGATATCTTATACTATAACTTGCGACGTGTATACTTGCACATTTATGTAGCACTTATTACGCGAACAAGTTTTTGGCGCCGTTGTCGGGATTGGCAATAGCGACTTTGTTTTTACTTTCTTGCACTTTCTTTTATTTTTCTTGTTTAAAATTCAAAGGGCTAACAAACTTTGGTTTTGCATTGGTATATGACCGTGGCGAGACCGACTTCACCGTAATATCCCTTTGATCCAAAAATCGAACGAACCTTACAAAGACTTAGACGAAGGATAAGAGAAGCAATGGCAAATCAAGACGGCAATATTAATCAAGATGTTCGAGCGGGAGGAGGAGTGATTCTTGCACGAAACAGAACTATTCGAGACTATCTTGAAGAAGATCTTGATGGACTTAACCCGTGAGTTGTCGCACCCGAAATTGAAGCCGACCACTTTGAGTTGAAACCGGTAATGTTTAATATGATCAACACAATAGGTCAATTTGGCGGCTCAAAGAATCAAGATGCACGACAACATCTGAAATCTTTCCTCGAGATTTGCAACTCGTTCAAGATACACGGAGTCACCCCGATGTCCTACGATTAAGATTATTCCCTATTCACCGAGGATAGGGCGCGAAAGCATGGCTAAATAGCATTCATGCCGGATCCATAGCATCTTGGACTGATCTTTGTCGTGATTTCCTTGCTAGATTTAATCCTACAAATTTAATCGATAAGCTTCAGTAACGACATTACTTCTTTTCGGCAGTGATGATGAATCCATGTACGAGGCTTGGGAGCGATATAGAGAACTTCTACACAAATGCCCTCTACACGGATTCCCGGTGTGGACTCAAGTGACAATGTTTTACAATGCCGTGAATACACCAACAAGGATGATGCTAGACGCCTCGCAAACGGCATACTCTTAGATAAGTCGCGGAGGAAGCAATGCAAATTTTAAACAGGCTGGCCAAGAATGACTATCAATTCCCATCTACTAGAAGAGGAGGAGTTAGACGCCAAGCCACAATACATGAACTAGGATCATCGATTCAATTTCGCACAATTGGCCGCTTTAACCAAGATGGTCCGTAACATGCAAAAACCAAACAACACACATGAAGTCAAGGTAATGGATTCTTTTTGTGAGTTATGTGGTGATAACCATAATTCTTCTGAATGTATGCAGAAATCCGAATCTAGCTTCTATGTGGGGAATTACAATCGGGCAACAACATGATGTCAAATACATACAATCCAGCTTGGAAGAACCACCCAAATTTTTCATGGAGTAATCCCAACAATGCTCTAAACCGAACAATCAGAATGCACAAGCATCGGGATTCCAAAGAAAATATGCCACGACAATGATGCCGCGAAGAACAACCGACAACATCTAGTTCTTTGGAAAATTCTCTAAATGCTTTTATGATGAAAACTGAATCTTATATGGCTGAGAATAGTAATTTCATAAAAGAACTGATGCTTTTATTAACAGACCGAGATGAGATTGCAAAACCAAGAGGCGGCAATCAAATCATTGGAAAATCAAGTCGGACAGTTTGCTCAAAATCAACACTAGACCACCAGGAGGTTTACCTAGCGATACTCAAGTCGCAATAGGAACGGCCATGAGCAATGTAAGGCAATCACCACCGAAGTGGCCAACAACTTAGAGAGGTTCAAACCCGCTCGTCAAACAAAACTCCACAAAAAGATCAAGACGAACCTAGCGGCAAAGTCTCGGATGCTGAACCAAGAATTGCTGCGGCAACCGCAATAAGCATGCCTCGGCAAATCCGATGACGCCTCGGCAACTTGCGATAAGCACGCCGCGGCAACCCTGGGCTTGGTAACACATCGGCAACTCCGGATGTCCCCGTAATGCCGTCAATCAGGTTTCAAACCAATGAAAGGATAGAAGATATCCGACTTCCACCACCATTCCCACAAAGATTGAAGGCGACAAAAGCAAGAATACCAATTCAAGAAGTTTCTTGATATCCTAAAGCAAGTCCACATCAACTTGCCATTGGTGGAAGCAATTGAACAAATGCCAAACTATGCCAAGTTTCTTAAAGACATTGTGTCCAAGAGAACAAGGCTATGAGAGTTTGAAACAGATTGCCGCGACAGAGGGGATGCATGGCAATGTTGCACAATCGCATGCCGCCCAAGTTGAAGGATCCCGAAGTTTCACAATACCCTGTTCTATTGGAAATCACTATGTCGGGAAAGCACTATGCGACCTAGGGGCTAGCATAAACTTGATGCCTAAATCGGTTTTCCAAAACTAGGAATCGGGAAGGCAAGACCTACAACAGTTATGCTACAGACTAGCCGACAGATCCTATGTGCATCCGAGGGGAAAAATCGAGGACATACTGGTAAAAGTTGATAAATTTATTTTTCCCACTGACTTTATTGTTTTAGATTGTGAAGCGGATGAGCATGCGCCTATCATTCTCGGAAGACCATTCCTAGCGGCGGGAGAACTTTGATTGATGTTGAAAAGGAGAACTCACAATGAGGGTGAATGACCAGCGGTAAAACTAAATGTGTTCCAAACACTAAGGCATGCCGATGATCCGTAAGAATGCCAACTACTTCATGCCACGGTAGAGTTTAACTTCGATGAGGAATTTAGTTGCCTCGGCAACTACATTGCCGATCAAGAGGAACCTGAGGAGTATGAAGAACCGGTCGATGAGGAACAACCAGAAGAGGTAAATTGGCTAGTCAATCGACCAGGTACATACTTTGAACCACTGGACTACTCAAGTAAGGAAGGTAAGATCGAAAAACCCTCTATCGAAAATCCACCAATTCTTGAGTTGAAACAATTGCGAGAGCAATCAAAATATGTATACTTAGGGATCGATAATACATTACCTGTAATTATTTCCTCTAAGTTACAGCTGAGCAGAAAAGAAGTTGATCAACATGTTGAAGCTACATAAAAAGGCAATAGGGTGGACAATTGCCGACTTGAAGGGAATTAGCCCGGCGGTATGCATGCACAAGATCTTGTTGGAAGATAACCACAAACCTTCAATTGAGGCCCAGAGAAGACTGAATCATGCCATGAAAGGGGTTGTAATGAAAGAAATCATCAAGTGGCTTGACGCCGGCATTATATACCCTATCTCCGATAGTACGTGGGTAAGTCCGGTACAATGTGTGCCGAAAAGGGAGGTATAACAGTGGTAAGCAATGAAAATAATGAACTTATCCCAACCAGGACTGTGACCGGTTGGAGGGTTTGTATGGACTATCGAAAGCTAAACAAAGCCACTAGGAAAGATCACTTCCCATTACCCTTTATAGATCAAATGCTTGACCGTCTTGCGGGTAAACCCTTTTCTTGTTTTCTTGATGGTTATTCAAGTTACAATCAGATTGCCATAGCACCGTAAGATCAAGAAAAGACAACCTTCACATGCCCCTACGGTACTTATGCCTTCCGAAGGATGCCGTTCGGATTATGTAACGCCCGCAACCTTCCAAAGATGCATGATGGCGCTTTTTCGACATGGTCGAAGACTTCCTTGAGATCTTCATGGATGATTTTTCGGTTTTTGTAATGACTTCGACGGCTATCTCGGCAATTTAGAGAGGGTGTTGGCAAGATGCGAAGAAACGGATTTAGTCCTCAATATGGAGAAATGCCACTTTATGGTAGATGAAGGAATAGTGCTCGCCATAAGATTTCATCCAAGGGAATTGAAGTAGACAAAGCCAAGGTGGACGTGATCGAGAGATTACCCCACCAAATTCGGTTAAAGGAATTCAAGTTTTCTGGACATGCGAGGTTTTTACAGAGGTTCATTCATAACTTTTCTAAAATCACTAAACCTTTGTGTAATCTGCTTGAACAGGATAAAGTCTTGATTTTGATGATTCTTGCACTCAAGCATTTGAAACCCTAAAGAAAAAGCTTGCCTCGGCACCCATTGTTGTTCCACCAGTTTGACGCTACCTTTTGAGCTCATGTGTGATGCAAGTGATTTCGCGGTAGGAGCAAGTCCTAGGCCAACGCACAGTAAGACCTTCCATGTGATATACTACGCTAGTAAAACTCTTAACGATGCTCAAGTGAATTACACAACAACGGAGAAAGAGTTACTAGCTGTAGTTTTCGCATTTGACAAGTTCGATCCTATTTAATTGGTACAAAGGTAATTGTTCATACGGACCATTCGGCAATCAAATACTTATTTGCTAAAAAGGATGCTAAACCTCGTTTGATTCGTTGGATATTACTTTTACAAGAATTTGATATTGAAATTAAGGACAGAAAGGAAAGGAGAAAAATCAAGTGGCGATCACTTATCACGTTTGGAACGCAATAGGGAAGAGGACGCGATCTCTAGAGATATGCGATGCATTCCCGGATGAACAAATTCTAATCGCCCGGCAACCCTTGACGCCTCGACAGCCCATGACGCCTCGGCAACCATGGAAGCACACGCCTCGGCAACTCGACGACGCCACAGCAGTCTTTGACGAGCACGCCTCGGCAATTTTGGGAGCGAACACTACGGCAAAGACATGCCCGGCAATACCCCGGTACGCTGATTTAGTTAACTTCCTTGTTTGTGGTATTTTTCCGTATGGCATTACTCACCAAGGGAAGAAGCGGTTCCGCCATAATGCTAAGCATTACTTTTGGGACGAGCCTCTTTTGTTTAAACAATGTGCATATCAGGTTATACGCCGATGTGCCCTCAAGAAGAGCAACAGAATGTACTCGGCAATGCCATTCTTCACCCTATGGAGGACATTTTGGAGGAACTCGTATCATGCCAAAGTCTTGCAATCCGGTTTGTATTGGCCAACATTGTACAAAGATGCCCAAGACTTTTACAAGCAATGTGATCGTTGCCAAAGGATTTAGCAATATCTCTAGGCGACATGAGATGCCACTCCGAACATCATCGAGGTGGAACTGCTCGATGTATGGGGATCGATTTTATGGGACCTTTTCCATCTTCATTCGGCAACCTCTACATCTTACTCGGCCGTCGACTATGTGTCTAAATGGGTAGAGGCAGCTGCAGTTTCCCAACGACGATTCCAAGACCGTGCAACGATTCCTGCAGAAAAACATATTTACACGGTTTGGGATGCCGAGAGCAATTATCAGCGACGGGGCAAGCATTTTGACAATGACTAATTGCCAAGATGTTGCAACGCTTCGCATATCACACAAGATCGCCACGGCATATCACCCACAAACCAATGGGCAAGCGTAAATCTCCAACCGAGAGTTGAAGGGAATACTCGAGAAAGTTGTAAATCCCTCAAGGAAGGATTGGTCATTAAGACTAGATGACGACTTTGGGCATATCGCACTGCATTCAAAACACCCTTAGGTATGTCCCCTTCCGACTTGTCTATGGTAAAACATGTCATCTACCGGTGGAAATCGAGCACAAGGCGTCTTGGGCAATCAAGACCGTGAATATGGATTGGGAAAGTGCGGACAAAAGCGCTTGATGGATCTCAATGAGATAGAAGAATTTCGTGCACTCGCCTATAACAATGCACGAATCTACAAGGAGAAAACAAAGCGATGGCATGACAAGAAACTATTGCCACGGCAATTCACGCCAGGGCAACTAGTTCTCCTATTCAATTCTCGGCTAAAACTTTTCCCGGGAAAGTTGAAATCAAGATGGTCGGGACCATTCGAAGTCGTCAAACCATTCTCCCACGGTGCAGTGATAATCAAGTCCATCTCTGACAACCATGAATTCAAAGTTAATGGACAAAGATTGAAGCACTACAATGGTGCCCATGTGGAACGTAACAAGGAAGTGGTCAATTTAGGAGATGCATGAGCATGCTCTCCCTTTTGATATTTTTATTTTTATTTTTATTTATTTCTATTTTTGTTTTTGTCGATTATTTAATTATTTATTTTTCATTTTTTTCCGATTATTATTTTTTATTATTTTATTATTTTGCCGATTATTAGTAGTTTTAGGATAGATTTTTTTTTCAAGTCTAAGAATCCTATTACACATCTTTATTTATTTTCTTTATTAGTTTATCTTTAATTTTAATCCTTATTTGATTTGTTTTTGAATTGTAGGAAAGGAAGTTCAAGATAAAGAAGGAATTCTAAACCAAGTAGGAAAACATCTTCAACAAGGAAACTAATGGGCTGAATCTAAGGCTTATATAAAGCCTCCAATTCATCCTAACCAAAACCCTTGTCGACAACTCCTACAAAACCCTAAACCCTTTTTCGTTTTCCCCTAAACCCTAATCCCACCCACCTATCGATTCTATAAAACCCATCACCCTTAACCTATTCCTACTTTCTATCTTGCAACTTTTTAGTTTCTTTTCTTTTCTTTGTTTTTACTCACAACCAAGATCATACATGGCATCCAAGATTAAACTTTTAGTTCATCCAAGTTCCTCCAAAGAACCAAGATACAAGAAGTTTGCTACACCGTGTTCAAGAAAGATTTCAATCCAAATTTAAAAGCCGGAAGATTCATGAAGAACAAGGCTTTGAATACTCCAGATCTTAAGATTTCGCCTTGAACCATTCATCTTCAAAAGGATTGCACATCAAAAGTGGCAAATCTTTTGCCATCAACCGAACCGGGGTAACATCTCATGGGTAAGAGAATTCTATGCTCACTCACCTAACCCGGATAATCCTTATGTTTTTGTTCGTGACAAGGCCATACTTATAAGTCCCGAAAGCATCAACACCTTTTACGGACTTTACATTGAGAAGGACGAACATCAAGCCTTCGTTGACCAAATCAATCCCAAGCAACTCGACAAGGTGCTTCAAGAACTCACTCAACCGGGAACTCATTGGAACGACGGTAAATACAAGGGCACGGTAAATCGCTTTTCGGCTTAAACCCGAGGCAAAACTATGGAATAAGTTTGTTAAAACTTCTTTAATGCCCTCCACACACAATACTACCGTTGACATACCACGTCTTTTGCTCATACATTCTATTTTGCATAATCGCATCATTAACATTGGAAAAATTATTTGCGATGAGATTTTTGTATGCAGCTCAAAAGATAAGGGTTATCTTTTCTTCCCTTGCTTAATTTCCAATCTTTGCAAGGAGATGCATGTCCCGAGTGAGTCCACCGATGAAAAGGCCCTACCCAAGTCTGGTTGGAATCAAACACTAATCCGGAAGCTAATGGGAGAGGCACTGGGAGATTCTTCAAGGCCTCCAATTGCCACGGCAACTCCTGCCGCCGCGAAATCCCTAATGCCCAAGCACCTAACGCCAGGCAACTCGCCATTAATCCCGGGACACTTTGAAGCACTTTTGCACCCATTGGAAAGCCGCCTAAGGCAAATTGAAGATCGGCAACTAATGTTCATGCGGTACATGAAGGAGCACAACAATGCCATCACCCAAGTCATCCTAGAAAAGTACCCGACAACCGTGTGCCGCTCCCAATATTTCCCGCCGATATCCTTGCCACGGCAACCAAGGAAGCTGACGCCACGGCAACCAACTCGACAATGCCCGGCAACCACCGAAAAAGCCAAAGGTAAAGCACCTATGTTCAATCAACTCCTACGGAATCATTTTCTGATTTTTCAGATTCGGACGAGTCCTCCATTGAACCAATAAAGACCGCACCAATTGAATCCTCCAAACGAAAAGCCATTGACATTGATGAAGAGGATGATGAGGACAACCCCGTACAAGGATCGATTCCACCACCGGCAACAAGAAAACAACCATCGCGTTCAAGCAAGAAAGTCAAGACGCCAACTAGAAGGAAACTAATCATCTACGATGACGAACTCTCGGAGTAAGTCCTCGTATGCATTTTATTTTTATTTTGCGTTATTTTTATGCATGCATTGAGGACAATGCCTCACTCGAGTTTGGGGGGGATTGTTATTAGCAATTACCATGTTTAGTTACATTAATCTTAAGCATTACATTTAGGATACATAAATTGCTTGCCATGCCTTTAATTGGAACAAGAATTGCTTAGATTTGATGAATATTCAATGATGACTTTACCAATGCACTTAATTGATAGAATTTTTATTCTAGGATAACCATGAAAAACTTAGAATTTTACTATGATGCTAAATTTGATGAAACACTGTTGTGGTTTGATTGATTTAAGGAGTTCTAGTAAACTTAGGTTGATAATTAACTAATTGGGGGATTAGAATAAAAATTGGATGAAGGCTAGAGGTGCCCGAAATTGGCTCTAGCATATGCAAAAAAATTGATCACTAGAGGTGCCCGAAACTGGCTCTAGGAGGCGTTAAAATTTTTTTAACTAGAGGTGCCCGAAACTGGCTCTAGTCGATTAAATTAACTTAAGAAAACTAAAAATAAAACACTAGAGGTGCCCGAAATTGGCTCTAGTTAAAACAAGTTAAAAAGAACCCAATGAAGTAATTTGAAAACCTATTGTTTGCATAGAATCCGAAAAAAATCAACTTGCACACAACTCCGCACACACTCACAAGCATTATAGTTTGATTCCGAGTAACTCCTCGTTTTCCGAAAAATAAAAAGCCAATCATACTTTGTGCCCTGGTTCGAGAATTGAAATCAAGTTCAAAGCTAAGTTTGTGAAAATTTGAAGTCTTGGCGCGTAATTATGAGTTTGCATTGCTTGAGGACAAGCAATAGTTCGAGTTTGAGGGTGTGATAAGTGTTCAAAAGTACTATTTTTCTTACCCTTTTACTCATATTATTGTTAGACTTAGGCTCATATTAGTTGCATAGTTAGCTATTCATGCATTAATCCATGATTCCTTCAATTGTTGAGCTTGATTACATAACTTGGTGATTTTTGTGGAAATAGATGCTGCTTTGGTGTGTTTTTGTGTATGTATGTGCAGGATCACTTGCCAAAGCAATGCCGAGCTAGTTGCCGTGGCAATGCATGAAGGATATGCCGAGCTAGTTGCCGTGGCAAGCATGCAGGAAGGAGACGCTGAGCCAGTTGCCATGGCATTTGTCGACAAAGACCAAAAGCAATATGGATGTCGAAATTCATGATTTTACAAGCCCAAGATGACATGGAGCAAGGTCCAAGCCCAAAGGAATTTGATTGCCATGCAGAGATTAAAGAAGAATTAAATTCCAAGAGGATAGGAGAAGTTCTAATAGGAATAAAATTATAATAAAGAATTATATTCTTTAAAGATAATTTAATTCCAACTCAAACTCCTCCTCAAAGAAGGACTTTGGCCTAGCCCTATAAATATCAAGGAGATTTCGACAATTCAAGGAGGGAGAGCAAGAGGGAAATTTCGGCAAGTCCAAAGAGAGCAAGAGGGAAATTTCGGCAAGTCCAAGTAGGGCAAGAGGAGAGAATTTTCGACAAGCATCAAGGGCAAGGAGGATTTCGACAAGCCTCTTCCTTCATCTTTGTTCGATTGGGTTCATGCTAGGGATTAATTATCTTGTGTTTCTTTGGAACCTAGCTATGAACTAAACTTACTTGGCTATGGTTATTGTGTTTTGTGGTTGTGAGAAACTATTGGTTTTTGTTTAGGTAATAAGAGTTTGCACTTTTCTATTTCAAGGTTTATTCATTCTTGATTTTTATTCTTGTTTGCGAGTGAATTGGGAGAGGATCTCGTGATATTATCCATTTATCTAATATCGGGAGAGTTAGATTCAAGAAACGAATGAATATGATCTTTATGCAATCCAATGATGGTGAAGATTAATCCGGCTTAGGAATAAGTTAAGGATTTCAACGGCTAAGAGGAGCGCAAGATTGGTTGTTGTTCACCCTTGATTCACGCAGGGATGTATTATCAAGGCATGCACAAGTAGCTAGAGTTTTGACTTAGGGATAAGAAGAAACCATTGAAGAACGCTCCGCCAACCTTGAAGTTGCTGCCCGATCGCCCAAGTAGTTGCCCAACTAGTCGCCCAAGCAACCATCAATTAGTTGCCAAGGCAACCCCGTTGTGCAAGTCGCCACGGCAACTGAGTTGCCCATGCACTCTTTTACCAAGACAATCCAATTGGCTATCACACCTCAACTCACGATAACCTAGCCTATCTCTCTCATTCGAATTCATCTTTTCTTTTACTTAATTGCTTTCTAAATTAGTTATTAGATAAAACTTCTATAATCCTTTACTTGTGTTTTTACTTTTTACAGTGCAAGAGACTAGATTCTTGAAGTGGCACCAATCCCTGTGGAGACGATATCTTTTATACTATAACTTGCGACGTGTATACTTGCACATTTGCGTAGCACTTATTACGCGCAACAGTATTAGCCCAACCATTTGCATGCATAAGATCATATTAGAGGAATACAATGGCATGACCATTGAAGGCCAAAGATGGCTAAACCCAAGCATGAAATAGGTTGTAAATAAAGAGATCATAAAATGGTTGGATGCCGGGATCATTTATCCCATTTCCAACAGCCCTTGGGTTAGCCCGGTGCAATGTGTGCCAAAGAAGGGTGGCATGACTGTGATCCAAAATAGTAAGGCCGAATTGATTCCCTTTAGAACCATCACTGGATAAAGGGTATGCATGGATTATAGAAGGTTGAACAAGGCTACAAGGAAGGACCACTTCCTATTGCCTTTCATTGACCAGATGTTGGACAGGTTGGCAGGTAAAGCTTTTTACTATTTTTGAGATGTTTATTCGTGATATAATCAGATTGCCATCACCCCTGACGACCAAGAGAAGACCATGTTCACATGTCCATATGGGATATTTTCCTTTAGAAAGATGCCATTCGGACTGTGTAATGCGCCAACAACATTTCAATATTGTATGATGGCCATTTTCTCCGATATGATTGAGCATAACATGGAAGTATTCATGGATGATTTCTCAGTGTTTAGTGTAACATTTGAGGAATGCTTTCATAGCCCGGAGCAAGTTTTGAAGAGATGCATAGAGACAAACCTCCTCAAAAGTATTCTTTTTCATGCCTATTTTGATATGCTTTTGCTTGTTTTCAAGTACATTTAGTTACATTAGCTTGTTAGAATCATGCATATACATCAAGGAGTTAGTAGGCTGTCTATGCCAGTGTGATGGGTTGTTTTAGTGGCCTTTTTGCAGGTTGGCATGGTGATTGGCAAGAGAAATTGACTTAAGACGTAGGAACGTAGTTAGGAATGCCAGATGTTGCGGGCACGGAAGGACCAGATGAGTGCCAAGCGTTTATTGGCAGAGATATGTGCAAGCAGCCATGTAAAGAGAGGAAAAACCTTCGAAAAATTAGGATACACTCAGACTCCTTAAAATCGCATTTGGACAGCCTCCAGAAAAAAAACGGATAAGGTGATGCCAAGTTGTATTTGCAAGGTCGTGACAAGCTCGTGTGCTAGGATAACCATGGCATGATGATGTCGCCCTAGCTTGATAAGCTATTACACCGATCAGATAAGGCTTATCTCTTATCCATGGAGCATTTCAAATTTCAAATAAAGAGAGAGTTATCCTAATCCCTTCCCTTGAGCGCCTATATATACACAGCCCGATCAAACATTGAAGAGATCGATTGACCAAGAAGAGGAGGCGAGACGATACCAGAGGTGGTCAGAGCGCGGTGTTGGAGCGGCAAGTGATAGTCGGTACAACCGGGGAAGGTTGGTTCGACTTTTTGGCTAAGAGCCTAGCGTAGAGGGGGTCATCGAGAGAACTCTCTACCTATTCCCTTGGCAGAAGTTGTTTTTCTTTAGTTATTATTATGATGGTGATGTTAAAACCATTTTTTGGTTTGTTGGTTAACCCCTACACCATGAACTAATTTAATAGTTGGCGGGGAGATGTTTTGGTTTTAAACGTTGGCTTTTATGCTTTAGTTCCTTTATAATAATTCTGTTTTTGGAAAAGTTTGTCTATTTTGAATACTTTAATTTTTCCTAAGTACTGTGCCAAAGTGAAAGCTGGCACAGTTAGCTTATTGTCTTCCAATATCTTAACAGACTTGTGTTGGCAACGATCAAGTTGCTGAACACTTGGGAGAGAAGCTTCGAGAAAAGTCGTTCAGATGAACTTACTTCGGAAGTGAAATCTACCCCCACGGAGTATAGATTGGTTTTTAAATTAAATTGGTTTAAGGAAAATATACACTATAGAGATATAGGGGTTTTTACTTGGCCAGTTTAGGGCAATGACCATCGAGAGAGGCTTTGCTATTTTTTAATCTGCTCGGCAACCAATGCCAAGACAGTTTTGTCAATAAAGGCTAGCATGAACCATGTTTGAACCAGGAATTCCCTACAAACAGTCATCATTCATTTGAAAACACCTTTCTAGCCAACACTTCACTTTGGTTTTATTTTATTTTCTTTTCTTAGTTTTAAACTCAAGTCTTTTAAACTACAATCTTTTTTTCCAAAAAAAGTAACAAACTAAACAATCGAATTCCAAGTCAATCTCTGTGGGATCGATACTCAGCTTACCAAGCTGTATTACTTGTCGATCGTGTATACTTGCACACAAAAGACTATTGACACAGTTTATCTTGCCCAAATACATACCGTTTATACCTTTTTTCCAGCATTCATTTTACACATCTCCCTGAGAGTCAACAACATATAATGAGCATGTGTTCATCGTCCTTCTTATACCAGCCATGGTAATTTGCAGCAAGATGGCGTATGTAGTAATAGTGTTCAATGTTTGGAGATTGAAACCGGTTGACCAAAAATTCGATCACTAATTTTATCCCACCTCTTTGATCTAAAATCAAGCAAACTCGATCCTTTTTATAATGCAATGGCATAGCTTCTTGAGAAAAAACCTGCATGATTCAATGCCTTCTCTAGGAATGAGTGCAAATTCTATGGGTATTATTTTGCGATTGTCGTCTTGAACAACAGCTAACAACAAAACTTGCTTGTATCTTTCATACAAGAATGTACCATCGATCTGCACGATAGGCTAGCAGTTCTTGTACACATTAATACACTGGAAATATCCAGAAAAGTTATTTGAATTGGTGGACATTAGGAACCATGCGGTCATTCTTGTAGTATGGTTTGGTTTCTAGATCTGCGATCGTTCTGTGGTTGTATTTCTTCATGATGTTTATCTAAGCTGGGAGCTCGTTGTAAAAAGTGTCTCATTCCCCATACAAATTCATGATTGCCTTGTTTTTTCCCCTCCAAGTCTTTTTGTATGATAGATTGTAATCATATAATGTCGTAACATGCACCCTCAACGTAGAAACAACGACTTTAGAGCTTTTTTGGACAATTGTTTGCACGCTCATGACGATGATTTTTGAGTCCAGGTTTGGATGATTCTTCCTGTAATCAACGACAAAACAAGTATGAGGGTCGTTGTAGACCGTGATCTCTTAGAAGTTATCTTTCCTTGTCTTTTTTTGGACCCAGACCTTCTATTTGCATCTTGGTGTCACTTTCTATCTACATTCACATGCATATTTCTCTGATGTCGAGTACATCACCTTGGAATGCACACTATTATGTATGTTATAGTTTTTAACTTTTACTTTGTCACTTGTTCTGAACTGCGACTCGCGCCACAAGTAATCCTTTTTTATGGCAAAGTATGAATCGTCAAAACACACGTCATGCACATCAGGGAACTCTGGCACGTCCATTGCCGCTAAGTCGATGTTGTGTATGTGCGATAGAGGCTCATACGGTGTGAGGACACTAGTACTTGCAACATGTCCCAATTGATTTTCATTGAAGTTTTCGAGGGCGTCATCATCATTATCAGTGTCACTTTCAGTTTTAGAGGCAAAACTGCCAGCAACATCTTCAGGCTCTATGAATAACCCAACCTCAGCACCATCGGGGTCGTGCTCTTGAACCGGTTCTTCTGGGGATGAGTAACCTTCATCAGCATCCGTGAATGCTTGGGTAGGTGTAGAATTCGTAGCTGTAAACCCAGGGAAAAAAATTAGGAGGAGCATAGGTTGACTCATTTGGATCGAAAGACATCGCGCAAGAGTGTCAGTCCCTTGAAAAATTGATCCACCAATTCTCGGTTGATGCCCATCAACTTATGGGTTAAAAGTGGAATGCTAAGTTGATGGTTGTTCAATGTTTAGGTCGAAGAAGTTGGTTGAACATGAAGGTTCATCATGAAACATATGGGTATAAGAAGGAACGCCAAGATTATAATCCCCCATTAAAGAGATGAAATCATATGTTGTTGACTGAGTTATGAGCCGGTTTTCATTGTCAACAACTACTTCTCCACTAAAATCTACATACAAATGGCAAATTTTCGATCCATACCTAGTATGTATGTCGACCATTGCTTCAACATCGAAGTGATTGTCAATTCTCATCATAGCGTATGTCACTAGAAGGAAGGATGTCTGGAACCTGTAATAGAGAGCTTTTAATGGTCTATTACGCCCGAAAGGTGCTAGCCGTTCGATTTTCTTTTGTAGCTCATCAATAAGAATTGTGTGAATGAATTTGATAGGAAAAAGGTTTTTAGACTCAAAGTTTTCCCTGTTGTTATCTCCCATATAGTTGCCATCGTAGTATACGATTGCCGAGATTGGTGCCGGTGCCATTATAAAATAATGTTTGTATGAGTTTGGGAAAAATTGAATTGAAACAGAGATTAGTAGGTTTATTTGAATGTTGTGGAAAATGACAAATTGACTGGTTGTTGTTATGAAACTTAATGGGTTTTTGAACTCGCCATGTATATACGACGAATTCCCCTAACGTAATCCTCAACAAGATTCATGTTGAAAATGTAAACCTGTAGTGTAATTTCAATTTTGAATAGCAAATTGGTGACATGATAAGCCAAACTTGTCGTGCCAATACGACGAGTTCAGCCTAACTCTCTATGCATGGACGATGAGTTTTCCATGCCATGTCATCAACTTGCTGCTCAACTGGTATAATATAAAGAGACACGATGGCTGTAACTCGGCTTACATGCAAATCGATTTTATGTTCAAATTCCCAATTATAAATAACCAGTAACATGATGTTCGATTGTTTAAAACCTACATTTCAAAATTTTATATTTTCTGTGTCTCAAAATACATTCAAAATTGTTGTCGTTTTATGTATTGGTGGCACCTAGTTGTACGAACAAAGTTTTCCTTACAACATTAGCCAAGCAGGGAGAGATCATGGTGTCAATGGCCAGCCAATTTCTTACATGGAGTAGCCCAAACACCCCATTGTGCGAAATCCGTGGTAGCTGCATATCCCATGTTAAGTAACTTTGTGTAGTTGTATCTCTCCATATTTTGTGTATCTTCAGGGTTAAAGACAAAACTAGCACCCGTTACCAAATTGTGTAGCACGAACGAGAATTTCATTCAGAAGGTCCTCTAGAGCTGTACATAAGACAAGTTTATTAAATTTATAAAATTCTATATGTATTATAACTGTATTAATTTTTTTTGCTCGTTGTCTACTATGTGAAATGTATATTTTTTGTTTTAAATTATTAGCTGAGTTTAATTTAAAATAAGTCATCCATGTTAACTCTCATAGGGGTGTTTAGGCGTGCTTTACTATTTCTCCGGATATTTTTTGTGCCAAATTTTTTACGTTAACATGAAGTACAAGTGTTTACTTATACGATGGCATGTCCGTTGTTTTGTCCAACATTCAAATACCGCACAGAAATATGTGTTGAAAACCCTACGAAAATGACTCCTACATGGGTGTTTAGGCACGTTTTACACTGTCTCTGGATGTTTTTTGGGCCAAATTTTTTACATTCACATTAGGTACAAATGTTTATCTATACAACTAAGTGTCCCCCGTTTGGTCCAACATTCAAAAACTGCTCCAAAATATGCATTGAAAACCCTACCAAAAGAACTCCCATAGAGCGTTTAGGCGAGTTTTACGCCATCTCTGGATGATTTTTGGGCTGATTTTTTTACATTAACATCAAGTACAAGTGTTTATCTATACGACTAAGTGTCCGTTGTTCCGTCCAACATTCAAAAACTGCTCCAAAAATGCGTTGAAAACCCTACCAAGAGAACTCCTATAGAGGTGTTTAGGTGTGTTTTATGCCGTCTCCGAATGATTTTTGGACCGAATTTTTTACATTAACATGAAGTAGAAGTGTTTATATATACGACTAAGTGTCCGTCGTTTGGTCCAACATTGAAAAACTTCTTCGAAACCTGGGTTGAAAACCCTTCATGAAACCTCTAAAAATGTCGTTGAAATTCTAGAAAGGTGGAAATGATAGGAGGAACCCGTTGAGCATGCACGACGAGTGTGGGTAACTCGTCAAGCCATCACGACAAATTTCCCCTCTCATTTCTACTTTCCCAGCGATGTAGCTGGATTTTTCAGTATAAATAGCACTGAAACAACGTATTCTCTTCCATACCACAACTCTATTTCATATATTTTTTATACATACAAAATTAAAAAAGTTCACGAAACTACATTAATTACGTTGTACATTGTCCGGAATAAGGCTGCCAGAAATCACAATGGAAGATTGGAAACTATATTTGCTACCGCATTGTCTCATATTACGAAGTTCTGTTTACAACATTAGTTTTTCGTGAAACCACATGGTCTTACATTATTTGGGATGCAACCCAACTGCTGCCACTGAGCCACCAGCGCGCAATGTTGCACTCATTTTTATTCCATACAACACTCCTATGCGTCCATTATGAAGTATACAGGTACTACATATCATATTCTATGTTGACTGACCCTGTTTTTTGCACGAACAACCCTATACATATCAAACAATTAAACAATCATATCACAAAGTGTAGTACTTTGTTAATATGTTGTACACTATAACAAACTATTTACATGTACTCAAGCATATGTATTCAAGTTTGGGGATTAATATATAATAAGTTGTCAATTTCTTTTTTGTGTTCTAAATATATCTTATTTTTTCAAATGTAGTAATTAATTATATCCAATCAATTACAACACTCTAAATAGTTCGTTACGTGAAAAAAATAAACAAACATAAAAAAATTCGTCAACTAAAATTAAATCATGAATTCATTTATTGGGTACAAAATTTATTAAAAGAAAAATATCTAAAATTAAGAAACAGAACTACTGCGTACGAAACATAACAAATTTTGTCAACTCAACTCAAATAAATAATTAAACCTCTCTTTACTTTGCAGAGCTTGGTCCCAAGTCGAGTTTGGGTTCGGGTTTCGAATTAGGTTCCCGTACCAGTTCGTGTTCTCTTCTTAAGTGTCTACCTCTACCTGCAGATCTACATCTACCTCCCATTCCCCCGGATCTACCTCTAGACAACCCGGCACCTGATGACGACTCACTCGATGCTCGTCGGACATGGGCTTATCGGGTTTTAAACAAAAGAAGACAAGCTTCTATTGGGTTTCAGTTTGTTGTTTGCCACAAACCATTAATGATGCTCAGAATTCAAGAAATCGAATTCATTCAGTTGAATGGGATCACGAGCGGACAACCTGCTTGACCTGTCATGCCACCATGCTATGTATAACGAATATTTCTTTGGCGAATTCTCTTCGCTTTTACCCCGTAAGTTCACCTGTTTGAACTCATCTATATTGGTCGAGTCCTCCAGTACAGACTGGTGGTATTCGAACTACCTAAGAACCCGATTTCCATAAAACAACTCAATAATCGTAAAATTTAACAACAACATTACCGAACACCAATTTCTGGCATCTTTATAGGCATCATTCGGAATCACCTAGAGAATATCATCATCCTCATTATATGACATCCATTAGAATTGTAATAATACGTATATAACAAGAAAATTGGATCAAAATAAATTCAAAATTTTCAAATATCAATCAAAAGCAAATTTGCATTACATGCTTTTCGCAATACATGTCAATCTTCACTCTAACTTTGACAATTATTTTTACCTCCAACGACTTTTTTCTGAATTTCTGGCTCCATCTGAACAATACAAATACTAACATCATGCTTCCCATTAATAACATCTAAAATTATTATGTGACTGAACATTATTACCTTGAAGCGAGCGGGAATTCAGATGGAGGGTCGCAAATAGCTGCCAGAAATGGAAGCCTGTACCAAGCCCATGATTGTAGCAGCACCACACAAACACCGATATCAACGTGCACGAATCTATCGTTGACGTCTGTCTGGGTCCCTGCCTTACGCAACTCACGGTAGAGGAAACCTAATATTGCAGATCCCTAACTAAATTCTTTTCTTCCCAAGACGTCTGCAAGAACGGGAGGTACTGCGTGTGCACGTGAAAACTTGATTTGTCTGGCTTTAGCATACCACCAAGAAGGAGCAATATATAAGGTCGAGCAACGCAATCAATTTTTGCCATTGTGGAATTTGCATCCACTTGAAAATCACTCTTCATCCATGTCGGCTTTACATGTTTACCATCAACAACATGCACCGGTTGGTGACTTCCCTAAATACGTAATGCAATAATCAACAGCAAAATACATATTTTGAGCAATGATTGAACTGCCTAAAATTGGGACACCAAGATGCATAGCAACATCTTCGAGGGTGATTGTGCACACCTCACACAACATGTGGAAGGTATGCGTCTCCGGTCTCTAACGCTCCACCAACCCATTAATCAACTCTGGAACGATTTCAAATTCACGAATCATTGATGCGTACCTAAAACTGGCATTCTCCAGAAAATCCCCTTATATATTGGCTTGGAAGATCGCTCCATATCAAGCGAGGCTGAAATTTTCCATCCTCTTTCTACAAGTACAAAATTTAAATTAAAGTAGTACTTTATCATTTACAAACAATACATTAAAAGTTGCAAAAAGCCATAAATTCTTACCAATAATTCCATGTTATTCTTGATGGGAGAATCTTGAAGTCTTAACAACGTCATTTCCCCCCAATATTTATGAGCAATTAAACGCCTAAAACATCACAAATCAATCAAATTTTTAAATATTTTCGATTAAAATATTTACAACATAATTTACTATTCAAATTTTTTAAAAAAAGTATGCATATATCAAAAATCTCAAATATAAAAATAATTCATATTAAAAAAATTAATCGTGCTCTAAAAAAGTTAAAAAAATGTTACCTTTAACCTTCCGAATTATGTGTGAGCTTGCTTCTTTCGGTGTCGTCTAAGAAAATCTCACGACTTGACAAACTCTTTTGCATTTCTCGAACAAAAGAGGTTGAAATTTTTTTGTGTGTTGTACACCCTAAACAAATCTATCTATTTATAAGAAACTAAAAAACCTTAATTTGCAAAAATTCTAAAGAACCCGTTATTTTTTCGTAAAAAGTGTCACAGCCGTTAATGCTGAGGGAAACTCGTCATGCCCATATGGTGAGTTCCGTTTGGGATTAGGTTAATCCCTTGATTAATGTTTAAACTGGATATTTAAAAAATTAATTGAAACTCGTCGTATATCTACGCCGAGTTTGAAAAAATATATATAATTTTTAAAAAATGGTGCTAGTCCGGGAAATATAGGATTTTGGATCCTACTTTGGTCAAAGTAGGACCTAAGGGTCCTACAAATGTCTTTAACTCGAGAAGGGAAGGGGGAATTGAATTTCCTAATGGGTCTAGAACCTATGATCTAAAAGAAAGGGAACAACAATGATCAGTTTGACCAACCGGCCAAATATGCTTGCTCAACATCAATCCAATTAACACTGCCACTCTGGTAATCAACAATATTATTATAAATATTATAATGTTATCGAAAATAAATAATTGAGAACCAACAACAAATTCATGGTCTGAAAATACCACGATAATTGATGGTTTTAAAAATACTACGATAATTTAACGATTTAAAAATAAAACATATGATTTAAAAAGACACGGGTTATTATAAACATATTGTGTATAAAGAGGGACGAAGCTAGAAATTAAGAGTTAACGGAATCGAAAATAAAATATTTCTGTAATAGTTATAGAAAAATTCGTAAAAAAAACACGACTAAAAATGTCAATAGTAAAATTTGATTTGTTAACTTCAAATAAAATACGTTTATTTTCAATTATACATTTTACCAATAAGATAAGAACTCTTTTATGATAGCAAAGTAAGTAAAAGTAAATATAATTTAAATTTTTTGCAGGGATAGAGTTAAAAAATAGATCGTAAAGATAAAAAATTAGACCGTAAGGGTGGATCGTGGAGGCCTGGCATTTGCACCCCCATGTGGGTCCAATAAATTCATGGTTTAAAAATAAAGTACAAGAACTAAAATTTCGGAATGCACTAACCTGTCACAGATCACAAGCTCTTCGTATCATATCTTGAAAAATATTTGAGGATCGACAACAAGAACCAAGATAATTTAGTGAGTTTGTGTTAATAAAGTGTTGTAAATAAAGTAAAGAAAAACAAAATAATAGAGATTATTGATAAAGAGAGAGACTTATATTTATTTTTAATATGAAGTTGCGTAAAATGTCTTCTTCAAGCTCTATATTTATAGGTATAAGAAATAAATATTGTTATATTTTGACTCAAATTTTAATTGGTAGTTAAGTTGAGTTTTATTGTATTTCTAGTGGTTGGAAATTACTTGGTAATTAGGGTTTACTTTAATAAGTAAATATCTATATTAGATAAGAGATCTTATTGAATAAGATTTCTTTGTGGCCAAATATTTGAGTCTATAAATCTATATTAGATTTAGCATTTTGAATTATGCGAGAATGAGAGAGAATACTCTCTGGAGATTTGTAACTACTTTTAGAATCTTTACAACTATTGTGCTTAAGTTGTAGAGATGTATATTGTAGGGACGTTGGAAAGAGTGTTTTGGTTACACCAAGTTTTGTGATATATGTACTGGGTAATGGGATTACATGAGTTATCATGTATTTGTATTCTTTGTGTTTTCTACGTTGATAGTGGATTGTTCATTTCTCTCGTTCGTGGATTGTTCATTTCTCTCATTCGTGGAAGTAGACTATGTTGAATCACGTTAAATCTTGTTTGATGTCCATGTTTTGGTTTATGTTGTTATCGCTTTGGTTATTTGTCGCATACCAAATTCCTAACAAATATCATAGAGAATTTTAAGTATATCAATTTCTTATTTATTAAATAGAGATATAGTTCTAATCATAATAGATATCAACATTGATAAATATTCATAGCAATATATACATAGTAATCATTTAAACGGGTAGGTAAATATTTATTTTCTCAAAAGCATATTTTACAATCAATAATTTTAAAAACTTCTTTTTTTAACCACCGATATTTTATTCTATTAATTGAATAGTTTAAATTGAGTAAATATCTTTTGGTATAATCATCGATATACAGCTCATTAGTTGATTAATCTTAATCAAATTTTGTAGAGGCTCATTGTATGAACGACCCTTCTAACCTAATTTTTTCAACAAATAACGTCGAGATTCAAATATTTGACCTTACTTAAGGTACCTAGCACCGGAATTCAATCATTTGTTAGCCGGATAAACATTTTTAGTACCACTTTTCAACCGCAAACAACGGTACACTAGCTTTGAAGCCTTTATTCAACACATTCTCTTCTTGCAAAAAAAAAACCTTGTACCTTGGACCCATACTAATAATGATTAAACTAATCAGTTGGTGCTGAATAAAGATGGTAAGCGTGTACAATTTTGTGGATTTCGCACCGGGCTCGTTCTAGTTGGGGTGAGTATGGATAAGGATGGAACTATATAGGGGGCAATTGCTCCTACCCCCAATAAATTTTTTTCACCTTTGTACCCCTATATAAATTTTTTAAAACAAATTAGTTTATTTATGAATTTGCCCTCCATTTTCAAACATTTATGTTTAGCCCCCAACTCCAAATCCTTAGTATGTCCCTGAGTATGGATGCAAGTTTAATAAGTAGTGGGCGAGTGTGGATGTCAAAATGTCGTACCCACCGTGAGTAGTGGGTAGGTAATGGATTTGAGGCCTTGCATGCCCCATATCTACACGCCTCACATTCGCCCACCCACTATCCACCATATGAATAAGGTTATTTAATGAAAATAAAATATAATTCATTTATATTATATATATATATGTTTGAGGCTTGGGGTAGACGAATATGTTTGTTATCATTAATGTGAAACATGTTTGTAAGCATTTAGAAAATTTTTGGAATGAATAATGGAGTTAAAAATCAAGTTATGAAATCTGTCCATGATAAGATAGTGAGTTAGAAAAATCACCAAAAAATCTATATAGATAATTAGGAAGTGTACATCGTTGTAACCGTGAGTAAGCCTAGTTTTGTTTAGAAAAAACGAAGATTTATTTCGTTCTTTATTTTAAAAGATAAGGATTTTTAAGTGATCAGAGTTCAGAAAACATAGCAACAAACTGCTCATAGTACTAGTTCAACAATGACTTTATAAATTCGTCATAAATTGTACAAGTTGAATTAGAAGTACCATCTTATATGAATAGAAATAAATTTGATTCTAGTATCTTTTGGAGAAATGGAAATGAAGTTTCGAGATATATATTATGAGACAAATGGATTTCTTAGAATATAGTATAGACGGGTACGAATTGGGTGGTGGATAATCAGTTGGATAGTGGATGCAGGGATGGTTTTGATAATGTTCCCGCGTGAGCGGATGTGGATTTGAAAATTGTACATGTTGTATAGGGATGGGCACGAGTCGTGTCAGGTTTTTGGCCAATCCAAACCCGACCCGAAAATAATTATACTAAACTCAACCCGACCCCATCCTTTAAAAAATGACCTGACCCGACTCGACCTATAAAAATAATTTCAATTTTAAGGACCTAATTGTAAAAAAAATAATTTTTTGGACCTAACTATTAAAAATAATTTTATGAACCAAATTGTAAATAAAAAAAATCAATTTTAAGGACCTAATTGTAAAACTATATATATAAAGAGGGGTATTATTACAAATATCCTTAAAAATATAGGGGATAATTATACTATTAGTCTCGGGTCGTGTCGTATTTTTTTGCACCCAAAACTCGAACTGACTTCACCCTTAAGAAAAACCCGAGCTGACCCAAACTCATTTTTTTTACAAAAATTTTCGGCCGATCAGGTCGGGCAAAATACTCATCCCTAAATTGTTGTAGGTGATGGATAGGCAGGGACGAAGCTTCCTTAAGGCCCAAGGGGGTCTTGGCCCCTACTGTAAAATTAAGGTATTAGATAGATTTAAGTCTAATAATAATTTGGTCCTTGTGAAAAATAATTATTCAAATTAAAAAATACAATAGTTTATTAAATATATAATTAAGTTAGGGCTGAACTAAAGAATAATGAGCCCGTATCCTCAATTTTTTAGATCCAATAACAATTTATGTTTTTTTAAAGTTTAAATATTAGATAAATTAGGCTTTATCCTGTGAATTTTGAGTTTAAATACTTAATAAACCTTTATATTTTTTAAATTTAATATTTTGGCCCCTGCCAATGTTCGATTCTAGCTCATCCCTGTATGTAGATAGTGGATAAGAAAATTTTAGATGGATATGAATATGGCTGGGAGGAGTATCCGCACCCGTCGTCCTTTTGCCATCCCTATGCTTGGCTTCCAAGACAATACCAGACTAGCATTTACAGTTGCATCATCTTGCTCGATGGATTATTATTATTATCCTTGTAAATGCGAATATCTTAAGCAGTTTTCTCGGAACTCCATTGTGTAATTAAGCATCTAAACTATTGCCGAAGCTTGGGATAAAGTAAAATAGAAGCATTTTATGTCAACAAAAACTGCAACAGTTCCATAGGCCGGCAGGCAAGTTGTGGTTTTACAGAGAGATACAGCAAGTACTTTTGGCCATGGGATCTCCCCATCCCTATCAATGCCTAGTTCCAACATAAACACAATCAATCTTAGTTTCTAACGAAATTTGAGACAAACGATGAAACAAAAAAAAATCACTTAAAGAGATAGTGTAAACTCCGAAATACCAGGGACAAAAATAGAGAATTATTCCAAATATGGTCTGTGTTTTCACATTGCTCTATGTCTAAGGAACCCATGACAGCTTTTAAAAATCGTTTGTAGGGTTTTGAAGTTAACATTTTTCCTCGACACTTTCGCTCAACAAGGAAGCATGCCTCATAAGTAGCCGCCTTTGTAATGCGAAGAGTTGTTCACGGGATCAGTGCTATGGAGCCTGGTCTCCAATGGCCACCTGATGATCTTGATGGAAAAAACAATGGGACAATCGGTGTTGTTGATCTAAATTTACCAAACATGTACCGGAATTGGACTGTTTTCGATGAACCAAGAAGCCATAAGAGGTTAAAGCTGGAACACTCTATGGTGAATGATTTGATTGACAACAATGGTAACTTGAATTTTAGTACTACTACTAACTTGACGACGAGCTTGCCTAAACTCCGATTCCGGGATCATGTATGGGCTTATACGCAGAGATATTTAGCGATTGAGGCGATGGAAGACGCGATGGTAGGCGAGAAAAACGGAACCAAGGAGGAAAAGGGAACCAAGGAAGAAGAAGAAGGAGGGGAGGGGATGAAACTGGTCCAGCAACTCATTGCTTGTGCCGAGGCAGTGGCTTGTCGAGACAAAATTCATGCTTCGACATTGTTGTCGGAGCTCAAGGCGAATGCCCTCGTCTTTGGAACTTCGTTCCAGCGAGTCGCCTCTTGCTTTGTCCAGGGACTCGTCGAGCGTCTAGCTTTGGTTCAACCGCTAGGCGCGGTCGGAGTCATTGGACCGGTGGCGAAAACAAGGACCGTGTCGTTCGAAACGGATGAAGCCTTGAGCCTTGTTTACGATTTATGCCCACAAATCCAGTTCGGTCATTTCGTAGCGAATGAATCGATATTGGAAGCCTTTGAGGGAGAGAGTTATGTTCACGTCGTGGATCTAGGAATGACACTCTGCATGCGTCGTAGCCACCAGTGGCTCAACTTAATGCAGAGCCTAATCCACCGCGCGGGTCAGCCGCTGAAACGTCTTCGGATAACCGGCGTCGGGACCTGCCGTGAACGCCTCCAAGCCATTGGAGATGATCTAAAACACCACGCGAGAACCTTGAAACTGAACTTCGAGTTCTCCGTAGTGGAAAGCAACTTAGAAAACCTGAAACCCGAAGATGTGAAGACATCAAACGAGGAAGCCATAGTCATCAACAGCATTCTTCAATTGCATTGTGCGGTGAAAGAGAGCCGAGGAGCATTAAACTCGGTGCTGCAAAAGTTACACAAATTGTCACCCAAGCTGCTGATTCTAGTCGAGCAAGACTCGAGCCATAACGGGCCTTTCTTCCTGGGAAGATTCATGGAGGCATTGCATTATTACTCGGCTATATTCGACGCACTCGACACGATGCTGCCCAAGTACGACACCCGACGTGCTAAGATCGAGCAATTCTATTTCGCGGAAGAGATCAAGAACATCGTGAGCTGCGAAGGGGCGGCGAGGTTCGAGAGGCACGAAAGAGTTGATCAATGGCGGCGGAGGATGAGCCGAGCCGGTTTCCAACCGGTGGCTATGAAGACGACATTGCAGGCCAAGCAGTGGCTTGGGAAGCTAAGGGTTTGTGAGGGTTACACGATTGAGGAAGATAAAGGGTGCTTGATTCTGGGTTGGAAATCAAAGTCCATTATTTCAACTTCTTGCTGGAAATGATCTTCTGTTCTACCATCTTAGTCTTTACAGTTGGTTAAAATTAATGACCGTAAAACTAAAATGCTAAATATCGATCATCAGCTATAATAAATGCTAAATTAATAAAAATTTATTCCAGAAGGAATTTGCTACGAATATGACATAATTGAAAATAAAAGAAGATTACTTTTGTTTGTTGTCATAAATATATGTACTTGCTCGTGATTTCACAACTTAATAACTTATTTAATATTGAACCCTTTTTATTTCTTAACATTAAAAAATTAAAATTAAAGAAATATTTTTATTCAGTAGTTCGGCCTAAATTAATAATTTAGCTTTTTACGCAAAATCAAAATCAATTAAACTTTTTAATTCGTAAATTGCATCAATTTTACCCTTTGACAGACGTTAACTGTTACAGTGCAAACGTGATAGTCTGTAGTACTAACGTGGCAGTACACATGTGATGATGTCGTGGTAGAGAGCTTAAATTGATGTTTTTTGTTAAGTTCATGAGTATAATTGATTTTAATTAAAAATTTAATAATTTATTTAATATTTAAGCTAAAAAATTTAAGATATCGTTAAAATTTTAAAATTATTAAAAATGGATAAATAATTTTGTTGACAGACAACATGAATGGCAGTGGTTTGGGCTCCTCGGACGGTGGAGATAAGAGGATTCCGGTGAGGCCTCTCCACAGCTGTGGTGAGAGAAGGAGGTCATGAATGTTTTTTGTCCAGAAAAGCCCCATGATCCCTGGCTCTTAGTCCTTTATAAAGAGCTTGGGAGGGTCATGACACGTGTAGATGCCCAAAAAGGACCACATGTGTATAAGTGTCGATGTTTAGAGAGTACTACGTGTGTTGTTATGCGGTTTTAGATAGTGACGACCATTCGCATGTTACGTTCGCGAAAGGTCGTTCGCACATCATGGAGTGCACGGTGGATAGTTCGCACTGTAAGCAGTTTGTATGGTGACGAGTTCGTAAATACTAACAATTACCTCAGGTGATTAAGGATCATAAAGTGATCTTTGCGAATCTGGAAATCGAAATGAGATTTGCATACTCGCAATCTTGTATACTCTCACGTTTTTTTGTCGTATCTTAGATTTACTGTTTAGTTTGCGGATGGTGGGTTTTGGTTGTGAAGTTGATTTTTTTTTCTTCATGTCTATCCGGTTTGATTTCTTTAGGGTGTTGTTTGATTTTATTTGAGGATTTAGGGAGGCTCAATCTAATAGATGTATGTATTCTTCCTTCTGCAAGTACCAAAAGTTTTTAACGATTGTTTTATATTGCTATTTCAATGGACATAAAAACCTTAAATGGAATATTTCAGTACTTCATCAAGGTTGGTATTTTAAAGTATATATGATTATTTCAGTACTTCAACAAGGTTTAACAACTGGCTCTTTTTTTCTGAGTCACCTTTCGTTCATCATTATGATCATTTATTGATTTGAATGCTGTGATGCCAGTTTGTAAGTAGCTTGGAGATGATAATAGGGAAGCTAGTTTAGCTTGCTGCAGCCTGTAAGATGCTGCAACCAGCTTAAGGTTTAACAACTCAAGCAGTGTTCTTTTTTTTCTAGTTATGATTGGGTCAATTAGTAGATTTTAACTAGTTAATTATCTTTAGAAATTTGTGAAATTGTATTTTGGAACTCTATTTAATCCAATGAGAGTTTAACCCCAAACATGATCTACTTAAATATTATGAGATGCGGAAATTACTGTCTGGATCGTTTTGAACCCTTGTTCTCATGAGCGATCTTGAAATCCGGACATAGAGATTTAATGTGAAGAATGAACAGGTGGTTTGCTGAACTTCATGTATGATATAGTTTTGATAACTTATTTAATTTACTCTTTGTTTCTATTACATGTAATTGTATTGTCGGGAGGTGAACTACTAAAATTAAATTCCTAAATCCGCCCCTGCTTGTCTCTAAATATTTAAATATTTGAAGTGCTCTTTACAAAAGCCACACCTAAAAGGTTTCTTATTCTTCAGCAGATATATCCAAAGCATATATCTCAACAGACAGCTTTACCTTGTCCTCTTGATTTGCCGACGTATATTTCTTATCGGCTTCAATAATTCTCTTCTTGTCTCTGGTTGGAGATGCACCCCACTGTTCCAGCCCGCAGGTGTTGTTCACCGTGGTTGCCGTGGCATAGACTACGACTTAATCATTATCAATACATGATACATAATAAATAAATGAACAAATAAATAAAAGGAATGGAGAGGGCAACATGCAGGTGCAACTGCGGAATTTGGGTAGGTTTTTTAGTTTCAGTTTCAGCATCTGAGTGAAACCAGAACCACATGATATTTTCTTTTGGCATTCAGAATTCTGAAGGCTTTTCAGCTTATTGTATGTAGGAACATCGTGGAAGATTTGTATGTATTATTATGAAGTTTTCAGATGTTATGAATATTATATTTCAGCAGCAATGAATAAAATCCATATGCTGGAAATGTACGGCTATTTGTATTGCATTTAGTTCCTTTCCTGGCATTAAATGTTCCGAGCACTACTTCAAGATTAACATTACCGTTGATGTTCAAATAAAAAATTGATCAAAACAGAGGAGTAAATAAAACATGTCACCGAACAATGTATTTTAGAATGTCAGCTGAACAACAAACAGGAGCTTGATGAACCCCACTCTTCTAACTGGGACGTAGTTTCACGTCCGAGAATCATCAATAAATAAGAATGAAAAGCTTTCTCAATACACAGTGACACATAGTGATTTAAAAGAGACCTTCCTAATAACTCAAAAGTATCATGATGTTCAAATAGGGATTACCCAGATTGAGGAAGGTAAGGAACAAAGAAACATATTTTATTTGTGAATCTTAAAACCTTCATTGGTGCCTATATAAAGCCTACAACATATCATTTACTCACCAAGCTCTTCTCAAGAGGCTAAAGGAATCAATCAACATAAAAACAATGACATTTTTAAGCTCGCTTTGCTTTCTCTCTCTTTTCCTCTATATCTTTTCATTTAGTTCCTTTCCTGGCATAAAATGTTCCGAGCACTACTTCAAGATTAACATTACCGTTGATGTTCTGTCGCGATGTCATTTTTGCTAAAAAAACAGGTTTTCGAAGTGTTTTAGATTTTTCGGATATTAAAATATTTATTCTGTGAAATTTTAAAAATACCGTATTTTATTTAAAGAAAGGGAGTCGCCACCGGCCACTTAGGTAGGCCGGACACCATAAAACCAGAGATTCAAAAACTATTGGGTTCGGGAGTCGGTTACGGATGAGGAAGGATTAGCACCCCACACCGCCCAAAATTGGTACTTTAATAATTACTGCTTGATTAATATTAGATTTTCCGGATTAAAGTGACGATTAGTTTAAAATTCGGTTATAATTGCGAATAAATTTTAAAGGCCTCGTTATCCGAGAGTAAACGTCCAACCACTATCACTACGCCTGATATTGGCCCCGTTTACACTCGGATAAAAAGGCACCGCATTGACATTATATATTTCATTATGCAACCTTAGTGAACAAAATATGAAGCATGACAAATAATTTAAATACAATAAATATTCACATAATAAACTATTAATCGAACATAAATAAAATATTAATCTAAAACATACATGCATACAAATTATCCCTACTCGTGACTAAAAATAAACTTAACATATCACAATTACAAGGCATGGAACAAAAACACATATTACAAAAATGTACATATTACAATAAGACACATTGTAACATACGTAGAATATGGCATTATACATGACCAAGAAAATATACCAACACGTAGCCTAAAAGCAAAGAAAACATGCAATACATGCTAAAATATAAAACATGTTGTGTTCGAGCCAACTCAAATATCAATCTAATATGTGTGATATGAATAACCGAACAAATGCATAAAAATACATAATCGCCATAAACTTAACACATATATACATGTAAACATGAAAATACAAAGCATGTACGAGGGATATATGAAAAGGCAAAAGGCTACATCAACATACACGATCATAATAAACGAACATGAATATTTATATATGGAACATGACTGAAATGAAAAGAAATAAACATAAGGAACAGAAATTAAAAGACAATAGCATGCGATTTAGGGACGAAAATGCAAGCAAAGCTGAACTTGAAAGGACTAAAACTATAATTGGACCAAGGGGCAGACTTGAAGTGAAAATTTCAAAAACACGGTGGGACTAGTGAGGTAATTTCGCCATTTAAAAACTGATTCAATTTAATTTAGGGGTTGGATTGCAAGATTTTAGAATATAAGGGGGACTGGAATTGTAAATATCCTATGCGGCGAGACAGAAATGAAAATACCAAAAACGCGGGGGGATTTATTTCCGAATTTACCCATTTCACAAAATAAAATAACTATAAAACCCCCTTTTTTAGCCTAATCTCAAATTTTCCTCACTTTTTTCTTCGATCCGTTTTATAATAACCTTTTATTCTTTCATTTTCTAAACTCTCCTCCCTGAGCCTGTGATGAACCCAGAAACCGGTAACTTTTCGCCGTCCCTTCCACCGCCGGCCGCCGCTAGCCGGTGCCGGCGAACTAAAAGAAACACCCAAAACCAACCTTTTTTCTAAACCAAACCCAAATATGAACTTAGATCTACGCTGAGACTCACCCTTTTGTCTAGATCTAAGTAAATACAAAACGATTTTTTTTGTTTGTTTATGTTTAACCAAAATGAACCCAAAAGGGACCTCCCACTCCCTTCAGTTCACCATGTTCAGCTTGGGAAAGCTGAAGAGGCTTGTCACTGGTGAGGGGAGATCCACCGACGATGAGGGTAACAACTCTAAATCCCCATCCTTTTGTTATTACTACCTATATTTTACGTTATGCATGCAAAGAAGTAAGAAAAAAATAGAAGAGCGTTACCACTGAAAACTTTGTGCTTTTTTCTTTGTTATTTTTTCTTTCGGATTACAACTGGACTACTTTACAATTACTTGTTTCATACATATATCACTGTCTTTTTTGGTTTGGTAGCAAGTAATGTAAAATATTTTTTAGATATGGACTGACACTGACATAGCCTCTTTTTTGTGTTGTTCTGATATGTCTGAACGCGGTGGTTGGAGACCGGCATGGTGGAAGCATGGTGGCGGTGTGGGGGAAATGTCTTCGGCCAGAGGCGTTCTCGGCCGTTAGATCAAATCCGATCTAACGGTCAGGATGGCTTGAAGGATGAACGGTCCAGATGAAACCTCGATCGGTGAAACGGCTCCAGATCGTGACACGTGGGGCTCAGCAGTCGAGGGGTTATAGCGCGTGGGACTCACGCACGCGTGGGATATCGAAGAGTCCGCGCGTGGATCGAACGCGCGCGTGGCATTCGAACCGTCCAGACGTGTAGTTCACGCGGCCTGCTAGATATTTATCCTTCCTTGTTCGTGGCCGTTGGATCCACATTTTGATCCAACGGCTCCTAGTCAACTGTGCGAAGATAGAGTAATTAGGGTTAGATGGGGTTTTGGGCTTGGGCCAACCGGGCCTTGTATTTTATGGGTTTTTTGTAATAATAAGGACATTTAATTTAAGTGGGCTTTTCTATTATTTTTCTAATTTGTCCATACATATTAATAATAATATATTATTATAATAGTAAATACAAACACATACATACTTACGTATACATACATAAAATTGTGATGAAATACGTTCACACGTAGATACACTTAATAATAATACATGCAACACTTATTCGTATACATTCGATAATAACAAGGACATTAATAATATATACATGCAAACATATGTAGACCTACTCATATACTAACATACATTATACGATACTCCTAATATAACCATATCACACACATATTAATAGGTACGTAATACACCACATAAATATATGCACCATGGATACATTCACACATATATCATTATGTAATAACATACACACGCACACACATATATGTAATCATGCATTAATATATTAATATGATACTTAGAAATTAGATAAAAATGAGTGATTACAGTTGCCCCTCTTTGCTTGTTCTCATGGAATGGGAACAAAGCAAAGATTCATAAGCACTCATTTTTATCCGACTTCCCTTTTTGTAGCTTCGGAAACACGTGCTCTTCTAGAACTCTCCGCTCTTCCTTGGCTGAATCTTTGGGCTCGTAAGTCCTTTCTAGGTAACTTCTTCCCCCTCCGATCTTGGAGCTACAGGCTCTTCCTATATGGAACCCTTCGCTGTGAAGCCTCAAGTCATGAGTCCCTCCTATATAGAATTTTTCATCTTGAGACGGTAAGGCTCGGAGTTCTTCCTATATAAAACTCTTTGCCTTCAACGCGGCTGGTTTTCTTTTCTATATACAACTATTTGCGCCACTGATGGATTCTTCCGACTGGAGTTCTTCCAGTATAGAACTGCTAGTCTTCAAATCCTGGAGCTGTCAGTCCTTCTTATATAAAACTTTTAGCTTTTGAAATCTCGGAGCTAAGGGTTCTTCCTATATAGAATCTTTCACTCTAAGACAGTAAAGCTCGGAGCCCTTCCTATATAAGACTCTTCGCTTTCAAACATAATAGGTTTTCCTATATAACCTTGTGTGTCATGGGTGAATTCCTTCGGCTAGGAGTTCTTCCTATATAGAACTGCTAGTCTTCACCCTGGAGCTGTAAGTCCTTCCTATATAAAACTTTCAGCTTTTGAAATCTTGGAGCTACGGATTCTTCCTATATAGAATCTTTTACTCTAAGACAGTGAAGCTCGGAGCCCTTCCTATATAAGACCCTTCGCTTTCAAACACAACAGGTTTTCCTATATAACCTTGTGTGTCATGGGTGAATTTCTTTGGTACTGGGAGTTCTTCCTATATAGAACTCAAGTAGTCTTCACCCTGAGCTGTAAGTCCTTCCTATATAAAACTTTCAGCTTCTGAAATCTTGGAGCTACGGATTCTTCCTATATAGAATCTTTTACTCTAAGATAGTGAAGCTCAGAGCCCTTCCTATATAAGACCCTTCGCTTTCAAACACAACAGGTTTTCCTATATAACCTCGTGTGTCATGGGTGAATTCCTTCGGCTGGGTTCTTCCTATATAGAATCTAGTCTTCACCCCGAGCTGTAAGTCCTTCCTATATAAAACTTTCAGCTTCAAATCTTGGAGCTACGGATTCTTCCTATATAGAATCTTTTACTCTAAGATAGTGAAGCTCGGAGCCCTTCCTATATAAGACCCTTCGCTTTCAAACACAACAGGTTTTCCTATATAACCTTGTGTGTCATGGGTGAATTTCTTCGGCTGGGAGTTCTTCCTATATAGAACTGCTAGTCTTCACCCTGGAGCTGTAAGTCCTTCCTATATAAAACTTTCAGCTTCTGAAATCTTGGAGCTACGGATTCTTCCTATATAGAATCTTTTACTCTAAGATAGTGAAGCTCAGAGCCCTTCCTATATAAGACCCTTCGCTTTCAAACACAGCAGGTTTTCCTATATAACCTCGTGTGTCATGGGTGAATTCCTTCGGCTGGGAGTTCTTCCTATATAGAACTGCTAGTCTTCACCCTAGAGCTGTAAGTCCTTCCTATATAAAACTTTCAGCTTCTGAAATCTTGGAGTGGCGGATTCTTCCTATATAGAACTTCTCTCCGCGGACGCTTGGAAACATAGGCCTTTTGTATGTAGAACCTTCATCTTCACATTTGGGATTTACACCACGATGGCTATCGATGTCTCTTTGAATCCATAGATACCTGTCTAAGATAAGACAAAATGCTATGACAAATGAATTGACATGCTCCTAATCCTAGTGATGTCTAACTATTCATGATGCATGAGTGTCAATATCTTGGTGGACTTACTTTAGTCCTTAGTCGATCTCGACTTCACGTTGTTCACTTTCTCCCTTTTTATGGGCGGCGATACCCCATTTTACTGTCGGGTTCAACCATTCCAACCTTTTTTTTTCTCAATTTCTGACTTGGGGTTCTAAAGTGCCCTTTCGGGTTTTCGCTTTAGAGTTTTTTTTTTCAAGGGGTGCCCTTCTGTGTTTTCACCTGGGAGATCTCTCTTGTTATCTCGCATGCTTTCTTTGAATAAGCAGGGCGTACGCCACTGGTCATCCTATCCTGTTGCTTGAAGCCTTCCGCCTTCCCTATCAATGACCGTTATGTGGGGAGTTAAAGGGTAAAATTAACATCGTCTTCTAATCACCTGCATCTTTAAGGTTAGATCACAGTAATGCTCAGAAATCTCTTGTTTACCCTAAGCCTATGTTAGCTTATTTGCCTGAAATTAACAAGAAGACAAGGAATGGATGCTCAAAAACACGATTTTATTACGATTAAGGGTTTGGGATACTTTGAGAGAGTTATGACACATATGAGGAAGATGAAAAGCTAAATATGAAATACAAGATTCCTCATTATCTTCGGTATGAATGATACATGATCCTGTCAACCGACGTAGAATCTTTTGCCTAAAGCTCCCTCTTCACAGTGTTCATGGGGATGACCATTCTCTTCAGATATGCAACCTTTCAATTTATCTGAGCTGCCCTTTATGGGTTTTCAACTCGGGTCCTCCATTTGCTTCAAGACGCCCTATTTCGAGTTTTCGCCCTGAGCTCTCCATTTTTGTTCTTTTTCTTTTTCTTTTCTCTTTTTTCCCTTTTTTTCTTCTTTTTTCTTCTTTTTTCTTTTTTTCTTTTTTTCTTCTTTTTTCTTTTTTCTTCTTTTCTTTTTTTTCAAACATAGTATTTCTTAACAGCATCAGAATTTACAGGGTTTTTCAGCTCGTCTCCATCCATTTCTGTTAAGATTAGGGCTCCTCCTAAGAAGGCCTTTTTTACCACGTACGACCCTTCCCAGTTGGGCATCCACTTTCCTCGAGAATCTTTCTGAATCGGGAGGATTTTCTTGAGCACCAGATCCCCCTCTCTGAATTCTCTTGGGCGCACCTTTTTGTTGTATGCCTGCATCATCCGCTTTTGGTACATCTGACCATGACAAATGGCCTTTAGTCTCTTTTCATCAATGAGATTTAGCTGGTCAAGTCTAGCCTGCACCCATTCGGCTTCTTCCAATTTTACTTCATTTAATACCCGGAGAGATGGGATCTCTAACTCAATGGGGAGTACTGCTTCGGTACTATACACCAAGGAGTAGGGTGTTGCCCCTGTTGATGTGCGAACGGACGTCCTATAGGCGAAAAGGGCAAATGGTAACTTCTCATGCCAATCCCTGTAGGTATCCGTCGTCTTTGCTATGATCTTCTTTATGTTCTTGTTTGCTGCTTCCCTGCCCCATTCATTTTAGGACGATAAACTGTGGAATTATGGTGTGTTATCTTGAATTGAGTGCACATGTCCGTCATCATTTTGTTATTCAGATTGGAAGCGTTGTCGGTGATGACCCTTTTTGGAAAACTGTATCGACAAATAATCTCATTCTTTAGGAACTTACATACTGTAGTCCTTGTGATGTTGGCGTAAGACGCTGCCTCTACCCACTTAGTGAAATAGTCTATGGCGACCAAAATGAAACGGTGTCCGTTGGAGGCCTTCGGATGAATCTGCCCGATGATGTCCATGCCCCACGTCGCAAAAGGCCACGGAGATTCATGGTGTGTAAAGGCGATCGGGGTGTGTTAATCTTGTCAGCATAAATTTGGCATTTGTGGCATTTCCTGGCGTAGTCGATACAGTCTCCCTCCATGGTCAACCAGAAATAGCCATATCTCATAATTTTCTGGGCTATAGATAGCCCGTTGGCGTGCGTTCCACAGAGCCCATCATGTACCTCAGCTAAAATCCCCTTCACCTCCCGAGCATCCACACATCTTAGCAATGTCTGATCATGACTTCTCTTATATAGGATCTCCCCATCTAGGACATAACTTGTTGCCATTTTTCTGAGTGTTTTTCTGTCATTGTCATTTGCCCCTTCCGGATACTTTCGAAGCTTGACATATTGCAAGATGTCATAGTACCATGGGTTTCCATCAATCTCTTCCTGCACATTACAACAATGGGCAGGCCTTTCAAGCGTCTGCATCTTAATGGGCTTCATTTCTGCCCAAGTGTTTGTTTTAAACATGGATGCCAGGGTCGCCAAGGCGTTCACCATCTGATTTTCTTCTCGGGGAAGGTAATTGAAGCTGACCCTTTCGAACTCCTTGGAGAGATCTTGAATCAATTCATAATATTTGACCAACTTCGGGTCCCTGGTTTCCCATTCCCCACGCAATTGGTAAATTACTAAGGATGAATCTCTGAATACTCGAAGTTTCTTAACCTTTCTTTCTATAGCTGAGTTTAGTCCCATAACGCAAGCTTCGTATTCAGCTATATTGTTGGTGCAGAAGAATTCTAATCTACTGGTGAAGGGATAATAGACATCTTTAGGAGAAATTAGCACGGCTCCTATCCCATGTCCGAGGGCGTTAGAGGCTCCATCGAAGTAAAGCTTCCATGATTTATCATCTGAAACCTCTTCCTCAGTTGTAATGCACATCAAGTCTTCGTCTGGGAAATTAAAGTTCAATGCCTCATAGTCGTCCGAAGCGCGACTAGCTAGGAAATCTGCTACGGCACTCCCCTTTACGGCTTTCTGGCTCACGTATACAATATCGAATTCGGATAAGAGCATCTGCCAGCGGGCCATCCTTCCCGTTAGTGCTGGCGCTTCCATTAAGAACTTTAATGGGTCTAGCTTGGATATCAACCAAGTAGTATGGTACAACATATACTGCCTAAGCCACTTGGTAGCCCAAACTAGAGCACAACACAGCTTCTGAACTGGTGGGTATCGCGTTTCACAATCATTGAACTTTCTGCTTAGGTAATAGATGGCTTACTCCCTTTTCCCTGACTCATCGTGTTGCCCTAATACGCATCCCATTGAATTCTCAAATACTGTCAGGTAGAGGATTAATGGTTGATCAGGTACTGACGCAACTAAAATCGGAGCATTTGTCAGGTACCTTTTGATCTTTTCTAGGGCTCATTGACATTCCTCATCCCACACACCAGGATTTTTCTTTCTAAGGAGTCTGAAGACTGGATCACATCGGTCAGTTAATTGGGAAATGAAACGAGAGATATAATTCAACCTCCCCAGGAAATCGCGAACTTCCTTCTGAGTGTGGGGTGGTGAGAGATCCTGGATGGCTTTCACTTTATCCGGATCAATCTCAATCCCTCTTATGCTTACCACGAACCCTAGGAGTTTTCCAGAAGTAACGGCGAAGGTACATTTGGCAGGATTGAGCCTCAGCTAGTACTTCCGTAGTCTTTGGAATAGTTTTCTCAAGTTCTGTAGGTGCTCCTCCTCTGTTCGGGGTTTGGCAATCATGTGTCCACGTATACTTCTATTTCTTTGTGCATCATGTCATGGAAAAGAGTCACCATTGCTCTTTGGTATGTTGCCCCTGCATTATTGAGCCCAAAAGGCATCACCCGATAACAAAAAGTGCCCCACATGGTTATGAACGTAGTTTTCTCCATGTCGTTAGAATCCATCTTTATCTGGTTGTACCCTGAGAAGCCATCCATGAATGAAAACCATGAATGTCCTGCGGTGTTGTCAACCAGCGTGTCAATATGTGGTAAGGGGAAGTTGTCTTTAGGGCTAGCTCGGTTTAGATCTCTATAATCTACACATATACGAACTTTCCCATCCTTCTTTGGTACCAGTACGATGTTTGCAACCCATTTGGGGTATTTGGCTACCTCCAAGAAACCAACATCAAACTATTTTTTTTACTTCTTCTCTGATTTTTAATAACATATCTGGTCTCATTCTTCGAAGTTTTTGCTGTATTGGTTTGCACTCCGGCTTTGTTGGCAATTTGTGCACCACTATGTCAGTATTCAACCCTGGCATATCTTGATAGGTCCAGGCAAAAACATCCTTAAATTCCTGAAGTAGGGTTATCAGTTCGTGCTTGGCTTCCGAGGAAAACGTCGTCCCTATTTTTACTTCTTTTCTCTCTTCTTTAGTCCCCAAGTTTACAATTTCTGTTTATTCTTGGTGGGGCATGATCTGCCTTTCTTCGTTGGCCACCATTCTCTTCAACTCTTCCGAGACCTCACATTCTATCTTATCATCTTCTTCCTCAATTCCCTCTGAGATCTCAGGGCATTCAAAATTCACTCCGGGATTGGATCCGGTATCATTCATATAGTCAATCATGAGCTACCTGCATTAAATGAGAATGAATTGTATTGGGAAGAGGATGACTTTATATGAAGGGAATGAACATGAAGAATGCATGAATGAAATAAATGAAATGTTGGTCATTCAGGAAAGTGGGGATATTTTCATTTCAACAAAAAAGTTAACATAGGTGCCCTATACAAGAGATCCCCATTGTTTATGGGCAAAAACAAAAGGTTGATTCGGAGCATTACTCTGATCTATTCCTAAAAACCACAGGTAGATCAATGCAGCTCCAGTTATCAAGTGTTTCCCCGGGACGGCAGGGGCGGATGTTGGTCAACATTTTGCTGCCTTGGTCCTTTCCAGCTATCATGTTGATGTATATCCCTTCAAGTGATTCATTGAATATCTCCTCCTGGTTGAGTACGTCATTTTCCTTGATTGCCTCTTCAACTTCTTGACCTGGCCGGTAGAATCCTCCGGAGACAAAAGTGGTTTTCAAACTAGGAAAGGACATTGGTCTCTACGGAATGTCTTCTCCTTTAAATCTGGCTTTTCTTTGCTCTTCTTTTCTCTTGTATTTCTCTTTTCTCTGTTGGACACTTGGTTTGTAACCCAGCCCAAAACGATCCTTCTTGGTTATCATACTTTTGGCTCTTAGGTTCCCTTGTAATTTCTTCCCCAACCCTCTTCCTACTTTGGCTCATCGGCCCAAAGTTTCTGCGACGGTCATCTTGGTACAATTAGATAACCTGGGACAGGGGATCCGACCTCCCTCCACGACGAACGTGGCATTCACTAGCTCTAATGCTCGAAAAGAGCATTCTCCAGCATCCTCGTCATTTTGAATATAGGGGGCATCCGATGTCACTGAAGCAACAATTTCCTGCTCATCCTCGACTGTGACCAATTTGCCTTCAACTACACATTTTAATTTCTAATGCAATGATGAGGGGACAACTCCTGCGGAGTGGATCCATGGCCTTCCCAATAAGCAGCTATAAGATGGTTTTATGTCCATTACCACAAAATCAATCACATACTCAGTTGGTCCGATCAATAGAGGCACCTCAATTTTTCCCATTGTTCCTCTTTGTGTACCGTCAAAGGCTCTTACTGAATTGTGGCAGGGCTTTAGGTGAGAACCATCTATTGGTAGTTTCTGCAAGGTCACCATAGGCAGCAAGTTCGATGCTGACCCGTTGTCAATCAGTACCCCAAGTACTACATACCCTTTGCAGTGAGTTGTGATGTTGAGGGCTTTGGTGGACCCCATTCCTCCCTCGGGGATCTCATCATCACTAAATGTTATATGATTATAGGCAGTGATATGCCCCACCATCCTGTCCAGATTTGTCACAGAAATATCCTGGGGCACAAAAGTTTGATTTAGTACTTTTAATAGTGCCTCACGGTGCCTTTCTGAACTCAAGAGTAATTCCAGCACTGTGATCCTAGCCGGTTCCTTTCGTAGTTGTTCCACTACGTTGTACTCACTATGTCTCAAGAACTTCAGAAATTCTTTGGCCTGGGCCTCAGTTACCGGCTCATTCATCTTTGGGGGAGGTTCTTCACCGAATATCTGTGTGGGGTTAACCGCTGTATTCTTTCCCTTATCTTTGACCGCTTCAGCTGCTCTCAAAGCCTCAGAGGAATAACATCTGCCGCTCCTTGTGAAATGGCCCACCTCACCAACATTTACATCGCTCTGGCTTTGTTCGTCTTTTAGCGTAGGCGCTTTTACCTGACCATGTTCTGGCTTTTCTGGCGTGGTCACATTTATAGCATAGTTCCATGGGGTTTGCCGCATATCCTTGGATGGGAATGGGGATGGTGCTGAAATGGTGATCTTGGGATTTATCTTGGGGGTTTCTCCTTGGGAAGCAACTGCATTCCCGGGCCTGGATGAGATGATAAAAGGTCTGTCCTTCCCGTATTTAGATTTGGGGCTATCCGTCATATGTACGTCCGACCCCTTTTTTCCTATGGGCTCTTCGAAGAATCTATTTGCTTTTCATTCATCAATTGTTGTATCAATCTCTTGAACTCATCGCACTTTTGGATGTCATGCCCTTCATCCTGATGGAATTCGCAATACACTTCACATTCCTTCTGCCTTATTATCATGCCATTGTCGATCACACGGGCCATGCATAATTGTTGAAATACCCACCGCAAAGGAGATTTGATTTCTGACACATCATCCTTAATCTTCCTGGTAAAGTATTCTTCAATAACATTTACTCTTCTGTTCCCATGATTAGGTAGCGGGTTCACCAGCATCTTCAGGACAACAAGTGCGAAGTCATCTGTTAATCTCTGCACTATCTTTTGCAAAATCAGCCCAACAACCAAAGAGAGCTAAAGTCATTGCTCTCGACTCGACATCCCCATTACCACTCGGAGAAGATAACAAGCTGTATTCATTGAGCCATTGCGGACAAGACCTTCAAGGATAGAGCTGTAGAGCAGGTTTTAGTTTAAGAACTGACATCCTTTCAGCATTCTTGAAGCAGTCGGTTCAACTCTTTCATTCTCAAATATCTTATTTAACACAGCCAAGGCTTTGTCAGAATGCTCAAAAATGCAATAAACCTGTAAAACTTTTGAACATAGAAACATTCCGACAAACAGGGAGACAAACTTTGCTCCTCAAACCATACCAATTTCCTGGCATCTAACCGAAATCAAGATTTAATGTTCATGTCCTATTGGAAAACAACTCGATTTATTCTCGACCCAGTTCCAATGCTAAATATAATCACTGCATTGTGTTCCTCGGTCCTAAATCAATTCTAGCCGTGAACGAATCAAGTAGCAAAAAGTAGTCAACGATGTAGATGTAACGCCAATTCTTTCTATTAATCAAACATGCATACCTAGAATTAACGAAACAACCAAAAACATGCAGTGCCAGAACTCATCTGCTTCAACCAGTTTACAGGGGTGCATAACGAAATACCTGAAGTCTTTGAGACCCAAAAGTTTTGTTCTTCAATAACATGGGAGAGAGAGATTCGTGCTGATAATGCGAAGATCCGCAGGTTCGGGACCTGCATGGGCCACCAATTGTTGATAGACAACATGAACGGCGGTGGTTTGGGCTCCTCGGATGGTGGAGATGAGAGGATTCTGGTGAGGCCTCTCCACAGTTGTGGTGAGAGAAGGAGATCATGAATGTTTTGTTGGAAAAACGTGATAAAATGGTAACTTTGAGTCATATTTCGAATGGGTAAAGGTGGAGATTCGAATAAGGATTCAATTGAATCTTATTCTACTCCATGAGACCTTTATAAAGGTATCTTATATGCTCAAAATAGTTGAGTAATGAATGCAAAATTGATGCTCAAAGTAAGGAGTTTGCAAATTAAGTAAAGGAAATGAAACCCCCATATTCCACATGGATGGGATAAATGGAATGTGAAGTGTTTATATACACTTATCCTCTTTATAATAATTGAATGACTTAAATGGAAATTATGTCTTGTGTGTATGGGGTTTGAATCCAATTCTATTTGGGTTAGAGTTGCACCCTTATGATGTGGGTGATGCGAATGTTTAGACTAGTTGGGTCTTATGTAGACTTGTGGATATTTTATCACTTTGAATTATTTTTCCTTTTGAGATAGCATATTATCCCGAAATTAAAGGGATAATTTCGGATTAAAATTCAAATTTTTCTTGCAGCCTACTCATATATCTGATCAGGGGCAAAATCGGAATATTTTTTATTCACGTTTAACTTAATTCTCCCTTATAAATACATGATCCTTTTTAGTTGTTTAACACATAATTAAAAATCGTTTTCCTTCTCCCAAATTGCATTGGCTTTTCTAGTGATAGTCGAAGGCTCGAGTTCGTTTGTGATTACTCAGTCGTGCTGCTGAAGATAATCATCTTCTGTTGTATCCTGGGAGACCGACGACCGAAGATCTCTAGCACCGAAGAGCGGTTGAATCTGTCTTAAGAAAACTGCATTTCTAGCAGGCCTCAACAACCGGGTCTGGTTATTTCGAGTCTGTATTTCGTTTATTTCTATTTTGATTATTGTAATTTTATTACTTTAATTTATTTTACATTTATTTCGAATTTAACCTTGTTTTGTCCAACATATTTTTTTGTCTAGAAGAGCCCCATGATCCCGGGCTCTTAGTCCTTTATAAAGAGCTTGGGAGGGTCATGACACGTGTGGATGCCCAAAAACGACCACGTGCGTATAGGTGTCGACGTTTAGATAGGACTACGTGTGTTGTTATGCGATTTTAGATAGTGGCGACCATTCACATGTTACGTTCGGGAGAGGTCATTCGCACGTAATGGAGTGCACGGTGGCGAGTTCGCACTCTAAGCGGTTTGTATGGTGGCGAGGTCGTAGGTTGTTCGCTCGTCATGGAGCACACGGTGGCGAGTTCGCACTCTAAGCGGTTTGCATGGTGGCGGGTTTGTAGGTACTAACAAATTTGTTTGAATTTCAAATTAATTTAATCAATTTATTTAGTTTGTTGAATAAATTTGAAAAAATAATTTAGTTTTTCGTGTTGAACTTTTACAATTGAAATATATTAAATTTTGATTAATAAATTGGTGTAAATATTCATTAGGTCTATGATAATTTTAAAAATAAGCTAAGTGAGAACTCTCACAAAAAAATTAAAAATATTCTTCATTTTTTAATAAAATCCAACTTAATAAAATAAATAAAATATTCAAAAAATTATTAAAAATAAAAACTAATATAAAAAGTAAAATATATTATAAATTATAAAATATAAATATAAAAATTTAAATATTTATAAAGTATATAAAAGTTGAACACTTTCATCGAAAAAGTCTTCGACTTCGTCAGTCTGAATACTATCATCCGTTAAAAAAATCAGTGGAATTAACCTTGTACTAATGTAATAATAAAACTCAATTTTTCTTTCGTTTTTCTACATCAAATTGATGCTCAATAATATTTGACGTAGAAAAACAAATGAGAATTTTGGTTTTTTACTACTCTAATACAAATATTAGTCCATTGAATATATGTTCAAAGAATATTAGTAGGCTTAGCATAGCCAGAAATAGTCGACTTTTTTGATGGTTTATAAATAATTTTAAATATTGATTTTTTTATATTTATAACATTTGATATTGAAAAAGTTTTTACTTAATTTTTAATTCATTATAATTTTTTATTTTTAACATTTTAATAATTTCTTATTTTAGCTTAAATATTAAGTAAGATATCGAACTTTCAATAAATCAATTATGCCCATGAATTCGGCAAAAAATCAATTATGCCCTCGAAGTCGGTTAAAAAAATCAATTCAGTCCCTATGTTATATCATCATTACATGTGTACTGTCACGTCAGCATCGTGGACCGATACGTCAGCACTGTAACGGACAACATTAGCCAAAGGGCAAAATTGATGTTATTCGCGATTTGGAGGACCTACTTGAGTGTGTTTTCGCACAATGGCTAAATTACTAATTTGGGTCAAACTCGGAACAAAAATACCCTTCTAGCCAAAATTCTAATTTGTCTCATAATTTATGAAATTTATTAATTCGGTCCTTGGAATCATTAAATTTTCCAATTTAATCTTCTATTGATTTGCATGGCGTTACATAAGGCTCGTAACATTGTTTAATTGGTTTATTGACAATTTTGTTCACATGAAACATAATAGAATCACAATATATCAAATACATGAATTCCCTGATAATGTATTTCTTGTATAACATGTCCCTATCAAAGTGAAGTATATTGTTAACACTCTTTGTCTCACAAAACATGTCTAACTAATGGATTATCATTCTTTTATCTCTCTAAAATATTCTTTGATGACTCAACCACCTCAAAACATAAAATATCATTGAAGACTTAATCATCTCAACACACAAAACACAATAGAAGGTTCAATCACCTCAAAACACAAACGAGTATACTCAATACTATAGCATGCCAAATATATTTAATGATATGAAGAGTAACAATGGGCCAAGAAATCCACATATGCACATGTTCATTTTTTTATTTTAATGCTCGTTCTTTTTTTAACCCATAATATACACATTCACAAATGCATCACTTAATTCATATCATGTTTTTTGCATTAAGACGGTAGTCATATCATCGCAACATGTTAAAAATTAAGCTTATACAAATATATCACTTACTCGTGTAACATGTTGAACCGAAATAAGGTAAAAAGATAAATAAAAAATACTTATTAGAGAACTTAGAAAAAAGGGATTAGTCTATTCCTAAGATCCTAATTACCACAATATTTTGTGCATACTTGCAATAACTAAATACTTATTAGAGAACTTAGAAAAAAGGGAATAGTCTATTCCTAAGATGGCTCTAAAGATGTCGATACATCACATACACATCAAATGTCATAAAACATGATCATTAAGTGTCAAAAATCATCAGAAACTTCACAAAAATTCAGACCTAATAGATCTTTTCTAAAATCGAAAAATCTAGCTAATTTAAGGAAATCTTTGTTTCAATGGCTAAATTTTCATTTAAAAATATCAAATACAATAAAATAATCATATTTAATCATTTGAAAATTATATTCATTAGTAGCAAATGCTAAAACTCAGATTTCTAAAACTCCAAAAAAAATTGCACAAGAACATCCATAAAGAAATCATCAAATCTAAAAAAATTATTTTTATTTGTTCAAACTAGTTTAAAAACCTCATAAATAAAGATGTCAATTGGATGGGCGGGTGCAAAGGGTACTATTCCCACACCTACACTCATCTCTATCAAGAATTTTCATTTTCATCCCTGCCCCACGACCCACCGCGAATACTGTTGGAAAATGTGATAAAATAGTAACTTTGAGCCATATTTCAAATGGGTAAAGGTGGAAATTCGAATAAGGATTCAATTGGATCTTATTCTACTCCATGAGACATTTACAACGGTATCTCATATGCTCAAAACGGATAAGTAATGAATGAGAAACTGGTTCTCAAAATAAGGAGATGTGAATTGAAAAAAAGAAATGGTAAACCCCAATCCCACATTGATGGGATAAATGGAAAGGGAAGTGTTTATATACACTTACTCACTTTGTAATCATTAAATGACTTAAGTTGAACTTGTGCCTTCCACAAAGGGTGGGTTGTGAATCCCATCCCATTTGGGTTAGGGTGCACTTGCATGATTTAGGTGATGCGAATATTTGAACCGGTCAAGTCTTGCATCACTTCAAATTAATTTGAGTCACGTTTAACCTAATTAAACAATATTGGATTTATTTTGTTTATTTCAATTATACTTTATTCGATTTATTATTTTAATTATTTCAGTTTAACCTTGTTTTTGTCCAACAAATACAAAATTTAGAACCATCCTTACCTCGCAACTCGTAAGACTTAAACCATCCCCGCCCCACCACTCACGTGGTTCTTGAGATCCAGCTAATCCCCTCTTACCTGGCCCATGATCCATTCATAAAATATATTTATAAGTTTTAGTTAAATAAATATAAATCAAATTTTTTATGAAAAAAATATAAAATATCTGTCATTCGGACTTCCACCATATATGTGACATTATTCCAACTGTCACCATTTTTTTTAAAAAAATAGTAATATACTAAATTAGATTTTGTGCAATGCAAAAGTTTGGACTAAAAATACTAAAATCTATTTTGAATGACCGAAAAATAGCACAAATAACTTGTAAAATAATATTTCAATTGTCTTAAAAATAAACAATATAGAAAGAATTAAAAAGAAAATAACAATGAAAAAACAAGCTTTAGAAACTAAGAACAAATACCGATACAGTCTAAACAACATACAATATTGAGAAAATAAAATTAAAAGTAGTAAAAGAATAACATACATATGGTGAGGACTGAGGAGAAGAAAACAAACTTTATAAAGAAGGCTTGACGGCAAACAACAATAAAGAAGAAATCAATAAACTTATATATATATATATATGTATAACTTTTCATAAATATTCTAATATAAACCAATATGAATTATCTTAAATTTGACTATGATCTAAACTAACACATATAAAAACATTTATATATTTGATGTAATCAATCTCAAACTCAAATATATATATATTGAACTTTTCATTAATATCCAAAGAAAAAATAAATATGAATTACCTTAAATTTGATTATGATTCAAACTGATATTTTTTTAAATATGTATATATTTGTTCTGACAAATCTCAAACTCAATTATATTTTTATAATATTTATAATAACATGTTATAAGATTTGTGAGGGCGGGTTGGGATGATGCGAGGTATGTGGGGATAAGGAGGGTACAAAATAATCTTAACGTCTGCTCCACCACCCACGACGAATCTAATTTTTATCTCTATCCCTGCGCCACGATCCACAAAATATGTATTCATCTCTGTCCAATTGGATTCGAAGTGGGGCGAATCCCGCAAAACTCGCCCCACTGACATCCCTACTCTTAAATGATTCAAAACAAGTCTAAAAAATAGAATCAAATATTTTAGGCTTAAGGGATCATTTTGCCCTTGAAATAAACGTAAATAAATAATGTTGCTCATACTTTTTAATTATATTAATTTTGTCCTCGAATTATCCAATTGCATCAATTTTAATCTTTGACTGACGTTGACAATTGCAATATTATTGCGGCAATCAACCATGCTGTTGCGTAAATCTACAATGTTGATGTGGCAGTACATGTGTCATGCTAACATGGTAGAAGAATTGAATTGATCTTTTAGCACACTTTAAGGGTATAATTGATTTTTAGCAAACTTTGAGGGTATATTGATGTTTTCAACAAGTTTAAGGACATAATTGATTTTAATGGAAAGAATTTAAGAAATTAATAAAATTTTAAAAATATTAAAACTAAAAAATTCAAAAATTAAGTAAAACTAAAAAAATTGTTTGCATTTTCTGATTCTAGTGAGAGAGATAATATGACAAAAAATAGCAGTCTGACGACCGCCAGTCTTCCACCAAAACACGGGACATCAAGGAAGGAGCAGATGGATGAAAAGTGGTCACCTTCGACGTTATCAAATGGAGAGTTCTACATCTTTGTCGATAACCTAAGTAGAAAAGTGCCTAGAGGTGCTCTCTGACTGAGAGTTGTTCAGCCACGTTAGCAAAGTGTACGGGATCTAATGGTGCTTGAGTGTCATGTTATTTGGCCCTGATGGTTTGGATGGGGTTCAACGCATCAGGAAAGGATTCTTCAAGGGAATAACATTGCTTCATTTGTATGGTGTGATATCTTTTTTGGCATAATGTGAGAAAATCTCCGAACATTTGTGTTGGTCTCTATTCTTTGTTTGAAGCCATATAATTTTTAACGTTTCATTTCGAGTCACAATAATTTCTCGGTGGATAAAATTATTAGTCAACTAACGATAAACAATTTAAAATGACTTGACATAATAATACGTCAGTAGAAAAATTAATTTTATATTTTATAAAATTATTTTTTGACTGATGTAACAGTCTGTCATATCAACACCTTTTTTTATATAACACTACTATGTCAACGTGCACTACTATATAGGTTTGTCACGTCATTACAAGTTATTTATTTGTTTACAAATGAGTCATTTTGACCTAAAATAAAACATTGAGAGTTAAAGTACTTCAAAAAAAGAACATGATTATTTAGTCAAACGTTAAAAATATTTTTTGATATTATGTCTATAAAAACGCTAAAAATATTTTTTGATATTATGTCTATTTTTTTATAAAAGGGTGAAAGATTAGAATCGAACCTAATCTAATATCAATGAAGAATTAAAAAGCAATATTCTTTGTCAGTACTTAAAATTTGATTTACTAGTACAATATCATCTCTTTTGTAGAATAAAACTCAGATTATCATTTAGAAAAAAAATAATTATTTAACCAAATTCAATATTTTATTCAAAACTTTTAAATACCCAAGTTCATATGATCTATCAAATTTTCATAGACATCCATAAATTATGACCCTTATTTTAATTTGATTCTAGACTTTCAAATGTTCTAATTTTATTCTTAAATTATGACTTTTTTAAAATTGATCTCAAACATTTGAACATTCTAATTTCATCCTCAAATTATCATTTATATCACATTTATTATTGCATAATACAAATTAGTGTTTACATGAAAATTAACAAATTTTATAATGGTTTAATTAACATAAGATATGATTTACATATACTGATAATTTGAGAATTGAATTAAAATGTTCAAAAGTTTAAGGATAAAATTAAAATGAAAGTCATAATTTAAGGACAATTGGTACAATTACTTATTAATTAGAAAACGTTTTAACGTCAAAACATGAAAATAACCATATCACTAAATTATTGCATTCACTATTAGTAACGTTGAATATACATTTTTTAGTTATTAAATATACATCATTTGAAGTGAATCTTTTAGGTGTCCTTGCTAACCTTAGGTATGAAGCAAAAGCATTTAACAAACCTATTATAATCTTAAATAATTGCATACTAATTAATTCTAAACAACTCTGTTGCAACATTAAATTAACACTGTCTGCGGATGATAGGAATGATTAGGTCAAATATTAATTAATAAGCAAATACTCTATTTTCTTCACACAAAAAATAAATCCATAATTCAAAATAAAATATAATTTTACATTAAATTTTTGGGATTTCTTTAATCAGATATCTGACCGAACCCAAATTATTTTAGAAAGTAGATAAATTGTATTAAAAATTCAAACCAAAGATATTGTACAGTGAATTTATTGATTTAATTAAAAATAATATTAAGTAATAAATATAATAAAAAATTGATAAAAATATGCATTTCATAATTGATTTAATATATTCATAGTCGATTAAATTTTCTGTTTCCAGTTACATGGAATCGTTTCATTTTTTTTAATCTAAGAAATGATTATTTTTATATTATAAAACTCTAAAGTAATGAATAAATCAAATAAGCAAAGGCCACGGACTTTATAATATGATCTTATAAAAATATAATAAATAAATACAGTTGTACAGATTAGATAATGATTGTAATCTGATTAGGAATTAATAAATAAATAAAAGTTATTGACAGATATTATAAAAATAAAGAAGGATGGCATGAAAAGCAACGTTTATAGATAAGAACAAAAGAAATGAATTAGTGTTTCTATTTTTTTTAAATTAATTATTTGTATTCGACTATTACTCAATAATTTAAATAAAATTTTATAAAATTGTATTATAAGGGTAATTCCTTCAATTTACTTTTCTTTATTTATAATATTAAAATTTAAATTCTAACCCTATCTGAGAAACCTATCGCATTATCATACTAAAGCAAACTAATTGCTGGTCCACTTTTTCCAATTAAATACCGAATAAATTGCATAGAAAATAGTAACATATTTCGTAGACGTATAAATATAATATTCTTTGCTACTTTCTTTATCTAACATACAACGGATTCAGATTTCAGAAAACATAAATTAATATTTAACGCCTGAATTTCACAAATTTTCTATTTTGATTTTTTTCTTAGTTTCAAATTTTGAATTTCATTATGTTCTTATTTAATAAATAATATTTTGAGCTAAGATTAGAAGTGAAGCATTTTTAAAAATTTGACTAGTTAAATCCGCTAATTGAGATGTTTGATAAATAAAAGATTGTAATAGCGGATTAAGATGAAACTTCTTATTTGAAAAAGCTCCTTTTAGGAGCTTTTCGAGTTAGATGTTTGTATAAAAGACTTTTAAAGACTATTTTATCTTTGATAATTATAAAAAATTCTCTAAATAATATAAATTTGATTAACTAATAAAATTAAAAAATAGTTTCATAAATAAGAAATTATATATAAATTAATAAATACATATAAATTTAATAATTAATAAAATTATATTTAAAATATAATTTTACAGATATGGGTGAACAAAACTCGATTCGACTAAAAAAACGAATTAATACGCCCTTACTTGAACTTTGACAGAGAGATTATATGTCATGACGCTTTGAGGTTTTATTATACCCTTACTTGAATTTTTTAATATATATTTTTGGGATAATAAAATCTCAAAGTGATATGACAGAAAATGCAAATTTATATATTTTTCATTAACTTTGACAATTTATATTTTCTATGTCATGACGCTTTGAGATTTTGTTATGCGCCCTTACTTGAACATTTACCTTAAAAACTCGACTTCTTAACTTTGACAATTTGTATTTTCTATGTCAGGACGCTTTGAAATTTTATTATGCCATGTTGTCACTAGATTCTCACATTTGTTTTAGTTGTTATGTTTATTTCGTAGTAGTGTATTGTAGTTATATAATATTGATAACATTATAGTCGTAAATATTAATGTTACTGATAATATAGTTAGGTATCATATAGTATTGATAACATAGTTAATATATTATGGTTGTAAATATTAATGTTAATATTAGAATGGTTTAGGTCTCATACAATGTGTTATAATTAGTATAATTGTTAGTATACTGTGATAGTTAGAATTATTAATGTGTCGTATGTTTTACTTAGTATATAGTTGTTATATATTAGCATGATTGATAAGGTAGTTAGAATTAACATAGGTTGTATATTAGATAGTAGCTAATATAATAAAACCCAAAGTAAATAGGATAAGGTCCATTAGATTTAATAAAAAATACAAAAGAGTCCAATGTACAAAGGCCCGTCTGGCCCATTTATAACCCAACAAAACCCTAAATCCTGTCTTTATTCTTTACGCAGTCAAAAGGAGGTCATTGGATCAATCTGGGATCCAACGGCGCAGATCGAGCCAACTGGGGATGATATAGCGCCTCAACTGCACAGTCGTTCGATCATGATGCAATCTGACGGCCCAGATTGTTTCGGGATATATCACGCGGATCACCACTCGCGCATGGCAGCCATGCGCACGATGATTCAGCTCCGGCCGACTGCTTCATCTTCTCTGACGCTTCACTCGCTCTGATTGTTCCTCGCCGACGCTATTCGAATCATCAGAAACATACAAACAGAAGAACAAAAAAGGTTAAATCCCTAAATTGGGGCAGGAGCAATTCAAGATGAAATCAACAGGGATTAAATCCATAATTCAAAGCCCTAGCTGGAAAAACCAGAAGCAAAACGGGAAGGGATAATCCCTAATTCGAAGCCCTAGCAAGAATTAAGCTACAATCAGATACGCAAAAGGCAAAATCGGAACGAAAAAGGGAAAGGGTAAATCCCTAAATTGAAGCCTCTGACAAAGATCAAGCAATTTGAGATAATCCAGGGAAGAAATCAAGGATTCAATTCAAGCAATTTTTGTACTATATAAACCCTTTGTAATTCATGTAACAACAACAACAATTCCATAGAAATCACACATAGCAATTACATAATAACATTCAAAATTTGTAGGAGCAAGCAATTTGTAATCATCATTCAGAAGCAATAAAGAGAAGCAAGTTCTGGTAATTTTCCTATCCATTTACTTTATGTTTCGGATTAAATAAAGAAGAAAAGAGTTGTTTTTTTTACCTTGTTTTTGTTTGAAACGCCGAGGAACTTGGTTTTGATGTAAAATCCGGTGGAAAACGTGATTTCGAGGTCGCTAAAATCTGGAAAATTGATCAGAATCTGGGAATTTCGCCGCCGGTGGAAGGCGTCTGGCACGACAGATGTTCATCATGTTCTTCATAAAATGAAGACCACAATGAACATGACAGAGAACATTTTAGAGGTTGGTTTTGATCTGTTTTGATGAATAAGGATAAAATGAAATCTGTTATAATTTTTGTTATTTATAGTGACCCGTTTGACCCGAACTGAACCCGAGTATAACCCGCACCCTTCTTTCCCGGATCTCGCGCCACAACTCTTCAGTTTTCAATTGTTACAATTTCATCCTTTTTCTTTTCAATTCGACGCCAAATTTCAAATTGTTTTCAATTTAACCTCCACATTTTACTTTCTTTCAAATTCGTCCCTAATTCAGATTTTCTATTTTAAAAATATAAGAAAAAAAATCTTTTTTTCTTTATTTAATTATAAGTAATTACTTAGTTATTTATTTAATTAGTTAATTACTTCTTTCTGTCCTTTATGCAAATATGTATGTATGTTAAACCTTAGGAGTATGGACTTGAAACATAGATTAGAGACATGCATGTTGTAAAACATTCTTCATTTTCAATAAAAACACACTTAATTATATTATAACTTTAATAGTTAAAATGAATGTAGATGTTTCTTTAGGTGTTAATCACTAATTAAATTTTAATTAAAAAAACTTTAACTCATCTAATTTTCTTGCTGATTTGTTAAAAAGGTGAAAACTTAATTAATGCGGTGTTTTATCAAACGAGAATAACAGGTTAGCGCCAGGAGTGTTGACGGTGATTAAAGTTCATTTCCCGGTGATAAGGCCGTTAAAATAGATTTACATTCATTTTGCAGACAAATAAGTCGAAATTTTGTGAACTTGCAAATTCCAGTTTTAAAAGTGCTTTTTGAAATCAATTAGGTACCAATTTTTGGGCGTTGTGGGGGTGCTAATCCTTCCCCACACGTAGTCGACCCTCGAACCTGTTTTCTTTTGTTTTCGTGGACCAAAATGTAATTTTGATAAATAAAACGTTTTATCAAAATACCATTGTCTTAAAAAGTGATCCAATCACACTTTTTTTAAAAAAAGATTGGTGGTGACTCCGTGATTTTATAAAGTTTTCCAAAACATCAAAACCTTCCTAAAAAAAGGGTTGCGATAGCTTGGCGACTCCGCTGGAGACATTTTGTTTTTTCTAAAAAACAAAAGAGGGTCAGGCCACAAATTATTTTCAAAATGTTTTTTAAAAGGAATTTGCAAGTTCACAAAGGTTTCAATTTACTCGTCCGCTTAATAAATGTAATTCTATTTTACGCATTTAAAAAATTGTTGCAAAAAGCTCTATTCCCGAGCTCCACCCAATTGTTAAGTGAGGGGAAAATGATTTGCTCATGTCATAATATTGATTCTCCGTATGAGCCTAGCAAGTACCTTCGGGACTCATATGCCTCATGTCTTTGTAAGAATACTGATTCTTCGGGAAGACATAGGAAGTGAGTCCTCCTGAGTTGAACTTGATTCGTTTGAAGCCTATAATGGGTGAGAACCAGGGGCCTTGCTACCCTTAGTAGGGGACAGCAAGGACAGCTCGGGAACCTTTTAGAACCCAACTATTTGAGAACTTAGAGCTCACCCCAATAGAGCCATACGAAAAACTTAGGGTTTAGGTAATAAAGGGAGACATGTCCTAGAGTATTGGAATGTTCTGCCCAAAATTGTTTGTGAAATTGTTGTGAATACTCTGTGTTTTCTTGATTCTAATTTGTGTTTCCCTTGTCTTGTTGTTTTGCATAACCATTCATGCTACATCATGACATATTTAGAAGTGGCTGATTCTCAAAATCATTGCTCAACTTTGAAAAGCTCTTGTTATGGATGAAAGAATTTTGAAAAGTGAAGATGAGAATGCAAAGGTCTGACATTGGTCTGAGGTGAATCAGTGAACATTTAAAGACAATCTAGTAGCTGATCATGAGACAGAGACTTCAGAATATGCCCACATTAGCATCAAGCAGAACAATGTGCAAGAATTGCATGAAATTTGGGAGCACTTTGATTATGAGACCAAGCAGTTGTTTCATGAAGTTTATGGTGGCATAGCTTATCTCTTGTACGTGAAGGTTGATGAACAGTTACTGAAAGCCTTGGTTCAATTCTGGAATCCAGGATATTGTTGCTTCACTTTTAATAAAGAAGACATGAGGCCTACATTTGAGGAGTACTTAGCCCTTTTCAACCTATGCAAAGTGAAGAAGAACTAGGTCTATGCCAAGCCTCCTAAACACAAAAACGCATATGCAAAGCTTCAGACTTTCGCTGGTATGAGTGATGGTTGGGTTAAGGGGTTAATACAAAAGAGAGGAGGTACCTTTAATTTTCCTTGGTCAAGCATCAGAAGTATAATTTCAATCTACCCCGATAGAGAGAAGAGGGTTGATCTCCTAGCCATTGCAATTTATGGTTTAATCATCTTTCTGAGGGTTCTAGGAAACATTGATGTGGCGTTACTTGATTTCCTTGAACAACTGAAGAGATGAGTCAATCGGGTACCAGCCGTACTTGCTGAAACCTTCATTTCCCTCAATGCCTGCCGAAAAGTTGAAGGTGTCCGTTTTGGAGGATATGCTCCGCTTCTACAAGTTTGGACCCTCAGTCATTTTTGGAAGTGCCCAACATTAGCTTTATCAAATGTGTTTTCCCCGAACTTCTTACCTCTTCGGGAATTTTTGGCAAAGGGGTGGCTCGCTGTTAAGAATAATAAATGGATTGATATATTCAGGGATCGTCGTGACAAGGACATCAGATTGAGGGTTCCTTGGATGGGCCACACCAAAGTCCTATATAAATATGGAGATTTCAACTTCCTAATGATGCTAGGTTTGTGGGGAGGAATTGGATATGCCTCTTTGCTAGTATCTCGTCAGTTTGGATCTCGGCAGTTTATCTTATTCACTACCGGTCTTGGTTTATCAGAGTTCAAGTTCCAAGGTGAGTTCAGACAAAAGGTTCAGACAATCAGCGATGCATGGAACCATTTTTATCAATGAAGCTAGAATCTGATAGTCACTGCATGTATACCCCAGACTATGATATTTGGAGACATACGAGAATGAATGACAAAGTCATAGCACCAACATTTGGGCAAGCTAAGTCTCTAGAAGAACACTTAAAGGTAGTCCCTACAGAAGCTGGCATCTTGAGAGAAGAGTTAAGAAGGGCTAAGCTGGATGTTAAAAAATATAAAGGAGAGACGAAGCGAGTAATGAAGCTATATGAATACCTAGAAAAGAAGTTTGAGATCCAAAGGGTTGACTTCATCAAGCTCCAGACTGCTGTTTGAAATGTTGATCTAAGGAAGACTCCAGAATAGTGGAAGTAAGAAATTGAGCATGTTGTAGGGAAAGAGAATGAATAAGGAAGACGCTAAGTTGAGAAATATAAATGAGCCATAAACGAGCCCTTGCTGAGGAGAAGAAGAAGAGTAAGCTGGTAACTGAAAATGGAAATGGCAAACGAGTCCAAGAAAGTGAGAAGAAAAGTGTGCTTGCATGGAAAAGGAAGGCCCACGACAACATGATTCATTTATTTGAGTTGTAGAAAGCATATGACCAGACCATAGCGAAGCTAAAGCAGAGTCAGGCTTGTGTTGCTAAGTTGCAAGCCAAAATAGATGATCTGAACCACTCATTGCACAGACTTTAGAATCATCACACCTATATTAAACTTCAGGCCTGTCTAAGTGAGAACGATAATTTGAAAAAACAGGTTGAAGGAATGGATAACATCATCCAAGAATATAGGACGAAGATCTTCGTCCTTGAAGACATCGATGAGGGAGGTAATGACTATTGGTTCACTCGTATTAGGGACATGGCTAGAAGATTCCAAGAACGAGATGAGTTTGATAGGTCTGTCATGACCCAGGTACAAGATGTAGCTCGATACGTGATGATGCTAGCCACTAAAGGTCTAGTCCTTCGTCAGCACGTCAAGCCAGCAGGAGAAGTGGGACTGAGGCTTATGTGGATTATTGAAGAAATCAAGGGACTGGGAATTCAAGCTGAAAAATATTTGTAAACAAATTTGATGTAATAAGGACCATTTCATATTCAATAAAAGAGTTGTTTCCTGAGCAGATGCTTCATGGAATTGATGGCCCTTCACTTGCATCCATGCATTTGCATTTTATTCTTTGTTTCATAGCATTTCTTTGCATTTGTGTTTACATTTGTGCATGCATACATGACATAATAAAAATCTAACTTAAATAATATTTTTGAAAATTAAAATAGCAAAAACAAACCACAAGTATGGTACTCGGTCTCAAGTTAGAGCATTGGAAGACAGAGTGACAGCCCTAGAAAGTAATCACAAGAGTACCCAGGATAGGTTAGACAAGCTGGAGATAGATTTGAAGCAACATATGGAGTTGGTTCACCAAAAGATGGTTGGTTCAATTGCAGCCATGCTAGGCTTTAAAGACCCAGACGCAGTGGAAGCTGGTGAGGAAGCTAATGTTGTGCCAAAATTTCAAGGGATGACCTTTGTTCATCCAAGCATGCAGACAGAAGCTCAATCTTATAAGGTCAAGATTTCTCTATATTTTACTGAAACCTCAGCACGGAATGATAGGAAGATAAACTCTGAGGAAGTCATTGAGGTGCCTGATCTCGATAAAATTACCGACAAGGTAAAAGTTGAGAAGAAATGTGAGGATCGTTATGAGAAGTTGGAGTGAATGATTAAATCTTTCCAAGAAGGAGGTATATATGGAGGAATGGATGCCAAGGATTTAAGCCTAGTGACTGATCTGGTGGTGCCACCAAAGTTCAAGGTCCCCGACTTTGAAAAATACAATGAAACTACGTGCCCTGCATCACATCTGACTATGTATTGAAGGAAGATGTCGATGTATCTAGATAATGAGAAGCTGCTTATCCATTTCTTCCAGGACAGTCTAGTAGGGTTAGCTGCGCACTAGTATACGCAGCTAAGTTGAATTAACATCAGAACATGGAATGATTTGTCCAGAGCCTTCAGTGAGCAGTACAAGCATGTTTCAGACATGGTTTCGACCCGCTTAGTTTTGCAAGGATTAGAGCAAAAGCACCATGAGAGTTTTCGCCAGTATGCGCAAAGATGAAGAGATGTAGCTGCCCAAGTCCAGCCACCATTGCTAGAGAGTGAGATCACCCCAATGTTTGTAGAAACATTAAAGGGTTCTTTCTATGATCGTATGCTCAATCATGCCACAAAGAGTTTTGCGGACATGCTTATAAATGGAGAATTGATACTTGCGGCCATGAAAAATAGAAGTTTGGATAGTGGGGAAGCAAAGAAACCATACAAAAAGAGAGACAATGAAGTCAATACTGCTAATGTCTATAACCCCAGTTACTCGAAAGGGGTAGTCTTCAACAAACCCAATGTCTCGACCACAGCTCCAACAGTCACAAACCCACCAAAAGAGGAACAAAGATATCAAGGGAGCTCGAAACCATATTTTCCTCATATTCCGATGATATGTGCATAATTGTTTGTTGAATTAATCAAATCCCAGATGGGCTGCCAAGACATGTTCCTCCATTCTCACCACCATATCCACAATGGTGTAATGAGAATGCACAATGTGAATATCATGCAGGAGTTATGGGACATACCATTGAAAATTGTACTGCATTCAAAAGGGTGGTAGATGACTTAAGAAAATTAGGGATGCTATCATTCGATACGTCAGAAGATAAAGAAAACCCCCTGCCAAATCATTAAAAGGCAGGAGTGAATGCAATCATTGAGGTGGAAGATAAGGTGGTTAAGGAATATGTTGCTGAAGTTAGAGCTCCCATAAAGTGGGTATGGGCTCAAATGAAGGCAGTAGGGATGTTGGAAGAAAGGGCCCAGAAACTAAAAATTGAGAAAAGAAGACAAGAAATGTTTGTTGGATGTATGTGCATCAGATGAGTCGTCCTCTAGAAGAGACTATACTAGAATGAAGCCTCTAGTTATTAAGGCTAAAAAAAGAGTTGGTGAACTAGCAAGGAGTGTGACCCCATGGCTCATAATTAAGGCACCAACGCCATTTCCCTACAAGGATAGCCGACAGGTCCCTTGGGATTACGCTTATACGGTGGCAACCCAAGAGAAACATTTGTTTAAGAGAAAGAAGAACTGGTCAATGAGGTGAGCCGTTTCACGAGGAGTGGAAGGCTTTATTCTCAACCAATAGTAGAGGATAGAGATGCGGCGCAGAGGAAAGCAACTGCTGAGGAGCCTGAAAAATAAGATAACAGAGATTTCTTCAAGGAAAAACTGACAACATATCACGAGTCTGTAAAAGAATCAGATGCTCAAAAATTCTCGAAGATCTTAAAACACAGGGAATACAACATCGTGGAGCAACTCCATAAGCTTCTAGCTCGAATTTCTATACTTTCCTTGCGATTGAATTCAGAGGGCCACCGTGAGGCCTTGTTAAAGATATTGAACCGGACGTTTGTGCCAAAAGTGATCACAACTGATAAGATGGATATGTTAGCTGGTAACATTGCTGTTAACAACTTCATCTTATTCAATAATGAGTAAATACCAGATGAAGGTACGGGATCTTGCAAAGCTTTAGACATCACCACCAGATGTAAGGGACATATGTTACCAGGTATCCTAATGATAATGGGTCGGCACTGAATGTTCTACTGTTAGCCACACTGAAAAAGCTCCCAATAGATAGTTCTCATATGAGACCAAAATACAGGTAGAGCATTTGATGGAACTCAGAAGAATGTGATAGGAAAAATTGAGGTGCCTTTACAAATTGGACCAATGATTTTCGATGTTGAATTTATGGTTATGGATATAAGACCTAGTTATAGTTGCCTGCTAGGGCGCCTATGGATCCACGTAGTAGCAGCGGTCCTATCTACTTTACACCAAAAGTTGAAGTTTGTGATCGATGGTCAACTAATAACTATCGGTGCAGCAGAGGAAATCATTGCATCAGTAACCACTGATGCACCCTTTATCGAGATCGATGAGGGTGCACCCGAGTGTCATTTTAGTACATTAGAGCTTGTCAATGCAACCTTGTCACTGAAGGGAGTAAGGTGCCATAACCAGAATTATCAAGTTGTGCGAAGATGCAAGTAAAGTAGACGCTAGGGAAAAGAGCTGAAATTGGGAAAGGATTCGGGAAGAGACATCAAGGAAGATTGTATCATGTGGTAATCTCGGCAAAAAAGGATTGGTTTGGCTTAGGCTTTAAGCCCAACAAATGGCAAAGAAAGGATGAAATCAGAAAGCGTCAAGAAAGGAGAAGAGCTAGATTGAAGGGAGAGGAAATTGAGTGGGAGATGATGACTTTCCCTCCCCTGAACCATAACTTTATATCTGGAGGTATACTGGATCCAAATGCCTCATCTAGTGATAGTAATCTATGTGAAGCATTTGAAAAGCTGAGTATCAATGTTGTGACTGACAATGAAGAAGAGAACCAGTACATGTCAATGATCCGCCCTTGCTTTGAGCTTGATAATTGGACTGCTGAAGAAATTCTAGTAGTCTTTAAGATATGTTCAGAGTAATTCTTAAAACCAACCTCTTTGCTCCAGGCCTAGAGACAATTGGGGATCTTATGTAAAGGGCATATGTCAAACTTTAATTTGAATTTAATAAAAGATGCATTTCCCTAGATCTTGTGTGGAAAACTTTCTTTTCTTGAATAAACCAAAACCAAATGAAAACCATAAAGTTAAAAGCATAAAATACATTCCATTCATTTTGTTTCTTCCCTTTGTATATATCTTTTGCCTATTCCATTTTTAGGTTTTCATATATCATCGACATAAATGAATCCAAGTCTGACTTCAAGGTTGACTTTGAATTGCCTTTGTGCTTGGAAGAAGTTGGAAATATTGACGATGAGGAAGAGTATGATGTACCCAGTGATATGCTCAGAATGGTAGAAGGAGAGAAAAAACATATTCTACCACATAAAGAGGAACTAGAAACATTAAACCTCAGAACTGAAGAAGAAAAGTAAGAGGTAAAGATTGGTACTACTATCACAGCCAAAACCAGACAAAGTCTGATTGAGCTTTTAAAAGAATTCAAAGTTATTTTTTCTTGGTCATATCAAGATATGCTTGGCCTTGACACTGACATCATCATGCATAGGCTTCCCATAAAGGAAAAATGCGAACCTGTAAAACAAAAGCTTAGAATAATGAAGGTTGAAACACTCCTCAAGATCAGGGATGAGGTAAAGAAGCAATATGATGCAGGATTCCTTGAGGTAGCCAAATATCCGAAATGGGTGATGAATATTGTTCCGGTACCAAAGAATGATGGAAAAGTACGAATGTGTGTTGACTATAGAGATCTCAATAAGGTAAGCCCAAAGGACAATTTCCTGCTCCCACATATTGACACTTTAGTCGAAAACACAGCTGGTCATTCACTCTTATCTTTCATGGATGGTTTCTCTGGGTATAACCAGATCAAGATGTGCCTAAAAGACATGTAAAAGGCAACTTTTGTAACGTTATGGGGAATTTTTTGTTATAAAGTGATGCCCTTTGGACTTAAGAATGTAGGGGCAACTTATCAAAAGGCTATGGTCACCATTTTCCATGATATAATACATAGAGAAATAGAGGTATACGTCGATGATATGATCGCCAAGTCTCGATCTAAGGAAGAACATTTGGTCAATTTAGAAAAGCTCTTCCTAAGACTGAGAAAGTTCTAGTTGAAGCTTAATCTGACTAATTGCACATTTGGGGTCATATTTGGCAAGTTATTGGGTTTTGTGGTGAGTGGAAGGGGAATAGAGATTGATCCTGATAAGATAAAAGCTATACAAGAATTCCCACCACCTCAAACACAAAATAAAGTTTGAGGTTTCTTGGGACGATTAAATTACATTGCACGCTTCATTTCCCAGCTAACTAATAAGTGTGATCCAATGTTCAGGTTACTCAGGAAGAATAACCCGGGGACTTGGGATGAGAAATGTCAAGTGGCTTTGGAAAAGATCAAAGAACAGCTGAGCAATCATCTAGTATTAGTACCACATATTTCAGGGAGACCACTGATCTTGTACTTAACGGTCTATAAAAATTCCTTGGGTTGTGTGTTAGGGCAACATGACGATACTGGAAGAAAAGAAAAGGCGATATACTACCTGAGCAAAAAAAAATATGTTGTGCTTTGGTGTGGATAGCTAGAAGGCTAAGGTAATACATGCTTTATCACGTTACATGGTTAATCTCGAAGTTAGACCCACTAAAGTTTATGATGGAAGCTCAGGCCTTATCAAGAAGGTTAGCGCGTTGGAAAATATTATTGTCAAAATTTGATATCCAGTATGTGAGCCAAAAAGCAATAAAAGGGAGTGCCATAGCAGACTTTTTGGCAAGTCGCGCTTGTGATGACTATGAAGCATTAAACTTCAATTTTCCTGATGAAGACTTAATATGTATCTCAGAAGATGATGAGGCTTCAACAGAATTTTGGGATATGAACTTTGATGGTGCAGCAAATGCGTTAGGGCGAGGTATATGGGCAGTTTTGGTTTCACTAGAAGGAGATTATTACCCTTTTACCAGTCGTTTGAAGTTCTTCTGCACTAATAATATGGAAGAGTATAAGGCTTGTATAATAGGACTAAGAGAAGCTATAAGGACGAAAATTTGTACTTTAAGAGTTTTTGGGGACTCTGCATTAGTCATTTATCAGATACGTGGTGAATGAGAGAAAAAAGATGCAAAGTTATTGGAATACCACAAGCTCGTCCTTGAGTTGACCAAAGAATTTGATGAGATCACTTTCAAATATCTCCCCAGAAAAGACAACCAAATGGTTGATGCTTTAGCCACTTAACCGATATGTTTAGGGTAAATGAATGTTCTAAAATGATGCGTATCAGGTTATATGAGCTTGACTCTCCAACTCATTGTTATGATGTGAAAGAAGAAGTGGATGGATTGCCATAGTATCATGACATCTTACAATATGTAAAATTCCAGCAATACCCGCCTCAAGCTACAGAGAATGAAAAGAAAATGACCAGGAAGATGGCATCAGGGTATGTCCTTGATAGAGAGATTTTATACAAGATAAGTTATGATCAAGTGCTTCTAAGATGTGTGGGAGAAAAAGAGGCTCAATTAATTGTGGAAGAAGTTCGTGAAGGAGTTTGTGGAACCCATCCTAGTGGTTTCACCATGGCCAGAAGAATCATGCGCTTGGGATATTATTGGTCAACAATGGAAGGTGATTGCATCAACTATTCTCGCAAATGCCACAGGTGCCAAATCTATGCTAACAAGGTTCACATGCCACATCAATCTCTTCATGTTATGATAGCTCATTGGCCTTTCTCCATGTGGGACATTGATGTCATTGGTCAGATTCACCCTAAGGCATCAAACGAGCATCATTTTATCATGGTAGCCATTGATTATTTCACGAAATGGGTAGAAGCAGCCTCGTATGCAAAAGTCACCAGATCCACGGTTTACAAGTTTTTGAAAAAGGAAATTATTTGTCGATACGGCTTGCCTGAAAGTATCATCACCGACAATGCTTCAAATTTGAACAATAGGATGATAAGTGGAGTCTAGCAGTTCAATGTCAAGCATCATAATTTTGTGGTATATCGCCCAAAGATGAATGGGGCAGTGGAAGCTGTGAATAAGAATATTAAGAAGATTATTGCAAAAATGACTGATACCTATAAAGATTGGCACGAGAAGTTACAGTTTTCCTTATACGCTTATCGAACTGTAGTAAAAACTTCCACTGGGGCAACACCTTTTTCATTGGTATATGGAGTAGAAGTTGTGTTACCCATTGAGGTTGAGATACCATCGCTTTGTATCTTAATGGAAGCAAAATTAGAAGGGGTAGAATAGATTCAGGCAAGATATAACCAGCTGAATCTGATTGATGAAAAAAAGGTTAAAGGTATTGTGTCACGAGAAAATGTACCAGAGAAGGATGATAAGGGCTCATGAGAAGAAAGTTTGCCCAAGATAACTCAAAGAGTGGGATCGGGTGTTAAGAAATAAGCTGCCAATCCAAAGCGATTCTCGGGGAAAATGGGCACCGAATTGGGAAGGACCTTATATTGTAACAAAGGTTTTCTCAGGAGGAGTGTTAATTTTAGCCGAAATGGATGGAGACGAGCTCCAGAACCTAATAAATTCAGATTCGGTCAAGAAGTATTATGTTTAAAGAAATAAAGAAAATGAGAAAAAAAGAAAAAAAAAGAAAGAAAAAGAAAGAAAAAAAATAAAAGAGAAAAAGAAAAAAAGAAGGAAAAAATAAAGAAAAAGGAAAAAGAGAAAAAAAAAAGAAAAGAGGGTTCAAAATAAAAATCCGCAAAGGGCGTTTTGAAATCGAAGGAGGATCTGAGTTGAAAACCCGTAAAAGGGCGGCTCAGATAATTTGCAAAAGTGGTCATTCCACAAATCAATCTTGGAGTTTGGTATCAGGAAGCTTCACATCTTTCCACATAGTCACTATTTCCAGGGTCTGCTCAGCATAGTGGACATTCAAGGCACCTTATGAAGTCATGACAGGAGGAGTTTTGGTTTCTGATATTTGAATGCCTATTCCTTTCCTTATAATTTCTTTTTGTGTTTGCCATAATACCAATAAAATTTTGTTGTGTAGACCTTTTCTTTCTTTCCTTTGACCTCCTTCCATAAAGCATCTTGCATTGAAATGAGAATTAAAATTTGACATCACTTGAAATATACAAAAGATTTTTTAGTATTACTTTTAAGTTTGTCTAGAAGGGTATTGGAACTATGAGGTATTCAATGGTCAAATTTAGAGCTTAGGGCGTAAAAAGAAGCAAAACTTATAAGGAAATTCAAGATGGAAATAGGTTTTGCTACAAACCTCTGTGGAAAACCCTCAAGAGATGCTTTGACATTACTTTAAGGCAGCATGCTGCAAAACAGAGATGCTTACACAAGATAACTTGCCTTCTACAACAATGAGAACAATTTTACAGACATTGGAGGAAATAGCTAAGGCTATGAGATTTTGGAAGAGCAGCAAGATTCCATGAAGCTTGATATATCAACTACAATGATAAAAGAGTGTTGAAGAATATGAGGATGAAGTCATTCCTTCCAGCCAGGAGTACAAGATACTTGGATTGAGTGAGCAAATGTGCAAAGATCATATAAAGCAAGGAAGTGCTAAGAATAAGAATGGAAAAACAGAAGTGATGGAGATGACTATTTATGATTATTTAGTCAATCATCGAAACATACAGTTGCAATTTTCAAATAATTTCCCATGCATTAATGTTGGTAAAACCGATGCATTTCCATATCCCCATGGAGTTTCGCTCTTAGATGTCCTAGAAACAAGGAACTTTCCTGTTTGAAGCCAACTAATATTGATGAATGAGTCATTCAGAAATCATACAGTCTTTTATGATAGGATAGGCCAAAGCAAACACACACCATCAGTTGCTAGAGTTGAGAAAATGTTTGAGATGATATAATCCGAGTTTCCTGGAGCTTAACAGTTTTCTTTTATGTTGATTAGAAAAAATGTTAAGAAAACGAGCAAAAGAAATAAGACATACATTCATGACTAGGCATCCGTAGGGGCATATGCATCTTAATTGGATCATTTGCAATTGTTTTGACAGGTTTTTGAATTCGCTTATTCATCCAAGCGTATGAAGGATGAAGTTATCTTTTGGAATTTGCTTATCTATTCGAGCATGGGGAGAATAGAACTTGCCTATCCGTTAGGGCATTTGGAGAATGGAATCTGCTTATCTATTCGAGCATGAGGAGAATAGAACCTGCCTATCCATTCAGGCATTTGGAGAATAGAATTTTCTTATCTATTCGAGTATGAGGAGAATAGAACCTGCCTATCCGTACGGGCATTTAGAGAATAAAATCTGCTTATCTATTCGAACATGAGGAGAATAGAACCTGCCTATCCGTTCGGGCATTTGGAGAATGGAATCTGCTTACCTATTCGAGCATGAGGAGAATAAAACCTACCAATCTGTTTGGGCATTTGGAGAATGTAACCTGCTTATCTATTCGAGCATTTGGAGAATAGAACCTGCCTATCCGTTCGGGCATTTGGAGAATGGAACATTCTTATCTATTCGAGCATGAGGAGAATAGAACCTGCCTATCCGTTCGGGCATTTGGAGAATGGAACCTGTTTATCTATTCGAGCATGAGGAGAATAGAACTTGTCTATCCGTTCGGGCATTTGGAGAACGGAACCTGCTTACCTATTCGAGCATGAGGAGAATAGAACCAGCCTATCTTTTCAGGCATAAACGGTTTGGTAATCGGTGAAAATCAGTGTCTTCTCTTCTTTGCTCTATTCCTATTCCACAGGAATGACCAAAGAGGGGCAGCTGTTGTCACTAGATTTTCACCTTTGTTTTAGTTGTTATGTTAATTTCGTATTAGTGTATTGCAGTTATATAATATTGATAACACTATAGTTGTAAATATTAATGTTACTGATAATATAGTTAGGTATCATATAGTATTGATAACATAGTTAATATATTATGGTTGTAAATATTAATGTTAATATTAGAATGGTTTAGGTCTCATACAATGTGTTATAATTATTATAATTGTTAGTATATTGTGATAGTTAGAATAATTAATGTGCCGTATGTTTTACTTAGTATATAGTTGTTATATATTAGCATGATTGATAAGGCAGCTATAATTAACATAGGTTGTATATTAGATAGTAGCTAATATAACAAAACCCAAAGTAAATAGGAAAAGGTCCATTAGATTTAATAAAAAAATACAAAAGAGTCCAATGTACAAAGGCCCGTCTAGCCCATTTATAACCCAAAAAAAGAAAACCCTAAATCCCGTCTTTATTCTTTGTGCAGTCGAAAGGAGGCTGTTGGATCAATCTGGGATCCAACGGCGCAGATCACGCCAGCTGGGGATGATATAGCGCCTCAACTATACAGCCGTTCGATCAGGATGCAATTTGACGGCCCAGATTGCTTTGGGATATTACACGCGGATCACCACTAGCGCGTGGCAGCCACGTGCATGATGATTCAGCTTTGGCCGTCTGCTTCATCTTCTCTGACGCTTCACTCGCTCTGATTGTTCCTCGCCGGCGCTGTTCAGATAATCAGAAACATACAAACAGAAGAACAAAAAGGGTTAAATCCCTAAATTAGGGCAGAATCAATTCAAGATGAAATCAACAGGGATTAAATCCCTAATTCAAAGCCCTAGCTAGAAAAACCAGAAGCAAAACGGGAAGGGATAATCCCTAATTTGAAGCCCTAGCAAGAATTAAGCTACAATCAGATATGCAAAAGGAAAAATCAGAACGAAAAGGGAAAGGGTAAATCCCTAAATTGAAGTCCCTGACAAAGATAAAGCAATTTGAGATAATCCAGGGAAGAAATCAAGGAATCAATTCAAGAAATTCTTGTACTATATAAACCCTTTGTAATTCATGTAACAACAACAACAATTCCATAGAAATCACACATAGCAAATACATAATAGCATTCGAAATTTGTAGGAGCAAGCAATTTGTAATCATCGTTCAAAAGCAATAAAGAGAAGCAAGTTCTGGTAATTTTCCTATCTATTTACTTTCTGTTTCGGATTAAATAAAGAAGAAATGAGTTGTTTTACCTTGTTTTTGTTTGAAATGCCGAGGAACTTGGTTTTGATGTAAAATTCGATGGAAAAACGTGATTTTGAGATCGCTAGAATCTGGGAATTTCGCCGCCAGCAACGGCGGCCGGTGCTAGTGGAAGGCGGACGGCACGACGGATGTTCATCGTGTTCTTTATTTTATGAAGAACATGATGAACATGACAGAGACAATTTTAGAGGCTGGTTTTGATCTGTTTTGATGAATAAGGATAAAATGAAATCTGTTATAATTTTTGTTATTTATAGTGACTCGTTTGACCCAACCCGAACCTGAGTATAACCCGCGCCCTTCTTTCCCGGATCTCGCGCCGCAGCTCTTCAGTTTTCAATTGTTACATTTTCATCTTTTTTTCTTTTCAATTCAGCGCCAAATTTCAAATTGTTTTCAATTTAACATCCACATTTTACTTTCTTTCAATTAGTCCCTAATTCATATTTTCTTTTTTAAAAATATAAGAAAAATAAATCTTTTTTTCTTTATTTAATTTTAAGTAATTACTTAGTTATTTATTTAATTAGTTAATTATTTCTTTCTGTCTTTTATGAAAATATGTATGTATGTTAAACCTTAGGAATATGGACTTGAAACATAGATTAGAGACATGTATGTTGTTTAACATTCTTCATTTTCAATAAAACACACTTAATTATATTATAACTTTAATAATTAAAATGAATGTAGATGTTTCTTTAGGTGTTAATCACTGATTAAGTTTTAATTAAAAAAACTTTAACTCATCTAATTTTCTTGCTAATTTGTTAAAAAAGTGAAAACTTAATTAATGCGGTGTTTTATCAAACGGGAATGACGGGTTAGCGCCAGGAGTGTTGGTGGTGATTAAAGTTCATTTCCCGGGAGATAAGGCCGTTAAAATAGATTTACATTCATTTTGCGGACAAATAAGTCGAATTTTTGTGAACTTGCAAATTCCAGTTTTAAAAATGCTTTTTGAAATCAATTAGGTACCAATTTTTGGGCGTTGTGGGGTGTTAATCCTTCCCCACACGTAATCGACCCCCGAACCTGTTTTCTTTTGTTTTCGTGGACCAAAATGTAATTTTGATAAATAAAACGTTTTATCAAAATACCCTTGTCTTAAAAAGTGATCCAATCACACTTTTTTTTAAAAAAACATTGATGGCGACTCCGTAATTTTATAAAGTTTTTCAAAACGTCAAAACCTTCCTAAAAAAAAGGTTGCAACATGCCCTTACTTGAATTTTTTAATATATATCTTTGGGTGATGACATGGTATTATAAGAGTATATTAATTACACCATCAAAAGAATCTTAATTAAAGTTCAGGAATCAAGTTAAAAATTATCAAGTTTATGTATTAATTAGATAAAAAAATTTAAAGTGGCAACTATATATAAATTCTCAAATTTATGATTTTTATCATAATTTTTAATTTATATTATATTATATTTTTTAAAATAATAAAATTTCATGAAATTTAAAAATAAAATAAGTGATGAGGTAAGACAATTTTAAAGTGTCATATCGCACTGTCTTGGCGACATTACAAGAAGAGGTGTAAACAATCGATTAGACCATAAAATTTGACTGAAATTGATCCGAGTTTGAACTGGATGTGACCTGAGGTGATAATGATTCTAATTAAACCGATTCTGACCTTATATTAACCCGAACTTGAGTTGGACCCAATGATTTTGGATCCGAACTCGGCCTATCCACGACCTAAGAACGACTCGAACCCAAATTAAACCCGATAATGTGTAAAATGAACCCTACCTGATATAAACTCGATCTCAAAATTAACCTGGTAAATATCTAATATAACTCGACTCGAAGCGATTCAAGATTCGATTTTACCCGACCTGTTACCAACTCGACTTATAATTAACCCGACTTGTTAACGTGACCTGTTAATTGACTCAACCTATTATAGACTCGATCTGTTACAGACCTGACTTATTAAATGACCTGATCTAATATTGACTTACCTATAATTAATTAACTTCACTATTACTTCAAGATATAGATTGTTAAAAAAATTTACTTCATTATTACTTCCCTAATACTGCAAGTATCAAATTAAATCTAAATAAATAAACTCTAAAATAATTAACCCAAAACAAAACTTAAAATATATTTTTTTAACTTTTAAATCTTTGTATCCACTGCATACTTTGGAACTTTAATGTGCAATTTCTTGACTTGGTTTTGTTTCTAGAATGAGATTTGAATAAATGATGTAAATGAGGTGTTTCTCTTGATATAGTAATATTATGAGTTTTGTAATTTTCTGTGAATTAAAAAATAATACTAAAATCGATGACATATCAAAAAATTCACGTGTTTTAGGCATCACCAAATAAACATGAAAAAGAAAGAAATGGAGATGTCTTATTACTATAAGTTATTTTTCGTGGAGGTAGAACCACTATTTATTAAATGATCGACCTGAAATTCATTCGAACTCAGTTAAGATTCGACTTGAAGTTCACTCAAAACTAATATTATCCGACCTAAATTTATCTAAAACTGACTTGACATGACATGAACTTAATCTGAAATCGAAGTGATCTGACCAGGACTTAATCCGAAAACCGAAGTGACTCGACTTGAACTTGAACCGATACATGGAATAACATGACTCGAAGTTCATCCAAGCCCGAATTTTATCTGAAACCGACCTGAACTTGACTTGATACTCGAAATTACCTGACCTTAAAGTCTATTCGAATGCAGATGATCCCGATAATTAACCACTCGGACCCAAACCTGAACCGAGTCTGAGTTAAGATCAACTTGATATTGACCCGAACATGTGTCGACCCAGACCTTACCCGACTCGAGTCAAACCACTAATTTGACTCATCATAACTCGAATCTGATCTGATTTGACCTAACCTAAAACCCAACTAAATATCCGATTTTACATCCCTTACAAAAGGTTAAAATATGTGACTAAAAACTAAAAATCAACTGAAAAATTATTAAATTTAAAAATCAAATGTCGTTTTATTCAATTTTGAAATCTAAAGTTAAATTATTATATTTTTTTAACAATTCTTACTGCGTCTAGAACTCACAACTCAAAAGGGAATGGAGAAAAATATGTCAACTCATAGCTTTTAACCACCTACTCTAGGAGTTGTTGGCAAATTATTATAATTTTTTTATTATCACTAAACTAAATAATGATATGATAAAATATAAAAGATTAATGCATAAAATATATCATTATTTTATTTTCATTTTATATGAATGAGGGTAAATGACAAAATTCATCACTATACTTTTTTTTACTCTTATTTGATCACTAAAGTTTAAATTTTTTTCAATTTAATCACTAATCTTTCAAATTGTTAATATTTTATCACTCTATCATTACTTGGATTATTTTATTTATTTATTTATTTATTATGACATGACATATGTTTATTAATATTTAATGTCACATAAAATTTAAACTAAGAAGGGAAAAATTAATATTTCTAAACTATAAATCTCAATCTCAACCCAAAATTCAAACCCTCACCGATAACCCCAAACTCCAACTCTCACCCTCATCCTCACCAAAATAAGCAAACCCATAATTCCACAGCTAAAACCATTACCAAAAGCTAATCCTAAAGCAAAGTTCAATCCATTGTTCAAAGGAACATCGAGTTGACCCGCCGAGTTATTCCCTTTAGAAACTAACTGATCAGCTGAGTTAACTCCACAAATATGAAAAACCCCAGCTTCGATATTCTCCATTGACGTTCGGTGAGCGTTTGGATTTAAGGTTGAGAAATTTTAAATTTTTTTCTTTTATTTTAAATTCTATGCAGCATTAATATTAATAAAATGAGTAAAACTTTGATACACAGGTTGTGTAAAACTATTTTTACACAAGCTTGTATTTTTACCTTATAAAATATAAATTTTAAATTTTTAACCCTAATACCCTAAACCTTAAATTCTAAACACTAACCTTAAATTCTAAACCCTACAACTTAAACTCATAAACTTTTAACCCTAAACTAAACCCTTAACCCCTAAATTTGAAGAGCACCTGTAAACGTTTATTTATACGGACTGTGTATCAAACATTTTCTCTAATAATATGTCATATCATAATAAAATATTAATAAAATAATCTATGTCATAATAAATAATTAATAAAATAATCTATGTCATAATAGAGCGACTAAAATAAGAGTAATTTGAAAATTCAGTAATTAAATTGAAAATATTTAAATTTTAATGACTAAAATAAGAATAAGAATAAAGTTAAGTTATGAATTTTATAATTTACCCTATGAATAATTAGCATTATCACTATATTTATAATCAGAAAACTGATGAAAAGAGATTAAGGCCAGACAGAAGAGAAAGACCCCTTTTTTTTTGTTCTTCATTTACTTTTTCCATTTTCATTTTTTTTCTTCTTTTTTCCTTTTGTTGTACTTTTGGGGATTGGGTTCGGGGAAACCCAGTTCTTCATCTTTGCATATTCTTTATCCTGTTGAGATTCCCTTGTTTTTGTGTTCTCTGCCTTTTTAAAGAGATGGATATGGTGTATTATCAGTTAACAAAGTCTTCTTATGAGGACTCTTTGAGAATACTAAAGGCTGATATACAACATGCAAATGCTTTGTAAGGTTTTCTTTCTTGGTTGTTTAATTTTCTTGAAAACTTTGTATTTGATTTTGAATTTTTCTTTTTGGTTACCCCACCTTCCTTGAAATTGATTGTTGACTTGGTCTCGTTTCTCCTTGTTAAGTGCTTGATTGGGTTGCTTTTGATTATCATGCTTAAAAAGCTTTTTTTTAGCTGCTCTGCTAGTTGTGTAAAAAAGGAAATTATAGAAAAGGGAAAAATACCCAGTTTTGATTACTCTTTATGATAGTCTTTTGTTGTTCTTATGATATTATTGAATAACCTATTGCAGACTTTTAGCATATGGTTTTAGTATGTAAATTGTCTCATTTGCTGAACTTGTTGATAGTTTGATGTTCCTTTAGCTGATAGCAACTCAAGAAGATTTCACTTCTGATAGGGTTTTACTTCAAAAAATGAAAAAAAAAAGTTGGGAAGTTTGCCCTTTATGTTTTGGTCTAACTTTATGTCATCATGAATGCTTGATGGTTGGCTAAGAATGTAATTTAGATGTCTCCATTTTGATATTCTCAGTGTATGTTTGAACTTGTTGGTAATTTGATGTTTCTTTTGCTAATATTTGCATATATGTGATGCTTGATGATTGGCTTAGAATGTAATTTAAATATCTCCAGTTTAGTTGTTCTGATAGTGTTTGTGTTATCGGGCGGTTTTAGGGCTGCTGCAATTCCCAGGGCCAAGAGCGGTACTCATATTCAAATGAAATTGGTGTACAATCATTTGGCTCCCCTCTTTCTATTTCTGTTGCAATGGATGGACTCTTCCTGCATATGTCTACTCCCTAGATATCTAGACCTCTTTCACATACTCGTATACAAGGTCCATTCATCTCACTGGTTTATTTCGTCCCCCTCCATTATTTTTCGCACATACTCATATGGGCCTTTTGTTCATTTGCATCTTGTTTACTACAGGTCTATGCAGATGGGAGATCGAAGATATCTAGACGTGGAAGGAAAGCAACAATCAGAGAGTTTTTCGGTATGCATCAATCATGATTTGAGTGGCTTTTTTTTTACCACAAATTTCCTGCTATAATGATTCATTTACCTTACCATTGACTCTCTCTGCTAATTTAATGAAATTGTAGGTGTTATATTACCATCTCTTCAAAGACTCCATGGTAGCTTGGGGGAGTTGGATGATGACGTGGAAACCCATATTTCGATGGGGAGTTCTGCCAAGAAAAGAGTAGAATTAGATAATAGACTTGGTAATGCCAATTTCGAGAGGGAAGATGAATGTGGGATTTGCTTGGAGCCTTGCACAAAAATGGTCTTGCCCAATTGTTGTCATGAAATGTGCATCAAATGCTACCGCAATTGGTACGGTAACTCGGTATCTCTTGTTATTTCTCTTGTATTTACGTGCTTTGCAGTTTTGCTCTCAATGTTCTCCTTTCCAAATTACAGGAACATGAAATCAGAGTCCTGTCCTTTCTGCCGTGGTAGCTTGAAAAGAGTTAACTCTGAAGATTTATGGGTGCTTACTTGCAATGATGATGTGGTCGACAATAAAACTGTTACACAGGAGGACTTGTTGCGTTTTTACTTCTACATCAACAGCCTCCCGAAAGATTGCCCAGATGCACTTTTCTTGGTATACTACGAGTACTTAATTTGAAGTCGATGAAAAAAATGGTGTACAGATAGAAAAAAAACGTGGACCATCAAATGTAAATAGAGTCTGGTAAGCAAAATTCTCTCTGCTGCTTACGTGAAAGACTTAGTCCCATTTTTATGCTTTTTGGAAATTAATGAACATCAGTGTAAGAAACCCTCATTTAATTATTAATGGAAGTTGTAATTTATGAAACTTGAGTCTGTGTTTCCTTCGTCTTTCTTGTTGAAAGCGATAGACGAAGTGCGTGAAACAGACTAATTTATTACCAAGTCCCCATTGAATCTACTTTTAGTATTTTCTTTTTTGAAGAGTTGAATTACTGGTTGATAAAGTATGTATAGCACACACAGGTGGTTTAAACTTGATTATAGTTTGATGTTCTGTCGATAGAACAATTCCATGCTATGTAGATAATGAATGGATGATGGCCACTGAAGAAAGAATGGTCTGAATTGGATAAAAATTCAGGCCATTCACTGCTTTGTACCCTTCTTTTATTTTTTTAGCATTTAGTTAAAAACAGCTGAATCTGTCATATTGGAAGTTGAAACCTTGCCATGAGATTGTCTTTGCATAGTTTATTTGTGAAAAAATTAATGGGATCTGTTTTTTATTTCCAGCTGGTTGTGGTACTAAATTCGAGTTCTAGTAACATGGGAGAAGAGTGCTAGGTTTTTCGGTTTTATTGCAGGATATAGTTATTACAGGGAGAGTAAATTGATCCATTTCTATGCAAGTATCGACACAAATTGAACCTCATGAAAACTATAAAAAAATGTAACAAAGAAGGGCAAGAAATGATTGTGAGCAAACAAATGGAATAAGTGGTAGTATTTAGATGGTTAATAGTTTATAAGTTTAAAAATCGTGTTTATCTAAACTCAACAAGTGGTCCTAATAAAAAATAGATGATGTTCATCTTAAGAGACATGGTTCAATCGCTCTGCCTACAATGTATGTGCATAGTCAAAGAATTAAGAATATGTATAAATAAATATTATCTTCTAATCACCTTTATACTATTTAAAAATTGTGCTCATCTGAATTAAATTGGATTTTATATTTAATATTTTATAATACATAAGTATTTTATATCTCAAATAGTAAAAGAAATTAAAATATTATATAGGAATTATTAATTATTTTATTTACTTAAAAATTTTATTATCTTAAAAGTATTTATGAAAAAGATTGATAATTTATAAAATAATGTTAAGGGTAATTATATCATGCACTGGCGGTAAAAATATTTTGTTTCCACAAGCGCATTAATTTTAGGGGTTAGAGATTCAATTTAGGGCTCATAGTTTAAGGGTTTAAGTTTATGTGCTTAGAATTTAGAGATTGTGGTTTGAATTTAGAGTTTAGGGTTAGAATTTAGGTTTTATAAGTAAAAACCTAAATCTCTATCAGATTATCCTAAAACTTAAACCCTAACCTCTAAACCTTATATCCTAACACTAAACCCTACATTCTAACCACATACTCTAAAACTCTAAACCTCTAAACCTAAACCCCTAAATTAGATTCATAACCCTTAAAATTAGGACGCTCGTGGAAGTAAAATATTTTCACTGCCAGTGCATCATATATTTTCCCTAATGTTAATTGAATCAAGAACTAAACATAATTAATAGTTAATCCCAAAAATTAATATGAAAAAAATAAAGGGTAAACTACTGGTCACTTATGTATTTGCCCAATATAATTTTGGTCACTCGAAGTTAAGTGTCGTGACGTGGCTGTTAAAGGAAAAGTTATATAATTACACATTTGGTCCCTGTTATTTAATTTAATTAAATAAATTAATCACTCAATTAGGTGTCGACACATGCCATCACCTTATTGGAGGAATTTAATTAATTATTTTTATTTAAGTGATATGTGTCACCTGATTGGATGAGAAAAATAAAATAAAGAGCTATTTTAGCTTGGCTAGATTGAACCTAGGATCCCCTAAGTGTAAATGGCATGAGCTTGCCACTGAACCAAGTGACCATTTGTGATATAAAATACAAAATAAAATATATGTTTTAGTTTGTTGTTAGTGCAAGGAAAAATGAATAAATATGGATTAAGAGGACTCGAACATGACATACTTGAGACACTTAAAAAAACATTTCAACCACTGTAGAAATATAATAATTATTAAAGTTGAAAACATTTTATATATTTATATATATAATTATATTAAAAATAAAAATTATATTGGAGTGAACTTTAATTTTGTTGTTAATCTTATTTATTTCCTATTTCATGGTATTAAATTTAATTATTATATTTTTAACAAAATTTAATTTAATTAAATAAAAAATTATATTAAAAATTTATTTAACAAAACCAAACTTATCTTATGATTAGAATTATATCCGTGAGTTTGAATTCGTTAAATGAATTTTTAATATAATTTCATAAAAAAATTAAATCATGAATTAACTATTTTTAAATATTACTTTTCTATAGTGGTTTAAATATTTTTTATGCGTCTCAAGTATGTCATGTTCGAGTTCCTTTAATCTATATTTATTTTCTTTTCCTCGCATTAATAACAATCTAAACATATATTATATTTTGTACTTTATATCACAAATGACCACTTTGTTTAGTGGCAAACTCATGCCATTTACTCCCAAAGGAACCTATGTTTGATTCCTAGCCAAGGAAAAATAGCTTTTTATTTTACTTTCCTCGTCCAATCACGTGACACGTATCACCACCTGATTAGAAGGCGAAAATAAATTTATTAAATAAAAATAATTAATTAAATTCTTCCAATAAGGCGATGACACGTGTCAGCACCTAATTGAGTGATTAATTAATTTAATTAAATTAAAATTAGGATCAAATTGATATAATAAGTAATTAATAGGGACCAAATGTGTAATTATATAAAATTTTCTTTAACAACCATTGTTACCCATTTAATGACACTTAACTTTGAGTGACTAAAAATTTATAGATCGAAAACGTAAGTGACCTTATTGGTCAAATTTAAAAATCGGTGACCAAAATTATATGGGCGAAAATATAAGTGACAATTGCAGTAATTTGCCCAAAAATAAATTGAATTAAAATGGAGGGTTTAAAAATTTATTTGAATCAAACCTATTTCGCCTCTAGTCACTCTAATATAGAAGTATTGTTTCAAAATTTCTTTTATGATTTATATTCAAAGTTTATGATTGTTTTTTCAATAATATTTTTTACAAAGTTCGAACTTATATACTCTTTATAGGATTGTGGTATATCTTGTAGTTACACTAAATAATTGTCGATTTTTTAATTAGAATTTTTGATTTTCGTGTAAACTACACTAAATATTTTTGATACCTAAAACGACCTAAATTGACATCGTTTTAATAGATAAAAATTAACAAAAAAAATTCTCTTCTAAGAGTTTGATCCAAAAACCTTTAGAAACAAAGGTTAAAGTGTAACCATTATGCCAACTTGAGAGTTTGTTAAATTTTTAACACAATATATATATATATATTAAACTACATTTGAGATTATTTTCATTTATCTTATGAAATAAATTTATAAATATATTAATTTTGTAAATATTATATTTGTAAAATAATAAATTAATAAAATAGTATAAAACAAATATAATATAATATATATAAATAATATGTCAATAAAATAAAATATAATAATATATTTATAAAATAATTTATAATAATATATTTATGAAATATATTATTTTATACTACTTCATAAGTACATTATTTTATAAATTTGTAGCGATGTCCTTTTCGCTAAAAACGTGTTTTCGAAGTGTTTGTGTTTTTTCGGGTATTAAAATATTCATTCTGTGGGTTTTTTTTTAAAAAAAACCACGTTTTATTTAAAAATTGGAGTCGCCACCGGCCATTTAGGTAGGCCGGACACCATAAAACCAGAGATTCGAAAACTGTTGAGTTCGGGAGTCGGTTACGGATGGGGAAGGATTAGCACCCCCACACCGCCCAAAATTGGTACTTTAATAATTACCGCTTTATTAATATTGGATTTTCCGGGTTAAAGTGATGATTAGTTTAAAATTCGGTTATAATTGCGAGTAGATTTTAAAGGCCCTGTTATCCGAGAGTAAACACCCAACCACTATCACTACGCCTGATACTGGCCCCGTTTACGCTCAGATAAAAGGGCACCGCATTGACAATTTATATATCTGTTATGCAACATAAAACATGGCGAATATAAATACAATGCGATAAAATATAAATAATTACTAACATAATAAAATACTAATCTAACATAAATAAAATGCTAATCTAACATAAATAAAATACTAATCTAACATAAATAAAATACTAATCTAAAACATACATACATAAATATTAATCTAACTCATAAATAAAAACAAATCTAACATAAATAAAATATTAATTTAAAACATACATACATAAATATTAATCTAACTCATAAATAAAAACAAATCTAACTTAAATAAAATACTAACATTCATAAATATTAATCTAACACATAAAAAACAAATTTAACATAACTAAAATATTAATATAAAACATAAATTTAAAACATAATAAATACTAATCTAAAGCATAAATAAACATACAAAGTAAAAAAGAACACAATTTTAAATTAACTAATACTTCATTAAATCATAAAAATTACAACATAAATAAAAATGAAAGAAAATATACCTAATTAGGAGCTCGAATAACGAACCCCGACTAAACCCCACCAGGATCTACCACGACCTCTCCAAAATTATTAACTAGATCGGACCTAAAATAAGACCACGATCGGATGTTGAATTGAACCAATTGGGGTCGAGGGCACTGCCCCCAACCCCAGCCAGCCTTGCGGCCGGCCTAGCTCCCAATTGGGGAGCCAATTTCATGGCCATTTGTTTTTGGCAATTTGGGCATGTGTAATTGTCTGCCCCTGCCTTGTATTTATAGGCAAGGGGTGGGTGAAATGGGTGACGTGGAGCACCCTGCTCCACACAATTTCTTTCTTTTTTTAATAATATATTTTTTTTTACCTTTTTTATTTTTATTATTATTTTTCATTAATTTTATATTAATAATACTACCATTAAAATAATACTAATAACACTAAAACCCGATAAAAAATGAGTGATTACAGTTGCCCCTCTTTGCTTGTTCTTGTGAAACGAGGACAAAGCAAAGATCAAAGGCACTCATTTTTGACCTACTTTCTTGTCTTTGGCTTCGGAATCACGTGTTCTTCTGGAACTCTCCGCTCTTCCTTAGCTGAATCTTCAAGCTTGTAAGTTCTTCCTATATAGAACTTCTTCACCTTCTGATCTTGGAACTATAGGTCCTCCTTATATAGAACCTTTCATTATGAAGCCTCGAGTTATGAGCCCCTCCTATATAGAACTTTTCACTCTGAGACGGTAAAGCTTGGAGTCCTTCCTATATAGAACTCTTCACCTTCAATGCTGGTTTCTCCTATATAAAACCTTTTGCACCACTGATGGATTCTTCCGACTGGGAGTTCCTCATGTATAGAACTGCTAGTCTTCAAACCCTGGAGCCGTCAGTCCTTCCTATATAGAACTTTTAGCTTCTGAAATCTCAGAGCTACGGGTTCTTCCTATATAGAACCTCTCACTCTAAGACAGTAAAGCTCGGAGCCCTTCCTATATAGGACTCTTCGCTTTCAACACAACAGGTTTTCCCTATATAAAACCTTGTGTATCATGGGTGAATTCCTTCGGCTGGGAGTTCTTCCTATATAGAACTGCTAGTCTTCACCCTGGAGTTGCGAGCCCTTCCTATACAAAACTTTTAGCTCCTAAAGCCTCGGAGCGACGGATTCTTCCTACATCAAACCTCTCACTATGGGAGCTTGAAAATATAGACCCTTCCTATATAGAACATTTATCTTCGAATTTTCTTTTCTCTTTTTCTTTCTTTTTTCTATCTCATGTTTTTTTTAACAAGGCTGTTGATATCTTTGGACTTACGCTACTTAAGACTGCCGCATCATGCCCAAAGGACTTACTAATGGCCCCAAAGGACTTATCACCATACTCGAAAGACTTACTGGTGGCTCGAATGTCTTAACATCGTGCCCGAAGGACTTACCGATGACCCGAAGGATCTAACATCTGGGCCTCACGCTACTATGGCTGCTGAAATCTTTCTTCAAATTTTGGGATTCACGCCAAAAATGGTTACCGACCTTTCTTCAGATTCGGGGATTCACGCCGAAAATGGCTGCCAAACTTTCTTCAAATTTGGGAACTCACACCGAAAATGGCTGCCAAACCTTCTTCAAATTTGGGGACTCACGCCGAAAATGGCTGCCAAACCTTCTTCAAATTTGGGGACTCACGCCGAAAATGGCTGCCAAACCTTCTTCAAATTTGGGGACTCACACCGAAAATGGCTGGCACAACCTTCTTCAAATTTGGGGACTCACGCCGAAAATGGCTGCCAAACCATCTTCATATTTGGGGACTCACGCCGAAAATGGCTGCCACAACTTTCTTCAAATTTGGGGACTCACGCCGAAAATGGCTGCCAAACCTTCTTCAAATTTGGGGACTCACGCCGAAAATGGCTGCCAAACCTTCTTCAAATTTGGGGACTCACGCTGAAAATGGCTGCCAAACCTTCTTCATATTTGGGGACTCACGTCGAAAATAGCTGCCACAACTTTCTTCAAATTTGGGGACTCATACCGAAAATGGCTGCCAAACCTTCTTCAAATTTGGGGACTCACGCCGAAAATGGCTGCCAAACCTTCTTCAAATTTGGGGACTCACGCCGAAAATGGCTGCCAAACCTTCTTCATATTTGGGGACTCACGCCGAAAATGGCTGCCATAACTTTCTTCAAATTTGGGGACTCACGCCGAAAATGGCTGCCAAACCTTCTTCAAATTTGGGGACTCACGCCGAAAATGGCTGCCAAACCTTCTTCAAAATTGGGGACTCACGTCGAAAATGGCTGCCAAACCTTCTTCATATTTGGGGACTCATGCCGAAAATGGCTGCCATAACTTTCTTCAAATTTGGGGACTCACGCCGAAAATGGCTGCCAAACCTTCTTCATATTTGGGGACTCATGCCGAAAATGACTGCCACAACTTTCTTCAAATTTGGGGACTCACACCGAAAATGGCTGCCAAAATTTAAATTTGGGGACTCACACCGAAAATGGCTACCAAAACTTCTTCAAATTTGGGGACTCACGCCGAAAATGGCCGCCAAACTTCTTCAAATTTAGGGACTCACGCCGAAAATAGACGTCAATCTTCTAGGACTCACGCTGCTATAGCTGCCGAAATTTTTCTTCAATTTGGGGATTCACGCCGAAAATAGCTACCGATCTTCTAGGACTCACGCTACTATAGCTGCCAAAATCTTTCTTCAATTTGGGGATTCACGCCAAAAATGGCTATCGATCTTCTAGGACTCACGCTACTATAGCTGTGGAAATCTTTCTTCAAACTTGGGGACTCACGCTGAAAATGGCTGCCAAAATTTTTCAAATTTGGGGACCCACGTCGAAAATGGCCGCCAAAACTTTCTTTAAATTTGGGGACTTACACCGAAAATAGCTGCCAAAATCTTTCTTCATTTAATGAAATCCACTTCTTAATACTCTTTGATAATTCTTCAAGTACCTGTCCAAAACAAGCAAAAATTGACATGCCCCTATCTATATGATGCATGAAAGGTAATGCTTTCTTTCTCTTCTTTTTCTTTTTCTCTCTTCTTTTCTTCTTTTTTCTTTTTCCTTCAATTTCTTCTTATTTTTTTTCTTTTTCTTTTTTCTTCTCCCTCTCTTTCTTTCTCTTTTTTTCTTTTTTCTCTCAGCCCTTTTTTGTTCTAAAGTCTTACACCCTGAAAGGTCGCTCCTCAGATTTCTTCATCTCTTTACTTCTTCACTGTATGCTCTTAAATTCTCCTTTGAACATGCTTTTAAACCTTTTGTGCGGAAGGCTTTCTTGTCTTCAGGGTTATCACCCGTCTTCATAAATGATCCTCTGGTTCTTATATTATTCTTATAAGAACCATTGTCATCTTCTTCGCTTGGCGTTGCCCCATTCAACTACGGGCTCCACTGCTTTGAATTTTTGACCCATCATACAGAGCCTTGATCTATTTCTAGTCACCAGGGTGAGCTAAAATGCTTCCATCCCCTGAGCTCATCCTTGATCTTCTCGTAGCACTTCGACGAGAACTAACTCTCGGTCCCTATGCTTTAAATCTCATCATCATTCATTTTTAAAGTAATGCAAAAGGCAATTTACTTGTGTATATTTCAAAAATATAATGATTGTTTGAAAAGATAACAATCATTTCGAAAATCATAACTTGTAAGGGATACCAAACATTTTGAAAACATTGTTTGGAACAAATGGTAAACATCTTTTTCTTTTCTTCTTCTTTTTTAAGGACCAAACATTTTTTTAAAAATAATGCTTGGAGAATGGTAAAAAAAATTCGAAGTATATTGCCAAACATTTTTTAAAAACTAATGTTTGGGGAAATAGTAAACATCAAAACTTTGGGAGAAAATGTCAAACCTTTTAAAACATGTTTGCCCCCAAAATATCAAACACCATAACGCATCTGCTTCAAGTTGCCATAGATCAATTCTAATGAAGCGCATATTTAGAAGATCTTGACCATTGTGGAGATATATGCCAATGTATAGTTTCTTCTGGTCTAATAGGCTTTTGAGAAGAACAACCCTACCTAGTTTCTACCCCGTTTAAGGTGGCTCTCTTAATCTCACTATCTCACCATGCCCCATCCTTCCCTCATTTGGGCGTCGATCAAGCACTTCAAAGTTTGACGTTCCTTGAAGCAAAGTTAACCCTTATAGGCGGAATGAAATTTGAAGACATTCTCATTCAACTTGGATATCTATGGATGACCAGAATGGTCTTTGGGGCTTGTAATGTAGGCCTTTGGTTTATGGTTAAGTGAAACAGTATTTCTGTACTTGTGTAACTTGGATATGCCCATTATTCCTTCCCTTTTTTGGATTACTCTAGACTGCCCGTTTTTGGGTTTTCACCCTAGAGTTCATTTCCTTTCTTTTTACTGTAGGCTGCCTTGCATTCTGGCTATATACTGATGTTCGTTTTCTGTTCAATAATGTTTGATCCTCCAATACTCCTCGAAACTAAGATTTCTTGAATGAAGGACTACGAATACATTTATGGGAATTCTTGTGATTGGCACGCCCAGATGAAATGTTATTCTTTCTTTCTTCTTTTCTTTTTTCTTTTCTTCTTTTTCACTTTTTTCTCTTGGATCGCTCTAGACTGCCCATTTTTAGGTTTTCACCCTAGAGGTCACTTCCTTCAGTGTATTTTGGTTGGATATTGATGCCAGCAGGCTCAGACAGACTACTCTTTTTCTTCATTTTTAGGATCACTCTAGACTGCCCATTTTTGGGTTTTCACCCTAGAGGTCATTTCCTTTTTCGAAATTGGCAATCTTCAGGCCGACTTGTCTTGACTCGGTTTCAATTCAAGCTTCTATACTAATTTTCAAAACTGATATTTACTTGATCTGGATTGCTTCGGCCTTCTGATTACCATTTCTCTTCTTTTCTTTGGTTTTTCATTTGGACATATCCTTGTTTTCAACCACTTTCTTCTGATAATTTTCTGATCTTCGTATCCAATCTGTCTGGACTCATCTCTGTCTTCTGGTAAAGTAAAAAGAATATCATTCGTTTTCAAATTCACAGATGTCCTGAGAATGCCTTCAGGGGGTAGAGGTTTAGGGTCAACTTTTGTTTCAAGGATCTTAAACGACAAGTGCCTGAGAAGATAAATTCTTAAAATGGGAACTACCCATTGTCTAAACACTCGCTTTGTTCCTCTGTTGGCCTAAGTAAACTAGCAGATACCCACATTTACAGTATCCCCACAACATTCAATCTCTTCTAAATATATGCAAGTTAGAGTTGATCTTTGGATCTCAAGCGAATGTACTGTTGCATTCAAAATTCGAGGACCTAGTATAGAAATGATATATACATATGTCCATTCAAAAATGCGTGTATATGTATATGGGAAAACTACCCCATAAAAATAAAATGTTTAAAGAATCAAGAATGTAAAAATGCTTTTCTAAATGGAAACGTTATTTTTAATTCTAAAAATATATGTTTGAGAGTTTTTTTCTTCTTTTTTCTTTTTTCAAAGCATTGAGCATTTCTTTGTGAACTGATGGGAAAACCATAGGGACCTCCGGACTACCTCCTGAGTACTAACTCATTCCGGTCCTTTGTAGTGTAGGCTTGTGCCACTTCTATTGTTTTTCCTTGATGGATCAATTCTTGTCACGACTCCCACGTCAACCAACTTCTTGATTTATTCTATTAACAACCTCAAATTTCTTGGTGCCATGCCCTAGTGCCTTAATGTAGAACTCACATGCACTGTATGGATTAAAACTGTGGGCAGATGAGGTGGGCGTAATCTTTATCGGCCCGAAGGTAAGGTACTAACCCTTGACCAGATGAGGCCATATGGAATACTCTGAACATCTCTAAATATGTACTTGTTCCAGGAATTTTTCTCGGTGATTCGGAGGAATCTACCTGTCTTCTTCTCTTACGATTACGAGAACCTTGAAAGTGGTACCCGTTTATCTCTTTCTTTCTTTCTGCTCTTAGACAGGCCTAGTCTTTAAACTTAGGTCTCAGAGTGCATGTTCGTTTCTCTCTTCGACTATCATTAAGTCCTCAAAGCTGGCCTTCATTTTCTCGAGCACCTTATCAAAGAAGAAATAAGAAATGTGGCATGGAAGTCACTCTCCTCTTCATCTACGGGAGGCTACACCTGGGCCGCTAAACACAGACACCTCAAAGCACATTCCTTGAAGCTTTCATCAGGTTTCATCTTCGTACCCTGGAGATACTGATGACTTGGTGCTGGGTCCAAAGCATATCATATCACGGTAGGTCCTGCTAGACTGCCGGGGAAGTATTGGATCGGCAATTTTTCAATGCAGCCCTCCATCTTTTTATAGAATATGGTCGAGTGAATCTTGGGGCATCTTGTTCCGTTATCATGTGCAAATATGGGAATCTTTGGAATCTGGAGGAACGACCAAACCAGGGTTCAAACATAGTTTTCTTGCATCGAAGGCATCAAACTTCTTCTTTTTCTTTTTTTCTCGAGCACATCCTTTAACTGCTCGAATATTGATTTTTGAGTGTCTTTAATTCTTTTATCCATGATAAAACCCTAATTGGTCTTTGAATTACTCATCATAAAATTTATGCGAGGTAATAATAATGCAAGGTGATGATAATGTCATGTAAAACATGCCAAGATCGTGCAAAGCAATGCAATCATAAAATATAAACATGAATGCAATAAGGTATTGATTCCAAAAGTGATTCCCATAGAACGACATTCATTGAGGCCAAAAGGTTTCATTATATCAGATATTAGATATTTACAGTTCCTGGTAAGCTTCAGTGCCTACTTTCTTAACTTCATCCAGTAGTCCGGTCAGCTTGCATCTGTAGTTCAACACTTGGTCCATGTTCTGACTAAGCCTGCCACCTTGTTGAGCCGCCTTACATGCTCGAGTAATATCGATCTTTGGGTCTTCATCCATCCCCTGCTTAGTCTTTCGTAGCTTGGAAGTTGCCCTTTCCAGCTGAAGAGTGTTGAATTGTCATTGCTCTGTCGTAAACTTGTTTCCAAAACTCTTGTTAATGGCTAAGTTATTCTGTAGCTCATCTCTGGAGACTGTCGTACCTATTCCTAATTTCCTCAAACTTACCTGATAACATCCTGACTTGATTCTTGCTTGACTAGTTTCTCTTCTTTCAATATTCTGAGTCATCTTTCAATTGGACAACACCGTTCATCTATTCTTTAAAGGTGACCCAATCTGTATTCTTAAACACTTAGGAAAACTTCTAATGATCATTCTGCAAATTCAATTTTATCCAAGTTATCTCTCTCTTATCTGAGCTGGCTGAACTCGAAAGAATATCCCTCTCCTGGGATGCCCCTATCTTCGATCTTCAAATTTAACTCGTTTGAGTGACCCACTTCGGTATTACTCGAACTTTGTCCTGGATATCGATTCCTCCTCAACTTTGCCCCTCGGGTGATTGTTAGCTCACTATAGAATTGGGGAACTCCGTCTTCGAAACCTAAAATCCTCATCGCGATAAGATCTTGAACTCATTGCTCAGGGCCCCGTAATCCTCAATACCGTGACCCAAACTTCCTAACCGGTAACTGCCTCTAGCACGTGTGTCGTAATCTCTCGGATAAGACGATCTCTTCGCTAGAGACTTCACCGAGGTAATAAGGCTCATGTCGATGAACATTAGGAGTATTTCGGTGTACCTCACAGGAATCGAGATATACTTCTTTTCATTACTTGCTTCTCAAGTTTCTTCTAGACCGAGCTCTATTTTTTGAAAGACCGACTCAAGCATACCTTCCGCCTGTTTATTGATGCAGATCACAAAAAGGGTTCAATTTGTCGTATTTGGCTGACTTGGAGGTAGAATTCTGACTATCTCGCTCTCTATTTTGATCCTTAATCGGTTCTTTTTTCGGTTTGATGGATCTCTTACCTTTCGTCAAAGTATTCATTTGATTTATCACATCTTCCCTCTGCTTCTTTCAACTCTTGCACTTTACTTTGCTCATTACCAGTACTGTGTGTCCTTACCGTGTCTGACCTGAAGTCTTCAGATGGTTCCTCTTCTATTGTCTCCGATCTTGTTCTGGGACAAAACCCTGGATCTGTGCCCTCTAATATCTGACCAGACGACCCTTTGCCAATTATGAACGATTTCTGAGATTTGAGGAACCACTTCGGGAATCAATACCCTATAAATGCGAGAATGCATGCAAATGCGATGTTGATTCTCGAACAGTCTTTGAAAAACTTTCAATAGAGAAAATGTATGTTTGCAAGAAATTAATAATGAATTACAGGCAACAGTTGAATTTATTCTGGAGACCTTGACTTCGGGAAGCAAAACCTGTGCTCCACGTCTCGACGTCGTCTTTAGGATGATGGATGACTCCGTCTTCTCCTCTTATTCTATTCTATAGATTCATGACGTCGTGATCTTTATTTTTGTGGCTTCTGAAAAGGACATCAGACAATATATTTTCTTCTGTAGATCTGGGTACGTCTAAACAGGGATGGATTCTATCGATCCTAGGGGAGTACTTTAAAACTTTTTGGGGTTTAAATTAAAATTTTCAAGGATTATTTGGTTTAAAAATTTCCCCTTTTTATTATAAAAAAGTTTTAACTTACTTAAAAAATGAAACTTTTAGGTTTCTTTTTGTTATTATTATTATTCTAAAAGTTTTATGAGGGAAGAAGTTTCAAAGCAAAATAATAATATTTTCAATTTTTTTTTAAATGAGTTAAATTAAAATCTGAGATTTTTTTAAAAAATGGTCAAATGTGAAGATTTAAAATTGGGGTTCTGCGGCCTGACTGAATCTTCTACGTCGCACGTGCCTTACTATCGTACCGTCTTCTTTCTCGATTGGTCTTTGCTCGGCCTAACTTGTTACTGTAATATTATCGTTTCTGGCAAAGCATACTTTTTCTATTTTGAAAGCCTTTTAATGAACTGTTCTTGAATCAACACCATGATATGCAACATGAATGCAAATAAAGGCGTTGATTCCGCTGGTAATCACCCTTTCGAACAACTTTCATGGGAATTAAAGGGTCCAGATTACAAAAAAGGTCCATATTACAAAAGGAGTCTCTAATACAAAAAGAGTCCCTATTACAAAAAGTCTTAATTACAAAACAAAGTTCTACACATAAGCCCTAGCTCTACCTCCTAGCTCATCGACAGCTTTGAGCAACTTGATAAACCTTGGTGCTTATTCCATGTCCGGGGTTACCAAAGGTCGGAGAGTCGCGGCTTCGGTAGCTAAGTCATTCACACGCCTTGCAACTCGTCGTATGTCCACCATCAGGGTCTCGTGTGTATACTTTGGCATTACACGCTTGCTCGGCAAATTGTTACTTCGGATCTGTTGATTAATCTCTGATCGATGTCGCGCATCTGGATCGATACCGTCCTTCCTAAGACACATTTTTTCCATGATGAAAGATTTTCTAATCGGGCAAACCACTTGAATCAACGCCTCTATGTAATGTGGATGCAATGATAATGCAACAAAAATATGTGTAAAATAAAAATAAAACACAAAAAATGAGTTAGTACCAGATAAAAATAATAAATACATAAATAAAAGGACAGATAAAATAAAATAAGGTAAACAAACAAAAAACCCTATTTATCCCGTCTAAAACACATGAGGTTATCCGCATGGCTCTAAAGGGGTGAGTTTCTATATGTTCTCTACATGCAGTGTTGGTGCTAGGAGGTACCCGAATTGTCCTTGTTGTCCTCTACTAAGAGTAGCAAGGCCCCCGATCATCACCCATTATAGGCTCCTTTCAACCGGGTTCAATTCAGGGGGACCCATTCGCTTATGCCCGTATTAAGGAACGATATCCTTACGAAAGCATAAGATACTCGAGCCCCGAAGGTACTTGCTAGGCCCATACGGGAGAACGATATCTCCACGAAAGCATTAGCGTTTTCCCCCATTTAAAAAAACAGGTTTATATGCCAAATTTAAATGCGCTAAAATAAACGCGCAATTATAACCAAATATTAATTTAATAGTCACTTTAACCCGGAATTTCTAATATTAATAAAGCGATAATTATTTTTAAAAAGCTTGACTCTCTTCTTGTTTTCGAAAAACAAAAAATTGTCCCCAGCGGAGTCGCCATCTGTAGCGATGTCCTTTTCGCTAAAAACATATTTTTGAAGTGTTTGTGGTTTTTCGGGTATTAAAATATTCATTATGTGGGGTTTTTTTTAAAAAAACCGCGTTTTATTTAAAAATTGAAGTCGCCACTGGCCATTTAGGTAGGCCGGACACCATAAAACCAGAGATTCGAAAACTGTTGAGTTCAGGAGTCGGTTACGGATGGGGAAGGATTAGCACCCCCATACCGCCCAAAATTGGTACTTTAATAATTACCGCTTTATTAATATTGGATTTTCTGGGTTAAAGTGACGATTAGTTTAAAATTCGGTTATAATTGCGAGTAGATTTTAAAGGCCCCGTTATCCGAGAGTAAACGCCCAACCACTATCACTACGCCTGATACTGGCCCCGTTTACGCTCGGATAAAAGGGCACCGCATTGACAATTTATATATCTGTTATGCAACCTAAAACATGGCGAATATAAATACAATGCGATAAAATATAAATAAATACTAACATAATAAAATACTAATCTAACATAAATAAAATACTAATCTAACATAAATAAAATACTAATCTAACATAAATAAAATACTAATCTAAAACATACATACATAAATATTAATCTAACTCATAAATAAAAACAAATCTAACATAAATAAAATATTAATCTAAAACATACATACATAAATATTAATCTAACTCATAAATAAAAACAAATCTAACTTAAATAAAATACTAACATTCGTAAATATTAATCTAACACATAAAAAACAAATTTAACATAACTAAAATATTAATATAAAACATAAATTTAAAACATAATAAATACTAATCTAAAGCATAAATAAACATACAAAGTAAAAAAGAACACAATTTTAAATTAACTAATACTTCATTAAATCATAAAAATTACAACATAAATAAAAAGGAAAGAAAATATACCTAACTAGGAGCTCGAATAACGAACCCCGATTGAACCCCACCGGGATCTACCACGACCTCTCCAAAATTATTAACTAGATCGGACCTAAAATAAGACCCCGATCGAATGTTGGATCGAACCAACTGGGGTCGAGGGCACTGTCCCCAACCCCGGCCAGCCTTGCGGCCGGCCTAGCTCCCAATTGGGGAGCCAATTTCATGGCCATTTGTTTTTGGCAATTTGGGCGTGTGTAATTGTCTGCCCCTGCCTTGTATTTATAGGCAAGGGGTGGGTGAAATGGGTGACGTGGAGCACCCTGCTCCACACAATTTTTTTTAATAATATTTTTTTTTTACTTTTTTATTTTTATTATTATTTTTCATTAATTTTATATTAATAGTACTACCATTAAAATAATACTAATAACACTAAAACCCGGTAAAAAATGAGTGATTACAAAATCTATTATAATTCTATATCATTTTATAAATGTATTATTCTATATTATTTTATGAAAATATTATTGTATGTTATTTTATAAATAATATTTTAGATTTATAATATAAATTATAAATAAATATTTATAAAATTAATATATTTATAAATTTATATTATAAGATAAACCAAATTAATCTCAACTACAATTTAATATATATAATATGTAATGTACTAATGTTCGGTAAACAATTTTTCGAGCTAAAATTAGAGGTTTGAATCATTTTAGAGGTTTGACTATTCAGATCCACTAATTTGGATGTTTGGTAAATATATGATTGTAATAGCGGATTGAGGTGAAGCCTTTCAAATTTAAAAAAGAACTCCTTGTAGGAGCTTTTTGGGTTAGGATTATATATAAAACTTGTAAAGACTCTTTTGTCTTTGACAATTATAAAAAATTCTATAAATAGCCTAAACTTAAACAACTAATAAAAACCAAAAAAATTCATAAATAAGAAATTAATATATACATCTAAATTTTATAATGAATGGAATTATATTGAAAATATAATTTCATAAATAAAAAAAATAATATGTACATCTAAATTTAATAATTAATAAAATTATATTAAAAATATAATTTTATAGGTAATAAATTAATAGCTAAGCAAAAAAAAAGTAATAAATTAATGTATACACCCTTCAAATATACTTAGTAATGTTATATTAAAAAAATTAATTTTCATAATCTAATTAATATTAAATAGATACAAAATATGGATAACCAATAAATTATTAAAACAAATATTGAATATAATCATGTTCTTATATATCATTTTACTTGTTCAAATAATTAAACAACTATCATTTAATTTTACTAAACATTTTTATACAATCAGACATTGCAATCCGCTAGTCAAATCAACTAATATAATTTGCTATCAACTATCCGTTAATTGTCAGACATGACCATATATTAAATATATTACAAATATAATGAAATCATAAGATGACCTAGTAGTTAAACACGTCAAAACTACGTCATTTTGGTTTGTTATCCACGTTAGTAATTGTCAGCTATATTATCGCGTTGTTAGTGAGTTACGACCTAGTAATGTAATTGAAGCAAAAATCAAAGTGCTATACTTGAAGCAATTAAAATTTAGTGATATAAATGATACAACACATAAAATTTCATGGTATCCGATATAATTTATCATTTGTTTAATTTATAACATAAATGGTTCACTATAGTGTCACGACCCACACATTTGGGTTCGAAAAATTAGCCTATCACTAGGAGAATGCTAGAGAGCCCATTCACATTGACTTTGTGGAAATGGTAAGAGGCAATAAATCAAAGAAGATTGTGGAGAAATCTTGCTATATCCAATGTGAAGATTTATCCAAGGAAAGTTTACTACCAATTGATGTGATAAGAGAGGATTTGATATATTTCCTTAGATTAAGGGATCTTGTATAAATTGGGTTAATCTTAGCCGTCAATGTAAATAGATCTAAGCCATTGATTGTGTGGGAGCTCAACTATAAATAGAGAGCATCTCACCTGACTTGTATCATCTCATTCCATCTATTCTCATTTTGAGAAGCGTAATATAATTTTGAGCATTTACTCTCTTCTCTCTCATTTTTCTTTTGTTCTTAAGTTCTCTTTGTCCTTGTTGTCTCTCTCAGTGGCTAGATTAGCCGCTTGGTGTTTAAGTTTTTGCATCTATCGAAGCCTTGAAGGCTTGTCCGAGCCTTTGGGGAGCTGGAGTTCTCACAAGGCGTGGTTTAAGGCTTGCTTAGGCGCACAACCGACCAAGAAGCATCTCAGGCTGCACGTACCGAGACAATGAAACTCTAGGGATGTGACCATAGCATTTCATTTTAATAACTGAATATTAAGTGTAATTTTAATAACATTATTGATAAAAAAGCTTAATAACATTACTCGTCATTTTAATAGATATTTAAGGAACCGATGGTAAAAGAAATACTTCCAACAACATATCGATCAAATTAAAATTTTGGGTAAACTACATGACAGACCACGTAATTATAGAAACGTTTCATTTTGACCACCATATTTTTAAATTTGCTAATAAGACCACTTAATTATTCAAATGATATCAATCAAGCCACTTACGGTTAAAACCTAACGGAGAGGGTGACGTGACATTTAACATAAATTTATATAATTACACTTTTGGTCCATGTTACTTACACATTCTATCAATTTAGTCCTAATTTTAAATAAATTCAATAAATTAATCATTCAATTAGGTGGTGACCAAATGTTTAATTATATAACTTTATGTTAATTGTCATGTCACCTCTCTATTAAGTTTTAATGGTAGGTGGCTTGATTGATATCACTTTAGTTAAGTGGTCTTATTGGTAAAATTGAAAGTATGGTGTTCAAAGTAGAACCTCCCATTAATTATGTGGTCATTAGTGTAGTTTACCCTAAAAATTTCCATAGATGATTAGAAGTGAAGTTTACTTTTTATGTTTACTTATTCAGAAATTGATGAGTAAGAAACTTGGGCCAGTCTAAAGAAAGGCGTGTTAGTATACGGCTAATAAATGACAGGATGTTAGAGTCGTTAGATGAGAAAACTTTTGATTTTGACCGATAGATTTAGATTCCTATAAAAAACACATAGAATCGGGAATATGTTATTGCCGACAATTTTCAAAATTTCGTAACTAGTATTGAAACTTTATGGGGATAACATTCTTGTTGCAACGTAAATGTTACAATAATGCATAACTTTTCTTTTAAACGGTAAAGTTTTGGAACTGTGGGATATGCACCAAAATCGGTAGATGAAAGTTTAAACCTAAATTGTTTGTAAAGTTTGTGACAATAAATGTTGGCAAAAGATGTCTCGGAATTTGATATAGGGTATCGATACTTTTAGTTGTGGAAGTAACATTTTAGGGTTAATGCTTAATATTTAACGTTTTCTCTTGATATCAGAACTTTTGTACATGTAACAAAACCTGTAGAAAATGTGTAAACTAGAAAATTTTAAAGTCTTTTTAACAATACATGTTTGTATAGTAAGTTTTGAAACTTAAATATCAGTATCGAAACTTGTCATATAATATATTGGATAGATAAAATTAGACGTTGAAACCGTAAAAGTAATAGAAATAGATAACATATTAGGTTGAATCTCCAAGTATAAGAATTCATAAATGAGTTTCATAACCTAAACTAGATGATTATAATATTTTTGGTTTAACGATTCATATTTCCAGTTTTTTGTAGGTCCAATAACATACTTAGTAATTTCGGTACTCATAGCGATTAAAGCTCTCCTTAGAATAAGAATTGAAACTTCATTTGTTTAATAACATTTTAGGGTTAGAACTCATTTCCCCACTAAAAATCTGGAGAATCCTCTCAATTTGTAAAAAAAGCGTTCAACCAATGTGTTGACTCTCAGGGAGATGTGTAAAATAAATGCTGGCAAAAGGTATAAATGGTATGTATTTAGGCAAGATAAACTGTGCCAAGAGTCTTTTGCGTGCAAGTATACACGGTTGACAAGTAATACATCTTGGTAAACTGAGAATCGATCCCACAGAGATTGACTTGGAATTTGATTGTTTAGTTTGTTACTTGTTTTGGAAGAAAAGATTGTAGTTTAAAAGGGTTGATTTTAAAACTAAGAAAAGAAAATAAAATAAAACCAAAGTGAAATGTTGGCTAAAAAGGTGTTTTCAAATGAATGATGACTGTTGGCAGGAAGTGCCTGGTTCAAACGTGGTTCATGCCAGCCTTTATTGACAAAGTTGTCTTGGCATTGGTCGCCGAGCAGATTCAAAAATAGCAAAGCCTTTCTCGATGGTCATTGCCCTAAACTGGCCAAGTAAAAACCCCTATATCTCTATAGTGTATGCTTTCCTTAAACCAATTTGATTTAAAAACCAATCTATACTCCGTGGGGGTAGATTTCACTTCTGAAGTAAGTTCATCTACTTGAACGACTTCTCTCGAAGCTTCTTTCCCAAGTGTTCAGCAACTTGATCGTTGTCAACACAAGTCTATTAAGATATTGGAAGGCAATAAGCTAACTGTGCCAGCTCTCACTTTGGCATAATACTTTGGAAAAATTAAAGTATGCAAAACAGACAAACTTTGCCAAAAGCAGAATTATTATAAAGGAACTAAGGCATAAAAGCCAACGTTTAAAACCAAAACATCCCCCACCAACTATTAAATTAGTTCATGGCGTGGGGGTTAACCAACAAACCAACAAACGTTTTTAACATCACCATCATAATAAAAACTAAAGAAAAACAACTTCTGCCAAGGGACTAGGCAAAGGGGTCTCTCGATGCAGCCCTTCCTCAATTGCATCGACTGTCACTCGCCGCTCCAACACCACACTCTAACCACCTCTCGTCTCATCTCCACTTCTCGGTCAATCGATCTCTTCAATGCTTGATGGGATATGTATATATAGGCGCTCAAGGGAAGGGATTATGATAATTCTCTCTTCATTTGAAATTTGAAATGCTCTATGGATAAGAGATAAACCTTATCTGATCGGTGTGATAGCTTATCAAGCTAGGGCTGATGTCATCATGCCATGGCTATCCTGGCACACGAGCTTGGCATGACCTTGCCAACACAGCTTGGCATCACCTTATCCGCTATTTTTCTAGAGGCTATCCAAATGCTATTTTTAAGGAGCCTGAGTGTATCCTATTTTTTTGGAGGTTCTTCCTCTCTTGGCATGGCTGTTGGCACACCTCTCTGCCAACAAATGCTTGGCACTCATCTGGTCCTTCCGTGCCCGCAACATCTGACATTCACCTTGGCATTCCTAACTGCGTTCCTACGTCTTGAGTCTATTCCTCTTGCCAATCACCCTGCCAACCTGCAAAAAGGCCACTAAAAAACCCATCTCACTAGCATAGGCAGCCTACCAACTCCTTGATAGATATGCATGATTCTAACAAGGTAATGCAACTAAATGTACTTGAAAACAAGCTAAAGCATATCAAAACATGCATGAAAAACAATACTTTTGAAGAGGTAACACATCCCCAAACCTAGCTCATTGCTTGTCCTTACGTAATGCAAGAGAAGAGAAAAACAAAAAAAAATAGTGAAAATAATACCTCGGCAAAAGTTTGGTTGGAATGCCAACAAATGCTGGCAAGAAGAGTTTAAT